>CM054127.1:134458334-135844167 GCA_028751855.1 Ambrosia trifida
AGGGAGATCCTATGACAATCAAAGGGGAGAAGAAAGACGACGGTCCCCAAGATCAGGAAGGTACCATGACAAAGAAAAACAGGTTTTCACTGTCCTCACTAAGACCCCTCAGGAGATACTCTCCACAGAGGAAGTCAAGTACACCTTCCGACCCCCCAGACCTCTGTCTAAGCCAGCTAGCAAGAGGGATGCCAGTAAACATTGTGCCTTCCACAATGATACGGGGCATCACACAAACGATTGCTACCAGTTGAAGAAACGGATAGAAGAAGCTGTTAAGTCCGGGGAACTCGCTCACCTGATCAAAGACATCAAGGGGAGGAGAGATGAAGGGAAGAAAGATAAAGAGGTCAACATGGTCAATCTTGAAGGAAACCAGCAGGTCAAGAAGGCCCGAACCGAGCCCTGGAACAAACAATACATCTGCCTCCCACCGGCTCCCGATGAACTGATAGTTACACCCGTGATAGTGGAAGCCGAACTTGATGGCCTCCCTGTGGACAGGGTATACATGGACTGTGGAGCCTCGTCAGAGGTAATGTATGAACGATGCTTTGAATCCTTGAGCCCGGAGATCAAGTCCAAGCTCAAACCATCCGACGCCTCACTGGTGGGTTTCTCAGGGGAACGAGTACATCCCCTCGGAAAGCTCACACTTAGCGTCTGTTTCCGAGACGGAGACTTATCAAGGACTGAGGAGCTAACATTCTCCGTTATCAGGTACCCTTCAAATAACATTGTCATCTTTTCACTGTCAAAGACAGAAGAGTTGACTTGCTCTGTTATCAGGTACCCTTCAAGCTATAACGTTCTCATTGGAAGAATGGGCATCGCCACTTTCGGTGCGGTCGTATCAACAACTCATGGCTTAATGAAGCTCCCCACTCCTAATGGAATTGCAACCCTGAAGCCAACGGCAGAGGCTCTTTTGATAGCCTCCGTGGAAGAGAACAGAGGTTCCAAGAGTCCGGAAACACCAAGCAATGGTCCCATCCGGGAGGTTAGCATTAATGCTGCCTGTCAGGAGCAGACCATCAAAGTAAACAACCTGCTTCCCGATAAGGTTATGAGTGAACTAATTAACCTTTTGCAGGATAGTCAAGACGTGTTCGCTTGGTGCCCCGGAGACATGACAGGTGTCCCCAGAGATATGGCTGAACACTCACTCAACATAGCTCCCTCATATAAACCAGTTGTCCAAAAGAAAAGGAGCTTGGCCCCGGCAAGGAGCCAAGCTGCCTGTCAGGAGGTGGAAAAACTGGTAGAAGCAGGCATTCTAAGGGAGGTTCAATATCATTCGTGGGTGGCAAATCCGGTCATGGTTGCCAAGCAAGACGGATCTTGGAGGATGTGTGTCGATTTCAAGGATCTCAACAAAGCCTGCCCTAAGGATTGCTATCCCTTGCCCGAAATTGATTGGAAGGTGGATTCTCTCGCCGGCTTCCAATACAAGTGCTTCTTGGATGCCTACAAGGGATACCACCAGATTCAGATGAAGCAAGAAGATGAAGAAAAGACAGCCTTCCATACCGACAAGGGGATCTTTTGCTATAAGAAGATGCCCTTCGGTCTGAAGAATGCGGGAGCCACCTACCAACGGTTGGTGGACCAAGCTTTCTCGAAACAAATTGGAAGGAATATGGAAGCTTATGTGGATGACCTTGTCATCAAGAGCAAATCCGGGGAGGCCATGATCCAAGACATCCGAGAAACGTTTGACAACCTTCGAAGAATAAACATGAAGCTCAACCCTGTCAAGTGCTCCTTTGGGTTTGAGGAGGGGAAATTTCTAGGCCACATTGTTGGAAAACAAAGCATCAAAGCAAACCCAAGCAAGGTCCAAGCAGTCCTTGACATGAAGTCTCCTACCACAAAGAAAGAAGTACAGAGCCTCAACGGTAAAATTGCTGCCTTAAAACGTTTCTTGCCCAAGTCCGCGGAAAGATCCTTACCTTTCTTTAAAACACTCAAAAACTGTGTCGATAAAAAGGATTTCCGGTGGACAGCTGAGGCAGAGGCTGCCTTCTTGGAACTCAAAAAACACATAGCTTCCCTGCCTGAAGTGGCAGCCCCTGAGGTAGGGGAAGTAATAACAGTTTATTTGTCTGCAGGAGCGGAGGCTGTGAGCTCAGTCCTCTTGGTTGACCGAGGAAAGGAACAAGTCCCAGTATACTTTGTCAGCAGAGCCCTCAAAGATTCTGAAATTAACTACACTCCCATAGAGAAGCTTGTATTGGCACTTGTGCACACCGCCAAGAGGCTCAGACGGTACTTCCAGGCCCATCCCATGAAGGTCATCACAGATCAGCCCATACGAGCCATCTTAGAAAAACCAGAAGACTCGGGGAGGTTAGCCAAATGGGCCATTGGCCTAGGAGAACACAAAATAGAGTACCTACCGAGAAGGGCTTACAAGGGACAAGTGTTTGCTGATTTCCTTGCCGAGTTACCCCACCTGCAGGCAGATGAAGAAATGAACGAGATTGAGGAGCAACCTGATCTTCAGGGGAAATGGTGCCTTTTCACTGATGGAGCCTCAAGTGTAGAAGGTTCCGGGGCTGGTCTTGTCATCAGGGACCCTCACGGAACCGAATACACTTATGCCCTCCGTCTGGACTTCCCCTGCACCAACAACGCTGCTGAATACGAGGCCCTACTGGCCGGGTTGCGATTGGCAAAAACAATGAAGGTACAAGAGCTAAAAGTCTTTGTTGATTCAAATCTTGTGGTCAAGCAGGTGAATGGAGGATACACAGCCAAAGAACCCTCAATGATTAGGTACAAGGACAAGGTCAAAGAACTCATCAAAGAATTCAAAGAGTTCTCATTGGAGCAAGTGTCAAGGACTAAGAACAAGCAGGCAGATGCCCTCAGCAAGCTGGCTTCCTTGACTTTCGCTCACCTTACCAAGAAGGTCCTAGTTGAGGTGCTGAAAGAACCATCCATTGATGACAGAGAGGTACAAGATGTGGTCACCGAAACAGACTCCACATGGATGACACCCATAATGTCCTACTTGAAGGAAGGGAAGCTGCCAGAAGACGAGCTGGAAGCTAAGCGGTTGGTCCTAAATGCGAGGCAATATGTAATCGAAGATGACAAGCTCTACAAGAAAGGGTACTTGGCACCCCTACTAAGATGCGTGGGCCCTAACCAGAGTAACTACCTCATCAGGGAGGTACACGAGGGCATATGTGGCATGCATTCTGGGCCACGGTCCGTGGTATCAAAGCTCATGAACTTGGGCTACTACTGGCCCACCATGCACAAGGATGCCTCCGAAACAATCCGAAGATGTGAAGCCTGTCAGCTACAAACACCGATCAAGACCAACCCCAAGCATGACCTTGTCCCCATTATCTCAGCATGGCCCTTCTACAAATGGGGGATGGACATTGTGGGTCCCTTCCCGCAGGCCGCAGGAAAATTGAAGTTCCTTCTCGTGGCAGTAGACTACTTTACCAAATGGCCAGAGGTTAGACCATTGGCTACCATCTCAGGAAAACATGTGATAACCTTCGTATGGGAGCAAATAGTCTGCAGATACGGCCTACCAGGGGAGATGGTGACAGACAATGGGAAGCAATTTGCCAACAAACCTTTCAGCAGCTGGTGCTCCGAGCTAGGCATCAAGCAGGTCTTCAGCTCAGTAGCTTACCCCCAGTCCAATGGACAAGTTGAGCGGATGAACAGAAGCATCGTTGAAGGAATTAAAACGAGACTAGGGAGATATGGCAAGAAATGGATTGATGAGCTCCCCAGCGTCCTGTGGGCCATAAGGACCATGGAAAAGACAAGCCATCAAAGGACCCCATATAGCCTCGTCTTTGGAAGCGAAGCTGTCATACCAGCCGAGATAGGGGTAAGCTCAAGAAGAAGTACTCGCCAAGATGCTCACCACAATCAAAGGGAGGTCCTGCTCAATCTGGACCTACTCGAAGAATCAAGAGACCAAGCCTCCATCAGGGAAGCAAGGTACAAAAAGAAACTCGAAGCATACTACAACACAAAGGTGAAGAAAGAGGCCTTCAGGCCAGGAGACCTCGTGTTGAGATGCAATGAAGCCAGTAAGCAGCAGAATGTAGGGAAATTGGGTCCCCGATGGGAGGGTCCCTATGTCATAAAAGAAGCCCATAAAGGAGGATCCTATAAGCTAGCTGATCCTAATGGCAACATGATTCCAAGGCATTGGAGCGACAAGCATTTAAAACGTTTCTATGTTTGAAAGTTGTAAACGTCTCTATTGTACCATCAAAGTTATGATGAATGAATGAATTATGTTTCAAATTATTAACTTGTCGCTTATCTTATCAAAGGGTGAGCCCCTCCAAACCAGGCTCCATGGGATCCGGCGCTATACCTACCCATGAAACGGGGATGAGCTCCCAGGCCACAACTGCTCAACAGGTAACAAGGCTAAGTAACCTTCCTGTATACAGGGTGAGTCCCTAATACAATCCACGACTCCATGGGACAAGTCCTTAGAAGGAATACCTAAACCCATGAAAGAGGGTGAGCTCCTCACACCAAGACAGCTCCCACATGTTCACACTCAATATAAAACGAACATAACACTAAGAAACCGTTTGAAAAAAGTTTAAAACATAAACGAAAAAAGCTGATAGGATGAGCATTGCATCGGCTCCTTAACTAAGTATCCTAAGTTGGATGGCTGCAGCATCCACCTTTGGGAAAAAAGTTAAAGACATTGCAAACACTATGAACGACAAGTAACAGAGTCAAAACAACGAAGCAATAAACATAGATAAAGCATCACCCCCTAAAGGGAGGAGCATTCCATTAAAAGATAATAATTAAAAGCCCCAAGGGCTGAGTACAGCATAGTTCGGTTACAAAAGACATGCTAAAAACTTGAAAACATAACTAAGGCAAGTCACGAGGTAGCTGGGTCTTCGGCTTCATGGGTGGCAGCATCCTCACCAGGGGGAGCCAAGGCTCGGTTACCAACATCATCATAAAGGCCCTCTGTGTCAAGACCGGCAAAGGGATCATCTTCGCTAGAAGGAGGGAGAGACTCAACCTCCAGAGCCTGTAGGGGGGAAGGACTCTCAAATACCTGCTCTAAATTTGGAACCTTAGAAGAACTAGCAGGTTTTATACGTTTGGAACTGCCCTCCCCACCGTCGGCTCCCTCCAGCATGATCATAAGAGGCCTTTTTGACACATAAGAGCCAAACACTTGGTCGGCCACATCCTTTTTAAGGCCTTCCGGCTCCAAGTCTTGAAGGAAGGAGAGAGGCTGCTCAGAAGCCTTGGCAATAGCAGAGATATAGGGGTAAGTTGCAAGCTCCATTGCCTTCACAGCATTCACAAACTCATCACCGGAAGAAGGCTTAAAGGATGGCAGCTCTTCAATATCCTGACCCTCCCGAGCCGCTTTAAAGCCGGCTTGAATCCCTCCATGGCGACCGAAAGCTATGGCCTTTGCATAAATGTCAGCCAGGGGAGCATTAAATTCTTGGGAGTGCAGGAGGTTAGTGACAAAGCGAGCTACCCCCTTGGAGACTAACCACTCTTTCTCTTCGGTCAAACGGTCCACCTGGACTCGAAGCTCTGTACCCACCCTCTCCACCGAGGCCAACTCCTGCTTAACTGCCTGACGTGCCCGAGCCAACCCCTCCCTCTCCTCTGCAACTTTAGCCTTCTCATCATGAAGACCCTTGAACATCTTCTCAAATTTTTCCTTCTCTAAACCAAGCTGAGTCTTCGACACAGCCAACTCTTGAACCAAGTCTTTCTCCCGAGCAGCAAGCTTGGTCAACTCCTCCCTCGCCTTCACCAACTCAGCCTCATGCTCTTCAAAAAACTCTTCCACTTGTTCCCTCCTTGCCATCAACTCACCCCATCTGGCCATACCATCCGGGAACAAAGAAAGAAATTGCCCGAAGTGGTAATACATCTTCTTCATCACGTCCCTGTCTGTCCATTCCTTGTGAAGCTCTCTCTCAGCATCTGGAACACAATGGTCTATCAGATCACGGCACACGGAAGCTTTCTTCAACAAATCAGTAGACTTGATATCCCAATCTGGCACAAACACTCCTCCAACAGGCTCCTGCTGGGCAGGGGCATCAGAAACATCTTCAACGGCAGCTTTGGAACTTTCACCACCTTCAACTGACAATAACTTTGAACTTGGACTTGGTGCAGCAACATCCTTTGGTTTCTTGAAAACAACATCGTCTTTCTTCGGGGAGGATAATGTCAGCTTGCCCTTCCCAGGGGCAGGGGTATACCCCAACGCTGAAGAAATCAGAGAAGAATCTTCATCTTCATCTCCTAAGACCAAGGGCACAACAGAAGAAGCCCCCTGACCCGAAGAAGCAGTTTGAAGTCGCTTGCTGGAGCGACGGGCAGTAACAGACCTCTCCACAGAAGGCTCTGTAGCAGCAGCAGACGATGTGATCACACTTGTGTACACTCCCTTGAAACGAACATGCTCAGTCTTCACAACAACATTCTGACCCTCAGCAACACTCCGAACCTTGAATTTCACGTCAGCAATATCATCCAAAGCCAGAAAATCCAAAGTGCTCATCTCTGCAAAAAAGACAAAAAGGTTAGACAACATAACAAGGATAAGGGTACCAAAGAGGAGACAGGGAGACACCTACCCTTCCCACCATGATATATCACCGGGTCAGTCCCAAGATCATGCCAGTTGGCACTCAAACCCACCATCACCAGAAAATCCTCAGGAAAGGTACGAAGACGAGTAGGGAAGCCACGCAGCTTCTCCAACAACACTTGGTCGAGAGTACCAGGTTCAGGCTCCTTCTCATTCAGGGGAGCATCCAAAGATCTCCGAGGAGTTTTAAAAGGTAGGAAGTCAGAATTTAAGAAAAAGAATTTGTCTTTCCAGGAGGAAACAATCCCGATGACACTAGAAATAAGAGCCGGTTCACATTGAGTCTTCTCAATGGTAAACCAGTTCCCATTTTTAGCCAATCTGAAAAACCGCCGGTACATGGCCAAGGAAGGCTTATGACCAAGGCAGCGACACACTATCTCGAAGTGCAAAATCCTTGCAACCCCGGACGGACACAACTGATCAAGGGAGAGTTGATGATATTCTAAAACATTAAGGAAAAAGGTGGAAAAGGGATACCTAAGGTTACCCTGATCAAACTGACGGGTATACACCGCCACTTTGCCAGTAGGAACGGAGGTCACAGGGGTTTTCCCCTTTGGAACAGTAGGATTAAAAGGCAGAGGAATACCGATCTCGGTACAGAATCGCTCAACATCGGACTTAGATAGCCGAGTAAATTGATTTGCGAGATCAGTTTTCGACATAATGAAAGGCAAGGTATGACAAAAGAGAGAAGTTACTTACCAGATTTATAGGGAAGAAAAGAGGATCACCGGTTGAGAAATAATCGTGGGAGAGAATGTGACGGTTTTCTAGTTTAGGAATGAAATGGAGAAGAAAGAGGGTTTATCTCTTTATAAGAGATTTAAAATTTGAATTTAATGGCATTTAACGGTTATCAAGGGAAACCATCACTCAGCTGTCCTAGGGGATGACGTCAGCCTAGACCCTTGTCATGTCAACAGTCGCCTGGGACGGCTGATGGGACACTCGTCTGCTCCCTAGGAAGTAATGGTGGATAGCCATATTAAATTAAAAAATCAGGCCATCATGACAAATGCAAGGCCAAAAGCTTGCACGAAGTTTGATGAAGGAAAAAATAATAAACCAACGCTCCCATAAGGGAGCCAGGGGTTTGAAAAAATTACCCGGTGCTAACCTCAGCTCGAGCAGCGTTACCACCAGGGAATAAGACAATAAACAAGTCACAAGCACTTCTAACTTCTTTACAAATGCTTATGACTGGGGGGCTGATGACGTGTGTCCTAAAACGACAACGTCTAGACCTCTCGTCAAAAAGATAAGCAAAATAAGTTTGATTAAGAGGTTGCCTGACTTAGTGGAGCTGATATAAGGCAGCTGACCTGCCGTATAGGAGCCTCAGGGCAGAAAGCAAACAGTAAAATGTCTTGGAAATGTAAAAAGGGATTTTGGCTTATTATCTTTGCAAGGGACAAAACATCACACAGCTCCATACCTTGTATTGGGAAAGATAAAAGCTGAAAATATCCCAAAAGGGAAAAGTCTCACTGCTGGGAACTAAAAGAGGGTCAAAATACATCCAGGTATGATAGGGGAGCTACCCTGAGGGAGCTCCTGGGCAGAATTTGACTGCCTATATAAGGAGACCCTTGGGTAGACATTCCACACACACTTCTCACTTCTTCTCTCTACTCTTATACTCTCTACTTCATTAATTCCCAACTCCAAATGAATATGTACTTATTCTCACGCCGGAGTCCAAACGCAGGAGGCTCCCTCCTGCGTTAAGGCTAACGGTGTCTGCTACCTTTGTGCAGGTCCCATCCAGGAGCTTGAAGACCCCCATTCTCAGAACCAAACCCAAAACCTTAACTGAATCCTATCTTAAAACCTAAACTTTAACGTAATATACCCTTAACCTATAATCCTAAGCATCTCCTAACCTAATACCGGTCATTTTCCTTGTTGTAGCAACAATTGCTATGAAGATAGGCAACTTGTATTTATTATTCACAAATTCATCTTTGTTTGTGCTGCTAACAACTCTCAGTTTGGTCAATGGAAGTCATCTTCATTAGCCTGGTAAAATGTAAGGGCAGGAGACAACTTGACAACAGAGCGACGGATGAACTTCACACCGAAGGAAGAGTGTTGTTCCGAGTAGAAAAAGGCAAAGAGCATCTTTTTACATATCCTAAATTAGCTGGCTTTCTCTACTTTAACACTTCGTTCACCGGGTGTTAGAAGGATTTGAACTATTACTGAACCATTCTAATGGTTTGTTATGTTCCTACTCGCGAGAATGGCCCTCACTTAGTAAAAAGGTAAATCAAAATTAAACTCCATAACTTCACAAAGTATCAGCAGTTAAAACAATCATCCAATGCACATTTGCATGGCAAAGGGAGGTCAACAAATCTGGATATTTCACACATCAGAGATTAGGCCAAAACATGTACAGAATCAATTAATCAGTTTCAAATTAGTAAGAAAGAAGATATCAAACTTAGAATCTTTCCTGTTGAACAAAAGGATACCGTTGAGATATATAGTACTCGTTTACCCTTGAAGCGCCATCTCTCGCCAAAATTCCTTCCACGTCTCCGATGATTCTTGCTAACCATATCTCCAAATTCCTCTGAATATCCCTGAAATTGTTTCTGATGGAGTTTAAAGACATATTTGTAGTTAATCTTGCTCGGCCTTCCACTAGATCATTACTGTAGTTACACCCTGTCCCTGTCCCTGTTTCCGCTTGTAATGCCATCAAATTCTGCCCTGTTTCTGATGCTCGTTGCTGAAGCCGCAATGCTTCCAGCAAAAACTCTGTTTGTCTCTGTGTTCGGAACTCTAAACCCGCATTTGGTTCACAAGGATCATTCTCCTGCTGAAATATTAACATGTTAGCTATTTGTCAGAAAACATGTGTACTTCGGGTGCTTGTAGCACAAAATATGAATTGCGATCTCGGGTCAGGTTGAAACCGTATTTTATCGCATGACAGGAATCCAGTTTATCAAAAAAAAAATTAGTCTTTTATAAAGTAATTAGTGGGTTGTATGCACTAAAAAGCAATTTGGGCGAGCGCAACTCGTTTACATGTTCCCTTTTTATTGACCCTTGACCACAAAGTTCGGTTATTTGTCATCACTAAAGGGTGTTCTAGATATTCGACTAATATACGTAGAGCATTTAGCAAGAAATAGAGTTGAGTTGGTACCATTCTTCTGCAAAGATCATCAATTTTTCCAGCGAGAGCCTGATATCTTTTTGCCTGTTTCTTCATCAACGATGGAACTTTCGACAGATCATTTGCACCAATATTTTCCAAATTTTGAAGCTCTTGTTCTAGAAGTTTTAATTTTGCAGAGACGTCCCCATCCACCTTCCAAGGAGACTCTCTCCTGATCAAGAAAGATTCATTCCGTTTCAATATTTTAAAAGATGCATGCTTTCAGAAACATACGTATCTAAAGAGATTACCTCGTTACATAATGCTTTAAATCATGAACTGGTTCAACGGATTCATATTGTACACCCTGCAGATTTTAGAGTTCAAAAAGTCAACTCTCTTGGTCAACAACAATTTATTTCACAAGTCACAACAAACATTCTTTGCTTTTTTTTTATTTTTTTTTATTCAAATATATATTTTTTTTAACGCATAACCGTGAAAAATTACATCAAGATAGCGGGCAACAAGCTTTCTGAATGGCAAACCCTAACCTACTAAAAACGAATCCATGCCCTCGCGGCGCCGAGACACTGCTATGAATAACCTGTTGGACTCTGGTCAGGAAACGGATGGCTTCCGGTGCCAAGGAGCCAAAGATATCTTTGTTGTAGAAGATCATTCGAGATCTTGGTTTTAAAAAGCGCCCCTGAGGCACAGGTCTTGGGGCTTTTTTGCTTAGCGCCTCGGTTTTAGACCTTGTCGCTTTTGTGCGTCTCGCGCTTTTTAAAACCAAGTCCGAGATAATCTTAATAATAATTTGGCATACATGCAAGGTTTGACTTCTAAAGTCAAATTTCAACTTTAGAACATGCTAGGTTTGACTTCTAAAGTCAAATTTCAACTTTTTATTTGGTAAAAGAGTATTTAATCAAGAATTCAAGACACATTGTAGTTGTAGACTTGTAGCCATTCAAAAAGACAAAAGGTTCTGGCATTTAGTACACACACACACACACACACACACAAAAAAAAAAAAAAGTTTGAATCATCAAAATGTGAATAAAGGCAGATGAAGTGGTCCAACTTTCATCCACAGTGCAAAAACTTCAATGGATGAAACCAACCACCAAACAGAATATTGAGTTTAATGTTTTATGTACAGACAATAATGCCAACAGCCAACCTGTGCCTGATAAAGACTATCCAAACACTAACAATACAAATATAATTAATCTAACTAATCATCACTAATAATGCTAAAACATTACTTAATCAACATAATAACATAAACAACATTCATCATACCTGCCAAGAATTCGATCTTTCGGCTAAGAACTTCGAAACCGCAGAATCCGAAAACTCGGAAGAATCAAACATATTATGCCCATCATAAACAGACCCCAAATCATCAACATTATAATAATCCCCAATCACACTACTCTTCTTAACATTAACATTAACATTATAATCATAATTAACATTAACCCTTTCATCATCATCATCATCCTCCCTATTAATAGTATTAATATTATTATTATTAGTCATAAAATTCAACAACTCATCTCTCTCACTGACTTCCCTCTGCAACTCTTCAACTCTAAGTTGAAGATCTTCAACTTTAGCACTCAAACTAGCAATCTTTTCCACGTCATCATCAATCTGTTGAAGCAGACGCTTCTCCTCCTGCTGCCACGTGTGACGGTGGCTGGCAAAGATCTCAACCACCCTTGCATTGGCTTTATAATCTTCTTTTCTCCTTCCATAAAGGTGCTCCAGCTGTTCTTCAGCTTGTAATAGCTTTTTGGATAATGATTGATTGTGGGTTTGTAGATATTGTAACAAAGATTGTGACTTTTTGGGAAAGGATGCTAAAAAGAGTGCAAAACTTATGCCTATGTATGAGGATATGAGGGTGTGTTCATGTTGTTGGGTAGTCATTGATTAAGAAAAAAGGAAGGATTTTTGGTAGTGGAATGAGGTTTTGTGAAATGGGTTTGATGGTAAATGAAGAAGAACAAATGTTTTTGTTGTGTATTGAATATGTGGCAGGCTATTTTGCAGTCTTTTTGGGTGAGATGAGAACAGAGTAGGTGTAGAAATATAACTGCTTTTTGTGTAAAGTTGTTTTAGAGTTAAAACTTAAAAACGAACCGAACAAACACGAATAAAGCATTATTCTGTGTTCGTTTGTTAAAAAATATATGTATTTACGAACAGTTTATGAATACTTACCGAACAAGATTTTTTGTTCGTATTCATTTGTTAATTTTGTTTATGAACGCACACACACACGAACACAAACGAACATTCATGAACACAAATAAAAACAAGTAAGTTTTCTTGAACGGGAACAAACACAAACGAACGAACATACATTAACTTTCGAATAACATCGAATTCACTTATATTAAGACATTAAGCAGATCAAAGCATACTTAGCATTTACAATAATATTGGTAAACATAATAAAGTAGTATCTCACAAAGCTAAGTTCACATCTTATACTTAAGTCTTCAAATGATCATAAACGAACGATTTTTTCTGTTCGTGTCCGTTCTTTATTAAACGAATGAACACAAACGAACTTACCGTTAAACGATTCATGAACTGTTCGCTGAAAGTTCAGTTCATTTGCAGCCCTAGTTGTAGTGATTGGTGTGGTTGTATGACATAATGCTATCAACACTAATTATGTTCTTTTACATGTACAAAGGTAGTCATATTAGCACACCCCCTGCTTGTAAATACACATCCTTGCATATTCATATGCGGTGTATATGGTCTGACAATGAGAATGTTTTTGTTCCTCTTACAAGTCACGTGTAGGCCTATACGCAGCGTATAGGTCTGGGCGTGACTTTAACCGATGTGCATTAATAACACGTGGGACTTTGTGTCACCTTCTATACGTGATGTATAGAGGGATGTTCAAACAATTTTGAGGTTATACCATTACCACCATCCATCCATAATTTATAGAAGCGTTAAGTAAAAAAGTAAAATGTTTATACAATTATCATTTACATTAATGAAAGGACAATTCACAATATCTATTTTCATGCTTTGTATTACATGATGTGTTAGTGGTTTAACATCATGTTATGGTTTAATTAAAAATACATAAGTCAATTGCAATTTATGTCCTTTACATAAACTAGACACCATTGCATTGGGATGGCAGGTAAGTGGATAATAAGTTGTGTCGCTATCCTTTTTTAAATTGGAAATCCAATTCTGCTAAATACAAACCCATGGTTTTTAGAGCTCTACAAGGTACTATGAACCATCTTTTGCACTCGATCAAGGAACCGTACTACCACAAGGGTATTGGAGCCAAGCGTATGGAAAGCGAAAGGCAAGAACACGTGTTGGTTCTCCAAACAAGCCTCTTCATGCTTAGCGATCTTCTTGGCCTCCGTAGTCCTCCCTCATAAACGTCTGCCCTAGCACAAACCCTCTATCTCTAAGCCCCACTAAAGGGGGGGGGGGGGGACCCAGTAAGGTCTACACACTCATGCTCCCCCCCCCCCCCCCCCCCCACACCTAATCAAACACAAGAACATCCGGCGGTCGCATGGTGGACCTCCCTTCACGGGGATCAGTAAAAAAATTCACACGTGCCACTTTCTTTGTCAAGATCCCAATAGGTTAATAGTACATGTTATATGTGACCAATTTTTTAGTTTGGGTTTTCAACGACCAATTTCGAATACTTTAGGTTATTAAAATCCAATTCTCCTTTTGTTTTAAATTTGCTAAGATTATTACGTTAATTATTATCTGTTAGGAATTATGTATTTGTTAAGACTTTTATAAGTTTTTGGCATTTTTTATTTCACTAAACAAGTAAACATGTTTCTAAATATGTGATATTTATTGTATCCCTAGATAGGTTTCTTACAATGTCGTTTCATGTTGTCTTTTTCTAAACATATCGTGTTTGTGTTTGGAAAAATGAAATGAATTATTATGTCATGTTTGTATCTAACACCTTAAATTACTCTATCTGACATGTTATGTCAGTGCTAATTTCAAGTGATGTAGCATGAAATAGTGTATGATCTTGTTCTAAAGCCAAGAGGGCCACTCAACGACAACTTCATCACAACTCGATACCCAATTGGGATGACATTGATATTACCTATCGGTGACTACCCCGTTTGGTTACCTCCTCTCCACAAACAAAACATCTCTCTCTCATCTATCCATATTTAATAAACATTACCCGAAACCATTACCCTAAACCCATAACCCGAAACACCGGTGACAATGTCCTCAGACAGCTCTTAAAGAATAATCATCTGCCAACAAAACTTCAAGGAAGGAAGGTGTTGATTCTAAGAACGACGTTAAAAAATGAAGCGTGATAAATCTGTGTTTATAAGAAAACAAGACGCGGGTTAAAAAATGAAGCATGATAAATCTGTGTTTATAAGAAAGCATTTGATGATAACATACAGACTATGTTTTGTACTCATGTTGTTTTTGTACATAAAAAGATCGATCCACTTGGTGTGTTGAAACTGATCAACTAGGTGATTAATATGAAAATGAGTTCATTTCAGATTGATTGCCAATACGATCATAAAAGGGTTCACAACTACCAACTTGAATCCTCGTGTTATACGCTTGACCCGTTTGACCTGCGCAGACATACAAAATGGGTTTCTTTGTGTGGAATTGGGTATGAATTCCTTCAAAACGTTTAACTAAAGAAATTCAAATTCCAAACAAACAAAAATAAAAATAAAAATAAAACTAACTTAGACAAATGTAACACCCCAACCGATGGCGGAATCATCGAGGTGTCACGTAGTGACGATTGTTCAAAAGCACATGGTACTAAAATGTAAATATATTATTGAATAATTTAAATTGTCTTACATGGATGAAATGGGAAAAATACATAAGTCTGAACAAAACATGAAATTTGAAATAAATTATTAAAAGCAAGCACTAAAATCCAATGCTATGGAACTAAGATCAAACTGCACCTAAAACATGTACAAAATAAGTTTTGTCAACATATGAAATGTTGGTGAGCATTCCTAGTTTTAGTACATATAGTAAGTTGGAAAATGTTATACAATTCAAGTGCAAAGCTACAATGCATTTATGTAAACTATGTATCATACAAATGAGCGAAATCAATCCTGTGACTGTATAATGTACTGAAATGAACGGCAGTGTACTTATCCACTAAATGGATAATAACTTAACAATGACCACGGATTCTCCGATGAAAAAGTGGGAGAATCAACCTAGGCGGGTTGTCAATCCAATAGCGCTATCCAATGTTAAGGTCGGCTTGTACATAGCTAATGATTTCACTAAGTACAAATGTATTCTACATGTAATGTCTAAGCATAAAGCACGTTTGTAAGCAAATGCACATAGTACTAGAATTGTATTGTAAAAATGTGAACTTGTATTTGTAATTTGTATAAGTGTACATGTAACACCCCAAAAATGAATAAAAGCAAAAAGGGGATAGAAAATACTCACTTTCGCCAAATGACTAGATGACTAAGCGAGCGTGAAAATGCGAGCAATCCAAAGATTCAACAACGAAACTAGTCCAATTTAGAAGAAAAGAAACCGAATAGGAAAAAAAAATATCAAGCTTCCAATTCGCCAATTACAAGAGCTTATAATCAAAGCTTCAAATGTAGAAGTAATATACTCTAAAAGAAAGGTATGAGGGAGAGTTTAATCGAATTGAAACAATCGATTTAGAGGTGCAAAGTGTAATGGGTCATAGATGGGTTTTTATACTAGTTTTGGATTCAATTAGCCATTAAAATTGGTCAACACCATAAAGTAAGGTTTTAAGATGAATTGACTATTTGACTAGGACCTTGACTATGACTAAGACTTTGACTAGGACTTTGATTGGAACTTTGACTGTTTGACTGTCTCAGCGGACCGCGAGGGCTAAAAAAATAATTTTTCTAATTTAATCAATTTTAAGTTCTAGACTTGTTTCCTTCTGTTTCTAAGTTGTTTTAGGACCGAAAATTAAGGGCTTTGAGTATCAAGGTCTAAAACATACGTGCTCGGGTGTAGATGTGAGTATAAAACGTGCATACTTTTACTTATAAAAATTATAAGTTTTATTAAATTGTGAATTTTGGTCCTATTAAAATACGAGGGTTAAAAATGAAAATTTTGAAATAGTTGAGGAACCAATTATGCACATTTATGAAAAGTGAAGGGTGCAGGTTGTCACAGTCTCCCCTACTTTAGAAAATTTCGTCCCGAAATTACTTTCAAGTGAAGGTTTCCATGAAACAAAAGACATTTGTAAAAAGGCAAGTAGATTTTAAGAAATGCATCAACCATGATTTGACAAAGTTTGAAGTAGTTGTTTAATACCCAAAATAAGAGTTTGAAAATCCTTAAAGTTTGACCCAAGGTTAGAGAATTAAGAGTTTATAATGAGCAAGGTTTGGGAAAAGTATGTAACTGGTGAGGGCAGGGTAGTGTTATAGTAGCTTCCCTTATTTTAGAGAAGTTTCTGACCGAACTTTATTAAGGACATGTAACAGGATTTCGACTAACAGAGAGTGTAAGAGTATACAAAGTTTGTGTTTTCTGTGTGGATGGTCCAGAGAAAGACTGTAGGAAGTCGAATTGAAGCTCGTGTAAGAACATTCTTATCGAAAATGCTAGCTATTAGTCAACGATCTAATAAAGAGATAGTAATGGGTAGGTTCTTGGTCAAACTCCTAGTCCGCTCCCGCAGTATCGCTCGTGCTTATATATAGGGTGTACCGCAGCTAACCCACCACACTACTGATACTTTGGACTCGTACTGATTGTCTACCAATAGCCTAAGTAGAATCACACACCACCCCCATGTACCTGTAAATCCATGATTGCGTTCCGGACCGTAATCATCGATTTACCTTACACTAGGGTGTTATGCTTTTCCATAACACTAACATAAGTAATACAAGAAACAATGCGTGCAACCAAAATGTGTTAAGTAGTAGATACTGCTCAAGTATAAGATGTGGTTAGAGGTTCTTCCCCTTTCAGGTTCACCCTTTAACCGTAATGAGATTAATGTGTAAGTATAAGACATAATTAGGGGTTCTTCACCTTTCGGGTTCACCCTTAACCAGTAAATTTTTGTTCACATCATTGGGCTCTAAACAACCATATTGATAAACTCCGAGGATTACACCGTTCCCCTCGGGTTAAAGGAATACTCTGAACCGAGTCGTACATGGGAACTGGCTTAGATCTCATACGAGCTATCAACTAGTATGTTCATTAGCCATGATGATGAACAAAATAATGTAAGGTATAACAAGGTTTTGCTCAAAGTAGAAGAAAAAAAATATGCATACCAAATATGCGTTCATGTAAGTATATAAGTATAGCATAAAATTTTGATTGAAAGAATAGCATAACGTAAATCGAGTAAATCGCACAATTTGCACAAAATGAAAGTAAACGAGTTAAATTAATGCTCAAGACTAGTGTTGTAAGAATAACTACTAATAACTAGTGCGAGAATAGTTGCGAATAACGCGTGAAAATAACTACCAACAAAAGAATACTACAAAAATAATAAGATAATGTACGAACGTAACTATAAATAGAATGGTGTAAAAAAATAATGAAATTTACTGTAAATGCAAAACAGACATATAATAAAATGATGTATTAGATGATGCCGTTCAAGTTATTAATAATAAAATATTGTTTTGACTAACATCACCTAAGAGGAAAGATTATCATGGGCGATTTCCGGCGAGTTCCCCGGAAGCCCATTCCGGTCGAAATTCTAAGGAGAATAACAAAAGTTTACGTCTCTAACCTACCGGATCGGTGCAGTGGGAGCGATTTAGCGTCTATTTTACGTGGGCATGGTGACATCTACGATATTTACATTGCGAGAAAGAGAGATAAGGGTGGAAATAGGTTTGGTTTCGTCTCCTTTCTTGATGTAAAGAATAAAGAGGAGATGATTAGTAACATGAAGAACATTAAGATGGGGGATTACAAACTATCCGTCAACGTGGCCAGATTTGTCCTCGAAGAAGGAGAAATCAAAGATCCTCCACGTCCAAAACCGGTCAAGGATCCGGTGAAGAAAAACTCTGCTGATGGAATTGGTGGGCGACAAGTTAGGTATGAACAAACCGGCTCGTTGTCTTTTAAGGAAGCACTGACTGGTGTGAGAAGCAATGGTGCTGACGATTCAAAGGTGCTCCGGTTAGAAGGTAAAGCGACGGTTTTCGACGATCTTCGTGGGAGGTCCATTGTTGTTAGGGTTGTTGATGCTAATATGGTTAAACGTTTCCATAAAGAGTTGACTGAGATGGGGCTATGTAACACCCCAACCGATGGCGGAAACATCGGGATGTCACGTATTGATGATTGTTCAGTAGCTCATGGTGAATAATATATTCCATTAAATAATTTAAATGAATTACATACAATTGTTCTAGAATTTGTACATCAAATTGAATAAAACTATACACATATCTTCAAGCATCAATTCAAATCTTCAAGCAAATAGAACCTGAAACATGTTAAGTTGAAAATGTTTTGGGTCAACAAAAGTTGGTGAGAATTACATAGGTTTTTGATAATTGAGTAAAAATGATGAGCAATTCATGTGTCATGTCAATCTAGTCCATATGTGAGAACATACTAGAAATAAATCGAGTGCATAATCAACCCTGATGACTGTTATAATATGATACATACCATACGCTCATGGTCCACTTGAATATGTTATACGATAACAAACACCCACGCTACCTTTGTAGGAGGCACGTATCCGGGTGGGATTGTCAGTCCAATAGATCTATCAATGTTTACCGCCGGCTTGTACGGAGTTAATGATTATGCTAGAATGGTGCTTACTCTAATCATGCTCAAGACATAATGCAACATAGAAAACACATAGACACATTGATGATTGAATTGCATAAATGATGTTGTAACATGTTTCACCCCAAAAACGGTGATAAATAGAAAAGGGGCTATGTAAAACTCACCTTGGTAAAATGTTATATCTGTTGAGAAATTTGGATAATTGTGTTGCCCAAATATATCAAGTATCACCCTATAATGAGGTAATAAATATGTCTAAGTCTATCAATCCTAAAAATGTATAAGTTTCTAGGGCTTCGAATTGGGGATAAATGCTTGTTTGATTAATGTGAAAAATGAGAGAATATTAGTAAATAAATAACCAAAAATCTTTTTATGAAATTTAAATTTAGGATGATCACAATAATGTGTTTAAAGTATAAAAATAATTTTTGCAAAATTATTTCCTTTAAAATAGATTTTTAGATCTATTTATTACAAATTGCCAAAACTTAACTTTAATATTCAAAAATACTAAAATTAAAGAATTATTATTTTAAAAATCATATTTCTGTTCTAAATATTTAAAAATAAATTGTATAAAATTTTGGTGCAAAAATACCAAGAATTGGATTTATTATGATTTAATTATGATTAAATCTAACAAAAATTGCTTAAAAATATTAAATAAATGATTTTTCAGAAATAAAAATCATTTCTGAATAGCTTAATGTTATAAAAACTTAGGATAATTTTTGTGGAAATTTATAAGATCGTTTTGATATTTTTATAGATTTTTATAAATAAAATAGAATAAACTTGATTTATTTATTATAAATATTAAATAAATGAATTTCAGAAAAATAAAAATTGTAGATAAAGCTTTGACATCAGATTTGCTAAAAATAATTTTTTTAGAATTTATAAAAGGGTTTTGATATTTAAAAAGGAATTTACGAAATTTAAGTGTAATTTATATATATATATATATATAATGGTTTGTTTTGAAATGAAACATAAATGAAAAAAAGGGGTTCAAGCCGGGACTCGAACCCGCGTGACTCTGCTGTGGGACACCAGACACAACCAGCTGGTCCAAGCCAGTGGTTGTGTTTGGTTATTGTCAATATAAAATAAATACAGAAGGTGTTCATCCCCAAAACTTCAATTACGAGCCCTAGATCTACAATCAGGCAAATCTCACAACGTTAACCCAATTAAACATGGGGCTAATGTTGCGAAGAGGCCGATTAACAAAACCCACAATAAAGATTACACTTACAATGCTAATTCGTATACGATTGGCCAGTCAAAGATAAAAGTCAACTGTGTAATCGTGAGGCAAAATCAAAGTGTTTTGAAGACAATTGGGGGTTGGGAAAAGATTATGAGCGAGTTGTGAAGGTTGAGGAGCGTTCAATTTATAGTATGACGATCTGGGATGAATAATTGGTAAGGTTGACTTGCTATTGAATGTTATACGCGTATTAGACTTAATTGGGTATAAATTGATTGATGTTAATCGTGCATCAAGGTCAATCAAGGCCGGTAATCACGTTTCCTAGTCAATCCCTTGATTATTACGCGTTAATCGTGCCAATTAATTGGTCAAAGGTGGATGTTAGGCTGCTGCTGCTGTTCGCTGTTTTAGGAAGGGAAGAAAAACAGACGCGAAAAGGGTTAAATATAATTAGTATTAGGATTAGTTCAAAAGAAATAGGTAGATCAAGTGGTGTTGTGTGTGTGTGGTAGTGTTTGAGCCGGCTTCTGCTCGGGTTCGAATCCCAGCAGGAGCAGGTTTTATCTTTTTTTTTTTTAAAACAGCAGTGGGGATGTGTTGGGCCAGAGGTGACGGGCCAGGAGAGGTGGGCCGGGGTTTCAGGTGGGCCGGGATCAAGTTGTTGGGCTGCGTCTGGTAGGGGGGTTGGTTTATTGGGTTGGTTCATAATTATAATCAGATTTTTTAAACACTATTGTTATAATCTATTATTATTATTATTATTATTATTATATATGTATATATATATATATAAGTTGTGTGGTCGTGAAATAAAACTTAGGCACATTGTGAATGATAGAAGAAAAATAATATTAAAATTTGAATATATTTTTTTTTTTTTGCGATGTTACAGGCTAGGTGAAGGTTTTGTAAGGTATCTTGGAGGGTTAAACTTCCTTGTTACCTTCAAATCCCAAGACCACGCTATTATGGCACGAGACGAATTGGTAGGGAGGCCTGAGGTGTTCGTTTCTGTAGCAATATGGGATGGGCAGGAGGTAGGTTTTGATAGGGTGGCTTGGGTCAAAGTATCAGGATTACCAATTCAACTTTGTGGTCCTGAGATTTTTGACGAAGTCGCCTCGGTTTTTGGTTCGGTAGTGCAGAAGGCGGCCGAGAACTGTTCAGAAGGTGATTTATCCGGTGGCCGTGTGGGTATCCTCGTCAAGTCCGGGTTGTTTATCAATGGTGAAGTCTCAGTCCTGTGGGAAGATAAGCTTTATTCGGTTTGGGTTACGGAAGTCTTAGAATATTTCCAACCTGTTTCATCCAATTCTAATGGGGTGGTAGATGAGTCCGATGATGAAAGTCTCTCCGATGAAGATAGCTCTTCCGACGAAGATATGTCAGACGATGCATACGCCGGAGATGATGAAGCAAGAGCTAATTTGTCGCCGGTAGTTTTGGAAGGTTTTGAAGAGATTAATGGCGATTGCGGAAATCAAGGGGAGGCAATGATTGACTCGGAAACGGTCACAATCAATGATAATCAAGGTATGGAAGGTTCCGAGTTGACCAAGGCTGATTGTGTGGGCCAGGATTTTAATTCTGCACGTCCCATTAACAAAAGAGAAAAATACAAGGATTTTAACACTTTGGGCCAAGACTTGGGGGCTTATACTAGTAGTAATGATAGGCCCAAAAAGGATTGTAGATTGGAGGAGGATGATCCTTTGGGCTGGCCCCTATTATCTTGGGCTTAAATGTCACAACTAATAGAGGTGTAGTGGATCCAGATGTTAACACAATGGATTTCCAAGACTTGATTGGGGATGCTGAGAATATTAGCGATACTTTGTCTGGTGCTGATGTCGTTGAGAATGAAGGCATAGACCCGATCGTCGCTTCTCCTAAAACTCCAACCGATGATGTCCAGGTTAGTATTAACAAGATGGAAGAGGAGGCTAAGTCTACGTCTTTGCTTGGTTCGGTGGTGGGTGTTGACTTATCCAATTTTCAATCTTTACTTAAGGAGTCTATTGTCAATGAGGGTTTCAATCAGGTAATAGATGAATTTTTTGTCTTTTAATTCGCGTGGGATTGGTGGTGGTGGCAAGATTGGGCAGGTGAACAACTTAGAATCAAATATAAAGTGGATTTCCTGGCTATTCAGGAAACTCACTTGGATGATTATAGTAGGTTTGATTTTAATAGTGTTTGGGGTAATGATGTGCCGGATGTGGATTTTGTCGAAGCTTCGGGTAGATCAGGGGGTATGTTTAACATTTGGAATCCTAAAGTTTTTTGTAAAAGTGGCACGGTGAAGAATAGGAATTTTTTAATTACTTCCGGCTTTTTGGTTGGGGATGGTACTCGATTAAATTGTATAAATGTGTATGCGCCACAAAAGTTGGGAGAAAAAAGAGTCCTTTGGGATATGTTAAAGGGTGTCATTGACGGGTTAGAGGGGATGGTGATTCTTATGGGAGATTTTAATGCGGTTAGGGATCGTGCTGAAAGAAAGAACTCTAAGTTTAATCACAAGTGTGCTCATAACTTCAACAGATTCCTGGATTCCTTGGGTTTGTTCGAGTATATTATGCGTGGCGGTTCTTTCACATGCTTGACTAAAAAAGATGGTGATTTTAAGTTAAGCAAGATTGATCGCTTTTTTGTTTGTCCTAGTTTTTCTAACAGGTGGCCCTCTGCGGTTCTGAGAGCGCTGCCAAAACAATATTCTGACCATTCGCCTCTCCTTCTTTCGATTGTGGATGACAAAACTGGTCCGAAGCCTTTCCGTTGGTTCAACTCTTGGCTTGATAGGGAGGGGTGCAAGGAGGAGGTTGTCAAAGTTTTGGAAAAGACTACGTTTGAGGGCAGTCCTAAAGATATGGTTAGTCGGAAGCTTAAAGCCGTCAAAGCCGCTTTGTCTGCTTGGTGGCAACGAACAAAAAATAAGGGAAGAGTTAGAGTTGATTCAAGCTGATATTGACAGGTTGGAAAGAGTGATGGAGGATAGAGATTTGGAAGAGGAGGAAGTTTGGGTGTGGGAAGAGTGCAAAAAACAAGTTGATTACATTAATATGTGCAAGACCAAAGACTTGAAGCAAAAGTCTAGAGTTCGATGGGCTATGGATGGAGATGATAATACTAGTTATTTTCATGGGATTGTGAATGGGAGAAAGGCTAAAAACGCTATTCCGGGGATTATGGTCAATGGGAGGTGGATTACGAAACCAGAGATTGTTAAACGGGAGGTTTTGAATCACTTCAGGAGACAGTTTTTGGAACCTCAGGCGGTCAGACCGGTTATCAGAGGCAGTAACATTAGATCGGTGCCTAGTGATCTATCGCTTGCCTTAGTGGACAGGTTTTCTAAAGAGGAGATTCGATTGGCTGTTTTTGAGTGTGGGTCTGATCGGGCCCCAGGCCCCGATGGTTTTAACTTTAGCTTCATTAAGTCCTTTTGGAGCTATATTGAAGACGATTTTTTTAATTTGATGGAGGATTTCTATGATTCAGGAGAATTTGCTAGGGGCTGTACTTCCTCTTTCATTACTCTCATTCCAAAGTCGAAGAACCCGGTGGGCTTAGCTGACTATAGACCGATAACTTTAATTGGTGTGATTAGTAAAGTTGTGTCTAAAGTCCTGGCGATTCGTATCAAAAAGGTGTTGGGTTACGTTATTTCTGATACGCAGTTGATAAAAAAAATTATATATTATGAATAAAAAATAATAATAATAATAAGAAGAAAAAAAATAAAAGCAAAAATTATTCACAAAATAGTAGACCAGAAACGGATCGGATAATTCTCAAGAGTGCTAATTGCGTCCCCGGCAACGGCGCCAAAAACTTGATGTGTGTAAATGTATAAATATAAATAACACAAGTTCTAATTAAAACGACTCACCTAAAAACTACACACGCACGGCAAGTGTACCGGTCGTAAAGCAGTAAACAGATAAGACTGAGTATCGAACCCAAAGACGCGAATGCAACTCTAGATCACAACCTCTACCGAATACTAGCCTAAATAAATATATACTTAAATGGGGGTTGTTAAACTAATAATTATAAACTTAAAAGAAACTAAATATAAATAAAATAACCTCAACTACTTAAACGAAACAGGGAACTTGGAGAAATCGGATAGGAAGAAGGCTGGTTACTTAGGTAAAATCCCTAGACACTAGCAATAAATCCTGAATCTGGTAATTAACTTGAGACCCTATTCTTATCTAATAAACCTCCTGTCAAAGATAGCTCACTAGACTTAAGGCGGGACAAGTGTAGAAATGCTAAGATGGATCCGGATCGCCCTAGCGTACCAAAATCCCACAGAAATCAGATTAAAACCTCTCCTGGATTAAAACCCTCAAACTATGAAGCAGACTTAAACTCTACTGAAGAAAACCTAGGAAAACTCTAAACACGGACAAGTAGCGACTCCCGCCCTAGCGCTTACCAACTACCGAACAATGCCTAGTTAGTTACCTAGCAATCTCGAGTTAGATTTCTCACCCTCAAGAATGGACTGCACGTCTTAGTTAATTTTATTATATTAGTTTGTTATACTTGTGTCGTACTCCAACTCCAAATACTAGCACGCTAACCTAAGTTGACGAACTAGATTGATTTTTAGACCTAGGGGGTATCTCTACATGCCTAGCTCTACAAAACCAATAAACAAACTTCAAATAAAATTAACACCAACACACATATATCAAATCCAACAATAAAATTAAAGTCATGTAATTCTACACATCAAAACTAAAAACCAAAAATCATTAAATACTGCAAATAACGTGTCTAGTTCATAAACCTAAGCAACCATAAAAGTCTAGTTCATAATATTTAAAAACATGTTCACAAAATAAATAAATATAGCTTTAACCATGTCTATAGAAAAAAAAAATAAATAAAAACTAAACCTAACCCAAGGCTCGTTGGCTCTTGATCTTTAACATGCCCGTAGCCTTTTCTCCTTCCGTGTCCTTTCGCTCGTCACCGTAGGTCGCCGGTTGCTTTTGCAATTCTGTGCTGTGCGATTGTCCAATGAATGTTGATGTCCCCCCCGTTTTTTTCTTCTGGCGGCTCCCCTTAAATAATTAATAATCCTTTTTTAGGCAACCCTTGAATGCAATGTTGTTTGGGCCGGGGGCCGTAACTTCGTGACAAAAGTCACGTTTTGTGATATTTTATTTTTATATTATTGTTATATAAACATATTATTATTAGTTATTATTAAAGTATTATGACTCGATGCTCTTGGCTCGGTTGTTCTTGGCTCGACCAAAATTTCTCGTTTACGCTCCGACGTCCATGAACACATGCTCTAAAGTGCTCGTGTGTCAATTAAAATTCTTTCGTTTTAAGCTCATTCTCCACGAACACCTATAAAATAATAAAATAAATAAATAAGTACTAAAAACTAATAAAAACTATACAATGATAAAAATAGGCCAACAAACGAATACACGCCTAAAACTACTAAAAACTATATACAAAAGACTCAATTATAACCAAAAATATATAAGAGAATAGATGTGTTTTACGACACATCAGCAGTCCGCTTTTTTAAAGGATAGGTTTATTTTGGATGGCCCTCTTGTGTTAAATGAAGTCTATGGTTGGTTGCGTAAAAAGGGGAAAAAAGCTTTCATGTTTAAAATAGATTTTGAAAAAGCTTATGATAATGTGAACTGGGCATTCTTGATTGATATGTTGGATCAGATGGGTTTGCCGGGTAGATGGAGAAGATGGGTGAAAGGGATCCTGGAGTCGGCTAGATCTTCGGTGTTAGTCAATGGGACGCCTACTTTTGAGTTCCGTTGTGAGAAAGGCCTTCGTCAAGGGGACCCTCTTTCTCCTTTTCTTTTCTTAATTATAATGGAGGCTTTTTCTTGTATTGTCAATAAAGCATGCAGTGAAGGCGCTTTGAAGGGGATCAAGGATCAAAATACGGGCTTGAATATTTCTCACTTGCTATATGCAGACGATGCCTTGATTATAGGGGAATGGAGTGAAGAGAATATTGAACAGACGGCTCGGCTTCTTCGGATTTTTCACCTCTGTTCTGGTCTAAAAATTAACATAAAGAAATCGCACCTCTTTGGTGTTGGGGTGCCTAGTGAGGAGGTTTTACAGATGAGTGCTATCCTTGGTTGTAGGATTGGAGATTTTCCATTCGAATATCTGGGTATTAAATTTGGCGCCAATATGAATCGCTTGTGTCACTGGGACTCGGTTGTGGAAACGGTTCGCAACCAATTGACGACGTGGAAAGCAAACTCTCTGTCTATGGGAGGGCGCTTAACTCTTATTAAATCGGTTTTATCTAACCTTCCTATTTATTACCTTTCTATGTATAAAGTTCCTATACAGGTTGCGGAGCAGATAGAGAGTATTATGAAGCATTTTCTTTGGGGAGGTTCCAACGGTATTAAAAAGATGCATTGGGTGGCTTGGGATGTGGTCACCACTTCTAAAGCGGACGGTGGTTTGGGCGTGTCCAAGTTGTTGGATGTTAACAAAGCTTTACTTACAAAGTGGGCGTGGCGATTTAAGACGGACCCAAAAAGAAGCTGGCGAAATGTTATCGAGGCCATTCATGGAGGCAGAGGTAACTGGTACTACCTTCCGGTGAACAGTGGGCTTACTGGATGCTGGAAGAATATAGTTCTGCTGGTGGAGAGATTACAACTCGAAGGTAGAAATATTAATAATATCATTAGGGGTAAAGTTGGTAACGGTGCTCTCATTTCCTTTTGGTCCGACTTATGGTATGGGGAGTCATGTTTAAAACAGAGGTGGCCGAATTTATACAGATTAGAAAATCTGAAAACTTGCGCTGTTAAGGATCGGATTATTATTAATAATGGGGCTCCTTGTTATGTTGACAACTGGAAAAGGGGTTTAAGTACTTTTGAGGAGATCTCCGAATTCAATGAACTGCTGGAAGTGGTTCAGAAATGTACTTTGGTGGATGTTCAAGACTCATGGCGGTGGGATTCAGGGGATCGGACCTCCTTCTCAGTAAAGAATGTGAAGCAGATTTTGAACAAAGATCGGGACAACTCTAGAGATACGGATATGGTCTGGACGGGTTGGATCCCTCTCAAAGTTAACATACATGTATGGAGGCTTGAGATGGACCGGCTACCAACCAGAATTGCGCTGAGAAAAAGGAATATTCACATCGAAGATGATACCTGTGTTTTCTGCCATTCGGCTGAGGAAACGGCGTTGCATCTGTTTACAGGCTGCATTATTTCTTGTGCCGTTTGGAAATTTATTGAAGGGTGGTGTCGCTTGGAGCCGTTTTTTCTATTGGAGATTAAAGATGTGCTCAAACTTCCGGATCTGATTCGTGGATGCAAGCAAAAGAAGAAACTACTTAGAGGCATAGTGATGACGGCTTGTTGGGTGATTTGGAAGACCCGTAATACGGTTGTCTTTGAACACATCGAGCCAAGGGTTTGTGATATGATTGCTTGTATCAAATCGTTTTCTTATCTTTGGTGTCGTAGTAGAAACAAGAGCCTAGAGGTTACTTGGAAGGATTGGTGTAAATTCCCATTGTACTTGTTGTAATTGTTTGTTTTTTGGCGGCCCTTGTTTTCTTGGGTTTAGCCGTTTTTTAATGAAGTTTAAGTTTCAAAAAAAAAAGTCTATTGGTATGAGGATAACTTTTTGGAAACCGAAGAATGTTTTAAGTTCAAAACAGGTTCACTTGAAAAGATTTCGTAGGTACACATTTTCATGTGTTTACGAGAAGTCGAGTTTGAAAAGTGTTATAAGGTATATTATTAGTTGCAAATTCCTCCCGACAACATATATTGGATACGTTATATGAAAACATGCAGATTTACATTTGATTTGTAAAATATGCAATGCAAGTTTATAAAATGCAAGATGAAACCATTTCATGAAGTGTGTGTAAATCTAATGTGTTTCGAAAGACCAAGATTTAAAATGATGTGAAGGTTGTGAATGATCCCAGATGCCTTGACGAATTTTGGAAAATAAAATTTTCTGTATTTAAACATTTCTTTAACTTGTGGGTTGAAAAGTCGGAAATTTTTAATTGTTATGAAATGTTGAGAAAGTTTAAGTGTTACCCGTTAGAACTGGGTAAGTTTGAAACATTTTAAATTTTCAAACCTTTTCGAAATTTATTTGTAGGATCATTAAGACATCTCTTTGGGCTCATAGTAGGCTATTTGTTTCAAGGCACCGGGTGTATATAAAGTGTGTAATAATTTGGCGAATAGGCTTTGTGAAAAGACATATAGGATAAGTTGTCAAATTAATTGTTTTAGAGAGTAGTGTACTAGTGTGTGTTGTGTAGGTAGACATTTATGTATGAGTTTAGTCTGACTAGAAGTTCTAACTAATGGTAGGTGGATATGGCTTACGAGACTGCGTGCAGCAATATTAGTATTAGGTATATGAGGATATACTGTGACTTCGATCAAGTAAGTTTGTAAACATGAAGGTATAAAACAGGTTGAAATAATAAGTTTGGAAAAACCATGTTCATTTTTAATTGTATGATGACGCAACATTCCTAAAATCAGGATGTGATCAAAGTTAAACATAGAGTTTAAAACTTAAGTCGTGGGTAAAAATGTTTTAACGCAAAACGATTAATACCTTATAGTGTAAGAATTATGAGCATAAGTGAAATAACGTAAGCTTTAATGTGATAATATATCGAACAAAAGTTTTAGTAATGATGATAAGGGATTCAAAAGCGAATGATCAATGAATAATGGCATATGAAACATCAAGTGATTAAATGGAATCTTCAAATGATAAACAAACATAATTATCAATGATATAAAACATAGGAATTGTTTCTATAGGAAACTTTGACCAACTCAAGTATTTGAAATTTCCTAGTGACTTGTGGGGGCATACTTTAGCCTATAAGTGAATGCTCATCCCAAGAGTTCCCAGGTAGGTATACGGGTCCCTCGTCTGATTGGAATTTATACGAAATACCAAGCCTAGACAGAAAAATCAGGATACAAGCTCTCACCCTTCCAGATTGCACGTGCCCCATCACTAGTGAATTCCAAAACTTTAGCGAGATTAAAAAAAAAACGAGATGCAAAAATAGATCCTTGAGATTTGGATTTCACTCCTAACTCAAAGATGTATTTCAAAATTGAAAACGATTGTGGAATGAAACCAGTCACTAAGTTAAGGGTATCACTCCCAGCTTAGTGGTTAAGTTCCTTTTTGAAAGAAATACTCTTTGAGGTGTGGATGTCACTCCCATCTCAAAGATATATTCCTAAGATAAATAGCATATAGAGGAGTGAACCTAATCACCAAGGTATGGATGTCACTCCTAACTTGGTAATATCGTTTCGTTTGTGAAATACGAGTATCTTCTTCTTTAAACAACACACCGAAAGAATAACGAGAAAGAATCATAGAGAAGATATCTTGAAAGAAAATAATAGGATAAAGAGAAATAAACATGAGAGGACTCGTGAATGTAAGCTTGGTTATAGACTAGGCTAAAAGGCATTCTAATAACCTAATTCCCTATAACCATGGCTCTGATACCAATCTGTAACACCCCAACCGATGACGGAATCATCGAGGTGTCACGTAGTGACGATTGTTCAAAAGCACATGGTACTAAAATGTAAATATATTATTGAATAATTTAAATTGTCTTACATGGATGAAATGGGAAAAATACATAAGTCTGAACAAAACATGAAATTTGAAATAAATTATTAAAAGCAAGCACTAAAATCCAATGCTATGGAACTAAGATCAAACTGCACCTAAAACATGTACAAAATAAGTTTTGTCAACATATGAAATGTTGGTGAGCATTCCTAGTTTTAATACATATAGTAAGTTGGAAAATGTTATACAATTCAAGTGCAAAGCTACAATGCATTTATGTAAACTATGTATCATACAAATGAGCGAAATCAATCCTGTGACTGTATAATGTGCTGAAATGAACGGCAGTGTACTTATCCACTAAATGGATAATAACTTAACAATGACCACGGATTCTCTGATGAAAAAGTGGGAGAATCAACCTAGGCGGGTTGTCAATCCAATAGCGCTATCCAATGTTAAGGTCGGCTTGTACATGGCTAATGATTTCACTAAGTACAAATGTATTCTACATGTAATGTCTAAGCATAAAGCACGTTTGTAAGCAAATGCACATAGTACTAGAATTGTATTGTAAAAATGTGAACTTGTATTTGTAATTTGTATAAGTGTACATGTAACACCCCAAAAATGAATAAAAGCAAAAAGGGGATAGGAAATACTCACTTTCGCCAAATGACTAGATGACTAAGCGAGCGTGAAAATGCGAGCAATCCAAAGATTCAACAACGAAACTAGTCCAATTTAGAAGAAAAGAAACCGAATAGGAAAAAAAATATCAAGCTTCCAATTCGCCAATTACAAGAGCTTATAATCAAAGCTTCAAATGTAGAAGTAATATACTCTAAAAGAAAGGTATGAGGGAGAGTTTAATCGAATTGAAACAATCGATTTAGAGGTGCAAAGTGTAATGGGTCATAGGTGGGTTTTTATACTAGTTTTGGATTCAATTAGCCATTAAAATTGGTCAACACCATAAAGTAAGGTTTTAAGATGAATTGACTATTTGACTAGGACCTTGACTATGACTAAGACTTTGACTAGGACTTTTTATTGGAACTTTGACTGTTTGACTGTCTCAGCGGACCGCGAGGGCTAAAAAAATAATTTTTCTAATTTAATCAATTTTAAGTTCTAGACTTGTTTCCTTCTGTTTCTAAGTTGTTTTAGGACCGAAAATTAAGGGCTTTGAGTATCAAGGTCTAAAACATACGTGCTCGGGTGTAGATGTGAGTATAAAACGTGCATACTTTTACTTATAAAAATTATAAGTTTTATTAAGTTGTGAATTTTGGTCCTATTAAAATACGAGGGTTAAAAATGAAAATTTTGAAATAGTTGAGGAACCAATTATGCACATTTATGAAAAGTGAAGGGTGCAGGTTGTCACAACAAATAAACAACCATTGTGACGCTAACCACATGCTCCTCGTGGATTCGATATTCCCTACTTACCCTGGCTACCTATGTTATTTAGGTTTTGTATGACCCTTGACGACAGACGGTCATCAATTCCATACGAAGAATTTTAAGTAAATTCATTGGAATATTTGACTGGTTGATATCATCATCACTTCTACCACCATCCACCGCGCTTGACCTCCCGGTTATTGCTGCGACCACCAAACCTGCCATCACTGGAAACCCAACCCAGCCGGACATCAACCCCCACATTTCAGCCTGCATTGTTTCGACCCAACCCGCCTTGTATCCACGATGCCAACCCGCAGCATCTTGACCCGATGTTGAACCGCACCGCCATGACCTAGCCTGTTGCCGACACTTACCATCTCGACCCAACGTCGACTTGCACTGTCTCGACCCAACCCAACCCGACACTGACCGTGCAATGTATTGAGTTGACCCACTTGACCCGCAATGTCTTGACCTGACCCGACCCGCAATGTCTTGACACATATTACGCCAACCCACAAAGTCTTGGCCTAACCCGGCCCGGCAACGACCCGCAATGTCTCGGACCGACCTGACACGCCACCGATCCGCTAACAACCAGCACTGTTTCGCCAAACCGGCCTACCAACAGACCGTACCGTTTCGACTCTACTCGGAGCCGACAACGACCAACAAATTTTCGAGCGGGCTCTGTCTGGGTCCAGCGATATGGCCCGGTTCAAGCTCTGGTGAGGGATGCAGATCGAGTCAGTTCCGCAGGCCAAGTCGGTTTGGGCCGGCAGTGATGGTTGGGTTGCGCAAATTCCTTAAATTGCAATTACTATGCAAATTTCAACTTTAAGTCCAAGACATTCCGCAAACAAACACATGTAAGTCCGAGCATCGTTAATGTAACAGTGCTTCAAAAGTCTTACATAAATGCATAAAGATTAGCAAGTTTAATTTTATTTTTGAAAAGTCAATTTTCACTCACACAAAAAACGAACACCTAGAGCATTCCTATCACGAGAAGGAACAGAAACACCAAGGCCCAAGCCGATTACATCAAAAGAAATCAACACCAACTTTTCCAATCTATTCCATTACATTTGTGCCTATTTTTAAACCACAACAAACCAATGGACTTCACTTCCACAACAATCTCCATGGCATTTAAACGTTTTTGAGAAAAACCCCGTTCATTCCGAGCCTTCCATAATCTCCGACACGCCACAATAATTAGCCATGAATAATGTCTTTTTTTTTGGAGCCACCATCTGTTTCGATATATCATATATCTAGTGGGAAACCCGCACGTTGCTACGGGGCGTTCTTGTATGCTGGGGGCAAATTTGTATTGTTTTTGCACCATTATCTAAATAACTTTTGGTTATATAAAGAGTAGTTACACTTTTGCCCACTCATCTCTATTCATGTATTTCTTTAATTTCATTTTTGAACCAACAATATAATGCCACATGACACTTTATTTTTTGTTTGCCTAGTAGGGTGTCGCGCTTCGCGACAGGAACACAATGCATTTGTAAGTTTAAAGGTTTCTGAATACTAAACCAAGACACAGACTATGCAAGTGGTTCAATTTGTTCTTTACTCCACCTCGTTCCTTGGCAGACAGTTGTTTGCAACGTTCATTTAAAGGGAATATTTGGTTTTGGAGTTTGTGAGTAGGGGTATAAATGGAAGAAAGTGGATAAAATTTAGTGATTTATACTTGTGTCATTTCATATGTCATCTTAATTTTGACATTTGAAACATATTTATCCATGTCTTCCCCTTTATAATGTAGTATAGATATATCTAGCAAATCTTTGCTCTCAAAAAGCATAAATTGGAGGAATATTAAACCAATTTGCTAAGGCTTGCCATATTCTCAAAGCAAAACCACATTCTGTAAACAGAATTATAATAATGGCTAAAAACATTTTAAAAGTGCATCCAACTTTGCATATTTAATGATTTGTGTTGCAATATTGTTTTGACTTAAGACTTTTGTGTAATGTGTATTGAACTATTGATAAACAAGTTTACGAGACCATTAGCCAAGATAGTTGAGTGTGTAAAAAAATAATAAATATCTACCAAGGCTAACTAACAAAAAAGTTGGCCACTAATCCTATAAAGCCACAACACAGAAAACATTTAAGATATCATTGATGACGGTGGACCTTGAACTTTTATACAAGGGCTGAAAGTCACGAGACCCATAATTTATTTTTGATTTTTTTTTCGGGAATTTATACCCTTACGAACAAAATCAATTCTAATTCGTATGCAAATTCCCATTTTAATTTCATTTTAGATGATAAAAAAAATCCGTTTTATTATGTGAAACTAACGCTACGTAAGAGTTAGATATTTTAAATTCTAATTCCATTGAGTTCTATCCCGTTCATGCAAACCAAACAGGAACAATGACATATTGTAATCATTCAAACAATACATAAAGTAGTAGTATAGTATATCATCGATACTTAACATATCAACTTCTCTGGCCCTCATTATCAGTGTTTGTGCTTTTGATCTTTTTCAAGTTACATTAGGAAAATGCGCTACACTAGATACAACTTGAGAATAATAAGTCCTATTCGACAAGTAAGGCGGTCAACGGTGGATTTTGGTTATAGTTGTCAAACGAATGGCGACGAGGCTATAGGTTTTACAAGGTCTCGGGTGATGAACAAGCGAAGCTGTAAACGGAAAACGACAAGGAGAGGCCTGATGAACATTTGATCTTGGTTGTGACCTTCAGCAAAGTTTATTTGCATACATCAATAATTTTGTTTAAACAATTTTACGCTCACTGTCACAGTAAAATATTATGCATTTATCAAAAACTATATTTATTTTAAGGTTACATATCAGTTTCTAATAAAATACGACACAATTAAAACGTAAAAGATTGAAAACTTATTATTACCAAGAAAAAAGACATGTCAAAATGCATGAAAGGAATGGTGACTGCACATGCATTGTCCCAAATGACAAACAAGCCTATTCTTATTATGTCTAAGATAAATACAAAAAAAATGACAGATATTTCATACATAAATCCAAGACCACTTATCATCAAAAATATTCTTTGACATGTTTATCATGTTCATGGGACACAAATCCAAAATGTGTTACCAGATATAATAATTGTACTTGCGGACTGGTGAGTAAAATTAGAGGTTGTTTTAAGCACACTACCATTTTTTAGAGCTTATTCGCTTATCGATGACGATGCAAACATCCCACGAAATTACGGTTGTTGGCGATGATGACATTAATGCTTCTGAGGTTCAGTTCTTGTCTTTCTTTTGTTGTTTTCATCTGCTAGTGATGCTAAATTTATAACTTGTGCTTGTGATTTTGGGTGATTCTTGAAGTTTTATTGTGTACCCATTGGTAGATTTAGCTAAAGTTTGTTGCTTGATGATGCCACACCACATATATCTTATCATAACTGGATCTTGGAATTTTGCCTGCACTTTATTTGATTCTTGCTGCAATTTTTGCTTGTATAGTTAGACACACCACCCTGATAATGTACACCGTGTCTCTGTCATATCATACAGGCCATATAGGTAGCTAGGCGAAAAATGGTCATAGGGGTTGTATAATATTGTCAATCGTCACGTCAGTCATATCTGTTGGTCTAAAAGACAGATTTGCAGCGGAATTTAAGATGGTTTTCTGAATTGATTTGTTCGAACAATGAACAAATGATAACTGAATAACAATGAAACAATATTAACAATAATAACCGATACTTTTGGACAGCAACTAATGTTTTAATGGATTGATCTATTCGGAACAATCTTGGTAATTACAAATGAAACATACTACTCCTATATATACTAAGGAAACGGTGGGTCAATGTGACAGTTATCAACCGAACAGGTTTGATTGTTTGTTGAATAACCGCCATCCTTATATTTTGCCGCCAAGAAATAAACTGTCAAGGGTATATTTGTAAACCTGCAGTGTATCGCATTCCTTTGATATTAGTCACACTGTTTCATTCTGTCGTGCCTCAAGATCCAAGACTGCAGCCCTGCATCCGACTTGTTTTCTTTAAGATGTGCAGCCATATATTGACCCATTTGTCTTCCTGATTTGTGCAGCCTCTTATGAACCTTATTGACCCATTTCCTTCTACTCTAGCATAGTGTATACATCTAACCTATGACTAAATTAATCTTATACACATAATACACACGAGTTAATATACATAATCAGTAAGTCGTTCACATACTATATACATAAACATAAGTTTTATTTAATCATCTAACAATATCTTTGTCAGTCAAACACATCATATGGGATGCATGATATGACCATTTCCCCATGTCGTCAAATAGTTGTATGACACGTACTCTTGTAGTGGCTGTGTGGATAGTATGTATGTCAGTGTGTTTGTATAAATCCAGCCTAGTTATAAACCCAGAAAAAGTAATAATCCGTGCGATCTTTTCATGATTTGATCGGTCTGCAGGTTGATAATAGTGTGAAGGAATCCAAAAATGATGTTAAAAAGTCTGAAAAAAACACACGTCGTTCAGATTTATCGCTCAATATACCAACAAGACATGCTCATTTAGATTCATCCAAAGGCGGGACCTCATCACGGGTTGTTAAAGGTGTAAGATTTAAAGAGAAGACTCCTCGTGATGGCGCAAGCAGTCCTCTTCTGCATCTTGCAGGACAGCCTGAAAGCCCTATTGTCGCCAAGATTAAGTCTATTTTTAATGGGAATCGATCGAGATCTCTTCCAGTCAAAAACGGATTAAACGTGTCCCCTTCGATCACTACGCCTATTTCAGCTAGGACATATAGTGAACAACAAAAATCTCAGGTATTCCTGCCAGTTGCATTACACTTAAACGACTCGTTATATAATATAACATGCTCTAAATGCAGATAAGGGCGGCGAAACCTCATGTTTCAAGGTCTCTCTCTATGCCCTTGCGGAACATTGTCATTGTAAGATCAGTCTCGTTTGCAGCCCGAATAGATAATGATCAAATTGAAAGTGCTGATGGTAGGTATTGAGTGTCATATTGTAACTATTTTAGATTATTTTTTTAACTTTTCTTTTGTGTTTATAGATCAAATCATCCCTACTCAAGTGGAAACTGAGGAGGAGATTGATGAGGAAGAAGCAATTTGCAGAATATGTATGGATACATGTGCCGAAGGAAATCAATTTAAGATGGAATGCAGCTGCAAAGGCGCACTTAGGCTTGTGCATGAAGAATGTGCAATTAAATGGTTTACTACTTTCAGAGGGGACAAAACCTGTGAAGTTTGTCATAGTGAAGTCACAAACCTACCTGTTACTTTGTTTCGTATGCGCAGTTATGTTCAAACACAAAACATAACTGCACGAAATCAACCAGGTTTGGATCCAAGAACCATAAGGTGCATAATTTCTGATCTTTAATGTATTTACTAAATCATACTTTGCCCTTTTGTTATGTTAATTATATGGATGGTTGTTATACGTTTATGCGTGCAGTGCTTGGCAGGACATTTTGCGCCTGATTTTGATAAGTACAATATGCTACTTCTTTGTCATCGAGCAGCTTCTGGTTAGCATTTTCGCCTTAAAACCGATTATCTCCAGCCAGTTTATTCGAAATTTATCTTCTGTTTGTGTTTAACCTTAAAATGTATACAGTATATAAACACATAAAAAAATTCTAGTCATTATAATAATTTAAAGTTGGTGATAAGCAAAAATGCAAATCTTTTAAAGTTTGTATTTGTTCTTTTAATTAATTTTATTTTGTATCCAAATTTGTAGATCGATGAGCTGAAAACTCAAGCTGTTGTGATTGCTGCACCTTTTGCTTTTACATTTGGTCTTTTATCATCTACTTTTGCGGTTGTGCTAGGTATATATAATATGCTTTAAAGGTTCTGTTTGTGCGTGTGTGCGTATATGTATAGATAGAGGGCCGTTCAGTGAAGAACCATTTTTAAGCACAAAACTACGATGAACACATAAACAATATTTGTACATATCGCTTTATATAAATATATATGATACATAAAGCGGTTATATAACCGCGTAAACATAAAAGTGTATACACAGTTCCTATATATTTAGTGATTCACTTATTCTTATATTTATGTATATATAATACAGCAATGAGGGAATATATATGGAGATATGCTGTTCTTGAGTTTGCACTTGTTGCTATGCTGCTACACTTATTCTATTCTTGGGTACGTTACACTATATATTGAAGGATATATATATATATATATAGCTTATATGTGTGTTTAATGAAACCATTAACAGTTTGACTTTGTGTTGCAGCTTCAACTGAAGGCAATCTATGCAGTAATGGTGTCATCGGTCATAGGGTTTGGATTAGCTATGGCTCTGAATGAGTTGTATATCCGTTATACAGTTTGGCGAGTTCAAATTCCTCGAGAGTACAACAATATCCTTAGTTGATTCAGAGAAATATATATATGTATATTTTAGATTTGTATTCGCGTAAACATGATCAATTGGTGACGATATTATTAATAAATGGTTAATCATGTGTTTGTAAGTAGTGCTGTATGATGTCCTCTCGCTTCATTCCAGGCACATCTAGTGTGATCACGTTATGTGTTGTGGTCTCCTTCCAGTCGTCACGTGCCAGGTTTTTAGGGAGGCTGAGTGGGTTTTGTTCCAAGATCTTGAATGGGTCTTCTGATATTGGAACCATTAGGTCCCATAGAGGTGGTCTGTAGACTGTAGTTGTTGTATGGGATTAAAGCTTCGGTTTTGGCGGGAAAGGATATGATCATGATTAATGCAATTGTTGTTAACATGAAGGAAGCGATCACTGTTTTTATATTAGAGATTGCCATTTTTTTGTGTAAGTTGTTATATGCAACAACTAGCATAATCTCCTTCTCTTCGAACCAAAGCATCATTGTTGAAACAAAATTTTAGTGTTGAGAGAGTTGAAAATGGTTGAAAATAGAATTGAAAATGGTAAGGATAGAGAGTTAAATATCATAAAATTGTGGGGAAATGGAATCTAATAATTCCAACTTTGGGGGTTGGAAGACATCAGTCCCAACTTGAAACTTGTATCACAGCAGTCCCAACTTGTCAACCATTTTATTTGGTTGGTCCCAGACTAACCTCAGTTAGTTTTTCCAGTTAAGTGCCACGTAGACATCCCACGGGGCAGTCCTACGTGGCAAGAAAGTTGTATCTGTCAAAAAAACGAGGTGGGGCCCACATATTTTAATAAAAATATAATTATTTTTCAATTAAAAAAAAGGTGGGGCCCACATGTTTTAATCATATATACACACATACACCTTCCTCACCTGAACTCACCACCACCAACCACCACCACCACCACCACCAACCACCAACACCAACACAAACACAAACACCTTCCTCTGTCTACCTCCCTCCTCCTCCTCTGTCTACCCTCCCTCCTCCTCCTCTGTTTTCCCCCCGACGACACCCACAACCTGCACCAACCCGCCACCACCAACCAAAGCCCACCCACCATCATTCCCCTCAACCTCCACCCCATAATCACCACTCTACCATTCACCCCTACCAACCACCTGTAAAATTAGGGCTTTCCCCAAAATTTAAGGTTCTTAGTTCTTACCCTAACATCATAAATTGAAGAAGACGACTGATAAATATATGAAAGAATTATTATTATAATTATATGAAAGAAAAAGTAGATCAAGTGATGTACTGATGAATGACAACTTCTAATAATGGATGAGAAATGAAGATAGCAGACACCAAGGACGATGGTGGTTGTTGGGGTAATTAAGAGAAATGGGTAATTAAGGGGAAGAGGACAGTGTCGGTGGTTGTTGGGTATGTATGTATGTAGAAGATACCTACCGAAGAGCATAGATAGATGATGGAAAAAAGGGATCAATTATAGCCATGTAATTCGATGGGAAGGCTAAAGGAAAGGTTGGATTTCAGTCTTCGACATCTTCAGGAGTGGATTCGGATCAGTTGTTAGTGTAGAGTGGTGGTGTTTGTGGTGGTGATGGGTGTCGTCGGAGATGGCGGTGGTTGACGGTGGTGGCAGGTGGTTGTGGTTGTGGTGAAGATGATGAAGAGATGATGATGATGAAGATGTAATATTATATATATATATATATATATATATATATATATATAATTCTTTATTATTATTATTAAATTTGTGGGTCCCACTTTTTTTTTTTAAGAAAAATAATTACTATATATATTAATTGACAACCGTCGGCGCAACAGCCGACAGTTGTCTTTTCCGACATTTGCCCGCGAAGTTTTCGTCTTTCGATTTTTGCCACAGTTTTCCCACAACGAACCAAAGCGCCGTCAACCACCAGTCACCACCGTAAGCACATCGCGTTAGGCAGCAATTCTAACAGAGACGCAACGGTACTAACCGAGACGGAATAACGGCATTATGCCAATCGACTTCATCGGCCCTTCTGCATAGGCACACACTTCCGTCAATAGACTGTTTTGCCCACCGCCTGAAAAACAAGTACAACGGATCTATTTTCAGATCTGACCTTCCAACAAATCGGATGCTGAAACGGAGGGCTACGATAGGGTTTGCAATGGAGTTGCATGTGTGTGTCGGCCCGTTTCCGTAACGCCAGTGAAACAGTGAAAGAAATAGCATAGCCAAAGAAAAGAACGGCCAAGGAATCGATGGAGCCGTGGAGATCCAGTCAGCCGGTTGTAGGTAGATTCGAGTTCAGACGACATTGTTGTAACACAAATGGCGACAATTTGGTGGTTTTAAACTGAAGGTAGCGGTTAGGCGATGTGTCTGTTGTGAGAGATACCAGAGACATGAATGGATGGTGTTGTTATGTTGTATACTAAGAGAGAGAGACACGCATAAATTGATAAAGTAGGTGACATGTGCAACTTTAATACACTGTATTCAGAAACATGTTCATCGATTTTACTTTAAATATTATAATATATACATAACTAGATTATATCCCGGGAGCGTCCCGGGGTTGACAAATTAAAAATTAAGAATCAAATTTGTTTAATTTTAGTTAGTATGTCAAATATGACTGCAAAACCAATTAATAACTTCTTTGGCCCGTAAGAAACGGAAACATAACATGAACCGGTCGAAATTGCCACATCTACATAAAAGTGCGCATTATAAAGCAAGATATAAGCAATTGTTGTGCAAAATAAGCTACAAACATAATATGATAATGCCTGTATATTAAAGTGATAATAACATTATGACATACATGAGAACCAACTCTAGCATTCTGAAAGGCTTTAAGAACTCTAGATGTATTGCGCGCCACAATATTATCAGTCGCCCTGAAATCGGGATACATGTTATCAACTGCAATTCCAACCTGAGTTTAAATATCATATTATCAAAATGTATGTTGCCAATTTAGCATATTAAGTAACATTCCATGAATTAAATAACATAAAAGAAAAAAATCATTCTCCTCATCAATAAACATGTTTTTCAAGAAAATAATAAACCAAAGAAAGCAAACAACACTAATCATAAATAATGCATCAGATGGATTTAAATTGTGAGTTAGTGTATTCCTATAGTTCAAATATTATTACAAAGAAGATGAAATCAGCCATGTAAGAACCATACAAAACATCAGACAACAAAATCCAGCAGCTTAGAATGATCTAGCTTATGAGTAGAGCAATGAACTAAGTAAAAACAGTTTGTGCATTAGGTTATGTCATGTTGGCACTAAACATATACAACCATAGCCTGACAATAGTAAAACAAATCCTAGGATTTTCTTAATAAGATATATAATCAAGAGAAAATATAGACCTCGAATCTACATACATAATGTATAATAAATTGGTTTAGGCCTTGTAATTATGCACCTGATCCCACCCAAAAGCCCATCTCGCCTTTCAGAACCCTCAAACAGCAATCAAGAGTGCGTTGTTGTCCCGGTGATGACAACTCACCTTAAATATGCAGATTAAACCAATGCAAGTCAAGAACCGTTTTTGATAGTATATCGGTATATGTATTATCTAAACTCCCATTAATGTTAAATAGAACACAAAACATGTGTAGAAGTCTAAATGCAAAATAAATCCATATCATATGACAACTCTGTTTTACCCATATCCAATCACTTTTCAAAAGCAACCCTGTCCATATCTTCTTCAACTTTGGACTCAGACATTGCCACTCCTCGATTTACATTAAATAATAGTAATAATAATAATAATCCGATCAAACCCTAATTAATAACGTTTCAGAAATAAGAAGCGAGGTATATATATACACAAAAACACCGAATCCAAACAAAACCCAACAACGAATGCTACGTACCTTTTGTCTCAACGGTGTGCGGCTGAGAATGAAAGCGATTAAAATTATTGTGTATCTATCTATCTATCTATCGCGGCGCTGATTTGTGGGGGAAGCGGATCGTCGAAGACGACGGTGCTAATTCTTTGAACTTCATACTTGGGAACAAATCCGTGGTTGCTTTATGAAATCGGGTTATTCAGATGATTTGTTTGAAATCGTAGATCTATTGTGAAAAGATGAAAGGAGGAGTTAGGTAGGGTTTGAAGGGGAAGATGACTAACGAGTGGATGATGGTGCTTTTTTTTTTTTTTAAACTTAAATACCAATTGTCAAATGGGATGACACATGGCACATTCAAGGGGGAGAATGCCTCCTTGAATGTCATGTCATTAAAATGGCTTTCTTTTATAATAGATATAGATATAGATATAGATATAAATAGATATAGATATAGATATAGATATAAATATAGATATAGATATAGATATCTATATAATAAATGAAAACACTAGGGTTGAATCCTAGATTTTGAGAGGGTCTTCAAGGATCCAAATCCTAAATGGGGCTCCATGAAAAAGTATTATATAAACCTCTTTTTTTTTGTCAACATCCATTTGTATGTTACAACATCTTCCTCCGTCCTATCCTAATAATTCCTTTCTCATTCCTCATTCCTCACTCATTCTTCTTTTTGCAAGGTATGTTGTTCATCAATCTTACATGAATCTCGAAATGTTTTTGATAATTTTTCTGCATTTTGATTAGATTGATACATAATGTTTGCAATCATCTTACATAAAAGATAAACACTATCGGTTTCTATCATTATTTTTCTACAAAGATAAATCACAATCGTATAGCTATCAACCTTCTACAAAATATGTAATTATCAACACGTTTTCTTATTAAAATAACTATCTAATCTGTTTTCGATTATGTTTCTGACACTATATGAAATCCATACATAGCGGTTTACTAACATATTAAACCAAACAGAAATACAATCGTTTTATTTTGGATTTATTTGTAATGATCAGAATCTTTTTTTTATTAACACCATTTGATAATCTGTTTAGGATCAAGTCTCTGCTTTGGATGAAATCGACACACAAGTAATTCTGATCAGGTTTAATCATTGATGATATGATTGTGGTTTTAATAACAGATTGCAATTGAAATCAGTTTTGAGTATGTGTGAATATAAAAAAAGATTATAAAAAAACAAAATACAGGATTTCATAAAAAAAGATAATTGAAATCAGTTTCGAGTATTAGTGACTTTATGGATACTTTAACAAAAGTTTGTTTTGCAGACGAAGAACAGGATTTCATTAGGACAAATAACTTCATTATGGCTTATCACAAGGGTGACAAATTCTTCAAGGTTATTCATGACCCTTCCGCATGAGTTTTGGTATGACGTTTCTAATTTTTTTTAAGTAAAAAAAGCTTATTCGTTATTATAATGTTGTTTTTTACGTGTTTGTCCAGACATTGCCGAAATCCATGAACAGGTTTTTGTTATCTAAAAACTTACGAAACAACAACATTAAAGTTTCGACATACCATGGTTAATCTTGGTTTGTTTTGTTAGAATTTATAGATGATGAATTCTGCTTAACAAATGGATGGTCAAAAGTTGTACATGATTTATGCTTCTCTATGTTTTACGTCATATTCGACTTTATTGCTCCGAATGCTTTCATGATGGAGCATTACAATCATTCTCCATCCATGCAATTGGATGTGTCATTCTGCAAAATGATTGAACATGAATTGACGACACCTATGGTAAGTGCCATTAAGTTCGATACTTTATATTACATGTTTTTAGTATCTTAATTTGTCCATATTATTTGATCACAAATTTTGCTTTCAGGTTATACCTTACTCCTTTATTAATAAGCATTATCCCGATGGTGTCCCTAATGTTCCAATCACTATGTATGTAGATGATTTACATCAATGGAACGTTGCAATAGAAAGGATTGGTCGTGATTATTGTTTTTGTAATGGTTGGCTGAATTTCATAAGTGATCTTCGTCTCCAGGTTGGTGAACTGCTTTGTTTAGAAAAAAAAGAAATTGGTGTGTTTAATGTTACAACTTTCAACAAGAATGGTCGCCAAATGAAATTATTCAAAGTTTTGACTAGGTATAATGCTTGACATGCGGCATTTATGGTTTCAATACTTGACTTTGACTAAATTCAATCAATACATAATGTTATAACAATAATAACAATGCTAATTCGGATGCTAATTACCCTCCACTCTTTCATCCATTTCTTATTATTGAATTGATTGAATACCTATATAATGCTTGACATAACATATAAAGAACATTTAGTTAAATAACATTGGATAGATCAAAAAAAATCACAACTAACTATAATGCTTGACATGCGGCAGTTATGGTTTGAATGCTTGACTTTGACTAAATTCAATCAATACATAATGTTATAACAATAATAACAATGCTAATTCGGATGCTAATTACCCTCCACTCTTTCATCCATTTGTTATTATTGAATTGATTGAATACCTATATGAATATATGAATACCTATATAATGCTTGACATACGCCAGTTAATCAAGGAATGCTTGACGTTGACTAAATTCAATCAATACATAATGTTATAACAATAATAACAATGCTAATTCGAATGCTAATTAACCTCCACTATTTCATCCATTTCTTATTATTGAATTGATTGAATACCTATATAATGCTTGACATAACATATAAAGAACATTTAGTTAAATAACATTGAATAGATCAAAAAAAATCACAACTAACTATAATGCTTGACATGCGGCAGTTATGGTTTGAACGCTTGACTTTGACTAAATTCAATCAATACATAATGTTATAACAATAATAACAATGCTAATTCGGATGCTAATTACCCTCCACTCTGTCATCCATTTGTTATTATTGAATTGATTGAATACCTATATCAATATATGAATACCTATATAATGCTTGACATACACCAGTTAATCAAGGAATGCTTGACGTTGACTAAATTCAATCAATACATAATGTTATAACAATAATAACAATGCTAATTCGAATGCTAATTAACCTCCACTATTTCATCCATTTCTTATTATTGAATTGATTGAATAACTATATAAACAAGTCAAACCAATTCACATACGATTGTAATAAGACACGTTGAATGCACTTTGAGTAATCGCAAAGATATATTATTAGGTTAATTTATGTTTCTCATCTTTAAATACATAAACATTATTTAGTCAAATTTTGATTTGTTGTGTTATTGAAGTCATCTATTGGTTTTTACATTATTTTTTTCCAGTTAACAAGATCAATGGCTGCTGTAGATGCAAATGAGTTTACAATGGTTAACCAAATTCATGTAAACTGAAACGGTGTGGCGTTAAAGCTAAAGATTATTCGGGTTTGGCGTCTACCCGATCGTCGCAATCCTAATGATGTGTACTCAATTGAAATGATCCTATGTGATGAAAATGTAAATCTCAACAACACGTTTTTTTTATATCCTATTATTTTTAAATTTCATAACTTTTTTTTTAGTTGTGATGTTTTTAATTTTAATGTATATGAATTTTCTTATTTGCGTACGTTAAAATACATCAATTACGTAGATACATATTTATAGTGTTTTCTTATTTTTTTTTTTATAATTAACAGGGTGACAGGATTCAAGCGAATGTATTTAAGCGGTTGTTGTTTAGATTTGAGAGGTTTCTGACTGAAAATTCTTCTCTTATTATAAGAAATCCAGGAGTTTGGGTCAATTCCTCTAAATACAAGTATGCTCCAAACTCAAACAAACTCTGCTTGAATATGAATACTCAAGTTTTCGAATATGATGGTTTCCAAGGTCCAGATTTTGGTTTCTCTTTTGTGCCCTTTCAAAGAATTCTGGATAGGGAGGTTGATGAATATGTTACAATAGGTATATTTCGTTCTAATAGTCTTTTTTTCATCACAACCAAACCATAATAATAGTTTTATAAGTTATGTTTCATTAATGTTTATTTTATACTTGATCTTAGATGTTATAGGACATGTTAACAAGTTCTTCAGCAATGATGATAAAGATAAAAAGGTTGTCGCTGATAAAAAGAGGTTAACAATGGAAATTCAAGATATCGAGTATGTATTCTTTATTTATTTATTTTTTTTGTTTGCATTTTATATACAAAAAAAATTACGTAGCTTTATAAATTGTGTATTTATTTTTTACTAAAATAATTTGTACTTTTTTGAAGGGGCTTGCGCATCTATTTAACGTTGTGGGATAGTTATGCCATGGAGATGTCTAAATATGTTGCAACTCATCAAACAGAGAAAGAATATATAATAATAATGCAGTTTGGCCGTTTGAAGTTTTATAATGGTTGTATAATGTTAATAAATATATATAGTTATATTTATATTTATAGCTACATTATATTTTGCATTATAAATTAGGTTCTAACTTCTAAATTTTCTTATTATTAAATATTTCAAACTCGGAATTATAAATTGAATCATTAAAACACAAGCCCACTAACTTCTCTGTATGCTATGTATCTATTTCTAAAACATGTTGCTAACTTGCAGCTCAAAAAGCAACATATGTGCCATGAAAAGTATTTCCAAATCTCAAAATTTAAATCTACCAAATTAGAAAAACAGAGATTATACTCAAGACAACATAGATTTCAATTAGACATTTAGGTATTTAGAATAATGCAGAATTAGTTAGTTTCAATACTTATAAAACAACAACCAAAGTCTGTATTTGTGCAAAATGATTCGGATTTGTCGCTAACAAAGTTATAAAATCCAACACGATTTCAAACATAAACACAGCATCGAAGTTTCTGTTATTTAATGGAAATAATAACAATCGAACGGTTTAATAATTACCTAACAGAGTCGTTGTCGTCCGATCCTTCATGCTCGTGTCATTATTTCTGTTCCTCTCTCAGTCTCTGTCATGTTTACAATTTGGTGCGGCTGGTTTTCTCAATATAACTAACCCTAGATCTGAAAAGAAAATAAGAAGCAACTTTGTTATCTGTTTTTCAGGTGGATCCATAATTAGAATCGGTGTATGTTAATACAAACCATAAGTCCATCAACATTCAGCCCAATTCCATATGCAATAACTGAAAAAATGCAGGCCCTATAAAACTTACGGCCCAAAACTCTAATACATATTATAAACATACAAAATCCTAACAAACCAATAGTTTCTTAATGTTTAAATAAAAGATGTTAAAAGGCCATTTGCACACAAAATATATCTTCCGTTAGTAACATTTTTTTTAGTTTAACATCCATCATTTAAACGGATGACTGTAAGAGCCCGTCGGTTGATTATATTAAAATTTAAAAAAAAAAAACCCAAATCACAAATTGAAAGCACATTTCTTTTATAAACCAGGTGCAGTAGAAAGTTTCCTTATTTTTCAATAATTTTTAGTATATTTTTCTTTAATTTTTCAGGTATATACTTATTGTATTCAAGAAAAACATATATTTTACAATGTCCGATCCCCCAAAGTATGATTTTTGTTTACCGAAATCTAAAGTTGGTGACCTGAGGCGTAAATCTAACGGTAATGATTAATCTTTGTTTTTTTCTTTTAGATTTGGTTACATTGTTAGCTTTTTTTTTTTTTTTTTTACACTAACAAATATTATAAACATGTTTGGAGATATCAATACCGCAACATCGTTATCCGACATATCAAATGGTACGTAATTTATTATGTTTCATCTTATACCTTTAATTCTTAATTTTTGATTAAGAAATAATAGTTTTTATTGTAATTTATTGTTTAGTGAGTCTTAATATCTCTGAAAGACGTAAACGGATGAATGCATATTTGGATAGTATAAGTTCAAATGTCGGTTGTTCACTTTCTAATGTTGAAAACATAGAAACCTCTACAAACTCTTTCACACCGCCATTAGTAACAATACAAGGTAAATGTTTTTTCTACATTTCAAATATGTGTTATGCTTACTACTTTCCATTGTCTTTTTTTTTGTTAACTTATTTGTCTTTATTTTATAGATAACACGCAGAGAACGCCTTTGTCAGGCATCTCTAATGAACGTTGTGAATCTACAAAGAGAAAAAAATCTAATTTTGCTTCGACACAAACAAATAATCCTTTAGGAATCGAAGGTAAAATTTATTTTATACATTGCCCAAATATCTTATTTCTTACTGATTTCCATTGTTGTTTTTTTACTTATTTCTTTTTATTTTATAGTTAACACGCAGAGAACACCTTTGTCAGACATCTCTAATGGTATTATTTATTTTATTTTTATGTCATCATTTGTTAGCGTATCTATTTATGTTAGTATATTATAGAATTGTGTTGTCCCGTTTTGTGTTTGTCTTCTTTTTCAAAGCATTCCATTTATTTATTTAATTTTTACGCAGTTTGTCACGAATCGCAACATAGCAATCTATCTGAGTTTTATAAACAAAGGCGTACAGAAAGAAAACGTATCTTGGATTCTATGCGGACTAACAAAGGAAAACTAAATATAACACCTAACACTCAAACACACCCAGTTGACATTGTTGGTATGTTTAGTTTAGTCATGTTTACAAAGTATATTATAATAAATCAACATTTATTAAACTTATATTATTTTAATTTGTTAGGATCTTCAGGTGTAAGTTGGCCGCTTACTAACGTATGCAACACGCGGTCAACATCGAATTTAAAACGAAAACGCCCCAGTATTACTCCCATACCGATGGCTGACTTGGAAGAATGCTTAGAAAACCCGCATGGAGTAACGACAAACAATGTAATACAAGGCATATCTCCAGGTAGTCTTTTTTCGCTAATAACTACTAATAAAAAATATTTTTAATATTAATTCAACATTAGTTTAGAAATATGGTACAATTAATAAATTTGAATATCTTTTTCTAGCTTACTTGGACCATGGTGATCAGAATGTTACTTGTGAAGATTGTAATGCTAGACTGTGGAGATGTGAATCTACTAGAGGGCTTAATAGAAGTAATACTAAAAAAAATTTCTCTCTGTGTTGTGGTTATGGAAAAGGTATGCTTCCTCCTTTTAAGGAGGCCCCACACAGTTATAAAGAGTATTTTAATAGAGTTGATTCTAAAAGCAAATTCTTTTTAAAGAACATAAGACGATTCAACTCTATGTTTGCATTTACGTCCATGGGTGGAAAAATTGATAGGTCTATAAATCATGGTAATGCTCCATTCATCTATCGTATAAGTGGTGAGAACTACCATGCTTTGGGAAATCTTTTACCATCACGTGGACAAAATCCAGTATTCTCTCAGCTATACATATATGATACTGAAAATGAAGTTTCGAATAGAATCAATGTCGTTGGGTATGTTATTTTTTATTGTCTTTTGTAGAAAACTTTAAGGATTTTTAAGTACTTTCAATTCTAATATATTCATTTTATTTATAGTGATGCAGATGAGGAATACTCATCAGAAAAGGCGCTTGAATTTCAAATTGTAAAGGAATTGAAAAAAAATGTTGGATGCCAAAAACTCCTTGGTGAAATCTTATAGAATGGCGAGAGATTGTTTTCAGAAGAATCCTGATGCACAAGTCAAGCTTCGATTAAACGGAATGAGGAAAGAAGATGGTAGAACCTACAATCTACCCACGGTTTCTGAAGTTGCTGGATTGATAATTGGTGACCTTAATGAAGAAACAGATAAACGCGATATTATTGTGCAGACCATTGATGGAAAGCTAAAAAGAGTTAGTGAGTTACATCCTTCGTATCTTGCTCTTCAGTATCCATTGTTGCTTCCTTATGGTGACGATGGATATAGAATTGACATCCTTCACAAAGATGTTCCCTTACCAAATGAAAGCTCGTCTTCAAGTTCAAAAAACAAAAAAGATGACCGTCAAAAAAATGTTTCCTTACCAGATGGGGGCTCATCTTCAAACACAAAAAACAAAAAACGTGAAAGTGTAACAATGAGGGAGTTTTTTGCTTATAGACTTCAAGATAGGAGTAATGAATACTCGCTAATTCTTAATGCACGAAGGCTTTTGCAGCAATTTATAGTTGATTCGTATACAATGATTGAGATGGAAAGACTAAATTACATTAGGGGTAAGCAAACCGTTCTTAGGAATGAGAAGCATAATGTCCTAAGCAAACAAAGAGAAGAAGGACAAACAGAAACATCAACCATGGGTCAACGAGTTATTATTCCATCTTTCTTCACAGTTGGCGCTAGATATATGATGCAAAATTATCTAGACGCAATGGCAATATGTAAGTGGTACGGATACCCTGACTATTTTATTACAATCACTTGTAATCCTAAATGGCCAGAGATGAGAAGATATCTTCAAGATACCACTCTTAGACCCGAAGATAGGCCAGACATTTTATGCAGGTTGTTTAAGATTAAACTTGATTCCATCATTAAAGACCTGAAAGATAAACACTTATTTGGGACTGTTGAAGCTGGTGCGAACACATGAAGTTAATTTTTATTACAACAATATTTATTTTTTTTATAACATTTCTAACTTATTTTCTTTTGGTTGGTCTCAATACTTTGCAGCTGTATATACCGTTGAGTTTCAAAAACGTGGATTACCACACGCACACATTTGTTTGTTTATGGCTGCTGGTTATAAGCTTCCTACAGTTGACCATATTGACAAGTTCATTTCAGCAGAGATACCGAATAAAGATGAAGAGCCAGAATTGTATGAACTTGTACGTGAATTTATGATTCACGGTCCTTGTGGTCCTTTGAACATGAGTTGTCCGTGTATGGTCAATGACAAATGTTCAAAAAACTTCCCAAAAAATTTCCAGAATGAGACTTCTATTGATACTGAAGGTTATGCAGTGTATAGACGCAGAGATAATGGTTCGTTTGTAGAAAAGTCTGGTGAGCAATTAGATAACAGATATGTTGTTCCATATAACAAGACACATCTTAAAAGATACCAGGCTCATATCAACGTTGAATGGTGTAACCAAGTTGGATGTTAGAGAATCGTGAATTCCGTCTAACACTAATTTTTTCATCTTTTCTTCTAGTTCGGTTGTTTCGGTTGAGACGGGATTTTCTTCTACGATTGGTTCTTTAGTATGTTCGGTAGGTTTAGAGGTAGAAGCACGATTTTTCTGTTTGGATTTTAAGTCATTTTCAACTTCTGGCGTGGTTTTTGCGTTTCGCTCTGATCGTCTAGGACTAGTCTTTCCACGAGGCATTTTTATCTATAAATACAAAGTTAATTTAATTAGTAAACTTATTATAGTTTTAGTTGGTAATTAAATTTTTAGGATACCAAAATAATAAACATCTAGATATATATTACATTCAAAATTACTAGATGTTGTTACATCACTTCATAGATTTCATACATTCTACCATTACCTTACTTACTTAGTTCATCACATTAACACTTACTAAATTACCACATTTTCCACAACTACCATACTACATGCACACAACTACTAATACACATCATACTTAAACTTCTCACACTTTCTTCCTTCACCACCACCTTTCGGCCACTCCTCAAAGTACCAAAGGGTACTTTGGTTCCTCCATGATTTGCTTGGTTTGGTAGTTGAACCTCTTGATTACCTTCTTTAGCTCTTCCACCATTTCAAGCGCTTGGTCCCTTTGTGATTTCATCTTATAATAGTTTTCAACCAAGGCCACGTACTCCTGTCGACTTACATACTCGGGGGATTGTTGGACCATATTGGTTCGGTTAATGATTGTAGCTTCTAGGTATGGGTCGACAACGGGAGTGATTGGAGGGTATATTGGGTAATAGGCCGTAAGGTATGGGTTTGGTTGACTTGATCCTTCATTCGAAAAGTTGCTAGAGGCGCTAAGGAACTCACCGGAGGTTGGGTTAGGATAATAGTGGGGCGCGGGTTCGACATAAGGATATGGGTTGATTGGCTCGGATGGAACGTACACCGGCTCGGGTAAAGGCCCGAAAACGCCAAGTGTTCCGAGGTTAAGTTCTAACCCATTTTCGATCCATTCCAATCCCGTTATTTCGTGTAGTATCTCTTCCGTACTTGGGATCGGAGCCTCATTCTCCATAACTACCTCTTGGTTTTGAATCTCACCCTCTTCGATCTCCATCATTATCTCGACTTGTTCTTCTTCATTTGCCATTCTTTTACACATAATATTCAAACAATAATTAAGTTAGTTCTAATTATACCCACTATTTCCGAACCCGAGCTCTGATACCAACCTGTAACGACCCGGAATTTACCGAGTCATTACGGATTGGTAATCACGACACATAATTCTTTACTAATAAACATTCGTTTTTATTATTCAAAACATAATCATTGTTTTACATACCAAACTTACGACCATCAACATCAACTACATAACCATTCAAGTTTCAAAACAAACCAACATTTTAAAACAACAACTTGGCCGAAGCCATTTGGACGCAATCCGGCCCACTGGGCCGGTTATTTATACACATTGCATCGACTCGTTTTAGACTACGTGGAGCTCGGGTTCCAACCTTTCATTCGTCATCCTGAAATGCATGTCGAAAATACGTTAGCGAAGCTAGTGAGTGGTGCCAGTACAACCGGTTAACACAAAATAATCACATAAACGGTTCGTAAAACAACCGGTTACTCATTTCTTTATAAAAACATGCAATATTCGTATGGTTCGATCTTTTCTAAGGTAGAATGTATATCGAGGGAACATTTTGACATATGTTTTGTGGTCCGATCCTCTAAGTGGTCGGAAATACATTCAAAATAATACCGAATGGATCCACTCTCGTTATTTCTATACGATTGATTTCTATAATTTCATATGATCAAGACGCATGCAAGTAAAAATCAAGACTCGACCAACATGCATTTACCCCGAAAACATTATAAACAAACATGGGGTACACACACTCACGTTGATAATTTCTGATGGATTCGTGTCACTTTCCGTATGTGTTCGTGTGGTGCCGCTTCCCTGTTGCATGTTAATATCGGTTATTTATAAGTAATAATATAGTATAGCTGGCCGTTACAGCTTAGGCGTAATAACTAACTAAAAGCTGGCCATTACAGCTTGGCACTCGTGTTCCTACTAGAATAGATTACTTACCCGGATGTCGAATACTTGATCTATATGATCGGCCGGTTATCACCTTGGCCGATTGGTACAAGCTAGTTCTAATATTATGGTGAATGACTAATATGGTGAGTGAGGATAAATGGGTTCCATCGATGCATGTTAAGAAAGAAAAAGGATGGTGGTTTTTAAATGGTTTTTGGTAAAGCTCATGGTTTCTTTATAGATCTTTAGGGTGCATGCATGTTATGATTAAGCCTTCTAGTATAGGTTGAGGTGTAAGATTGGAGTGTGATCTTGGTATTCTTCATGCTTAGGTGTAAGATTCTAAAAAAATGGCGGCTCCTCATTAATACAAAATGGCCGATTTATTTTTATAAATTTTGGTGGACTTTTACTAGATAAATGGACTTTTTATGCTTATGTTTATAGGAATGGGCTTTGTTGTAATTCTATTGGGTTTAAAGGATAATTATAATATTGCTATATTGGGCCGAAAAATAGGATCCATTAATATTTAGGTCCAACCATTAATCATGGGTTTATTTTGGGCCTTAAATCTTATCGGGTCATGGTTACGGCCCATTATACTCCATCGGGCCTTCGAGGTGTTCCGTATTGGGCCTTAATTATATTACTAACGGGCTGGTTATTGGGCTTGGTCATTTTATCCGGGTAAGGTTATTGGGCAACACCCCTGGGTGGCCTAATACTATTCTATTAATTATTTTTAGATTAACTATAATCGTGATTAATTTCTAAAGTCATTACATTCTCCTCCCCTTAGGCAATTTCGTCCCCGAAATTTTTAAATATATATACCTGGTTTTCAAACAAGTAAGGGTACTTTGTTTTCATAACGTCTTCTCTTTCAAACGTTATTTCAGGTCCTTGTCTGGCACTCCATTTGACCTGTACTATAGGAATCTTTCCTTTTCTCAACTTCCTTTCTTGTCGTGACATAATTTCTATGGGTTCCTCAGTAAAGTGAAGTTGAGGGTTCACCTTAACCTGATCTAGAGGAATAATAGCTTGCGCATCTATGACACATTTCCTAAGGTTAGAAACATGGAAGACATCATGAATTTCACTTAATTCTGGGGGTAACTCCAATCGGTAGGCTACTGGTCCTATTCTTTCTTTCACCTGGTATGGTCCTATGAAACGGGGATTTAATTTTCCTCGTTTTTGGAACCTTATCACCCCTTTCCAGGGCGATACCTTTAACAGGACATAATCTCCTTCCTGAAATTCTAATGTTTTCCTCCGATTATCCGCGTAACTCTTTTGACAACTTCTTGCTTTTTCTAAATTTTTCTTAATCTGCACAATCTTATCTGTGGTTTCTTGGATAATCTGTGGGCCCGTGAGTTGGTTTTCCCCAACATCGTTCCAACATATTGGGGATCGACACTTTCTACCATATAATGCTTCGAATGGCGCAGCTTGTATGGAAGCATGATAACTATTATTATAAGAAAATTCTATTAATGGTAGATGAGTATCCCAACTGCCACCGAATTCCAGGACACAGGCCCTTAGCATGTCCTCTAGTGTTTGTATGGTTCTCTCACTTTGGCCGTCTGTCTGGGGGTGGTATGTTGTGCTCATTTTAATTTGAGATCCTAGAGCATCCTGAAAGCCTTTCCAAAATCTAGATGTGAATCGACTATCACGATCTGAGATTATGGAGAGGGGTATTCCGTGTCTAGATACTATTTCTTGCAAATAGATTTGGGACAATTTTTCGATCTTAAAATTTTCTTGGATTGGCAGAAAATGAGCAGATTTAGTTAAACGGTCTACAATAACCCAAATAGTATCGTAACCTTTTCGGGTTTTTGGTAGCTTTGTTACTAAATCCATAGTGATTTGATCCCATTTCCAGACTGGAATTTCTGGTTGGATCAATAAACCACTAGGTTTCTGATGCTCGGCCTTGACTTTAGAACAGATTATACATTTGGATACAAATTCACCAACACTTCTTTTCATTCCGGGCCACCAAAAGTTTTTCCTAAGATCCCGGTACATTTTATGACTTCATTTCTCTTAGAACTATTTCTCTTTGATTCCCGTACTGAGGTATCCAAATTCTTTGATTGTATCTTAGTATTCCGTCTGTTCCTTCTATTAATCTCTCTTCTTCTTTGTGGAGTGACTCATCTTTTATGAGGGTAGGTTCTAAAGCGGCTCTTTGAAAAGTTCTTAATTGTGATAAAAATTCATTGATTATTGAAATTTTGTAAGCTTTTGCTCCTAAAGTTCTATCTTTTCTGCTTAGGGCATCTGCTACAATATTGGCTTTCCCCGGATGATATTTTATATCACATTCATAGTCGCTTAAGATTTCTACCCACCTTCTTTGTCGCATATTTAAAAGTTTTTGATCAAAAATATGTTGGAGACCTTTATGGTCCGTGTAGATGGTACACTTGGTTCCATATAGGTAGTGTCTCCATATTTTTAATGCAAATATTATGGCTCCCATTTCTAAATCATGTGTAACATAATTTTGCTCGTGCCTTTTTAGCTGTCGGGAAGCATATGCGATAACTTGGTTTTCTTGCATTAGTACACAGCCTAATCCTTGCAGAGAAGCATCACAATAGACGGTGAAAGCTTTTCCTTCTTCTGGTAGAGTCAACACAGGGGCTTTACATAGTTTTTCTTTCAAACTTTGAAATGCTTTTTCTTGTTTCTCTCCCCATTCAAATTTAGAAGTTTTTCTAGTTAAGGTTGTGAGGGGTAATGCTAATCTGGCAAAGTTTCCTATGAATCTTCTATAATATCCTGCTAGTCCTAGAAACTGTCTAATTTCAGTAGGATTTTTGGGAGTTTCCCACTTATGAACGGCTTCTACTTTTGCAGGATCTACTTGGATTCCGTTTTGGTTAATGACATGTCCTAGAAACTTAATTTCTCTTACCCAAAATTCACACTTAGTAAATTTAGCGTAAAGTTTCTCTTTTCTTAATGTTTCTAGAACTTCTTTCAAATGTTGCTCGTGTTCTTCCTCAGATTTTGAATAAATTAAAATGTCATCCAAAAACACAATTACACACCTATCCAAATACGGTCGGCAAATTCTATTCATCAAATCCATGAATGCTGCAGGAGCATTTGTTAATCCAAAAGGCATCACTAAAAACTCATAATGTCCGTACCTAGTTCTAAAAGCAGTTTTTGAAACATCTTCATCTCTTACTTTTAACTGGTGATAGCCTGATCTAAGATCGATTTTTGAAAAATATTTTGATCCATGCAATTGATCAAAAAGATCGTCTATCCTAGGTAACGGATATCGGTTCTTAATGGTTAACTTGTTTAGGTCTCGATAATCGATACACATTCTCATAGACCCGTCCTTTTTCTTAACAAAGAGCACAGGTGCTCCCCAAGGAGATGTGCTTGGTCTAATGAATCCTCGTTCTATGAGTTCTTCTAATTGGTTGGTTAATTCTTTCAGTTCCGTTGTAGCTAACCTATATGGAGCTCGGGCAATGGGTGCTGCTCCAGGAATTAGGTTAATCAGGAATTCTACTTGTCGAGGTGGGGGTAAACCTGGTAGTTCGTCGGGAAACACGTCTCTAAATTCCCAAACGACTTTGATTTTATCTATTTCTAACCCTTTATTTTCATTCCCTAAATTTACTTGTACTAGAAAGGCTTGATGTCCCTTATTTATATATTTCATCATTCTAGCACTAGGGATTAGATTTAACACTCCTTTGGGTTTTTCTCCATAAATGGTTAAAATTTCTTGATTAGATAACGGAATTTTGACCAATTTTTCCTTACAAACTATTTCAGCTTGATGTGTGGCTAACCAATCCATACCTATGACAATATCAAACTCGCCTAAATTCATAGGTATAAGGTTGATTTTGAATTCCCAGGTTTCAATGGTTAATGTAAAATTTTTAAACACTTCTGTGGCTCTTAAAATTTTACCATCCGCTATCTCTATTTCGTAAGGTTTGTTTAAAGGTTCTGGGAGTACATTTAACTTTTCTATAAATGTTTTTGAAATAAAACTAAGATTAGCCCCAGTGTCAAATAAAGCATAAACGGGTACTTGATCAAGATAAAACATACCCGTAACAAGATCCGGTTCATCACGTGCCTCATCCGCATTCATGACAAAGGCTCTACCACGTCCTTGCTCGACTTTTGGAGGATTTTTAAGTTTTGGACAGTCAACTTTGTAGTGGCCGGCTTCTTTACACTCATAACAGAGCCGAGGACGATCAGGGTTGAACCTGCACTCTTTGGTCAGATGGCCAACTTTGTTGCATTTCTGACAGTGCGACCCCCTGCACTCGCCAAAATGAAACCGCCCACATCGATTACACTTTTTCTTACAGTCTCCGATATGGTAGAACGTGCACTTTTGACAAAACGGGTTGCTTCCTTTATAAGGTCTCTTTTCCGGGTTTCCGTCTTCTCGGGAATTTTCTTGACTTTTTCCCGAAGTGTTGTAATTGGTAGGACGGAAAGTTTCACTCCAGCCTCTTTTATTTCCTACTTGAACCTTATCTTTTTCTCGGTGTCGTATTATGTCGTCGGTTAAACTTAACGCTAGTTCACAAGCTACATCGAACTTAAGAGGTTTGGCACCTCTAACTATCCCTTGAATTTGTGGGCTTAGACCCCAAATAAATCTCCTTATTCGTTTTGGTTCAGGTGTTACTTGATGTGGTACCAAACGGGCAAGTTGGTTGAACTTATTGATATAGCTAATACAGTCTAGACCTTTCATCTCGAGCCCTAAGAATTCCATCTCCATCTTTTCTATCTCGTTCATGGGGCAATATTTTTCGGTCATCAAAATCCTAAATTCTACCCAAGTCATGTTTGTTATGACACTTTTTCCCCGTACCTGCCTGATCATGTTCCACCAATTTAAAGCTTCTCCTTTTAGGGAATGGGTGGCGAATTTTACTTGGTCCTGGGGCGCACAGTTACTTATTTCTAAAATTGCTTCTATTTCTTCTAGCCATCTAGTGGCTCCAGTTGCCCCTGTACTACCGTCAAAAGACTCGGGTTTACAAGCCATGAATGACTTATAATCACAAGCTTTTCCTGAATGGTTTTCTAAATTAACATATTCTTCTTCTCTATTAAGAACGGGAGTTTTCAAAGTGGGTTGTTTCTCTAATCCTAACATGTCTAATAAGGATGGTAGAGAATCGTGAATTCCATCTAACACTAATTTTTTCATCTTTTCTTCTAGTTCGGTTGTTTCGGTTGAGACGGGATTTTCTTCTACGATTGGTTCTTTAGTATGTTCGGTAGGTTTAGAGGTAGAAGCACGATTTTTCTGTTTGGATTTTAAGTCATTTTCAACTTCTGGCGTGGTTTTTGCGTTTCGCTCTGATCGTCTAGGACTAGTCTTTCCACGAGGCATTTTTATCTATAAATACAAAGTTAATTTAATTAGTAAACTTATTATAGTTTTAGTTGGTAATTAAATTTTTAGGATACCAAAATAATAAACATCTAGATATATATTACATTCAAAATTACTAGATGTTGTTACATCACTTCATAGATTTCATACATTCTACCATTACCTTACTTACTTAGTTCATCACATTAACACTTACTAAATTACCACATTTTCCACAACTACCATACTACATGCACACAACTACTAATACACATCATACTTAAACTTCTCACACTTTCTTCCTTCACCACCACCTTTCGGCCACTCCTCAAAGTACCAAAGGGTACTTTGGTTCCTCCATGATTTGCTTGGTTTGGTAGTTGAACCTCTTGATTACCTTCTTTAGCTCTTCCACCATTTCAAGCGCTTGGTCCCTTTGTGATTTCATCTTATAATAGTTTTCAACCAAGGCCACGTACTCCTGTCGACTTACATACTCGGGGGATTGTTGGACCATATTGGTTCGGTTAATGATTGTAGCTTCTAGGTATGGGTCGACAACGGGAGTGATTGGAGGGTATATTGGGTAATAGGCCGTAAGGTATGGGTTTGGTTGACTTGATCCTTCATTCGAAAAGTTGCTAGAGGCGCTAAGGAACTCACCGGAGGTCGGGTTAGGATAATAGTGGGGCGCGGGTTCGACATAAGGATATGGGTTGATTGGCTCGGATGGAACGTACACCGGCTCGGGTAAAGGCCCGAAAACGCCAAGTGTTCCGAGGTTAAGTTCTAACCCATTTTCGATCCATTCCAATCCCGTTATTTCGTGTAGTATCTCTTCCGTACTTGGGATCGGAGCCTCATTCTCCATAACTACCTCTTGGTTTTGAATCTCACCCTCTTCGATCTCCATCATTATCTCGACTTGTTCTTCTTCATTTGCCATTCTTTTACACATAATATTCAAACAATAATTAAGTTAGTTCTAATTATACCCACTATTTCCGAACCCGAGCTCTGATACCAACCTGTAACGACCCGGAATTTACCGAGTCATTATGGATTGGTAATCACGACACATAATTCTTTACTAATAAACATTCGTTTTTATTATTCAAAACATAATCATTGTTTTACATACCAAACTTACGACCATCAGCATCAACTACATAACCATTCAAGTTTCAAAACAAACCAACATTTTAAAACAACAACTTGGCCGAAGCCATTTGGACGCAATCCGGCCCACTGGGCCGGTTATTTATACACATTGCATCGACTCGTTTTAGACTACGTGGAGCTCGGGTTCCAACCTTTCATTCGTCATCCTGAAATGCATGTCGAAAATACGTTAGCGAAGCTACTGAGTGGTGCCAGTACAACCGGTTAACACAAAATAATCACATAAACGGTTCGTAAAACAACCGGTTACTCATTTCTTTATAAAAAACATGCAATATTCGTATGGTTCGATCTTTTCTAAGGTAGAATGTATATCGAGGGAACATTTTGACATATGTTTTGTGGTCCGATCCTCTAAGTGGTCGGAAATACATTCAAAATAATACCGAATGGATCCACTCTCGTTATTTCTATACGATTGATTTCTATAATTTCATATGATCCTGACGCATGCAAGTAAAAATCAAGACTCGACCAACATGCATTTACCCCGAAAACATTATAAACAAACATGGGGTACACACACTCACGTTGATAATTTCTGATGGATTCGTGTCACTTTCCGTATGTGTTCGTGTGGTGCCGCTTCCCTGTTGCATGTTAATATCGGTTATTTATAAGTAATAATATAGTATAGCTGGCCGTTACAGCTTAGGCGTAATAACTAACTAAAAGCTGGCCATTACAGCTTGGCACTCGTGTTCCTACTAGAATAGATTACTTACCCGGATGTCGAATACTTGATCTATATGATCGGCCGGTTATCACCTTGGCCGATTGGTACAAGCTAGTTCTAATATTATGGTGAATGACTAATATGGTGAGTGAGGATAAATGGGTTCCATCGATGCATGTTAAGAAAGAAAAAGGATGGTGGTTTTTAAATGGTTTTTGGTAAAGCTCATGGTTTCTTTATAGATCTTTAGGGTGCATGCATGTTATGATTAAGCCTTCTAGTATAGGTTGAGGTGTAAGATTGGAGTGTGATCTTGGTATTCTTCATGCTTAGGTGTAAGATTCTAAAAAAATGGCGGCTCCTCATTAATACAAAATGGCCGATTTATTTTTATAAATTTTGGTGGACTTTTACTAGATAAATGGACTTTTTATGCTTATGTTTATAGGAATGGGCTTTGTTGTAATTCTATTGGGTTTAAAGGATAATTATAATATTGCTATATTGGGCCGAAAAATAGGATCCATTAATATTTAGGTCCAACCATTAATCATGGGTTTATTTTGGGCCTTAAATCTTATCGGGTCATGGTTACGGCCCATTATACTCCATCGGGCCTTCGAGGTGTTCCGTATTGGGCCTTAATTATATTACTAACGGGCTGGTTATTGGGCTTGGTCATTTTATCCGGGTAAGGTTATTGGGCAACACCCCTGGGTGGCCTAATACTATTCTATTAATTATTTTTAGATTAACTATAATCGTGATTAATTTCTAAAGTCGTTACACATTGTGTGGGAGGAAACATGGAATTATTTGTCTGATGACATTTTACGCAAAAGAATAGATTCAAACTGTCCAGGTTTTTAACTTTTTTTAATATATTATTACTTTAAAATAGATTTTCTAGAATTTTTTGGACATATACTAAATTGTAATGATTCATAATTTTTAGGAATGTAAATTATACTATTTTTAATGGTTCCACATATTCAATTATTCATTTTATATGTTAATTTTATTGTATATATTCCATTCTAACACATTTTTTTCCCAGATTTGATCCTTTCAGACGACGAACTTAAGAATTTAGCTTTGCTTGATATTGAGAAGTTCTTATTGCGTAATAGTTGCAGTCTACGACATTTCGTAGGTATGCCATATCCTGAGAATGAGTTTCCATCATTATTAGACAATCGTCTTATTTGTGAGGAGTTGGGCTATGATTCAAACAGTTTGGTTGAAGAATTTGATTCTCAGTTCTCTTCTTTAACAGATGAACAAAAAAATATTTATAATTGTGTAATTAAATCTGTTGAGAAAAAAAAAGGAGGGGTTTTTTTTGTTTATGGTTACGGTGGTACGGGTAAAACATTCCTATGGAAGAATCTATCTTCATCCATAAGATATAAAAGAAAGATTGTTTTGAATGTTGCTTCGAGTGGTATCGCTTCTTTGCTATTGGCCGGTGGTAGGACAGCACATTCCAGGTTTCGTATTCCTATAAACCTAACTGAAGATTCTATGTGCTACATACCACCTAATAGTGATGTTGCACAGCTGGTTAAACAAACTGACTTGATTATATGGGATGAAGCACCCATGACTCATAAACATGCTTTTGAAGCACTAGATCGAAGTTTAAAAGATGTATTTGGTGTACATGCTGATGAGTCGTCTGATTTGTTATTTGGTGGAAAGGTTGTTGTGTTTGGGGGTGACTTTAGGCAAATTCTACCAGTTGTACCAAATGGAACCAGGCATGACATTGTTAATGCCTCTTTAAGTTCATCATACATTTGGCACAAATGCACTGTTTTAGAGTTAACAAAAAAATATGAGGTTGCTTTCTGGAAGCTGCAGTTCTGATATTGAGGAAACTAAAAAGTTTGCATCTTGGCTTCTGGACATAGGAGAAGGAAAGGTTGATACCATAAGCGATGATCAGGATGTTATTTTGATACCTGATGACTTACTTATTTCTCAATCTTCGGATCCTGTTTCTGATTTGATAGCCTTTGTTTATCCTTCACTTTTGGATAACATCCACATTCCGACTTATTTTCAAGATCGAGCTATATTGGCACCGAAGAATGAAGTTGTTCATGAAATTAATGATATATTACTTTCAATGTTTCTCGGTGACGAAGTTGAGTATCTAAGTTCGGATAGTGTTTGCCAGTCTGAAGATGTTAACAAACAGGTTGATGAAAGATTAGTTTCTCCTGATGTCCTGAATGGTCTTAAGTTTTCTGGAATACCAAACCATCGTTTGGTTTTGAAAGTTGGCGTTCCCATAATGTTACTCAGAAACATTGATCAGAAAAGCGGTTTGTGCAATGGGACAAGGTTACAAGTTGTTAAAATGAGAAAACGTGTCATTGAAGCGAAAATCATATCAGGAAGTAACATTGGAATGCGAACTTTTATTCCAAGAATTACTTTATCCCCCTCAGATAAGAAAATTCCTTTTAAATTTAACTGAAGGCAATTTCCATTTATTGTTTCTTTCGCAATGACAATAAACAAAAGTCAAGGACAATCCTTATCCAGAGTTGGGTTGTATTTGAAGGATCCAGTTTTTTCACACGGGCAGTTGTATGTTGCGCTTTCAAGAGTCAGAAGTCGAGATGGACTGAAGATAGTTATAGTAGATGAAAATGGTGAATTGACGAACAAAACATCAAACGTTGTGTACAAAGAAGTCTTTCAGGATTTATGAATAATGTGAGTAATTTTGATGCAATTTTTTACTTATTTTTATTGACGTTATGTATATACAACTTCAATAATAAAGTATTATTTTAAACTTTTTTTGTGTGCTTTGAACAGTGCGTTGCCATTTGTCAATAAAACAAGTTATGTACTAATTACAATTACATTAAAAATAAAAATATGATAAAAAGTCATTTACAAAAACACAATGTATTCATACCTTTTGTTATTTTTTGTTAAAGTTTATACTTTGGTTGAGTACTGATCATAATAGGTAATCGGTTTTCATTACTAAAGTTACTTATAGCTTACAAAAAATATCCACTTTGACATGAAAACCATAGTTATATATTAGTTTTAATTTTAATACCCATTTCATATCAACGCATGACGTTTATATAAGAAAAAAAATATCAGGCTAACCATTATTCTTAACACTTTACGTTGTAGCCACTAAACTTGAATAATACAACTCTTAGTTTAATATATTTTTTTATTTACTATGGTTTGCACCGTGGGTCCCCACGGGTCTCAAACCTAGTACATAATATACTATACATTCTCATTTGAATTAAATAAAATGCTAATAAACATTGATAGTAATTTTATTTGATACAACAAAACTCAACCCAATAGCAAATACGTTTATTTCAATTATCTGTTTGTCTCAATCTTGGGAAAAAATATACTGAAAGGTAATTCGGTGTTATATTTTTTTAACCTCCATTATAGTATGTGTCAGTACCGTACCAATATGTGGAATCAATATTGACGGAATCCCGCCGCATTGGTGTTAGTATTCGTTTCAAGTGTCAATATCCTTTTACACATATCTATTTCGACTGCTATATTGAGTGCTTATATTGATTTGATATAGTAACGATTGATAACGACTGAACCTTCGCCGCAACGCGGCGGAATCCTACTAGTTATATTTGATTAAAACATGTGGGCCCCACCTCGTTTTTTGACAGATACACCATTCTTGCCACGTAGGACTGCCGCATGGGATGCCTACGTGGCACTTAACTGGAAAAACTAACTGAGGTTAGTCTGGGACCAACCAAATAAAATGGTTGACAAGTTAGGACTGTTGTGGTACAAGTTTCAAGTTGGGACTGATGCCTTCCAACTCCCCAAAGTTGGGATTATTAGATTCCATTTCCCCTAAAATTGTGAATGGAAGAATATGTTTATATATTAGTTAATTTTTTTATGTAACATGTCATGTAATCATCACCATCACGGTAACCAGAGGGTGGTGTTTGTGATGATCACGGTCATCACGGATAATCTAGCACAAACTACCCCATGTGTCCTAAGGGGGTGTTTGGGATTGATTATTCAAAATTGATTATGCATTTTAGAAAAGCAGGGGTGAAGCTGCTTATAGATTATTGCGTTTTGGTAGACTAAAAAACTGATTATCTACTTTTTCAAAACGCAATCCCAAACACTAAAAACTGATTATCTATGTTTTCAAAACGCAATAATCTAAAAATTAGATTCAAAACGCAATCCCAAACACCCTCTAAAACCATGTGTAGTGGGGCGTTATTAGGGCTTAAAATTGAAAAATAGCGCCCAAACACCGCTACGGTGGGGTTTTATGGGGCGCTATATTGCTTTAAAAATGAAAAAAATAGGTGTCAGGCGTTATATTTAGAGCGCCACTTTTTTTGGTTTTTGTGCCACATTTTTGCAGCCAATGAAGTCAAGGGAGAGGGCACTATTTTTTTTTTTGCAGCCACTACACACACTCTAATACATAGCATTTCCATATCCTATTCTCTATGGCAGTTTTATATTGATAAAAAAAATCCTCATAAAACGTATAGAGATGAGAAATAATTATTATAAATTTTAAATTAATTAATTGCATATTTTAACGAGATTGTTTCTACAATATAGAGAGTTAGTTATATCATAATATCCGATCTGCGGCAGGCATATGGAGAAAGAGGGTAACAACGGCGGTAGAGGTGGAGGCGGCGGTGGTTACTGGTGGTGGGGCGCCGCCACTGGGGTCCAATTGGCGTGGGGCATATACTCATTCCGCAAAGGCTACTCCGGCGACTCACGCCTCATGCCTCTTAAAGCTTTCGGTGTTGCTTCTCTCTTCGTTGGCGCCACCGCCACTGCCACTCTCGGAACCCTAAGGGCCTCCGGCATCCACTCGGTATCACTTTTTTCCTCCTCCTCATCATCATCATTATTATTATTATTATTATTATTATTATTATTATTATTATTATTATTATACGATTATTTCAAAATTTTAAGACTTTAGGTCATCATTCGCCCAATTTGTGTGATTTTATTTATTTATTTGCAATCAGATACGTGAATTAAAGCATTTTGATTGGCTAGGAACGAATTATCAGTTCATTATTATAGTTTGAGGTCAGATTTTAGAGAAAATTAAATCTAACTCCATCGTAAAAACTGATCATTTGGACATCAAGAACCTGTGTTCAATGGCAGAAAACTAGTGGAAGCTGAATTTGAAACTGAATCTAATAATTGCATTTACTATTTACTGCAACTCTAAATCTGATCAATTTTCCCTAATGCTACCACAAGTAATAATAATCACTTTTGCTGCTGATCCGAACACCCTTTAGTCTTGATATTAGCGCTTTGTGGTTTCCGCAAATGTGAATAGTAAAATTTAAAAGAATTTCTTAAAATGTGTGTTCGGTTGTCTTTTTTTTTTTTTTTTTTTTTGCATTTGGTTAGTGTAGCTGACTTTATCTTGATGGGTACCTCTGCATGTTTATTACAGCTTTTGTGACCGCAGCTTGACATAATTTCTATCAATACTAGTTCTGGATGATGCACATATTGGCTATATAAGTATATTGCATCTTGTTTAGGTCTTCCATCTGTAGTTTGAATTTGATCAAGTTCCTGTTGTGTATGTTGATGCGCGCTAGATTGTTTATTAGTTGATCTGCATATGCAGCAAAAGTGTCTTAAAGAAGAAAAAAGACTAACCTATTTTTGCAAAAACTAGTGATTTTGGACAAAAGAGGAAGGTTCTAATGAGAACCATTGGTCATTAGGAACCACTTTTTGACCTTTGGATCATAATTGCAATGGATGATTGAGGTATGAGCCATTTGACTCTTCTCCTCCATGAATTGCAAACATTGCTACCTTGTCTGCTCAGTGATCGAAGGTCAAAAAGCAGCTCATTTGGTTCCTAATCAATTTTTTGGTTTTCATTTAAACCCACCCTTGACGAAGGACACGATAATTCATGTTTTTTTTGGGGCATTTACCTTTCGCCAATTTGTCAAACAAGCTCTTAATATATTTGTGTTTCTTTTCCACTTTTGCAATAGTAGTGGTGTTTTGCTTTATGATTGATTATAAACGGTTACCTTTCGTTGTAAACGCCTAAACAGACCAATTTTAGCCTCTAGCTATTGGGATGAATAAAACCACATCTAAAAGGAATATGTCCAACGGGGTTAAAGTCATTCAAACTGTTTTAAATGCATACAATCTCCTAAATTAGCTTATTCAGAATTTTTCTTTGGTGATCATATTTAACCCTCCAGTTATTCAACGAATTGGACAAAGAAGTGTTTACGGGTAAGCTGTGGCCCGTTACACACACAAAGTGTTGCTACATTACAATAAAGCTTTCTTTTGAATCTTAGCTATCAAGATCAAATAACCTATCAGTTTTGATGGCGTAGGTAAAGGATGCCATAGAAGCTGGTGCGAGTATAAGGTCTAGTCTCGGAGTCAAGGGGAGGGGATGACTCAACTTATCACTTGGATGATTTTGATCAATATGGAAGTTGCAACATTTTTAGCTAAAATCAGGTACAAACAGATAATAATCATCTCATCGGGCACGGCTGCATTGTCTTCTAGACAAGAGGATAATCTGTTTTTTTTTATCAAATTAATTCTAGAGAGAGAGTTTTGATCTCAATATTGTCAATTAGGCAAGCTGTTGTTACTTATCTTACTAATTGTTCTAATAAAATTAGAACATTAGTGTTATTACTTTAATATTCTAAATATCATAACAAGAACTAAACATAGCCAAGTCATATTATGATTACTTTTGATTGCTTGTATAAGAGTATATAGTTAACTATAACCATAAACTCATTATCTTGTATTGCAGTTTTTTTTATAAAGTGGTTTAGGAATTGTGTTTTTAACCAATTGAAAGACTTATGAGTTATGACCTTGCAAGAGTATAAACTCCATCTGAAGTAAAAAAACTGATAATCCAACAACCAGTTAATGAGGTCAATCCAACACAGATTCGAGCCTTAGGCTAAAGATTCAAATCTGAATATCACCTAATCGACATCGTTTAATTGAAGTAAAAGAATTCGTTAACTAGACCAGACAGATACTGAATGGTACCAATAACTGATTTATTGATATAATAAAACTACGTCTAAAGCAAGTTAAATTGATACTCTTTCTTTGAAATATGATGGTAAACGACTCATTTAAGACGAGGACTTTGGTGGCTCCGGTTCCTTGACTATTTCATCAGCTTCCGATGAAGTGGGTGTAAAAAGAATGCCAGCATGACCACTCAGCTTGAGTTCTCCAGTTGTACCTGATTCGTTTTCTTTGATCGTTCTCTGTAGTGTTGAATATGCGCAGTATTCTACTTCGTACACTATCAAGTGCTCTGGTGTGTGTGCAGTGACCGAGACCCCTACACCTTCACCTGCATCATGTATATTAGTAACCAACACTTGTTTTCAATTTATAAGGCACCCATTACCCGACCCAGTTGTGCAACCCGCCCATTTGCCGAACTACCTACACTCTATTAGCGTAAGGGTGGCCATAGATCAGGGGTTTTAAAAGAAGAAGATAATCTATCTATACATATAATAAACCAAAGCCATTTTAATGACATGTCATAATATTATGCAATCTCTCTTTTGAGAGATGACACACAGTATGTGATGTGGCAACTCTAGACCAATTAAAAAAAGAAATAAATATGATTTAAATATGATTTAACATAATCTATTAAATACATAATCTACTAAATTTAAATATTAAACTTTATTATTTTCTCTCTCATGTTTCCTCTTATAACTTTTAAACTTTAATATCTTTTATATACGTGATTTTTTAAAGAAAAAAATTACACCAAATTAACGAGCGTTTTATTATCTTTCCAACGAGTACCATAATGCTATATAAAACACGGAGAAAAAAAACGACTATTTTTTGTAACCCGACAGGTATTGTGTCAGGTTTAGAATTAGTCTAAAAAAAATTGTGGGTTTGGGTCGGGCCTGGGATTAGGTGATCCCTGACCCAATTACCTTTTTTTTTTTATTAGAATATGATAACTTATGGTAGAGATTTGTTTAAAATAATAATAATAATAATAATAATAATAATAATAATATTCATTAATCATATATTAGCAAGTCATTAATTATGTTGTCATATTAGATATTTTATTATGTCATATTAGATATTTCAACCCGGGACGCTCCCCAACAGGTAATTGCTATATAGATGTCATTTTTATAGTTTAGATACTTCTAATTTTATTTATTTTACTTAGATTTCTTAACCCGGGATGCTCCCGGGGTATAAGCTAGTTCTAGCATAACAAAATGAAATAATGGTATAAAACTTGAATAACAGGAAAATGAGGAACAGAGGCTGACCGTGTGTAACGAGCAACAAGTTTTCAGTAGGGTATTTATCAGCAAGTGTCTTGATAATGTTCTTGTACCTGTCTCTAGCGCCTTGTGTTGACTCTTCCCACTTTGGCAGCTGATGACATTTAACACAAAATTAACAGTATAAGTTGACCAAATAGTTATGAAATCGTCATTTATCTAATTACATTCATGACTGAAAGTCTGGAAGTGATTAAACATCTGTGATCTTGTAACTTATAACCTCTTTATAAACTCGTTCTACACTCGAGTCAACTGTTCCCTCTGGTAAACCTGCTTCACATTCTGAAATATTAAAAGCAAAGTTTCCATCCTTTGGGGCATTCTGAGCGCGTATGGCTTGCTTGTTCAGCATTTCACACAGCCCATACTCAACGGACGCCTGTCACATGTCAACATTGTCAAACAAACCAATGGCTTATTAAACTTTCAAAAGTCGTATTAAAAAACAATCATTTATAAAATGCAACACTATTACACTACCAAAACCACATAGCATCAAAGCTTCAATTCTCATTGGAATTATGATCTAACAACAGTCAAATACAAGCTTAAAATAAACAGTTCCTAGATCACAGATCCTTTCTAAGCCTATAACATAACCACAAATTCACCTTAATCACCATAAATAACATCATTAACCTCTCATATCATCGACAAGTAACTGTTTATTATATCTAAAACGATCAAAATCATCTTATTATATAATCGTAACAAAATCACTACACATCAGTCACTCATTGATAAACACCAAAAGACAATGAGCCTAATTATGTACTAATACACCCCAATTAGGAACAATATAGACGTAAGTAAGGGGTTGTTTGGTAAGGCTCTTAATGAGCCTCTGAATCATTCAGCACTGAATGATTCAACATTCAGCGCGTTTGTTTCAGCATCTGAATCGAATGGTTAAGGCTGAACCGTTAAGACTTAGGATGTTGCTGAACCATTAAGCACCGAAAGAATCCATTTTTACTTTGCCTACCAATGTCGGACAAGAAGACTAATCATTTAGAGGTCTGACAAAACAACACTTAACCATTCAAATCCTCTTAACCATTCAGACTTCTTAACGATTCAACACTTACTTAATCAACTAAACAACCCCAAAATCATGTAACATACATTTGACTATATTATTACTATTAACATTAAGGTTTATTAGTGTGCACCCGCCCGCAGTCAGACCTTAGGTTTCTAGGGTTTTCTTATTATATCTCTCTCTCTATATATATTGTAAAACTGTAACGTTAAGAGTTAAGACATTAGACAACCATCATCAATAATCAATGAAATGAACATATAACAAAATAATAATAATACAACCTTGAGCTTAGAAGGATCAATGGGGACACCAGTAGCAGAGCTCATGGTGGTGGAACAATCACCAACAGCACAAAGAGCGTGAATAACCTCAGATGCGGTCTGAATGCACCGAAGAAACGGTGACACAAAGACACGATGGATGGGAAACCCTAGGTTATTAATAAACTTTTTACCCGTACAGAATGCCCTAACCTTGCCGTCTAACACCAACGGTGGGTCCCATGGTCTGTCGGCCTTCTCGGTCCATAGTGGCTCGAAGTTGTCGATCCGATCGCCGTGGCGCATGACGACGATGTTTTGAATGTTTTGGCCGGAATCCATGGTGGATAATGTGGAATAATGTTGAAATGTTGATGCTGTTTATTTTAGGTGGGTGTATTCACGTAGCTTCCTTGCAGCTTCCAAGTTCCAACCATTGAAGGTTCTTGTTACAAGACATTGACAACAGCGGCTCATGAGATGCACGTGCTTCTTCTGGGGGTAAAATTGTAAAATACATAATGGAAAGGGTATTTAGTTTTTTTTTTTTTTTTTTTTTTTTTTAACAGCAAGGAATGAGGTATAAGCCTCTCTGACGCGTTGTGGCTAAGGTTAGCTACTCGATTGCCGCCAGCCCATTGCCTCTCCCATATGCGCGGAAACTTGACCTCCACCCGTCTGAAGACACGACAGTGGAATAATTGGTAAAATTCCGCCTCTCATCCGAGTCTAATCTAACCGTCGCCAACCGTATTCGCTGTTCACCTACATGTCGCAAAAAATAATGGGGAGAGTAGGGGTGTCAATCGTGTTGGGTTGATGGATTAGCGGGTTTATGGGTTGCGGGTTGGCGGGTTGATGGATTAAAATGTGCACAACCCGAACCCAACCCATATTATTAGGGTTGTAAACAAACCAAAAGTTTGGCGAACTGTTTGTGAAATGTTCGGCGGGAAGTTCGTTTGTGTTCGTTCGTTTAATAAATGAATGAACACAAACAAAAAGTTCCCTTCGTTTAGCTAAACAAACAAACATGAACAGAGGCCGCGTTCGTTCATTTATGTTCGTGAACGTTCGGTAACATGTTCGTTAATTATGTTTGTTTGTGTCCGATAGTTCATTAGTGTTTTTAATTTTTTATATTTAATTTAAGTATTTCAAATTTCTCAGTGGTAGATTAATTAACATATATTAGTGTATCACATGTTAATATTACTTTAACTGTTTTGATTAACTGTTATTTTTTGTGGATTAAACGAGGATTTCAAGTTTAATATGATACCTCTGTGTTTTTATAAGACATTATTTGATCAAAATTATGTTACGTATATTTGGGTAATTGGATTAATATATTCTGGGCGGACAGTGTTAGCGATGAAAAATAATTTTCTTACTTTAATGTGTTAGTTTGTGCTTGATTTTGTTCAGTAATGCTTATTTGTGCTCGTTTACGTTCATTTGTGTTTGTTTGTGTTCGTTTTTTGTCCGAAACCTAAATTTAGCAAATAAATACAAACGAACACGAACAAAAATCTCGTTCGGTAAATGTTCATGAACAGTTTGTGAACAAATTATTTCCTTAACAAACGAACACGAACAAAAAATCTCATTCGGTAAGTGTTCATGAACAGTTCACAAACACGTTAATTCCTTAACAAACGAACACGAACAAGGCTTTGTTTGTGTTCGTTTACAGCCCTACATAACCCTACCCACATAAAATTCGGGCCAACCCGAAGACGACCCGTTTAACCCGTATTTTTAAATGAGTCATACATGTTCATGAGTTATAAGCGGGTTATCAATAAAATGTTTAATGGTGAGTATATAAGTGTAACAAATAAATAATATAGTATGCGAAAAATAACACAATTATAACTAACCATGTAAATAGAAATGAAAAAAGAACAACAAAAATATAATAGATTTTTTTTCTAAATACGTAAACGGGTTAATGGGTCAACCCATTTTATAGAAATGAAAAAAGAACATGTAAATAGAAATGAAAAAAGAAGAACAAAAATGTAATAGATTTTTTTTTCTAAATACGTAAACGGGTTAATGGGTCAACCCATTTTATATATGTGTTATTTGACCCAAATCTGTTTTTTTTTTCGTGTCGGGTTCGGATTGATTTTCGGGCCGTGTCAATAATTGCTGCCCCTAGTTAATATGTATACATAAGAAATGTACGCTTTGACTGTTTAGAGTCATAGTAGGTAAAGAAACTTGAATCTACAGACATTGACAACACCTATTTTGGGTGATAATATGTAGAAGTGAGTCAAGATAATGACTATATCAAATATGATCATACCCAAGACAGTTCATCATGTTTGGTTGTTCAGCCTTGTTATTATAATCAACAACTCACCAATATCATATCTATGTGAAGTAACCAAGGCTTCATTTTTTTGGATTTACCAAAGCTAAAACCATTAATAAAAATAATCACATGATACAACTTTTGTCACCAATCTGCTTTGTTCAATCGATAAAACCAAGTAATAGCTATATGTTAATGTATATATATATGTTCACATCCCTTCAGAAAATGATATCAATCAAAGATGGCATCAAAGCTTCAGTTTTTCTTACTACTTGCGGTTACCTGCGCTTCGCTGCAGATATCAACAGCTGGAGACCCCGATATCCTTACAGACTTCATCCCTCCGCCAGCTTTTTTCGCTCCAAGTGGAAACTACTTCACCTTCACGGGGTTGAGGTCACTCGTTGGCGGCCCCTTCCCCACAACTTTTAAAGTCTTGAAAGTAACCATGGATGAGTTTCCGCCTCTTGAAGGTCAGAGCGTTTCTTACGCTGTACTCCAGTTCCCTAACGGGACAGTTAACCCGCCCCACACCCATCCACGGGCTTCCGAGTTGCTGTTTGTTCTCATGGGCTCTTTACAAGTTGGGTTTGTTGACACAACCAATAAGCTGTTTACTCAAACACTGCAAGAAGGGGACATCTTTGTGTTCCCAAAGGGACTTGTGCACTTTCAGTTTAATTGTGATGCTAAGAACCCGGCTTTGGCTCTCTCGGCCTTTGGAAGTGCAAGGCCAGGCACGGTGAAGGTTCCAAGTGCGGTTTTCAATACGACTATCGACGATCAGGTATTGGCATTGTCGTTCAAGACCGATGTTGCTACCATTCAGAAGATCAAATCTGGACTATCAGGCTAAGTAAGATCAAGTAGTTAGTTACAAGTAATTTTGGATGTATTTCTTGTTTCAAGGTCAATAATCTTGTAACATTTATTATAACTTTATAAGGTAATCACATGAAACCAACAAATGAATAAATATTCATGTTTTTCAACCCTGATAATGATTTTTTTAACGGCTAATTACATCCTCACCTAATATTCCCATAATATTCACCCTTATCACTTGTGGGGGAATTCGAACTCTTGACCTCACTTTGTACACCCTCACCCCCACACCACTAGGCCAAAGCCTCAGTGGCAACCCTTATAATGATAATACCATGATTTTATGAGATATTTATTTTTAGACCTTGCATTATTCAAGTTGTCATTTGACAATGTGGTTTTGACTTTTGACATTGTCAAATGTCATCAAATCCTAGCATGACAACTTGAATAATGCAAGGTCTAAAAAACGTAGGGGGTTGAGTTGGTTTGTCAACTTTAAAAGATTTGGTAATGATGTTGCCTTTGTACTAAATTCAAGGTCTGATTTCACGATATTAATGAATTGTGAAAGAGAGATGGAGTCCTACGAAGAGTGGTGGGCCCGATATGTCCAACCCATTCCTTTAGAGATGTGACTTCATTTATTCTTCGTCTTCTTCTCCTTGAAGTCCATAGTACTAACTAATCCTTCGTCTTCTTTATTTAAAGTCTTAACAAAATCTAAACTAAAACCCTTGTTTTGTTTCACGCTCCCTATAATGAACATTTATAACTTTTCTTTACCTGTGGCCAAAAGAATTAGGCTTCAAACACAACTTTTTGCTCAAGGTAATGAATACGACCCATGTGTAACCCACTTATCTAAATTGGATTAGACTGATTACAAATAATATATGTACTAGGTTAGAGTCCCGTGGGGACCCACGGTTCATCCGAAAGTAAAATAAAAAAAGTAGGAAAATAAGAATTGTATTATGCAATTTGTTTCGGTTACTAAATGTTTGATAATGCAACATATATGAATTTTGATGTCAAATGCAAAATGTCATCTAAGAGTTTAATGCAACGAAATGATGGATATATCGAGTAAGTAAAGTTTAATTTGACAACTGCAAACTACATAGCATACTATCACAATAACACACATTACATCATTTGGGTAATATCTATATTCTAATCATAACTAAGCTTAAGCATAGAACACTTATCATTTAGCTGGGGCTTAACGAACTTCAACCAATATCACACATTACATCATTTGGATAATATCTATATTCTAATCATAACTAAAATTAAGCATAGAACACTTATCATTTAGTTGGGGCTTAACGAACTTCAACCAATGGTCCATTTTCATTACTTCAATCAAAATCTTCCAAGTCTTCCTCATTTATAGTTAATTTTTCACCTTCGAAGTTGTTATCATTGTCATCACAATCCTCGAAATGCAGCTTATTTTCAATAATTTATGAAAACATCCACCATTGTATTCCATATTTGTGTTCTACATAAAATATAGTTGTTGTAAAGATATGGATACGGTGATGAGTAAATCAAAAAACAATCCTTAACCCACTTACTTGAATGGGTAGCTTAAATTTTACATGCTATCTCTCTAATGGTTCAAACCGATTACATAGCTAAAAAACAACTAATAAAAAAATGGGTCCAATGTCACATGCTGTAATATAAATTTCCTATATTTTATTAAAAAAAATAGACACCAAAAGGATCAACCCCAGACCCATTTCAACATGTAGCCAAAAGGACCCATTTTACACACACTTTAAGCAACTTTTGACATGTTACAAAATGCCGCCAAAAAAAGTCATTATTTAAACTGTGCAAATATAGTACTTAACAATTAAAAATCTTAATAAATAACATCAAAATCATAATCAATCATTCAAATCAATGGCATTAAAATAATCCGCGTCTGAAATTGCCTTACCCATTATATACAAATTTTTATTGACATCTAAAAATTAGCACACTTATTGAAATCAAGATGATGATTATCGTTTAGTGACAATTGATTAAAGAAAAGTCGTAATATCAAAATGAAAGTCGGTCAACAATGTTAAAATGAAATTCGTAATATTAGTAACATCAATAAATACGATTAAAAATCTTAATAAATAACATCAAAATCATAATCAATCATTCAAATAAACGACATTAAAATCATCTGCGTCTCAAAATTCCTTACCCATTATATACAAATTATCATTGACATATTTAGTAATCATTATTAGTTGTGATTGAAGTAATATAATTATTTAATAGAAAGTAACATTTTGAAAATTTATATTATCATTTAATTTCGTTGTTAAAATTGGTATGATGATTAAATGATTTTATTATTTGTTAAGGTTTATATAGTATTGATGTGTCTCGAACAATTATGCAAAATCGGAAATGCTATGCCTCGATTGACGTGATCAAGTAGGAATTTATTTATATATTTGGATTATAAAAAATGGAAGGATTGGTAATTGACGTGAATTGGTCAACAACGCTTAAAATTAACACAATCAAAATCAAAGACATAAAGTCAAAGAATTGGCTTCCATCAAATTAACAAAAACGTAAAAAGTTTTTACACAAATTGGGTCAACAATATTAAAATTAAGGTCGTAATATTAGTAATAGCATTGAAAATTATCTTGAATACATTATATATTTTTGAAAACTGTTAAATAGATTTGAATTATATTTATTTGGGAAAGATCTTGTACAAAGTGTTTTTTTGTAAGAACTGTGAGAATCAAATGAGGGTATTTTTTTCGAAATTTTTTCCCATATTGCTAAACATATATTATAGTATCGAAATCTAAAACAACAAAAAAATAAATAAAGTTTGGTGTTGAGTAATTACGTAATTACTGTTGTAGAGTAATTACATAATTACTCTAGTATAAACTAATGTATTTACTTTAATGACGTAATTACACTAAAAAAATTTAATTTTTTTTGTATTATTCATCTAGAAAGTATGTTTAAGCACATGGGAAAAAAATTCTAAAAAAAATAAATCCCCCTCCCCTTGATTCTCACAGTTCTCACCAAAAAACACTTTGTATTTGATCTTTACTCTATATTTATTATTAAAAGAATAATAAAAGTGTAGGAAAATAAATGTACATTCCTATCTTCGAATTATATTTAAATTATAAACTGTTAAATAGATTTAACATTGTTAAATAGATTTAAATAAATGTTTAAAGGAAAGTCATATATGTTTAAAAGAATATCGTTTCATGACAATTGATTAAAGGAAAGTCTTTGAATTATAAAAAATGGAAGGATTGGTAATTGACGTGAATTGGTCAACTACGCTTAAAATTAACACAATCAAACTCAAGAACATATAGTCAAAGAATTGACCCCCATCAATTTAACAAAAACGTAAATAGTTGTACTCATATTCGGTCAACAATATTAAAATTAAGGTCGTAATATTAGTAATAGCATTGAAATTTATTATGAATACATTATATATTTCAGGAAACTGTTAAATATATTTAAATTATATTTATTATTAAAAGAATAATAAAAGTTTATGAAAATAAATGTACATTGTTATCTTCGGATTATATTTAAATTAGTAACTATTAAATAGGTTTAACATTGTTAAATATATTTAAATAAATGTTTGAAAGAAATTCGTATATGTTTAAAAGAATATCGTTTCATGACAATTGATTAAAGGAAAGTTGTAATATCAAAATTAAAGTTGGTCAACAATATTAAAATGAACTTCGTAATATTAGTAATATCAATAAATAAGATTAAAAATCTTAATAAATAACAACCAAATGATAATCAATCATTCAAACCAATGACATTAAAATCATCTTAAATAATATTAAAACTTTTCATAAATAACATCAAAATCATAATTTAAATTTCAAAAATCAACGACATCTTGTGGAATAGTAAAACTAAATGGGATTAGTATTAGTAATTATTAGTAATTAGTAATATATTCGTAAAAATAGTAATAGAAAATTTTAATTCAGTCAATAAGATATAAATGAGATTAAAATTAAAAATCGTAATATTAGTTTTAGTTTTAGTAAAAAAATCGTAATTTAATTCGGTCAATAAGAAATAAATGAGATTAAAATTAAAAATCGTAATATTAGTATTAGTAATATATTCGTAAATTAATTCGGTCAATTCGGTAAATAATAAATAAATGAGCTTAAAATCGTAATATATAACATTAAATTCGCTCAATTATTATTAATGTCATTAAAACTCATAATAAATATCATTAAAAATGAATAAATCCTATTAATTGCAGAAAACACCAATAATAATTCTAACAAATAGTAATATAAATAATATTAAACATAATTTCATAAATATAGATTAAACATAATTTTATACTAATATTAATATAAATAAATGAGATTAAAAAATCGTAATAAATAACATTCAATTCGGTCAATTATTATTAATGTCAATAAATAACATTAATTCTAACATACTAAAAATACATTAAAATGATTAAATCTTATTAAACATAAATTCGAAAAAAAATTAATATAAATAAATGAGATTAAATTTTTTAATAAATAACATTAAATTTGGTCAATTATTATTAATGTCAATAATTAATATTAAATATCTTAATAAATAACATTAAAAATGAATAAATCTTATTAATTGCAATCAAGACTAATCATAATTCGTATGTGGAAACTGTAACGTCATTGCTTATGATGTTTTTAGATAACAGAAATTTGTTCATGGCCTTCGACACAGTCTGGAAAGACACGTATAAAAAAATCATTTTATAAAACGAAATAGGCATTTTTACACAAAAAACTAACAAACATACGAACACGGGTGACGAAAGGTCATGCAAAACCTTGAAGAATTGAGAACCTTTGTGATAAGATATAATAACGTTGGTGTGTTCGGATGAGACCCTGTTTTTTAAAATAAGTAAAACATAGAATGATTAAGTCCATTTAAAGGTAAATCAGATTCACTGTAGATTAAAATTAAAAATCGTAATATTAGTATTAGTAATATATTCGTAAATTAATTCGGTCAATTCGGTCAATAATAAATAAATGAGCTTAAAATCGTAATATATAACATTAAATTCGCTCAATTATTATTAATGTCATTAAAACTCATAATAAATATCATTAAAAATGAATAAATCCTATTAATTGCAGAAAACACCAATAATAATTCGAACAAAGAGTAATATAAATAATATTAAACATAATTTCATAAATATAGATAAAACATAATTTTATAGTAATATTAATATAAATAAATGAGATTAAAAAAATCGTAATAAATAACATTCAATTCGGTCAATTATTATTAATGTCAATAAATAACATTAATTCTAACATACTAAAAATACATTAAAATGATTAAATCTTATTAAATATAAATTCGAAAAAAAAGTAATATAAATAAATGAGATTAAATTTTTTTAATAAATAACATTAAATTCGGTCAATTATTATTAATGTCAATAATTAATATTAAATATCTTAATAAATAACATTAAAAATAATAAATCTTATTAATTGCAATCAAGACTAATCATAATTCGTATGTGGAAACTGTAACGTCATTGCATATGATGTTTTTAGATAACAGAAATTTGTTCATGGCCTTCGACACAGTCTGGAAAGATACGTATAAAAAAATCATTTTATAAAATGAAATAGGCATTTTTACACAAAAAAACTAACAAACATACGAACACGGGTGACGAAGGGTCATGCAAAACCTTGAAGAATTGAGAACCTTTGTGATAAGATATAATAACGTTGGTGTGTTCAGATGAGATCCTGTTTTTTAAAATAAGTAAAACATAGAATGATTAAGTCCATTTAAAGGTAAATCCAATGCACTGTATATCTATCAATACCGATTTAAAAAGTCGGTATTTCTAATGACTATTCATTAACTTACCATTTATACTGGTAATCGATTCTATATTTTGAATAATATACAAATGAATGCTTTATTGAATTTATTAAATATGTATAGTAAAATGGTTACTTACCATTCTCTATTTAGTATTTTGGAAGATAAGATACATAAATATAACTTATAAAAATAAGATTCGTCTAAAGTTGTTTATATTTGATGTTTTACAATGACATCAAGACTATTTTTAGTAGGAGAAGTCAACATTGTTATTAATGTGATTACAGAAAATTAGTGTGCTTATATGGTATTAACAAAATTTGTTTTTGTTTTATTAGAATCCACTTATATACATAAACGTCCATTACAATTATTTTTATATAATTAATATTACTCATAAATTCAAAATTGTTAGTGCATTGACGTTTATATTGGGTAAAAAAATAATGAGATTAAATTATGGTAAGCCTAAATTACGGGTTAAATTGATTCATAATTACAGATTAAATTGATTCTTAATCAATCATACATAAATTCGGTCAATAAACTATGGTAAGCTTAAATTACGGATTAAATTGATTCATAATCAATCATTAATGCAAAAAAAAATGATTAAATTGATTCATAATCAATCATACATAAATTCGATCAATAAATTATGGTAAGCCTAAATTACGGATTAAATTGGTTCATAATCAATCATACATAATAAAAAATTGATTAAATTAATAATTACGGATTAAATTGATGTGTCATCTTACTGATTAAATTGATTAATAATTATCAAAAATAATTTCGTACTAAAATTAAATTCGTCTCATTAAATTATGGTAAGTCTAAATTACGGTAAATTGATTCATAATCAATCATATATAATAAAAAAATGATTAAATTGATTCATAATTACAGATTAAATTGATTCATAATTACCAACAATAATTTCGTATTAAACTTAATTTTCTTCTCATTAAATTATGGTAAGCTGAAATTACGGGTTAAATTGATTCATAATCAATTTAATGAGGCATAATTTCGTAAAATAATTTAATGAGACAAAAAAATCGTAATAAATTTAATAAGAGTTATTATAGTAAACCGAATTTAATAAGACAAAAAAATTGTAATAAATATGGTAAATTTCGGTCAATTATTATTAATAATAATAAATAATACCAAACAATCGTAATAAATATGGTAAATTTCGGTCAATAGTAATATAATTTAATTAGACAAAAAAATCGTAATAAGTATAGTAAATTTCGGTCAATTATTATCAAGGACAATAAATAATATTAAACAATCCTAATAAATATGGTAAGTTTCGGTCAATAGTAAATATAATTTAATGAGACAAAAAACAATCCTAATAAATTTCGGTCAATGAATTTCGGTTAATAGTAATATAATTTAATTAAACAATCCTAATAAATATGGTATATAAAACGATTACATAAATATGGTATATAATAGATATGGTAAATTTAGTTTGACACATTAAAAACAATATTAAAAAATAAAGAATCGTTTTAAAAAATTAATTAGTCATATGAACTTGAAAATAAGAAAATACCAAAACTGTTGACGCAGGATCATGCAAAACCTTCAAGAATTGAGAACCATTGTGATAAGTCATAATAGCGTTTGTGTATTTGGATCAAATCCTGATTTTCAAATATATATGTAAAACCGATTCAATATATATGTAAAAAACACTGATGACAATTATATGTACATCTATCTATTCATCATCCTAACGGACTTCTTAAAAAATATCAAATGACCCAAAGATTCAAATGAATACAACTAAATGAATCCATAAAATGTAAATGAATAAAACTGAGCAAAATATCGATTTACATATAACCATAATATTAACTAAATAAATACGTTTGAAAATAGTATAGAACGGAATTTAGAAATCTTTCTATTGGTATACGTATTACTCATCATCTACGAAACTTTCATCATCTCATCCAAATCAGAAACTTAATCGTAAACAGTTTAGATACTTATGTTAATAAAAAAACGTGTTGATCATTACAAAAAAAAACCGATTGTATTTTGTAGAAGGTTGATGTAATACGATTGTGATTTTTCTGTGCAGTAAAAAGAAAATACATAACCGATTGTATTTCTCTTTGATGTAATATGATTGTAAGCAGTTATGTATCAATCTCATCCAAATCAAAAAATTGATAATAAAACAATTTCGACACTTATGTTAATCGTAAAACGTTTTGATCATTACCAAAAAACCGATTGTATTTCATAGAAGATTGATGTAATATGATAAATATAAGATTAGATGGACAACATACCTTGCAAAAAGAACAATGAGAAAGGAATGAGGAATGAGAAAGGAATTAGGATATGAAGGATGAACAATGTATTAGGCTAGGAAGGAGGAAGAATGTTTTAAGATACAAATGGATGGTGAGAAAAAAAAAAGAGGTTTATATACTACATTTCATGGAGTTCCATTTACCATTTGGATCCTAGGAGACCCTCTCAAAAGCTAGGATTCAACCCTAGTGTTTTCATTTATTATATAGATAGAAATAGATTATTGTTATAACATTATGTATTGATTGAATTTAGTCAACGTCAAGCATTCATTGATTAAGTTGCGTATGTCAAGCATTATATAGGTATTCATATAGGTATTCAATCAATTCAATAATATGAAATGGATGAAAGAGTGGAGGGTAATATGCATCCGAATTAAAATTGTTATTATTGTTAAAACATTATGTATTGATTGAATATAGTCAAAGTCAAGCATTCAATAACATAAATACCGCATGTGAAGCATCAAACCTAGTTGTGATTTTTTTTTATCTATTCAATGTTATTTAACAAAATGTTCTCCATATGTTATGTCAAGCATTATATAGGTATTCAATTAATTCAATAATAAGAAATGGATGAAAGAGTGGAGGGTAATTAGCATCCGAATTAGCATTGTTATTATTGTTAAAACATTATGTATTGATTGAATATAGTCAAAGTCAAGCATTCAATAACATAAATGCCGCATGTGAAGCATTAAAGTTAGTTGTGATTTTTTTTTGATATATTCAATGTTATTTAACAAAATGTTCTCCATATGTTATGTTAAGCATTATATAGGTATTCAATTAATTCAATAATAAGAAATGGATGAAAGAGTGGAGGGTAATTAGCATCCGAATTAGCATTGTTATTATTGTTATAACATTATGTATTGATTGAATTTAGTCAAAGTTAAGCATTGAAACCATCAATTTCGCCAAAGCATTTGAATTAGCATTGGTATTATTGTTATAACATTATGTATTGATTGAATTTAGTCAAGGTCAAGCATTCATTGATTAAGTTGCATATGTCAAGCATTATATAGGTATTCATATAGGTATTCAATCAATTCAATAATACGAAATGGATGAAAGAGTGGAGGGTAATTAGCATCCGAATTAAAATTGTTATTATTGTTATAACATTATGTATTGATTGAATTTAGTCAAAATTAAGAATTGAAACCATCAATACATCAATAAAAATCGCCTTAACATTTATAGCATAGTCAAAGGTGACATCCCATCAATAACTTCTTGTGTGTCAATCTTAGTAACAAAAAGCCTACGTTTGTCCGAACACCATTTGAAGAGGCAGTAGTCCCCAATAGAAATACCTTCTGATTCACGCAAGACATCCCATCCAATGACAGTAAACCTTAACAAAACAATCAACAATACAAAAATATATAAGAGGTAAAGCAATTTTCGTAATCTAAGATGAATGAAAACGTAGATGCTCAAAATGCAAAAACACAAACCTAGGGACTTGATAATGAACACCTACATGCACCATAGGAGACCACAAGTACCCATTGGTAAATTTAATCTTAATTTTGGATGATTGATTTAAACCAGCCATTTCAGCAATCAAGTTAGGAATTACCTACATATTCAAAAAAATAAATAAGGATTACAAAATTGTAGATGGAATACGCAAAAAAAAAAAAAAAAAAAAAAAAAAAATTAGGCAATCACCATATAATCAAAAATAAACATACCAACTCATTTGTAACATGGCATGCAAAACCATGTAAACCATCGTAGTTGGAAAGTTGAATTTCTTGCGTATTCGGACCAACTGGTGGTTGCAAAACATTGTTATCCTCTTCTAACAAATTGTTAGTCAAAACTTTGAATAATTTCATTTAGCGACCATTCTTGTTGAAAGTAGTAACATTAAACACGGCAATTTCTTTTTTTTTTTTCTAAACAAAGTAGTTCACCAACCTGGAGACGAAAATCACTTATGAAATTCAACCAACCGTTACAAAAACAATAATCACGACCAATCCTTTCTATTGCAACGTTCCATTGATGTAAATCATCTACATACATAGTGATTGGAACATTAGGGACACCATCGGGATAATGCTTATTAATATAGGAGTAAGGTATAACCTGAAAGCAAAATATGTGATCAAATAATATGGAGAAATTAAGATACTAAAAACATGTAATATAAAGTATCGAACTTAATGGCACTTACCATAGGTGTCGTCAATTCATGTTCAATCATTTTGCAGAATGACACATCCAATTGCATGGATGGAGAATGATTGTAATGCTCCATCATGAAAGTATTCGGAGCAATAAACTCGAATATGACGTAAAACATAGAGAAGCGTAAATCATGTACAACTTTTGACCATCCATTTGTTAAGAAGAATTCATCATCTATAAATTCTAACAAAACAAACCAAGATTGACCAGGGTATGTCGAAACTTTAATGTTGCTGTTTCGTAAGTTTTTAGATAACAAAAACCTGTTCATGGATTTCGGCAATGTCTGGACAAACACGTAAAAAACAACATTATAATAACGAATAAGCTTTTTTTACTTAAAAAAAAAAATTACAAACGTGTAACACCCCAACCGATGGCGGAAACATCGAGGTGTCACGTAGTGACGATTGTTCAATAGCACATGGACTAAATTGTAAATATTAATAGCAAATAACTTGCATTGTTCAACACGAAATACAAAGAGTCTTAATATAAATCTCAAACATAAATAATAAATATTCAACTTTTATTTAAGCACTAGGTCCAGCCTAAGCGTGAAAAGCATGCAAGATCAAACTTCACCTGAAACATGTACAAAATAATTTGTCAACACATATAATGCATTGGTGAGTATATCCATTTTCGTTCAAGCACTAATTTGCAATTTATGTGCCTTGATGTTTGTAATATGTAAAAGGGTCAAAATCAAGCCTCCCATCGTTCAATAATCGTTCACCCATCGTTCAAGAAAAACCATAACAATGACCAAGGACTTAACTCGTTCACGTAAGTAACCAAGGGATATAATTCGTAGTACTACTCATTGTTAGGTGCGGCCCAAAGGTTAATGACTTTGACAAATCGTTCATACAATTCACACAAAACATATCAAAGAGCACATTGCTTTGTAAATAATATACGTAAGTTTAATAATAATGGTACATGAATCACCCCAAAAGATTAAATAGTAAAAAGGGGAAAGATATACTCACAGTTCGCTAAATATAAATTCCGAGAAAGTTCGTCGTAAAGGCTTAAGAATTCCGAAGAATTCAACCTATATATAAAAATACTAAATGAGGAAAATAACTAAAAAAATCTAAAACGACGAATCATCTAAGGCATTTAGGGCTTACTAGACTCGTATTAGGGAAGATGAAATTTCTAGTAATAATTTGAACGACAGTTTTTGAAATAAATATGTTTACGATTTAATAATTGACTAAAACTCTTATGTGTTTCACATATAGATATAAATCCCATTTTATAGAAAAATAACCTTGAAATAAAGTTAATGATTTATGTTTAATTAACCAATTTATTATTATATCTAATTTAAATATAAATAGCATGAATAATACAAGGTATGATCCCAAAATGATATTATTATGAAAAATAATTATTTTATGATGTGGAATACTAAAATAATACTTCCATAATTTTCTTTTAATTTATTTGTATTTAAAACATATTTAGTGAGTTTAAATAGTGTTTTAATGGTTAAAATTAGCAAAAATAACAAAAACAATCATTTTATAAGAAATTACATTTTATTACAGTTTATTATTCATAGAAATAAATCTCCAGAAAATTTGAGGTTAAAATTTCTTAAAATGAATTTTTAATCATTTAATTATGATTAAAACGATTTAATTCAATAAAAATATAAAATTGATACATTTTCCGGAAAATAAAAGTGTGGAAATCTTATTTTAGATGTCAAGATGTTATGTCTAAATTTTCATGGTTTTTGAAACAAAAATGAAATTTCTATGATTAATATAAGATTTTTCCATATAAATATATAATTAATTCAAAACACAAAAAAAAATGGAAAAAGAATGGCCAAAAACCGGCCCCTAAGAGGCTCGAACTCGGGTCATTACCCAACCCAACAAACACACCAACCACTAGGCCATCAATGCCTTTTGTTGATTTATTTGGACTCGATTTGTATTTATAATATTAACTAAAGGTGTCATCTTCCCCAATTCATCTAATCAAGAACCCTAACCCCAACCAACATTCAATTACTTCGATTAAGGCACGAGTAAGGCTCTGTAATAGAGGGGTTTTACCCTACCATGTGCGACTAACATATAACAAACAAGATTTGACACTTACAACTCGTTTTTAGGCCCGCAATTGAAGCTTCTTTTCTCGCAAATAAAGGACACGATTTGAGGTTTTCTGAACGTTTTTAACATGAAATTCGTTGTGGGTTTTGTTGTGTAATGGTGCAGCAATCGTTTACAATTATCCTTTGTATTTATACACGATTAAGAGACGTGTTTAAAGCTAAGTTTAAAGTTCGTCGGTTTCAACATCAATACCACGATTAAACACTTTAATACACGTCATTAACCCAAATTAATGGTTGTAGTACGTTAATCATTGATGGAGAAGACGTTTGGTATAATATAAATCTTGAAACGGACGTTTGTTCCGGCGGCCGGATTTTCTTTTCTTTGGCCGGACTTCGAGCAGCAGCAGGAAACAAGAATTTTTCTATTTAAACTTTGGAAAAAATGACAGAATGGCCCTTCACATTTTAACTTTAGTTAGTTTCTAGGTTTTCTAGTTAGTTTTCTTTTTATAACTACTAACCAAGTTAACTAATCAAACTTAAAACTTTTATAAACTTGAATTTTTTTATGATATATATTTCTTTTTTTTTCGAATAACGTTGCAACATACGTTTTAGATTAAATCGATATCGAGATCCAAAATACATGCAAATAATATAACTTAAATTTCGCACATTTATTGAATTTGAAAACGACAACAATTACAAGAAATGTTGGAAGGACTAAAACGAAAATATTTGGGGGACTATTTTTGTAAATTAATTGAAAGTCGAAGGTGACGGATGTCACAAAACGTCATACCAAAACTCGTGCGGAAGGGTCATGAATAACCTTGAAGAATTTGTCACCCTTATGATAAGCCATAATGAAGTTATTTGTCCTAATGAAATCCTGTTCTTCGTCTGCAAAACAAACTTTTGTTAAAGTATCCATAAAGTCACTAATACTCGAAACTGATGTCAACTTTTTTTTTTCAAACAGAAATCCGTTATTTTGTTTTTTTATAATCTTTTTTTATATTCACACATACTCGAAAATTATTTCGATTGCAATCTGTTATTAAAACCACAATCATATCATCAATGATTAAACATGATCAGAATTACTTGTGTGTCGATTTCATCCAAAGTAGAGACTTGATCCTATACAGATTATCAAATGGTGTTAATAAAAAAAAGATTTTTATCATTACAAATAAATCCGAAATAAAACGATTGTATTTCTGTTTGCTTTAATATGTTAGTAAACCGCTATGTATGGATATCATACAAATCAGAAACATAATCGAAAACAGATTAGATAGTTATTTTAATAAGAAAACGTGTTTTGTAGTTAAATATTTTGTAGAAGGTTGATAGCTATACGATTGTGATTTATCTTTGTAGAAAAATATTGATAGAAACCAATTATGTTTATCTTTTATGTAAGATGATTGCAAGCATTATGTATCAAACTAATCAAAATGCAGAAAAATTATCAAAAAGATTTTGAGATTGATGTAAGCTTGATGAACAACATACCTTGCAAAAAGAAGAATGAGAGAGGAATGAGGAATGAGAAAGGAATTATTAGGATAGGAAGGAGGAAGATGTTGTAACATACAAATAGATGTTGACAAAACAAAAAAAAAGAGGTTTATATAATACTTTTTCATGGAGCCCCATTTAGGATTTGGATCCTTGAAGACCCTCTAAAAATCTAGGATTCAACCCTAGTGTTTTCATTTATTATATAGATAGCTTATTTTAGTTTTTTACTCTAATTTTAAACAAGCTAATGGACATGCGTAATTAATCTAGCTAAACATGTCCAACTAAAAACACAACTCATTTTCTCACATCAACCCGAATGCAATTGATTTATTAAAAGACACACTGTACATACTTTATACCAAAAGTGAAATAACAACGAATAAAGTCGTTAAAGCACACTTGCCGATTGCCTATTTAACTAATATGTTTACCGGCCATTACACTAACCTCCAGAGTCCAAGCAGAATTACATAATAATAATATACCAACTCATTTGAACAGTAATCTATGGTAACTTGGTAATTTTGTGTGATGACAGGGATATTTGTGCTTTTAATATTTTATGTGCTTGTTGGGTGGTGTTTGCCTCTGATAGGTTAGAGTGGCGGTGTTGTCTACGTGCCTGGTTTATAGCTAATCTCCATACACGTTCACACTTTTAACGTCTCCCAATCCCACCTGCAACAACACCGAATCATCCCACTCACTCCACCATTATACACACCACCTCCAACGGAAACCACCACCATCTTACTCATTCCACATCCGTCGTCGCCTTCCGCCACCTACGACCACTGTTTGCTGCCGCAACTCTTCATTCACCACATCCGTCTACATGCTGAAAAACCTCCTTGCTCCTAGCTTTATACACCCTGTTTGTCGACGTGTATTACCTCACATATCACAATCCTTAGTGCACTGCCATGCCTCTTAGATGGTCCACCGCCTTGAGGTTGCTTCTTCATGCCTTCCATTTCATATTATACTGTTTCTCTTTATGAATTGCGAATTCAGGTACTCATCTTTTGTTCGAAAAACTTCCCCTCAACCGATCCTTAATTCGCAACACCGATAACTACACATATGTTATAGGTAATCGATCATAATCCTTGCCATCTACACACTTTTCCTAATTTAATTCACCAATTTCCAAATTATTTTTAGGGCTTGATACGATTTTACTTTAATTATGAATTGCAGGGGATTTTGCTCTATGGTTCACTCTGTCACGAATGATAATCTCCATATTATTTCAGGTTTCTTATGTTATTATTTTTTGAAGAAGAATAACTACAACAACTTATGATCGTGGCCATACAAAAAGGAGAAACGTTTCTCATTAGCATTGATTAATGATTACAGTTTGGAACAAGAAAGTTATTAATTATGGTTCTAGAGGTAATTATCATGAATAATAAATATATATTTTTAATGATAATTGATCTCATTTTCTATCTGTTTCATATTCTTAAACATTTTGTTTAATGATTACACAATGAGGTTTTGCTGGAGTTCCGAGCAGGTAAAATGCATACGGAAGGAAAACGTGTTGATGTTGATCCTTTTCAATTACCGATTCAGCGTCCTCACCTTCGCCTGTCTGTGTAATCGGCGTAACCTGATAATCGAAGGTATGAATTTTAGTTATAGGGTTGTATGTAGATGGGTTTGTTAGAATGTTTTATATGAATTTTGTTCTTGAACGAATCTTGAATTACTTTTTTTTTTATTTATGTTTATTTGTTGTATTAGCTCAAGTAATGATTTTTTTGATGTGGGTATGAATTTTTTTTTTTACTTCTAATGAAGTGGATTCTATGTTGTAGTTTGGAATTAAGTTGGGAAGATGAGTGGAGCTATGCTTGTAGTTGTTGCTGCTGTCTTGGTAACCTGCTTCAAGGATGGGATAACGCAACTATTGCTGGTTCCAAATTTCGGGTTCCGAATGGATCTTGAGGGATCTAAAACATTAGTATGATTTGTTTTTATAAAGATGTGGTGTTGGCTGTGAATTTTGTATCCCGAGGGATCTAAATCATATTTTCGCCTAGGCACATAGGCGTTTATTCGCTTAGGATCTAAGACGTTTGATTCGCTTAGGAGCGAGGCATTTGATTCGCTTAGGCGCGTAGGTGCCTAGGCGAATAAGCACCAAGGCAAATAGACATTTAAGCGTTTGATCCACATAGGCGCATAGACTATTCGCCTTGACGCATAGATACTTATTTAACTTGCTTCAAGGATGGGATAAGGCAACTATTGCTGGTTCCGAATTTCGGGTTCCGGATGGATCCCGAGGGATCTAAAACATAAGTATGATTTGTTTTTATAAAGATTTGGTGTTGGCTGTGAATTTTGTATCCCGAGGGATCTAAATCATATTTTCGCCTAGGCACACGGGCGTTTATTCGCTTAGGATCTAAGACGTTTGATTCGCTTAGGAGCGAGGCATTATCGTTGCTGGAGGCTGAAGGAATCCCTTTTACAGGTGCCATTTTCGTTGTTTTACTGATATTAAATCATTTATTTGTTTATTTAATTATGTGTTCTACCCTGTCCTTACCTTAGGTCCTGGATTTTCGGCTTCAAAGATATGTATGGACAAAGTGGCAACATCTCTTGCTGTTAAACATGTATGCTAAGTACTTTGCATGTTTCCTAGATATGGCAAGAATTTGTGGGTCGAGCGGGTTGGGTAACTGGTCAAACGGGTTTATAAGCCACTGTAGTACTAATGGACTTTGTGTCAACAGCTTACAAACTTAGGGTTCTGACTATAAACAAGGAGGCTAAGCGAAAAGAAGATCTTCTGATTTCTTCTAAATCTGATGTTTGGCATGAGGTCCTATCAAAACTCCAATGTGAAACCGTTTGTATCAAACCAGCAAGAGACGGATGCTCAACTGGACTTGCAAGACTCTGGTAAGTTATGTATGAACGTGTGTAAAATTTGAAAGTCGCCCAAAGTTGCATTTTTCATGCATAGAGCATCCCAAATTTTTTTTATTTGTAAATAGATTTATATTAATGTGGTTTCTGTAATATATTTTCACACTAATAATTTTTGTAATCATTTTTGTAAGGAGTTTACAATTTTGGGCAAAATTGTTTCAAGTCGGTCTAACCTGACCCATTTCGACTTGTGACCCAAATATTACATGTTTGGATATTTTGTCACCTCTCTTCCTGTTGTAACATTGTTTCAAGTCAGTCTAATACAACATATGTTTGACTAATTGACAAATGTCTTAAATGCCTTCCTAATAATCACACAGCAAGAAAGAAAATGGATCGCATCACTATCAACATTGTAGAATAGGCAATTGGATCCTGAAAATTCTTCGCCAAAAAAATTAAATGTTGCAATTTCTGTGGAATAAAAGAAACAAAATTTTGTTTGCCTAGGCGAATAAGCACCAAGGCAAATAGGCACTTAAGCGTTTGACCCACATAGGCGCATAGACTATTCACCTTGGCGCATAGACGCTTATTTGCTTAGGCATTTTATTCGCTTAGCCGCGTAGGCGCCTACACGAATAAGCGCCAATCGCCAAAAAAAAAAGCAAGACTTTTCCATTTTCTATAATATTTTTTCCTGCACGCTTTAGTCTCTGCATATCTGATTTATTTAATTATATTAATAATAATAATAATAGTAACAGTGATACACATTTTCTAGACCATGGATTGTATGTGCATTTATCATATAGGTAATTACAGTAGTTTCATGAAGTATAGTTTATAAAAAAATCATTTACTTCTTCTGGTTCTGTTCCTCATTTTGTTTTAAGGCGTTATTACCAGTCTTTTCTTGCAGAGTTTTGGATGTCCGCAGAGAGGTCTTTTACCTGGGAGGGACTTCCTTCAGAGTTCCTACAAAACGTGTGCAGTTCCCGGTTAGAACTGTTTGTATATTTATTTTTATTAATGTAGTTTCTTTTTTTTCCTCAAATGGACATAATTTCCTGTTGTATTTCGTGGTGAGGTTTACAAGGTATCGCGTAGGAGGAGTGTTGGTGTGGTTTCTCATCAGGCGACGATTGTGCTTCGGCGGGGATGAGTGGACAGGGGTTCGACACGTGTCTTGAGGCAGGTTTGTTTTCTCTTTGATTCTGGTTTTCAATTGATCTTTCGAAATGTCAAAGGTAAACATTATCTGGTATACACCATCTTCTTGACATCAGATACATGACAATCACAAAGCTTTTTACGTTGTTAGTTTAGGGTTTAAGGTTGTTTGTATACAAAATGTGATATTAGAGTCAAGCGTATGATATTTAAGTCACTTAATTTTGGAACTCAACTTTGATTAACCTGGCTTATTAATTTAAATGTTTAGTAGTTAAATTGTTGTAACTAAAGCAATTGAGTTCTGTAAGGTTAGAATTAGATTGAGATATAGTCTCTGTGTGTGTGTTTGTGTTATGGTCTAGCACACTAATAGTGGAAACAACCTGTGTTTGCGCCGACCCATAACTGATTCACAAAATGAACTACATGAGAGTGAACCAACCTTAGCGTATAGATATGAATAAAGAAACATTTGACCCAGACCCCAACTTACAATACCACGTAATCATGTGTTCATTTGTTTCTTTGCATATTTAAAGGCACTGACAAAAAAAAAACAAAAAAAAACATATGGTATAGAGTGCTAATCGTGCGTGATTGTGTTTTGTAGTTTTGTTGGGGATAAAGTTGTTCTGTTCGCAGTCAAGTTACTCAGATCCTCGACAGATCTGTCTTCGGAAACAGCTGGTTCAGAAGTCCTGTCACTGTTTGCTGAGATAGTTCCAGGAGGCGACGAAGATATGTTCAGAAATGTTGATGGTTAACAAAAGGTATACATGGAAATGGGTCGATCCAGACAAAGGCGATTACTCTGTTGCGCAGGTAAAGAAACGGTTATTAATCTAAACGATGTTTCCTGTGCTTTTTGTGCTTCGGCACAAAAGCAAGACGCTTATGGACACTATTTTTGGAGCTGTTAGTAACATACAACAAACGATCGAAGCTGTTATGCAAGGCTTTTTGAAAATCCAGCCGCTGTTACAGCCTTATGATCGAGAAACGTCTTAGCTTTTGACTAAGATAACTAATCAGATGAGGAAGGAAACAATTTCAATTCAAAAATTTGTTTGAGAAGCCAGGCAAGCTTCTAATGACGCAATGAAGGCAGTGTAAGCAGTTATCTTTTCTTCAGTCTTATTGTTTTTATTATTATTCTTTAACATAGTTGCTATTTTTTTTTGTTTATTCACAGAAAAGACATGGATATGGGGTGGTTTACAGGATAGCTAATCGGTTTATAAGCGTCAAGGCTTTACAAAAATAAGTGGTCGAAACATATATGTTAACGGGTCAAATAGGAAAGAAGCAAACGGGTCAGGTTTTATACCTTTTTGCCATTAGCGCGCACACACACTTGTACATGTAATGAAGCTGAACCTTTTGTCAAATTATTCGTACTACTATGATAATAAAATATGAATTTGTAAATCTACTCATATTGCTATTATAATGATATGGGAACTTATTTGTATGATAAAGTTGTAAAATTGTATTTCCATACCGCCCCGTTAATGTGACCTTTGTATGAAAATTGATTTAGGATTGATTCGAAATTTGAAATGTCGCAACGCTATTACTTGATTATTTTCTAAATCAGATTGACGCCGCCGCAACGCGCGGCTGGTTAAAAACCTAGTTCTTGTAAATCATGTAAGAATATATATTTATATATTCTATTGTGTGGTTCTGATAATCATTTATCTAATAAATAATCAATAACCTAAATACCTTGTGTGATGGATGTAAGTACCCTTACTAAACCATAAAATAATGTTTCCTCTTGGGTGTATACAATAGAGATCATTAGGAGAGATTAATGGCTAATGAACACCTTTACTCTCAAAACAATAACTGTCCTCCTCTTTATAATCGAAATCTTTAATCTGCTTAAGCCATCATAACTGTACACCCTGTCAACCTTTACTGAACTAACGAATATGTCTGATTTATTATTATGTTTCTGTATTATGTTCAAGGAATTGATCAACAAATCAACTTTTAACAATATTACCATTTTTTTAATAATGAAGTGAAAATATTATCTTTCTTATCTTTTTATAAATCAATATAAATGATATTATCATTTTCTGTAGACTTGTTTGGAATGATTTTCATGAATATCTTCTTTTTCTCTCTTAGTGAACTCGAGAACATAGCAATAAAGCAACATATTCTCCAACAAGATGTTCAAGTGACTCAATGAGTACCATTTCAACCGGTCTGACCCATTCATGGCATATGAACGACAAATTGAAGCTACTGGATATTTGGATTTCCAGAAAACAAAAAAATAAATAAATCAAATAAGTTAGCAATAAGACTGAAAAAAATAGTAATTTATTTAATTCAACAATAAATTAGGTTGGTGCATCCAAAAGGCTTATTTTTTAGAGTAAAATTTTTAAAGCATGCTGTCATGCTGACCTACACAAATACCGATAAGCTTGTGATATAGTTGACATTCTTGTTTTGATCAGTTGGACAAAATGGAACATGGCACAACGACACAAACTTCAAATATGATCAGAACTTAGGCTAGGATTGAACTAATGGAACCCGTAACCAGTAGACGGAAAACGCTTTGACGATTTGAATCATGTGACAAACACCATATACGGTTTGGCACAACTGTTGGACCCAAATTACATCAATTAGAGTTCCAATCTCGCCGCTTAAGATTTTCCCCAAATTGAGAAATCTTTAAATTCTTTCAGTTTTAACGGCAAAACAAAACTTTATAAAAAAAAAAACTAGCAAGGAGCTAGCAAAAAGTCCGAAAGAAACAAACCAAAACAAACAAGCACAAAAATCTGAAAAACAATCTATACAACAAGGCTTTTTTTTAACGGCAAATCACTTTTTATATAGATAAAAAGAGTCAGCAAGAGGCTGAAAAAATACAAAAAAGGAGGAAAGTAGAGAAAAATAAAACAAAAACAAGGATTAAATACACCCCGAGACATCAAACGCCAACCAACTAGCCCAAGACGGACTTGGAATCTTCGCCCTGTTGCAAACCCAAACGTAGCTATCTCATCTCTTTCAGTTTTAACTTAAAACGCGCAAATCATTGATTAGCATAATTACATGTCTATTTATGTATTAAGTATCATTATTTAATTCTACTTTGTGCTTGTAAAAATTTAACACCACCTATCAAATTTACAACTCCCCTATTATAGGATAGCGCATTAATGCAACTATTATTCAGTTTTAGATTAAAGCTTCTTAAAGAACTCTATCTTTGTGTTTTTTCTTGCTTTCGTCAAGTAGAGATTGGCCCTTTTGACACAGTTTTCTTCTTAGCGTGGGTCAATTCGATTTATTATATAGGATTAAACAATTAGATTGAACAAGAAGCCATAATATTATAGGAGTTATGATTTTTGTTTTACTTTTAAATACCATACCGAAGACAGTTCATCATGTTTGGCTGTTCACCTTGTTATTATAATCATCAACAAGATAAAACTAGCAACTATGTGAAGGTACTAACTAAGGCTTCTTGTTTCTACTCTTTTTGGCTCCATCTAAAATCCAATAAGATTCAAAACTTATCAGCAATTAGCATTGTTCAACTGATTAAACATATGATAATATATCACAAGCATTAAAGCATATTCTTCTATACCTTAATCGAGTTCCATCTGTATATATATATGTATTGTCATCTCTGAAAGGGAAGAGCAAGGCATATAATTATCAAATCAATTTACAAGCTTCAAACATGTCATCAAAGCTGCACTTTTTCTTAATACTTTCGGTTACATGCGCCTTGCTGCAGATATCAACGGCTGGAGATCCCGATATTCTCTCAGACTTCATACCTCCTCCAGCTTTATTTGGCCCACCTGGCGGAAACTACTTCACCTTCACGGGGATGAGGTCACTCGTTGACGCCCCCTTCCCCACAACGTTCAAAGTCTTGAAAGTAACCATGGATGAGTTTCCGCCTCTTGAAGGTCAGAGCGTTTCTTACGCTGTACTCCAGTTCCCTAACGGGACGGTTAACCCGCCACACACCCATCCGCGGGCTTCCGAGCTGCTGTTTGTTCTCATGGGCTCTTTACAAGTTGGGTTTGTTGACACCACCAATAAGCTGTTTACTCAAACACTGCAAGAAGGGGACATCTTTGTGTTCCCAAAGGGACTTGTTCACTTTCAGTTTAATGGTGATGCTAAGAACCCGGCTTTGGCTCTCTCGGCCTTTGGAAGTGCAAGGCCAGGCACGGTGAAGGTTCCAAGTGCGGTTTTCAATTCAACTATCGATGATCAGGTATTGGCATTATCGTTCAAAACCGATGTTGCTACCATTCAGAAGATCAAATCTGGGCTATCAGGCTAATCAAGATCAAGTTTTCAGAAAGTAATTTTGGATGTATTTTTTGTTTGTGGGTTTAACTGCAAGTCAATAAATGTGTACCTTTTATAAGCCAATCATATGAAACCAACAAATGAATAAGTTTTCAACACTTACTAATATTAATATTTAGTTATCTACTAATAACTGATAACAATAAAGGATATTTTAATGACTCGGCTTAATATATATTAAAAGTTACACCAGAACTTCACTGTACATAATTCATACCAAAACTTAAATAATAACAATAAACTTGCTATATATCTGAAAAAGTACCTAAAAGTTGTACAGTTATATTACAGACAAAGTCGTATAAAGCCAACATGCCGATTGCCTGATCAAGTTATGTTGTAATCACCTAACTTACCTCCAGAACCCGATACATTGCTTCATCCCCACTCTTAAGAGGATCGTCGGAAATAATACCTGTAGATTACAAGAAAGAAATTCTGAAAATCATTTTCAATAACATAACATTTTTTTAAAGATAACGGAAATAAATAAAGAGATAATTATGAAGTGCAAAGAAAAGAAAATTCTTAAAATCAATTATGAAAGAACTCACACATATATCTTTATGGCATATAAAGCCGCATATTTCCTAATAAGACGTTCAACTGAATACCATTCTGATCGATCTGACGCATTATGATGACCAATTCGCGGCATGTGGATCGAAGCTATTGTAATGTCAATAAAATGAAAATAAATCAAATGAGTTAGCAATAAAAGTAATTGAGTCGTGCATCCAAAAGGCATATATTGCATCCAAAAGGCAGGTAAGGATGGCCATTTTGACAGTTTTCTTAATGTGGGTGGATCCGTGGATTCAGATTACATTTGATCTCTAACGGGTCAAATGGATAAAAAAAAAAGCCAAGGAAACAGTTTGAAAGTCGCCTAAAGTTTACTTTTAGTACTTATGATCAAACATCTTCAATAATACCTTGTACAAAAGCTGCATTAATTTGGGACCAAATCAGGATCGTTTAAATGATGGAGATCTAGGCAGGAGATCTAGGCAGCCCAACCACACATGGCAAAATAACCTCAAAAACTGAAGAACACAGAACTAAAAATGTCGAGACCAAACCTACCAGACTTTTGAGCAGCTGAAAATGAAGCTTTTGACAAGCACTGTTCAAGTTCAGGAATAGAGATACTGCTACGAGGCACTTTGCGCCTGGGGTTATACGTTTGAACCACTGCTAGAGCTACCCACTGACCAACATTAGCAACTTTATTGTCCTCATCTTCACCTGCTGCAAAAACAGACCTTTAAAAACTTAAATGCTAACAAACACCCTAAACAACCGCATTAGTCAAGAACTTAGAAGCTAAGAAGCTGACCAGTAATTTCTATAAGATGGAGATCACCAAGATGAAGGTCCCCAAATTCAGAAGCACGCTCATATGCTTTTGGAATTTGTGATGAAAGTCTAGCTAGTGCATCAAACATGCCACCATGGCCCCATTCTCCTGAATTATCTACACAACTGCAACAGAACATACACAAATGAAGCATCATGGTAATAAGACAAATATAAAAACAAAAGGCAAGATACAATAGCTATTGAAAATGACAAATTCATGAAATAGAACCCCTAAAGATGACTGATCCATATATTCACCAGTGATTAAAAGAGAAGTAATTACCTAAATATTATACATGGCTCTGATGGACAAATTTTGGATGGCTGAGTGCAGTCTCCATAAACTAAATTTACCAAACCTGAAGCTGATAAGATATTATCTTGTGGGAGCACTACATCTCTGACAGCCAGTGATCTATATCCCTGAGCTTCCCATTTTGCTAATTTCTTCTCTTCAGCTTTCTTCCTAACAGACTCAGCTTTAAGATGCTTCTCCTCGAGTTTCGATCTCTTATTTGCCTCCTCCAATGCCAAATCACCACTGGTGCCTGATGTTTCTTTAAGCTTCTGGACCCAAGAATTATATGAAGCTTCATCAAGAATAGGGTCATTTGACCTTCCACCTAATAAATCGTTTGAATTAATCTCAAATGTTCGATCCTCTACTGCTGATTTCCCTCCGTGTCGGAATGCTATAACTTTTTCAACAATACTGTTGACTTTTGACACATCAAGTTGATCCAAACTCTCATTGCTGTCAGTAGTAGGATCAAGCATACGTAACCCTAGTACAACAGATTTCAGATCACCCGCTTCAGCTCCTACCATATCTTTGCCTTCTTTGTCTATGGCGTCTTCACCTATGACATCATGGCTTAGTTGCAATTTTCTCTCTGCTCTATGCATGATAACCTGCGATGGATATTTAATATTAAAATAACAGATAGTAACTAGAAGATTTTTCCTTTCCATGAGTTGTGAGTGAGTTACAACTCACCTCCTCCACAGTCCGTTCAGTAACTAGATTTATAGAAATAACATGATTCATTTGACCAATTCTATGAGCCCGTTGTAGAGCTTGCTTATCCACCTGTGGATTCCAATCCTGCTCATAAAATATAACCTGTATTTTGTTTCATCCACAGTGAGTAAATGGACCCACAGTTAATGATATACTTTTTGTTGTACTTCTGTAATATTTATAAAGGTCAAGGGACAGACAAAATTTGGCATTGGGAAGGCTTACTGTGTCTGCAGCTACAAGATTCAAACCAACACCCCCTGCTCTGGTGGAAATCATGAAGACAAATGCAGTGTCCGGATCAGGATCAGAACTGGAATTTCCGATGACGGACTGGCGGCTAAAACTCCTTATTGCAGCAAACCGTTCTTCAGCCCTAACAGATCCGTCAAGACGTTCATAAGGATATTTCCTCAACTCCATATAGTCCTGTATTTCACAAATTTCTAAAAGATATCTAAACAAATGAAAATGAATATATCAGCATGGCGGTCATTTTCTAAGCCACCAAAGGAAAGAAACCTGTAAGATGTCAAGTGTATGTGTCATCTGTGCAAACAGAAGAACACGATGTCCAGAATTACGTAGCTTCTGGAGTAGCTGGTCCAACACTATAAGTTTGCCACTAGCCTGAAAAAAATCATAAGCCACCAGAAAAAGATTATTTTCTTATTATCTAAAAAATGTACTAGTTTCCTCTTAAGCCTCTAATCTAATCACACAACAATATCTGAACCTTGGTTTTAAAAAGTGCGAAGCGCACAAAAGCGACGACGTCTAAAACTGAGGCGCAAGACAATTATATAAATTTTTTTTTATATATGCTATAGGTTTTTAGTATTATTTACTCAAAATACAGATACAAATAAGGTGTATATATGATTTAATTAAAATGTACAACCTTTTTAGCTACATGTATAACATTTTAAGCACAAAAACATCATGTGTACAAAAAGCGCGCTTTTCGTGCGCTTTTCGAACACTGCTCGCCTAGGTTTATGTAAGGCGCATGGATTTGCGCCTAGGTGCGCTTTGCGCTTAAGCGCGCTTTTTAAAACCAAGATCTGAACATCCTGAATTTGGAAGGTTACATAAAATTTTCAAAATTGGGCATGTTACATGTGTGATACCTGGATTAAGTGTTCACCCTCTTCATACGGTTCAGGCTCTATACCAGCAAAGAGGTAAGGATGGCTACATGCTTTACGTAGCTGTATTACCTGCATAAAAGAAGCAGCTTATGCAATCATATACTTCTCAATGAACAACAATAAGCTCCATATAGTTCCAAATTCTAGTCAAGTACATGAAACGGAGAAACACAAAGGTACAATTAAAGTAACAAGTAGTGTATAGAAGAAAACAGAACATGTGAGCATGAACTGATGGACTTGATGACAAATGGTGTAGAAAGTTTAAGATGATGCACAAGGATCGGCGCTTTTGGTGGATCTAACTGACCTGAAGAGATACTGTCTTATATGGCAATCTGACATGCGTAAAAAGCTTAATAGGTGAAAAGTGGGCTTACAATGTTCTGCAAGGACTGCTGATTAGCGGTCCCAGAAGACAATGCTAGAAGCTTAGGAAGCTCCTTTCTCAATATTGACATATACACCTTCTTCTGTAATGTCACTAAGGGAGCCATCCTACCAAAAAAAAAAAAAAAAAAAAAAAATTTCTTAACTAAATTTAAGGTTTTTCGTTTATAATATCAACTTCCATTCATTTGGTTGTGTGTGTGTGAGATTTACCAGTCTAAATTTAATTTGACTGAATTACAACGAACATGAGAAAAATGTTATAAAGTTATCAAAAGGGGAACATGACGCTGTAACTGAGTACAGATAAAAATCGATGTAAGCAACATACAAAGTGATTTCAGTAAGAGGTGGCAAAGATAGGGTTCCATTCTCAATAAGCTTAGATTTGGTTCTTCGAAGCATCAATGCCCCCAAAACATACTTTAAGCTTTTGAACTTTTCCTTAACCATCGTTACACCTTTACCTGCTTAAGAAAGCAAATTAGAATATTCGGTAGAAGACCATTTTATGAACACGCTATATCATATTGAACATACATAGACGAATGCATAAGAGCAATATGTCCATAGCATCAATCCAAACCCAAGAAATAATTTAGGTTTGAGAAAACTGCAATTCAAGAAATAAAGGATATATACCTTCCTTGAATGTAGAAGAAAACTGCTCTAATGTCCCAAAAATCGAAGGCATGCAGAAATGCATGAGTGCCCAAAGTTCAGTAAGGTTATTCTGAATAGGTGTTCCAGTCATGAGTAGTCTTCTAGGCATAATATACTGCTCTCTGAGAACATTATACAGAACCTGAAAAGGATCAAGCAATCAAGAAGCTCAAATACACTATTTGAAGACCTATATAGCTAGGCATTAATCCCAATCATATCAACATGTCTACTTTTGCTTTTTTTTAACAACTAGAATAATCTTAAACCTACACTGGAAGGGTTTTTAAGTCTTTGTGCCTCATCAATAACAGCATAATGCCATGGAATTTGTGAAAGAAAATCCTGATCAATTAACGCTATATCATATGTTGTAAGGAGCACATCAAAAGGTAAGGCCTGGACCTGCATAATGCAACAACACAAGCATTAATATAACTAAGTCATCAAAGCTTGCTCCACTACCTAGTGGTAAACTTACATTGGTCGATGACGATTGTTTTTCTACATTTTCATACATTTCCCTTCTCAAAGCGCGTCTGTATTGTTTGTCTCCAACATAACGCAAAACCTTCAATTTTGGGGAGAACTTGGTAACCTCAGATATCCATCCATCTGTCACACTGAGCGGACACAATATCACTGCAAAAGACAATATTTATTTATTAGTTTGATAATCATCGAAATGTTATAGGATTAGAAGAACAGTTGTTTCTTATTATTACTTACAGAAGGGTCCGTGTAATCCTCGACAAAACTTTAAGTAACTCAGGAAGGAGATGGCTTGCAATGTCTTCCCTAGGCCCATCTGCCAATAATCATTTTAAGGCTGAGTGCAAACACTTGATTACGCTGTATCTTAAAGTTCTAGTAAGCAATGTAACTAAAGAAAATTGATTAAATTTTATGGGTTTCCAGCTTCCATGTACAAATGCAACTATACCTCATCCCCTGCAAATACAGATTAAACAACCCAATCACATTATTGTTCTCAAGTTAATGGTACTACTATGATGCGCCAATATGTATTAAGAACTATCAGAATAGCCAGGACTAAAATTTAATAAAAAAACGTTACAATATCTCTCAAGTCTTAACCCTGATATAGTTTTGTAAAACCAGACATCAGGTGCAAAATAAAGTTATGATGATGCATAGCAAGTTCAAACTGAAGGGACTTTGCATTCAGATTTATTATAATCATGCCAATTACTGTCACCGCTCAAAGAACTAAAAGTAATAAAATTACACTAAAATACAATACTGCTTTACTATTAAGTCCATCCAAAGCAAACATACATATAAGAAAGATCTACAGCATAGAAGTTCAAGGAGCCAGCATAGCTTCAATCAGAAGCACAATGAAGCTCACATACATGTTAGGGGGTGTCTGGATCTGGGTTTTAAAAAGCGCGCCTGAGGCGCGCCTAGGCGCAAGGCGCATCAAGGCGCAGCCTAGGGCGCCTCAGGGCTTTGCGCCTATCCTTTTTCCCAAAGGCGCGCGCCTCAAGCGCTTTTTTGTCAAATTTTAGGCGCTTTTTTGCCTGAGGCGCGCGCCTCACGTATTCTGAGCATTTTTTATGCATAAAAATGTTGTACCTTGGTGTTTTTGGCTTGTACATATAGGTAAAATCACATAAAAACCTTATTTATAGCTATATTTTGGGTAAATGAAGCTAAAAACTCATGGAATATATATGAGGTATATAAAAAAATTTATATAATTAGTGTGCGCTTCGGGTACGAAGCGCGATGCGCTTAGACCTCGTCGCTTTTGTGCGCCTAGCGCTTTTTAAAACCAAGGTCTGGATAGCTTATTTCTGGGCTTGCAGGCTTATTGAAATTTTGAAGAATTCCATGAGCGTAGGTTTTGCAACTCATAAACAACTTAAGCACATTTAACCATAAGATAAACCTGCAAAGCCCGTAAGCTGTTAAAAGCAAGCTTGTTGGCTTTTTTGAAATTTCATTGAGCCCGTAAGTACAGAAAACAAGCTTATCCAAACACCCCTTTAATCATATATCAAGCAAGTTAATAGACTAGAAGTTGTGTTTTGTTGACTGTGGGGGCTAACTAGTCCTATTACAATTAAACACAACTGATATATTTTTTTTTGTGTGTGGCAGATTCATCTACTACTATCTATCAATGACTAGCTGCATCATACAAACATTGATGTAACTAATGCTTAATTCTGCAACTCAAATACAGTACTGCACAACCATACTATTCAATGCATTTTAATAGTTGTATTGTAAAGATACATTAGCTTCCAAGCTGTATCTGTAGCGTGGAACTCACGGATTTGCTTTTGGTTGCCCCGGTGGAGACTTCACATGAGATCACCCATCCTGGTACTACTTCCACAGTTCCACCTGAGCACGCTTATTTGTGGGGTTTTCATGTGCTCCACAACCAATGCACCCAAAACGCGTTGGTGATTTAAGAGGTAGTGCATTCCATGTGAACCAAGACTCTCTCCTGGCCGCGACCGATGTGGGCTTTGCCTAGGGTGTTACAATGGCCCATTTAATTTTCTCTGTATCGTTACAATGTTCATGATTTGGAAGTGAAGGATCTTTAACGAAATAGATCCCCATTCTACGACATTCTAAGGTATCTAAAAGCTTTGTATCATACCATATATTATATATAATATAATTGGCACTTTTTTACTGATTATTCCTGACTTGTATATCTTTTTAAAATATAGTTTTCCATTTTGGCGTGCTTATGACCAATCGGTTTTTGTCCATTCTATCCCCCCTCAAATCCAAGTATCTTTTTATCAGTGACTCAGTTGACAGTTCTGTCTTCTCCTTGGATGGATGCTAACAAAAAATACCAATGTGCTATGTTTTTTTCCCTCTGGAGTGTGGAACACTCACAACTGCTTGTTGTTGACTCTCACGTAAAGTGATAGTACATGTGGTGAGGCACATTTGCAATCCAGATGTTTTCTTTTTCATGTATGTCAGAAAAAAACACAAAATGAAATTGACATGTACAACCTCCTTTTCTTGTTTTTTTAAGCATACGCATCACCTTGTGCCCTGATCCGCTTGGTCAAACCAAATGTCTGACAGGCCTTTATTTCCTTTCTCTTATTCTTTCCATTTTCCATACAATCAAAATCTGCCCACCTCTGGTATATCCCCATTGATTTATGGTTCAAACACCAACCGTTAGCCATGTTACATCAACACTCCAATTTGCTTCTAATCTTTTTCTTTACATATCAATCAAGTCAACGACTAAACTAAAGTTGAGAACTTCTTTCAACTTCATGACTTTAAATCGACTGAATCATTCAGTTATTCAATAGTAGTTCAAGATTCAAGGTCAAGGCCAATCATGTTCTTGATTCAAGTTCATGTTTCAGTTTTACTTACGCGCTAGTTCTGTTCGAAAGTTCTCAATTTCAACGGTGTAGTGATCAATTACTAATTAAGTAGTAAAAGCATAGTCCTTCTACTCCAACAAAGCATCACAGTTACCTAGTTATCTTAACTAATCACAGTTTGTATCCTTACATCATTCTAAGCAACACGCTTCCAATTTTCCAAACAAAACGCAACTCCTCATGTCAACATGTAACAGGCCATTAAACAATATAAACAAAAACAATAAACAGCAGATATTAAGTACGCAAAACTTCCAGATATTTAAATAACCACCAGTACACCAATCATACTCATGAACATATTATATTACGGAAACAGATTAGGATTGATAATTTATAAATTAAAAACCCTAAGTACGTACCGAGAATAACGTTGGCGCCGATAAGGTAGCGTCGTATGAGCCATGACAGGCCTTCGATTTGGTGAGGCTTCAGCACCGCCGTTACACCGTAATCGGAACTGTTTACTTCACCGTCGTCGGCGGCGCGTGAGTCTCCGTCGAACACATACTTAGCGGCGGCGATTAATCTCTGTTCGTAGTCCATTTTCGTCAGTTGTGGCGCAAAAACTGCTGAATATGAATTTTGAATTTTCTGAAAATGTATAAACCCCCTCTTTAGCAGCAGTTACTTTTTACACGTGGCACATACACAGGGAAAGATGAGTTTTGTTACACTACGTGTGAAAAATGAAAAAAATAAAAATAAAAATAAATTTGTTCATGGGTCTTTGTCATAATAAAAATAAAAAATTGATGTTATCCTGATCATCTGGTCTAGTGGTAAAAGGGTCGGTTCTTTTTTTGGGGGAGTCGGGTTCGATTTCCACGGGAGGCATGTGATGGATACCCCCACCCTTGTGGTGGGGTAGGTGGTTGGGAAGTGATGGAGAGACCCTTGACCCTTGTGGTCATGGGTTCGACTTCTGATCCCTCCAGGTTTTACCGGTTCACTACCGTCGTGCCTTCGAGCGGGTTTGTGAGCCGAGTTTTCCCTGGAACAGGAGACGGGTAGGCCAAAGGGCTCTGTCTGTACGGACTAGAGGCCGTCTGGGGCCCTTTCGGCTATTGGGGGCCGCGTACAAAGTACCCGATAATACTTTAGTTCATCGTTAAAAAAAAAAAAAAATAGATGTTATCTGAGTGTTAGTGAGTTAGAAATCGAATATAACACCCGACCAAAACCAAAACCTTCCATACTCCCACTTCATAAACCCTCATCATCGTGGCCCACACTCCCTACCCTTTACCCGTTCGAAATTCAACCAAATTTCACACACAGAACAACAAAGCATCACCAATGGCGGGCTTCTCCTTCAACACAAAACCTGTATCCTCATCATCTCCCTCACCCTTCTCTTTCGCTTCATCATCATCTTCATCCACATTCACGTCACCTTTTTCCTTCTCTTCAAACCCTAGTTCATCCCCTTCCCTATTCGGCGCATCTACTCCCTCTAACCCTACACTTGGAACCCCTACATTTGGAATCCCTTCTTCACCGATTAATTCCGGCTTATTTGGCTCATCTGGATCATCATTGACTGCGTTTGGGGCTTTTTCATCTGCTGCCACATCAGCATCATCACCGGCTACATCTTTTCCTAGCTTATTTGGATCAACTGCAGTTCAGTCTACTACTTCCTCAACGCCAGGGTTTTTGTTTCCCAGCTCATCCAGCACGCGTTCTACCTCGTTTACAACTGCGCCTGCGTCTGCAGCTCCTAGTTTTTCGTTCCCAAGCGCGCCAACCTCTGCTCCGTCGTTTTCGGTTTCCACAAGTTCGGCTGCTGTGAGTTCGACACGTGCTGTTCGCAGCAGCGGTGCTGCAGCGCCAACCTCTGCTCCGTCGTTTTTGTTTTCCACAAGTTCGGCTGCTGTGAGTTCGACAGGTGCTGTTGGCAGTAGCGGTGCTGCAGCGTCTACTACAAGTTTGTTTGCTGGTTCGTCTTCAAGCTCCTCGTCTGCATTATCATTTGGGAATGTAACTGCGTCGTCTGCGACAGTAACTACTACTGCTACCACTGGTGCTTCCGCTTCTGCTAGTACGACCACCCCGTCTTTCTCTGCATTTGGTGTTACTTTGTCTAATACTACAGCTTCGACAGCTACTGGATCATTGCCAAGTTTTGCAAGCCCTGCTACTGCTGCGGCTACTACCGGGACAGCAAGTTCCTTTTTGGGATTTCAAACATCCTCCAAAACTTTAGGCACTTCTACACCGACGTCCCAACCGCAAACAACAGCTGCTTCGTCTTTGTTTGGTGAGTGTGTTTATATTAATCGTCGTTGGGATTTGAATTTATTAATACATTTCTTTATGCTATATCTTTAGATTGTTGCATGTAGTTTTATATAGCAATAGACCAATAGTTTGTGAGGTCTTAAATTTGTTACATGATTAGTGAGATTATGAGATTATCAATGAGTGTTAAGGAGTGTTCAAGCATTTAGCAATTGATGCATGTTTTAAAGGAAGGGATTCTATTTCTGAATAATTGTTATTGTTCTAGCATCATAATGTTCGTAGTAAGTTAGTAACTACATTTCTTATCTAAGATAATGGGTTATGGAAGGATGTCCTGGATTTTACATGGTTAACATACAAGGTTGAGGAGATTTGGCTGTCTATAGGCACTTAGGCAGAGTACTGTTGGTCGCTCATTGTTGATGACACCTAACATCTTATATGGCTGATTACCTGATTGTAGTTTACAATCTTCTGAATTTTGATATACTTTTGACTGTATTCACATTTAACCATTGTGTTTTTTTCTTCTAAAACCTTTTTGCAGGTGACTCTGCTTCCTTGACAACCACTTCAACTGTTACAACCACTACTGCTCAAACATCATCTGCGCTTGTTGCGTCTTCCAGTAGTGGGTCAGTCATGAGTAGTTGAGTACAATATCAAAATGTTCTTTTTTTTTGTTCTTTAAACCATTGAGTTTCATTTGTACTATGAGGTATGGTTTTGAGAGTTTTTTATATCCATTTTCAAGATATAAGAGAAAAAGGCTCTATCTTTCTGCATGCCAGATAATATACAGATATACAGTATCAAAAAACGTCCTTAAACGATGTTGGCTTAACAGTGCTATGGCTGATATCTTGAGTATTAAATCTTAATGTTGCTAAGATTCATCTGTTTTACATCATTTCTGATCTGTGGCTTCTTGTGATTTTGCCACTAGGACAACTGAAAGTGTCAGCACAGCTGTAGCATCTGCTCCGAAGTTACTGTCTGAAATTACTGGAAAAACTGTTGAGGAGGTATCCACAGAAAGTTTTTATTATTCCTTTGTATCCTATTTTAATTTTGGTTCCCAAAGTATTTCTAACGTTTTCTGTTCTTGATTGGTTATGATGTTTCTTTTTTTTTTTTTTTCCTAGTCACACATTCACTCATATCCACATTTACTGTTAAGAACTACTACTAACTGAATTCTCAACTAGTCATTTGACCTCCTATAAACCAAAGTGATTTGGGTTTGATTTAGATGAATGGATGATATCGGTTATCAACCTAAACTTTGCTTTCATTAAACAAATCACATATATAATTGGAAACTGTATTATTTGTTGCCGCCTCATGTTTATTCTAAACTGCTTTTTATACAGCCAGAAGTTGCGAAAGTTGTTGATACCCAATCAAACCTTGAGAGACAGTTGGAGCTAATTGAAACTCATCAACAAGAGGTATTTCAATACTTGTTTTGCTTTTTTATCATGTATCCACACTCTGTTGTATATTTAATCTAGGGGTGCAAACGAGCCAAGCCGAGCCCGAGCTCGATTAACTTATAAGAGCTCGAGCTCGAACTCGGCTCATTTGTAATTTCTCAAGCTCGAGCTCGGCTCGGGCTCGACTTGTTTATTCTTTATTAGTTAATATATTAAATAAACATAATATAAATAATAGTTCGTTTAGGCTCGTGATCTCGATAAATGAAGCTCGAGCTCGGGGCTCGTTTACTAAATAACTTTAAATGAGCGGTAAATATTATTAAATATTAAAAAAAAACTAATATCACACTAGGCTCGATAAGGCTCGACGAGCCTAACGAGCTTCACACGCCAGGCTCGAGCTCGATAAATAAACGAGCTTTGTTTTAGGCTCAAGCTCGGCTCGAGCTCAATAAGGCTCAGCTCGTTTCGAGCTTTTTACCGAGCTCGAGTAAATTTGAGTCATTTTGTCTTTATTGCATGTCTTTTATATGAGAACACACCTTGTCTATGAAGTTAACCAACAAACACATGCAAACGAAATTTGAGTGCAAATTGTAAGCATGTGTTGACAGATGAAATTGCGGGTTGAGGGGTTAGGATCATTAAGAAAATGGATTTATGTTTGAAGAGGCTTATTGTTTTAATTAAGCTTGGGTTAATGAATATAACTTTAACATGAATGATGTAATTTAAACTACAAATCTGGTTTGCTTTAGCTTAGTGCAAATTCACGATAAGTTAGCAAAGCTAGATTGTTATTGGTTATGGTTTATCCGAAACCAGAGGTGTTCTAATAGCATCTTAATCTACCATGCAGTCACTAATTTTTAACCCTATAAATAGGTTTTGATGAGGTTGATGCGAATCTTTCATTCATTTCGATTTTAATTAAGCATCTTTCTTAGGCCATATGAGGATTTAGTAAACAGATACTAAGATAGTTGTCACTTGATACTACTTTTAGGTTGACAAGTCTTTGCAGAGTGTGGAAGAAGAAGCTGAGCGAATATACAAAGACGAGCATGGTCTACTTCTTGATGATGAAGCAGCTCCAACCAGAGATGTAATGTGAGTGGCTAGAAAACAAAGAACTTTATAACAATTGAAACAGAAGGAATTAATAGCTCAGCTATTGATATTTTTATTTCTGAATATGAAGTAGAACCATTGTTTTTTCGTAGTTTATGAAGTGGGAAAATTACATGATCTGTATTATAGTGGAATTTGTTTGAATCTCATTGTTAACACTTGTCCCTTTTAAATTCCAGGTTTGAGCAGGCTGAATTCATTGAGAGAGAAATGGAACAGATGACAGAACAGAAAAAATCTGTTACTCAAACTCTTAATGCCAATCAGGTGATCATTTTTCTGGGTTGTAATTTAGATTGCTCTGCCCTATAAATATTTATGAACCAAATCTCAAATATAACCGCATCCACGTTTGACAAAATGGCACTGAAGGTATTAAGATCTCTGTTGCCGAAGAAGGTGTGCTTGGAGGCCATTCTTGATGATATTGAGGGCGAGATGCTAGGTAAGCCTGTTTATTTTTTATTTTTACATTTTGTTGAGGTTCGGATCCGCTCATTACTTTGTCTTGTATTTATTTTTTTCTTGCAGCTGGGTTTGGTTTGCAGAAGAATGGCGGGAGTGGCGACGGTGGTGGTGGCTCGAAGGTTGAGAAGCGAGCTAAAATTGTTTTGAAGAAGACCACATCTACTCCTATTGAGCCGGAGAAGACCACTTCTCCCCACTCTTGTCCCCCTACTCCGCCGGAGAAACCCACTTTTCCTTCCACCCGTCCCCCTACTCCTCCGGCATCGCCTTCTTCTCCACCTAAGACCACTGATCCCAATATGGAGGAACCAAGCAGGGTGGAGAAGGATGAGGTTCTGAAACTAACTCTCGAGTGCGTGGCCGGGAAGCGAGTTGGGCGGGGCACGCTTACTGTGCGGCTGGATGACCAGTCGGGTGAGGAGCATAGTATTCCCTACCCGCATATTTACCATCCCCGCGATGCGGGGAAACCTTTTGTGCCTGACTGGGGCGTGGTCCATGACAGTCGCTTTAATGACATTGAGACCTGCCACGACTTCTTGGTGAACTACATCCCGCCTGCTGAACACGTTTATCAACGTATGCGGGGTCGCCAGGAGTTGCTGGACGAAAATATCCTATCCTTGACCAATTTCTTATCTACCACCTCGGAGATCGTCCGTGAGTGGGGGTCTTTGCTGCAGGATAGGCAACATTTTTTGAGGGAGAAGGAAGCTTTTGAGAAGGAGAGGGATGCGCAGGGCCTGGCTGTCTGCGAGGCCAAATGGGCGGCGGTCACTGCCCGTGAAGAGAAGGAAAAGGCAGAGAAGCAGCTGGCTAGTCGCGAGGTTGATTGGAAATTAGCTTGCGAGATGACCAATCAAAAGCTTCTAGCGGCGTCTGAGCGTGAGCAGAAGTTGAAGGATGAACTGCATAAGGCCACGCAGGAGACGTCGCGCCTCAGGGATGTGGTTGAGGCCAGGGATGTTGAGTTAGCCTCTGCTAAGGAAGGCTTGAAGACTAAAGATGCGGCGTTGGCAGAGTGCAGCATGAAGATTGCGGAGCTTGAGGCTGCCAAGGCGTCTCTTGTAAGCGAGCGGGATGCGCTTGAGGACAAGGTGGGCGATATTACTGATGAAGTCAAGCTGCTGCAAGGCGATCGCAAGTGGCTCTTCACTGAGTGCATCCCTGAGGTAAGTTTCTTTCTTCTCGTTTAGTCTTGTCTTATGTAGGTCGCTACTTACTTTTCATGTTTTGTTGCAGGTGGCTCACTATGCAAAGGATGGTGACCTCACACGCAAGGCTGTGGGCGCCTTAACTGTGGCGTCCAAGCTTGTGGGGCGCAAGGCTGGCTTTTTGGAGGGGTTCCAGCATGCTCAGGAAGGGAAACCACTCGAGGAGTTCGCCTTACATGACAAAGATGTGGATGCATTATTGAAGGCAAAGTCCCGCGAGTTCGATGATCTGGAGCTCCCCCTTGTGGACTTTATTGTTAGTCACGTGGACCAGGCGACTGTGCATGAGCTGCAACAATCTTTGTACAAGGCGGGTTACATGTATGCCAGCAAACTGCGCATGATGAAGGAAGGTGAGGGGCCATCTGCGCAAGATGAAGGAAGGTGAGGGTCCATCTGCGCAAGATGAGGAGGTTGTGGAATAAGAAGAAGAGGCGGAGGCCAGTGGGCGGGTTGACCTTTCTGGGTCTTCCGAAGACTGGACCGAGTCTCCCCCTAAGGGCAAAGATGTTTAGTCGTGTATATGTTTCCCTTGTGATTGTCTTCTTTTCCTGTTTTTTGTAAACACTTGTGCCAGTTTTATGGCTATGTTATGTAATGACTTTGTTTGATATCGTATTTGTGATTGTTATCCTTAATTTAGTTTTTATTTATGGATTTGCTGCGTTGCCTTTGTCTAAACCATCTAGCTCGACGCTTTTGTTAGGACTTGCAATCGTTTGTAGGTATTTGCTTTGAACGTTTACCTTGTTTTCGACGCTTTAATGCGTTGGTGGGTTGTGAAGCCTCTCGCGCCTGCGCCTTAAAGCGTGGGCGCAGGGACTATAGTGCAGCTATGGATGAGCAAATGTCGGTTCGGTTTTTACATATAACCAAAACCGATAACCGAAGTTCGGTTTTAGGAAAAACCATAACCGAAACCGATCGGTTAATATGTCGGTTAACGGTTCGGTTTCGGTTATGTTCGGTTAATATCCAAACATAAACCTTGTGCAAAATTATAAACTTAAAATAGTTAGTAAAGTGTTTAGATTTTTTCAAGAATACAAATATATACGAAAACACAAGAAAAATACATGAAATACTGAGGAAACAAATAAAAAAATGCTTCAAATATATGGATACACATGAAAAATACATGAGTTACATAAAAGATATATTTAAATACATAGATATACATGAAAGATACATGAAATATACTTGAAATACATAAAAATATGTTCCAAATACATGGATATATGTATGAAAAATACTTAAGCATATAACTATCGGTTCGGTTTCGGTTATTTCAGTTACGGAAGAAGGGAAAACCGAAACCGTAACCGAATGGTTCGGTTTTGGCCATATGTTACCCGTAACCGATCGGTTAATTCGGTTTCGGTTATCGGTTCGGTTTTGGGTTTTTTCGGTTATTGGTTTTCGTATGCTCACCCCTAAGTGCAGCAAGTGTTTGAACACTTGCTTTGGCTGTTTTATTTTAGTTGTGTTTTAATACACAACAATGTTTGCTTTTATTTTTGTTGTATTTTACTATACAACGACTTAACTTTGTCTTTGTCGCATGTAATTATGCGTTGGACTTGTTTTAATTTTTATTTTGCTTTACGCACAATAGGTTTAGATCTTGATTGCATTAAAGCAATTTTGAATAATACAATAGAACAGTTTAGAGAAAGGAAAACGATTTCATTCATATACTGTGGCGCGAGAGCCTTCATTACAAAGTAAAGTAAATTACATATAACATTTCCTAAGTTGTGCCGCGTTCCATGCGCGCGACACAACTTTGTCATCCAAAGTTTTCAACTTGCAAGCCCCCTTTCCAAAAACTTCTATCACTCAATAAGGACCTTCCAAGTTTGGTGTGAGCTTTCCTTGCGGGAGTGCGTTGCTTGCCTCGTTATTCTGAATAAAAAATCACCCTCTTTGAAAGCATAGAGTTTGAGTTTGGCATTGTAGTATCTTTCAAGCTATTTTTTGTAGTTGGCTTCTTTGATTGCGGCCAACTCCCTGCGTTTCTCTGCGAGGTCAAGGTTAAGGCGTAGCTCAGCATCATTGTCTTTCTTATGCGCGGAAAGAACTCTTGCGGACTGGAGGCCAATTTTGGCTGGAATTATAGCTAAATGGGGTTTCCCCATTGCTAGTTTTTGTTAGGGTGCGATGTAGGGATGAGCATACACCACCGAATATTGAACCGATACCGATTCTGAACCGATCCCGTACCGAACCGAGGGTGTTCGGTATCGGTTCTCACATTTAGAGGTTTTCGGTATCGGTACGGTACAGGTATGGTATCAGTATTTTACCTTAAAATACTGATACCGTACCGTACCGCATGTTTTCGGTATCGGTATTGGGTTTTGTGAGTTTTCGGGATCGGTATTTTTGGGATCGGTATCGGTTGGTACCGATACCGTCCCGAGCTCATCCCTAGTGCGATGCGCCCATAGTACATTTGGTAGTTACTCGTCCCATGCGTAACCTTTGGTTCCTAGCCTTGCCTTGATACCTTTAACCAAAATTCGGTTTGCTCGCTCAACTTGGCCATACCCTGCGGGTGAACTACTGATGTGAAGATCGGTTGGATGTGCAGGTCCGCGTACCATTTCAGCAACCCTTTATCCGCAAATTGTGTGACATTGTTTGTCACAATGTTGAGTGGGAGACCAAAGCGACATATGATGGATTCCCAGATAAAAATTTTCACACGCGCTGCCGTGATTTCTGCTAACAGTTTTGCTTCGACCCACTTTGTGAAGTAGTCGATTGCCATAGTGAGGAATTTTCGCTTTCCGGTTGTCATTGGGAATGGGCCGACGATGTCTATCGTCCATTTTTTAAATGGCCAGCCGGAGATGGCTCGGATTAGGTTATTCTTGGGGCGCATGGTGTTTGGCGTGTGGCACTCGCATGAATTACAACAACGTATGACCTTCAGAGCGTCTAGGTGCATGCGTTCATGATTTTTGCCACCACCATGCGCGGGCCAGCATGAAGTCCACAAATACCTTCATGAATTTCCTTGACTAAGTAATCCGCATCATCTGAATAAATGCATCTCAGCAGTGGTCCCGGATAAGACTTTCGGTACAACACCCCATCATTTAGTTCATACTGTAGGGCTTTTATGTGGTATTTTCCTTGCTTTTGCCCGCTTATCCGGTAACGTGCATGCGCTGAGATAGCCTTTTGGAGGTGTAAATGTGTAATCCAACTGCCCGTACCCGTTTGGATGACGTGTACCTCCCTATGTGGTACTGATGGCTAATTCGTGACTTGTACGCGTCCTTAACTCTTTCGGTTGATCCTAGATCTGAAGCAGATTTACCATTTTTAAAGATCTTGCTGTTGTTTAGTTGTTGTTTGATGCAGATTCAAGTAAGTTATATTTAATTTTGTGTTTAAATATTAAATAATAATCTTGAAATAAAGCTATATTTTTTAGGGATTTTGAGTTTAATTTAAATTTTGTTGACTAATAAACAACGACGGCGTAAAGGTCACCCACGGTGATGGGGTTTGGCATCAATAGATCAAGACACGAAGACGCTGAGTGAGATCGATTACTAAACAGAACCTGTTTTTGTACTAGATGTTGATCTGAGGTCGAGTTCCTTCTCAGTTTTCCATTTACGCAACTTACACAGCTGGCTTTGCTATTATTACCTACGTATGTTGGACCCCGGATTTGTATGGGTGTGTACGGATGAGTTTCTCAAGTCTATTGGATCTTCATATGTGGATTTGTGTGTGTGTTTTTTTTTAATCAATTTTTGATATTTTGGTTTGTATCTTTATTTAATCATAACAATATATACTTGATGGTTAAATAGACATGAATCTAGCCTTTTCCAATCATGTCTGCAGTTGCAAGCTTTGTCTTCGGCCTGATTCTATAGTTTCGGTATATTGGGTTTGTATCTTCATAAGCAGTTTTGTTTTTGTTTTTTTAACTCTGAAATTTTGTTTATATTTTCACGGACATGATTCATTTTTTAATGTATATCATTTTATTCTTAGTCAAACATACCCGCAAATCGCTCCTGTACTCTGGCTTAAACAATCATGCACATATATACTAAGTTTGAACCTTTCTTTTATTTTCAGTTTTTGCAGAATAAATGATCTTGCTTCAGTTTGTACAACCTACAAGAATCCTGATAATAGGTCTTTTTAAACACTTTTGTAGATCGTGTTAGCCTAATGAAGTATGATGTATGCAAAATTCATTGTTCATTGTGCGTAAACACTTCTTTGAGGGGTTTTCAAAATTCATTGTGCCGTCGCAACACACGGCATGTAAAGTTCTAGTTAATTACTAAAAGTTAATAAAAGAAACAAAATTAAAACTAAAAGTTTCAATATATCTTTCGCGTAAACAAGTATATAATTTTAAGTAATCAGATCAAATATCACTTAATCTCACACCAAAGGGTTTCGGGTATATCCGTCCCGAGTCGGTCGGGAAGTAGAAAACACGTTTGAGAATTCGAATATAATACCCGACCCGAAACCAAAACCAAACCCAAAACCTTCCTTGTCTCACTTGATAAACCCTCATCATCGTCCCACACTCCCTCCCCTTTACCCGTTCGAAATTCAACCAAATTCTACACACAGACCAACAAAGCATCAACAATGGCGGGCTTCTCCTTCAACACAAACCCTGCATCCTCATCATCTCCCTCACCCTTCTCTTTCGCTTCATCATCATCTTCATCCACATCCACGTCACCTTTTTCCTTCTCTTCAAACCCTAGCTCATCCCCTTCCCTATTCGGCGCATCTACTCCCTCTAACCCTACATTTGGAACACCTTCATCATCCACCTCTTCGTTTGGATTCTCCTTTGCGTCTTCTTCATCTTCTACACCTTCCTCCACTGCTCCCTCAGCTCCCTCCCCCTCTTTCGGCTTCGGCGCTTCCTCCGCTTCAACCGGCTCAGCGTTCGGGTTCGGTACGACGTCGTCCCCTGTTTCCAGTTCTCCGTTTGGTGGATCTAGTTTGTTTGGATCCAGTTCTAGCTCTACTGCCACCACTGCTGCTGCTGCTGCCACTACAAGTTTATTCGGCTCGGGTTCGGGTTCTAGTTCGACTACTTTTGGATCTAGCAGCATATTTGGGGCTTCTTCCGCTTCTGCTTCGAGTTCAACTGCAACTACTACTGCTACGGCTAGTTCACCGATTAATTCTGGCTTATTTGGCTCATCTGGATCATCATTGACTGCTTTTGGGGCTTCTTCATCTGCTGCCACGTCAGCATCATCACCGGCTGCATCTTTTCCTAGCTTATTTGCCTCATCATCTAGCTCGATTTCAAGTTCAACTGCAGCTCAGTCTACTACTTCCTCAACGCCAGGGTTTTCGTTTCTTAGCTCACCCAGCACGCGTTCTAGCTTGTTTACAAGTGTGACTGCGTCGTTCCCAACTGCGCCAACCTCTGCTCCGTCGTTTTCGTTTTCCACAAGTTCGGCTGCTGTGAGTTCGACAGGTGCTGTTGGCAGTAGCGGTGCTGCAGCGTCGACCACAAGTTTGTTTGCTGGTTCGTCATCAAGCTCCTCGTCTGGCTTCTCGTTTGGTAATGTGACAGCGTCGTCTACGACAGCAACCACGACTGCTACGACTGGTGCTTCCGCTTCTGCTAGTACGACCACCCCGGCTTTCTCTGCATTTGGTGTTACTTCGTCTAGTACTACAGCTTCGACAGCTACTGGATCTTTGTCAAATTTTGCAAGCCCTGCTACTGCTGCCGCTACTACCGGGACATCAAGTTCCTTTTTGGGATTTCAAACATCCTCCAAAACTTTAGGCGCTTCTACACCAGCGTCCCAACCGCAAACAACAGCTGCTTCGTCTTTGTTTGGTGAGTTTGTTGATATTAATCGTTGTTGGGATTTGAGTTTATTAATACATTTTTTTATGCTATATCTTTGATTGTTGCATGTAGTTTTATATAACAATAGTTTGTGAGGTCTTAAATTTGTTAGATGATTAGTGAGATTATCAGTGAGTGTTGAGGAGTGTTCAAGCATTTAGCAATTGATGCATGTTTTACAGGAAAGGATTCTATTTCTGAATAACTGTTATTGTTCTAGCATCATAATGTTCATAGTAAGTTAGTAACTACATTTTTTTTATCTAAGATAATGGGTTATGGAAGGATGTTCTGGATTTTATATGGTTAACATACATAATAAAGTGGAGTAAAATAAGAACCCAAAAGCTAACAAATTATGGAAAAGGCTGAAAGTGTAGTCCTAAATGATGGATTTTGCCTGCCATGTGCCAAAATGGTGTAGCTGCTTTGTTTATGACATGGTCTTGAAAGTTTTGTGCGAGTCCCTTCGAATAAATTACTAACAGACAACGGGACAACCCCTGTATACTTTGTCCTATGATTCTAAGATTGCATCCTTACTAGTTACTTTTATCTTTTGTAACTTGACATGCATGCATACCTACATATAAACACACACTTTGCCTGTCTTTTGCTAAAACTTTCCTGTATGCTTTCTCTTGCCCAAATTCTTCTTTCCCTTTTAAATTGGTATCTTTTACCTTTTCTTATAAAGAATTCGTATTGATCTCATAATATCCTCGTCATTTCACTATAAATAAGCAATGTTGTAACAAAAATGCATTTCTTATTTTATCAGAAGTGTATCTGCTATTTGTTTTCATAGACTGAACGCTGAATTTTCATTGCATTAAGTCTACATAAGCACATTTATAGTTTTACAAATAAAAGAGCATCGACTTTTTGGTCAGTATATATAAGGTCGAGGAGATTTGGCTGTCTATAGGCAGAACACTGTTGGTCGCTCATTATTGATGAAACCTAACATTTTATTTGGCTGATTACCTGATTGTAGTTTACTATCTTCTGAATTTTGATTAACTTTTGACCGTATTCACATTTAACCATTATGCTTTTTTCGTCTAAAATCTTTTTGCAGGTGCCTCTGCTTCCTTGACAACCACTTCAACTGTTACAACCACTACTGCTCAAACTTCATCTGCGCTTGTTGTGTCTTCCAGTAGTGGGTCAGTCATGAGTACAATCTCAGAATGTTCTTTTTTGTTCTATAAACCATTGAGTTTCATTTGTACTATGAAGTATGTGAAAAATACTGGTGATGGAGTTTTTTTATATCCATTTTCAAGATATAAGAGAAAAAGGCTCTATCTTTCTGCATGCCAGATAATATACAGATATACAGCATCAAAAAACGTCCTTCTTAAACCATGTTGGCTTTACAGTGCTATGGCTGATATCTTGAGTATTAAATCTTAATGTTTCTAAGATTCATCTGTTTTACATCATTTCTGATCTGAGGCTTCTTGTGATTTTGCCATTAGGACAACTGCAAGTGTCAGCGCAGCTGTAGCCTCTGCTCCGAAGTTACCATCTGAAATTACTGGAAAAACTGTTGAGGAGGTATCCATACGAAGTTTTTATTATTCCTTTGTATCCTATTTTAATTTTGGTTCCAAAAATATTTCTAACGTTTTCTGTTCTTGATTGGTTATGATATTTCTTCTTTTTTCCCTTGATCACACATTCACACATATAATGTAGCAACTTTCAGGGTCTTTTGTTATTATGATCTGAATTTTGTTCTCACATTTTTTTTTACAGATCATCAAGGAGTGGAATTTGGAGCTCCAGGAACGAACTAGCAAGTTCAGGAAGCAAGCTAATGCAATAGCTGAGTGGGACAGGAGAATCTTGCAGAACCGGGATGTTCTTCTTAAACTTGAGGTTAGTCTCATATCCACTTTAACTGTTAAGAACGGCTATTAACTGAACTCTCAACTAGTCATTTGACCTCCTATAAACCAAAGTGACTTGGGTTTGATTTAGATGAATAGATGATATCGGTTATCAACCTAAACTGTGCTTTCATTAAACTAATCACATATACAATTGGAAACTTTATTATTTGTTGCCGCCTCATGTTTATTGTAAACTGCCTTTTATACAGGCAGAAGTTGCGAAAGTTGTTGATACCCAATCAAACCTTGAGAGACAGTTGGAGCTGATTGAAACTCATCAACAAGAGGTATATCAACAATGGTTTTGCTTTTTTATCATGTATCCACATTCCATCGTATTTGTAATCACAGAACTGCATGCTATAAATTTGAGTCATTTTGTCTTTGTTGCATATCTTTTATATGAGAACACACCTTGTCTATGAAGTTAACTAACAAACACATGCAAACGAATTTGAGTGCAAATTGTAAGCATGTGTTGAGAGATGAAATTGCGAGTTGAGGGGTTAGGATCATTAAGAAAATGGATCTATGTTTGAAGAGGCTTGTTGTTTTAATTTAGCTTGGGTTAATGAATATAAGTTTAACATGAATGATGAATTTAAACAACCAACCTGGTTTGTTTTAGCTCAATCCAAATGCACCCTAAGTTAGCAAAGCCAGATTTTTATTGGTTATGCCGTTATGGTTTATCTGAAACCAGAGGTGTTTTAATAGCATCTTAATCTACCATGCAGTCACTAATTTTTAACCCTATAAATAGGTTTTGATGAGGTTGATGCTAATCTTCCATTCGTTTTGTCTTTGGTTATAGATTTTATTAAGCATCTTTTTTGGCCATTTGAGGATTTGGTGAACGGATACTAACATGGTTGTTGTCACTTGATACTATTTTTAGGTTGACAAGTCTTTGCAGAGTGTGGAAGAAGAAGCTGAGCGAATATACAAAGACGAGCATGGTCTACTTCTTGATGATGAAGCAGCTTCAACCAGAGATGCAATGTGAGTGGCTAGAAAACAAAGAACTTTCAAGAGACGAGAAAATTTATAACAGTTGAAACAGAAGGAATTAATAGCTCAGCTATTGATATTTTTAATTTCTGAATATAAAATAGAACCATTGTTTTTTTCATAGTTTACGAAGTGGGAAATTTACTTGGATCTGTATTGTAGTGGAATCTGTTTGAATCTCATTTTTAGCATCTGCCCCTTTTAAACTTCAGGTATGAGCAGGCTGAATTCATTGAGAGAGAAATGGAACAGATGACGGAACAAATAAAATCTGTTATTCAGACTCTTAATGCCAATCAGGTGATCATTTATTTTGGGTTGTAATTTAGATTGCTCCGCCTTCTAAATATTTTATGAACCAAATATCAAATATAGCCGCATCAATGTTTGACAAAATGGCACTGAAGATTGTTTCATGTTCATATGGCCATATGGGTTGATGTTGATACCTTATTTATGTGCCCCATTTAGGGTGGAGAACTTGAAGCAACTGATGGTATGACCCCGCTGGATGTTGTCGTTCGGATCCTTAACAATCAACTAAGTTCATTAATGTGGATTGATGAAAAGGTTAGGCTGTTCCTTCACTAAGAAGTTTTTGAATCTTTCATTTCATTGCTATCCATCTTTCTTATTTTGGGTAATTATGTGTACTGCACTACTCTCAGGGGTTAGATTATTTTCTTAGGACTGTGTACTTGCACTTCACTAAGAATGTGGTCCATGATAGGAGTTCATCGAGATGCGTTAATTATGTGTACTGCACTACTCTTAGGGGTTAGATTATTTTCTTAGGACTGTGTTATTGTCTGCCTGTATTTATGTATATATGTTGTTATATATGTTGGGAGTTGGGACTTGGGACGAAGTAGGTCAGTTTTTTCCTTAGGTGTATTCAAACGCTTACAACCTTTAGAATTGCTTTATATGAATACATGCAGGTGGGTTGTGGTCCAACCCAACCGATTGCCTGCATGTTTCAATCCCAAACACGTGGATGTTTCAAAGTTAAAAGGTGTCATCCAGTACACTTTTTGTTCTATTGTTTACATTTTCTACAAAAAAACACTTACAAATGTTATACGTAATAATGTAACCTTCGGATCAAAGTAAATAACGATATTTCATGCACAAATATTGACTTGGGGCAACTTTGACATGTTTGAGCCGTTACTTTTAAACTATTATTTTAATTTTATCCTGAATCAATCCACTCTTAAGTGTGTGTAAGTTTTCACCGGCTCATTGCTAACTTGTCATACTGTGTTAGTTCGTTTTTCATTTTATTGCGTCCGTCCTAATTGCAAAATATGCTACTTTCACTGGCACTAATCTTGTCATCATTTCAATCAGGCTGAAGAATTCTCTTCACGTATTCAAACACTGGCTAAACAAGGTTCTGCCGCTGATCGGGAACTGATGGGCCCAAAGTTTTGGCTGTCCCGATAAGTGTGGTGGCCCTGTGTCGTGTTAATTCTGGAGTTACTTTTTAGCCGGGCACAATATATATATATGATCGTGCAGGTGAAACCAGTTAGATCAAGCATCGAGTTTGCGGTTCTTTATATGCATTACTCCATTTTTTTTTTCGGAAATTTAAACGTCTATTTTGATGTTGGATTATTGTTGTTGCTCACGATCAATGAACTTCATGTAGATTTTTTTTTTTAATATAAAAATCAAACGCCGCCTCAATTATTTACTTTTATGTTTTGGATGCATTTTTTAAAAACTGATAATTAAGTTTCTAATAATAAAAGTAGAATCAAGCCCAAAACTAATTCTTTATTTCACATCACACCAATTGGTTCAATGTTCTAGATTTACAATAACTAGTTTAAAATCCTATCGGGTTGGGATTAGAGATGATTTAAGTGTTGTATTGAGCGGTTCAGCCGGGTTAACTAGTTTACCTTGTAATTTCAAAAAAAATACAATTTCAACTTAAAAAGTAGTGGTTTAGTGCATGGGTTTGAATGATTGATTGAACGACTGATTTGAACTTGGAACGACTTGACTTAAAGATTCTGTAGCAACTACGATGGATGGGTTTGATTGATTGATTTGAACTTGGAATGACTTGACTTAAAGATTTTGTAGCAACTTCGATGAAATATGAAAGGTCGTGAGAAACAATTACTGAAAATAATGAAGATTGGTTATTTCCATAATGTTAGAATTTTAATAATGTTTTCAAATCAAATTTGAGGATTTTGCAAACCAGTTTAAAAATTCGAACTAGTAGAACCGGATTTATAGACGAGATATAAAAGATCTCGCATTCTAGTTTTACCGGCCTTTATCGTAGGTAGCTGGTATGGAGAATGAAATAAAAAAAATACTGATGTGTTGCTCATGTGACATAATATCGTGAAGATCAGGGTCGTCTCCGAAAATCTTAAAATTTGTTTGGGCCCTTGGCGAAACAAAAAAATCAGGCCTTATCCCCGCAATATGATATAAATTCATCATTCAAATATAAAAATAATATAACGTTATTTGTTATAAAGCAAACAAAACAAAAGTTTTTAACAAAATGATCGAACCTACTTACTTAAGCGAATCGCGTGGATCTCCTAGCGTTTTTGGAAGCAAAGTTCTCGATCAAGTCTTTATACTCCATACTTTCCAATATTTCGTTTTCAATAGATATCATTGCCAGTCCATTAAGTCTTTGTTGGGACATTGTCAACCGTAAATAAGACTTCAACAACTTCAATTTAGAAAAGCTTCTTTCTGCCGATGCTACCATTACTGGAATTGTCAACAACACTCTATAAGCATTTATAACATTAGGATAAGAACCTTGCTGCTTCTTCAAACTGTTTAAAGCATCTAAAGGACTGACAGTTTGACTCGGTAAAAATGTCTCAATTAACTTCAACTCAAAATAAAGTTCATTAGCATCAATATCAGAAACTCCTTCATACTTCAATGCATCTTGAAGACGATAACAAAACAACTTAAGATTGGCTTCTACAAGTGTCTTCAACTTTTTTGAAAACAAAAAACAAAATATTTTTTCGAATTTTTGGTATTGATCGAATCTTGTTTCAAGAGAAGCAATGGCTTGATCAACAATACATATAAAGTAAGTTACTTTAAAATCCTCCTCAGGTGAAAATACAACTTCTTCTACACTTGAAGTCTTATCAAATTGTTTTTTCCTACGTATCACACGTCTTTGAGGGCCTATTAAAAACGACAATTCTAAAATACACAATGGGCCTAGTTAAAATATTGGGCTCAAATATTGGGTTAATTTCAAGTGTGAACAATTACACAATGGGTCTAGTTAAAAAAAAATTGTGGGCTTATTAAAAACTACAATTCTAAAATTTAAAATAACATTGGGCCTAGTTAAATTTTTTTGAGGGCCTATTAAAAACTACACGTCTTTGGGCTCAAATATTAGGTTAATTTCAAGTGTAAACAAATACACAATGAGCCTAGTTAAAAAAATTGTGGGCCTATTAAAAACTACAATTCTAAAATCTAAAACCACATTGGGCCTAGTTAAATTATTTTTTTAATATATATATAAAAAAAATCAGGCCCATTTGCGGGTCGGGCCCTAAGCCGGCAACCACCCCGACCTGCCTCAGAGCCGGCACTGGTGAAGATGCATCACTCTATGATGTATCAACATGCTTTTATTAAGCATGTTAGTTTTGGATTGTAACGACGCAACTTCATTGTGTCTTAATCAATTTACCTTCATCATCGAACCTAGTTCAATTATGAAGGAGTTGGGACGCTTATTATTTAAGACTGGCTAGTGAAAAATCTAAAATAATTTGATAAAAAACAAAGGGTTCTAAGATTCATACACCCTGGGACATTACATTTGGAGTGCGTGACATTATATTTTGGGGTATGTGGCAGCCTTCTATTGGTGTGTGATGTGAACCAGGGTGTATTATTCCTAATCAAAAGGTGTATGGTTCCTAAATACCAAAAATAAATTTTGGAGAAGCTACAAACTTGTAATCATTTAAAACTTATCAGTTATCACATCACCTATAATTACTTTATTACTTTCAACGCTAAACAGTTTTATTTTTAGTTAAATATACAATAAGGCTATGGGGTGTGGTCACCCTTCCCCCTTCTCTCCCTCTTGTCCACATCAGCGCCACGTCATTTACCCCATTCTCTTCCCCCTTCCAAGGGAAATGGTTCCCCCTCCCCTTCCTTTTTTTTTTGTTATTTTATTTAATCTATTTAATTACATATTTATATTTAAAAAAATCTATTAAATTAAATATGTATATATGTGTGTGTTATACAGAAGAAGAATATATACATGTGTGTGTTATACATACACAAGCAACAACACCTCAAGTCATCACTCCATCTCCATCTTCTTCATCACTCCGCCATCACCTGCCGGAGCTCCACAACCACCTGCCGGCCGGAGCTCCACCACCACCTGTCGGAGCTCCACAAACCCTTCAACAAATCCGCCGGAGCTCCACCACCACCATCTTCTCCGGCTTCTCTCTCTCTCTCTCTCTCTCTCTCTGTAAAACCCTTGTATCTCTCTCTCTCCCAACGTTCCTATGGCCCCAACGTTCAAAAAAACCTCGAAAAATGGGATGGGGTGCTCGGTGGAAGATCACCGTTGGTGCCGATCTGTCTTCGGGGGGGATGGTGTACACCGTCGGGGCATGCATCCAACTCAGCTCACCGATCCATTGTGCCGAACCACACCCCAAAGCCTAAGTTTTAGATTTGCCTCGAGTAGCAAAGTAATTATTACAAAATCAATTTTTATATGTGGATTTTATAAATTAATTATAATAAATAATATCAAATAGCAACTTATTAAATTCAATAGCTGAAATTAGAAATATGAGACCACATAAAAAAAAGAGGGTGAAACAGAACATGGTGTATGAAACAAAAATTGTAACACATTTTTGTTTTATTTTCATTAAAATATTACATCACTTGTTTTTAGAGTGAATAAGAAATAAATTGACAAAAAAAAAAAAAAATAATCAACATGCTACACAACGTTTGCACCCCCGAAGGCAGACCAACAATAGTCGGTCCACTCTTCTGGACCCTTAGACTCCTCCTTCATGGCCAAAAGGCCAAAATCCAAAGCCGGAGGTTGCTTGACGTCGATTGTCATGGTCGTATGACTGAATCGATCGATGTCATGTGATGTGTGCATTTCATTATCCGTTATTGGTTGATGAGAACTATTTTGATTCAAGAAATGCCAAGAATTTGAAGTTGCTCGATTTGCAGCAATTAGTTCATATAGAGCAGCGCTACATCTGGAGGACAAGTCACTTGAAGATGTCCAGGGATCGGTTTTTGGAGATGACAGAAGAGAGAGAGCACATACAGACTTCGACTTTGATGATAACGATGACGAAGATAGCACTGGCAATGTTGATAGTGGTCCAAGTCGAGGCCCCATCGTAGAATTATTCTCTTTTGACATAACATGTTAAATTAAAAGGATAACAATTACTACAAGATTGTTAAAGATATTATTAACTATTAGGGAATATCACAAAGAGAATCACATTTGTCCAAATTACGAATGATAAAATGACATTTGAAATTTTCTTTTCTTTTCAAATGGTTAATCTAGTATAACTTTTGACGTTTGTTTCACTTTTGTGTCAAACTGTCAATTTAAAATGGCGCGTCAAGTGGTGCATGAAATTTTGTTTGTGCGTCAAATGACATAAAAGACTTAACTTTTCTATATCATTTGACGCACAACCTTTTGAATACGTAAAAGTAAAAGTTGAAGATATGACAAGTTTCCATTGGTTAATGTCAAATAAAAGATTTTTTTTCAAAATTTATTTTATTAACCTTACCTTTTTAAATAATAAGACCAGACTTTGTGATTTTGTTAATTATTATATTGTTTATTTAATAAAATCAAGATTCAAGTACCATGAGATTGAGGAAAGTTTCGAGGTAGAGAACCGGAAAGAGTTCCTTTCCTTCTTCGCAGATTATGTCCTTGTAACCGTCTTCTGCAACTCCTCTTGGCTTCATCAAACTCCGTGACGTCATGAAACCTGTACACATACGTCATATATACTATTTTACATGAATTTTACTGTTTGCACTCAAAACTGAACCACTCAATCATTATTCCATTATCTTTTATTATATTCTTAAAAAAATCACCTTTTAGCCGACATGCCTACTCAAATCCATACCCAAAAAAACTAAACGAACAGGATTCGAAAAACTAAACACCAAATCGAACCATATTCTTAAGGATATGTGTACAATTGTACAAAGAGATATGTAGGTGTGTGTATAGTATATATATATATACGTACAAAACCTATTGCTAGGTTGAATAATTACTTATTCAACCTAGCAATAAGCCGAGCAGCAAGCTTGGTATGCCAACCGGGGCGGACGGACTCAATTTTTTTTCTATTGGTAGTGACAAATCGGCAAGGACCGGACTCAACCCGGACTAAATTTGTTAACGAAAATCGTAAATTTCCACTACTGCACCAAAAAACGAGGGGATCCTGACCCTCCCAATGCTTCGTCCCTGGAGATCGGCTCGATAAAAAGCTCGAAACGAGCCGAGCCTCATTGAGCTTGAGCCGAGCTTGAGTTTAAGACAAAGCTTGTTTACTTATCGAGCCTAAGTATGATATTAGTTTTATTAATATCATATACTATTTACCCCACATTTAAAATTATTTAGTAAACGAGCCGAACCGAGCTTTTGACTTATCAAGCCAAGCCCGAGCTTGACACTATCAACGAGCCAAGCTCGACATGGAGCCTGGTGAAGCTCAGACTCGACTCGACTCATTTGAACCCTACTAAAATACATTATATACGTATTCAAGTGATTTTGTACTCAAAATTGGTTCAGTTGTAAAGAACGTGTTCCATAAAATATAATATTTTAATTAAACTTAAGGCTTACCTTTTTAGGTGTATGAATAAGGATGTTATTTAATTATTTATATAAATAAATATTAACCGACAAAAACATAAAAAAAAAAAAAAAAAAAAAAAAAGAAGTTAACGATTTAAATTAACCTGCTACACTGTTGACAGAACCGCTGTTGAAATCCCGACACGACAACGTTGGGAGCCTTTGAATGGATTTCACAAACCTTATGCCTCCGATAATACTCCTTAGCGTTAGCAAGTGCCACGTGGCACCCATCCACTTGGCATCTCGTTAAAGACGTATTTACCCTTGTCCCCATGGATACCGGCGACCGTGTCGCCGTATTGTATGGATACGGTGATAGTTTGCCTCTTTTGGTAGTGGTAGATGATGACTCAACCGTCACATGACGGTTAGGAACAACGACGCTACTGTAGTCACAGTAGTGTCGTTTTCCTAGCTTCAAACACATCATGTGTGGGTCGGGTGAACTCCACCCGACCCCTGCATTGAAAAGAAGCGTGTGGAACATACTCGCCTCCTCTGGTTGTTTACCGGAGGAGGCGGGAATGTTCCAATCATAACTTGTAGGAGTAGTAGTATTAATATTGTCCCAAATATTCCATGCAGTGCTTGTTGTTAAATTACTATTCTGTCCTCCGCTGTAATCACGAGCAGCACCGCCAGAGAAGGAATTCCTCCACCCAGTTGCCATATGTCTGATTGTGTACGAATGGATTGAAGAGATGAGTTAATGGGTGCAGTGTGGGCTGTTTAATTTGTGTTGTATAAAAAGAAGCAGGATTCCAATTATGTGTGTGTTTGTGTGTGTGTGTGAGAGAGAGAGAGAGAGAGTACTATGCGGTGGTGGTGGTCGTGGTTCAGCAATGGGTGGCTAGGGATGTAAGTGGCTGTTTGTGTTTGAAAAAGAGAAGCAATAATTTCATATATTTTTTTTTTTTTTACCAAATTTATTTACCTTAATTTCCTTGCTTCCTAAACTAGTAAAAGTTTTAGTTTGTCAGTCTAACGACTATGTCGGCAGGATTAAAGCCTCCCATGCCTCTCAATTATCAGGAGTAATGTGACTGTAATATTAAAACAGATATGTTCAGCTTGTGCTGCTGCTGCTAGAAAACTACAAGGTTTCCTATGTTGGAAAATTATAGAAGTGAATGTGAGTTAAGTGTGTGAGTTGGTTGTGTCCCACATTGGTGGGAAGATGAAAGTTGGAAGACTTTATAAGGTAAAGTTTGAATGGAGGAATTAAATTGTTAAAGTTATATTATCCTCTGACTCCTACCCGCGCGTAGGGGGGGGGGGGATGCGAGTCTGAACAGCTTCCAACAGTTTTGGTTGTTCAAGTATATAATACAGACTTGTGTGCAGAACACAAGACACACAGAAACATATACTCTCACATCTGTCTTATTGCAGCAACAAGTTCCAGTTCCGGTTTCTTTTCAGGCAAGTGAGATAGTCCGCAGTGCACCGTCACTGTTGAACCGGTGTACCCTGGGAACAGACGACGAATCTGTTTAAGGGAATTGTGTCAAACACAAGCCCGGTTCTGTTAATCCTATTATTTTCCCTGTTTGTTTCTTTTTGCAGAATCTGATCGGTCTCCATACAAAACTGAAGATGCGGGCACTAAGAAATTTGTGGTGGCAAAATTCTTGGATTTTGCTATGATTGACTCAAAAACTGTTATGAGTCAAGTTCAAGAATTACAGGTGATTCTTCATCATATTCATGCCGAAGGAATGATGCTTAGCGAGACATTCCAAGTGGCGGCTATTATTGAAAAATTGCCACCAAGTTGGATTGATTTCAAAAATTATTTGAAGCATAAGCGAAAGGAAATGACAATTGAAGACTTGGTTGTGCGTCTTCGTATTGAAGAAGACAACAAAGTCGCTCAAAAGAAAACTGTTGGTCATGAAGTCGCTAAAGCTAATGTTGTTGAGCATGGTCAATCATCAAAGGGTAACAAAAGTAACAAAGGCAACAAACGGGGTGGTTTTAAGAAAGGCAATGGGAAGAACTCCTACCTTGGGCCTAAAGGTGGGGTTGGCAAGAAGAAGTTCAATGGAACTTGCTATAACTGTGACAAACCGGGGCATAAAGCAAGTGAATGCAAGCTTCCCAAGAAGGAAAATGGCAAACAAGCCAACATGATTGATAATCTTGTTGCTATGATGTCAGATTGGTCAATGGTAGTCACTGAAGCAAACTTGGTTGGAACGGATGCCAAGGATTGGTGGGTTGATACCGGGGCAACCCGGCATGTGTGTTTTGATAAGAGTTTTTTCAACACCTTCAAGGAAGTTGCTGGTGAAAAGCTCTTCATGGGGAATTCTGCCACTGCAGATATCAAAGGCGAAGGTAATGTGCTTTTGAAGATGACGTCGGGAAAGGAACTTACTCTGTCTAATGTGTTGTATGTTCCTGAGATTCGTAAGAATCTTGTGTCGGGTTGGCAGTTGAACAAGTTTGGGTTCAAAATGGTGTTTGAGTCTGATAAGGTCGTGTTGACCAAAGGTGGTATGTATGTTGGTAAGGGCTATGCCCTTAATGGTATGTTTAAGTTAAATGTAACTGTGATGAATGGAATGAATAACGATAATTCTGCTTACATGCTTGAGTCTTCTAATGTTTGGCATGGTAGACTAGGTCATGTGAATTTTAATTCCATTCGACATTTAATTAAATTGAATAGCATACCAAAAATTGAAATTGACTCAAATCATAAGTGTGAAACTTGTGTCGAGGCAAAACAAACACGAACGTCATTCAAAAAGGTTGAACGAACCACCGGTCCTCTTGATTTGATCCACACAGATTTGTGTGATTTGAAATCTATTCCTACTAGAGGTGGGAACAAATATTTCATAACATTTATTGATGATAGCACAAGATTTTGCTATGTGTACTTACTTAAGTGTAAGGACGAGGCTATTGACAAATTTGTTGTGTTCAAAGCCGAAGTTGAAAATCAACTTAACCGGAAAATAAAAAAGGTGAGGAGTGATAGAGGTGGTGAATATGTTTCACCTTTTGCTGATCTTTGTGCAAAAAGTGGAATCATACATGAGCTCACACCTCCTTACTCACCACAATCAAATGGCATAGCAGAACGTAAAAATAGAACGTTGAAAGAAATGATGAATGCCATGTTGATAAGCTCGGGGGTGAGCGAGGACATGTGGGGGGAAGCGCTGTTATCAGCAAATTTCATTCTAAATTTAATTCCCCGTAAAAAGAAAGATGTAACACCATATGAATTGTTGACAGGAGTCAAACCATCATATAATCACTTACGAGTGTGGGGGTGCCTAGCTAAGGTGGTAGTGACACCACCAAAGCGTCTTGTGATAGGACCCAAAACTATAGATTGTGTGCTCATTGGATACACTCGTTTGGGTGGTCCACTTCGCTTTCTTGTGCATGACTCGAAGAATCCTGGAGTGTCTAACGGCACTATATTGGAATCTAAGGATGCTTCTTGGTTCGAGCACATATTTCCATGCCTGGATAGGCCTAAGTTGGGCTCACAAAGCCCAATTGATGATAGTGTTCTAGAGGATGAACCGGGCCCATCAAATTCAACTAGGGAAGGTGGTTCAAGAGAAAAGGTTGCAAATGATGAACCTCAATTAGATGAAAGTGAAATCCGAAGGAGTAAAAGACAAAGGACTGAAAAATCCTTTGGTCCAGATTTCCTCACCTATGTGGTCGAGGAGGAACCACAAACTTACCAAGAAGCGGTAAATTCCTCGGATGGACCTCAGTGGAAGGAGGCCATAAAGTGTGAAATAGATTCTATTTTACAAAATCACACTTGGGAAGTAGTGGATCTTCCTGCGGGATGCAAACCACTAGGATATCGATGGATCTTCAAGAAGAAGATGAAACCAGATGGCACCATTGATAAGTATAAGGCAAGGTTGGTGATCAAAGGATATAAACAGCGAGAAGGCTTGGATTATTTTGACACATATTCGCCTGTCACGCGAATAACATCCATCAGGATGGTACTTGCCATTGCAGCCATTAGAAATTTGGAAATTCACCAAATGGATGTGAAAACGGCTTTCTTGAATGGAAATCTAGAGGAGGAGATTTACATGGAACAGCCCGAGGGCTTCATAGCCAAGGGACAAGAAAAGAAAGTATGCAAGCTTGTAAAATCTTTATATGGTTTGAAGCAAGCTCCAAAACAATGGCATCAAAAGTTTGATCATGTCATGCTTGATTCTGGGTTCGGTATCAACGAATGTGACAAGTGTGTGTATGTGAAAGACACACCAGACGGATATGTCATCTTGTGTTTGTATGTGGATGACATGCTCATTGCTGGTAGTAATGAGAAAATGATAAAGTCTACAAAGGACGTCCTGAAAGCAAGGTTTGACATGAAAGATATGGGATTAGCGGATGTGATTTTGGGAGTACAAATCACACGAACCCAGAATGGACTTGTGATAAGTCAGTCTCACTATGTGGACAAAATTCTTGAGAAGTTCAATGCAAATGACTCTAATGTGGCTAGAACTCCCATTGACACGAGTCAACATCTAGCTAAAAATCGAGGAGAGCTTGTTAATCAATTAGAGTATTCAAGAATTATTGGCAGCTTGATGTATCTGATGAGTTGTACCAGACCAGACTTAGCATATGCTGTAAGCAAGCTAAGTAGATACACGAGCAACCCAAGTTTAACTCATTGGGGTTGCATGACACGGGTGCTTCGGTACTTGAGATACACACGAGAGTACGGGCTGCATTATAGTAGATATCCAGCAGTTATTGAAGGTTACTGCGATGCAAATTGGATATCTGACACGAATGATTCCAGAGCGACAAGTGGGTATGTATTCACGCTTGGTGGTGCAGCAATATCGTGGAAATCATCTAAGCAAACTGTTATTGCTAGATCCACGATGGAATCGGAATTCATTGCCTTAGATAAGGCGAGTGAAGAGGCAGAATGGCTACGTCAATTTGTTGAGGATATACCAAGATGGCCGAAGCCGGCATCGGCCATATGCATACATTGTGATAGCCAATCGGCAATTGGCAGAGCTCGTAGCACAATGTATAACGGTAAGAACAGGCATATAAGACGTAGACATAAGACAGTACGACAACTAATCTCTACAGGAGTTATCACTGTTGACTACGTGAAGTCAAAGGATAACATCGCGGATCCGCTAACGAAAGGCTTAAGCAGAGAGTTAGTTCAGAAGTCGTCAATGGGAATGGGACTAAAGCCCATGAAAGGCTAGGTTTATGCGAAGGAAACCTAACTCAGCTGACTGGAGATCCCAAGATCTGAGTTCAATAGGACAACCTAATTGTATGAACTGGCGAAGGTCACTGTGGGGGGAAGAGTTGGTGGAAACCCACATATTAAAAAGGGAGTTTACTATAAGATTTAATAAGCTTCCTAGTCCATTCCTAAAAAGTGACTAGGTTGAGGTTAAGCTTATAGCTTTTAATGATCTGACTGAGGTAACCAGTCCCTGTAGATCACCTATGTGAGAGAGAAGTGGGGTCGCTTCGAAGGGTATTGTTGGGGCACAATACCCTATAGCTCTCGCAGAACCAGGCACGTGTCCATGACCATAACGGACACAACTATGAGGACTTGACGTTGTCAGGGAGAGTTTTGTGTGAAGCGTATTGTCGTCTACACAAACGGCAGACGAGTTCAAAGACATCGCGTTCTACTCAGAGCCAGTAGGCTAAGTGCGTTTCATAAGCGAAGGTTCAAAGGGTCACACCTACCTATCGTATGCAAAACTCAACTGTTGAAATTTAATCGGAACGAGATTGTTTCAGGGAATAACTCCCATTCATGTGGGGGATTGTTGGAAAATTATAGAAGTGAATGTGAGTTAAGTGTGTGAGTTGGTTGTGACCCACATTGGTGGGAAGATGAAAGTTGGAAGACTTTATAAGGTAAAGTTTGAATGGAGGAATTAAATTGTTAAAGTTATATTATCCTCTGACTCCTACCCGCGCGCAGGGGGGATGCAAAAATGGGTTCTGGCTCGGAAAATTCCTTGAACCAACGTGGCGCCCGCACGACCTGCGGACACGAATGCAGCTCGAAAAACCCGGGTCCGTGCGAGACTGGTTTTTGATGTCTGTTTTAATTTTTGCACAATGTATCTGATTGTTCTAGAAAGAACTCTTTGCCTTCATCTTCCAACAGTTGCAACTCTTGATTATCACCAGCAATTAACATCATAATAATGGTGATTAATTCGCGTGATTAATTAGAGTCTGAACAGCTTCCAACAGTTTTGGTTGTTCAAGTATATAATACAGACTTGTGTGCAGAACACAAGACACACAGAAACATATACTCTCACATCTGTCTTATTGCAGCAACAAGTTCCAGTACCAGTCCAGTTCCGGTTTCTTTTCAGGCAAGTGAGATAGTCCGCAGTGCACCGTCACTGTTGAACCGGTGTACCCTGGGAACAGACGACGAATCTGTATAAGGGAATTGTGTCAAACACAAGCCCGGTTCTGTTAATCCTTTTATTTTCCCTGTTTGTTTCTTTTTGCAGAATCTGATCGGTCTCCATTTTACTGTAAGTAATCCAACATCCTACGCCACCATCTGTCGGAAATTAGTGGCGGATCTAGAACAAAATTTCAGGGGTAACATTTATTGATATTTAGGGGTAGCGTAATACGAAAAACGTCCAAAATCTGAAAATTTTTCACTACGCCGGAAAAATTGAGGGGTATCGGGCGCTACCTCTGCTCCCAAAGGTAAGTCCGCCCCTATCGGAAATACGTGGCAAGGTCGTTTTTGAGGTATTGTCAACAAATTGTTATCGTAGAAAAATGCTAAACGTGTTAGGGTCTCTTTTTGGTTATTTTGTCGCAAAATTACGTGTTTTTTGGTCACAAATCCGCTAGAAACGAGTTGAACTTTTTGTTCCTAGGAAATTTTGTTGAAAAATGAGCTATTTTAAGTAGTGTGCCCTATAGACCGTAGCCGCTCTCCCTCCTCATCCTCGCTTTTTCACATTTGTCGTTTATTTTACTCTGTCAACGTTCTTGAAGCAACAAACTATCCATTGTATAAGGGATTTTTTTTTTTTTCAAAAATATGTAATTTTGAATGTGAGATAGTGTTTGTAGGGGTTGTATGGGATTTTTTTTTTTTTTTTTTTTTTTTTTGTGAAAATGGGTAGATCACTGTATGGATCAGCGATTTTCAAAAAAGAATTTTGAAGTTCTCACATCCATTCAGCGACCTTCATTCAAGGTCTCACAATTGCTATAAAATATAAATGAGCCAACATTGAATTCAAGGAAGGTCTCTTAAATGAATTTGCGACCTTGAATGAAAATCGCTGAATGGATGTGAGATCTTTAAAGTTCTTTTTTGAAAGTTGCTGATTCATATGGTGATTTATCTATAAACACTTTCTCACATTCAAAATTACCTATTTTTGAAAAAAAAAAAATCTGTATATGGTCTACTAGATTAAGGAGGTTTCTCAACAAAAATAGAGTAAACTTTGAAACTCAAGCTACTTTAACCGTTTTAACAAAAATTAACCGTTAATACGGACATAGGAAATGTTTTATCAAGAACAATAGATATAAAAATATCCGTACACATGTGAAATTGGGTCCAAATAATGAAGCCGGTTTGCATGATTGTGACCACTCATAGATTTAGTGCCTGCTTCAAAAATGCAACTTGATATGGTCACATGCAACATTTTTTATATGACGTCATTATTTTAATATTTGTAAATAACGAGTTGGCATTAACTCGCACGTTGCTGCGGGATATTATTCTAAATGTCCATAATCTTACTGTATGAGATGTGGAAATTAGAACGTTTATAAAAAATAAATAAGAAATAATAATAGTTGTTGAAAAAAAAAAGTAATGATGCTAAATTTTAGCACTAATAAAAATATAACAAAAGTTAATAACAATTCATTAAAAGTTAATAACAATCTCTTCAATACCACAATCTCTTTATCTCACTCTTTTTCTCTCTCCACTCAATCTTTGTCTCTTCTCTCACCAAACTCTAGATATGGAGTGTCCAACCACAGACACCATGGCTTAGTAAGTGGTTTCTCTTTCCTTTCTCTGTTTCTTCACCATAATATCAATGTTGAAAGTTCACCCGTGGTAACGCTACATCGACGGCTCCGGTGTTGTGATATGATACCATCACCATCATCACGAAACCGGGTTTGATCATGTACTAAAATCCGATCCAACAACCGAGGATCCGAGAGGCTGTAACACCGCTTTTGATGAACTTTCGCTTTCAAAGACTTCGTTACACTATTACAGATGTGATTTAGGCTATTATATAAAGAACAAAAAGGTGTGTTGAATCGGTGTGATAACCGTTTAATATCTCGCCAGAAACCACCATCGTTAGTAACCGTAGACGGTGATAGTAATGTTGCCTCTCGGTTCTTTAAATGTTGCAAATAACGCCAGACGCTTGATGAGAACAGACGGAAAAGTATATGATGCAGAGACGGAAATATCGCCGGACGGTTGATGAGAACAGACGGAAAAGAATTTGATGCAGAGACGGAAGGAATGACGGAAGTTGAAGTACCGTTAACTTGCACCGTTATGTTGCTAATTGTATATATATATAATATATTAATTTACAAGTTACCATTACATTAGGCTAAACGGAGTTTAGCCCCGAGAGGAGCAGGGAACAACACCCAAGATCTTCAGTTTTTTAGAAACCGAGGGCCTCCCACTTCCACCAATCATTGGGGAAACGAGGAAGAGGAAGAGGGGGATTGGAAGAGGAAGGCTCCTCAAGTTTATCTTTTTTATTTAAGTTATTGTTTTTTTATTTTAATTATGTATTATTATTTTAGTACATTTAAAACCATTAAATATATAAAGTGTTTTAAAGTTTAAATTAAATTAAAATAGTTAATCTTTGGGGAATCTGCGACGACACTGTGCAATTTGGTGAAATATGTAGAAAGCTGAAAAAAAGTACTTGAAAAGCTGATGTAGCGTTGACATGTCACACCGGAAAAACGAAAAACTCTGCAATGACTTCCTCCACGCTTAACATATATAGTGTTTCGTACTCTGATTAATCTTCCAAAAACATATTTGTATATTTCATGTTGAACGATGGAAAGAAGGAAAAAATAACCTTCTTTGGTTAATAGATTGAAAATTTGTTAGATCAAACTTTTATAACGAGAGTTGGATTGTTTTTTATTTGCAACCCTTTAATAGTCCATTCATTGTCCATCTTTGTTCACATCCTCCTAAGGGTTAGATAATAATAAGTGTCTAGTGTGTAAATATCCTAAAAGGTAAGCTAGTGATGGTAATTTCATGGTTTTGAAACATAAACAAACGTATATTGTCAGATGGTAAACATCAGAAAAGTTTAGGTAGCACTACAAGGAACAAGAGTATTAGCGGCGACCAAGTTGCCGCTAATAGCCACATGCACGTGGGTTTTTCCCCTCTTCGTTCTTCTTCCCATCGTTCCCTCTTGTTTTGCGAGGGGTTAGATGCCGGAAAAACGACCACCGTTCTATGGTAGCAGCAACGACGACTTAGGGTTTTGTAATGGAAGGTTGTTTCTACAACCCTAAGTCGTAGAGAAGTAATTGGAGGCTATTAATAGTTTGTAGCAACGACGACTTTTGTGAGCCGAATATAGGGTTTTAGGGTTTCAATGGCTAAAACAGATTTAATGTTATGGTTTGTGGCTAACAGTTATGGTTGTAGTTGCTTTGATAGTGAACAACGGTAGTTGTAGGTTGTTTCTAGGGTTTCATTAAGATGATGGCAGGGGTAGTATGACGGTGTTGTTTGGTAGTGAGAAGGCAACAGTACAGGTATAATAAAAATAAGACCGCACACAGATTTTGTGGTCCGCTGTCGCCCCTCCGGTGGTTGTGATCTAAGCTCTAATAACCAAGTTAAAGCTTTGGAAGATGGTATTTGATTGTTGTGATTATGGTAACACCAAAAATGTGCTTATATAGATGCATATGTTACGATACCAGTCCCTAACCTATATCCTAATATTAACTATGTCTAATAGTGGAATCCTGTCACAAAACATGGATCTGTAGATCTAACAAACAAAGATAACAATCTATTATTCAACTTAATAAATATTCGCAAAAGAAGATTTGGACATTCAACAAAACAATATCTGAAAATAACAACAATCAGATCTTATATGACACCCAACAATACAAAACTCTCAAATCAGAACTCTTAAAGAATGATCTACGATTTGATTTAAGACTCCTAATACCCTTAGATACAAGATGAATCTGATAATCACAAAAGAAACCCTAAATCGCATCAGACCTATGAGACAACAAAAAAGATGAGAGAACTCTCGAGAAGCCTAAATGAATCCAAAAAATATCTATGACCCCCTCTTTTATACTTAGGTCAAGTCGGTGGTGAGTATTCAAGCCATGGGACATAATCACGCCATGGGCCACTTCATCAAATAAATCAGCAACAACAACATTTAAGCCTGCGGTGTATTCCGTGATGTATCAGCACCAAACAATAATCCAAGCAACAAATGATCCATGCCCCTAAAATATTTACAAAATAAAAGAGCAAGTTAGAAGAAAATGATTAAAAAAACATAAGTATTAAATTGAAAATATTCATCCTATGAATTTAACTCCCCCCCCCCCCCCCCCCCCCCCCCCACACACATTTAAGACTTAAATGGATCAAACATATTAACCAAGTTCATCATGATGGCCTGAAAGTAAACCTTTTGTAACATCCCGAAATCCATATATTATATTATATATAAATATGTGTAAAATAAGCATGTTAGTAAACTAACATATATTAGAATAAGTTAACTGAAAACCTAAACAAGTTAGATAGAGTTTTATTAGAAAATGACAAAAGGTGAAACTTGGAGGGCCATGTATGTAAATTGTGAAGTGGAATAAAATAAGTCTGGACTCTTACAAGGGAAAGTTCGCAGACCATCACCGCCATCACTTGGACCCAAGTTCTTCATCCTAATCAAGTGTGTGGAACGTTGAGAGTTAGAATCAAGAAAGAATCCTAATCTAGATCTCATTTCATCAAGTAAGTGTTTGATTAAGTCTCTATGGTTGGGCTAGGGTTTGAGATTTTGGGGAGAATCCCACCTAAATTGCTCTTAAACTTGTGATTTTGCTATGATATTTAGTGTATATTTGTGTGATATGGATTGGTGTGTAGAGCTAAGTCCATGACATCTTAGATTGTAACCCACATGTATAATGTGGCTGAAATTTTAGATTAGGAGGTTAACTAGTATGAAATTCTTGTGTCCAAGCTTATCTTGTATTTGATTTCAAGTTATGAATAAATAGATGTGTTGTATGCAAATTGAATACCTAGTTCCTATGTTGTGTATTTAGGAGATTGTGGAAGTTTTGATCATGAAATTATGGTAAAAAAGGCAAATTTAATTGATGCTCACTAAGTGCTTGATGAAATTCTTACATAAAATTATGATTGTAGTTAATCTTTGAAAAACTTGGTGAAAGATCATAAATGATTGTTAATGACCCTTGATAAAAAAAAAAAAAAGGACCATGAATGATTATGTGTGCTAATGGTCATTTGGGTTGGAAGTATAAGCAAAACAAGTGAGGCTTTAGGTAGTCAAACCGGGAAAAACGCCCGTAAAAAAAGTAACCTTTAAGGTATATAAGTATATATGTTTGTATTTACATTAGTTTGTGACTAAGAAGTTGCAATAAGTAGAGTAGAAAATCTTTAAGAGAAAATGAATGATCTTTTGGATCATGAGAATGATTTATCTTAGATAATGCCATGTGAATTAGGCATGTAAAACCGAAGATAAATGACCCATGGGGTCATAGAAGCTAAGGTATTGCCTAGCGGGAAAATAATGATAGTCATGGATTATGATGGGAACAAATAAGAGAATCACCATCCGTAGTTTAGGGGGATATGTTTGGTGGATAGAAGGAAACTGATCATTCATGGTCATAAGGCCATGAATCATAAACTGGGTATGTAAAACTAAAGCATAAATGACTTGCGGGGTCATAGAAGCGAAGGTGTTGCCCATTGTGATCAACTATAGTCATGATTATGGTTGGAAGGAAAAAGAAATTGAATAGGAATATGGGAAGCTTAAGTTAGGATGTTCAGTATCACTTAACGGGTTGGTTTTGGGTTGAATGCTTAACCAAATAATGGAATAGGAAAACTTGTAAACTCGGGTTCGGATTAGGAATTATGTGCTTAAAATATGGGAAGTGACACCCTAGGAATGTTAAAACTTGAGGTTGGATCAAGTTGGGAAAATATGATAAAAGTTTGGCAAAAATCTCAGCTAAGTACAAAGAAGAATATGCAAGGAAACAATCTTCTGAAAAAGCCACTCCGCGCGTTGCGGGCACATCCTTGCGGTATGTGGAGTGTTTTGTAAATTCTTTATGGAATTCTGGGGTTCTTCGCGGTATGCGAAGTATTCCCAAACCTTTTGCTTTTCATTTCTCGACTCGTTAATTTAAATACTCATTTTCTTGTGTTTTCAAGTAGGTAAATTCTATTGGTGCGGGATGGAAGATCAAGCTTAAGAAGGAACCGAACACACTCCCGTTTGCTTGCATGATTCCACATTTTGTTCACGAATATATGGTTGTAAATGTTGGTTAATGTTTTGTAAAAGCTTCATAAATTTGGCTATATTTACCTAGAAACAACTTAGCTAGTTATGTTATGCAAGGTTTTTGTAAGTAATGTTTTCGCTTAACGGAAAGATTTCTAAGTGTATTTTTGGGGGGCTTAATTATGTTAATACTCGGGAAGGGTTTTACAAATACGCGTATGAAATTTTCCAAGTTTAAATACCGTAACTCGCAAACAAATGTTTTTTTATTTATAAAAGTGTTTTAAACATATAAATAGTACTTAAATTGGATGTGAAAAAAGCTATTTGCAACATTGTTTATAGAAATAAACTTGATTCTTTCTGTTATATCTTTAGCATAATCTCACAAATTTAAATACAAATTAACCTTAAATATGTATACGTTTTTATCATTTCTCTTTTTAGTTCTTTATTTCGAAAGAAGAAACAATAATGGAGTATGTATGTGTGGATAGGAAAGAATTGGAACTTATCTCTTAACTTTACCCACAAAGGGTATCCCATGTTGTGGGGGTTTAAGTGGTCACCCCTACACATTCACTTATGTCTGGCCTATTCATGAGCTATATTTCCATACACATCCAATACCTTTTAGTGGCAATTTTTTTTTTTTAGAAAATTTATGTTATTTTTAAGAGTAAATGGCCAAATTCGTCCCTTGAGGTTTCATCAATATTGCTAGATCCATCCAAAATAAGAACTTTTGACCCCTGAGCCACTAACGTTTGAAATGTCGTGTTAAATCCGTCCAATTTGCAAACTCTGTTAAATACCAACGTTAACCCGAGGGCATTTTGGTCATTTCCCATATCCACCACCAATCACCACCTTAGCCCCCATCGTCTCTACACCCTAGTCCCTACTTCTAACGATTCCGTTAAAATTTGATCAATGCTCCACCTCAAAAAACCAATATATGAATAAGTCTAGATTCAACTGATACTATAATTGCAAATATTAAATGAATTCCTTTTGTGAAAAGTTGTTATATACAAACTAGCCCCACCAGTCCTAAAAACAAATCTTAAGAATTCTGGACATAAAAAAAATGTTACAAATATTTAGTTAGTTAAGTAATCGTGTCAAGAATACAAATAAGAAACATAATTATGTGAGCTATAGAATACCCTGAAGGCATGAATGCGGAGAAACATATATGGTACCAAATCAATCAAATTAGATTCATAATCTCTTACCAAAGCTCGAGTGAAACGAACCTTAAAACGGGGATATAAAGATGGGGATTCTGTGAACGCGGCTGCCATTTGTGAAGGGAACAAAGTGAAGAACAAAAGGCACGTCGAGAGAGTGGGTGGTGGATGTTGCTCGGGGTGACGGTGGTTATGGCTAGTGAGGGGGTGTTAAACGATCCAGATCCAAAAGTTAGAGAAAGAGATAATGAAAGAGGGGAGTTGGTGGGGGGTGTGTGTGTGTCTGTTAGTTTTAAAGAAAGCAGATGAAGATGAACAAAAAAGGAAAAAAGAAATGAAAAGAATTTAAGATTTAAGGGATTAAAAATGATGGGAAATGACCAAAATGGCCTCATATTTACGTTGGTATTTAACAGAGTTTGCAAATTGGACGGATTTAGCACTACATTTCAAACGTTAGTGGCTCAGGTGTCAAAAATTCTTATTTTGGATGGATCTAGCAATATTGACGAAACTTATAGACGAATTTAGCCATTTACTCTATTTTTAAATTAGATTCAAAAGAGGAGTTTAGGTTCAAGATGATTCTTGCGTACTTGATGTGCAATATGTCCAGCAATGTGTCTATTAAATGGAAAGGTTGGGTACCGATTAAATGTAAAGTTATGGTCTGGCGTGCAGTTCTTGACCGGTTACCGACTCGTATTGAGCTCTTGAAAAGAGGAGTTCAGGTTCAAGATGATTCTTGCGTGTTCTGTTACTTAGACTCAGAATCGGCTATGCATTTGTTTTCCGAGTGTGGCTTCGCTTTAGAGATTTGGAGTAGAATCAGTTCCTAGTGTCGTCTTGGAACTTTTTTTGCTTTCGATGTGCCTGACATTCTGAAGACCATGGATTCATACTCGTTTCCGAAGAGCAAGAAATATATTTTAAGAGGTATCGTTTTTACTACCTTGTGGATGTGTAACGCCCCAAAACCCGAATTTTGGTTTAGTAGCATGTTTTAATGTGTTATGGCATGGGGTGAAATAACTAAGTACCTATCCTAGATAGATATACAAGTTATATAGAATTTCAACAAGGTTTGAGTCATTGTTGGGAGGGTATCAAACTAGAGGGACTAGAATTGGACAAGGAGCAAAATAATGGGCTATAGATAAGGGAAGTAAGATGTCAACATACACATTCTTGTGTTTGTCGATCATCAGGAACAACCCAAGACCCAAACCCTTGCTTCTTCACCTCTAGTTCCAAATCAAGAGAAAGTAGAAGCCAAGATGGTGCATGAAGCCAATTATGGGTCATCTAAGGTTTTATATACATCAAGGTACCTTTAATTTGGCTTATTATGATGTTATGTTTGTTTTTGAATATGGTGAAAATCTAGGGTTTATGTGAAAATGATGTGTGCAATTAAGTATATAAATAAATTGATCAAGTTAAAATCCTAGACTTTTCTAAAACCACACACTATCGGCAAGTGTACCGATCGCAAGTAGCAAGTAGGCAAGACCAGGTATCGAACCTAAGGACTTTATCTAACACTTTTGAAATTACTCCTAATGAATTACCTGATAAAATATTATTATTATTAAATTGATTGATTAGGGGGTTTTAAACTGAAATTAAAATAAATTAATTAAAACTAATTAAAACTAAATTACTAAATAAACTAAGAAACTGAAAATAAACGAAAACTGACGAACTGGGTTGAAACTCTAATGAGGAGAAGACTGGTAACCTGGGTAGAATCCCTAGACTCTGGTTATAAAAGCTGACTTATGTAATCCGGTTGGAGACCCTGTTCTCACCTAATAAACCTCCTGTCAAGGATAGTCGACTAGACTCAAGGCGGGACAAGTATTGAGATGCTAAAATGAAAGTGGATCGCCCCAGCGAAACCAAATCCCACAGTAATCCTTTAATCAACCACTCTTGGATCGAAAACTCCCAAACTGTGAAGCAGACTTAACTAATACGAATGAAATCCTAGGAAAACTCTAAACACAAATAAGTAACCGGTCTCGCCCCAGCGATAACCAAACTACCAAACAATGCCTAGTTAGTCAACCTAGCAATCCCGAATTATATTCCTAACCTTTGGGAAGGGATTGCACACCTTAGCTAATTGATTTTAAAAACCTGTTAAACTTGCGTCATTCCTAACTGCAAGAACTAGCTCGACAACAAAAGTTAATCAAACTAGAATGATTTCTAGATCTAGGGGATATTCCTATGTGCCTAGAACATCAAAACCAACAAACAAGTAATCAAATCAAAAAGCGCCAGCACACAAATATTCAAAATCAAACATAAAAATTAAATCATGTAACCCAACACATCCAAAACAAAAAACATAAGTCTTTAATTAAAAACCAAAATCTAGTTCATCATCCCAAGTTACCAACAAAAGGTTTAGCTAATAATATTTAAAAACATCTTCACAAAATAAATAAATATAGCTTTAACCATGTCTATAGAGAAAATAAATAAAAACTAAACCTAACCCAAGGCTCGTTGGCTCTTGATCTTTACCGTGCCCGTGGCCTTTTCTCCTTCCGTGCCCTTCTGCTCGTCACCGCTTCTGGCCGGTCATTTGGCTTCTTGGTTCTTGCCTTTCTGTGCGATTCAATTCAATGAATCTTGAATGAATATATATTATCTCATTTAAATTCTGCTGTCATGTATCTATAATTCCATATCTACGACCGACTTTTGTTGTGGTATTATTTTAGGCTTGGGCTTCGGCCCAAGTCACTTCTTCTTCTTTTTTTTTAATTAATTAATTAATTATTATTATTATTATTATTATTATTATTATTATTATAACTCCATGTTTCTGGCTCGGTTGTTCTTGGCTCGACCAAAGTTTCTCGTTTACGCTCCGACGTCCATGAACTTATGCCTTCAAGTGTCCGTGTCTCAATTAAAATTCTTTCGTTTTGAGCTCATTTTTCACGAACACCTATAAAATAATAAAATAAATAAATACCTAATGAAAATGACACAAAACGAATAAAAACTTGACCAAATAATATACAAAATAAATAGGAAAATAGATGTGTTTTATGACACATCAAACATCCCCACACTTAAACCTTTTTCGTCCCTGAAAAAGACTGCAATGGAATCATAATTAGAATTCTTGGTTTCAAAAGCTTTTAGGTTCATTAATTAAGATCTAATTACGCATCAACCAAAACTGTCGGTATTGTTGTCCACCTAAACCTAACCACTAGCTAATCAGGGCCCAATCATGTAAAGCAATTAAGTTCATATTTTTACAATCAATCTATGGGTCTCACACTCAAGATATCCAGCTTCACCTAAATCTCACCTCAAGCTTTCGAAGCAAAGGTTAAACCATATAGATATACCAACCACTGCAAACTAAACTCCCTAATGTATTAGAAATTAAATTTATGATGGATGATGGATGATGGATGAAGTTTATGAGCTTAGACACATTTTTTTTTCTTTTTTTCAACTTGACCTCGAGGGAGTTTCGATCAGAGGCTTCAGTTGTTTTTTTTTTTGTCTAGCTCAATTGATGGACATGTGGATTTTTTTTTTTTTTTTTGGCGCCACTTTTCACCGGATTTATTCTCATAAAAAGGATCAAGTGTGCCATTTAATTAATAATACATATGGGCTTTCAACCTACAGTGGTACCTCTAATTACTATCAGTGGTTTCAGTTCTACCGTTTCTCCTAAGATGAGAACCCACAAGATTTCATGATTTATTAAGGTATATTAAGAACAATCCTAAGACCTTTCAAAGCTAGCTGGGCCTACCGACACATCTTAAGCAACACGCTTTCAATCTATTTATATTCTCATATATATAATATTTTGAAAACCAAAAATCCCAATTTTACTATCATTTTCCATATAAAATGCACAAAAAATCAGGGACAATTTTTTTTTCTTTTTTTTTTTCTTTTTGAAATAAAGACTCAACCTATACTAAAACGCAGTTCCCATCCCCACACTTAAAATTGCACATTGTCCTCAATGTGTAGCGACAAGGAGCTAAAAATAAAGAAGATAAAATTAATATAACAAGTAAAGTGGAACAGACTCCCCTGGTAATATTGCAGTAACATCCTCGCAAAGCGTGTCCTGAGCTGCCCCCATCCAAGTGCAAAGCAATCGTATAGTATTTCATTCGCGGTTGTAAGCAATATATCTTGCAAACAAAAACTCAAAAGACAAAACGTAAAACGAAATAAAAATAGACCGACGACTAGGAATGTCCTTTTATAAATAAAATATTATTGGATTGACCCCGCCTGAATGGAGATTGAGTACAGGCAGGACCCTTCCAAAACTGCAAATAATAATACGGGACAATCCCCACACTAGACACAAACCAAAACATAAAAGAAAAATAAAATAAATAAAATATAAAATAAGCAAGAATATACAAACTCTACAACTTGGGCGAATTCCCAAATACACACAATTCTCCTCAAAATATATCCGGTGGCTCCCGTTTGCAATCCTTGGCAACCTGACAAGCTAAACTCCTGGCAGTGTGCTCCATTACCTCTCCTTTACTTCGATCGCCGCCCCATCTAATCCACCAATGAAAAGCCGCCTCCAAACCAACACCGTATTGTGGTCGTTTTCGCGGATCTCGCACCTCTTTTGTTCTAATTTTGTCTCGTTCATAGTCTAGGTGCACATTAATAGATTTAACCTCCTCTTTCGGCTCCTCATAAGAATTCTGCCGAACTCCAAACACAATCTCCTCATCACCTACCCGTAGCCTCAGTTTTCCTTCACCCATGTCGACTAGTGCTCTCGATGTTGCCAAGAATGGTCGACCTAAAATGAGCGGCACAGTGTCGTCCTCTTTCATGTCTAGAACCACAAAGTCGACTGGGAACACAAATTTTTCCACCTTCACTAACAAGTTCTCCAATATGCCCCTAGGAATTTTCACAGATTTGTCAGCTAGCTGAATACACATCCTAGTTGGCTTTAGCTCCCCAAGATTAAGCTTTAAGAATAGAGAGTAGGGCATCAGGTTTATGCTAGCACCTAGGTCGGCTAGTGCATTTCTAGGAGTGAGGTGGCCGATCAAACATGGAATGGTGAAACTTCTTGGATCGGTCATTTTCTGAGGAAGTGTATTCTGCACGACAGCAGAGCACTCCTCAGAAAGAGTAACGGTGGAGAGCTCCTCAAGTTTCTTTTTATTAGTCAGCAGATCTTTAAGAAACTTGGTATATTTTGGCATTTTGGAAAGAGCCTCTATGAATGGGAGGTTAACGTGGAGTTTCTTCAGCATCTCCACGGACTTAGCATATAACTCAGAATCATCAGCACACACTAGACGACCAGGGAATGGTGGTTTAGGCTTATAGACACGAACTGGAATCTCTCTCTTCTTCTCACTCGACTCACTAGGTTGTGTTAAACTCTTTGAGACTAGCCTAGGTTGCACTTTAGCAGATGGTGGCTCTAACTCAATTTCCTCATCAACCGGTTCTTCATCTTCTCTTGGTGATGGACCAACTACATTCCACTCACTCCTAGTAGTCACTGCCTTAACTTGAGCATGCCTAAATGTAGAAGTACTTGATTTAGGATTAGGAACAGTGTTACTAGGAAAGGCTCCCTGAGGTCCTTGACTAACCTGATTAGCTAATTCTTCTACTTTGGCCTCTAGGTTCTGGAAAGCAGCTTGCTGACCTTTCCTGAAAGTGTCCTGCTCATCAAGTTTTGACTGAATGTTACTAAGCATCTGGGACTGCATCTGTAGAATGGTGGTAAGGTCAGACTCAGTACGACTAGTGGGCCCCCCAGAGTTGGGAGCTTGGAACAGATTCTGACGAGGTTGGTATCTAGAAGAGTTACCACCTTGCCAGTTGGAGTTTTGATATCTCCGATTGGAGTTTGAATCAGGGCTATAGTTTTGATAGGGTGGTTCAAGCCACCCGGAATTAAGAGAATCTACCTGTTCCCGACTTTGAACTGGACACTCAGATGTGCTATGACCGCCTCTACATATTTCACACCTATCCAACTTCATCTGAAGATCTCTCACTTGCCTAGTTAAATTCTCAATCACCGCAGCCAGACCAGTATCAGGTGCAATCTGATGAACACCTCGGTTAGTAGGAGAGGTGTTACTAGTCATGGGAATGGAATTCCCAATAGTATGCTTTGGTGGTCTCTCAGAATAGGCAAAACTCTCAAACAACTCATTAGCTGCATCAATATCCATTTTTTCCATAAAATTACCCTGTGCAGCTGTATTAAAACGAACTCGAGTCTCAAAAGTGAGGCCATTGTAGAATTTCTCCACAAGGGCCCAGTCAGAAAGACCATGATGAGGGCATCGACTCAGTAGGGTCTGGAAACGCTCCCAAGCCATGTAGTATGGCTCATCAGGATCCATACGGAATGAGTGAATCTGCTCCCTAATGCGGGAATCCTTGGAAGCTGGGTGATATTTTCTCAAGAATTTTCCAAGCATGTCCTCCCAAGTAGTAATGGAATTATTAGGCAGAGTGTCATACCAAGTGGCGGCACGACCAGACAAAGTAAATGGGAACAGACGCAAATAAATGGCTTCCTTAGTGATGTGGGAAAGATTGAAAGTGTCACAGATACGCACAAATCGGGACAGATGTCCATGAGCATCCTCTTCATCAAGACCATGGAATTGAGTGACATTAATGATAGTGGTCAAGACATGGGATGGGATTTGCCAATTGTTGGCATCAGCAATGGTAGGACGAGTGATGGGAGAACGAATCCCAGTATAGCCCTCAGTAGCACGAGAGTGCACAGTACGTCTGATGTTCGCATCAGCCATATCGAAGGTAGGAAGTGGAATGGGGTGAGTGGGTGGTTTAGAACTGGTGAGTTGTGGTGATCCCTATGAACAAGTATGTGGCATACACTGAAAGTGCAAACCACGCTGGAGTTACTAATGGATAGCAAACAACCTAAGACTAAAAGCACAAGTAGCACAAATAATCGAAGGTAAATCTAGCAAGCAGTAAACAAGCAAAACAAATCAAGTAAAATCAAAAAGTGCAAGTAAAAAGTCCCCGGCAACGGCGCCAAAAACTTGATGTGTGCAATTAAGTATATAAATAAATTGATCAAGTTAAAATCCTAGACTTTTCTAAAACCACACACTATCGGCAAGTGTACCGATCGCAAGTAGCAAGTAGGCAAGACCAGGTATCGAACCTAAGGACTTTATCTAACACTTTTGAAATTACTCCTAATGAATTACCTGATAAAATATTATTATTATTAAATTGATTGATTAGGGGGTTTTAAACTGAAATTAAAATAAATTAATTAAAACTAATTAAAACTAAATTACTAAATAAACTAAGAAACTGAAAATAAACGAAAACTGACGAACTGGGTTGAAACTCTAATGAGGAGAAGACTGGTAACCTGGGTAGAATCCCTAGACTCTGGTTATAAAAGCTGACTTATGTAATCCGGTTGGAGACCCTGTTCTCACCTAATATGTAACATCGCAAAAATTTTCCCCAAATTTCGATTTATAAAAACCCTCATTTTTGTACCTAAGCCCTTATTCTCCTATTTTCACAAATTAAATATATATATATATATATACATAATAATAATAATAATAATAATAATAAAAAATCAGTTATTAAAAAAAATATATATATATACTACAACATAAAACCAAATCTAATCCAAGCCCAAACCCTTGTCCCTTTTGCATTTCTGAAGCCCAACCCAGCTAGAACTCGGCCCACCAGATACCCGGCCCAAGTCTGAGCCCAACATCCTCCTTCCCCTTTACCTTTATTTAAAAAAAATGGTTTGTGTTTACGCCGGGTTTCGAACTCGAGACCTCCCACACACACACACGCGTGCTAAACACCTGAGCTAGCCTTGATATCTGTTTTTATTCCAACTCAATTTATATAAATACACACATTCACCTCCCTTTTTCCTTCTTCCTTAACAGCGAACATCAGCAGCAGCTGATACTTTTTACGAACACCTATAAAATAATAAAATAAATAAATACCTAATGAAAATGACACAAAACGAATAAAAACTTGACCAAATAATATACAAAATACATAGGAAAATAGATGTGTTTTATGACACATCAGAAAACGTGAATCAAGGATGGATGAAGGTGTCTAGAGGTTGATAGACACTAAAGGAGCCATAATTTGTGATACTACATAAGGCTATGCTTGATTCATGTGCTAATTAGGTTGTCTTACACCTATGAGGAAAGTGGGTATTGATCTTGGTGTAATCCAAGACCATTCTTAGTTAAATTGTTGAGTGCATTGAAAGAAAGTGATGATTTGCTATGTTGATAACTATTGAATGAATGGTATGTAATGTAGGGAAGAAATAGGATGATTTATGTTATGAGCTATGAAAGTATGCATGAAATGCTTGTACATTGTGCTTTAGATGTTGTATGCACACCAAGTGTTTGATGAAATGTCTAGATTAGTTTAACTTGTGAAATTGTAGGCAAGATTGGACAAGTATGAAAGTAGTATGATAATGGATACAATTAATAGTAGATTAACATAAGGGTTTCGTCTTAAAGAGTAATCATGTGGGGACTTGGTTGATTGTATGATATGGTAGGAAGTATGCATTAGTAATGTGTACACTAATGCTTAAATACTATGATTGGAATAATAAATAATCTTGCATGTTAATGAGATATGAATGTGATGTTATGGTGTGTTTCATATGATCTAGTCATCAATATGGACATATGTTCTAAGTAGGAAGTTTGTATAGTTGGAAGTTGACTTTCTGAGAAAGTCAACAATGTATGACTAACATGGTTATGCTTCCTAACATGATTATGGGATTAAGGAAATCATGTGATATATGTTAAATTATCTAGGTGTCATACATGATGATATGTTGGATTGCTTGATTGATAAACAATGTGGTAGTTAATTATGTGATATGCATATTAGTAATTGACCAATGAAAGTCATGGGAACAAGTAAATGTAATATGATTGATAGTATGCAAGGTTGTGTATGCTAACGGAATGATGGGAATGATAACATGAATGTGTAGGCAACATGGGCTCAAGCATGAGTGGCTAATGGGTCAAGTGGAGGCAAGTAGCAAGCATCAACTTGGAGGACATAAGGTAAGTGGTTCTTATTCCACTTAGGATAATGAATCTTAACATGTATATGTGTTTGTAAGTAGTATGAGGACCGTGAGATGATGGAACGTAAATAACAAGGTTAAGGCTTGAATTGGAGTTTATAATGGAATAAACGTGGCTTCGAATGGATTGGCGTGGATGGGTCTAGAAGGGGTGGAAAGGAGAAACAAAATGGGAATGTACAGAGTCCACCGTAAGGGTACGGTGGCACCGTTCCCTTACGGTGGCCCCTGCAATGTTTTTCCCCACCGTAGGGCAGAGGGGATACCACCGTTGGGTTTTGTGGTCCATCGTAACCTTACGGTGGCCACCGTAAGGTTACGGTGGGACCTGGAAATTTATATTTTTTTTTAGTTTATTCTATCGTATGTTGATGTTTCGCTTACGTACGCGACTCGTAATAGTGTTTAACGCATCAATTAATATTGTTGGACCTCGTGTAAGGCTATGTAAGGGTGTAGCATGTAATACTAATGTTAGTTTTGTAATATGATCATAGTACGGAATGATACAAGTGCGTGTAGTTTAATTGATACGTTGCTCGATGGTATCAAATACGATAAGTAGATTGTCATGATTAAGTAGATTGAGAACGTGCTGTACATATGGGTACACATGCTCGGGTTTGAGAGAGAGTTTCATGCATGTAAGGGTTGGTAATTATGAGTAGATTGAGTATAGGGCTGGAACGTCATATTTGTCGTAGAGATTAGCGAAGAAAGAGTAACATGACGGGTCAAGTAAGTTATATGAAGGACTTGTATGATTGTATGTATGGTGGTATTATATGAAGGAGTTGTATGCTTGTATGTATTGTAGAATTATACAAAGTGTATGCTTGTATGTATTGTAGAATTATACAAAGTGTATGCTTGTATGTATTGTAGAATTATACAAAGTGTATGCTTGTACGTATTGTAAAATTATATGAAGGGAGTGTATGCTTGTATGTATTGTAGAATCATACAAAGGAAACGTATGCTTGTATGTACTGTAGAATTATATGAAGGAAGTGTATGCTTGTATGTATTGTGAAATTACATGGAGGGGAAGTGTATGTTGGACGCATTGTGGGGTTATTAACCTTTGTTATGTGAATGATAGGAAACGTAGGTATGTACGTATGATTGCAGGAGACGTGGAGGTTCGGATCGGGGTAACCCACCCGAACTCGAATGAAGGCTGTTGGACAGGATCACAGAGTATTGTTGGATGTTACTTCCGCGTCATGAGTAGATTACATGAGGTTACCTATTGAACTAACGAAATGGTTTTGTGGTGAATGCAGGATGTCTTGTCTATCTTGAGAAGTAAGGAAAGGATGGAGATCGAGCGAGGAGGCGGATTGTACGTGGTCACGGTCACATAATCAAATGGAGAGGAGTCACGTAGAATGTATTAAGAAATATTTTAAGATGTAACACCAAAAAAATACATATTAGAATCGGTTTCTAAACGTTCAAGGTTGTTATTAAAGAAAAGAATTTTTCGGTTGGCTTTTCCGCTGCAAGTTTCTGTAAATTGGTTTAGGGTGTTATAGGATGATATGGAATGAGAGAAATAATCGTATTTTTAACGACAAATCTCGGATACCTATCGAGGTTCTGGAAAGCATCAAATCGACTTCGTTCTTTTGGATTCGTCATAGAGCTAGATTAAAATCTATGGATTGGAAAATATGGTGTACTTATCCGTTGTATTTGACGTAATTCGTTTGGTTTGCCTGGGGGTCCTTACTTTAAGGACCGTTTTGTGGCGTTTTTGAATAAAATTTACTTTACAAAAAAAAATACATATATAGAAAGTGTTTAATAACAACCAACTTTAATTTAGGATACCCATAGGGCACTAGGTCCTCCAAGTCTACCAATCCAGGGAAAACCCGACCACCCACTCGCCTGAAAGCACGACAATGAATAATCAGTAAAACCTGATATCCTTCAAAGCTCGAACTTATGACCACTCGGCCCCAAGTCGCCTATCACTGCACCAGAAGGTGGGGGATAATTTATCTATACACAACGTTTACCAACATAGTAAAAGCTGGAAAGATAATGTGGTACCCGTATATATCTAGTTAAAACTAAAAGTACAAGTGTGTTGTGGGTACATGGAGATGATCATTTTCGATCATTAAGCTTTTGCTACAACACACATAACAAATACGAGGCTTTTAAATATTTGTAATACAATGTAAAAGGAATCGAAAATATCATAACAAAAATTTAAAACACAATGACTACATAGACTTCTCACACTTTATACGAAAAAATCACTTTGTACAAGAACTTATACCTATTTTATATATATATATATATATATATATATATATATGGTAAGGTTCCTGTAGGAAAATGATTTTATGTATGAAGTGTTTTCAACCATTGGATTAAAGATGGATGGTTGAGATTAAAAGTTTGGATATGTTTAAAATCCATTTAATATATTATAGAAATTAAGAGTAGGATCGTCATTAAGTGTTTTAAATGAGGGTATGAATGTCATTTTGTGTTAATTTTCTAGAAATCATTTAAATGCCTTCATAAATCACGGTCCTCTATCTCTCTTCTTATTAATACTCCCTCTCTCTTCTCATTATGTAACACCCCAAAACCATTCGTTCGCCTAACTACGCCATTAGGCGTGATTAGCAATATAATAACACGAGACTTAGAGGATAATAATATGGGTTATATTCTAACATGGAAATAACCTAGTTAATAATATTATGTTTATAAATTAATAAAAGGTGTTTGAAACTAGCTTATGAGTTAGTTTTTATACGAAATGACAGTGGGTAAACTTGAGGGGCCTTAGTTGCCAATGTGACAAAGTGGGTTTTAATAGATAAAAAAAATAATAATAATACAAAAACACACACACACACACACACATTGTGTGTATGTCGTGTATAACATCAGGAGACTTGGTCTCCTTCAACAAACAAACCCCAAACACAAGAACAAGGCCAAATTCAAGCTAAATCAAAGGGGTTTTCAGTGCATTAGCAAGAAAGGGATCATCTAAGGCCTAATGAACATCAAGGTACCTTTAATTCGTGTTGAATTTGATGTCAAACTCGTTTTTGATTTGGGTCAAAATCTAGGGTTTTGGCAAAACGTGAATTTATGAGTTGTTGGAGGTTTCTCTAGCTTTAGGGAGCCTCAATTAGGTATAATTCGGTTATGAATCACATTCTACATGTGCATTTGATTTTGACCATATGATTATGTGAATATGTAAGATTTGGGGTTTACCCTATAGGTTGAAACCACACATGATTAGTAACCTTTTGTGACTCTTAGAAGTTGTTGTATGAGAAATTTAGGCAAAATGGTCTAAATAATGTATTATGATGATGATTAGACAAATGGTTATGTTATGGCTAATCTTGAGCTTTAAAACTAAACAAATTGGTGGGTGCACACCAAGTGTTCGATTAAATGCCAAATTGGTGAACACTAGTGAAACTATGAAGTTAGAATCATGTAAGAGCTATAAATCGTATGTGATATTGGTTTGTAATAAGCCAAGTTAATCGGATATTCTATATAAGAAAATGGCTATGGATTTAGCTATAAATGGGTAATGAATACATGATTTATGGATAGTGAATTAAATCCATGTTATGTATTCTAATAATCAAGTTTGACATATCCCTAAGTAGGTACAAGAATTAGGGATGCAAACGGGTCAAACGGATGCAAGCAATGCGTATGGAAGCAAGAACGGATATGAGGTAAGTTTTACTTACACCAATATACTATAACATAGCTTAAATTGTTATAAACATTAGTTTCAAATCTTGAGTGTGAGGTAAAGATAAACCCCAAGGGGTAGAATCTATTAAGTGAGTTGCCTTATGTGCACTCAATACAAAATGTGGTTTATGACCTTAATCGAGATAATGAGTTATGACCAAATGGAGAAATCCATCAAACGGGTCAACTAATAAAGATATGTGAGAAATGATGTTTTAATCCAAATTAAACCAATTGAATGGAGTCGTTAAGCATGATGTTAAATGGGTCAAGTTTGTTTCACTTGAACCATAGATAAAAACTTGGGTAACATAGCATTATGAAATAGGAGTCTAAACGGGTCAAATGGTGATGTCCTCACCATGTGAATCCAACACTTGATGCTTGTATTCCAAGCATTAAGATTCATAAAGTTAAACGGGTCAAATGGCAAGTTATTGCCATTTGAGTTCCGAGAAATTAACGTTGTCTATTTAGAAAGCATACAGGTAGATGCAATTGCGCGTGCATTCTTGATGTTAAGAATCATGGAGGATAAACACAAGGTATGGATATGGGTCAAGGCCACCCGGTAAGTCTGTAGTCAAATAAACGCCTTCGGCGAAGCAACATAGGTGATAAAGTACCCACATGAAGTGTGGGTGCAAATCAAGTAAGTTATTTCCATAACTATGTCTAATGCGCGCTAAGGCGCTTAGAATCGACCACATTAGAACGATCTTGAGAAATGTTGAAAATCTAAGTCCGTATGGACTTAGAAGTTTTTTAACAAGTCATCGAGTCAAAAACATTGGATTTGAAACAAGAAGTTTCGCCACAAATGGCTAAATTGAAAGATTTGGTCATGAGGGGCATTTTGGGGATTTAAAGGATTAATAAAGGTTGATTCTAAGAATCTAAGTCGTAATGAAACAAATCGGACAAACGCTTTTGTTGATCAAGTGTCTAATGACTTGACAACTCAAACGGTATGCAATTTAAGTGGTCAAAAGTGCCTTGTTTGAATTAAGGCCTTAATGGGTCAAATTGGGTAAAAGTCGCCATAAACATTCAAAACTAAGAACCGGATCATGGCGACATAAACCGGACCATAATTTCAGTCAAACAAAGGTTTATTTAGTCGGCAAGTCATTACTTAGGCTTCGGGAATCATCAAATGCGGTTACGACATGATTCCCACGCTTAAAAGCCACCAATATTACATCAGAAGCTTCGAGCGGCCGCGCGAATAAACCGACCGGCCGCGCGAATAGACCTGCATGTCAGCACGATCTTTAAAATTCCATATAAAATCGTAGAAAAATCGTTAGGAGGTGTTCTTTATATGCCTGGAAAGCTCTCGGAGCGTAGAACAATTCTCGTTTGAAAGTCGAAGTCAGATTTTGGGTTTTAGAAGGGGTAAAAGCGATCCGAACAGCTGCTGCGCATAAGTTGCAGCAGTTTGTTCTCCTGATAAAGGGCCGTTTGGCCTGGTTCGTTCCGTATCAACGTGTAACGAATACCGTACTAGTTTAAATGTATCATTGACAACCCACTAACCATTTTTGTGAAATGGTGCTAGGTAAACAAGTGAAGGAAGTCCCGGAGCAAGGATCAAGTCGCGAGAAGAACCGAACACGCCCGAACATTCATCAAGCTTCCGCACTAGAATCTAACGAACTCCCGTTAAAAACACAAACTTTAATACATTCTTTTTTTGTAGCAATGATGTAAAAATTTATTGGAACTAAACGTGTATGGGAGTCATTAAGTTGGGTTTTCATAATTTACCAAAGTATTTAATCGGGAGTGGTTTAAGTAAGGTCCAAACCCGTATGATTTGGGCGTTGATCACGTGATTACGGGTTAGGGTCTTACACATTAATAGTCTCTCTTTCTTTCCCATAATCATCGACGATTACAAGTTATAAAATTGTAGTTGTTGTGGATTAAAAGATTTCAACAGTGTTTGTTCGTTATAAAATTATAACATTAGGAGTGTTCTATATAAGGCTTTTGTTAGTTCATTGTTCTATATGGATTAAACATAAGATGTGTTTTATAAATGTTTATGTGTATTAGGTGTAGTTGTGGATTAAAACATTTCAACAGTGTTTTGTTTGTTATAAGATTGTAACATCATAAGTGTTTTATACAAGGCTTTGCTAGTTCATTGTTCGATATGGATTAAACATTAGAGGTGTTTTATAAATGTTTATGTATATTAGGTGTAGTTATTGTTGTGGATTAAAACATTTCAACAGTGTTTTGCTTGTTATAAGATTGTAACATCAGAAGTGTTTTTATATAAAGGCTTTGTTCGTTCATTGTTTGATATGGATTAAACATCAGAGGTGGTTTATAAAATGTTTATGTATATTAGGTGTAGTTGTTCTTGTGAATTAAAACATTTCAACAGTGTTTTATTTGTTATAAAACTCTAACATCAGAAGTTTTTATATAAGGCTTTGTTAGTTCAGCGTTCGATATGGATTAAACGTCATAAGTGTTTTATTGAAGAACCGAAAAAATGGGATGATGATCTTCAGTTATTTTGGGAGATTATGAAATTGAATAAATTGATATAACATTATGAATTATATGAAGACAATGAATATTTACTTATTTTGGGTTCTTCATAATTAGCCATAAATATTTGTTAAAAGAATGGGATTAGGAGATTTAAAAAATTGTACATAAAGTCTATAATGCCTTTAATCTCAATATTTGATCCAAGAGCCATAACTCTTTCCTACATTTCCTACACAAAACCATTTTTCTACAGGATCCTCTATATATATATACTAGCTTTTATCCCGGGAGTGTCCCGGGGTTGAAAAATATAATCATTCTAATAATACTAATACTAATAGTAATAATTATTACTCTTGTAATTAAATAAATAAAAAAATAACCTTGTTATAAGGTGACACCATGTGTTGCAGTGTTGCACGATTCTTTCTCCTAGCTTCTCTTGATGAAGTAAACCTATCCATCTTTAGAAGAGTAAAATTCCAATGATAGCATGACGATTGGGCTAAATTTCAACATGTATATAAGATCCTGGTTTAAAAGAAAAAACATGATTAATGAATAACCTGAACACTTTGTGTTTTTTTTTCCTGTATGAACGAAACCCCATAAAAAATAATCGTTTTTTCTCCGTTTTTTATATAGCAATATGGTACTCGTTGGAAAGATAATAAAACGCTCGTTAATTTGGTGTAATTTTTTTCTTTAAAAAATCTCGTATATAAAAGATATTAACGTTTAAAAATGATGGGAGGAAACATTAGAGAGAAAAATCTAAATTTGTTTTTAAATTCTTAAAAAGATTAGGGTTAGATCAATGTAAGAGAATGAATGAAAACAAAATAAAAAAATAAATTAAAAATTCTCACCTCAACGTGCCACATGGCACATTCAAATGAAGGTTAAGGCCTCCATTGAATGCCACCTCATCAATATTCAATTCTTTTATTATAAGTTATTGATTATAAATTATATATATGTATATATATATATATATATATATATAGGATCCGGATCATATGAGAACTACATTGAGTTGTGAGAACTAGAGAACTCATCTGGACCACACAAAACCATATTATCAATATAATATTAAAAGGGTAAGATAGTAAATTACCATCCCCTACCCCACCCCACCCCACCCCACCCCAATCACCTTTTAAATATAATAAGATTTACTGATTTTTTTTTTAAAAAATCTCTCTCTCTCTCTCTCTCTCTCTTCTCTCTCTCTAAAAATTCACCCTATCTCTCTCTGCTCTCTCTCGTCTCTCTCTCTTTTCTTCTCTCTCTCTCTCTCTCTCCACCAGTGATGGTGGATGGTGTTTGCAGAGGGGTTGATGATGGTGGGTTTTTGGGTGACCGGTGGTTGCAGGTGGTTGATGACGGTGGGGGTGCAGAGGGCGGCGGACGTGGGGGGTTGAAGACGAACAGACCGTGGGGTGTTTTTCAGGGGTGGTTTGAACATCGATCTGGTCAGCGAACGGAGTCTTTGGGGTGATATGATGGTGGGGTTTGATGGTGACCGGTGGTTTTTGGGGGTGACCGGTGTTTTTTGGTGACCGGTGGTATGGTGGTGGTGATGATGATGAAGACGACGGTTTTTTGGTGGTGTGGGTTTGGGATCTGAACAGATCTGAAGGCAGAGGGGTGGTTCTTGGTGGGTAGGGGCGGAGGAGATAGTGAATGGTGGTGGAAGACAGCGGAGGACGGCGGGGGAGGACGGCGATGAACGAGAGAGAGAGAGCAGAGAGAGAGGCGGAGGACGGTGGTGGGGGTTTCCGGTGGTGTTTTCCGATCAGGTACCCCATTTATTATTATTATTATTATTATTATTATTATTATTCTGTTTATTTAACCCTCTGTTATTATTATTATTATTAGTATTTTTATTTATGTTATTATTTTTATTATTATTATTATTATTTTCTGTTATTATTATTATTATTATTATTATTATTATTATTTTTCTGTTATTATTATTATTATTATTATTATTTCTGTTATTATTATTATTATTATTATTATTATTATTATTATTATGTAAAAACACTGGTGTAAAATATGAAATCTGTAAAGGTTTTGATGTGTAGATCTTTTTGTAGTTTTTGGTTTTTACACTAGTGTATTTTTTTTAGAAGTTTGTGATATATATGTTGTTTTTGGGGTTTACACTAGTGTTTTTGTGTAGCAGGGTGTTTTTTGAATCTGATATGGTTCGATGACGGGGGGTTTTAGAAACAGATCTAACGAAGAAGATGATGTTTGATGGATGATGATGCTTATTCGAAGATGCGGCAAGGTTTTTTTTTTTAAATAATGTGTAGTATGTTTTTTTTTATAAATGTTTGGTTATTACATTGATGTAATGTACATTTTTTATAAATGTTTTGGTTTGCATTTGTTGGAGTAGTTTGTGTATGGTAGATTTACATTGGTGTAAAAAACTATACCAGAGTAAATCATGGTGGATTACATCAGTGTAAATCATCCTCATCATATGTTTGTTTGGTATTTTACACCAGCATAATTTTTGTAAAAGTTTGTGTATGCCAGTTTACACTAGTGTAAATAATTACACCAGTGTAAATAATTACACCAGTGTAAATCATGGTAGATCATCCTCATCAGGATTTTATTTAAAAATGATTTTTTTGAATAATTGAATAAAAAATTAAAATAGTATTATATTAATCATTTTCTCTTTCATGGTGCTTTTACCTAAATACCCTTATTGTACTTTTTTGTATTAAAATATACTAATAATTTTTTAATTGGCATGTAAAGACAAAAAAAAACATCTAGATTAAATCTTAACCATAGGATCATCACAATCAATGGTCCACAAGAGTTCTCTAGTTCTCACAACTCAATGTGGTTCTCACACGATCCTAACCCTATATATATATATATATATATATATATATATATATATATATATATATATATATATATATAGGGGAAGGTTCAATAAAAAACTCATAGTTAGAGAGACAACTCGAGAACTCATACTTAAATTGAAAAAAAATCATAACTCAAAATTTAAGTCAAAAACTAAAAAACTGGTTCGGAGCTTATCTAAACGGGGATGATGTGGGAAAGAGAATCTCCGAACCAGTTTTTTAGTTTTTGACTTAATTTTTGAGTTATGATTTCTTTTTTTAAATTTAAGTAGAAGTTCTCGAGTTCTCTTCCTAACTATAGGTTTCTGTACAAATGACATTTTTCATACAAAGTGTAAGAAGTCTATGTAGTTATTGTGTTTTAAAATTGAGCTATGACGTTTTCGATTCCAATTGCATTGTATTATATAGAAAAACACCAAACGTAACAATTCAAAACATAATCAAATGTATTTTAGACATGGAATTTAAAACAAACCAATTACTTTTTTCGTATGATGTTTTCGATTGCGTGTCGAGAATACATTAAATAGTGTGTTAAATTGTTATGTTTGTGTTATTCTATATAATACTATGCCAAAAGAATCTAAACATCATACCTAAAATTTAAAACACAATGCCTATATAGACTTCCCAAATTTTATACAAAAAATGTCCTTTGTACAGGAACCCTACCATATATATATATATATATATATATATATATATGTGTGTGTGTGTGTGTGTGTGTGTGTGTGTGTGTGTGTGTGTATGTGTGTGTATGTATGTATAGGGGAAAGTTAATTTGAGAATACATATATTTCGTACGAACCGCGAGAACGCTATCGAAAACCACTTAAATTCAAAATTTCTTTTTACACTTGTCTTTATTATTAAAATACAATCTCAAAAACACAATTTACGTGTAAAAAATTTGAACGTATACGAAAATAAATATTTTTTACACATGTGTAAATTTACTGTTTAAACATGTGTAAACTGTTTCATCTACGCATGTGTAAAAAAGTTAATTCTAAAGTGTTTTTGCAAGTAAAGATGAATTATTTGTAAATAAAATTAATTTTTTAATGTTATATTTTAATTATAAGTACGTTTGTGTTGAAAAAAAAGTTGATTTTGATTGGTTTTCTCAATTGTTCTCACGGTTCTCGCTATATATAACGTTCTAAAAATAATCCTTCCCTGTATATATATATACATATATATATATATACACACATACAGTGGCGCAGCATAGTAGGGGCGGGGAGGGGCGGCCGACCCCCCCCCCCCCCCCGGATTTTCGCGCAGAAGTTCCGATTATATAGTATTCGTATAGAAAATTTTGAAAATATAGGGTTTCGACCCCCCGAAACTGGTTTTCGACCCCCCAAAACTAGTGACTTCCGACCCTCTGAACCTTCGGGTCAAGCTTCGCCATAATACATACACGCACATGTTTTTTTATAAATATATTTTAAAGAAACATATATGCATCTTACTGGATTTTTTGATAATCAGATTTGTACATACGGATTACATAAATACTATACTAATGTGACAAGTGAGGAGCTACAAGAAACCCGCAGCCAAAATCAAGAATATTCATACATATGTTTGTTACGTGTATGTATAGATTGTTTCTTTTAATGAAACATGAAACATACAAAACTTTAAAGGGAACTCCTTTTGAGAACAGTGAAGGGACCATTTTTCCAATTATTATTTTTCTTTTTTGCCTTTAAAAGTATTTTGATATTTTTTTTAACGATCAACTAAAGTATTGCCGGGTACTCTGTACGAGGCCCCCAATGGTCGAAAGGGGCCCCAGACGGCCTCTAGTCCGTACGGACAGAGCCCTTCGGCCCACCCGTCTCCTGTTCCAGGGAAAACCCGGCCCACAAACCCGCCCGAAGGTACGACGGTAGTGAACCGGTAAAACCTGGAGGGATCAAGAGTCGAACTCATGACCACAAGGGTCAAGAGTCTCTCCATCACTTCCCAACCACCTACCCCACCACAAGGGTGGGGGTATCCATCACATGCCTTCCGTGGGAATCGAACCCGACTCCCCCAAAGAGAGAACCGACCCTTTTACCAATAGGCCACATGATCAGGATAAAAGTATTTTGATATGCTTTCTTAAATTTTTTGTTTGAAAACCTGAATAATATTCTAAAATCCTGTACTCGTTTATCGTTATCTACTAGTTACACATCAAATATTTTAATTCAAAGATGTGGTAGATTATTTAAAACCTGAATAATATTCTAAAATCGTTGGTAAGTTATATGCCTAAAACAGGATAACATGTAAATGCGTTCAGTCAAAGACCTAAATTTTAATTTTTTAGGAACGAATTTAGATATGAGTTTGACTAAATTTTAATTTTTTAGGAACGAATATAGATATAAGACACGGAGTTGTTTGGCTTAAATGCATTATGTATATATTGAGGGTACCGCTTAAGTTAGAGCACCCACGATGGTGCTTATATGGCATCAACCTGAAATTTCAGACCGTACATTCCGGACCACCCTTGTTGTAGGGATGGCTTGGAATTCCAAACCTTTACTTTCGTCCGGTTGTTCGGATCAATCCGAAAGTGAAATGGTGGGTCTCGCTCCATTAAATAATCAGTTTTAATAAAAAAAAATCATTTTTTTTTTTGAAAGGAGAATTTCATTAACAAAAAACGCTAGTCCTTAAAGTAAGGACTAAGCGAAAAAATTATCAAGCCGTAGAATATGCATCACATTTATTGTCATTATTATTGTTTAATGTATACCATATTTGTGTATAGAGATAATTGGAAACCTTCCAAATAGGTAGGAGGTTAGTTAGGATTTGACCATTATATATTGTAATCTCTTTGTGATATGGAAGATAACAAGCTACGCATATTTTCATGGCATCAGAGCCTAACAACCTCTGATTCTTTTTCGTTTTTTTTGTGTTTTTCGAAACACCATTCCATTCATCATCATCATCATGTCCGGCGACCCACAACCACCCGTAGCCACCTCGCCCAAACCCCTTCATCCCGTATACTCTGTCACTAACATAAACACTAAAGTCCGCACCCTTGATGGCGAGAAAGTCACCTACTCCGATTGGGTGAAACTATTTCGGCTTAATGCTCTCGGGTACGACGTGCTGTCTCATATAGACGGAACTGAACCTCCGGCTAAAACCGACCCGGCTTACGAGTCTTGGTCGAAAATAGATGCCATTGTACTTCAATGGATCTATAACACGTTGTCCGATTCTAATGTCAAGCGTATCATGGACGTTCTATCCAACCCGGGATGCACCGCCCAACAAGCTTGGGATCGCCTTTACACCGTGTTCCTCAATAACAAGAATGCTCGTGCCGCCACCTTGGAACACGCCTTTACCAATACCACAATGGCCTCCTGCTCCTCGTTGAATGACTATTTTCAGCGGATGAAAGATCTTGCCGATCAGCTTAATGATGTTGACCAACCGGTGACTGAATCACGTCTTGTTCTTCAAATGGTCGCAGGCCTCCCGCAAGAATATGACACTGTGGCCTCTTTTATCACTCAAGCCGAGAAGTCTTGGGATGATGCTCGCGACATGATTGAACGCGAGCAACGTCGCCAAGCTTCCCGGCAATCCATTCAGGCGGCCTTTAATGCTACTAGTGCACCGAGTAACCAAACCAATCAACCCAACCCTCCTGCCAATACGCCTCCTAACCCGAACCCACACCCTCCCCAACCTTATCATCCAGCCCAAACCTATGACCAACGAGCCCAATATCCCAACCGGGGCAGGGGCCGCGGCCGAAACTCTTATCGGGGTCGAGGTCGTGGTCGCTACTCCTACTATCAGACCCACCAGCCTCCCAACCACTCGGCCCAACCACCTTCCTCGTACAGCCCATCTTACCCTCCTTATCCTTGGTGGGCCTCTCCACCACCTTGCCCACATCCAGCCCTTTCACCTTGGACCTCCAACTGGAACCGCCCAGCCCAAAATAACCCCACACAACAACCCGCACCTCAATCCCAACCTGCTGTTGGCTACGGCCTTACTGCCCCCACCAATCCATCCACCTATGCTCCACCACCCGGTTTTTCCTACCCACCCGGTTACCCTAACCCACCTCCCATTGACCCTATGCAGCCAACCGAACTCGGTACCGCACTCTCCGCCTTAACCCTCACTCAACCAATGCCACAATGGAACATGGACTCCGGGGCCTCCTCACACATCATTTCGGATCCAGGTAAAATCACTTCTCTAGTATCAAATTCAATTAATGCTAATATCTTGGTTGGCAATGGCCAAACTTTGCCAATTTTGGGATCGGGTAAGGGTTACCATGCAACACCCAACACAACCTACCATTTAAACAATATACTTTATGCACCCTCGGTTGTTAAAGACCTAATTTCAGTTCGTAAATTTACCCGTGATAACCTTGTTTCTGTTGAATTTGACCCATATGGTTTTACTTTGAAGGATCTCAAGACTGGACAACCTCTTTCGCGCCATGATAGCACCGGTGACCTTTACCCCTTCACACCACCCCGTCAAGTCCTTTTAGTTGCTGAATCAAATAAGTGGCATGATCGTCTTGGACATCCAGGCCCACAAGTTTTAAAATTTCTTTCTAGTACTTTTCATTTGTCTTGTAATGAACAATCTTTTGCTTTTTGTGACTCTTGCCATTTATCTAACAGTAAACGGCATTCGTTTGTTGCTTCTAATTCCTTTACATATGCACCTTTTGATATAATCCATTGCGATCTATGGACTTCACCCATCCTAAGCAATGCAGGATATAAATATTATATGGTCTTAGTTGATAATTTTTCCAATTATGTTTGGATATACCCGTTAAAATTCAAATCAGAAACCTTCCCGACTTTTGTTAAATTTCATAAACTAATCCAAACACAATTTCACAAAAATATAAAAGCTTTTCAGTGTGACTTAGGGGGAGAATTTGACAATCATGCTTTTCACAATTTCGCCTCCTCAAATGGCTTTACTTTTCGTTTTTCTTGCCCACAAACTTCTCAACAAAACGGACGTTCCGAACGCATGATTCGACGTCTAAATGACATCATACGTGCCCTACTCACACATGCCCATATACCTCCAACATTTTGGGTAGAGGCACTCCATACCGCTACCTACCTTCACAACATTCTCCCCACCACCCGCCTTAACTACAACACCCCCACCTTTGCTTTGTACCTGTGTCACCCCACCTATGACCACCTCCGTGTCTTTGGTTGTGCTTGCTATCCTAATTTTTTAGCAACTGAACCTAACAAAATTAACCCTCGCTCCACCCGGTGCATCTTTCTAGGCTACCCACCAAACTTTCGAGGTTACCGCTGTCTGGATCCTTCAACCGGTAAAGTCCATATATCCCGACATGTTGACTTTGATGAATCCACCTTCCCCTTCCCCTTAACCGCCCAACCACACTCATACACTTTCCTGGATGATGAACCCTCACTCACGGCCCCCTACCAATTTCCATCAGCCCACAGCCCAATCCCACAACCTCAGCCCAACAACACCGGCCCATCATCCCCTCCTCAGCCCAACCAGCCTACACCCTCTACTACATCACCCGCCCCATCCCAACAGCCCACTAACACTCACCCTCAGCCCACTTCCACAAGCCCATTGCACCCCCAGACCCGCCTGCACCGTCCACCCAGCCCACTCCAAATCTCCATCACATGACCACACGAGGGAAAGACGGGATCCACAAACCCAATCCTAAGTATAACCTCGCCACACCCCAAGCCGAAACCATCTCACCGGTACCCACATCACACGTTAAAGCCTTATCGGACCCAAATTGGCAAAAAGCTATGCTAACTGAATATAATGCTTTAATTGAAAATGATACTTGGGAATTGGTTCCCCGGCCCGATACTCACCCGGTTATTCGGTGCATGTGGCTATTCCGTCACAAATTTAAACAGGATGGCAGCTTAGACAGGTACAAAGCCCGCCTCGTGGTGAATGGAAAATCTCAGACGGTCGGTATTGATTGTCAAGAAACATTTAGCCCAGTTGTGAAGCCGGCCACTATCCGTACAGTTTTATCTGTTGCTCTTAACCATAACTGGCGTATTCATCAACTTGACGTCAAGAACGCCTTCTTACATGGCAATCTAGAGGAGACCGTTTACATGTTTCAACCTCCGGGATTTTCCGACCCTACAAAGCCCGGTCATGTTTGTCGATTGCGTAAGTCTCTCTATGGGCTCAAGCAGGCTCCACGGGCTTGGTTTCACAGATTCTCAAGTTTTATCCTCAAGCACGGGTTCAAGGGGAGTTTATGTGATAGCTCGTTGTTCGTGTTTCGACATGGACATCACACGGCCTATTTGCTATTATATGTTGACGATATCATTTTGACAGCTTCATCCGACACCCTCCTGCAGAACATTATTACTCTACTATCACGCGAGTTTGCCATGTCAGATTTAGGGACTTTACACCATTTCTTGGGTATCTCAGTCACACGTGACTCACAAGGATTATTTTTATCTCAGTCCCAGTATGCCCGTGATATCTTGCATCGTGCCAACATGAGCGACTGTAAACCGTGCACCACACCGGTTGACACTTCTTCTAAGCTCAGTGCCAGGGATGGCACATTGTTATCAGATGGATCTCATTATCGCAGTTTAGCAGGGGCACTCCAATACCTTACCTTCACAAGGCCCGACATTGCCTACGCCGTTCAACAAGTTTGCCTCTTTATGCATGCCCCTACAGACTCACATTACGCCTTCTTAAAGCGTATACTTCGGTACATCAAAGGCACCATTGATCATGGCCTTCGTCTCACGGCCTCTCCCACATCATCTCTAGTTGCGTACTCTGACGCCGACTGGGCTGGCTGCCCAGACTCGCGGCGTTCTACGTCAGGCTACTGTGTTTTTCTAGGGAATAACCTCATCTCATGGTCTTCGAAAAGACAACCGACGGTCTCCCGATCAAGTGCCGAAGCTGAATACCGCGGTGTTGCAAACGCCGTGGCCGAGACCAGCTGGCTGCGTAACCTACTCTTAGAGTTACACATCCCCATCGCACGCGCTACTGTGGTTTATTGTGATAACATTTCTGCTGTCTACTTATCCGACAACCCGGTTCAACATCAACGAACCAAACACGTTGAACTCGACATCCATTTCGTCCGGGAAAAGGTCCGTTTAGGACAAGTTCGTGTTCTCCATGTCCCTGCCTCCTACCAATATGCGGATATTTTTACAAAAGGTCTCTCGAGACAACTGTTTGAAAGTTTCCGTTATAGCTTGACCGTTCGTCCGCACTCCCGCTCCAGCTAAGGGGGAGTATCAAGCCGTAGAATATGCATCACATTTATTGTCATTATTATTGTTTAATGTATACCATATTTGTGTATAGAGATAATTGGAAACCTTCCAAATAGGTAGGAGGTTAGTTAGGATTTGACCATTATATATTGTAATCTCTTTGTGATATGGAAGATAACAAGCTACGCATATTTTCAAAAATATACATCAATCCAAAGGAGAATTACACCAATTTTTCCAATCCTTATATTTCCAACGAGATCTATTGCGAATCCAAAAATACGCCGTCGCTTTAATGTTCTCCACCAGTTGCACCGGATGTCTCTTCTTGTCATTAAATACACGCTCATTCCTTTCGTTCCATATCATCCAAATGGTCGTGTAAATGATTCCACGGAGAATATGTTTCGAGTCTTTAGTCGCGGCTTGTAAGTTAGGCATGTCCAAAACATCCGGAATATCAAACAGAAAAGAATGGCTAATCTTGCACCAATTTTCAATTCGATGCCAAACCTCGTGCGAGTAACGACACCCGGTAAAAAGATGCGACGTAGTTTCCGAATCCTCTTGACATAACCGGCAATCTGTATTTGGAATACTAACTCCCCGTTTGATGAGTTCAACCGCCGTAGGAATGCGATTTCGAGCGATTCTCCAAACAAGAATTTTGCACTTCAACGGAACCCAACCTTTCCACTTTATCCGAAGGTCACCATCTCCCTCATGAAAACTGTTAAGAAGTCTTTTGGTTGATGAGACTGTGAACCGCCCATCCTTTTCTTCGCTCCATTTCCACTGATCGGCACCGTCTTTCCACTCGATATTATAAATGTTTTCGAGGATATCAAATAACTCGATGAGCTGCTCTTGCATATATGGTTGAGAACTCCACTCCCACCTTAACTGTTTGTTCCCATCGATATATTCAAGCCGATCACTAACTTTGCACCATTTATACTTTTCAAGCCGGAAAAGATTAGGACACGCGACGCGAAGGGGAACATCAAGAAGCCATGTATCTCCCCAAAAATTGATGTTTCTACCATCACCAAGAACCCCGACAAAATATGAGTTAAGAGATCTACCGTTTGGAAGTTGATTTTCGCCAACTTTAACAATGGATTTCGAGCAACCACTCGAAGAAGCATTACATGGCAATAAAGACCAAAGTCTACTTGACCCATGGCAACCCAAAATAATTTTCTTCCAAAGGCTACAACCTTCCTTTTTGAACCTCCAAGTCCATTTTAATAATAAAGCCTTATTCACTTCTCCAACTTCGAAACACCTAGACCCCCTTTGTTTTTCGGAGTCGTAACCACGTCCCAAGCCACCCACGAAATTTTATTCTCAATACCAAGGCCGGCCCATAGGAATCTTCGCATATACTGTTCAATTTTTTAATCCACATTTATAAATAGAAAACCTCATTTACGTTAAAATAATATAAATTTTAAAATTAAAAACATTAAAAAGAGTACATAACTAAATCATCATCATCATACTCAGTTAATCCCACCTATAGCAAAGCTAAGGTAAGGTCTGAGGAGGGTAAGATGTAGACAGCCTTACTTCTACCCCTAAGAATAGAGAGGCTGCTTCCAGTGAGACCCCCGGCTCGTTGTGGTTTGGTATCAAGCCTTGGACATAAGGCACAAAACACTTAGCACTCGGGACAAACCCAATCGGTGCATGTACCCCTTTGTCTTTTGGCTATCAACGCCACCACTTGATACATGATTAACCGTCCGTCGTTTTTAACGTTATTTTCACGAAATTAGTAAAATAACGTTAAAACTAGCGCAACTTTACTTTTGCCCCCCGATGGCCACACATATATACATTATATGTGCACACCGTAAGTGGGGCGTAGTACATAACTAAATAAACTAGATATTTAAGTTAAACGAACTACATAATTAAACTAATCACCAACCCTTGAACTGTTAAGGGTCGGAATTCGGGTGCAGAACTATAATTCTTAGTAATTGTCAGGAAGAGATGTCAGTATATATGCTATTGTGCTGCATCTGGTAAAGGTGGATGACCTAAGCAATTGCTTCAGCCTCCGTTTCCTCGGCACCGCGAGCCATCAGAGTTTTGAAGAGTTGGATAAACCAAATAATCTTCATTCTCAAAAGCCTAAACCGCAAATGAGCTTGTACCCAAGAGCGATCGGTTTCACCTACACTTTGTTGAAATTATTGAAATATGGCTTATTTAAACGGTACATCTCGTGGTAACATGTTCTCGGAATGGTGAATCAAGTAGTTAACCAAAGCTATATCTTCATTTTCAGACCAATGTTTTCTTGCCATTTTCTTATGAGTATTTATGGTGAGAAGTGAAAATTTGGGTACAATTTATAGGCACTAAAAGTAGTCTTTGGAAAAATAAATGTTTGAAATGTAGTCGTCAGAAAACTAGTTGTTGGGAATATTAAATATTATTTTTACTATTTAATTATTACATTTTATTTAATATAATTAATTAATTATAAAGAAAATAAAAAAAAGTACATTACTTACATATGGTTTAAATAAAAGAAAACGTATGTGACTAGCTAGAGGTTTGAAATGATTTATTGTTATAGAAAAAATGAGTTTCAATTCATTATGATTTAGAATATGATGTAACAATTTAAATTCTGAAACACCAAAACTATTATGGATGCTCTTAGACGCATCGTTGTTAAAGATGTACCATTATATGCATAGTTTCCGTGCCCTTAGAAGATGTTTTTATATACCAACTAGATTATACCCTGGGAGCGTCCCGGGTTGAAAAATTTAATATGATACATCAATTTTACATATGAAATAGACTGATGTATAACTCTAATATTAATATCTAACCTAAAACAAATTAACAATGTATAACTCCAATGCTAACAACTAACCTAAAAGAATATAGAACTTTAATGTAACTCTAATATTAACACTTATCCTAAAGACTAAACAAATGTACAACTCTAACATACTAATATTGATACCTGAAGAAACAATAAGTACCACGGTGGTTATCACTAATCACCGTGTGGTTAATACTTACGTTCGCCAAGAGTAATCCTTTACCCAAACCTCTCAGTTAAACCCGGGTGAGAATAAGAAGTGTAAGTGTGTGTGAGAGCTACGTAAATAAGGACACAAGATGTAAGTGGTTCGGTCAAGGAATGACCTACGTCCACTGTAACTAGCCGGAATATTATTAATGAATAAGTAGAGAGAGTTACAAGAGAGTAATGCTAAGTTACAATGAATATTTTCGGATCCTTTTGCAAGGAGATGTCCTTCTTTATTTATAGGAGAACTCATGGGCCTAGTAGAGAAGCCCATGAGAAGTTATCCTTACTTGGGCCCGGTCAAAGCCTAGGTCCAAGCTTCCCATAAAAATGGCGGGAAAACCAGATTACTGTGGATGACGTCATACTGCAGCATGGTTGTTGTTCGATGTGGACACGTGGCGAGCTCTGGTTGGCAGACGGCGCCCCTGTCCTTGCTACAGTAGTTGACCATGCTCTTGACGTCGGTAGGGGATGTCTGCTGTCACTGTTGATGACAGTGGAAGCATGGGGACAGTCACGTCGCCATCCTTTTCAGTGGTGGTTGGACCACCCTTGCCACCTGTCGCCTTCTCCGTGGTGCGTACTCTGTCAGAGATCCTTGTGAATCTTCCTTTTGTTATCCTCTGTACCTCGTACCAAAAGTAATAAGGGAAGATATTGCGCGTGGTTGCACGCGCTTATCAAGTGTTGTCCGTTGTTTATCAGCTGGTGAGCTTGCGCGCTGCACCACATGTTATGTTGGCAACGCGCTGACACCAGAGTCTGGCGCGAGTAACTCTGTTTATGGGGATAGGGACGCCTCTTCCCCTTGGATTAGGCTCCCTATCCCTTCAATACCTAACTTAAAACAACGTATAACTCTATTAACATATTCAGCTCTGGTTGGAAAAAAAAAATCTTATTTACTGATTTGAACATAATTAGTGACTTGCCTATACATGATTAATGATTTACCTGAACACTTTGTTTTTTTTTTCTTGTATGAACAAAACCTCACAAAAATTTTCTCCGTTTTTTATATAGCACGATGGTACTCATTGGAAAGATAATAAAACGCTCGTTAATTTGGTGTAAGTTTTTCTTTAAAAAATCTCGTATATTAAAGATATTAACGTTTAAAAATTATGAGAGGAAAGATGAGAGTAAAAAATCCAATTTTGTTTTTAAATTATTTTTTTCCTAAAATATGTCAATGACACATGGGATTACACATGACACACTTAAGGAAGAGAATGTCTCTATGAGTTTCATGTCATTAAAATGGCTTTGGTTTATTATATGTATAGATAGATAGATAGATAGATATTGGATTTAAATTAAATAGAATCAAATTTATCGTATAATTATTTTTTGAGTTTTAAAAAACAGACATGACTAGATGAAATATAAGCGATTACGTTTGCTTTAACTTGATCGCTTAACTAATAAATAACTTTTGTTTTAACTATAAAATTGTGACTAATTTAATATCTAAGGTAACTAATTTTCATCAGCCATTGGGGTTGGTGGTCAGGTGGTAAGGCAAAGCCTTTTAATACACTAAAAAGTGTGAGATCTTGAGTTCAAGTCTCACAAGGAGCAAGAAATTCGCCTTAAAAAAAAAACTATTTTTCATCAAAAGTCCAAATTTCCCACCGGAATCTATCAGAATTTTAGTAATTTTATATTTGTATGGATATGGAAGATGGGTTGCATAAATTATTATATTTGTAAATTGATTATTCGATTAGATCGGGAGAGACTCCTTTCAGGTACTTGGGGATTCAGGTTGGTGGAAATATGTCTCGTATTAGTAGTTGGGAACCAGTGGTTCAAGTTTTTAAAAATCGGCTCTCCTTATGGAAGGCTCGTATGGTTTCTATGGGGGGGCGATTGGTGTTGGCCAAGTCGGTTTTGGAGAGTATCCCGTCATATTATTTTTCTTTATTTAAAGCTCCGGTGGCTATCATTAATAAATTGGAAGGCCTCATCAAAAGATTCCTATGGGGAGGGACAGACGAGATTGGTAAGATTCATTGGGTGGCTTGGGATAAGGTTGCTAAAACGAAAAAAGAAGGAGGTTTGGGTTTGAGTAAGTTGGCTGATTGTAATCTCTCGATGCTTTTTAAATGGATATGGAGATACAAGAATGAAGATGATGCTCTTTGGAAGAGAGTTATTGAAGCCCTTCATGTGTCTAATAGGAGATGGGATATGGTTCCTTGGAACAAACAATCTACCGGCCCATGGAGTAAACTGGTTAAGGCGGCATATGCGAGTAGAATTCAAGGGGTGAGTTTCTTGAACATGATTCGCGGCTCGGTGGGTAATGGTGTGGACATTCGTTTTTGGTTGGATACGTGGATCTTAGATGAGCCTCTAAAAGATTTATTTCCGAATTTATTTCGCCTTGAGAAAAACAAATGGTGTAAAGTTTCTGATCGGATTGGCTCAGACGAGTCGGAAGGAGTGATACATTGGGATTGGAATAGATATCCTTCTTCTAGTAGCGAGACAATGGAGCTTGTCGAATGTCATAGAATGGTCGTGATGGTCAGGCTTCGTGATACAAAGGATACTTGGAAATGGAACGTGGGAGCAAATAGTCTATACTCGGTTAAGGCTGCTCGTGAATGGTTTAGTAAGGCTGACGAGATGCCGGAATTCTATTACTATAAGTGGTGTAAATGGCTTCCTAGTAAGTGCAACGTTTTTATGTGGAGAGCTATTTTGGATAGGATTCCCACGGCTTCGGCTCTTCTCCGCAGGAATATTAATGTGGGTGATGGTTTATGCAAATTTTGTGGAGATATAGAAGAGTCTACGGAGCATATATTCACGGCGTGCATTGTGGCAAATGGGGTGTGGAATGGTATAACGTCTTGGCTCAAAATTCCTCCGGTGTACGTGTTCTCGGTGAAGGATACGATTGAGCTGGTGGAACATATGCAGGTTACGGCTTTGAAGAAGGCTATCATTCGAGGCATCTTTGTGGTAGCTTGTTGGAAGATTTGGGGTACAAGAAATGATATTATCTTCAACCAAGGAAGTGCTAATGTGATGAAGATCCTGTCAGATGTTAAAGCTCTTAGCTTTCTTTGGTATAATAGTCGTTCGAGGAAGGGTAGAATAGAATGGAATAAGTGGTGTAAATTTGATATAACTTGATGTATTGTTTGTGGCTATCTCTAACTTGGAGATAGCCCGTGTTTGGTGCTAATGAAGTTCACTTTTCAAAAAAAAAAAAAAAATACTAGATTAAAAGTAAATATTTATTAAAACTGATTGTTAGACCCAGGTCCAAAATCCAGATCCGTAAGCTCTGTATACCAAATTGGTCCTGGACCAATCCTAACTGGCCTTGTTTTGTTTACCAATTTAACTCTTCCATTTGGTTTATTATGTTTTGTTTTTTATATATAAGATCTATTATATATTTCATTTTACAGACCGAATATATGACGAATTCATAAGAGCTTCAAATGGGGCCATCGCAATGGATCAAAGTCCTAAGACTGGGTGTAGTGGAAGCGTTATGTGGCGTGATCTGGATATATAGCGCCGGTAACACCAGAACTATGGGGCGCTATAGCCCAACAAACATGTATGGCGCCATTTCAATAACGTCGGTGCAAGTTTTGTCATAGCCAATGGCTATGTGACACGTGGACGAGCAGAAGAAAAAACGGTAAAAAAAAATCGAACGTTGGGCTATGTGTGTGATGAAGAAGAATTGATGAAGAAGAAGAAGGTGGAGGTGGTGGTGATGAAGCCGGCGGCGGAGGTGGTGGGTGATGATGAAGAAGAAGGTGAACAGTGGTGGGTGATGATGAATTAGAAGGTGGTGGTGGTGGTGATGATGATGAAGGCGGCGACGAGGTGGTGGGTATGGTGGTGGTGATGAAGAAGAAGAAGAAGGTGGAGGTGGTGGTGATGAAGCCGGCAGCGGAGGTGGTGGGTGATGATGAAGAAGAAGGTGAACGTGGTGGTGATGATGAAGAAGATGGTGGTTTACAGTGGAGGTGATGGTGTTTGTTTCAGACGAAGAAGAAGGAAGATGATGGTGTTTGTGGCTGATGGTGGTGTACGGTGGTGGTGATGAGGAAGAAGGGTTTGGGATGGTGATGATGATCTTGGTGGTCAGACAAAGAAGAAGGAAGAAGTTTGTTTTGGTTTTTTTTTTTCTAAAATAAAATAATAAATAGCGTCCCTTTTTTCACACTACCACTACATCCCTTTTTCAGTTTCTCTCTCCATGCTGACTCAACAGTCACGCAAACCAATCATGAAGGGGGGCTTTATAAATAAAGCCTCTCACTACATATGGTCTAAGCCAAGGATTTTTATGTCGGAATTTTCTTTCAAAATTTATTTTAGCAATTTATTTTCTATGCGAGATTTAATATTTTTTATTCCAGCTTTTATATTTTGTTAGCATTATAAATACACACCAAAATATAGAAAGTTATGTATTTGTTAATAAACCAATAATGTATATACTTTTATTTAGCCAACAATTTATGTGAAAAATGATTGTTTTTCTTTGTTTTCTTTATTTGGTAATATTATATACTTTTTTTATGACATAAAGTATTACATTATGTTTTAGTTTTATGTTCTCATCAAAAATGTATTTCAAAATCTCAATAGTATACCCCCATACTTAATGGGTAATTACCCAACAGCTTTTGGCTAGGTATCGAACCCGATTTTACAGGCTTACAACTGGATAAGACTTAAATTACCAATAACCGTGTCATTAAATCTCCAATTTAACAGGTTAAAAGTTTGATATATGGCACGGTTCTAAAAATACCATTTTTTATGAGACTTGAATCACCATTGACTGTCTCATTGCATCCCCCACTTTAACGGATTAGACTGCGTAATGTGGGGCGCGTCTCTAGCCTAGCCAGGCTCGGCAGGGCGCGTCGACACCGCCCACGTGGGGCTTGGCACGTCAAGACCAGCATCCACAAGACAAAGAGGACAAGCTTGAGTGACTCAAATTCGAACGTTGAAATTTATTAGAGGGCGTGCAACACCGATGTGGAGATTTCCCCTTGCCCCACGCCATTGAAGATTTCCCCCATGGGGCTCACGTAGTAGCGGACTTAGCATAGGAGGAGGGGTTGCGCGCCGCTACCCCTAAATTTTTCCGGCGTAGTGGAAAATTTGCGTATTTTTGACGTTTTTCGTATTACGTTACCCTTAAATACCACTAAACGTTAACCCTAAAATTTTGGTCTAGATCCGTCACTGGACTCACGCCCTTTTTACCTGATGGTGGGGATGGTGTAGGTGGGGTGAAAAGCCTTTCACGCCCCCACGCTAACGTGACACCTGATGTGAATGCCATCTTCAAATGATATCTGTTCTGGTTGTAAAAGTACTATTTTTTTAATTATGGTATATTCTTAAGTTAGGCTAAACTCTACGGAAGAGATGAGAACAAGGCTACAAGAAACAGGTACGTGGAGGAGCCCACGACATAATGAACCATTAAATGCTGACTCAGGTTGACCCCACTAATAATGTCTTTAAAATCCTCACTGGTCACTGGGTCAACTACACACATACTTGGATCCGTTGGTGTGTATTTAATAATTGAAAAAGAGGCAGAGGAGTTTTTTTCCCAATTTCTTCAAATTTTGTTAAATATGATATTTTTTAAAGGAATTAAAAAAAAAAAAAAAAAGAATATAGTAAACTTAAAAGATGGTTTGTGAGATTTATAAAATAAAATTTATTTTTAAAGTCTTTTATCAACATTCTGTCTAACTTTTTTCCCCGAAAAATTAAAATTATAGTTCTTGAATCTTTAACAAATATTTTTTAACTTCCATAAAAATATTCGTTTTATAAATTTATACTTTTATAAATGTTTTTGTTATATACTTTTTCACAAAGTTACATGTATCTTTTACTAGGGGTGTTAAAAAAAATCTAAATCTGAAATCAAATCTTAAATATCCGAAAATCTGTATCTGAAATATCCAAAATTTCGGATATCAGAAAATTAGGATACGGGTTCGGATATTGATATTCTCTATCTGAAAGAATGAATATATGTAACTACGGCACTACGCATTCTACTTTAAACCAAGCTATGTGAAAGAATGAATATATGTAACTACGGCTGCAAACAAACCGATTGAACACGAACAAGGTTTTGTCTGTGTTCGTTTGTTAAGAAAATATATGTGTTCACGAACAGTTCATGAAAACTTACCGAACGATATTTGTTGTTCGTGTTCGTTTGTTAAGAAAACACTCGTGTTCGTTTTCGCTTGTGTTCGTTTGTTAATTTTGTTCATGAACGCACATGAACACAAACAGACATTTATGAACACGAACAAGTGTTCATGAACACAAAGAAGTGTTCATGAACGGAAACAAACACAAATGAACACAAAAAGTGTTCATGAACAAGTGTTAAGTATATCATGAAGTGTAATTACGTAAGCGAGTTCAACTCATGTATATAATGAGTTAAGTTCAAATCTATAAGAACGATATGTACTCGATTTTTTTCATCAAGTTATACAAGCTTATTGTTAATGTTACAATATTGAATTGTTCTTGCTTTTGTTTAAAAATAATTTACATAGGTATTTATGAAGTGTATGATCGAGGGTTTATCAAAAACAGTTATGATAGATATGTATGAAATATTCAAACTCTCAAACATAGCTTAATCTTCCTCACCAAGACCAAGCCTCCATTAGGAAGACTAGCCAAACAATCAAATATAGCTTTGATAGCGTGGACTCAAGCTTGAGATTGTCTCGATATATTATCCATACACTAGCTCATAACCAGCATTTTGACTAATTTTTAAATTTTGGTGCTAAGGATGAAATTTTAGATATATTTGATTCAATATGATTAATATTTTAAGTTTGAATGACTTGTTCAAATTGATAAGTGTACTAAACATGATGTTAAATGTTCGATCCGAACATTCCTTCCCTCATTTGCATTCCTAGTTTCTGTACCCCTAGTGATCATCAACTTGACAATTCTGTTATCACTTGCAAATCCATTTCAAGTAATATTTTAAATTTAAATTTGTGATTCAAACCCAACAAAAGGTTCTGTTTTGAGAGACCATAAGGCAACAAAAGACTGCCTTTAACATCTTAGGGTGTGTAGTGGTGGTGGGTTATGGTATTAAAATATTAAAAAGTAATAGAAGAGGGGTTATGTGGGGGTTACGAAAAAAGAGGGTGAAGAAACAATAGGTATCACAGTGATTATGACTGATTACCGTGTGGTTTATACCTATGTTACGTCAGGATTAATCCTTTACCCAAACCTCGTTGGTTAACTCGTAAGGTGATTTAGTGAGTGTGGTGAATGTGAGTGAAGTGTGTGTGAACACGAGATGTAAGTGGTTCGGTCGGAAATGACCTACGTCCACTGTAACTGCCGGAATATTATTATAAGAGAGATGTTACAAATGATAGGGTTACAATGGTTGATTTCTGAATGCCATTACAAGAAGAAGTATATTCCTATGTATAGGCATAGTTGTGGGCTGAAGGAAGAGGCCCATGAGGCGTGTCGTCCACTTGGGCCCAGTCAAGGCCCAAGTCCATGTTCTTCCTGGAAATGGCTGGAAACAGGCAAACACTGTTGATGACGTCATGCTACAGTGTGGTCGTTGTTATAGGTGGACACGTGGCGGGTTATGGATGGTGACTAGTGATGTTGTCCTTGCTACAGTGGCTGGGGCTGTCATCGGCGTCTGATGTGACGTCTGACAGTTGGCAAGGTATGTCTGTTGATCACTGTGGATGGCAGCACAGGTACAGTAGAGCCGTTTGGTAGTTGTACTGTCTGCCACATGTCCCTCTCTTGTTCGCGTGTGCTCTGACACAAATCTTTGTGAATCTTCCTTTGTTATCTTCTGTACCTCGTACTAAAAGTGTTAAGGGAAGATTCCGCGCGTGACCATACGCGCTTATCAGATGTAGCTTGCTGCTTATCAGTTGGCTTAGCGCGCTGAGCCGCTTGTTTGTTTGCGCGCAGGTGGATCCTTGCTCCATGTCTTGGTGCGAGGATCCCTTTTTATGGGGATAGGGACGCCTCCTCTCAGATTAGGCTCCCTATCCCTTCAAGTCCCCCTAGTCTAGGGCTTCTCCTGTTCATTGGCGAGTAGGTGGAGCGCTAGACTCAAAGTATTTGGTCGCGGATGAGAGCACATCTGCTTGTGAGTCTTGCAATTTATTGGACGTGCCTTGCCATGGAATGTTGGAAAGGTTGGCGGGGAACGTCTTTTTCGTTTTTACGTCGAATTGACGCCGGCGAAAATGTGTTCCGCCGTGCCTGTGCAAGGTTTCGGCGGGGAACGTCCTTTGCAACTTTACGTCAAATTGACGCCAGGGAGGACGTGTTCCGCCGTACCTGTGCAGGAGTTTGGTGGAGAACGTCTTCTGCAACTTTACGTCAAATTGACGCCAGGGAGGACGTGTTCCGCCGTACCTGTGCAGGAGTTTGGCGGAGAACGTCTTTTGCAACTTTACGTCAAACTTGCGCCGTGGAATTGAATGCTTGCTGGTGATTTAATGCGGGTCTAAAGTTGCAATAACCTTCAAATCATTGGCATTTAATTTGTCTCTGAGAATTTTGAAGTTAATGTGCCTGGAGGTCGAAGGATCAGTTCTTTCTGATGGAAATTTAATGGTTGCTGACGTGTCAGGTTGTCATCTGTTGTGCAGACTGAGACATGTCACATCATTGTTGCAGTTACCAACCTTTCGTCTGATGTAAGGCGCGTGTGGCGTCACGCGCCTGACGTTCTGTCTTCGTGGATGAGATTGTGCCACGTGTCGGTAGGCACGTGCTTCCTGTCAGGCGCGTGGGCTTCCACGCCCCCAATTTGTTTAATCGTGTGAGATCTGTTGACACGTGTCGTTCATCCGGTGCGTGTGCAATGCAAAGCTGTCTCCCACTATGATCTGGTCCATCTATTAGACACCATTGACACGTGGCGTCATCTCGTTCTTTGAATTTGAAAAGGCGTGACGGTTAATTCATCCTCTATGGGTCCCACTGCCATTAATGCGGTGGGTATATAAGTCTCGTTGAGGCTTATGTGAACGGTTACATTCTCATAATCCTCTTTCTTCCATTTCTTGTCTTCCTTTCTCTCTCAACTTTCCGGCCATCGTCTTCTTTGAAGTTTCCGTTAAATCTTCATAGATCTTGTTCATCTTGGAGATTCATTGTTGAAACTTCAACATTCTGCTTTCTGTTGCTGTTTGTTTGTCTGCTCTTTCGTCCTTGTTTTTGGAAGTTTCTTGTGTTCTTCAAACTCCCTTGAAGATTCCGGCGAATCTTCAAGTTTTCCGGTCAGGTTTTCCAGATTCCGACAGCTTTTTCTTTTTAATCTTTAAGATGTCTGATGCACCTGTCAGTCCGTCTCCGTCCGCCGAGGATATTAGGGTGGAACCGGCTGTGGAGGAGGTGGTGGAGGAGGAAGTGCTTGTCGAACACGACAAGATAAAGGAGAGGAAGCTGATGTCCCACACCTGTTGTGTCTGGAGTCAGGAGTCCTTTAATCAGTTTTGCACTATGTACAATATCCTGCTAGAGTGGGAGCCTACCCTTCCGTCTCCAACCAGCACTGTTCTCTCCGCCGGGAGTGGTCGGCTGGCCTTGTATGAAGCCCACTTTACTAAGTGTGGATTTCGTTTGCCATGTACTCGTTTTCAGATTGACACCATGGTGGCTTACGGCGTTGGGCCCACACAACTAACAGCCTTCGGGCTTCTGAGGTTAGTTCACTTTGAGGCCTCCTGCCGCGCCTTGGACATTGAGCCCACCGTTGAGCGGTTCAATGTCTTCTATTTTATGGCGCGAGACGAGATGTGGTTCTCGTTCAAGCCGGCCCAAGGGTGCCGCCAATGGCCACCCATAATCCTAAGTCCTTGCATTGGGCGAAAGAAAATTTTTTCTTTGTGAAGAGGGGGTGATCCCCATTAGTCTCCCCTGGAAGGTTATTGGGGATGGGCAGCGCGTGGCTGACATGGCTGTGCCCAAAGATTTCAAGAAGCAGGCTTGGTTTATTACCCTCACCTCCAACGCCACCAAGTTGGAGTTTAAGAATTTAACAGAGGGTATCTTCTTCCTCTTGGGGATGAGTCGCCTTGGTATCCGTGCGGGCAAAGAACCCTACATTGCAATAGAGGGTACGTACTTTCTTTTTCTTTTATGTTTGTGCTATTTTTCTGACTGTTCATTGTTGCAGGTGTTTGGAAGTTCCAGTTTTACGCTGCCCGCGAGGAGAAGGGCATTAAGTGGAGGCCGGTGGCGGAGGGTCAAACTTCCTGTTTGGACGCGTTTGTTGACCGCTTCTATTACCCTGATCTCTCCAGCGTGCCGAAACCTTATTACACAAACGGTGAGTCTTTGGATCCCTTCGTCACTAGCGTTTTCGGAGATGATTCTACTGATTCTTCAGTGGAGATCGTTCCGCACCTGAACCCATCCGCGGGGTGTGGACGTTGGAAACACGCGCCGCGGAAACATAGGTATCGAGCAAAGGTTGCTCTTTCGGACTCGGGTTCTTCCGTTTCAGCAGGAGAGGTTGTGAAGGGTCGCCGACGGCGGAAGGATTGGCCGCCTTCGGACAATGAAGATGAGGCTGAGTCCTCTCAGCTGGAAAGGAGGAAGAGGGCGCGTCCGGACAGCGCCGTGGCCGGCAGCGCCGCCACTGTGGAAGATGTGTCTCCTGCCTTGACTGGCGAAGGCGGGATCGAGGGTGCTACTCAAATCCCTGAGTCAGTGGTGACTCCAGAGACTGTTGTTGAGGATGCTGGCAAGCAGAAAATCACCTTCTCTGCTGGGGATCAGGGGGGAGCGCCCCAGTTTTTTCTGTGGGGATTAGTGCTGCCCCAACTCGGCAGCCTCTGTTTCAGAAGCTGATAAAGAAGAAAACCCCTGGTAAGCAACACTTATTGTCTTGTGAAAATTTTTTATACTTGAATTTCTTTTAACATTTTCTTGTTTTCCTCTGCCAGTGGCACCCAAGATCATTCCTACTCCTCCTCCTACGTCTCCAACTGCGGAGGCTGCAAGGGTAGAGGAGGAGAGGCTCTGGGGGGAGCAAGAAGTGGCAAGAAGGCAGGTGGAAGCCGATGAGGCTGTAACAACCGGCAAAATTAAGGTAATTCCGTACTAATTAACTATACGCGATTAACGTAATTAAACGTAATTAGGTATTGATTATTTAACTGAGGCCTTAGAAAGATAGCAATTCCCAAATAATGCATAGGAATGCATATGTTTAATGACAAACATGATAGGATCATGTGCAAGTAAATCTAACCGGTATGGACACTGGCGATTACCCGGTAAAAATTAAATAAGCGAAACGAACCCCGGACACCCGGAATATAAAATAAAAGATAATTTCACAAAATATAATGAGTTTTGGAACCCCAAAGCCATACGTGAAAACTTATTGTACAAATCTCCCGGTAACGAATAAAGTGCGCGTACCGCACCCGATACGCGCATAACTCATAATTTCACCCGGCAAAAGCCAATATAATTTATCAGTGATTAAACTGGACTATGTTTAAGGAATATTAAGGGTATTTTCATATTCGGATGACACGCGATTAAAAACCCGAGAATACCCGGACGGTACCCGAACAAGATTAACTTAAACATAATAATATTGGGTATTAATTAACAAAGTGGACCCCACCCAAGACACCCCAAGGGGCCGGCCTATGGCCCTCCAAATGATTAATATCTTTGTTAATCTTATTAAACCATTAAGATTAATATTAATCATGAGGTTGCATGGTTTAGTATTGGGCAATAAAATTCACCAAATCTTCTCCACTCTCTCTCTCAAAACTCACGGCCCAAGCACCCTCTTATAATCTTCCAAAGATTTTTTTTTGTGATCTTACATAATCCCTTGAATCTTCCATAATCCAAGACAAGATATTGGGTAATCTTTGGAGATTTGGAAGGGATATTATATACACACTAGTAAGAATACTTGAATCAAAATCCAAAAACTTCTTCTTCTTCTTCTTCTTCTTCTTCTCCTTGTAGCCGTAGCCTTACACCCCTCCATATACATTCTTCTTACAATTTTTACCCTACCAAATCACCTCTAGATCATTATCCTTCAAAACCCCATTGTGTGTTTCAAGAGCTTGGAGCTTAACCCTTTGGAAGAACACACTAAGCCCCATCCAATCCAAGGTTCTTGTCTTCCCTAGCCTTGAGCTAGTAGTAAGTTTTACCTTGTTTTGATTGTTAATGTTCATATTATGTGTTCTTAAGAGCAAGTTGTACATTGATGGGTGAAATATGATTTTGAAACATAAAGGATAATGTATCTTACAAGAATAAAAATGGAAGAATAATAATATGGATAAAACTTGGATTTGATATTAATAATGTGACATTTTAAGAAAATATAGAAATGTGTACATACACTTGAGTTGGGTGATGATTGGGACATGATTTGTGAAAAGGACTTGAATATGATAAAAGATGATTTTAATCATCATAAGATGACTAGTTAATGTCAAAAATATATTAGAATGTGTTAGATGATCATGAATGAAAAAGTTACATGTTCAAAGTCTACTCACTTGGATGAATGAAAATTTAATAGATTGGATAAAAACATGAAACCCACATGTTAATAGCATTAATAATGGAATAAAAGACTATTAAAAGTGAAATGGTGTAAAAATAACCAAACATGGAAAATATGATTCTTCAAAGTCCACTAATTTGGAAGGAAAATGCAAACCTTGAAAGATGAGATGAAAAATGCAACAAGTATAAGTTAAGGGACTAATATTGTAACTTAGAAAGTTGAGGAACTAAAATATGTATTTTAGAAACTTTGGTCCAAAAATGTGTTCACGGAAAGTTCGGTGTCAAAAATGTAAATAATAGTTTTTCCAAGTGTAGTTTTGATAAACATGAGAAACCTACTTATGTATATTTTGAAAGAGGTATTTTTATAAAAATAGAAGTTTTATAAAAATAGGAGGTTAAGTTAACATAAGGATTTTATAAAAATAAAGGTTTTATAAAATATTAGTAAAGACTTGGGAAAACTTGTACAAAAATGGATACTTTTATATAAATGGGAATATAAAAGTATCGGAAACATTTTTGGAATACAAGTTAACGAGTTGGACTAAAAATACAAAAGTATATTTTTCCAAGAAATATACGTTCGGAATTGGAAGTATGAATAATATTTCCATAGAACGCATATTGGAAGAAAATGTGGAAAAAGCTAACTAACGGACTTAGTTACATGAACTAACAAAAACGGATAAACGGACATATGAGAAAAATGCCATTACGGCAAGATGAAAATATATATATTTTAAGGAAATAAAATATACATAACACGGGTGAAACTTATGTAACACTTTCCTAAGTGTTAGAAAGAATATTCGTGGGAGAAAACATAACGTAATGAATTAAAAACGCTAAACGACACATGGACTTAACAAGGAAAATTCACGCATTGGTATATGTACACATGCTCGTCTCGACGAAATTCTAGTATATCTATTTGAATGGGAAAGTAGATATGCGAGAAGGAAAACCGAGACGAGTAGGTGAAGTATGTCTACGAACATGTGAATACCGGCAAGATCCTAGTACATTTATTTAAATGGGAAAGTAAATGTACGGCATGGTGAGTCGAGTCGGGCGTTAAGAATATATATTACCAAACGACAAGAACTTAGCATATTTATTTAAATGGGAAAATAAATATGTGGCAAAATAAGTCGGATCGGGTAATAAGAAATCATATTATATCGAGCGAAACGATCCTAAGTATAATTATTTAAATGGGAAAATAATTATACGTTGGGTAGAGTCGTGTCGAGAATAATAGTATACAAGCTACAAAGAGTATGGACAAGAATAATATATGACTTGTAAGAAAAGGATAATCCATCGCCAACGAACCTAGGATACGAGACTAATTAAACGGGAATTTGGATAATACGTGGTCGGGTAGTTGGGTGTACAACTTGCCAAGGCACATGCACTATAGGTGTAGTGACTTATACGTCTAGGATGTTTGTAGGTGCGAGACCGCAAAATTTGCTATTTTCTTCTTTGAGCCGAGCACAGTTTCAGGTGAGTCTCACGGCCCCATTTCTAAACTATTTAACGTTTTTACGGGGGAAAGATATGTTGGGAATTGTTTGACGGGTTGGATACTTGAGTTGTGATCGCCACTCGGGGTTGAGACCTCTCTATTATAATCATTAATTCAGGAAAGTGAAACCGAAGGAATATTTGGATAGTACTATTGGTGCCTGACAAGGCCCACCCCTAATCGATAGCGTCGATTATGCATCGGCGTATGCCTGGGGTGCACGTATTCTAAAATCAAGTCGTAGGAATACCGAGTAACGACTTGGGACGGGGCATTATTATTTGTCTTGGTTTGGTTATAGGCTCAAGTAGAATTGTAGGAACTTGCAACTCCTATAAATTGTCATAACAAGGAAATTCCCATGAGATAAAGTTTTATTAAACTAAAACCTGTGAACTCACCAATATTTATATATTGACAAATTTTTAAACATATCTTTCAGGTAATTGATAGATGAAGGACGACATGGCAAGCAGGGTCGGGGGAATCTCTAAACTGGGCGTTGGATGTTTTGAAGAGGTCTCGTCTCTCTATCCCAAGGAAATCGGGATATAGTTGAAGAGCCTCCTTATTTGTCTTAAAACAATTTTCAATTATGTATGAATAAACAACATGTTTTTTGACGCTTGAATGAATGACCCGTTTCTTTAATTACTTGTGATTTGCATTAATCTTGGCTTAATCCTCTTGAACCGTCGCGCCACGTGTTTCCGCCATAGGCGTGGTGTGACAGAAAGTGGTATCAGAGCCAAGGTTATAGCGAATTAGTATTTTAAAAATCTAAACTATAACCGGATTTGGTTCAAAAAGATAAGCTTTCAAAGTAAATGCAAAACGCAATAAACTAATTTTTCCAACGAACATTGGGTGTGAGGAGATTCCGACCAAGCTAGCCATGGGTAATGATACGTGTTATTTCAATATTAGAAGTTAGGAAGATTACCGTAAATGTATGACTTAATTATCTAATGAATAATACATAAACGTTAGTACGGTTCTTTTGCCAGGGATGTCGAACGCTGAGAGCGCCGCGCCGAGCTACGACAGTAGCATACAGATCTTGCCGCCCCCACCGATCGAGGTTGTAGTACTCGATACCGAGGAAGATGATATGGAGGTTGACGCCGCCGTTGGAGGCGCAGACGGAGACAGCTCCGACGAGACCGACCCCAGTGAGTACCCAGCATGGGCCCCCGCTGGAGGCGACGCGGCCGCCGTGGCCGATCTACCGATGGCCGAGGCACCACCGGCTGACTTGCCCCTAGTGCCCTTCCAGACCGCACCACTGCCAGCACACCCCATCCGAGCCGTCAGGGATTTCCCTGTAGGCTGTGCAGGTCCGTCGAGACCCGCCCCCACCCAGTCGGAGACCGTGGAGTCTCCATTCGATCGACATGCCCACGTCGATCGTGAGCCACTACCCACCCCACACATCCCCGTTCCCCCGGGCATGAGACTTGTGCCCGTTTCCCGAGGACACAACGGGTGGATCTCGGACGACTCCGACGACGAGTCGACTGCGTCGGTGGAGCACATTGCTATACCGATTCCACCGGCAGAGCTGGAGGAGCCCGTTGCTCCGATGATAGAGCACGCCACCACTGCACCAGCCGCCCTACTCGCCCTACCAGAGCCCGTACCACAGGATGGGCCAGCCTCTGCTGGGCACATCCTCGAGGGTAGCTCAGCCCGTAGCTCTGAGCTACACCGAGCAGGTTTGGCAGCTTTCGCCACTGCTAGCCCCACTACCCCTACCGCCGTGATATCCGCTCCTGAGTGGGTCGCTGTTACACAGCCCCTCATGGTCCCACTAGCCGAGCTCATAGCCCCCTCTTCAGCACCCATGACACTACCTATCACCACCTTCCCCATACTACCACCCCTACCCGAGATGCTCGCCATACCACCACCTGCACCGTTCACTATGGGTGCAGGAGCCCCCTTTTCGATGCCCCCACTTGTACCGTATACTCTAGGTGCAGGAGACCCATACCAGATGCCACCCCACTTCTTCACTGGATTACAGGGCTTTGCCCCACCCTTCACACCCTTACCGATGCCAGATATAGTCGGCCCATCCCAGCCGACGTACACTGATATCCCTAGGCCGTCACAGCCCCACGGGATGGCCCCACTGTCCGGACCGGCATGGTCCACAGTGATCTCTTTGGAGAGAGACTTTCAGACTCTCACCGACACGGTGCAGCGCACCGTGAACCAGATGGAGCAGCAGGCCCAACTCATGTGGGCCAGGATCATCGATGCCAGAGATGCACTGGCGCATTATGCTGAGGAGCTACTGCGCATGGATGCGCATTGCGGGATTACGGGCGACGCACACTTCGCGCATCGCCAATTCTTGTATGATTGTATTATGGCGATCAGTATGTCCATTAGCATGTACGCCCCCCAGTATCAGTATCCGCCGCCGCCACAGTAAAGATACTTCAGAGACACTTGGAGGGTCACCTACAGACATAGGTAGTAGTAGTAGTAGTAGTAGTAGTAGTAGTAGTAGTAGTAGTAGTAGTAGTAGTAGTAGTAGTAGTAGTAGTATGATAGCACAGCATGGGTTATAGCACCCATCTGCATTTTTGCCTAGCCGAGCGGGTTGTGCCGATATATGACATTATATTTCTATTGTATTTCAAAAGAACGATGTATGAGGAATGTATCCTCGGTTTTTGTTATTGCGAACAAATCATTGTACTCGTGGTATTGGAATTAATGAAAATTTTGTTATGGTAAAATATGTGTTATGGTTGTCTACGATTATTATTACCTACTCTGTGTATATTGTGATTTGTGTGATGATGTGGTGACGTTGTTTTAATAATTTTGATCATGTGTTGTGTTGTTATTTGTACTTTATGTATGACGATATTGTATGAATGATCGAAAAAATTAACCTTTGATAATTATTATTGAAGACAAATGGCACCAGCCACCCGAAGCAACAGTGGAAATGGAGGATTACCCACAACACCCGAGGAGCTTGAAGCCCTAGTCTCGGAGCGCGTAGCCCGAGCCCTCGCGGAACACAATGCTACCCGCACTGAAAGATCGTGGGATCGAACTGGGAGCGACCGACGCGAAACCTCCCCTACCGGTAAGAGGGTTACGAATATGCAATAGGAGTTTTCATGAAACTCCTACCCCATAATAACATGTTATTTTATTATTACAGAAACGGCCTCGCGAGAGCGTGGCTGCACGTTTAAAGCCTTTCTGGACTGCAAGCCACTCAACTTCAGTGGCACTGAGGGCTCTGTCGGACTAGTCAAGTGGTTCGAGAAAACTGAAGCGGTGGTCCGCATCAGTAGCTGTACCCCGCGACAAGCTGTCATGTACTCCACTAACCTATTTCTGGATCAAGCACTAACATGGTGGAACAACCAAGTACAATCACTAGGAGACGATGCTGCTTACTCCTTGTCATGGTTGGAGTTGAAAGAACTGATGATCGCCGAATACTGCCCGGCGAGTGAAGTGCAAAAGCTAGAAACCGAGTTCTGGAACCTCACCATGGTTGGATCGGACGTAACTGGGTACACGTCCAGATTCCATGATCTCTCCCGATTAGTGCCTCGCTTGGTTACCCCGGAAAGCAAGAAAGTGGAACGATACCTATTCGGGCTGGCGCCACAGATACGCGGCATAGTCACTGCTTCCAAACCTACGACCATGCGCAAGGCTATCGACCTCGCTCTGAGCCTTACTGAGGACGCCATTCGAATGGGCACTTTGATCCGGAAAGTATCAGGGTTGAAGCTTACCGAGTCCAGCAGCGTAGAGGGTAAGAATCTGGGTACAAGTTCAACAATCAGGTCCAGCGACCAGGGGAATAAGCCGAGGTTTGGGAAGTGTAAGCGCGATGAAAGGAAAAAGGATGGATCATCGGGTAGTTCAGGCAAGAAAGGGAAAGGGTATGTAGCCACTGGACGTGGAAACAATGGAAAGCAAGGTTACCAAGGAAAGAATGAGGTGATCTGCGGTAAGTGTCGCCGTTCTGGGCACAAGACAGAAGACTGCAGGTCAGGAGCACCAAAGAACGGAGGAGCGAGGCCCTGCTTCGCATGTGGATCGCTCGATCATTGGAAGAGGGATTGTCCTAAGCTCAACAACCAAGCCCGTGGACGGGCATTCGTGATCGGTGCCGGTGATGCACGACAAGACCCTAACGTGGTCACTGGTACGTTCCCTCTTAATGGTCATTATGCTTCTGTATTATTTGATATTGGCGCCGATTTTAGCTTCGTATCTGTCGAATTTAAAAGATTACTTGGGCTAAGAACTAGCAAACTAGATACACCTTACTCTATTGAACTGGCTAACGGTAAGACTATAGAAACTCGAGAAGTAGCGAAAGGTTGTAAGTTAGATCTCTGTGGTCACGAGTTTGGCATTGATCTATTACCGGTCGTACTGGGTAGTTTTGACATAGTCGTTGGCATGGATTGGTTGTCCACACACCGTGCAGCCGTTGTTTGCAATGACAAGGAAATTCAAGTTCCCCTCGCGAGCGGTGAAACCCTATCGATCCAAGGGGAAAGGCGTGGGACGCCGTTAAGAATTATTACCAGCATGAAGGCCCGAAAGTGTTTAAGGAAAGGTCTTGTTGCATTCTTGGCGCACGTGGTAGATAAGAAGGCCGACGAGCGAAGGTTACAAGACATTCCGATAGCCAGAGATTTTCCAGATGTGTTCCCAGAGGATTTGCCGGGATTGCCACCACCTCGACAAGTCGAGTTCAGCATCGACCTTGTTCCTGGAGCTGCACCCGTAGCGCAATCGCCATATCGCTTAGCTCCATCCGAGATGCAGGAACTGTCTGATCAACTGCAAGAGTTGTTGGACAAAGGTTTCATAAGACCAAGCTTCTCACCCTGGGGAGCTCCCATCTTATTTGTAAAGAAGAAGGATGGCACTTTTCGAATGTGCATTGACTATCGGGAACTGAACAAGTTAACCATTAAGAATCGTTATCCTCTTCCTAGGATCGACGATTTATTTGATCAACTTCAAGGATCCAGCTTCTACTCCAAAATTGATCTAAGGTCCGGCTATCACCAGTTGCGTATCCAAGAAGAGGATGTACCAAAAACGGCATTCAGGACTCGTTATGGGCACTATGAATTTTTGGTAATGCCATTCGGTTTAACCAACGCACCAGCTGTTTTCATGGACTTGATGAATCGCGTGTGTAAGCCATACTTGGACAAATTTGTCATTGTCTTTATTGATGACATTTTGATCTATTCACGCACTAAAGAAGAACATGAGGATCACCTTCGGATAATCCTTGAGGTACTACGCAAAGAGAAGCTCTATGCTAAGTTCTCGAAATGTGACTTTTGGATTCGAGAGGTTCACTTCCTAGGCCACGTAGTGAATGAAAAGGGTATACATGTCGATCCCGCCAATATCGAAGCAATTAAAAATTGGGACGCTGCTAGAACTCCTACTGAAGTACGACAATTTCTTGGCCTTACGGGTTACTACAGAAGGTTCATCGAGAACATTTCTAAGATAGCACAGTCTTTGACCATGCTAACTGTAACAACCGGCAAAATTAAGGTAATTCCGTACTAATTAATTAAACGCGATTAACGTAATTAAACGTAATTATGTGTTGATTGTTTAACTGAGGCCTTAGAAAGATAGCAATTCCCAAATAATGCATAGGAATGCATAAGTTTAATGACAAAACATGATAGGATCATGCGCAAGCAAATCTATCCGGTATGGACACTGGCGATTACCCGGTAAAAATTAAATAAGCAAAACGAACCCCGGACACCCGGAATATATAATAAATGATGTTTTCACAAAATATAATGAGTTTTGGAAACCCAAAGCCATACGTGAAAACTTATTGTACAAATCTCCCGGTAACGAATAAAGTGCGCGTACCGCACCCGATACGCGCGTAACACGTAATTTCACCCGTCGGAAGCCGAAATAAATTATCAGTAATTAAACTGGACTATATTTAAGGAATATTAATGGTATTTTAATATTCGGGTGACACGCGGTTAAAAACCCGAGAATACCCGGACGGCACCCACACAAGATTAACTTAACTAAGTAAGGTTAATATTTAGCAAAAGTGGACCCCACCCACACCCTTTGGGGGCCGGCCTAGGGCCCACCCAAATGGGTAAAGCTCTTACTTATCCCCTTTAACCTTTCATCTCCTTAATAATCCAATGATTAGAAAGATAATGATCATATTAATGCATGCAATTGTATTGGGTAGAAATTAACTAATCACTTCCTCTCTCTCTCTCTCTCAAAAACTCGGCCAAACACCCTCTAATATTATCCCCAAGATCATTTTCAATATCTTCCATAATCCTTCAAGATCTTACACAAAGATTTCCATCCAATCCAAGCAAGATACTAGTAATCTTGGAAGATCCGAAAGAGAGATATTATAACCCACTTGAGAATACTTGAAACAAAATCACAAATTTCTTCTTCTTCTTCTCCCTTGGCCGTAGGTATACACCCCTCCATCAACATTGTTCTTTCAATTTTTACACTAACAAATCATCTCTAAATCATTATCCATCAAAACCCCTTTGTGTGTTCAAGAGCTTGGAGCTTAACCCCTTTGGAAAAACACACTAAACCCCATCCAATCCAAGGTTGTTGTCTTCCCTAGCCTTGAGCTAGTAGTAAGTTTTACCTTGTTTGATTCTTAATGTTCATATTTTGTGCTTTTGAAAGCAAGTTGTACATTGATGGGTAATGAAATGGTTTTGAAATATAAAGATAATGTGTTTTGCTAGATTAAAAATGGAAGAATAATAACATAAATAAATCTTGGATTTTATATTAATAAATGTAATATTTGGAGAAAATGTGATAAAATGAACATACACTTGAGTTGAAGGATGATTTGAGCATGATTGATGAAAAGGACTTGAATATGATGGAAGATGATTTTAATCATCATAAGATGACAAGTTAATACCAAAAATATATTAAAATGGGTTAGATGATCATAGGTGAAAAAGTTCCATATTCAAAGTCTACTCACTTGAATGAGTGAAAAGTTGATACTTTGGATAAAAATATGGAACAAACATGTTAATAGCATTTAGGATGGATTATAAGATTATTAAAAGTGGAATGAAGTAAAAATAATCAAGCATTAAGAAAATGATTCTTCAAAGTCCACTAAAATGGAAGGAAAATGCTAACCATGAAAGATAAGATGAAAAATGCAACAAATATAAGTTAAAGGACTAATATTATAACTTGGAAAGTTGAGGGACTAAAATATGTATTTTAGAAACTTTGGTCCAAAAATGCATTAACGAAGAGTTCAGTGTCAAAAGCATAAATAATAGCTTTTCCAAGTGTAGTTTTTGATAAACATGAGAAACTTACTTGTGTATGAATTAAAAGAGGCATATTTATAAAAATGGAAGTGTTATAAAAATAAGATTTAATAAAATATTAGTAAAGACTTGGGAAGACTTGTACAAAAATGGATACTTTTATATAAATGGGAATATAAAAGTATCGGAAACATTTTTGGGTTCAAGTTGAACAAGTTGGGCTAAACGTACAAAGTATATTTTCCAAGAAATATACGTTCGGAATTGGAAGTGTGAATAATATTTCCATAGAACGCATAATGGAAGTAAATGTGAAAAACGCTAACTAACGGACTTAGTTACATGAACAAATGTAAACGGACATATGAGAAAAATGCCATTACGACAAGATAAAAATATATATATATATATAACAAGAGTGAAACGTGCGTAACACTTTCCTAAGTGTAGAAAGAATATTCGTGGGAGAAAACACAACGTAACGAATTAAAAACGCTAAACGACACATGAACTTAACAAGTAGTATCCACGCGATGGTATATGTACATATGCTCGTTTTCGACGAAATTCTAGTATATCTATTTGAATGGGAAAAATAGATATGCGAGAAGGAAAACCGAGACGAGTAGGTGAAGTATATCTACGAACGTGTGAATACCGACAAGATCCTAGTACATTTATTTAAATGGGAAAATAAATGTACGGTGTGGTGAGTCTAGTCGGGCGTTAAGAATATATTACCAAACGACAAGAACTTAGCATATTTATTTGAATGGGAAAATAAATATGTGGCAAAGTGAGTCGGGTCGGATAATAAGAAATCACATTATATCGAGCGAAACGATCCTAAGTATAATTATTTAAATGGGAAAATAATTATACGTTGGGTAGAGTCGTGTCGAGAATAATAGTGTACAAGTCACAAAGAATATTAATAAGAATAATATATGACTTGTAAGAAAAGGGTAATCCATCGCCAATGAACCTAGGATACGAAACTATTAAACGGGAATTGGGATAAAGACGTGGTCGGGAAGTTGAATGTACAACTTGCCAAGGCACATGCACCAAAGGTGTAGTGACTTATACGCCTAGAACATTTGTAGGTGCGAGATCACAAACTTTACTATTTTCTTCTTTGAGCCGAGCACAGTTACAGGTGAGTCTCACGGCCCCATTTCTAAACTATTTAACGTTTTTACGGGGGAAAGATATGTTGGGATTTGTTTGACGGATTGGACACTTGAGTTGTGATCGCCACTCGGGGTTGAGACCTCCCCACTATAATCATTAATTCAGGAAAGTGAAACCAAAGGAATATTTGAATAGTACTATTGGTGCCTGACAAGGCCCACCCCTAATCGATAGCGTCGATTATGCATCGGCGTATGCCTGGGGTGCACGTATTCTGAAATCAAGTCGTAGGAATACCGAGTAACGACTTGGGGCGGGGGGCATTATTATTTGGCTTGGTTTGGTTATAGGCTCAAGTAAAATTGTAGGACCTTGCAACTCCTATAAATGTCATAACAAGGATATTCCCACGAGATAAAGTTTTATTAAATACAAAACCTGTGAACTCACCAATATTTATATATTGACGATTTTTAAACAAATCTTTCAGGTAATTGACAGATGAAGGTTAACGTGGCGAGCAGGGTCGGGGGAATCTCCAAGTTGGGCGTTGGATGTCATGAAGGGGTCTCGTTTCTCTATCCCAAGGACTTCGGGATATAGGGAGGAGCCTCCCCATTTATTTCAAAAACAATTTTAAGATTATGTATGAATAATTTGACATGATTTTCAACGTTGAATAAATACCCGTTTATTTAATTAATATTGTGGTTTGCATTAATCTTGGCTTAATCCTCTTGAACCGTCGTGCCACGTGTTTCCGCCATAGGCGTGGTGTGACACTAACCCAAAAGGATAAGAAGTTCGAGTGGACGGAAAAGCAAGAAGCAGCATTTCAATTGCTAAAAGATAAGTTATGTGGCGCCCCGATACTATCACTCCCCGATGGTACGGAAGACTTTGTGGTTTATTGTGACGCCTCTCACCAGGGATTGGGTTGCGTATTGATGCAACGAGAAAAGGTCATAGCGTATGCTTCCAGATAACTAAAGATCCACGAGAAGAATTACACTACACACGACTTGGAATTGGGAGCCGTGGTATTCGCTCTCAAAATTTGGAGACATTACCTATATGGAACTAAGTGTACAATCTTCACCGATCAAAAGAGTTTACAACACATCTTTGACCTGAAGGATTTGAACATGCGACAACGGCGATGGGTCGAATTATTGAACGATTACGATTGTGAGATAAAGTACCATCCCGGGAAAGCGAACGTTGTAGCTGACGCCTTAAGTCGCAAGGAACGGGTTAAACCGTTGCGTGTCCGAGCTTTGGGCCTAACCATCCACACGAATCTGACTGACCGAATTCGTGAAGCTCAAATCAACGCCCTTAAACCCGAGAATGTCAAAGGTGAATGATTACGGAAGATGGTTGATTCGCTGGAGCCAAAGACGGACCAAACCTTGTATTTCATGAATAGAATTTGGGTACCAGTGTATGGTGGATTGCGTGAACTAGTATTGGCCGAAGCTCACAGCTCTCGATATTCGATTCACCCGGGTGCAGACAAGATGTTTCACGATTTGAAGGAACTTTATTGGTGGCCAAATTTTAAAAGAGATATAGCGGCATATGTTGCGCGATGCTTGACTTGCGCGAAGGTCAAAGCCGAGCATCAGAGACCATCCGGCTTGCTCCAGCAACCGGAAATACCGGAATGGAAATGGGAGCAGATCTCCATGGATTTCATTACCAAGTTACCCAAGACAACAAGCGGCCATGACATGATCTGGGTAATCGTTGATCGATTGACGAAGTCCGCACACTTCCTCCCAATTCACGAAATGGATAAGTTGGAGAAACTGACCCGTTTGTACATTAAGGAAGTGGTGTCTAAGCATGGTGTACCTATTTCTATCATCTCCGATCGAGATAGTCGTTTCACCTCAAGATTTTGGGAAAGTCTGAATGAAGCCCTCGGTACTCGCCTTAACATGAGTACCGCATATCATCCCCAAACCGACGGTTAAAGTGAACGAACCATCCAGACCTTGGAAGATATGTTACGGGCATGCGCAATCGATTTCAACGATAATTGGGATACACACTTGCCACTGGTGGAGTTTTCGTATAACAACAGTTACCACACGAGCATTCAAGCTGCACCTTTTGAAGCTCTATATGGACGCAAGTGTAGATCTCCTCTATGTTGGGGTGAAGTTGGAGAAAAGCAACTTACCGGGCCCGAAATTGTTCAAGAGACGACGGATAAGGTCTTTTTGATAAAATAACGTCTCAAAGCGGCACGTGACCGGCAGAAAAGCTACGCAGATATGAGGCGAAAGCCTTTGGAATTTCAAGTCGGAGACAGGGTCCTACTAAAGGTGTCACCTTGGAAAGGTGTCACGCGCTTTGGGAAGTGCGGAAAGCTGAACCCACGGTATGTTGGACCGTTCGAAATCATGTCCAGAGTAGGCCCCGTAGCATACAAGCTCAAGTTACCACAAGAGCTTAACGGTGTACATGACACGTTCCACGTATCAAACTTGAAGAAGTGCTTGTCCGACGAAACTCTCATCATCCCTGCGGACGAAATCCACATTGACGACAAGTTACACTTCGTCGAAGAACCAATCGAAGTAACCGATTGGAAGGTCCAAAAGTTAAGACGCAGTAAGATCAGATTGGTCAAAGTGCGTTGGAATGCTAAGCGTGGACCGGAGTTCACGTGGGAAAGGCTGGACCGGATGAAGCAAAAATATCCCGCCCTATTCGAGAAGACCCCTATACCAGAGAACTCGAAGTGAATTCCGGGACGGAATTCTCTTAACGGGGGGAGAATGTAACAACCGGCAAAATTAAGGTAATTCCGTACTAATTAACTATACGCGATTAACGTAATTAAACGTAATTAGATATTGATTATTTAACTGAGGCCTTAGAAAGATAGCAATTCCCAAATAATGCATAGGAATGCATATGTTTAATGACAAACATGATAGGATCATGTGCAAGTAAATCTATCCGGTATGGACACTGGCGATTACCCGGTAAAAATTAAATAAGCGAAACGAACCCCGGACACCCGGAATATAAAATAAAAGATAATTTCACAAAATATAATGAGTTTTGGAACCCCAAAGCCATACGTGAAAACTTAGTGTACAAATCTCCCGGTAACGAATAAAGTGCGCGTACCGCACCCGATACGCGCATAACTCATAATTTCACCCGGCAAAAGCCAAAATAATTTATTAGTGATTAAACTGGACTATGTTTAAGGAATATTAAGGGTATTTTAATATTCGGATGACACGCGATTAAAAACCCGAGAATACCCGGACGGTACCCGCACAAGATTAACTTAAACATAATAATATTGGGTATTAATTAACAAAGTGGACCCCACCCAAGACACCCCAAGGGGCCGGCCTATGGCCCTCCAAATGATTAATATCTTTGTTAATCTTATAAAACCATTAAGATTAATATAATCATGAGGTTGCATGGTTTAGTATTGGGCAATAGAATTCACCAAATCTTCTCCACTCTCTCTCTCTCTCTCTCAAAACTCACGGCCCAAGCACCCTCTTATAATCTTCCAAAGATTTTTGTTTGTGATCTTACATAATCCCTTGAATCTTCCATAATCCAAGACAAGATATTGGGTAATCTTTGGAGATTTGGAAGGGATATTATATACACACTAGTAAGAATACTTGAATCAAAATCCAAAAACTTCTTCTTCTTTTTCTCCTTGTGGCCGTAGCCTTACACCCCTCCATATACATTCTTCTTACAATTTTTACACTACCAAATCACCTCTAGATCATTATCCTTCAAAACCCCATTGTGTGTTTCAAGAGCTTGGAGCTTAACCCTTTGGAAGAACACACTAAGCCCCATCCAATCCAAGGTTCTTGTCTTCCCTAGCCTTGAGCTAGTAGTAAGTTTTACCTTGTTTTGATTGTTAATGTTCATATTATGTGTTCTTAAGAGCAAGTTGTACATTGATGGGTGAAATATGGTTTTGAAACATAAAGATAATGTATCTTACAAGAATAAAAATGGAAGAATAATAATATGGATAAAACTTGGATTTGATATTAATAATGTGACATTTTAAGAAAATATAAAATGTGTACATACACTTGAGTTGGGTGATGATTGGGACATGATTTGTGAAAAAGACTTGAATATGATAAAAGATGATTTTAATCATCATAAGATGACTAGTTAATGTCAAAAATATATTAGAATGTGTTAGATGATCATGAATGAAAAAGTTACATGTTCAAAGTCTACTCACTTGGATGAATGAAAATTTAATAGATTGGATAAAACATGAAACCCACATGTTAATAGCATTAATAATGGAATAAAAGACTATTAAAAGTGAAATGGAGTAAAAATAACCAAACATGAAAAATATGATTCTTCAAAGTCCACTAATTTGGAAGGAAAATGCAAACCTTGAAAGATGAGATGAAAAATGCAACAAGTATAAGTTAAGGGACTAATATTGTAACTTAGAAAGTTGAGGAACTAAAATATGTATTTTAGAAACTTTGGTCCAAAAATGTGTTCACGGAAAGTTCGGTGTCAAAAATGTAAATAATAGTTTTTCCAAGTGTAGTTTTGATAAACATGAGAAACCTACTTATGTATATTTTGAAAGAGGTATTTTTATAAAAATAGAAGTTTTATAAAAATAGGAGGTTAAGTTAACATAAGGATTTTATAAAAATAAAGGTTTTATAAAATATTAGTAAAGACTTGGGAAAACTTGTACAAAAATGGATACCTTTATATAAATGGGAATATAAAATTATCGGAAACATTTTTAGAATACAAGTTAACGAGTTGGACTAAAAATACAAAAGTATATTTTTCCAAGAAATATACGTTCGGAATTGGAAGTATGAATAATATTTCCATAGAACGCATATTGGAAGAAAATGTGGAAAAAGCTAACTAACGGACTTAGTTACATGAACTAACAAAAACGGATAAACGGACATATGAGAAAAATGCCATTACGGCAAGATGAAAATATATATATTTTAAGGAAATAAAATATACATAACACGGGTGAAACTTATGTAACACTTTCCTAAGTGTTAGAAAGAATATTCGTGGGAGAAAACATAACGTAATGAATTAAAACGCTAAACGACACAGGGACTTAACAAGGAAAATTCACGCATTGGTATATGTACACATGCTCGTCTCGACGAAATTCTAGTATATCTATTTGAATGGGAAAGTAGATATGCGAGAAGGAAAACCGAGACGAGTAGGTGAAGTATGTCTACGAACATGTGAATACCGGCAAGATCCTAGTACATTTATTTAAATGGGAAAGTAAATGTACGGCATGGTGAGTCGAGTCGGGCGTTAAGAATATATTACCAAACGACAAGAACTTAGCATATTTATTTAAATAGGAAAATAAATATGTGGCAAAATAAGTCGGATCGGGTAATAAGAAATCATATTATATCGAGCGAAACGATCCTAAGTATAATTATTTAAATGGGAAAATAATTATACGTTGAGTAGAGTCGTGTCGAGAATAATAGTATACAAGCTACAAAGAGTATGGACAAGAATAATATATGACTTGTAAGAAAAGGGTAATCCATCGCCAACGAACCTAGGATACGAGACTAATTAAACAGGAATTTGGATAACACGTGGTCGGGGAGTTGGGTGTACAACTTGCCAAGGCACATGCACTATAGGTGTAGTGACTTATACGTCTAGGACGTTTGTAGGTGCGAGACCGCAAAATTTGCTATTTTCTTCTTTGAGCCGAGCACAGTTTCAGGTGAGTCTCACGGCCCCATTTCTAAACTATTTAACGTTTTTACGGGGGAAAGATATGTTGGGAATTGTTTGACGGGTTGGATACTTGAGTTATGATCGCCACTCGGGGTTGAGACCTCTCTACTATAATCATTAATTCAGGAAAGTGAAACTGAAGGAATATTTGGATAGTACTATTGGTGCATGACAAGGCCCACCCCTAATCGATAGCGTCGATTATGCATCGGCGTATGCCTGGGGTGCACGTATTCTGAAATCAAGTCGTAGGAATACCGAGTAACGACTTGGGACGGGGCATTATTATTTGTCTTGGTTTGGTTATAGGCTCAAGTAGAATTGTAGGAACTTGCAACTCCTATAAATTGTCATAACAAGGAAATTCCCATGAGATAAAGTTTTATTAAACTAAAACCTGTGAACTCACCAATATTTATATATTGACAAATTTTTAAACATATCTTTCAGATAATTGATAGATGAAGGACGACATGGCAAGCAGGGTCGCGGGAATCTCTAAACTGGGCGTTGGATGTTTTGAAGACGTCTCGTCTCTCTACCCCAAGGAAATCGGGATATAGTTGAGGAGCCTCCTTATTTGTCTTAAAACAATTTCAATTATGTATGAATAAACAACATGTTTTTCGACGCTTGAATGAATGACCCGTTTCTTTAATTACTTGTGATTTGCATTAATCTTGGCTTAATCCTCTTGAACCGTCGCGCCACGTGTTTCCGCCATAGGCGTGGTGTGACAGAGGCCCTTCTAAAGGCTGAGGCTGAGAAGATAGCCGCTACTGCGAGGAAGCAGGCGGAAGTCGATGAAGCCCTTCGGAGGGCTGAGGCTGCAAAGATTGCTGCTGCCAATGAGGCCAAACAAAAGGCTGAGGCAGAAAAGCGGGCGGAGGCAGAGCGTCTTCGTCTCCAAGAGCAGCGGTTTCTGGAAGAGAAGGCGCGGCTGTTAAGGGAGCGCGAAGAGAGTGAGCGCGCTGCTGCTGAGGCCCAAGAAATGTCTCATGAATCTGATGGGTTCGAGAGGGCGCTCTTAGAGCAAGGCGTTGCTGGTGCTGGCGATGGCTCACGCCAAACTCGGCATGAGTCTTCTGGGGTTGGTGGGGAGCCATCAGGAGTTTACGATGGTTCCTGCTGGGCTGGTGGTGACGCCATCTGGCGCCCTCGCTGGGCAATTAGTGAGAATACGTTGTTTTCAAACTCCTTGGCCGCCCTTGAGTTTGTTAGCGAGGTGGTGCCTCCCTATGAGCGCACTCACCAGGATTTGTTGAGTCGTCCTGAGCTCATATCTGCTTTGTGTGTGAACCAGGCGACTCAACTATCTTTGATGGATTCGCTTCGCCGCCGGGATGCGGCGGTTCAGCGAGATTTTGAGCAGTTGGAGGCGGAGAAGGCAGGCCTTGCTGAGAAGGAGGCTGCCTTCAAGGCAGAGATTTCAAGGTATCGCCGCCGTGCTCATGAAGCTGAAGCCAAGGTGGCGAAGCTTGAGGTGGATGCTGCGGCAGAGAGGCGCCGGTGGTCGGAGTCTTGGAAGAAAGCTAATGACGAAACCATGCGCTTGAAGGAGACTCTAGCCGAGGCGCAGGAAGAGAGGCGGGCTGTGACCCGCAAGTTTAAAGAGAAGAGCAAGGCCCTCACTGAAAGGACCGCGAAGTATGTGGAGATGCGCAAAGAGCTGGAATCCAAGGATGCTGCTCTTGTTGCAGCTACTGAGCGTGTCTCTTTTCTTGAGCAGGAGAAGGTCCGGATCCTTAATGCTAAAGAAGATCCGGAGCGGGACCTTGACTCTTCTGATCAAGCGCGTGTTGTGGTCGTTAAGGAGTGCCAGGCGGCCCAACACTTATTGGAGGAAGCGGTTTCTGCTCAGACCCAGATGCAGAATTCCATTCATTGGCTAATGACGGATGGAATGAATGGGGTAAGCTCTTGTGCTTTCTTTGTTATTGATGCTTGTTTTTTGTAATTGATTTGCTAACTTTTTGTCTTCCCTCTAGGTCTTCAAAAGGTTCTGGCAGGAGCCCAAGCTGGGCGATCAAGTTGCCGCCATTGCCGTCGCCGCCCAGGCTTTTGGGTACGGCGAGGGTTACGCAGATAGTTTCGCGCATGCTCAGAATGATGGGCGGATTGAAGACGCCGAACACTATGGGAAGCCGCTGAAGGAGGAGTATGAGGCGGAATTGGCCAAGTTTGAGGAGGTTGACTTCCCTATTCTCCAGGTGATTGCTGATTGTAATGGCAACGCGGATCCCCTTGCTGCCCTAAAATACTTCATCAACAAATCTGATGAGTTGGTGAGGGCTTCTGGCGGGAGTACTTTCGGAGCGCATGGCGAGTAGGCGTTGTACTTGTATTTTTCATTGTAGCTTTCTTGTAAATATAAAGGGTTTTTAAGTCCCTCTTTTAATGAAATTATCAGTTTGCTATATCGTGTTTGTTCTCGCTCCAACCTTACTTATTTAACCAAGTCGTCACCCGGTGTGTAAGTATAAGTTAGGGCGCGCGCTAGGCTAGACAGTCCGACATCTAAGTGTTGTACTTTTGCCTTGAAGACTGTAGCGGAGCGCGACTTGTACAATTGAGTCCGAGTTATGCACGTAGGAGCCTTGCCTAGAAGACCTTTGGCCGCGTTTTGTGTGGCGCGCCTTTCTCTTGTCCGAGCTGTGTGATGTGCTCAAAGTGGTTTAGTAATAACTAACTAAATTAACCTAAACTAGACACTCTAAGTTTTAAATTTATAACCTAAGACTCTCTAAACCTAAACCACACAACCGGCAAGTGTACCGGTCAGTGCAGTACAGCTAAAGTAAGTCCGAGTATCGAACCCACGAGACTCTACTAGAAAACGTAAACTAGACTCGACTACTTATCTACAAACTGACTTGATAATGTTTTGTTGCTTAAAGGGGGGTTTCTAACAAACTAATGCAAATAAATAAAATATAACTTAAATAAACTATAGACATAAACTGAAAACCGCAACTGGGATCAGATGATGGGAAGGCACTACCTAGGCTAGAATCCTACACATGAATGATAAGCTTCTAATGGCTATGGAACTGGTGTGGAATCGGGATCTTAAAATACTAAACTTACAGGATAAACTAGAGGACCCTCGACCCTTCTCAAGGAGAAACCTAAGGTTACCTATAAGCCGTTAAACCACCGGTTGAGAGGTTACCCTTACAGGCTTACCTACTCGAATCTTAAAGTACCCGCTAGACAGTCTACCTTACAGCGCGAAAGTCATAATACACCCGAAAGTGCAAGGGGTAACTACAATATTTCTGATAAGACTTGGCCTACAAGGAATGCTAGGGAAACTAGGAAGATCTTCTTACAAAGCCTCTAGATCTAGCAATTTAACACCCTAGACAGACCAACAATCTCGCACCTTACAGCTATTGAGAATTGGTAGAACACTTAGAATTACCTAACTAACAATTACAACTCCTATGGATAACCTGCAGAAATTAACCATAAACTAGTTGCTAACACCCAGTCCGCAACCTAACCCGCATTCATACATGAAAGACATTCACAAAAACGCAAGTGGAGTTTATAAAAATTAATTAGACAAAACTAAATACGCATATACATCAAACCAGAAAATAAAAAGTACTTTACTTTAAAATTCACCCACAACCAAAAGTTCCAAAACCCGAAAGAAAAATAATCAAGCAAGCGTATTCATCATCGCCTAGGTAGTTATATGATCTAGCCAATAATTGTCATGATAAAATCAAAATAATCAAAGCTAAACATATTCATGGTGTTCACAACGAGTTTCAAATAGAATAAATATTAATAATTGAAATAGAATCGACCCGTGCTGGCACCTATGCTTCAACCCTTAACCTTCACCTCTAATAATTATATTTACTGCTGTTGAGATCCCTCTGCCCCAAGATTAATAATGGCTGCCTTCCTTTGTAATTATAATCCTCCGATTGAACTCCCAAGAATATTGCGGCTTGTTCTCCGATGTAAATTGTTCTCCTCCCCAAATCCCTCTTCTGCGCCGCTCCACTTTATAATAATATATTCACAATGTGCCCTTTTGGATTTGGGCCATTAACTTGTGACAAAAGTCACGTTTGGTTTTTTTTTTTTAGTTTTTTTACTTTTATTATTATTATTATTATTATTATTATTATTATTATTATTATTATTATTACTACTACGTGCTTTTTACTCGGGTGTTCTTGACTTGACCAAAGTTGCTCGTTTACGCTCCAACGTCCATGAACACCTACACAAATTAAAATAAATATATAAGTACTAAAAAAAAGACCCAAAACTAATAAAAAATTATAAAAACCTATACTAAATAAAATAGACCGGTATAAGCCTAAAACTAATAAAAGTACTATTTAAATGACTCAAAAATTATACAAATTTTACACTGGAAATGGATGTATTTTACAATACATCACTGTGTAACAGCTCTAGGAGACAAGGGATTATGCGTGCACATGTGCTATGCGGGCTGATAGGTCCGACAAGTAAATCTGTCTTGAAGACCATTATGCGTTGTCCAAGTGTAAGATGTATAAGCCCGACGTGCCCAAGACGCGTCTTGAAGGCTCATTTTACTACATTGGTCCGCAGTTCTGGTCCGACAGGATTTTGCCTAAGTCTTGAAGACCCTGGTGCGGAAAAAACAAGTAGAAACACAGATATATGAAACTTTTTCATTGATAGTATGGCATGTGTAGCCATGTTACAAGTTTACAAGTAACAGCGTCGCAACTGTGCGCCGTTCCAAGATCGCGGGATGGGGGTACCATCTAGTCTTTCCAACGCGTAGGCGCCTTTGCCTAGCACTTCTTGTATTTTGTATGGACCTTCCCAAGTTGGAGCTAGCTTCCTTGGCTTTTCAGCGTTAGAAGCTTCGTTGTTGCGGAAAACATAGTCTCCGATCTTGAACGTGAGTTCTTTGACGCGCTTGTTGTAGTATTGTTCCAGCTGAGTTTTGTATCGGGCTTCTTTTATTGCCGCAAGATCGCGGCGTTCTTCTAATAGGTCAAGGTTCATCCGAAGTTCTGTGTCGTTGTCCGCTGTTTCGGCCATTAATACTCTCGAGGTAGGATAGGTCATTTCCGCGGGAATCACCGCCTCGGAACCATATGTTAGGCTGAACGGCGTTTCACCGTTGCTTGTTTTTGTGAGGGTGCGGTAGGCCCATAAAACATGTGGCAGTTCGTCTACCCACCCTGTCCTCTTGGTTCCGAGCCGTGTCTTGATGCCTTCGACGATTGTGCGGTTGGCCCTTTCCACTTGACCATTGCCTTGCGGATGCGCAACTGATGTGAATATTTGTTTTACACCCATTTGAGCCAGCCATTCTTGAAGGGACTGGTCTTCGAACTGTGTGCCGTTGTCGCTGACCAGTTGCATCGGCAGGCCGAATCGGCAGATAATGAACTCCTAGAGGAATTTCTTAACATGTGCGCCGTCGATCTTGGCTAGAGGCTTTGCCTCGACCCACTTGGTGAAGTAGTCGATGGCGACGATTAAGTATTTGACGTTACCCGGGGCCGTTGGGAATGGTCCGACCAAGTCGACAGCCCATTTCTGGAACGGCCACGCCGCTGTAACGGGCACCAAGTTGTTCTTGGGGCGCAAGGTGTTCGGAGCGTGGCGCTGGCAACTGTCGCATTTGCGCAACTCGTTGACCGCGTCCACGTGCATGCCCGGCCAATAGTACCATGCGTTCATCAATTTTGCAACTACCATCCTTGGGCCGGCGTGTAGCCCGCATGTTCCCTCATGTATGTCTCTGAGGAGGAGGGAGGTGTCTGCGGAAACTACACATCGTAGCAGCGGCCCTAGGTAAGATCGGCGGTACAAGGTGCCGTCTATGAGTTGGTATTGTAAAGCCTTGTGTTGGATCTTCCGGGCCTCTGATTTGTCATCAGGCAGGATGCCAGAGGATAAGAAGGCTTTGATTGGGGTCATCCAGGACGCGTTGCCTGTTTGGATGACATGGACTTGTCGCGGCGGAACAGATGGTTTTTCAAGGACATCGACTCGTACCTCTTTGGCCATATGTGCAAAGACTGTGGATGCCATTTTACTCAGCGCATCGAATGGCTTATTTTCACTTCGCCGGATGTGTTCGACAGTGCATGAGTCGAACCGTCGCATGAGTTGCTTGGCTTGTTCCAGGTACAGGGCCATGATTTCATCTTTTGCGTCATATGATCCATTGATCTGTCGCGCGACGAGCAGTGAGTCGACGTGTGCCTCCACGTGCCTGGCCCCCATTTTTTCCGCAATGCGGAGGCCTGCCAGCAACGCTTCGTATTCCGCCTCGTTATTTGTGCTTTTAAAATCAAGGCGGATGGCGTACGTAAACTCGTGTTTATCTGGACTGATGAGGCGTAATCCTGCGCCGGCGCCGTCGTCATTAGAGGCCCCGTCCGTGAATAGGGACCATTTTTGCGATGGGTCGTGCGCCGGCGCGGATGATTCTTCGGCTTTGCATTCTTGGACTTGGTCCGTAGGTATCTCTGTGGCGAAGTCCGCGAGTACCTGGCCTTTAATTGCGGGCCGGGGTTCGTAATTGATTGTATGTTCCCCCAGCTCAATGGCCCATTTTGCCAGACGGCCAGACAGTTTGGGTTTGGCGAGAATGTCATTTATCCGATAGTCTGTGAGGACGTTTATCGGGTGGCCTTGGAAGTACCTGCGCAGCCTTCTGGATGCATGGACAAGTGCGAGAACCAGCTTTTCCATTATTGCATACCTTGTTTCTGCGTCTAACAGTGTGCGGCTGATGTAATAAATTGGTGTTTGCACTCCTTTGCGTTCAACCATTAGAAGTGCGCCTATCGCCCGCTCCGTGACGGAGAGGTAAAGTGTAAGCGGTTCTTTAGGAAGCGGCGCTGTTAGTGTCGGAAGGTTCATTAGGCACTGCTTCATTGCCTGGAATGTTGATTCCGCCTCTGGGGTCCAGCGGAAGTTGCTCTTCTTTAAACAGTTCTTCAAAGTGTCCTCGAATGGGAACGACTTTGAAGCGTAGTTGGACAAGAATCGGTTTGGGGCCACAAGGCGGCCCATTAATGTCTGTACTTCTTTGACGGAAGCGGGAGAAGGCATTCTCTCGATAGCTTGTACTTTTTCTGGGTTAGCGCGGAAACCGTCCCGCGTTACAATGACGCCCAAAAATTTGCCTTCTTCCATCCCGAATGAACATTTGCTTGGGTTCAACTTCATGCGCACTTTGCGCAATTGATTGAACGTTTGTTGGATGTCTTGAAGCATGTCACTTTCCTCCTTGCTCTTAATGACCAAGTCATCGACGTACACCTCAAGTCGTACACCGATTTCATTAATGAAGGCTGTGTCCATAAGACGTTGGTATCTGGCGCCCGCGTTTTTCAGGCCGAAAGGCATCTTGGTGTAACAGAAGATGCCCGCGTCTGTGCGGAACGCCGTTTTATCTTCATCTTCTTTGGCCATTTGGATCTGGTGGTAACCTTTGTATGCGTCCAAGAAGCATTTGAACCGATACGGGGCGAGGGAATCCTCTTTTAGATCAATTTCTGGCAGAGGGTAGCAGTCTTTGGGACACGCCTTGTTGATATCCTTGTAATCGACGCACATGCGCCAGCCTCCGTTAGCTTTGGCGACCATGACAGGATTGGCCACCCAGGTTTGGTATCTGATAAGGCGAAGGATGCCCGCGTTGAGCAGCTCGGTGACTTGTTCGTTCATGGCCTTTGTTTTCTCCGGGCCCATACTGCGCTTCTTTTGCACTATGGGTTCAACAGAGCGGTAGACGTTAAGTCTGTGTTCTGCTATTTCGCGGGGCACACCAACCATGTCCGCTGGTTGCCACGCGAAGACATCTATGTTGCTGATCAGGAGCTGTTTCAAGTGATTGCGTATGGTTTCGGAGATTTCATAGCCAATGACCACCGTTTGCTCCGGAAATTTAGGGTTTAGCGCCCATTTTTCCGGCTCAGTGCGGGCATTTGTTTTGACCATCTTTGGAGGCTTGGCGGTTTCAGTGGTGTGGCAGTCTTTATTGGCTCTGATGAAGGCAATACCTGTCTTGGTTGGAAAGCCGACCATCGCGTGCGCCGTTGAAGCATTGGCGTTAAAGCGCGCGATGCCTTCCCGACCCAATAGAATATCATGATTGGAGGTGGCTGGCAAAACCATAAAGTCACATATCTCCGTGCGCTCGTGGGTGCCATCGGACCATGTGACTGGCAGGGAGAGCATGCCCCGTGGCATGATGGTCTCATGAATAAAACCTGAGATTGGCTCATTGACTGGTACGAGCTTTGCTTTGTCTTATGCATCCAGTTGTTGGAAACATTGCTCGTACATGATATCTGTGCTGCTGCCGCCGTCTAAGAACATGTACCGCGTGCGGTAATGTCCGAAGACGGCGGTTATGACTAGTGGGGCGGTGCAGGAAGCGCCGCCTCTGACTTTTGGCATGAGGACATCGGCCTCCTTCCATGAGTCATCGAGTGGTTGTAAACGGGTGCGCTTTCCGTGCTGGGTGTTTTTGCCACGCTTAGTCATGTTGCAGTGATGACGAGGGACGAGTGTGGCGGCATGAGTGTTGAGGTCACGGATTTTCTTTCGCGACCCCTCCCCTTGATTTTCGTCGCCCGCATTACCCTTGCCAGTGCGGTGGACGTTCTTTACCAAGTGACCAAGCTATCCCGATTTCAGCGCGGCCTCGATCTCCATCTTCAAGTTGGATGGCGCCAATGAAGAAACAATAGGTATCACAGTGATTATGATTGATTACCTTGTGGTTTATACCTATGTTACGTCAGGATTAATCCTTTACCCAAACCTCGTTGGTTAACCCGTAAGGTGATTTAGTGAGTGTGGTGAATGTGAGTAAAGTGTGTGTGAACACGAGATGTAAGTGGTTCGGTCGGAAATGACCTACGTCCACTGTAACTGCCGGAATATTATTATAAGAGAGATGTTACAAATGATAGGGTTACAATGGTTGATTTCTGAATGCCATTACAAGAAGAAGTATATTCCTATTTATAGGCATAGTTATGGGCCGAAGGAAGAGGCCCATGAGGCGTGTCGTCCACTTGGGCCCAGTCAAGGCCCAAGTCCATGTTCTTCCTGGAAATGGCAGGAAACAGCCAAACACTGTTGATGACGTCATGCTACAGTGTGGTCGTTGTTATAGGTGGACACGTGGCGGGTTATGGATGGTGACTAGTGATGTTGTCCTTGCTACAGTGGCTGGGGCTGTCATCGGCGTCTGATGTGACGTCTGACAGTTGGCAAGGTATGTCTGTTGATCACTGTGGATGGCAGCACAGGTACAGTAGAGCCGTTTGGTAGTTGTACTGTCTGCCACATGTCCCTCTCTTGTTCGCGTGTGCTCTGACACAAATCTTTGTGAATCTTCCTTTGTTATCTTCTGTACCTCGTACTAAAAGTGTTAAGAGAAGATTCCGCGCGTGACCATACGCGCTTATCAGATGTAGCTTGCTGCTTATCAGTTGGCTTAGCGCGCTAAGCCGCTTGTTTGTTTGCGCGCAGGTAGATCCTTGCGCCATGTCTTGGTGTGAGGATCCCTTTTTATGGGGATAGGGACGCCTCCTCTCAGATTAGGCTCCCTATCCCTTCAGAGGGTGTAGTGGGAAGGGGGGTTATGAGGGGGTTATAAATGATTGGTAATGATTGGTTAATTATTGTTTTTATTTAAATAAGAATATTAAATAGTTAATAATATTTCATTAAATATAAAAATAATAATAATAAAAATATTTAATATTAAAAGATAATATTTAATAAAAAAGTATTTAATATTAAAAAGATAATATTTAATAAAAAAATTTGAATTTCAAACGGTTACTGTTCCAAACCGTTTGAATTTCAAATTCCCCCCCCCCCCCCTCCCACCAAATCTCAGTCACACCTATAAATACCCCCCTCCTCCCAAATCTCAGTCACACCTCTTCCCTCTTCTCATCCTTTCCTCATCCTGAACACAATGAATAATATGGGCGGTTTTCAACCAGGAGCTGCCGGACCTTCTAATGTCCGGCAGTACGCTCGCCGGGTCTGGGGACGGGGCCGGCCCCGGAGACTACCATTCACCTCCTCTCCTCCTCCTCCACAACCTCCTCTTCCTCCTCCTCCTCCTCCTCCACAACATTGGTTATATTACCCTCCTCCTCCTGCTGTGGCACCACCAACCTTTCCTCATCCTGAAGTCGATGATGACTTCACGGATGAAGAATGGGCCTGGGCCATGGATTATACCATGGCTATTAATGAAATGGACCGACTGATGTTGTCGGTCCCCACCCCCCGAATTGCTGCTGCTATCCCCACCCCCTACCACCAACCTATCCCCACCCCCCAGAATACCCCCACCCCCTACCACCAGCCTATCCCCACCCCCCATAATACCCCCACCCACCACCACCAGACCACCCCACCCCGTGAATATGGGGACCCAACTCCTGAGGACTTGGAAGCCCTCAGGGAAGTTGAGGAGAAGGAGCGCCTTTGGAGCATGCCTACCCCTCCTTGTGAGTACTACTATTTCCCCTCGGATGCAAGATTTGATGGACGGGACAGCTCACGTTCCGTATCCCCCGAGTACTACACACTCGAGTTGGAGGTTTAGGATTATATTATGTGTTTATGTAATGTGTTTATGTAACGTGTTTATGTAACGTTTTAATAAGTAGTTTAGGATTAGGAACTCTGTTTGTAATAAGTAATTTAGGATTGTAATTTTATGTGTTAATGTAATGGTTTAAATTTTAAACAAAACTTTAAAAACTAAAACCTTAAACATTACAAATACAACACTAAACATAAAACATAACATTAAACATTACAACCTCCTAGGATAAGAAAATAAAGCCTAAACATTAAAAATTAAACATAGTGAAAACGCATCAGAGACCACGACAAAAGATTGGTGATGGAGAAGTCGCTGTCGTATTGTTGACGATAGGCGTCGTGTGTCAACTGAATTGTCATCTGTTCGCTAACCCCAGGGTGCGCCTGCATCGTCGCTTCATAGACTCCATGCCATCTGTTAACGTTATTTCGTATAGCAGACCACTTACTGGTGATCTGATCAACGGTACGGTGGTTCGTTCCGGTGATTTGGTTGAACTCGACCAACACATTGCGCCAAAAAGACTCCCTATTGGCTGGCGTGATCTCCTTAACGTTCATCCACGCCCGCACCAACTCGAGTTGCTCTTAATTCGTCCACGCTGCCATAGGTTTGGTTTTTGGTTTTTATTTGGTTTGTTTGGTTGGAAAAGTGTATATATTTGTGTTGTATGTGTGAGTTGTTTGTGTTGTATATGTATATATATAGAGAGAGATTTTGTTTTAAAAAAAAAATTAAATGTTTTTTACCGTTGTCAAACGGTCATCAACATCAAATCATTCCAAACTCAATCCATAACGCTCGTTATGAGGACAGCCGGCCACCACCTAAAACGCCCCATAACGCCGGAGGGGGCGGTGTTCCCAGCGCTATGGAGGCTTAAAACACCCCACAACGAGGCCACTACACACACCCTTACTCATAATCTATCCCACTCGATAACTTTCTCTGGCTTTGCAGTTTGCACCAACATTTTAGAGGTACACAATTGAGTTTAGGTTCAAGAACACGTCACCGAGCTTGATCCACTCACAATCCTAAAATGCTTTGCCCAACCAAACACGATTAAAGACCTATATATCGGTTCCAAATTAAGGCCAAGGACACTCTTCTAACTCAAAGTCTGGTTATGGCGGTTTTTAGGCTCCCTTCTAACAAGTAACGATTATTCCAAAGACTGCGCTTTTATGACTGAGCTTGGCCTTTATCGACTAGTTAATGTTCAAAGGGTAGCCCATCGTGCCCTCTATGGACCCTAATTTGCTGGCCTGGTTCTATCAAAGATTTAAGGCTTTAAATGGGGTAAATTGTGACATGTGTCAGTCCTGGGCCCTAGAAGGAAATTGGGTGTAGTGGGGGCTTTAAATTTAAGGCTCCAATTATTATTTTATTTATAAAAAAAAAAAAAACAAATGTGAAAAACATCAAAGCCCCTACCTACTCCTTTCTTCTTCTTCTTCTCTTCATACACACAAACAAAACCCCCTACCCTTTCTTCTTCTAATAATATCACCCTTCTCAGATCTCTCCTCTCATCAGTCATCACTCCCCACTCACACAAACACACACAACCACCACCACCATCACCGGCCACCACTAGCAACCACCGATCACCATCACCAGCACCGTTGCAGATACATCTTCTGCTTCCACGTTTTTTTAATTTAAAACAAATAATAATAATATTAAGGCTTCTGTAGTTGTTGATGGATTTGATGATGCATCGATAAAACTTTCACGGGGGAGAGGTCTTTTGCCATGTTAGCGTCCTTGGGGGTGGTGGTGATGGCGCTAACTGGCGCTAATTTCCAATTCATGCCGTTTTCGCGCTGCACTACGAAAGGTCTTAGAAAAAGAACATGAGGTTAGGATCGAACATGAGATCTCATCCCTACAATGAAAGTTGATGTGGAGGAGAAATGAGTGGGTGTTTCTTTTTGAGACGCTCTTACGTTATGAATAGAAAATGCTAACATTTATGAGGTGAAAAGGTTATGAGAAATAATAACAATTGTCACACTCTCAATGGCGAAGCTTGAACAAAATTTTTAGAGGATCTAAAGTCCTGAAAGTTACGGACCCTTAAATTAGGGGAACCGGACTCAATACATATCAAATTTTCAGGCATAATACTAGTAAATTTACACTACCGAACAAAAAAACAGGGGGAGCCGGGGCACCCCAGCGTCTTCTATCCTTTCCCCTTGCACACTTTCGTTTGAAAAAATGTTTTAAAAACATTCATAAAGATAGAACTTGTATGCACTTAGACCTTGGAGTGTGGATCTGTGAACATGATCGATAAGCTGAGGTGGAGCGAGGGCTTCCCCCTCGGGGAACACATCCCCCCTCCCCTCGTGCTCTCACTTTGGCACCAATGGTGGAATCCCACTGATCTCCCCGTCCATGTATATTTTGTCCTTTTGCTCTTTTTCTTTAAAAAAAATAATAAAAAAAAATAGAAAGGGGAAGAAGGGGGAACCATTTCCATTAGAAGGGGAATTAACATGACGCTGATGTGGACAAAGGGGAAAGGAAAGGGGGAAGAGTGTCACACCCCATAGCCTTAACGTCTCTTACCTCTCGGTTTCTTTTTCTTTTTTATTATTATTTTTTGAGCCAATCACATGGTGTTACATCAATCATTTTTTTTTTCCAGTTAAATCACTACACCTCTGTGAATTTGTTGTAGTTAAAACCTTACAACCTACATGAAGTGTCATCAACTTTTATACATTTTTAGTTAACCCAGTACCCATGGGGCCAGCTTAACCCTTTACGTTGCCTAAAGCGAAGTGAGACTTTGAGGCCCTTTTTTTCAAAAGCATAAATGTTTTCTAATTCATATAGCAATAGTTAATGTATGCATTGTATAATAGGATACAAAATTCATCAAATACTGTAATTTTCGTGAACCAACAACTACAGGCAAGGAAAAAAATAGGCTAGGAGTAACTTACCCGTATAAATCTGGAAAAACTATGGAGCCCTTAGAACTTGGATGCCCAAAGCAAAAACATCATTCAGTTTGGGCTTGAGCCAGGCCTGAGTACCCATATTCTTAAAATAGTATAACAAGTGTAACTTGAAAAAAGTTTTGAATTTCCTAAAAAATCGTATAGAAGAATGTTTAATTAAACTAATTATATATCTAACATGTTTTTTTCGTCCATTAAAAAAAAAACATATATCTGCTTCTTGTACCATTTGAACCTTTCATTTCAAGATGGCAGAGAAGACACATTATTATCACCTCATATTAGCCATGCACATTTATCAATATTCTATTCAAAATTATTGTGTAATGTGTATATTTGGATGCTAAATGCAAAAGAGGAGATGAATAATATACTTTCATGACTTGGCTAGATTCCACATAATACACATACATTTACATATATATATATATATATATATATATATATATATATATATATAAAAGAAAGCAATTTCGAGCTCGAAAACCGGCGTACTAACTTTTTAATCTTGAAACGTGGATCAAGATCACGTTGATCGATTGAGTAAAGCGTACACATATTAAAAGAATGAAGCTTGGGAGTTGGAACCAATGATATATAAACGTGAAGAACTCTTCATGGATCCCATAAACAAATAACTTCAAGAACCACATGTTATGTATATGCACCAATTTTTTTTTTTTAGAGGAATTGAATTCTAATAACCTAAACTATTTGAAATTGGCCATTGATATCCCCAACTAAAAAGTTGGCCACATATAACCTGAACTATTAACTTATTGGAATCTAACACCCAATTGACTGACGCCGTTAGTGGGCTGCTGACGTGGGACCAGTTGCTGATGTGTCAATCCACGTCAGCACGCCACGTCAGCAACTGGTGCCACGTGGATTGACACACCATCATGCCACGTCAGCAACCGGTGTCATGTCAGCATGTCACGTCAGCAACTCACTAACGGCGTCAGTCAATTGGGTGTTAGATTCCAATAAGTTAATAGTTCAGATTATATGTGGCCAACTTTTTAGTTAGGGGTGCCAATAACCAATTTCAAATAGTTTAGGTTATTAGAATCCAATTCTCCATTTTTTTACAAGTACGTTTATGAAACTTATCCAACAATGAATAAATGTTGATAAAAGTTTGACATCATAGACGGCGCACTTTGGCTCATGGACGGCGTATGAGCACATCATACAACTTCACATCATGTGCATTCGACTTGAACATTTAATGGTTAAAAAACGCAGAACTCACAAGATTTGAGAACACCCTCTTCTCGACTCTTTTTCTGATAAACTGAATTAAAACGAACTTGAACACATACAAATATGATCACAAGCCGCTTGTTTATATGTATACTATACACTACAAAGGACGGGGCCTTCAGCGGCCACAATTGTCGCCGCTAATGGTGTACGTCCGTTGTCCCTTTGGCTTTTGACACTTTTGGCTCATTGACACCGGAAGCGATCAGGTTTCTGACGAGAGTCCAGCGATTGGTCCACAACAACTTCTCGACTCCCCAGGGGCGAGGATTTGTTTTCTCTAGATTTGTTTTCTCAATCACGGTTGATTAAAAGGGTAGTTTAGACTTTTTGTTCCCACCGTTTCGCCACTGTCATCTCCTCCCACTCATCCCCTTTTAGTGACTCATCTGAAAGACACCGTATCGCCACTGTCATATCCTCCCGTCATCTCCACCCCAACAAAATAATAATAATAATAATAATAATAATAATAATAATAATAATAATAATAATAATAATATAAGATCCAGGCCCTTGTTTGACTGAGAATAGCCGACAGAGATTCCAAATTCTTAACAGTGGAACATGATCTGTTGAATCAAAACCCTGATGATTCAGATTTCAACAACGTATTCGGCTTCTGCAACAATTGAATCCATTCACGGATGCGATAGATGAAGAATTCAGGAATGTAGGCACCTGAAACTTACCGGAGAAGTTGAATAATGACTAGAATGTCACTCACCAGAACTATCGGGTCAACATCACGTCATCGCCGGAGCTCCTCCGGTTACCAAAACACCACCATTTTTCCACCCAATCGAACGTGCGTTTAAACAAAACACACTCAATCGAACGTGTGTTTAATCAAAAAACACTCAATCATAAACCCATGCGTTTAAATACAGTGTGTTTATATTGAAGTCGCCGAAAGAAGATATATGCGCGTTTTGTTGTATTTCTTTGTATTTTATACATGCGTTTATTTTTTTTGTTTATTTTATATATGTACGTTTCAACTTTGCAAGCTTTGAAGATGAAGAGGAGATGATGCTTATGGCACAAATAGAAGATGAAAATAATGGGTTCATGGCACAGACAAATGATGGAGTAAGAATCCTTTATGGTTCTTGGATTCGGGTTGCTCCAACCATATATGATGAACATTAGTTTGATCTGAGCTTTTGACATATTGAGGGATGACTCCATTAACTTGATTTTGAACAATAATGAAGGAGTTGCAAACAGGCTTATGCCTGATAAAGGCATGTTTATAATAATTAAAGATGCGTTTGAAGTTTTTTTAATTTTTCAAAGGTGTGTTTTCAATTTTTTCAAAGGTGCGTTTGTTTTTTACAACGTGCGTTTAAAGAATATACAACGTACGTTTATAATAATGAACGTGCATTTGTTTGTCACACCCAAATATACAACATGCGTTTAAAGAATACACAAGTGCATTTAAAAAATTTACAACGTGTGTTTAAATATATGAGCTGCGTTTAAAAAGCCATGTTATCAGCAACTTCGTCTTCTTCGTCTGCAACTTTTTAAACCCATTTCTTATCTTTAATTATTCTTCTTGAATCAAAATCGAAAGCTTCTGATAAATAATATTGGCGTTTTATTCATAATACGTATGATTTCAAATGATTTATCGTCCCATTTATTATACTCTGTTTTCTGATTTTTTAATTTCAAATAGTGATCTTACGTTTGGGTTCAATGTAATCGATGTTTTTTTTTTTTTTGTTATTTTGATTGTATAATAATTCATAATGTTTAATCGATTTCAAACGTTGAAAAAATTGGTTTCGATTGACTCTGTTGTTACGATTTGAAAAATATCTAAACGTTTTTTTTCCTAATTTACCCTTGGTTAGATTATCCCAAACATAATTAGGTTGTTAATTACCATCATGTCACTGTCTTAATCTAATGACTAAGAATACTTCATACGCTTCTCACGTTAAGGAAGTTTTGTATGTTATCTCTTCCAAAAACCATATATACTGTAGACTCATGTATAAATATATTTGAGTTTTTAAATAGGTTAGTACTGTTAACACTTTAATTAAATGCGCTTCTTGAAAGTTTTTATTGTTGTTGACCAAAAAAGAGGGTCTAATAAATATTGGTGAACCTGCAAAGTTTACCTGCCTTGTATACACTGAACTTTAAGGGATAAAAACGCATTGAATTTGTCTATAGATGCATGACTCAACAAGACAACCAAATGAGGGAGGTTGCTCAGCACTCGCCACCTACAACCCTTCTTTCGTCACTAAAGACAAAACCCTACTTCAAACCTCCACAAATTTTAATTCCTTTAGACCATTCCGCAAACCAGCATGTGAAAATAATACTAAAATATTCAATTGTTTGCAAACAAACCCCCCAAACGGTTTGTGGTGGCAACCATGTTTGCAATCAAATAAACCACCCCACTAACTTAATTACTTAAATAACTTATAAGATTTAAGTTTAAAAAAAAAAACTAAATACACTGTATTTCTTAACTTTTTTTCCTGAACATCCCGATATAAATTTTATTAAAAACCGAGTTCTTTTAAAAAAAATATTTTTAGGTTGAGTTGGGTTGTGAATGTGTGTTAAGGTTGGGTTGTGTAGATTGAAGAGAGAGAGTGTGCTTTTTATTGAAATGTTTGTTTGTGAATGTGGATGGTCTTATGTTTGGTGGTCTTGTTAGGACACACTAGATTAATAATACCCCCCCCCCCCCCCCCCCCCCCCCCCGAGAGAGTTAGAGAAGAGTGGATTTACCAATATTAACTCCCAACATATATTATAAACAAAAAACAATCCACATCCTTAATTATATATCTTTTTGCTTAGGTTATTATACTATGTTCTTGTAATTACATTTTTTTTGTTTCTGTATTATATATTATCGTAATAGTTTTTCTAATATTTAAATGTCACTGATTTAATATGTGTATCTCACATCTTTGACTGATCATTAAATTGGTCTTTGGAAGCTCTAGATAAACTTTATGTTTTTACTTTTCAGTTTTCACCCAACGGGCATGGCCGGCCAAAGTTCTGATGTACTCTAATAAAAAACAAAATATAATGATTTTGTAAACCAAAATGAAATTCAAAGGTTTGTAAATATGATGTAGACAAATTAATTATATATATTATATATAATACTTAAAAACCATGGTCGGTGCTACAGTGACTTATTTTGTCTTTTAGTGAATGATAATAGATTTATGTATTGTTTTGCAATTATTGTAACAAAATTGAAGTTTGGTGTAATGGTTAAGTATGCACTCTCTACAATGTGGTTGTGGGTTCGAAACCCACTTCTCATTTTCAAATCTTTCATTTTCCTTTTCTATTTCTCTTTTTTTTTTTTTCTTTTTAACTTTGTTTCGTTTTTTTTTTTTTTTTTTTTTTCAAGTGATAATTGTTTTTACCCTTTTTAGTTCACTTTTGTTTTTTTATCTATTTTTTTTCTTTTCAAATATAATACGTTTTCATGCTTATTTTTGCCTACGTTTTATGTTGGTCTACGGTTTGATGTAAACTGTGTTCAGAAACGAGTGGGGTCAAATATAATACGTTTTCATTTGACTGTATACAATCGTGTTATTATACGTGTTGACGCCGCTAAGTCTTGATGCAAAGGTAAGAGTGACGTAGTGGTTAGGTGGAGTGATATAAATTTACTTTGAAAACGAGTATGGTCGATTGTAGTCTATACTTTATGTTGCCACATATTGTTTTGAAACAAGTCAGATCAAATAACACATGTAAATTCGTCGGTATGAATTCGGATTACTCAACGTTTTGACGTAAATTTAGTTTGAAAATAAGTCAGGTTAATTGTAGCATATACTTTATGATGTCGTGTGTGGTGCCGCCGCAACGCGCGGCTCACAAGAAAACTAGTTTATATAATGTTACATGATCTCTCTGTTGACCCAAAATTGATTATATCACAGCGGATTAGATCGCTTACCCAAGAAGGCCAAGGATGAAGAATCTGAACAGAATACGCAAAGTGAGCGGAGGACGATCAACCTTTTTGAGGATATGAACGATGAAAAATGGAAGAAGAATGAGTGTCCCGAGAGCGTTATGGTAAACAACATAGGCCAGACTTCCCATACCATCATTCATGGCTGCTTTGACTATGGTTAACACCGTCATATCCAAACATGTTAACGTAAACATTGCAATAAAGGGAAGCACATCGTCCATCCATGACCAAGTATCATCTCTGCTCATGGTCTTCTTTTTCTCAAGCCTTCCAACTAGAGTTGACCAATGTTTAATTTCTTCGTATCAACGGGTTTTTTAATCGCTAACATTATTGACAACTACTTTTAAATATGGAGTGTTGTTATTAGGAAATACCTTAATTCGTCGCTCCAAACTCGTGGTGAATTGTTTAAGACCACCCGTAGTGGGGCGCGATTTACCAAATTTTTTCAAAAATAGCGCCCCCAACACCGCTACAGGGGGGCGCTATTTTCACAAAAACGTTGCAGGCGTTATATTAATAACGTTGTGTGATAATTGAACCAACAAATGAAAATTGGACACGTGGCTTGCAACGGTCATTTGACCGTTTCCTTTAATTTCAAACGGCTATATTTTTTTTTGTTATTATAAATACAACACACACAACACATATATATATTAATACAAACTCAAAATTACCTTCAAAAAAATATTCAAACACATACTAACCAATATTCGAAAAGAATGGGTTCCCCCGCGTCATCATCTATTGCGAGAGAATATTATAGAGAGTTTTTAGGCGACGGGGGTTATTCCACAGACGAAGAGTTGGAGCAAGATGCCATTACGAGTGCGCTAGCGCTTTCGGCGCGGTATCTTGAAGAAACTAGTACGCCTACACCTCCAAAACAAACTAGGCAGTACTACGAACGAGATCGTGTATCGGCAAATGCTCGTTTGATGAAGGATGACTTTGATGAAAACCCGACTTACCCCGACCCAAAGATGTTTAGGCGTCGTTTCCGGATGAGCAAACGTTTATTTCTACGTATATCCGAAGATCTTGAAAACGCGTTTCCGTACTTTAAACAAAAAGCGGATGCTAGGGGGATTATGGGATTCACGTCTATTCAAAAGTGTACCTCGGCACTGCGTATACTCGCATACGGCAACACGACGGATATCAACGACGAGTATTTAAAAATGGCCGAGAAAACACCATGCGATTCTTTGGAGTATTTTTGCCAAGGTATTTATTTTTTATATATGTTTGTATTTTTTTTATATATGTTTGTATTTTTTTTATATATGTTTGTATTTTTTTATATATGTTTGTATTTTTTTTATATATGTTTGTATTTTTTTTATATATGTTTGTATTTATTTGTTTTAGGAATAATAAAGTTGTACGGAGCCCGTTATCTTAGACGGCCCACTTGGTACGACCTACAAAAAATTTACGAGGTGCATACGGCTGAACATGGGTTACCAGGAATGTTGGGTAGCCTTGATTGTCGTCACTGGCGGTGGTATAATTGCCCAACCGCTTGGCGAGGTCAACACACGCGTGGTGACCAAAAAGGACCATCGATTATTCTTCAAGCGGTGGCTTCAGCCGATCTTTGGGTTTGGTCGGCCTATTTTGGTGTTGCGGGTTCATGCAACGACTTAAACGTTTTTGAGCAGTCGCCTATTATAGAGGATTTCGTTTCTGGCAGGGCGGCGAAGGCGTGCTTTTACGCTAATGGAAACTACTACCCACACGGATACTATTTGGCTGACGGAATATATCCGAGGTATAGCATTATCGTTAAGACGTTTAGTAACCCGTACGACGAAAAAAGGGCACACTTTAAAAAGGTCCAAGAGGCGGCACGAAAGGACATAGAGAGGTGTTTTGGGGTTCTTCAACAGCGTTGGCATTACATAAGAAACCCTGCTCGTGCATGGACCACAGACAAGCTGCGAGATGCTATGTATGCATGTATAATCATGCATAATATGATATTAGAAGATGAAGGTAAAGCGATATGCCAAAATTACGTACCGGAAGCCGTCCAGGATCTACCGCAAGCTAATGTGCAAGAAAGAGTGCTCAACGCACATGAACTTCGCGACCATGAAGTACATGACGCGTTAGCTGCGGATTTGGTCCAACAAGCGTGGTCGGTTCGGTATATTCCAAACCCAGGAGGAAACGACGAAGAAGAAGAAGAAGAAGAAGAAGAAGAAGGTGACGAAGAAGAAGAAGAAGAGGACGAAGACGAATATGAAGAATCCGAAGATGAAAATTAATATTAGTTGTAACTTTTTTTTTAATATTACTTGTATTTTTTTTTTAATATTAGTTGTGTTTTTAATATTATTTGTAATTTTTTTATATTTATTTGCATTTTATTTTAATTATTTTGAATTAAAAGATTAAAAAAAAATAAAAAAATCAACCAATCACAATCAGGGGCTTTATAAATAAAGCCCCACCACTACACCCCTTTTTCAGTTTCTCTCTCCACGCTGACTCAGCAGCCACGTGGACCAATCACATTCAGGGGCTTTATAAATATAAAGCCCCACTACGCATGGTCTAATAATATATGCAATAATTTTTTGAAAGAATGTCTCGATTTCCACGTCGTCAAATAATAATATAATATTGTTGTGCACGAACAACGCTATATATATTTTTTTATATATTTTAATTGTATTTTAACAAGTTGACGTGAACCCGTGCGTTGCAGTGAGATCGGTTTTGTCTGGCGCCGACAAATGGTAAACCATATAATTATTTATCAATATAACTAAAAGTTAACCGATGATTTTAGTATAACTAGTAAGGAACTCGCGCGTTGCTGCGGCGTGAGAATTTGCAACTTAGTAGCCATTCCTATTGGTTTATCATGCATCTTGTGATATATTATATAGTACTTGTGTTGATAATTTTATTCGTATAATATAATGTCATATTAGCAAAATGATATAAGATACAAGTACAACACGTTTAGTATCAATAAAAGTAGTGGAAAATGGTACATTGTCTGATATCGGGGGAGGAATATTGTATCAAATTTATGTTGCTAGACATGTTTGCATATTCAATTCGAAAACATCATTGCAATCCGTGATTGTACATCCATAAGTTATTCAGCTGAATCACCAAACATATTACACCAAGATCAAATATATTATTGCTTTCGAAAACCCATATTTTAACAATTTAAAGTCAAAATAGCAATTTACAGACCAAGTTAAACTAGATTTTTAAAACAAATGCTAAGTATACATTTTTTTTAAAGACACAAAGTATACATTTTAGAACGAAAGTAACAAAAAAAAAATTCAACTCACACTAATAAAATTCTTGGTTAAACTTGAATAGTTAATATGAAAACTTCATGCTTGTTGTAGACTCACCTGAACCTACTGTGCGATTCACCTAAAATGGGCCACCAAGGCTGCTCCACACAAAACATGTCACTACTAAGACAAGTTACCGTGCTGAAAAATCTAACGATTATGATTTTTAAAAGGTTTGAGAAATAATTTGGATACCTAAAACCAAAAAGAAAAGGTAAGATGATCATATAGTTTACTTTTGAAATAAGTATTCTATCTTAAAGCCATAATACAAATATATATTTCGACTCGGTATTAATAAAATGGATATTCCAACTGCTTCATGTCAGCATCTTCGCCTATGACTTATCTATTAATTACTACATGTTACCTTCTTCACAAACCGGTCCGTAGCGCTAGGCATATTTCATTATTTTTTTAATTTTTATTTTCATAAGACTTGTATAGTACATATAGAAATGGATTTGATAAGGTTACTTTCAATATCGAAACACATTCCCAATGTAGATCAGAGGGTAGCATTCGATTTGTGGTTCACAGCAATTGTTCAAATCTTGTATTGGCTAGTGGTGGCTCCAGTATAAAGGTCACATGGTAGCAAAGAGGGTTTGCTGTAATTGAGTTGAATATAGCAGCCCATGCTTTCTAGAATCCTACGCGATGATGAAGGTTTCTGGTGACATTAAAATCTGGCCGGAATAACCCAACGCATGCAGCAAGTGGCAGAGAGTAGCGATCAAGAAAGGGTGACTAGGTGGGAGTTGTATGTGGAACGAGATAGCAGTTATTCTTAAAGGAATTTAGCAACGTCTCAGTTACTCATAATATTCTCAACGGTTACTCCTGTTAACAAGAAATATACCAAGGGTCACCACACTTTAAAAGGTTGTCCCATAATATTCTCAATAGTTACTCTCTTTAACAACTTATAACTTCTGGTCATAAAGTGAGATACTGAATGCATTAAACCTCTAAACAACTTATAACTTATGCTAAGGTTAGAATGACTAAAAGACCGATATACCCGTATGAACTTTTTAACAAATGCATCAACTATTTGTACCTTGAGCAATTAAGAGTGTAATTACTTAAATTTTGAAAGAATCCCCCCTAAATGTTTTATAATATAGTATAGATATGAAGAATGCATGCTGTGTTTGTGTTATAGTTTCCATAATTATGAGAGTTTTCGAAATAATAGTTTAGGATTTATGGATTCCAACTCGTGCATGCCAATGATAAATGAAAATTGCTAAATACTTGATTATTATTTATGCTGTTAATTTTTTATTTTTATTTTTTGAATGGAAAGGAACGACGTGCCAATCACCGTAACACCAGATGAAGTTGCCAACGTTGACTATTGGACCGCCGCTAGCCCCTCGACTCTCCCAAATGCTCGGAAACCCGAACTCCACCCGCCCAAGGCACAACGGTGGAATAATTAGTAAAATATGGCCTCCCATCCTAGTCAAACCGGCGCCACCCGTATTCGCTCTTCACCTGGATGCCGCAAAAATAATGGAGTGAGTGGTAATCAAACCTGGGTCACAAAGTCTTTCACCAACCACTTCATCACTACCTCATTGGCTATAAGTTATATTACTAAAATGCATTAATTATAATTATAGTAAAATAAGTATGATGTTTTTTATTTGATATGGCTTAGGATAATGTGAGAACTCACCCAAGTTGTGAGAACTAGAGAACTTAAATGGGCCAATAACCAAGTGACACTAGGGATGGCAATCAAACCCGAACCCGATGGGTAAACCCGAAACCCGACACATTTGGGATGGGTTTGGGGTCGGGTAATCGGGTATGGGTCCGGGTATGGGATTAGTTTTTATTTTTTTCGCGGGTTTGGGACGGATTTGGGATTTGATGATATACCCGTTTACCCGACCCAATTACCCGATAAAGTATACCCGTTTACCCGATTAGATACCCAATATAATTTCTACTATATCTTTTTAATATGTATGCATAATATATCTAATTGTCCATCTACATTGCACCTTGTGCTAAAATTACCAAAAAGTTAGTGTATAATATTTGTTATATATGTCTTTGATTGTTTTTGTATGATCTAAGTATTTTATAATTATACATTGTAATCATTTACATATCTATTTAATAATGGTAAATTTAATTGGTTAATAGTTACCTATCAAAAGCCAGTCGGATTTTTGGTCAGATATACTCAATAAGGAAGTTTTAAAAATTAATGGGTTTACCCGAAACCCACGGGTATACCCGATACCCGATGGGTAATTACCCGACACAAACCCGACGGGTTTTGGGCCGGGTTTGGGACAAGCATACCTAATCGGGTATGGGGTTGGGATTACCTAAACCCGTCCCAAACCCGACCCATTGCCATCCCTAAGTGACACATGGGGGCTTCTTATGTTTTTTATTAGTGGGTATTTTGGGTAATGCACATTATTAATGGTCAATAAAAACTGTCCAAAAAATTTAATTAGTACACTTTTAGTAATATAATAATCTTGATTCATGTCAGTATTTCATCATCCCAATAAAACACTGTATACTTCCGCCCATATTATTATGTGATCAGATTATTTTACACAACTCACACAAAAAGCTCTAAAAAGATACATGCAAAAAGCTTTCTAACACTCTCAACTACCCACCTAAAAATGATCGACAAAAACCCTATCAGTCTAGCAAGGAACGAGAAGTCGAGTGACTGTGCTAGGGTTCTTGAGTTTTCTCCCACAAAGATCTGCAGGATGTTACTATCTTCATCACGGAAAACCCACAGGCACAGTCAGGAGCAGAGGATGGGTCGTCAATGAGGAACAATGCAGTTGATAAGGGGAAACAGGTGGTTGATGAATCTGAAGAAACAATAGGTGTTGTTTTGGTAAAAAATTATCTAGTTATCTTGAAAATTTTCCATAACATGTTAATACTGATTTGAAAATTTGTACTCGTAAGAAGTGTCGTCGAGATTCTAGAATCCAAGACAATGTTGGGACCCATTTTGTTGGTCACGATAAGAAAAATAATACTGTTTGTACATTCTTTTAAGTTAAAATTAAGTAATTATAACCTAATTAAGCCAATTAGATGTAAAGTAGTTTGATTCTCTGTGATGGATATTACTCTGTCGATACGGGTTCAATTTATTGATGGTATCACTGTTATTCAGTTAGGTTAGTTTGATTCATCATGGTTAAAAGTAAATAAATATGGTTAGTGAGGTGAAAACTAAAATATTATTGGTAGGAACAGGCAAACTCTAACATGTTATTGGATTTGAGCCTAAGCGGTTAACAATAAATCTAAATAGAAAGAAAACGACCTAAAATAGGGTTGACCTAGGATTTGAAAAAAATATAAAAATACCCTCACCCCCCTACACACCCTCATAACTTGAACCTAGAGCTACGCGCGTACCCCTTAAGAGGGCGGGCGTCTAACCACTACACCACTAATCTTTATATATGTTGTCTTACCATGAATCAAACTGTATATATTATATATATAACACCCTTGGAAAAGAATACAAAAACCATCACCTCACCAGGGACTCGAACCCGGGCGTCCAATAACTACACCACCAATTATTTTATTGTTTTACCATGCATCAAATTATATATACTATATATAATAGCTCAGAAAATAAAAAATTAAAAACTATCACCACCCTTCTAAACCAATCAGATCACAAGTTACATTAACAACCCCACACTATTCATGCCACTCTTAACCCATATATAGTGTAATATGATACTTGTTATTGTAGCATCAAACATGTGTTTTAGTATATATTTATAATGTAATATGGGCACTTGTTACTTACCATCATGCATTTCGCAATTCTACAACCAAAACACTTCTAATTTTAGCTCCCCTTCCTTTTTACCATTTACCTCACAACGAATGGGTTGAGATAGGTGAACCTTCACATGACCTATATTTTAATTATTTGTGTCGTATTTGTATCTAACACACTTAAGATCGAGTCTTCTTAATGATCATTTGTGAATGTCAGTATACCTAGTAACAATTTAATCAACAAATAACTTAAAGGTTTTCTTCATTATTAGTTCATGATTCATTTATCTCTTATTCTCCATTAGACTTGCAATTTCTAAAATATGTAAGACACGATTTTAAATATCTTTAATAAAAGTACTCTGTATAAATTAATATTTTTCTTTTCATAATAACTAAAATTATGAGGCTAGCTAGACTTCATCATTTCTCTTTTTTAGTACATAAAAGAAACAAATATATTATAGACATTGGATATAATATATGCATGCAAGTCGAGTTCCTGTTTGATAAATGCAAGTTGCCGGAAAATCGATAGTTCATACTATCGGAGCTAAATGCAAATTATCAAAAATCGATAGTTCAAACTATATATTGAAAGGATGAATTAAAACTTCAAAGTGAAAGTAATTTTGCTTCTAACTAACAATTAATAGTTAATAGTGACAATTAAAATATCCATCTTCAACTTTCAACACGTTATCATCTATAAAATCTCAATGTAATTTTTTTTCAAAAACCCTTCAACTTGTTAACGGGTTAAACCATATATATATTTACTAATTAATGGATCGTGCTCAGGTTAACCTATGTAATAAATGGGTCATGTAAGCTAAGTGACACAAAACCTGTTTTTCTATGTCGTGTAAGACCATTGGGTGTGGAGAGGAGAGGCATCTTGATGATGGGCCGCCACGTAGGAGTGGGAGGAGAGGTATCTTGATGATGGGCCTCCAAGGGGGTGGTGTGCACCATGATGACGGGCCTCCTCATTGGTCAGAATTATTAAAAATAATAAAAAAAAATCAATTAAAAACCAAATTTTGGCCCGGCATAAGCGGCAAAAGAATGCCTCCCATGCCGCCCCTCCACCTATGCCGCCCCAAGGGGGTGGTGTAGCTAGGCCCGGCAAATCAATGCCTTCCCTATGCCGCCCCCCATACCCAATGGTCTAAGGAATTTCCGCTCCTACCAAAAGTCTTATGAGGACCACCACCGAACACGTAAATAGTTGATATTAATCCTCTTATTTGTAGTGATAAGTTATGAAAAAACCCTAAATCATCCTCATGCAATATTATAACTTTCTGAAACGTATAGCATACTCAATATCAAAAACATAGCCAGAAAGTACGTACGTGGATCATAAAGTCACATCCCATATTATAGTAGTTACAAAATCAGGGATTTTAACAAACGCAACTACCTTAATTATGATCCAAGGATGCATGCTATGCCAACAAACTCACATGTTTACTTTAGAACCAAACTTCAATCACAACTTTAGTGCTATAAAAAAGTAACTTCATGACACATGCAATATAGATATAAGATATATAAACTTATTAGTTCTTATCATTATTTTATTATTACTATTAAACATTAGGTGATGGAGGTCCAAACTTATATCACAAAAAAAAAAAAAAAAGGTGGTAAGAGTAGTAGTACTGTTTTTGACCACCTCACCCTTCATTCTCTGTATATACATAATATTATCTTGTTACCATTTTACCCTCGAGTACTCAAACCAGGAGAATAACACACTGAGAACATTATAGATTCCATAAAGATTTCACCTTTGGGACCAAACTCCAATCTTTATCAACACATGACATCTTTTAGTAGCTTGTACCTTCGAGTAGTGGTTTTTGGTGATGGAGCTCCCGTGGACTTGCCTTTTTCAGAACCCTCTTGATCACGATCATGCTTGATCTTGTAACCCGAATATTCCGACCGGTTACCATCGGCTTTTGAGCTTGATTTCTTTGAAGTAGTACCGGCTTTGGTGGTCCGGTTCGCCTCCGTTTGGCACCAATCACATGACTCGGGCGGTTCAGATGATTCCGTGTAGTAGTTGCTACAATACCTATATATTTGAATATTGTACCTCATGAGAAAATAAATATACTGTTTTTATTTTTTTTACTGCGAAGTAAAACAAAATTCTAAGAATATAGAACCTTCTACTTGAAAATGTATTAAGAATAATTTAACCTATATATTGAAAATGTTATAGGCCGCCGGGTTGGTTACTGAAAATCCTAGTTTCTCTTAGACCATGTGTAGTGGAGAGGGTTATTTATAACGCCTCTAATTCTAATTGGTCCACGTGGCAGCTGAGTCAACATGAGGAAATGAAGTGAAAAAAGGGTGTAGTGGTAGGGGGTTATTTATAATGCCCCTGAGTTGATTCTGATTGGTCCACGTTTGAAAGTCAACCCCCCCGTCCACGTGTCCCTCTCTGATTTGCTGGTCAACATTTCATTTGACGTTATATATATAATGCTAGGAGTGGATTTTGCAATATAAAGCCTCCCGTAACGGTGTAGGGCGTTATATTTGCTTTTCACGCCAAATGACGCCACCACTACACTAGGTCTTATATATATATATAATATTAAGTTCTTTCCTACTGGTGAAAAAAAAAAAGTATACTAGCCTTAAAAGTATACTGATATGATAAAAATAAAATAAAATAGTTAAAAAATTTCTAAGTGAATAAGTGCGATGTGCACTAACCTAGAAAAGAGCTACAACAAGTTATGTGGAGAACAAAAAGATTAGCAGGAACTACACATGGGTTGTAATAGCGGTCAACATAAAATAGTACAAAGGTAATTAATTTATTATTTATTATTAATTATACATAAATAAATAAATAAATATAATTACTTGGTTAATAAAATGGTGGCGGTGGTGGAGGTCGAGGTGGGCTAAGACGGTGGTGTTTGTTGTAATAGTAACAAATCACCACCTCTCACTTACGCAAGCTATGATGTGATAGAACTGCAACTTTTCTTAACATTTTAGGTGACAAATTTCTATTTAAATGATGAAATAAACATTTGGGTGTGTCTTGATTCATAAAAAGTTTGAAAATTTATCATCATGTACACATGTATATAATATATGTATATATAAACCTAAAGAGCATGAAATAAACATTTGGGTGTGTCTGAATTCATAAAAGGTTTGAAAATTTATCATCATGTACATATATATGAACCTAAAGAGAATATATAGATATAGATATAGATATAGCATGAATATGAAGAGAAATAATTAAGTGGAAAAGATGAGGTGTACGAGTGTTGGAAGCGATGGTGGCACTTGATGCATTGGAAGATTTTATCAGGGAAACCAACGTCACCACACATACAACAAACTCTTTCAACGTCCACCATTGTTGATCACAATACTTGAAACTAGAGAGAGAGAGAGAAGTAGAAGAAGAGTGATGGAATAAGGCGGTGTGAATGTGTATGTGTGTGTATATATATATTAGATATATAGAAGATATATACGTGTGTGTATAGAAAGCGTAGATGTGGGGGAGTGGGGTTTAAGTGATTAACGTACAGGTCGATGTCGACCACAGGTTTCTTGCAGTCGTTTTCAGTTATGGGGAGAGAGAGAGAGAGAGTCCAGAATATTTGGCTCGAAATGACGATTATATCCATGGATGGAGACATGTGGAAGTCTTATTGAGAAAGTATCGGTTAAACCATCAATGACAATAATCTAAAAAGGTTACAAATGCGTTGGTGTCCCCTTTGACATAAAAAGGATAGATAGTACCTTGCAAAACCCAACACCACATGACTCTTTATGGTTTCATTTCTACGGTCATTAACTCAAACTATATGTTAAGGATTTTTTTTTTTTTTTTTTTTTTTTTTTTTTTTTTTTTTTTTAATATACTATGTCTTGTGGATATGTGAGAGACCGGACGTGAGCAGCCACAGCAGCCTCACGCTAATACGACGCGAGCAGGCTCACTCCGCGAATAAAGGAATTTGTGTTGGATTTGTAGACTGTGGTCGCGCCGATGTTCAGCTCCAGCCACAACCTGGCGTGACCGGATTACTTAAGAGTCACGTCGGTGGCTTATGGTGGTGCTCAACTGGTTACACAGTTTGTCTTTCCGGCCAAGTACTATATATTAGATACTAGACTTTTGCCCGCGTTGACACGCCGTTCAACAACTTACAATTATTTTGAGCGGTAAAACGTATAAAAAAATATAGTAGAAATATTTTATTCAAATTTAAAAGCAAGCAATACACATTTTATTCAAATATCACTAAATATTTCCTTATACACCACATTTTTTTGTTTTAGTCTTGACATTCCCATCACTATCAAGTATAAATAATTTCACCCATTAATAAAATAACTTCATTGGGGTAATTAATACTTTAAAACATACTATAAAGAAAAAATTCACATGTATAATATATTTCATCGATATATACACATATGTATTAAACACGAAGTCTCTTTCATCCTAAAGAAAAACCAACCGAGTTTTGTGTCCCATAAATGCGTTTGATACTTGTTTGTTTGCCCACATACGTGACTTCTTTTCCACACGTACTCCCATTTTGTTATTATTTTCACATGATCTGGAAAACACTAACAATTAGTATGCTCATGTTGAAATCCATGTTGATAAGATTCATCTGGTATAACAATACAAAAGTAAGATTGAAGAAGAAGAAACATGGTACAAGGGATTAAAATTTAAGAAACTATAATAAATAAATCTCAATAAAGGTCAACTCCTGTTGTCATGTTCTTTATCAACATGCATAAAAATTCAAAACATACAAAAATGCCAACAAACGTTAAGATTCTAACCAAGAGTGAACAAATAATCTACCCATTATCTCTAAAAACTCATCATACCCGCTACCTCACATCACAAGTTTGCATAACTTAAGAAAAAACACAACTTTTTTCACAACATAACAATATTTTTTAAAATAGAAAGGAAGAAAACCTGCAATAATTTGTCTCCATGAGGATCTGAATCAATTGTGTTAACATTCCGTTTCCCATACTTGAAACCACCACCGACACTGGCTTCCTCGTTCTTTACTTCAACCTACTTGTAGAACATCAAAAAATATGTCTTAAGGTCTTTGATACAATCTAAAAAGATGAAAAGAAACTAACGCAAGCTTATCATTCTTACCAAAAAAACAAATGTCTTTATAACTCATAAGCACTGAAGTCTGCCAAACATTGGCTCTTGACACTTTAACAGTTAGTGTTGTTTCAATATGAGAATAATGGTCTAACCTTCAGAAAAGGCACAAGGTCGCAACTCTGCATTATTGAAACCATCTTTATAATGACCCCAAAGTATAAATATCCTCCTTGAAGCCCTCACGCATGAGGATTTAATGTTTGTGACTCCTAATGATATAGTGGGGCTGTTGGATGAAGTGCAGCCCTTTGGGCGTAGTAAAAAATCTCTAGGATCTGAAAATAATATTTAAAAAATTTAAGTCATGAGGCCCTGTTCAGAAACAAATAACCATAATAAGTTGTAATAATTAAAATGGGCATGCAAAAAAAGTGCTTAGATATGTTGTTTAAGTTGTAACAATTAGATAATTAGATGTTTGTTGTAGCTAAATTCTGATTGTTAAACCACAATCAATTGTAATAATTAAAATGGCATGTAGAAAATCTAAAAAAAGGTATAATAAATGTCGGTAGATTTTTAAAAAAACTAAAACTACAAACAAAAGCTTAGTACTCTGTACATATAATAAACCTAATATTAGTAAACAAATGAAAAGAGTAAATAATTTGTTATAATTGTAAACATGAAAATGTAGTTTGAACTCAATATTATGTTACGAAAAAACTACATGTAGGCATAATGACCAAAGTTACCTATAAACGCATCGCTAAGTGCTCGAATGTATATATACTTTACATAACAATCTGCAAACATAGATAAATGTAATGAGATAAAGAGCATAATTTAAAAGAGAACATGAAAAATTGATTTCGTTTGGTTGGAATTTTCGGTATGGACCGGTCAATCCACTAATTCTTTCCTGTGATTTTAAATTCGATATAACAATACACAAAATGCAATCTTAAAAACTAAACTGTTCTATTAAAAATACTTTTGTCAAAAGAAACCATTTAAAGATTAAGCAAGCCACCAACACCTTTGTCATTTTATTGCAAGTGACAACCAAAGTATAGGAACTGCACTGATTTAAAGCTTTTTTTTTTTTCTTAAAAAAATAAGAACAAAAAGGGTAATGTTCGTTAGACCATAAACATGACCTATAAATAATACTCGTGCACCTTGCTCGAGTCAGGTGTGTGCTTCTTTAGCACCTCGACCCTTAAACCACCCAAACTAAAAGCATTTAACTCTTATAACTATAACTTGCAAAAAACATATAAAAGAAAGAAAACAAAGCTTGCCACTTTATTATACCATAAATGATGTCTAGCAAGTTTCTGAGAATACCATTCAAGATTGGACACCATCGTCACAAACAAACTCAAACCTATATACAATTTGATTCAACAAAAAAAAAATATTCAACACTCTTTACTTGGGGCACTAATTAACCCGTACTAACTCCTATAATCATCAAAAGATAAACACAATGAAAAACTAAGAATTTAAAGAAAAAATCTTATATTGGCCCATATTTCAAAAGGCGAGAGAAACGAACCACATTCTTGTTCGCATCTAATCTCTCAAACATGCACTGGCCCGAAGATGTAACAATCTCAATAAGAAAATTAGATGAAATCAAAGAGCACACAACGTTTATACAGAGAGTAGCCAATAAAAGTCACTAACCATTGTTTGTGTTGTTGGTTTAGTCGTTACGCCTAAAAATCGCCTTTCCCTTTTGTCTCTATCCGGATAAGCAATTTATTGGCAGCCGAAACAAATCAGTACGCCACGTACACTCCTGCACAGAATATGGCTAAATAATATCTCAAATAGTTCTTATACTGAAAGTTTAAGAAGAACGAAAAATAATACTATTATTTCAAGATAAAACAAAAGCAAGTATACACAACCCCTTTACAATGTCTTAGTATTAACCAAATATAATATCTACACATGTTGGTTCCTTGTGACGAATTGAGGTTGAGTCAGCTCAACATCTAAAAAATTACTTAGTAATTTATCTATAAAAAAAGTAAGTGCTTACAAACCTAATTTATATCAAAGAAACTAAAAAATTATTTATATATGAAGTTAATTTATATCAGATTAAACCTTGCCCATTTTGCAGGTGTAGCTCTTACTTTCTATTTATTTGATGGTCTAGCATTCATAGGTTTCTTTTGTATAGGCCTGGAAGAATGGTTAGTAGCAACAGCAAAAGCCACCTCCTGTGTCACCCATTTACCTACCGCAATAACAACAACCAGAAAATTAAAAGAAGTTCAAGAAAGCCTACTCTAGCACACATAGCAATTTTGTGACTTGTCTCAAAAAGATCAAACGGGTTAAACAGTTGGCGCAACCCGACCCATTTCAAATGAACAACATCTAAAGATTATTAAAACACAACCTAGGATTCAACTAAAACAAACACTTACACAAATGCTTATTTAAACAAATGATGCGATAAAAAAGGTCACATATTATTAGTAAAATATTACGCCAATTGAACAACATGATTCTTCAAAACAAAGCAGATAACACCATATGAACAAAAAACCCAATATAGAATAAATATCTACAATAAAAAACAGAGAATAAAAAACAGAGTAGAAGCAAACAAAAAATAATTTCCTACACAGTAGAAGATGGCAAACAAAAAGTGCAATAACAAACACAGTAGAAGCATCAAACATACATCCAAATCTTAAAAAAAAAAAACATAAAATAAAATTGTTTCTATGATTTCAATTAAAAGTTTCTAAATAAAAAATCACAAGATACCAAACAAAGAGAGTACTCAGATTTGAAGATGACGGCTATAAGAATCCGACCGGCGAAAATCAAACAATAAAATCATCAAAATATCCAAATCTTAAAGAAAAAAACCCATAGTAGAATAGAATAAATCGGGATTCTTAATCAACAAGATATTCAAATAGATATTGTAGATGCGTTCAAGTTAGGGTTTTGATTGAACACAGGATTTCGATCAAAATGAATACGAAATCGAATATAAGATAAATAGATGAAACCATAATATTTTAAAAGAATTGTTACCTGATTTGGATGATACGAATCGTGGAGATATTTGCGGTTAGGGTTTATGTTGAAAGAGATGAGTTGTTGATGATCGATCATGGAGAGGGGAGGTTTTGATTTAGAGTTAACAATATGATGAATGATTTAGACCCATTATTGTCAAGCAAGCAATCAAAGACCCATTAATATTGGTAAATGATTATTGACCAAATCGAATTAGGGTTCTATTGTTTTAGGAAAGTTAATTAATATTGGTAAATGATTATTGACCAAAATTAATTGAATGATTTTTTATTTTTAGAAAAAAAGAAAAATCTTATAAATTCTCACACTTGGACACTTGGCACAATATGATAGGCTAGAGAATTGAAGGATCAACATGGGAGTGTCATGTGTCCACATTGAGTTTCATATATTAGTTGTATATATAGATAATAATAAGCTAGAAATATGTATTATTATTATTAGGGCAAGGCTAACGTAAAAAGTAGTTTATGGTAAGAAGCGTAAGAATGAATAAGGGGCGGACACATGTCTCTAGCAAAAAAAAAGTATTATTGTCCATCGCCATAATTGTTGACTTTTTTCAACTTTCACTCTCATTTTTTTAAATGGCCATAACTTTTCATACGACATTATTTTTTAAAAAAATTACACCATAAAAATAAGATTTTCATCCTCTTTCATTTTCATACCATATTGCTATACTTTTTTTTTAACAGGGTTAATAACTTTCGTTTTATTGAGGGTATACTTGCGTTTAAGAACCACAAGTTATACCTGATAAGACGACCTGGTAAAACGACCTGATCAAACGCAAGTTATAAATGATAAAACGCAAGTTATACATGCTAAAACGCGAGTTATGCATGCTAAAACGCAAGTAAGTAATATCAAGTTTTTACATTTAGACGCAAGTTATTATTGTTTATTATTGTTTAAACGTAAGTAGGTAATATCAAGTTTTTACATACATATAATGATCCAATGTTAAATGCTTTTAGATGATAATGAAAACAAGCCTACAATAATAACTCTCAATTTACTCTTAAAGCCTTTAACTACTAGGTGGAGAGTTTAAATGATAAGAACTTGTTTTCTAAGAAGAAAAAGAAAAAGTTTGAACCAATAAAAAATGTTTTATTTGATATTGGTATTAAATGTTTGTAACCCCCCCCCCCCCCCTAAACTAACTTTGAATATCATTACAAAACAAATGTAGGATTCATTTAGGATGAACTCTAATATGTGTAGGATTAATTTCGAGACGTGTATGATAAATGTAGGGTGAATTTTAATGTGTATGATGAATATCGATATGTGTAGGATACATATCGATATGTGTAGACTATAGCTATGCTGATGAATTATGATATATGTGTAGGACAAAGTGAATAGTTAATGTAAAAAGAGTTATAGTATTTAATGTTTTACCATAATATCATTTCTTCTTTTTGTTCTCACATTAACTTTCTTCTCATTTGATCCCCCTACCTAATGATGCATATTTAGCCACACAATAGGCAAATATTTTATTCTTTTGGAGTTGCAACGAAGGGCCTTCAAGAATGGTACTCGCTGACTAGAACGTTTTACTTTTATACGTGTGAAGATTGTTAATCACAATCAAAACTTGATTATTTTCCTGTCAGTGGGTATGATGGGTGCACTGAAAGTAGAATAGAAGCAGATCAAACTCCCAAGCTAGGAGTCACACTTCCTAAAAAACCTAAAACAAGACCCATAAAATGTAATTTTATCAACAACTCCAACGTGTGGGGAAACAAACTAAAAAAACAAAAAGCTATTGTTACATTCAGAATTTTTAAACGCAAGTAATAATATCAAGTTTTTATATTTAGACGCAAGTAATATCAACCCAGCAATTTTTTTTAAAAGTGTAGCAATATGGTATGCAAATGAAAGATGATAAAATGCTTGTTTTTATGATGTGTTTTTTTTTTAAATAATGTCGTATGAAAAAGTTGTGGATGTTAAAAAAATGGGGGCGGAACTCAACCATTATGAGTTATACCTATTTTGCCCTTCACCTCCTCTTTTAGAAACTCAACGTATACTTTTTCCCTTTTAATCTCATCCATTGATTTATTTTGATCAAAAGCCCAAATACTTCTTATACTTTTTACGTTAAACTACTTTTTACACTACACTTTCTCTTATTATTATTATCAAAGATTATGTTATATGATCCAAAAGACCCGACGGTTCATCCAAAAGATCCGATGGTTCATATGTATACATAACGGTTAGGTAGTTATGGTGATTACCGCCTTTATCCATGTGTATATATATGTATTGTATGCTTCATTCTAAGGTTATCGAGTTTGTTAAACCAAACCAAAGAAAACCGAAGAACACCATCAAGAAAATCTTTGTACAATTCATCCAATATCAATGAAATCATATATTTGTCTATAGATTCTTATGTTTGAATTCGTTTGTTGATCTTCCGCTGCCAACAAAACTGGTATCAGAGCAAGGTTTAAAGAAACAAAAACAAAGAATCTCGTCGGACAAAACAGAGCCTCGAAGAATTCATTCAAAAAGACGTATCAGAATTGAGAGGACCATTTGAAACTGTGAAAGGACAATCAAGAACAACGATTCCGCAATAATTTCTTATCGGTGTTGAAGGACCGGTCAAAAATAAGAGTTTAAGAAAAGACCAACTACCTTATTGTAACAACCCGGTCATAGGGGTCGCTTGTACATCACGTGTGTTGAACTGTGTAAACTTGGAAACTGGCTTTTGAACTGATAAACTGTTTTTGGATCCATTAAACTACTTACACGGACTCACCAGCATAATTGCTGACCCAAAACTCTTTTAAGCATGTGTTCAGGTACTGCAAATGGATGGATGGCAACCGCGAGGTATATGCTTGCTAGTAGCGGATTAGAGGTTATTTGGTTAGAAGATTCGGTTATACATGTTGCGGTTAGAGCATCTAGAGATAAGCGGGTTAGAGATCGGATCGGCTAGTGGACTACACCTCATCAACTGCTTCGACGACCGCCGCGTCTCGTCCCTGCACAGTTATTAGTTTATTTATTTAAGTTGTGTAATTATATTTTTGGATAATAAATTGTATAAACAAATAAATATTAGTTATCATTGCTTCCGTTGTGCAAGTCTGTTACCAAACTGTCGTAACGTCCAGCCCCCTCCTGGTCGGGTTGTTACAGTTGGTATCAGAGCAACGGTTGCAGCAAAATAGGATATCTCCAGATATCCTATACCACACCAGGACAACTTAGAGAACTTAAGCGTTTAAGACTCTAAGACTACCTAGCTAGGGAATGCCTTAAAATTTTATAAGACCGACCGAAATAAGGAACGAAATAAGTTGAAACTTGAGTGCCTGAACACACTAGAATGCTTACCTGAATTTGGAACCAATCAACCAGTTAAACGGACTTGGTTTGACACGTGAATGATGACTACGACGGAGATTACTAGAATAATTTCGTGAGGTAAATTGACGATTACACTTGACGTCATGTAATTGTGAATTTACAGGCCCGAAAAAGTTCTAAGAAATCCGAAGAGTCGCCGAGATTTTGAGTGAGGACAAAAATATAAGACAATGAACTTAAGTGCGGAAAATGGACAATATTGAAGTTTGAGAAAACGGACCAAGTTAGAAACGAAAACAAATATGTGATATACTCGTATGACAATAGTAAGGGCCTGAAACTAGACATACTTGGTACGATTTGTGTGTTACGATACTATATATGTATATATGTGTATACCTTCGACCGTTGTAGTACTTGACTCTTAACTTGTATATATATACGTACCATGAACTTAAATGAATATAGTTTTACGATTAAGAAGTGAACTAACTATGAGAACCAGGTACCTCGCCAAAACTTGGCGCCGCAATTTGAAAGAACCAAAAATACCAAGAAGGAATTCGATCTGCCTAGCAAATGGATAATTCGATAAGTTTTACTTTCAACCAAATAGTTATCGTCTACTATACTATTGTGTAAATCAGGTTCATGCATACAAAACCGTAGGATCATATCTATGCATCCACCAATCGACTAAGGTTAAAAGTTGCAAGTTTAACCCTTGATTCTTAGATTTTCCTATCCAAACTTGACCAATTTAAGCCCAAATATAGCGTTTTGGATCTACGACATGATACCGTGTTATAGAGATGATCCGAGAAGCTTAGTTTTCTAATAAAATAGATATTGTCGATGGTATGGTCCACGCGTATGTATAGGTTGAACTTTTGCGTTATCGGTTAGGCAAGAAACTAAACCAATAGTTACTAGATCACTTTATTCGGATTTGATTGATATCAACCTCCGCGGATTTAAGATAAATATAGTATGTTAGGTTTGTGATCGCTTAAACAGGTTTTAGAGATGATTCAGGAATGTCAATCGGAAAGGCGGTAACCTAGGCTTAAGAATGTAACGATCACCATGAGTATCCTAACCGACAACTCAAAGAAACTAGGAATGAACACTACATGAGGTATTTTTAAGATTTAATATGAGTACTGTCGCTTTGATAACCCATGACGACTTTAAATAAGTGTCAGAATCTTGGTAACCATTTAGATAAGGACGAGTTATTCGTATGAAGCTTGCTAGATTTATATTGGAAGGCCCTAACGGGGGGAGTGGATGCGTTCAAAATACCATTATAAGGAATATTTGATATGAGTAAGAAACACTGCCGAGGTTAGTAGGAAAAATTTACTTATATAATAAAATCGATCATACGAGAAGATAAGATTTAAGGAATCTAAAGAAAAGATATGTGCCGGTGATATGGTTAAGGTCAATATAGCGTGTTTAGATGGTTAACTTTTTATGATTCTTAACATTTTGTCACCATATCTTACATCACGTACCATATAAAATATTGAAGGGTTAAGAAATTCGACAAAATATTGATGATATAGATGGAATTAACCACAATATTAGGCATAAAGTTTGAGAGAGTAGCATATAATCCTTAAAACATGATTTATTATAAGACCTCCATTCTGGAAGTTAATCAACACTTAAACATAGTTATTAAGAACGAATAGCAATTGGAGCACACATGTAGGAATTTTCAACTAATGCCATAGCCGAGATATAATTGTAACACCCTTTTGAACAATTATCACACTCTCCATCATTTTTTTTATGAGAAACTTCTATCAAGTTTTTGGGAAGATTTTCAGTACGTTTATGAAGTATCATTGGTGTGGTGGGTTAGCTGCGGTACACCCTATATATAAACACCAATGATGCATCAAAAATGGAACCGAGAATCGAACCAAGAACCAACCGTAATATGACAAATGTATGAACCATTTGTTTTAAAAACTAAACATAGCATGAGGCTTGGTATGGAACCACCTAAAATTATGATCGAGTATAAGAAAATAATTACGTAAGCACGGGCATGTTGACCCGAACATTGAATCCGAGTATGGAGCATACTGGATTTGTTCAATGGATAGCCCGAAAATAATTCCGAGGACGTAATTCCATTAACGGGGGGAGAATGTAACAACCCGGTCATAGGGGTCGCTTGTACATCACGTGTGTTGAACTGTGTAAACTTGGAAACTGGCTTTTGAACTGATAAACTGTTTTTGGATCCATTGAACTACTTACACGGACTCACCAGCATAATTGCTGACCCAAAACTCTTTTAAGCATGTGTTCAGGTACTGCAAATGGATGGATGGCAACCGCGAGGTATATGCTTGCTAGTAGCGGATTAGAGGTTATCTGGTTAGAAGATTCGGTTATACGTGTTGCGGTTAGAGCATCTAGAGATAAGCGGGTTAGAGATCGGATCGGCTAGTGGACTACACCTCATCAACTGCTTCGACGACCGCCGCGTCTCGTCCCTGCACAGTTATTAGTTTATTTATTTAAGTTGTGTAATTATATTTTTGGATAATAAATTGTATAAACAAATAAATATTAGTTATCGTTGCTTCCGTTGTGCAAGTCTGTTACCAAACTGTCGTAACGTCCAGCCCCCTCCTGGTCGGGTTGTTACACTTATTAGTTAGGGTAAGTCGGGTGTCGAACCACGAGGAGTATTGTGGAAAGTGTTATTTTTCACAAGTAAATTTAAACTAAACGGAAATGTAAAATCGCTTGGTTGATTGTTGATTAATTAGCAAATAATAAAAACAACGTAAAGAAAATGGAATTGTAAACAATTAGAGAAATGGTGACCTCTCCAGGATCCCGGTTAATTACTTTAGACAAGGTTTATATAGTTTGCTAATTGATATCACATAGACATGATATGTGGTTAATATGATTGATAAAGAAGGTTGATTAATGACTTTGCTGACAGCCGATAACTAGACCGCGACTGTTGACACGGTTGATTATCACCTAACAATATCTTAATGACAGCTCGTAATATTGAAAGACACGACTTGCAAGTATTCAATGACCCTCGATTAGAAACCGTGTTGGTTGATGAAATCCAAAACAAGCATATCATTCAATAAACATTCAACAATAATATTAACGTACCACAACCGAAACTGAAAGTTTAAACATTCATAATTTCAATCCAATTTGTTCGACAAACATAAACCTTGCAAATATAACTAACCATTCACTTGGAGAGGTTCACTGGTGATTAGCCACTCATAGTGGTGAAGAACGCTCTTGTTAGATGATTAACACTTGATACCATGATGATTCGGATGAAGAGATTGATTGCTTGATGTTCTTGTATGATGAAAGTAGCTCAAAATCCTTCAAATGATGCTCTATTTTTGACTTTGGACGGTTCAGCAGCGACTAGGTTATGGTTTAGGCTTCTATCTCTTTAAAAAAAAAAAAAAAAACTTTCCAAAAATTGTGGGAGTAACCGTCGCCCCCTACGGCTGGCAACAGGGGGGTTACGGCGGGTGTTCACTGCTTCTTTTAAAGTTGTGTTGCTGCCGCTCGTTGTAAGCTACGCCTGATCAGACAACCCTTACGGCTGTTGATCTATGATTGTTTCAAGATGATATGCTGCTGTTTCGGCATAAGGTGCGGCCAGAAACAAAGCCTTACTGTAACCTTATGTATTTTTCATAATATTGTAATATATTTTCTTTTATAAAAAAATTTACTTTTATAAATTTCATTCTCTTTTACCCATTTTAAACATTTATATAAAATAATTGAATATAATATTTATTAATAAGAAAGTGGTAAAAGACATAACTCTTGTTGACTTTTTTGAAAAAAAAAAAAGAACGTATAAAAAAAACACATTTTTAGGAAAACTCCTAGAATGAGCATGTCATCTTCCCAAATCCACTAGAGTTGCCAAAAAAAAAATTAATAATAATAAATATCCGGTAACCGTCTCCATTATTCCAATGCAATATCATGGCTCCAATTAAGGAGTTTACTAATCGAAGAACCACATACCAACTCCTTTTAAATATCGATCACCCTCTCGTTTCCCTAGCACATATCACACAACCATTTCCTCTCGTCTTCCTCTCTGTCAAGGCTTTAACCTACCGCAACCCTTGTTGTTTTCTTCGCATGCTAACATCCGCAAACCCCGCTAGTCATGCCGCTTTCGCGCACAATCTTGAAGCCGCTTTAACATGTTCGCATTCTAAGGTAAACCACCGGCTTTCATGTTTTTTTTTTAGATGCACATGATTATTTACAAAACTCATATACTTTGTCAACTTTAAAACTTGATCTAAAAGAGGATCTTAAATCTACTTTACTGTTGTTAGTTACAAAATTTTCACTACCCACAATATGTAGATTTTTGGAAAAGAAGTGATAATATGGATATATTATATATATAGTTTTGAAGCATTTCAATAGATTTGTTTGAAATCCATGAACAACTAGTTTTATAAAATTTTAAAACACTGAATACATGAAAACCAAAAGATATATAGTGTCCTCTTTCTGTTTTTTTTTTATTTTTATTTTTTTTAAATCTCGTCAGTTGTTTAATTATATCATGATGTATCAAACAATATCTTAATTAAATTATTTTTTTTATATTATTGTCATACGAGCTTTACATTTTTTTTACGTATGAATTTTTAATGCTAAGAATAAATATCATAACCAATTAGTGATTGTCCTTTATTTCCTTTTTTTAAAGATTTAAAACCCAAACTTTCTCATTTATCATAGTGCTCATATTTATAAACCGACACTAAAGACTATAATTTTAGTAATTTTTATTTAAATTATTTTTATTATTTTTGTTATACAAAACAACATGATAACCCTTACCCTTACCTACACTAACAACACCAAACATTAAACGCCAAACAATACTAATTTGAGTATTAGAGAAGTTTGAATTGAACCGAAGTTACGATAATGTTTAGGAACTTGCTACACCTGATTCAAGCTTTAGAGATTATATTGACCTTCGTTGTTTCTCGTTAAATTCTAGCAAATCCATGACGATCAAGGTGAGTTTTACATAGCATAGCCCCTTTTCTATTTATCACCATTTTTGGGGTGAAACATGTTACATCATTCTATATGCAATTCAATCATAAAGTGTCTATGTGTTTTTCTATGTTGCATTATGTCTTGAACATGACTAGGGTAAGCACAATTCTAGCATAATCATTAACATTGATCAGCCGACTGTATACAATGATAGATCTATCGGACTGACAATCCCACCCGGATACGTGCCTCCTACAAAGGTAGCGTGGGTGATTGTTATCGCATAACATAATCGAGTGAACCATGAGCGTATGGGATGTACCACAATATAACAGTCACAAGGGTTGATTATGCACTCGATTTACTTCTAGTATGTTTTCACATATGGACTAGACTTGTACAAGTTTTATTCAATTATCAAAACCTATGTAATTCTCACCAACTTTTGTTGACCCAAAATATTTTCAAACTTAACATGTTTCAGGTTATAGCTTGCTCGAAGATTAGAGTTAGTGCTTGAAGATGCGTAGCTAGTATTTGTTATTTTGATGTACAAATTTTTAGAACAATTGTATGTAATTCATTTAAATTATTTATTGAAACTTATTATTTACCATGAGTTACTGAACAATCATCAATACGTGACATCCCGATGTTTCCGCCATCGGTTGGGGTGTTACACTTACGGTCAGCCAAAGCTGAAAGAGCAGAGCCATTAAGCTCCTAGTTTACTTCATTAATAGCTTGACTTTTGTTTTACTCTCCCTTTTCTTTTCTCGCATCATTCTAACAACCCCAAACATCCTCAAATCAATTTTCATTTTACTATTATTATTATGAATTCCATGCTCCTCCTTAACCTTATGTCGGCCACGCAAAACGTCACTAACATCTTCATATCTTCGGTTCACCATCCGAGCTCAACCTCAACCACGTTTAAGCTTCCAAATTCATCCAATTGTGTCGTTTATCCTACAATCACACATGGTTACGTAGTTATCACATTCAAAGCATATAAACACTCAAACGACATTAAAAACACATAAACACTTTCTGCAATTGAACAGACCAATATCTTCATCTCGATTCCTTCTTTCAAATCCGGTGAATAATCACCTAGAATTGTGAGTTTCAGCCAACGGCGTTAGTGTGAGTTAACTGTGGGTGCATTGAGAGCAAAATGTCTGAAAGGTGGGACTGGTGGGAAGAATAAACCCAAATGGAATTATTATCGGCCAACTGCAAAAAGATGAGACTAATAAATTCCATTTTGCCTTTTTTATTTACTTTATTGAGAAAGTATAGGGTACAAAGTATACTTAACATAAAAAGTGTAGTGTGACATCCGTCACCCTCGTCATTCATCTAGTTGTCAATTCTAACCCTTGTACGTTTTAACGTTTTCAAATTTAAATAAAAAAAAACTTTATGAGTAATTACATTTTTATTTTCGCACGTGCTTAAGTTTTAACTAAAACCGTGTTCTGAGCGTCATTTAAACATATTAGGATATAACATTTAAAAAAAATTCACTTTCAAGATCATTTATTTATTTATACATATATATTAAATTAAAGTTTAAAAAGGTTTGAACTTTAAGAGTTTAAAAAAAAAAAATATGTGTTCAAACTAAACTTTGTTAGTATAAGTTAGATTTGTAAAAGGAAAAACTAACCAATTCTATAATAAACTAACATAGTTAAAAACTCTAGGGGCCATTATTGCAAATACTGATAAGTTAAAACAAGACCCAGCCCCAACCCCTACACACTGATTTTCCGGCAGTACTATTCCGACCGGCGAAACAGATTCCGGCAACATTGAAAAAAACCAACTGCAAGGCCATTAAAAATCGTTTTAATGTCTATTTCGGTTTTCTCCATCAACTAGTAACTGATCCCAACATTTAATCGAACAAGTAACGCGTTTTTAATGTGTTTTAAATCGGGTTCATGAATGTAGCGACCGGAATTCTTTAAACGACTTAAAGTTCGTTTTTTTATCGGAAGCCACATATATCACATATGCCATTCGACCTCTGCACGTTTATATTTCTTAAACCCACTTTCAAAACATCCAAATCAGGACCTGCGAAACCTGCAAATTGATATTAAGCATCGGCTTTATGTTCTTCGTGTTCGACTCTTAAGCAAGCTTGTAAGTGACTTTTAATTATGCCGTTTGACTTCTTAACAGTCGTGAATCATTAGCCCCATGAATTTAGATGTGAAACATCTCTGTAACGAGTTATTGATTTTAGCTTAGGGTTAGGGTTCTTGGCTTGTTTATTTGGGGAAGAAGATGCAACTTGATAAATGGTTATAAATTTTTATCTTCAGATTTGTTCAACAAGAGTGGTTGTGGTGTAGTTGTTGAATGTGTGTTATGTAAACAGAAGGAGGCGGGTTCGAACCCCACCACCTGCATTCCATTTCATTTTTTTCTTTCTCCTTCTTTTCAGTTTTGTTATATCTATATATATTAATAAATAAACATTTATATTACTTATAAATTTGAAATATTCATAATAAATTCATTTTTGATCTAAAAATTATGAAAATTTAGGAGTAGCTTCTTGACACCTCCTAGAAAATTGTCCCACTTTTAGTTTTTGGAAAATGTTTATTTTTATATTCTTTATTGAATTAAACTGTTCTAATCATATTTAATTGATAAAAAATTCATTTTTAACGATTTTAATCTCAAATTTTTTGATAAATTATTTCCTATGATTATGAACTGAAATAAAAATATTTGGTTTAGAAAACATTTGTTTTTATTAATTTCCCTATTTTTAATCATTTAAACATGATTTAATATCATTAAATCAGTTTTAAATATAAATAAGTTTATAAAAATTATGGGAAAATTATTTTCATTAATTTACATCAGAAATCATCCATTTTCTATAAAAATAGCATTTTTGGATCATGTCTTGAATTATTAGTCTTATTTATGATTAATTAGACAAAATTAATAATTTATTTATTTGTACTATTAAATATCTATTTTATGAATACTTTTCTTATAAAATAGAAATGTTTATGTTTGAAAATCTTAATTATCGTTTGTAGATCATTGTGAAACACGTAATTATTTATTTATACATTTATAATTATTGCATCTATAATAATTAGTTAAAGTAATTAACTAAATCATTTTGTCATAATTATTTAAATATATTTTGATCTAAATATTTAATTGGTAATAATTATATTACCTAAATCATATTTACAAACTTTGGTATATTATTTTTAATATACAACTTTTACATTAATTTGACTAAACATAAAAACTCTAATTCCCCAAATCGACTTAGCAAAACCCTAATGCCTTAGACCTAGTTACCTTAGACTCTTAGACATTTCCTTATTAGTATTCGTATACATTATAGGTTGAGTTCCTCGGAATTCCCATTACTTAGCTCACGACCGCTTAAGTTGGATTTTGATCGTTTCCGCAAACTGTGAGTATATCTTTCCCCTTTTTACTGTTTTACTATTCTGGGGTGACTCATGTACTTATATATTAATCAAGTTTCAATTTCTTTTACTAAATGCAATTCTCATGTGTGTTTGCTTTATGTTAATTGGTGTGTCTATGACTTGTCAAAATCATTAACCGCTGGGCGGCCTAGCTTTTCAATGAATAGTACTATGGTATACCCCCTTGAGACTCTGTTAAGAGAATCTTGGTCATTGTCTTGTTAATTCATTATTCAGTTGGTTAGTCATGTGTTAGTCATTATTCTCAGGTTTGGTTTTGAACGGATATTACTTATTACATAATTGCAAATGGTACCGCACATGAATTGCTAAACATTTTTCCTACTATATATATATATATTCAAACAGGGTATGCTCACCAATACAATTTTTGTATTGACCAAATTATTTTGTACATGTTTCAGGTTGTTTTGAGATGCATCCTTAAGCTTTCGGATTTATATTTAGATTTTTGTTTCATTGTTTTTCAATTTAGTTGACGGTTAGAATCGTTGTATTTCATTTCAATGTAATAAATTATTAAATCAATGTATTCAAATTTACACATTAGTCCATGAGCTATCGAACAATCGTCACTACGTGACACCTCGATGTTTCCACCATCGGTTGGGGTGTTACATGTAGGAAGCCACTAGAACTTGCCACCTGTCAATTTAACCTAACCACAGTTAAACCACGATTAAACCTATTTTTTTCTTCCCTGGTCTAAACTTTCAGAACATAAACCTAACCCATCCTCCTTTGAAGCCAACGTGTATTCTAACTTCATCGATCGAGATCTAACCACCGCCACCACCACCACCATCATCATCACCAACCGCCGTTACAGAAAATGGAAGTTTTAACAATTATAAAGCTCGAACGAGTACTACATATAGGGTTTAATATGATTGTTGGCGTCGTAAGAGTTGGCCTCCGTGGGCGAACGATTAAGCAAGAAGACAATAATGCTAAAACGGGCTGTGAATAGGAGAACTTTCGGAGATTAAGGTTTTTTTTTTTTTTTTTTTTTTTGAAAATGAAGCTTTAGGATGCAGAATGCACATATCAAACAACAACTAACAAATGAATAATTAGTATCTCCCATTAGTATCAACATCAGGACCAGGACCTGCATATATGGTTGCTCTAAAGGGAAGAAGTTTATTGCAAAAAAAAATTATTAAGTTGAAGAGGGAAGTGGTTAGGGCATGTGCGTTTAAAATTTGTAAAAGGTGCGTTTAAATTTTTTTAATTAGTGCGTCCAAATTTTCAATGAGTGCTTCCAATTTTTCAATGAGTGCTTCTGAAATTTCAATGAGTGTTTCCAAACTTTTTAATGAGTGCTTCCAACTTTTTAATGAGTGCTTTTAAATTTTCAATGAGTGTTTCCAAACTTTTTAATGAGTGCTTTTAAATTTTCAAAGAGTGTTTCCAAACTTTTTAATAAGTGCTTCTAAATTTTCAATGAGTGCTTGCAAACTTTTTAATGAGTGGGTTTAAATTTTGTAAGTGCGTTTACATTTTGTACAATGAGTGCGTTTAAAATTTGTTAGTGCGTTTAAAAGTCTCTGTTTTCACCAACTTCATCTTCTTCCTCTGCAACTTTTTTTTTACCTAATTTTTATATTTAATCATACTTATTGAAAAAAATCGAAAGTATTTGACAACTATTACGAACGTTTATTCATAATTGTATGTTTTTTTGTATGATTAAATCGTTCCACTGTAAATCTCTGTTTTTATAAATTTTTTTCGTTTTCGTTCATTGTAATCGAATGTTTTTTGTTATTTTGATGGTGTAATCATTCAGATTGGTTTAATCGATTTCAATTGTTGAAAATTTTTGTTTTTCGATTGATTTTTGTTGTTACGAATTGAAAAAAAATGAGATGGTTTTTCATAATCTACCCTTGGTTAGTTTAACCCAAGTATGATTAGGGTTTTTAAACTGCATCCAGCCATCTTGTTAATCTAATGGTTGAGATTGCGTCTTACGCTTTTTACATTAAGAAGCTTTGTACGTTATCTCTTCCCTACTTTATTTATTAATTTAAAACAAAATTGAAAAAAAAAACATAAACCGAGCTAGCGTGGAGGCCACCCAGCCACTATCCACGCCACCATCACCTCAAGATTTTTTTTATCTTGAAAGAGGATTTCACTTACGTTGAGGTGGATGCTACATGTGTATCGATGCTCTCTTAATAACATATATGACCACTCCAAGTACAATAATGGCATAAATGTTGTTCAAAGATAATGTGATACATTTATGTCTAGCAAACAAGATCACTATATATTCCTTCGCATGCATGTACAACAAAAATTGCTTGTGACTTGTGAGGTTATAGTGATTTGATAAATTAGAAATTCTCTAGATGTTCTCTTATTGGGATACGAAACTGAAATAGTTGGTTTTGCTTTCGAATAGCCTAATTAGAAGTGCCGAATATGATCTAAGCACCTTGGGTATCTTTGAACCTAAATGCTACCAGAAAATCCAAAGCTATTCTAAAAGAAGTGACCAAAGAAGAGACCTCAAAAAATGGAAACCCCTACTAACCTCTAGATATGTAAATGCTTGCAAGAACCGTTGATCGCTCTTACTTTATATATACTCTAAAGTAGCATTTTCTTCTATTTGCCTCACGTACATTTTTTTGTGTTATTCTATGTAAGATGATTCTAAGAACCAAATCCCTTTTTACGGATTTGTTGTTTTTTAAGATCATCGATCAACTTTATAACTGAAAAGAACGTTGTAATGTTATTGTCTAGTGAAATGCTTTTGCAGATGCATTATATAACATAAGAATTCTAAATTTATTCTTTTATCATATGTGTATATATTTTATAGGGGAGTGATCAATTGCAAGTCACTTCCTATGTAAATATTAATAAACTAGAATTCCATACACAACTATTTTCATAAGTTAACTAGGTTTTATATCATGCACGCGTTGCGGCGCGAGAAACCGAGTCGTTCTCGGTTGATAACATAACATGATCTAGGGAAAATTCATATTGGGGTAATTAAACAAAAGCTATCACTTCAATCAAATTGAATTGTCAAAGTCCAAGCATCAGTTACTGACATGGTTTTTTGAAGGATTGTTGTTGTGGATATCGTTACCACGCTACGGCTGCGTTTATGGCTGTAATGGAGATTGCAGTGGTCTGTGCGACCACAACCCAGCAAGTCCATAAATTCCAAGCTTATCAAGGGGGTCTTACAACAAAATCTTCAATCATCAATATGCTCAAGAAAAGATAAAATTTCTACCATCAATATGCTCAGCAAGTTTATAAGTTTTTACAATTTTAACAAATTGTCATAAAATTTGAAATAAAAAAGCAGTGGAGAACGGATACCGTTTGATGCCACTGGAATCCTGATGTGTACCATGCACCTGAATTTACTTAATGAATCCAAACTAAAGCTTTGTTCCATATTGTGAACGAAAAAAAAAAAAGTTTACATCATGGAGCCATAAATTGAAGAATTCGAAAATGGAGCCATAAGCCCATAACCAACACAACCACCACGCGACTACCGCTGCCTTCACTCTGAGAATATGAGTCATTTCTTTGGCGACTAAGGATGGAAACGAATGTCGATTGTCCATGTCTTTCTCATCTCCTTCCTTGAACTCTGAATGATTTGTAAAACAAAACAATGATTAATATTTTAGATAAATATTCATCTCAATTAATACATTTGTGTGCAAATCAAATAAACTATTACCTGATGATTACTTCACAGGATATTCTGAAGAAGCTTCAATTTTGAATGCACTAAATCAAGAAACTCACAATTTACCTATGGTTTCTAATCATTTAAAGTGTGAAACACCCACCTTTCCCATAGGATTAATCAGTATGTTGACCTTTAAAAGTCAAATAAACGATATCAATCATTAATAATTCTAGGTTATCACAACTTTGAGATCATTTGCATCCGTGGCTATATCATTTTAAAGCTTCAGTAATATACATTTGGTTCATCTTTCTTAACACGACAACCACCGGTATGTAGAGTACTCTCGATTGAACATTATAGGTGAGCAATTGTGTTGTAATAACAAAAACAAAAGAGATAGACTTTCTCCCTGTATAGCATACCGCCCACTTTAAATGCATCCTAATTAAAAAATTAAAACTTGGTTAGTAATATATACCACATAAGACTTTCATAAACCAAGCAAAACACATAAAAATTGACTAAATACTCACTCCAAGATTTGAAAATCGAGAAAGCAAATGAAGGTCGTTTAACTATAATGTAAAATGTCAAAACTAATGGAAACATATATAAACAACATTAAAAAGGAATAATATCATATTTCCAAGAAGCTATTCTAAAATTTTTGTACCAGTTTTGTTTTTTTTTTTAATAAATATTCTTGAGTTTATGAACTATTGTAAAGATTTTTTTAGAAACTAAATCAAACCTAAAGCACATTAGAAGCTTGTTTGTATATAAAACATGTAACATGGTTCATGTTTTGAATTTCAAAGGTTTAAAAACAAATTAAGTGCCAATATAATGTTATCAATTCCCATAGCTCATACTCAACTTCTAATAAACAGATGTAAACTCCTAAAGGTGCATGGAACAAAGGTCTGATTCCATATCTAAGAAACAAAAAAGCCATAGAACATAGGTTACGGAATCAAAGGTTTACCATCGAAATAGAAGAAAAAGAAAGTAACATGATCGGAGTTGGCGGCTACTCCCGTCGATATTAACACCACCTCCGGTCATCGTCGGCGCGTACGGTCAGCGCCGCAGCTGAATCGTCGTGGTGGTTGGTTGGTCGGATGTATGTATGTGTGATATAGAATGGGCAAGAAGATCGGTAAAAATGGGTGGGGCGGCTACCGTTTGAAAACCCCAATCAGACTTTAACACCAAGACAATAACGTGGAAATTGTTTAAACAAACAACAAACAACTCGTCCAAAAAATTAAAACAACTAACCGGCGTAGGAAACAGGATTCGATCCTAACCCCTTTCATTAATACACCAACCGGCTCACCACTACACCACACACACCATATCTTAACTACATTCCTAACTAATTATATTTATCAAACCCTTATAATTTACTGTTCATTTCAATTTACTGTTCCATCAGTTTGTACATTAATATATATTAATGAGATTACATTCTCTATATAATGTGTGATCAGAATTTTGTTTATTTGTTTTTGAGTTTGCATATAATATTCCCCATATAACATATTGTGGTTAAAGAAATGGTAGAATTAAACAATTAAAGATATAAATAGATAATTTTTTAACAGCTTAAATTACATTAAATCCGTCTTCAATGAGGCTGGAATCAGGGCCGGCCCTGAAAATTCAGGTGCCCGGGCCAAGCTACAAACATTGTGTCCCTTAGCTTTAGTTTTAGGCCTTAACGAAATAAATATTTAAGCTATTTTTTAAGCTACGATTAAAGCAATATCAAATTGATGGATCAAATTTTATTTCCTATTTAGGTTGTAGTCTAACGGTAGAAGGAACAAACCCTCTTGGGGGAAGTTGGGAGTTCGAATCCCACAAAGGGTGAAAATATAAATGGGTTAAAGTTTGACAATTAAAAAACTTGTTTCATAACAAAAATAAAAGTTAAAAAAGAAGTCAAAACCAACCGGTAAAAAACAAAACAAGTGTGAGCCCTCTTCATTCCATCTTATTCATCATCTTTAGTCTTACACTCATTAATATACCTGCAATTTTTTTCTTAAATTCTTAACATCTCTCAACAATTCTTTACTTTTTGTTTTATATAAACTATACCATTCACTTTGATTAACAATTTTGATGCTCAAACATACAAAAATCCATCGAATTAAGGACATCACTGTTAAGAAAACTTGGATTTCCGGAGAGTCAATGTGCCCCTGAGAAATTGGGCCCGAACCGGAAGTCCTCCCCGCACCCCTTAAGGACCGGCCCTGGCTGGAACATTTTATCTCAACAACATCCTATCTCTAATAGTTTTTGCCAATTTAACCTAACCCTCACCCCAATTAAATAGATAATTGATTAAAAGCTAACAAATTTACAGACAAACTAAATAAAGATAGATATACCTTTTGTATAAGATAATATTGTCTTAAATTGATTATTAAATTATCTTTTGTGACTTTCTAAAGCAAGGATAAACAAAAAGAAATATGATATAAACAAACTAATGTACACTTAATATTAAGTAAAAATGCACATTGCTTAATGTACTGAATTAGAATAAAGTGCGTAAACGTTTAATGTAGTATACAAATTGGTTCTGTTAAATGTTCTTTTATTTAATAAATTGCATTAATGAAACCATCATAACGAAGGGAATAAAAGGAAAAACATTATTTCATAATAAAAAAGAGCATAAAATACTTACTAAACACAGTCATTATTTGTATCACAGGAATTATAGAAGTTATTGTCAAGATTCAAGAACTCAAGATGTGATAATGTGTAGTCATTATTTGTATCACATAATTAATTATAGAAGTTATTGTCAAGAACTCAAGATGTGATAATGCGTCTAGTTTTTCATTGAAGCAATGCATGTCTTCACGAAAACACTATTGTGCAACCAATCAATTTTTTTTTTTTCATTTTTTATGTTATATGTTGATAACGACAAGTTACATTAAGATAGTGGGTAAGTGAGCAACAAGTTGTGTCGCTATCACCGGTCAATATACATGTGTGTTATCTATGTTTGAATGGAGCAAAACACATGTACATACTTTGTGAAAGCAATATGTTAGTTAAGGCAATCATCTCCTTGGGTGTTTTAGTTATAACTTATAAGGACTTGAGGCAATCATCTCCTTGTGTGTTAGTTAATTAAGGCCTTAAGCAATCATCTCCTTGGGTATTCATTTTCATTACTTATAAACTCCTTTAAATGTTTTAGTCACGAATCTATGTGGGGCAAACTTAGACCATTTACATTTGAGCCTTCAAATTTATATTTTGAATGGCACTCAATACATCTAACCCGTGATACCAACTTATATTTATTGATGTGCGGTTTTTCAACCGTTGGATCAAAGCTTTTCAGCCAAAGATGAATATAAGAAAATGATGATGTGCACACTTAAAAGAACAAATCTTCTTGTTTAAACCGAAACTGATCACATGCAGGGCGTAGAAACATACTAAGCTATGGGTTCGACAAAAACAATACCAAAAAAAAAGTTAGTGTTATATATACGTGTATTTTAACATCGCATCCTTAGAAATTTTAACTTCGAAGCCATAAAAACTTTTACACTACACCCTTAGAAACCGTGACACCTAAGCCTAAGAAAAGTTTACACCAAAGCCTAAGAAAAGTTTACACCGAACTATACAAAGTTTGATGATGATCCTTAACCCACATTTTAATTAAAAAAAAATACTTGAAAAGCCGGCATCTTATTAGAAAAAGTAACTAATTAACTCTTGATTTTAGTCCACATTCAATTAAAAAATAACCCATTAAGGCCCACCACATAAACCATTTAAATCTAACTTAAAAAAAACCCAGCAGCTATACATTGTACAAAATGCAATCAGCTGCCAATAGCAGGTTGTTGTTCACACCTTCGCCGGACCTCTCAGATTCTTCCCTCCTCGCCGCCGCTAGACATATTTGTTCTACTTGTTTAAAGAATCGTATGGAAATCATTTAGACGCATTTGTTTCCGGGGGCTTTGATGGTTGGAATAAGGGGTAGAAAGAATGAACCTTCATGTGGAAAAAAGTAATAGTCTTCATAACAAATCATTAAAAATTGTGAAACAAAGAAACACGTTAATTTTACGTTGATTTAGCGATTATTGAAGTTAGATCTCATTTTACTCGTTGCAGCTGCAACTGTTGAGGTATACTTTTCAACAATGAAGTACGTGAAGTTTGATTGTGTAATGATGACCATTTAAGTGATGTTGCATTTGTTTTGTTGAAAAAGATTGGCTTAGAAAAAGATTTGATAGACGTTGTAATGGATTGGTTTAAAAAATGAAACCCAGTAGAAAGTAACTTTAATGAATTTCTATAATTCACTTCTAATATTGAATGGCGTATTTTTATTAATTGTTTGCATTTTAATTTGATTTTTGGTATTTTTATTATGTTACCCGACCCGGAGATTGGACAGAAAAACCGAAACTTAGTGACAGACAATCGTTTATCCTTTCTTCGCAACTTTCCAAACTTGTAGGAAATAAATCTTGGATGTGTACACCTCACAATCAAAGTTTTTATTAGAAAAAGTTACCTGTTTATATGTAACAAAGATTATTGCACTTGTTAGCTTTTAAGTATAAAGGCATATTAAACTAAAGTTTGTAAATCCTGTATCCTAGGAATTGAAATGAACATGATTAGATTCCCTCTCACATACGGCAATTGGCCCACAAGGTAAGAAATTGTGAAGAGTGTAAAGAGCATGGTACACCTCTTAGGCCATTCACAAAATTAGTGGAAAATTATTAAAGGTGCAAATAGCCCAAATCCAGAAGATGGGACCTAAATCTCAACCACTATATACAAAAAAGGTGACCCAACACGACTCCTAGAGTGTGCTTCACTTCAACATGAGGTCATTCCTAATTTGGGTTCTAGGGTTGTGCATCTAAAATGATAAACATATTAATTCGAACATGGACTAGCTGGTAGTTATTATTTTAGTACGGTTTTTATTTCATTTTTTTTTTTTTTAAATTCGATATGTCTGGATCTAAAATCAGCCCGCTTTCTTTCTGGAGCTTGTTAATCAAACATCAAACGTGGTTTTACGTTTATGTATTTCAACTGTGATGCCCTAAATTTCTATCCGGTTAACTAAAATGGGCTGGTACCGAACTAGTTAGAAAAACTATGTTATCACAATACCAACATATAAGCATTTGAAAAAGAAAAGCTAATTTGATTTTTGATAACTTTTGATCCATTTAACATGTTTGATCGATTTAATATGTTTGATCGTTAGGGTTCTCATTATATTTAGAAAAAAAAAAAAAAAAAAAAAACAACTTATTGGCTTATCAATTTTGATTGTATTTTATATCTAACGAAACAAATGGTACAATTATTTAATCTCATACTTTTATCTGCAACGGATAACATGCCACCAAGTTTATATTTTCTACAATACAATCTCATAACTGTAATAATTAACATATCAAATGATTTTAATATAACCACACAAATATATATACAGAAAATCTACCAAAACATAAGTATGACCTAGTATAACCAACAAATTAGCTCTTTAACAATGAGGTCTTCAAAGACTTTTGGAGGTAACAAGTAAAGAGAGATCAACAGTTCAGCACCTCAATGCTAGGAAAAAAGAGCACGTACAATTATAAAATAAAAAAATAATAATAATAAAAAAAAAAAAAAAAAAAAACCCCAATAAAATTAGCTTAGAAGGAAATGGGTCATTTATCGACACCTTAACTATTTATGGAAAATTTTAAAATCTTTAAGGAATAACTACTGATCAACACAACCCAACGCGCTCTGTTTTGACTTGTGCCAAAAAGTTGCATGTTATAACCATTTACATGACCAACCCGTTTTGCAACTATACATAGAACTAAGCTTGCAATTACCTCTTCACTCTTTCCACTGGTAAGGAGCACGATCTACAACCAGATAGTCACCACGTATATCTTTAGCAATTCGAATATCATCATCCAAGTATACTGAATCAAACCTGATCCAAGATACAAGAATCAGTACTAATCTTAGTAATTGACCAAAAAGAAGAGGCACATTTTGACTTTTGAAGTCAAACATGCGAGTTTATAAGCTGAAAATGGAAGGAACGGTACAACTACATTAACATGTTAAGACAGACAATACAACTGCATTAACATGTTAGATGACAGTATGCCACAATTATGAACTTGTCATGTTAAGTTTGAATGAAAATCAATGCGAATTTTGGATTCTATAGTTTGCGTGTTTGACTTCAAGACCGGATCTTTATTTATTGAGATGGCAGTAGTCTTTGTGGGTTAATGGAGTAAATATGTAATAGTTAACCTTTATTCAGTCCAAGAATAAGGAGCGCGATCAACAACTAGATAATCCCCTCTAATATCCTTTACAACCCGTATCTCTTCATCAAGGTACACAGACTCAAACCTACAGAAACATAATGACTTCATTTTATTTGTGAATAGACACAAAATCTAATATAAAACCCCATGAACTTCACACCAAATAAGAGAAGGGAAGTTCAATATGTATCCTTAGTTATGCATCGATACATTGAATATGTGATACTTTGTCAGATATATAAGGTCCTTCAAAGAAGATTTTCTTTTTAATCCAGATCAATATTAGAAATTTTGCATATCTAATGATTGTGTTGCACATACAACACAACTATCAAACGGTGAGAATAAGTATCTTATTCACTTTAACTACAAGTTGGACACATCTTAGTTCATTGTAAAGTTCCCATCAAGTTACAAACAAATAAATTGTACATTTGTACTTCATACATATATATAGGCACACGCCTGCCCCCCAAGCACACACACATCTAGAGGCCATTCAATACATAACCAATTAAAATACAGAACTGCGAGATCACCATAAACCTTGGTTTAAAAAAGCGCGCCTCAGGCGCGCTTTAAGCGTTTGAGGCGCGAGGCTCCAAGAAAAACGCTTTTTTTTGCTAAAAAGCGCTGAACTACATGAAGCGCCGCCTCGGGCGCTTGAGGCGCGCGCTACAGTAGCGCTACAGTAGCGCCTCAGCCAAAAAAAACCTTTTAAAGTGCTTTATTTGGCCCGCTACAGTAGTGCCTCGTCGTTTTTATGTTTTGAATATGCTTTTTAAGTGTTCAAGTGTGTTTTATAATCATGTTTTTGTGCTCATGATTGATTAACATGTAGAAAATGTCATATTGACATATATAAATATTTTTTTATAATTTTTTTAATGCTATACGTGAAGCTCTCGCCTCGCGCTTTAAGCCCCGCGCTTCGGATTTTGGACCCAAAACGCCTCGGAGCGCCTCGCGCGTTTTTAAACCAAGCCATAAACACATGTTCCTATTGACTTACATGTGATACATAAGGCGCTTATGTAACCGCATAAAAGAAGACTCTCTTTCTCCCCTTATACAGAGTGAGCAGTAAGCACAAGTGTTTATGTAATTCTTGAGGTTCTCTACTTAAAATTGGCTTTGCACTGAATGCGCCCCTTTATATATTACATATAAATATAACACAATTCCATATAACGATTAACGATGTGTCTAAAGTTATTAAAAAACATATTCTTTACTAATTTTTTTCCAACAATTGATGCTATTAGTGATGTTATAACCATGATAACAGAAAATTAGATAACTTTAACTCACAAACCTAACGAAAACAAAAGTAAATACACTAAAAATCTGAATGTTAACCTTTTTCTTAGAAATTAAACATAGATTAGAATATAATCCTTAGTTAAGCATGAACGGCACCTTGTAAATTTCATTGTAGTTCATCACATGCAAACATAACAAAAGCAGAAACATAATAGCCTGTTACCAGATGCACCTTCATAAGTAACTAGGGGACAATCAAGCGTAATAAAACTCACCATCCTTGACCAAATGGTGGCAGCGGAAATTCCCAGCCTTTTCCACGTAAAACTGCACTTGTAAACCTGTAATAAAAACATGTAGACCATCATCACTACATTAAGTTATTAACATCAAAGCAGTTTTGCAATAAGGGTTGTAGACCGATCATAAATTGTTATAACGAGTCATTCAAGTTTTGAAAAGAAGGTAACACCCTTAAAATATAGGAAACAGAAAAAGATTTAAAACTCCCATAAGTTATACATACATGACTTCTATGGCCAAACCTTATTTAAAGATCCAACGGATTATGTTAAAGAGTCTAAATGTCAAGCTTTTTTACATTTGCAGTGTTATAATGGTTATGAAATATTTCATATAAAAAAAATACAAAGACTGTCAAGTTTCGAAGGAGAAATCATTAGTTTAACCTTAAAAGTCGATTTCAAAGACAACATAAAATCAACTTACAACATATTCATATAGAATCCAATCATATTCTTAACCAAAATCACTTTGGCCAAACAATGACCCACAATGTGCCCAAAAACTTAAGTCTGGTGGCGTCCGACATTGAAAATTTTTAACCAAGGTCCAGAATTCCGGACGAGAAGGTGGGACTGGGACCCCTCACTCACAGACACACACACGCACACACACATAATACTTAACGGGGTTTGTGGAACTTTGTACATTGTGGGAAAAAAAGTGAGGTTTTTGAATGAAGTATGTGTCGCTGATATGGCAGTTTGTGGAAATCCCCAAGATTTTTAAAAATTGTGGATGCTCTAGTGGCGTTCGTTTCACAGAATGAAATGGAATTCGGATGGAATTGGAATGTATATTCGACTTCTTATGTCGTTCGTTACAACAAAAGAAGGAATTGTAATTGAACAACAACACACGGAAGGGAATCCACATTTCAATTCCATTGAGATTGCATTCTAGTTTATCAAACGAACACATCAAAATTCCAAATCAAATTATAGTTCTCGCGAAAATTCCAATTCCATTGCGATCCATGAAACGAACACTTAAACTCAAACTAACATTCAAAATCAAACCTCACATAAATTCTTAATTTTTTTTTAATCGAAATAGTGAATTTTCATTTCATGACTGAGAAATTTCCATCAAGATAGCGGGTAGGCGGGTAACAAGCTACGCCGCCACCCTTTCTGAATGGCAAACCCTAATCTACTAAAAACGTAACTTTGCCCACCCGGAGCCGAGACACTAGCTAAAAGTCAAAAAGATATACCTAAAATCAACACGTTGGGAGGAAGCAATGTCCATATCAGACCTGACAAAGAAAACCCCATCAGGAGGAAACGTAATAACATTATTCAGACTCCTTTTCTCAACATCAATCACCTGCAACACATCTCCAGCTTCCGTTCCAAACAAACCCGCGTTTTTAATAATAAACAGCTGTTCTTTCTCGGTGGTCCACAGCAACCTCCAGGTACCAGAGAGTGACTTATTGGTTGTAACCTGGTCACGGTTGATTGAGGCAATTGTGTCAATGGCTTCGGTGATTTGGGATAGCTTTTGTGGGTCGGATTGGGTGGTGATGCCTCTGTTTTGATCGGAGATAAGATTAAGGAGATTGGATTTAGCGGAGGAGAGAGATTGGGATGTGAGAGATGATCGAACGGTTAGTGTAGTTGGACGTGTTTTTATGTTTAAGGTTTGGGTTAAGGGATTGTAACGAGTGAAGATGTTGGAAATGGCGGGAAGGGATGATGATGGTGCTGCCATAGGAGTGGAGTGAAGTGAAGGAGATGATCATTGTATGGTTGGTTGGCATTTTATTGTTTTATGGGAATAAAATAATAATACAAATTTTTATTATTATTATTATTATTATTATTATTATTATTATTATTATTATTATTATTATTATTATTATTATTATTATTATTATTATTATTATTATTATTATTATTATTATTATTATTATTATAGTTGGCCCCTTCAAAAAAAGAAAAAACAACAACCTGCTAAGCCACATGATACCCCTGTAAATCTGTAATGTGTACGCTAGTAAAAAACGGCTTTCTAACCGGCTCTCGTCAATTAGAGTTTCTCCGAGAATGTCGGGAAGAGAGCGTTTTCAACCGGATACATGGTACGATGTGCCGTTCAAGAAGGGCAAGGGCAGTCGACATCAACAACATGATAAGGAAAATGATCGGGGGTGAAGTTTTTTGTCTCTAATCTTCCAGAAAGATGTGCTTCAGCAGATCTGGTTAGGGTTTTGAAGGGTTTCGGCGACATAAGAGGTACGTATATTGCACGAAAGTTTGATCGGTTAGGCAAAAGGTTTGGCTTTGTTACGTTTAATAGAGGAAGGAACATGGACGATTTGGAAGCGGCTTTAAAAGACGTATGGATTGGTTCATATAAACTATTTATAGTACCAGCTAGATTTGTTGATGGTAAAGAAATTCCACGAAGGGAGGCGAAAGTTTGGTAACCGGTTAAGGGTAAAGAAGTGCAAGAGGAGGGTAAGGAGGGTGATAGTGGGAAAGAATCGATACCAGTGGAAGTGTGCATGCAGGATAGGAGATCTTTTAAAGATACGTTGTTGAACAAGGAGCCGATGAACAGCGGGGTGTTAGAGATTAATGTGGATCCTACAGTGGCAGCGTTTGGGGATTGGTATGATCGTGCTGTTATTGTCCATTTGAAGAGTTTGGAGGCTTTGACGACTCTTAGGGTGTGGCTGAAGAACATGAACGTTAACGAAGTCGAAATCAAATACGTTGGGGGATTGTATGCCATTCTGGTCTTTGCTAATAGGGATAATAATATGGAGTTTACGTCCAACAAAGATGCATGGGGCATTCATGTTGAATTGTTAGAAGAATGGTATGGTCAAACTTTCAAGGTTCCTAGGATTGCATGGATCAAAATCCGTGGAGTCCTGTTGAGTTTATCATGTTCAAAGGTGTTTGACGAAGTGGCTGCAAAATTTGGTTCGGTCATTCAAACAACGATGTTTCCAGAGGAGGCTGGAGATTTGTCCGTTGCATGCGTCGACATTTTACGTTCAGTTTCGGATAGGGTGAATGAGAAAGTAATTTTGAACTGGAAGTCGACTAAGTTTGAAGTGTGGGTTGAAGAGGAAATGGCCGAATGGATCCCCAGTTGTCTAGTGGATATGGAGGATGAAGAAACGGTTGAGGAGGAACTAGTTAGTGATATGAACGATAAGTCAGAAGAACTGCTTGACTTGAATGTTGCTCAAGTGGATAATTCTAATAACATTGGGGTAGAGGGTGTTGATGTAGAGGGATCAAACAGTGGTGTTCAGATGCAAATAGGGGAGAAAAGTCCGGTGATGAAAAAAAGAAAAGGTTTTTGTCGGAAAAAAGGTGCTAGGAACAAGTCGGCTTCTCCTGTGGGTAACGATAGACCGAAAAAGAGACAACGCGAAGGTGAGGATTTGTTCGATCTTGATCGCTTTATCTATACAGCAAACGAAGGTCAAAATGTCTTGGAGAAAGTGTATGGAAGTGGTCCATTTGGTGTTATGAACGAAGAGGTGACAAGGGGAATATGGAGTGTTCGGCTAATAACAATAACAGTACTAGCATAGGGATAGAGGAGAATAGTGCAGTGACCAAAGAGAGGGATGAAACTATCTTGATGGCTAAGAGTTTGGGAGTGAAGAACATGGATGGATTCCCAGTCGAGCTAGCTCAGGTGATTGTTAACAAAGGTTTTCAAGGCGTTGAACAATGAATTTCCTCTCGGTGAATATTCGTGGAATGGGTAACGACGACAAAGGTAAATGGATTCGTAATCTTAGATTAGCAAATGAAATTGGTTTTATCATGCTCCAAGAGACTCAATTCGCGTCTCTTGAAGGTATTGATTTAGGCCGTTTCTGGGGTAGAGGGAGTTTTGATTGTGAATGGGTGGGTGCGATGGGCAGATCCGGGGGTTTGGTTTCTCTATGGGACTCTAAGAGGTTTGCGGTATCTCGGGTGGTTAAGAATCGTTATTTCTTATGCATCCATGGTTATTCTAAAGATGATGGGAAGGTTTTGTCTATAGTCAATGTATATGCTCCACAAAAGATTAGAGATAAGCGCTTAGTATGGGCAGATCTTGAAAGAGAGATGGTTCAAGTTGATGCGTTTTGGGTGGTAACCGGGGATTTTAATTGTGTTCGAGATCGGTCTGAACGTCGAAACTCGAAGTTTAATGCTTCGGTGGCTAATGAGTTCAATGAGTTTATTGATAGGGTTCATCTTATTGAATATGCGCTTAAAGGGAGGAAGTTTACATTTATTTCGGGGAACAAATGCAGTCGTATAGATCGCATTTTGGTTTCGGCGAATGTGGTGAACGAATGGCCTAATGCGGAGTACCGGGCTCTCGCGAGGGAGGAATCGGATCATTGCCCGTTAGTGTTGAAAATTGAAGCCCGGAATTTTGGTCCGAAACCATTTCGGTTCTTTGACTCTTGGCTCCATAGAGATGGTTTAAGTCAAATAGTGGAACAGGTTTGTTTGGAGGACACTTTGGGCCTTGGTAGCGGATCGTATTAATTGGGCCTGATGTGCAAGCTAAGGCGTTTGAAACATAGGCTTATCGATTGGAAGAAATCTTGGTCAGCAATTGAGATGGAGGAGGTAGACAACTTGAAAGCAGAGATACGAGACCTTGATGAAGTTTTAGAGGCTAGAGATTTGACTGAGGCTGAATTATGGGTGTTTGACGAGGCTAAGAATCGGCTCAAGGAATTGGGGGATTTGAATAAGAAAGATATTAAACAAAAAGCTCGGGTCCGTTGGGCTAAGGAAGGGGATGAGAACACCAGTTTTTTTCACGGTTGTGTCAATATGCGTAGGGTGTCTAATAATATATCGGGCCTGAACGTTGATGGTAAGTGGATATTTAAGCCGAAGGAAGTGAAAAGAGAGGTATGCCCTTTTTTTAGGAGGCGTTTTGTAGAGGATATGGTTGATAGACCGGGGTTGGAGTGTCAAGATTTAAAGCGCTTGAATGAAGCCGAAGCCGAGTGTTTGGTAGCTCCGCTTTCTGAATCAGAAATAAAGATGGCAGTGTTTGATTGCGGGAGCGACAAGGCTCCGGGCCCTGATGGGTTCAATTTTCGGTTTATCAAGCGGTTTTGGCCGCTTTTCGCTAATGATTTTCTTAAAGTTTTGCAGGAATTTTTTGACACAGGCCGAATTAGCCGCGGAGTGGGTTCCTCCTTTATTAATCTTATTCCTAAAAATAAAGACCCGGTGAGCTTGAACGAGTATCGCCCTATTACTTTGATTGGCGTGATTAGTAAAGTGATTTCTAAAGTTTTTGCTAATCGCATCAAAAAGGTGATGGGTAGTGTTATTCACGAGACACAGTCGGCTTTTCTGTCTGGGAGGTATATTCTTGATGGTCCGCTTATTATCAATGAGATATTATCTTGGGCGAAGAAGACGGGGAGAGATTTATTTTTATTGAAAATTGATTTCGAGAAGGCGTACGATAACGTGAACTGGGGATTCTTGATTTCTGTCATGAAGCAAATGAATTTTCCAGTTAGATGGTGTAATTGGATTGACGGGATTCTTAGTTCGGCTCGATCTTCGGTTATAGTGAATGGATCACCTACGTTCGAGTTCAGTTGCGAGAAGGGGATTAGACAAGGTGATCCTATCTCACCTTTTTTATTTTTAATTGTTATGGAAGGCTTTTCTTCTCTGATTAGGACGGCTAGTAATATGGGGTTGTTTCATGGTGTGCGGTTTGATAATGATGGTCCTATTATCTCTCATCTTCTTTATGCCGATGACGCTTTGGTTATGGGCGAATGGTCTCTTGGAAACTTGAACGCTGTCAAGAGGATTCTCCGAATTTTTCAAATGTGCTCGGGTCTCCGAATAAACTTGTATTGTTCGGTTTAGGAAAAGGAAACAAGGAGGTTGACAGCTTCGCTAATGATATGGGGTGCAGACCGAGGTCCTTTCCTTTTAAATATCTGGGCATTATGGTGGGTGCTAACATGAACCGTATTAACAACTGGGACTCGATTATAGAAATTTTTAAAAAACGATTGTCTTCTTGGAAGGCTAGTGTGGTTTCTATGGCTGGAAGGGTGACTCTTATCAAGGCAGTATTGGAAAGTCTCCCTTCGTATTACTTTTCGTTATATAAAGCCCCGGCGGTGGTGTCTAACAAAATGGAGGTGATCATCAAAAGGTTTTTATGGGGTGGTTGTGACGACAAGAATAAAATACACTGGGTGGCCTGGGATAAAGTTACGAGGAGTATTAAAGACGGAGGGTTGGGTCTTTCGAGGATGGTAGACATTAATCTTGCGCTTATGCTGAAATGGTTTTGGAGATACCGAGTTTCAAATGACGCTTTATGGAGAAAAGTGGTGGATGCTATACACAATTCTCCTAGAAGATGGGAAACGATTCATTCCAACTAAAGATGCTCTTATCCACCGGAATGTGTTTGTTGATACCGCTTTGTGTGATCTGTGCGGCGAATATGACGAGACGGTGGATCATCTTTTCTCGGGTTGTAGGGTCGCGGGAGCTTTGTGGGATGCTATCGCTTCTTGGTGTAATATCCCGAGGTTCTTCGTTTTTTCATTATCTGATGTGCTACACGTTATGGACGGATTGCCTTACAGTTCGAAAAAGAAGGAAATCGTGTATGGCATTGTGATTACCGCGTGCTGGCGAGTTTGGAAGGCTAGGAATGACAAGATTTTTAATGGAGTGGACTCTAGTATTGCTCATTTGTTTGCGGATGTGAAGTCATTGGCGTATCTTTGGTTCAAATATAGGCATAAGGAGGGTTCAATAGATTGGAGAAATTTGTGTAATTTTTCTTTTTCGTTGATTTAATCTTTTCCGGTTTTCGGTAGTCTCTGTCTTAGAGATTATCGTCCAGGTTGTGTGTTTTAATGAAATTAGCCTTCCCAAAAAAAAATTTAACATCTTTTTAATTGAAGTCGGTCATTCAATTCGTTTGGTTTATTACAGTTTAAAGTAGTTTAATATAACTCGTATTTAATAACTTCAACAATATGTCACGCATATAAACTTGTTCTTAAGAGGAGGGGCACTACCCATAAACATTTCAACTTTACTGATTTTTACCAATCCTACAATGTCACATCAATTCACTAATTCGTTTATTTATCTTTCATTTAAATAAATATATATATTTAAATTGGATTTTTTTATACAAATAAATATGTTGATCAAGAATCCCCAAATTGCAAATAAACATCTTCCCTTCCCTTCCCTCTGTATCTTCACCATATCTTCCATTCCCTCTGTATCTTCACCAAATATTCATCTGTTTTCTATCATCATCACCCATCTGTAACCATCACCACCACTCCTAAAACTCCAAAATCAATCCATGGTACCTTCCAAACCCTAAAATCAGCAAACATACACCATGGAATGATAAGAAAAATTGGAGTTAAATGGGAAGAAAGATTCACTGTTCAAAAAAAATGGGAGGAAAGATTGAAAGAGGAAGAGAGAGAGAGAGAGAGAGAGAGAGAGAGAGAGAGAGAGAGAGAGAGAGAGAGAGAGAGAGATTTGACAGAAAGTTAGTGCTTCACGGCCCGTCAACTACAACCCGAATTTGCTTCACGGGACCACTACCAGCATCGGTGGCAGCGGTGTTACCGTGCTGGTAGTTCGCTACCTGTGACCAAATCGGGTAGCACACCGTCCCCCCTTAGTTTTTGATAACTTTTTTTTTTTTTATGTTTCAATCTAAAAAGCACTTTGCGATAGATTACTGGTTAGAGTTTTGTTTGTAAAAAAGTTCATGCGCGAGCCATAGATTTTTATCATAGTGGCCTTCGGATGATGAGTTTTCCCTGGAATTGATGACCGGCTGAATCACAAGTGACAAGTGTTATCTATGATTGCAGGTGTGCATGGCATTTTACCTATGAGTGTATTCAGATGATAAGACTTTGTTAAACGTTCAAAAGAAATCAAAAAGTTCTCTAGCAAGTAATAAGTCCATAACAATCTCAAACTTATATAAGGTATGTTTGGTATGGAGCTTTTATGAGTTTCTAGCTTCAAGATTTTAAGAAAAAACCAATGTTTTAAAAACTGGTTTTTTAACTATACCGGATTGGACTTAGAAATGGCTCAACCGGTTGAACCGGATTATATCGGGTGGTTTAACCGGATTGATTAGTTAACCTTACAATTTTATAAATATAACTTTAACTAAAAAATAATCTTATATTACATGATTTCGTAATAAAAAAATAATAATTTAAAAGTGAATCCACAATAAAAAAAAATAAGTACTCAATTTTGAACAAAGTTGTTTTTATATAAAATGGCATAATTGGTTTATGTCATTAGAGTTGAATCATGAAAGCATCAAGTTCATGATCGCTTAAAAGATAAAGTTCGTTATCATCGTCATCCTCGTCAATAAAAGTATAACTATTTTCATCAAACACATTCTTTAATAAGAAGTTTTAGCTAACAATAATCAAAATATACTAAAATTACATAAGATAAGTAACATATACATTAAGTAACTTTGTCTTTGAGAAACCGGTTCATGTTCTTTCTCACTTAACATGATATCTATATCATCATTATGGACCGATAAAGTCCATAATTTAACCTTGTATCAATACCGGTATAGTGGTATAAACCGGTATACCGGAATTTACCGGCGGTTCAAGTCCTTTACCGTTTCTTCAAATTACCGGATTAATTCGTGCCGACCAGGAGACCGGTAAGTGGTATAACCGGTTTAACCGGCCGGTATAAACTGGTTTTTAAAACATTGTGAAAAAACTCATACTCAATAAAAAGTCATGTCTGGTTGAAAGAGTTTGTAGATTTTAGATTAAGAAAAAAAACTCGATAATGGAAAGACTACTAGTGTTTAAAACAAGCTAAAAGTTTTTAGTATTTAAAATTACTTAAATAGTCTTTCAAGATAATATTTTTTTTTTCTGGATTATATTTAGTTATGCCCATTTTGTGTCATTTTTAACATTTGATTAAAAGTTCCAGCTACTCTGCAAAACACCTAAATATATCTAAAAAGTTACAGTTACCAACTACCAGCTAGTTTTGCCAATAACCATAATCTGACATAGCATAATATCAAACTATTAACATACATTGATAGTTTGATATTATTCTTAGGCCAGTGCCTAAATAATACGCACCACATTGCGTACAATTATGTATTTTGAGTGGGTTTTTATCTTAAATTTAGTCGAGAAATGGTATAATTTGGTCAACTGTTATGTGATTTTAGTCAAGAGATGATAGAACTACAACAATAATAAATATTTGAATGTTGATATTTGATTTAAATTCTTCAAATCTTGTAGAGTAAAATTTGTGAGTTTAATGTTTCGGGGAGAAAGCGGCGGGGCTTGGAGAAATTAAGCGTTCAAATATAAGAAGGTGAAAGTTTGAAAAAGTGAAGGGTTCACGGGTTGTGTTGTTAACCGAAGGCAAGGGGGGCACATGGCGGCATGGGTGGGATGTGGGTTATTCAACACATCAACTCATTCAAAGGCACACAAGGGCGGTCTTCACACACCAAAAGGCGCATTCATACACTACGTGTAACACACCCATTCATTGGTTGTCGCTCATACAAGTTCCGAGTAGCGCATACAAGTTCCGAGTACATACACTACGTGTAAGACACCCATTCATTGGTTGTCGCTCATACAAGTTCCGAGTAGCGCGTACAGAGGGGAGGATAGACACTAGAGGGCACGTCTATACAACATATGGCAGCCTTTGACAATTTTCACATTTTTACAAAAAAAGTCAACTAAATTTAATTCAAGTTGCTTTTGTTGTAAGGTTCATTGTCAAATGGCTAATGTGTTTTTCCTATATTTTATTGTCAACACGTGACCTACTTTTAGCTCGTGTCATTTACCTCAAGCCAAATCAACTCAAGTTTTGTAATTGAACACGATTTTCACCTAAGTTCTTATCCAAATATATATTTATAGTGGGTGAGATTAGTATACAAATGTCATATTTTATGGGAACTATGGGAATGATTAACAATTGATATACAGACATCATTTTTTGGACTTAGTCATGATGTTTTAGATTGTTTTGGCTAGAAAACATCATCAAACATAATAATTTAAAACACAAAGCAACGTATTCACCATGCTAAGAAAGTTACTCAATGGGTTTTAAGTGTTAAGCAATGTGTTATAGTTTTGTTTTAAATTCCATGGTTGTAATAATTTGCATTGTGTTTTAAATTGTTGTGTTTGGTGATTTTCTAACTAAACAACCCAAAACATCATACCTAAATCCAAAACGTGTTCTTAATTTTTCTCACACTTTTTACGAAATGTGATCTTTATACAAGAACATAAATCTATCAATAGTAACTAAGAGTACTTATAAGTAAGATTAAACAACCAACTCCAAAATAAGTAAGATTGAAGGATTAGAATAAAATTTTTTAGAACTATTTGACCCATCTAACTCTACTAGTATTTTGGTTGCAAATCATTCAAATAAAATTTTTAAGACTTTGAAAATGAAGGGGTAGGGTACTATTCACCTGCGCTTTCAGGCGCACCCTACCCAAAGCCCCCGCAGAAAGTAACACAATCAGATGCACAGCAGCGCCTGGCACTGCTGCTAGCCTGCGCAGAGGTACAAGTAGACAACACCCGGGAACATCCCCCTTGGAGCCCCAACTTGCTACCACCCGTCAGGTGTCAGCTGACAAGTGGTCAGCCGCCTGACGTCTAACTCCTCTGCAGACCCAGCCACAATACGCCACGTGTGTGGAGGACAAAGCACCGCCCAGCCGACTAACCACGAGGCGACACGTGGCCCAATCGAAGAGGCCCTCCTCAGCTTGGATCACTTTATCCAACTAAGGATTGGAATCCAACTAGTGGGACCTACACAAGCAACCGGCTCGGGCCTCTAACCCAAGCCCGTTAATAACCAGAATGGGCCCGATGACCTTGGGCCCATGCCTCTCCTATAAAAGGGGGACTTGGCCTCCTTTCTTAAGGATCGAAATTAACGAATTAGAACAAAGACACTTGTTCCACCACTTGTACTATTACTTATATCTTTTGTCAATAAAGATTGTCCTTTCCAGTGGACGTAGATCCTACATGATCGAACCACTTATACCTTTGCCTATTGTGTCTCTTTGCTTATTATCCGTGCATATAACCATAGATCAACCATCGTTGTGAGCCAAGGATTATACCCTGCAGCGAACACGAGTCGTTATTCCATATACTATCCTGTCCTACCTCCCCTCAGTTATACTCGTTTCTTTATTGGCGCCATCCGTACCGGCTGAAAGACCCACAAAACTTTCAAACCCACATCTTTCAAACTCACAAAATGGCTGATCTAATCCCTGTTGGAACCAAAGGAGCAACCCCCTCTATAGTCGTACAGACCGCCAGAGCGGGAACGCTCCAAACTCCAGACAAGGGCACGCTACAAGCAACCACAAGGGAAGAAACACCACCACGGGCGGTTTCTGCCTCAGACTCGTCTAAATCCGACGCACCCAACACACCAATGGATCCCGACGAGTGGCTGTTTCGCAAACAGCTTAAAAACACCAAAATCTACCAAAATATGTTGGCAAAACTTCAAACCAACAAGTCTAAAAGCAAGGCCTCCCCTTCCGCCAAACACAGTCGAAAGGGGAAGGAAAAGCAAACCACGCGTCCAAAGTCTCATGGTGGAGGTCGCAGTAAGAACACACGCGACCAGGACCTAGTAGACTCCGCGTCAGAATCTGACGGCTACCAGCCAACTAGTGACTCAGACGCAACAACAACCTCAAAAGCCAAAAGGCGGAAGCTGACAAAAACACAATCAGCGTCATCACACAAGAAGGGCGACGGCGACTTGAACAGGCCATACAGACCTAAGTCGTTCGCTCTAAGTTCAAAATTCTGTCAGCGCATAGCCACCGCCCCTATATAAAAACAAGCTAAACTCCCCAGCAGCATCGGCAGGTACGATGGCCTGCGAGACCCCACTGACCATTTGCACGACTTCGAGTGTGCAGGAACCACAGTCCTCTGGCCTGTACAAGTCTGGTGTCACCTGTTCGCTCAAACCCTTACAGGTGCAACCAGAGTTTGGTTTGACAACCTTCCAATAGGAGGCATCCTAGACTTCGATGACCTCATCCAGAAGTTCAAGGATCACTTCTCCCATCTCAGGCGGCACAAACGGGACAAGGCCCATATCCTCTTATGCCAGCGCACAGACAACGAATCAATAGATGACTACATTGTGCGCTACAACAAGGAGGCACTACAGATCGGTTGCGGAGAAGAGCTGACGCGCGCAGGCTTCATTCATGGAGTACGCAGTAAGGATCTGATGAAAACACTATCCGGAAAAACAGGGATCCCAGACTCTTGGGAGGAAGTTATCAAAGCCTCAAAAATATACGCATCCTCAGAACGCTCTATCAAACAGCAGCGCGGCTACAACCAAACAAACAACTCTAACAGGAACAAAGGCAAGCAATCCGTCTGGTCACGCATCTCAGGACCAACGGACGAAGGTAAATACTCACCCAACAACGATGCACGACAGACGATTACCAACAAGCAATCTAGGGATCAGAGAGGCCATCCAAGAAGACCACCGACTGGACGCCACTAACCAAAACTCCGTCGCAAGTGCTCAAGACAGAGCAGGTCACTTTCAGGGAACCTAAAGTGCTAGGCAAACGAAAGAACGTTGACCACACCAAATATTGCGAATACCATAACGATTATGGTCACCTGACAGACAACTGCTACAACCTAAAGTTAGAAATAGAGGCGGCGCTAAAGACGGGCCAGCTCGGTCATCTTGTCAAAAACGTTAACAAAGGAGGGCGCAACAACCAAGATGACAAACATGAAGAGCCCGGAAAGAAACCAATTCGGAATCTACAAACAAGTTACATCAGGCATACCCCGCATCATCATTGCAACATGATCTCCGACGCGGGAAAACGCCAAAACAAAGGAAAGCGCCCGAGAGAAACAAATGACTCCTGGAAGGAGGTGGACGTCCTCCTCCCCCGGGTACGAGGCGGACCCTCCGCAACTGCGCCATTAATCGTCACCGGCGTCGTAGGACACTATAGAACTCAATCTATGTTTCTAGACGGCGGAAGCAGCACTGACATCATCTACGATCAGTGTTTTCAACAACTGGACGAGGATGACAAAGCCCACCTCGTTCCAGTTAATGCACCAATCTCGGGATTTATTGACGAAGACATCATGCCGCGCGGCATAATCAGCTTCCCAGTCACTTTGACAGATGGCACCCACGAGCGCACAGAAATATGTGACTTCATAGTCCTACCAGCAACATCCCGCCACGATGTCCTACTAGGGCGGGAAGGCCTGGCAAAGTTCAACGCCAACACCTCCACCCCACACCAAATGGTAGGCTTCCCGACCCGAACCGACGTAGCAATAATCCGCGGGAACAAACAGTGTCACGCAATCGAGGTGGCAAAACCACAAAAAACACAAACCCGATTGGAGCCGGAAAACTAGATCCTCAACCCCAAATTCCCGGACCAAACGGTCATCATCGGCCATGAAATCTCCAACACCATAAGAGCGCACCTCAAACAACTCTTAGTAAAGAACATAGACATATTCGCCTGGCAACCATCCGACATGATCGGCGTTCCAAGAGAAATCGCGGAACACAAACTCAACACTTACAGATCGGTGGAGCCAGTCGCTCAAAAGATGCGCAAAATGGGGCCAGAGAAAACAAAGGCGATGAACGAACAAGTCAATGAACTACTCCACGCAGGCATCATTCGCCCAATACGCTACCAAACCTGGGTGGCCAACCCAGTCATGGTAGGAAAAGCAACGGGCGGATGGCGCATGTGTGTCGACTACAAAGATTTGAACAAGGCCTGTCCAAAGGATTGTTATCCTCTTCCAGAAATCGACTTAAAGGTGGACTCCCTCGCGCCATTCCGCTTCAAATGCTTCCTCGACGCCTACAAAGGCTATCACCAAATCCAAATGGCAAAGGAAGATGAAGACAAAACGGCCTTTCGCACGGGCACAGGAATCTTCTGTTACACCAAAATGCCCTTCGGCCTGAAAAATGCGGGAGCCACATATCAGCGACTCATGGACAGCGCCTTCACCTACGAGATAGGCGTACGCTTGGAAGTATACGTTGATGATCTCGTCATCAAAAGCAAAGACGAAGACTGCATGCTGGAAGACATCCAAAAGACATTCAACCAACTACGAAAGGTGCGCATAAAGCTTAACCCCAGAAAATGTTCCTTCGGCATGGAGGAAGGGAAATTCCTGGGAGTTATTGTCACAAGGGATGGCTTCCGCGCAAACCCTGACAAGGTCCTCTCCATCAAAAGAATGTCTTCACCGACATCCATAAAGGAAGTCCAAACCCTTATGGGACGCCTCGTCGCCCTCAATCGCTTCCTTTCGAACTATGCTTCCAAGTCTTTTCCATTTGTAGACACTCTAAAAAATTGTCTTAAAAAAAGTCATTTCCGCTGGACCCCTGAGGCGGAAAAGGCTTTTCAAGAAATGAAAGAATGTCTTATGAATTTACCTACTCTCACTGCACCATTACCCAAAGAGCCATTAACCTTATACCTCTCTGTAACACAGCGGGCAATCGGCGCAGTACTCCTAGTAGACAGGAAAACCGTCCAAACACCCATCTACTACATCAGCAGAACCCTGCTAGACGCAGAGACTAGGTACTCCACAATGGAAAAACTGGTCCTAGCTCTCATCCATGCATCGCGCCGACTACGCAGGTATTTCCACGGCCACCCAATAAACGTCCTAACAGACTACAGAATCAGCGACGTGCTACGCAAGCCCGAAACCTCAGGACGCCTGGCAAAATGGGCAATCGAGCTAGGTGAACACACCATCAACTATAAACCTAGACCCGCAGTCAAGGGACAAGTACTCGCTGACTTCACCACTGAAATACCAACAGACAAAATCGCTGAATGTTTAGCCGAGCAAGACCCCGCACAGCCAACGCCCGACAATGAAAGCTGGAAACTCTACACTGACGGCGCATCAAATTCAGATGGCGCAGGGGCGGGCCTGCGACTAATCAGCCCAAACAAGAAAGAACACACATACGCCATTCGGCTAGATTTTACCGTAACAAACAATGAAGCGGAGTACGAAGCACTACTAGCAGGACTGCGCATAGCGCACCATGGGAGCTTCCCACCTCGAAGCACACGTTGATTCACTGCTAGTAGCTGGACACATCCATGGCACCTATGACGCAAGGGACGCCACAATGGCCCTATACCTACAGCAGGCCAAGCTACTTATGCGCAAATTCACTTCTTGCACGGTCACCCACATTAACCGGAGCGAGAACAAACCCGCTGACGCATTAAGCAAAATGGCCTCCACGGTTTTTGATCACATGGCCAAAAATGTACGGGTCGAATTACAAGAAGCACCATCCGTCCCGACAAGACAGGTAAACGTCATCCAAACAGGTACCACCTCTTGGATGGCGCCACTCAAAGCATACCTAACATCTGGAACGCTACCCGATAACAAGGCGGAAGCACGAAAAATTCAACACAAAGCCTTGCACTATCAGTTAACAGATGGAATCCTCTACCGACGATCATACTTGGGTCCCCTACTGCGGTGCGTCGACAATGAGGACGCCTCCTTCCTCATCAGAGATATTCACGAAGGTACTTGCGGACTACACGCAGGACCCAGAATGGTGGTGGCCAAGTTAATGAGCGCAGGCTACTACTGGCCGGGTATGCACCCCGACGCCGTAGCAGAATTACGCAAATGTGATTCTTGCCAGCGCCACGCGCCAAACACCTTGCGCCCCAAAAATGACTTGGTTCCCGTCACGGCAGCATGGCCATTTCAGAAATGGGCAATAGACCTTGTCGGTCCATTCCCCACAGCACCGGGAAACGTCAAATTCTTAATAGTGGCAATCGACTACTTCACAAAGTGGATTGAAGCGAAGCCACTAGCAAAAATAGACGGCGCACACACCAAGAAATTCATATGGGAGTTCATCATATGCAGGTTCGGCTTGCCGTATCAGATCATAAGCGACAACGGAACCCAATTCACCGACCAACACCTGCAACAATGGCTGGCGCAAATGGGCGTCCAACAAATCTTCACATCAGTAGCTCATCCCCAAGGGAACGGTCAAGTCGAAAGAGCAAATCGAAGCCTCATCGAAGGCATCAAAAAGCGGTTGGGAACCAAAAGAACAGGATGGGTGGACGAAGTTCCACACGTCCTATGGGCAAACCGCATACTCGCCAAAACTAGCAATGGCGAAACTCCGTTTAGCCTAACCTACGGTTCCGAGGCCGTCATCCCCGCAGAAATCGGATGCCCCTCTGCAAGAGTACTCATTGCGGAACAAGGGCAAAACGACAAAGAGCTACGATTAAACTTAGACTTACTCGAAGAGCGGCGGGAGCTCGCCGCCATCAAAGAAGCCAGATATAAAAATCAGTTAGAGCGCTACTACAACCAAAAAGTTAAGCTACACAAGTTTAACATTGGAGATTACGTTCTAAGAAATAATAGCGCCTCAAACACAGAAAAGCAAGGAAAACTTGCTCCAACATAGGAAGGACCTTACAGAGTTCAAGAGATCTTGGGCAAAGGCGCCTATGCGCTAGAAAAAATAGATGGCACGCCTGTCCCACGTTCTTGGAACGCGGCACAGCTACGTTTCTGTTACATGTAATTTTTTGTAAACACTTAGGCTACACATGCCTAAGTCCCTTTTGGGATTCTAAGAAGTTTTACCATTTAACTTATGATGTGCACTACTGGAACCTTGGGTCTTCAAGGCATAGATATTAAACATAACTATCGCCGGACTCAATAACCAAATACAAATAAACATCATACAAAAAGTTAAAAATATTATTACTTCAAAACATCCCACCAAAAAAGGGCGTTCAAGCGGCCCCAAGCTTTACAACGTAAACACAAAAACACCATCCTAAACAGACAACCTATTCTTCTTCGGACTCCTCAAAGTCCACAAGTTGCTCTTCTGTATCCCCCGGTACTGTCCCAGATGTCTCCCCTCCGCCAGCTGCTGCCTGCTTCCCTTTCTCTTGCGCCTCCGCACCCAAACGGTCGGATTCTTCAATAAAGTAACGGAGAGCGCCGGCTGGATCAGCATACTGATTACAGTCCGCCACTGTCTTCAGTATGGGGAATTCGACTTGCTCAAACTTAAGGAGTTCAGCTTCATACTCCTTCTCCCGGGGTTCACCATAATGCGCGCCCTTGGTTATATGCCCTCCGTTCAGCGCATGGTAAAACCCACTGTCAAATCCCTCAGCTTCCCCAGCAGCGCGCGCAGCGGCAGCAATGGCAGCAACCTGATCGCCGAGATTGGGTTCATTCCAGAACCGCTTGAAAATCTGCACAAACAACAAGGATTAGAAAGAGAATACGCAATGACATGGAAAAAATAGGAACATACTTACCCCGGCGATACCCTCGGTCATCACCCAACGGACAGACTCCTGGGCCTTCTCCTGCGCAACGTTGGCTTCATCCAAGAGAGTCTTGGCATTTTCCGCCTCCGTCTGCGACAGGGTCAACGCCTCTTCTAAAGAAGTCCTCTCCTCAGTCAACGCCGCCTTCTCCTTCACCCACGCTTCCTTCTCACTCACCAACTCGGACAGCTAAGAAGAGGCACTCACAAGCTCATCATCTTTGCTGCGCAACTCAGACCGCAGGCCCGCCACCACCGAGTCCTTATCAGCTAAAACTTTGGCATGGCCCTCCGCGGTCTCCCGCAGCTTCGCATTCTCATTCTTCAACGCCTGGATCTGATCCTTCAGTTTCATAGTATCCTGGTTAGTCACTTGACAGGCATCGATCCACCTCTGATGAGCCAGCGCATGATCGCGCTCAAGTACCTTCACCTTGTCCTCAGACTTATAGGCTCTGTCCCTATATCTCTCCACCTCAGATTTCAGCTTCTCCTCCCTCTGCGCCTGAGCTGACCGCCGAGCATTAAACTCGGCGACATCACGGGCAAACTCTTCATCCCGCCGCTTTAATGACTCCACCGCAGCAACCTGAAGAGCCTACCCAACGCAGATATCGGTTATCAGCTGCGAACGGGACAAGCTGTCCTGATACTCCCTTTCCTTGGGAGGAACCACTTGAGAAACAAACTCCTCAGCTATAAGAGGGTTTGCAAAACGGGAGTTCTCCCGGATACTCCAGTGCGGGCGCCAGATAACATCACCCGCGAAGTAACCCGGGCCACTCCGGTCGACACTCGACCTTCCACCAGAAGGCATGCCGCCACTACCACCTGCAGGAGAATCGCCAGAAAGTGCCTGATTAGAGGCAGCCCTGGCGGCCTCCTCCTCCGCCCTAGCCCTGTTGGCCTCTTCCTCCGCCCGGGCTCTGGCTTCAGCCTCAGCCTTCTCCTTCTCAACACGCAGCTTTTCAGCTGCTACTCGGCCTCAGCTGCCTCTTTCTCCACCCGAGCCTTCGCCTCCTCCTCCTCCCGCCTTTTCTTGGCAACCTCTGCCTCACTTGGCTCGGAGGCGGAACCCGGCACTTGCGGAGAAACAACTGCAACAAAAAGCAGGACAACACTTAGGAAAATATCAATATAACAAAAGGAAAAAAGAAAGGCGGAACACCACTTACTGGTCACTTTCTTCAACGTCTTCTGAATGAGAGGACGACGCTCTGGCGGAGGACTAATCTCCAAAGAAAATGGCGCGGGACCAGCCCCGCCAGACTTGGAAGATCCAGCCTTCCCGCCGGGGACTTTACCCAGCTTCCGTTTCTTCTTCAGCGGACTCACTGCCGCATCATCTTCAGGGGCGGAAGAAGAAGAAGATTTTGTACGCCTATCGCGCTGGCCAAACAGAGGACCTTCACCACCTGCACTCAAAGGCGCAGATTTAGCTTGAGACAACACCTTATGCTTATGAAAGCGCGGCACACTCTTCTTACGACCACGCGGAGGCGATGGATCCACCATTTCTACAGAAGACCCAGTGGATTCCTCATCAGAGGAAACGACAAAACAAGGGTCTACCCCCGCATGAGGAACAGAAGATAAAGGATCAGGGTTTATAGGATGCTCACGTGAAAAAAGAAGAACGGTTGGCTTGAACTCCAGATAGGGAAAGTAGAACCTATCAACCATCTCATCTATCACAGACACCCTACCCTCCGCAGGATCCCTCCACTCCAATGGAGCTTTATCCCTCAACAGAAAAGCATCAAATTTTGACATCCCTAAGCCAAACAAAAATAAGTTAGTCACACGCTAAGAAAAATAACGGTTGAAAAGCTTGGAAAAAACTTACCAGATCTAACAATCACCGGCTCTTTCCCCTCCACAATCTGAGCCCGGCTCATACCCAGCAAAGCCAACATGGCTTCGGAACACATACCCGTGTCAAACGGGGAAGCATGAGCCACCAACTCCTTGAACCAGGCTTCATCCCTGTAACCCTCCATAACAGGGTGATCACCTACTTTCTGACGCTCAGCCACAACCTTCCATGGCATGTCCACAGGTATCACCCCCTCTTGACGTAGAAGAACTTCTCCTTCCAGTCATGGAGTGACTTGGGAGCAGTTTTTCCACAGGGAGGCACATGGGGACGAGGAACAAAGTTGAACCAGGAACCCTCCATGTTCAGCAAATAAAAGACATTGAACCGTTCAAAAGACGGCTCAATGTCCAGAGCACGGCAGCAGGCTTCAAAATGGACAAGCCGAAGCATCCCAAACCCACTAACCTGGGTGACATGAACACCATACCTCACCAAGGTATCCACCTGGAACTTGGTGGCAGGTAAACGGAACCCACATAAGGCAAGGTGGGCCCCATATAAGCTCATCTTCCCAGGGGGAGGAGCCAATGCAGTATTCTGGGCAGTTGGTAACTCAATCTCCCAGGAAGGATCAAACTCCATAGCCTCCAAAAACTTCGCGAAACTCTTCTTACCCCACTTACAAGTGGTGTTATGCATCAACTTCTTCGACGTCTCAGCAGCCTTACTAGGGTTTCCCCCAACATCAGAGCCCTCAGACATGGTGACGAGGGTTTTAAGAAAAAGAAAAAGAAATTTTTTCCAGAAGTTCGCCGGAAAACTTGAAGGTTGACCGGAGAAGATGAAGATCTTCGAAGAAAAGGATGAGAAAATTTTTTGGAAAAGGTAAGATAAGAAGAAACTCCAAGGACCTCCTGGAGTATTTATACCCATCGCATTTAATGCGATGGGAACAGCTGGCAGAAGACTCTTCATCTTGCCAGAAGGGAAGACATCCGGACGCTACACGTGGCGTAACAGCTGTGTAAGCAGTTACTCGTCAGCACGTGAGGACACGCGTCTGACCAACAGGACGATTTCTCACCTGCCAAACGTCAGCCATCAGCCTGACAAACTGCAACACTCGCGCGCGTGAACGGCCACTCGCCTGACACACGATGGATAACCTCCCACCCACGTGCTGACATGACTGACAACTGTGCAGACATCCTTTCTGCACCCTGACACGTCCACCAACCGTCTCGGCTTCCCAGGCACGTTTCCTAAATATTAAGGAAACCTTTCAAATTTCAAAATTAATTACAATGACGACACATTTAATACACCCTGATTGCCGCGTCATCACTTGGCGAAGGGTTGACGTAAAATCCAAAGGACGTTCTCCGCCGGATTTTACTATCCAACACCCTGATTGCCACGTCATCACTCGGCGATGGGTTGACGTAAAATCCAAAGGACGTTCTCCGCCGGATTTTACTATCCAACACCCTGATTGCCACGTCATCACTCGGCGATGGGTTGACGCAAAATCCAAAGGACGTTCTCCACCGGATTTTACCATCTAACACCTTGCTTGCCACGTCATCACTTGGCGCAGGGTAAACGCGAAGTCGGAAACACGTTTTCTCCGTCGAATTTTACTCACACCCACATTGACACGTCATCACATGGCGATGGGTTCATGTAAAATTTAAACACCGTCACTAGACTTTGCAAAAAATTTCTCACCCACGCTAAGTCTCCACTTGGCGCCGGTTTTTTATAAAGCGAGCCATGTACAAAGATAAGGGGACGCTTTTATCTTTCCACATGCCACCAGAGCCGCAACGCGCACTCTGTTGCTCGCATTAACACTTTTACAAGAGGCAAACAATTACCCCTCTAGAACAACGGAGCACATCACAAAAATCACACGATTAGTCCAACGCCCCACCAGCTCTCTAAGCAAGAACAGGAGACACCCTGGACTTGGGGGACTTGAAGGGGTAGGGTACTATTCACCTGCGCTTTCAGGCGCACCCTACCCAAAGCCCCCGCAGAAAGTAACACCATCAGATGCACAGCAGCGCCTGGCGCTGCTGCTAGCCTGCGCAGAGGTACAAGTAGACAGCACCCGGGAACATCTCCCTTGGAGCCCCAACTTGCTATCACCCGTCAGGTGTCAGCTGACAAGTGGTCAGCCGCCTGACGTCTGACTCCTCTGCAGACCCAGCCACAATACGCCACGTGTGTGGAGGACAAAGCACCGCCCAGCCGACTAACCACGAAGCGACACGTGGCCCAATCGAAGAGACCCTCCTCAGCTTGGATCACTTTATCCAACTAAGGATTGGAATCCAACTAGTGGGACCTACACAAGCAACCGGCTCGGGCCTCTAACCCAAGCCCGTTAATAACCAGAATGGGCCCGATGACCTTGGGCCCATGCCTCTCCTATAAAAGGAGGACTTAGCCTCCTTTCTTAAGGATCGAAATTAACGAATTAGAACAAAGACACTTGTTCCACCACTTGTACCATTACTTATATCTTTTATCAATAAAGATTGTCCTTTCCAGTGGACGTAGATCCTACGTGATCGAACCACTTATACCTTTGCCTATTGTGTCTCTTTGCTTATTATCCGTGCATATAACCATAGATCAACCATCGTTGTGAGCCAAGGATTATACCCTGCAGCGAACACGAGTCGTTATTCCATATACTATCCCGTCCTACCTCCCCTCAGTTATACTCGTTTCTTCAGAAAACAATAGTTAGAGACTTGAGAGAGATGGCCAATAAACTCACAAATTTGATAAATTGGAATTTTCCTTACTAGTAGGAAAGAGTGACACCTTCCTACGAAATAACAAGAAAGATATTGTTACTTGTTAGATGTCAACAGAAACCACACATCCATACCGACCCTTATACTCATCCCAACCTCCTACCAAACACAACCCCATAATAAAACTTGACTACAAAGCACAAACCAAACACAACCAAAATAGCCCCATAGTAACACCCGTGACCCGACTACGAAGTATGAACTAAACACCTTCTAAACCATTGGCAGACCAACCCGGCAAGCAGCACATTTTGCCACCTATAACAGAAAGCTTACAAAAATATCACAATGGACAGCCACAAATCAATACATTACACATTCTACTTGCAAGTAACCTGCTTTTGTTCTTTCGTTAAACTGAAACGCTATTCATTATTCCAGAGAACCAAAATCGAGCAAGGTCACACGTTACAATTTCTTTTACCGAATGCGGTAAATTGTAATACAACATCAAACCAAAATCTGGCAAAAGAACCTTCCTTTAAGAAGCACGCCAATGGGACTTCTTAAATACAATGGAAATGTTTTCAGATTCGATGTTCTCACCTTACAGTGGTTGTGTATTCAGACAGAAATACCATAATTAGATATCTTTTTAACCTCTTTATTAAGAACCTTTCTCTCGTGTTTAGCTTGTGATGCAAGTTGAGACACCTACAAGTAAAAATATATTTCATAAGACGCTTCTTCATCCAGTAAGTTCTCCTTGACTAGAGGTGGGGAAATGAATAGGTAGATGACGGGTCAAAATAGGTAGTCTTTTGGTACTAGTCAAAATGGTTCGGTTGAGTTGACTATAAAAAGTTTTTGTGCAATTCCTTATCTAATGTTTTGAATAAAATGCTACAGGAGGTTCATAAGTGGTCGAGATTGATGTCACAGTACCATGAAAAGCCAAGATGGATGATAAGCACAAAGCGACGTTATAGATGTTTTAAATGCAACTTTAAAAAGATCTTTTAATTACTAAAGATCTATACTTTTGGTTAAAACCTTGTAACGAGCCAACATATCAATTTTGTGTACTTAAACTCTCTCACATCTGTAGTGTAAACATCCAAACAAGAAACGCAATTTCTGGATGCAGGATTTGATATAAAGAAAAAACGCCATTCAAAGGATTAGTGGAATGACAATGTAATATTAAGTACTTACTTCGGACCGGAATCCTGATGCATCTCTCTTAGGAAGCTCTGACAAAATATCCTTCAAACCTGATAACAAAAACAGAAAAATCACACAAATAACATAAGTTAATTGTTGTGAATGACTGAATGTATACAATACCCAAAAGAGAAGTGAAACTGCATACCCCCTGCTTGTCTTTCAATCTTATAACCCGAGCTTATGACACCCTGGATTTGCTTTCCTGCTTGTCTGTAGATTAAGAAAATGACCAAGATTTGGATCATGAACAATGAGCAAAAAAAATCAATATATATCACAAAACACAAACCTTAGTTTTGTCCTTGCTCGTTTTAGCTCTACTTCTGCACCTAAAGAGAGCTTCTGAAAAACACATAATTAAATTTTAGTTATATATGTTCTCCAAAAGTATATGTAGTAAAATGGGCAGGTCAACACTTTCTGTCTTTAAATATTTTATATATAATTAATATATTGGGTACAATTACATAAACAATTAGAAGAACACAACACTGACAACTTTACAAGGGCATCACTGTGCAACGGTTTTACTCAACATATTAAGAGATTAAAGTGGTTATTTTTTTTTTCTACAATTATCCCAGTGTTGAAAGGAATTCTTAGCTTTTAATAAAATTAATGGGCACTAAAACTAGTACCTCCAGTTGCTTCCTTTCTTCTGTTAAGGTTCTAACTGACTCCCGTAACTTTTGTACCTTGGCATTAGCTTTGGCAAGCATGGCCTGTTCCACAACAATAGCAAATAATAAATCAGTTGTAAAACTAAAAGCATCACATGACGGGTCTGCAAACTGCATTAATCAAAGAAAGCATATATAAAGTTACATAGTAGACCACTACTACACATATAAAGATGCAGCCATACTACAAATTAGCCTTCAAAGTCTACACATAGATTATCCACTGATAGCTTGAGACAACTAGAGACCACCTCTGCAAGTGAAATCACACGAAAACAGATTCAATATTATAATTTAAGATATGTCTTGTTTTACCTCATCATTGCTGAAAAGGCGCAGGGTGCTGTAATATAAAGAGCGTCTTGTCCCTGCAGCAATATACAAGCTATCAAGACAGTAGGTATAACGAACAAAATTCCATGGAACTTTTGTACTTTCTTGAAGCTTGGGTGAGTAAACTGATACTTCCCGTTAGTTTAAAATTTAGAGAACTGTTTAAAGAATATCTCGAGTAAAGGTCAGAAACTAAATAAGGTAACGCCTGTTACTATTTAGCAGCACATTGTTAAGCATAAGCTGTAACCAATTAGTAATGTACTAATGTTTATAAGCCTTACTTTTTAGAGCCAAAATCCCTGAGCCAATAAGCAGTCCACTTGTAGCCAATGGATGTGAAGCGGTAAAGTAAACACCCTCTGTTGACAAGCATTCATGACAACTTATCGTTAGCCAAACACATAGGGTAAGAAAGACATGTTGACAGTGAAAATGGTGAGCATTTAACAACGAACCTTTAATCTTATCAAATACAATCTCCTCATAAACATAATAGTCAGATTTGAGATCTTTCAGGGATTCCTGTAAAATGAAAATGAGTTACAAAACATTGATGAAAATCCTAATGGGAGAAACAAAACAAGTCAAATTCGCCTTTGTAAACATGGAAACCAAAGAAACCTTATCATTCCCAAAAGCAAGCATATGTCAAATTCGGCATTATCGGTGGTCTTCCTCATAACAAGAAAGATTCTACAATATAAATGGATATATTGAAATTGAATCACATTTATGTTAAGCACATTGAATTGTAATGTATCCATATACTTTGGAAAGGCCAAAAAGGTGATGGTAATTAGTTACCATGGCATAAAAGGACGATTCTTTCAGCTAAAATAAATTGTGTTGATAGTGTGTGCTGCAGTTCTCAAGTTACCCAGGTTTTGAAAGTTTACAGTAAGACCACCTAAATATTCAAAACAGCACTTCAGGCCACCCAGGTATCATTTTAGTTATTTATGTGTGAACCAACTCCAATGAAAAAATGCAAGTTTTTTGTCTAAATTGGCAATAGACAAAACCAAGTGATACGTGGGTGGGCTGTAATGATGTTTTTATATTTGGTTGACTTTAGTGTAACCTTTTGAATGCATTGGTGGCCTACCGCCTACGCATACATTACCTCTTCTTTTATACTTTAATTTTATAGCATGCATAAATAGATCAAAATGTGGAAAGAGAGAAAAAGATCAAGTAATCAGATCACAGAGATAGAAGACATGAACCAATTAATATAAGGAGCATGGGGAAGACAAAGTATAAAAGAGCACATTCATAAAAGATGGGAAAATTTGGGTCAGGGTAGCTGATGAGGCGTCGAGTCTAACACATCAATTTTAGTGGGATTTTGTACTACTACACTATTTTGAGAATACTGTCAAAAGGCTTCCTAAAAGAACAATGGAGTCACCTTACCATGCACTAAAGTGCAATTTATGTGTATTTTCTACCAGCATGCCCATTTGTAAAATAAAAAACAAAATTCCATTCTCCCCCGACGCCATGTAAGAATGAAGTGATAAAGGGGTAGTAACATAATAAATTATATAGAATCAATAGATTAGTGGTAAAATCCCTGTATGATGTATTTTAGTACAATTTTTAGCTGATACAGGGATCAAATGGTATAGTTCATTTGTTGGTAGCTTGGAGGATTAAAAGCATGACTCTTGCTATCCAATTGGCTATTTTTGCATTAATTGCTACTTCATCATATTGATTAGCGTACCCGCTGTATTTGCTTCTCCTAATGGATGGTCAAGTAACAAAAATATGCATTTTCAGGTACATCATTATGGATTGGATTAGTTTTTTTGTCGAGTCATCGGCACCTTTAAACACCAACAATACATGTGATGGCAGTGTGACTGTGCTCCTTCTCTAGAATGAGCACTCTTATTAGGTATAGCTAGCCTTAGGGGATGTTTGTTAGTTTCTAAATGATTCCATTGAGGCTACAACTAAATCAGTCCGCATTAAGTGTGTTTGATTCACCAAAATGACACCTTTGAATCATGCAGCAAACCTCTTACCCATTGAGTTTCAAAACGATGTTGAATGAAAATTTTATCCCTTTGTCCATTCACCTGTGTTCAAGACCGTCACCCGGCCTCTCATGACCCACCACAACTTCCTCCACTACCAACCACCACCACATTGGGATACTCTTACTGGTTCAAAGTCTCTACCCACCCATTCAGACCTCTTACTTACTTACTGGCTGACCACTTAATGGCACAAAGGTTGCCAAACAACCCCTTAGGCCTTAGTTTAATGCTTTGAATCAGTTAATACCTGTTTCCTCAAAGGAGTCGACTTACACCAAGGTTATTTTCAAATACACATTTCTCATAAACAATTTTTCACAATTCTAATCAATATTCAAGCAAAACATGCCCTTACTTAACTTGTAATTACTGTAGTATTTCTTTTTAGGTTTTTCCATCATTAAGCATATATTCAATAGAAGCAACCAAAGTACATAAATCTGATTAACTAAAACAAACTTACAATTGTCATATGAAGATGAGCAGTGGAAGTGGATTTAATTTGATCGATGCGTGATTTGGTGTGAGTAACGGTGGATTCTAGGGTTTCGGCTACGGTTTTCTGTGCGATAACTGCCTGTTGAATGGCGTAATCAACCCATTCTGCAGCAGAGTCACCGGAGATTGGTTTCAATGTCTCCAGTACGCCGAAATCAACTTCCGACGACGACGGCGGTGGTGGTGATTTGTTTTCCGGTGATTCCTCCATGTTTCGCCGGAGATACGAGCACAGACAACGAGATATATATATGGGTTTAATACATTTGGAGCAAACCTTTCTAAACGAATTGCATCTTGTACCCTCTATGTTTTAAAAAATACCTATTTAGTACAAACTTTTGCCATTTTGGCATAACAGTTACACGAACCTGTTAAGACACGAACACGACACGAAATCTAATCATGTCATTTTTTTCAAACATGAACATGAACCTGTGTATAACAGGTTAACACGATAAGGAACACCTAGTAAAACAGGTTAACACGAGAAGACACGACAAGACATGATAAGAAACACGATAAGACTTGTTAAGACACGGACACGATAAGACACGAACACGAAACAGGTAAGCACAAACACGGTATGAAAATAAACAGGTCTTAACGTGTCGACCTGTTATAGATAGGGATGAGCATAGTACCGGTACCGAAATTTCCTAAAGGTATGTACCGGTACCGATACCGGTACCGAAAACAACCGGTTCGGTACCGGTACCGTACCGAACCGATACCGAAAAACCAAAAATGTGGGTACCGGTAGTGGTACCGAAATTGATTCGGTACCGGGAATTCGGTACCGGTACCCGGTACCATTTGCTCATCCCTAGTTATAGACACGAAACCTGTTAAGGCCAAACACAAAACCTGTTAAAATCGTATAGGTTCATGTCAGGTTATCGTATTCATGTCTAAATTGCCATCCCTACATTTTATTAACGAAATTACTATTGATGTTTTTCGCGTTACCTATTTTTTGTCACATTAAATCCTTTTAGCCTTAATCTGGATAATTTTTTAATGTTAAGTCTTACCATGTGAGGGCAATATGTTATTACAATAGTGGAATTCGTTGTAATACACTATGTACACTTGTTTATTTGTGTGTAGATTGGTACTTTGGTGAAAATCATATTATAAGTTAAAAATTAATTTTTTATTGTTGAATAATATGTATGCTTAGCACACATCATAGACCTCACATCGGTTTGCGGGGTGTAATAAAGACTTGCAGCTATGGTGTGACACGAGTCTTGCGATTCTCTTTTATTTTTTTTAAAGGCTTAATTCAATGGAAATTCTTGTACAATCCTAACCTAGCGGTCCTGAGTTCTAATCCTTATCCACACACCGGTGTCCTACGGGACGTGTAAATCACCGGTTAATGTGGATAATGGAATGGCTACCGGGTTTCTAAAAATACGCTTGACTCAAGAAAACCCTAAATAATGCTAGATCACCTTCCGGTCTCACTAACACCTCTTGGAAAATCCTAAGGGACGTGTAAATCACCGGTTACTAGTTCGGATAACCTCCCGGTCTCACGTCACTAGGGAATGCTAAAGGTACTCAAAAGACTCGCTCACCTCCCGGTCTCGCTAATCTCAACACACCCGAAAGTGTGAAAGGGGTTATCTAAGATTGTTGACAAAAACTCGAATTTGCTAGGGAAGCTAAGGTAAATAAGTAAGGATCTCCTCCCGAACTCACCTAAACCCAAAACCTAAGAACTAGATGTTATGGTACTAGCAATAATGAATATGGTACTAGCAGCAATGCATGATCAAAAAGACTAAAGACCCATGCATGTAGCCATGCACCATGCTGTGTGTTTGTTGAAGTGTTAGTTTAATTTAGTTATTTACTTTTTTAAGTCAACCTAGTGGTGAAGAAATAAAGGGAATCATGGGTATACCCAGTATTCCACGTGCACATGTTTTTTCCATTTTGTAGGTAGTGGAGTAGTGGTGGTGTCTTTTGTTTTGTCTTTTGTTTGTACCCTTTATAAGGGATTTCTCAGTTTGTTAATGATTATTCAGAAAATTGCTGTAACACCCCAACCGATGGCGGAATCATCGAGGTGTCACGTAGTGACGATTGTTCAAAAGCTCATGGTACTAAAATGTAAATATTATTGAATAATCAAAATTGTCTTACATGGAAATGGAAATTACATTGTCTAAATGAAATGTAAATATTGAAATAACTGAATTGAAATAGAACACTAAATGTCTCTTGCTAAAGCACTAGATCAAACTGCACCTGAAACATGTACAAAAATAGGTTTGGTCAACATATGAAATGTTGGTGAGCATTCCTAGATTTGATATATATAGTAGGTTAAAAAGTTATACAATTCAAGTGCAAGCTACAGTGCAATTATGTAAACTATGTATCATACAAATGAGCGAAATCAACCCTGTGACTGTATAATGTACTGTATGAACTGTAGTGTACTCAACCAATCAATGGATGATAACTTAACACTGGCCACGGATTCTCCAATGAAAAAGGGGGAGAATCAACCTAGGCGGGTTGTCAATCCAAATAGCGCTATCCAATGTTAAGGTCGGCTTGTACCATGTTAATGATTTCACTAAGTACAAATGTAATCCACATGTATTGTCTAAGCATAAAGCACGCTGTAAGCAATGCACATAGTACTAGAATTGTATTGTAAAAATGTAAACTTGTATTTGAAATTGTAATAGTGTACACGTAACACCCCAAAAATGTATAAAAGCAAAAAGGGGGTAGGAATACTCACTCTATACGTAATAGCTTGTAATTGAACTGGACAACGAAATGTGCGTTGGAAATATTCCAAAGAATCAACCTAAAGAATTTTAATAATGTGTAAGGAATAACTCTAGGATACATGGAATTCTAGGGTTTCGAATTTGGGGATAAACGCTTATTTGATTAATATTAAAAATATTCGCCAATTGAGAGAAATTTAGTAACTAAATAACTAAAAATCTTTTTATGAATTTTAAACCTAAGATGGTTACAAGAATGTGTTTAAAGTGTAAAAATAATTTTTATAAAATTATTTCATTTAAACTAGATTTTTAAATCTATTTATTATAAATAGCCAAAATTTAACTTTAATATTCAAAAATACTAAAATTAAAGAATTTCTATTTTAAAAATCATATTTCTGTTCTAAATGATTAAAAATAATTTGTATAAAATTTTGGTGCAAAAATGATGAAAATTGGTTTTATTATGATTTAATTATGATTAAATCTAACAAAAATTGATTAAAAATATAAAATAAATGATTTTACTGAATTAAAAATTATTTCAGTAAAGTTTAACTTTATACAAACTCAGGATAATTTTTGGAGAATTTAATAAAATTGTTTTGATATATAAATGGATTTTTATAAATATAATAGTATAAAAATGATTTAATTATTATAAATATTAAATAAATGAATTTCTGAAAAATAAAAATTGGAAATAACACTTTTATCACAGATTAAACAAATATAATTTTTTTAGAATTTATAAAATAGTTTTGATATTTTAAAATGAATTTAAAAGATTAAAAGGTTTAATATATATATATATATATATATGATTGTTGTTTGAAAAAAAAAGAAAAGAAAAGAAAGAATAAAAGGGTCAGAGCCGGGACTCGAACCCGGGTAACCTCTGGGTTGGAACAAGGTCACAACCACTTGGCCTAGGCCGGTGGTTGTGATGTTTTCCGTTCAAAATTAATTAAATACAAATACACGAATCAAGTTTATCCCCAAATAACACGAATGAGCCCTAGAATTTGCAATTGGGCAAATCACACATCAATAGCCTGATTAACCATAGGGCTATTGCTGTGTGATGGCCGATGAACATAACCCACAAAAGAAATGAGACTCACAGTGTTGTTTCGAGTTCGTTTATTTGGTCAAACAAAAAGTCAACAGAGAACAAGGACACCAAGAATTAGTGTGTTTCAGAAACAATTGGAGGTTGAGAGAGAGGTGTGAGCGAGTTGTGAATGATCGTAGGTGATCAATTTATAGGGAGGATCAGTGGGTTTGGTTAATTGGAAGGTTGACTCGTTTTTAAAATGGTCCACGCGTATTCATCAATTTGGTTTAAATTGATTGCAATTATAGGTGTAATGGATTGAAGATTAGGCCGATAATTACGTTCCATAACATATATTGTGGGATTAATTGATAATAAAGAGGATTTGATCCTCTTTGGCTGTGTTTGCGTCGAGCAGCAGCAGTGGAATAGCAGATGCACTTCCAAAAATGTGTTAAATAAATAACTCTCCTAGAGTTTATCACTAAGGGCTTCATGGACTAGTGGTGGTGATGGGTGTGTTGAACAGAACAGGCTCGGGTTCGAGCCCCCGGGTCTGTTATATATATATATATTTTTTTTAAACTGTGAAGAGAGTGGTTGTTGGGCTATTGGGCCTGCTGTCTAGTGGGCTTCTGAAATGGGTTTGGGCTCAGAATTATAAGGGTTTGGGCTGGGATGGTTTGGGTAAACAATCATAATTCAAAGTATCTAGCATATGTTAAAATTATTATTATTATTATTATTATTATTATTATAAATCTATATATATATATATATATATCTATAATGAAAAAGTGACGGATGTCACAATTGCCTCAATACTTCTCTCTCAATTTCATTCCTTTCTTTTCCTCTTTGCTTAAGGCCGATCTAACCACATCAGTGGTATCAGAGCGGTGGTGATCTCCATGGATACCAGACAAAAAGCTAATGAACAATTCCAACAGGAAACTCAAGATGCACTCAAGAAACTCAATGCCATGTTCGAAAAAATGATGGGTGACTACCAGACGCTAGAAACGATGGTTCACACTATGCAGCAAAAGAATCCCAACCATCCTTCCTCTTCTAGTGGGGGATCCAACTTCATGCACGGTTATGAACCAAAACCGTATCTAAAGATCCACTTCCCGCGTTTTAGCGGGGACGACCCGACGGCTTGGTTCTACCAGGCCGAGCAATATTTTGATTTTTAGAAAGTCCCGGACGAAGATCAAGCACACCTAGCCTCTCTTCATCTCGAAGGGATTGCTTTCCAATGGCACAAATGGTTCACTAAGTCACGCGGACCACTCACTTGGGCCGAGTTTTCCACAGCTTTGCTTCATCGGTTCGGTCCCACTGACTTTAAAGACCCGTCCGAAGCTCTTTCCCGACTCACACAAACCACCACAATTGCCGCTTACGTGGAGGCTTTTGAACGGCTCTCTCATCGGGTGGATGGTTTGCCTGACATCTTCCTTCTTGGGAGTTTCATTGGAGGATTAAAGGATGAGATCCGTTTGGAGGTTAAGATTAAGAAACCACGCAACCTATCGGAAGCCATTGGCATTGCTCGTTTGGTCGAGAACAAACTAAACCTGCAACGCAAACCTTCAACCTACCCAAAAAATGTAGGCTCTACGCCTCTTTCCAAACCTCCCACATCGGCTGGACTGTTGGGTCCCGGCCCAACCACGAGATTAGCCCTTCCGGCCCCACCGCCTATCCGTCGAATTTCGAATCAAGAAGCCCGCGAACGTCGCGAGAAGGGGCTTTGTTACTACTGTGATGACCGCTACGTCCCGGGTCATAAGTGTAGTAAACCACAAATTTTTATGATTGAAGACGCTCCGGTTGAGGTGAATGACCCACTTGACACGGTGGTTGATGACCCGCAGGCTGAAATCTCATTCCATGCCATCACCGGCGCTCCAACCCCTCAAACCTTACGCTTACCCGGGCAAATCAACAACAAGGATGTGGTCGTTTTGGTCGACGGCGGCAACACCCATAATTTCATTGATAAAGCCTTGGTGGATCGTTTCGGCTTAACAGTTGAAAAGGATGCTCCCTTCAAGGTTGTGGTGGCTAACCGCGAACATGTTTCGTGTGCGGGTCGAGTACGCGACTTAACCATCACCATCCAGGGATACCTTATTTCGACGGATTTCTTTGTTCTACCGGTCGCCGCGTGTCCAGTGGTGTTGGGCGTCCAATGGTTGAAAACCCTTGGACCAGTTGAAATTGATTATGATAAACTTACTCTTGGGTTCCACCTTGCAGGATCTTTCCATAAATTACAAGGCCTTAAAGGCTCTGAATTGGCTGCGTTAAAGTCTCATGAGGCAATGGCCATGCATGGGCCGGCCCTATTGCTTCATATCAGCCTGTTGTCGACCAAGCCCGCATTTGAAGTCCGTCCTTGCCCTGCCGTATGTGAGGTCCTACAACGATTTGCTAGGGTTTTCCAGGAGCCCGCCTCTTTACCTCCATACCGATCCCAAGACCATTCTATTCCCCTTATTCCCGGAGCTCGTCCTATCAGTACCCGACCCTATCGACAACATACCTTCAGAAGACAGAAATCGAACGACAAATTCGTGAACTCCTCCAGCAAGGGTTGATCCGCCCTAGTCACGGCCCATTCTCCTCTCCGGTTTTGCTTGTCAAGAAAGCGGATAGATCATGGCGGTTTTGTATTGATTATCGGTCCCTCAATGATATCACGATGAAAGATAAGTACCCTGTTCCTGTTATTGATGAACTCCTCGACGAACTCCATGGTTCTCGTGTTTACTCTAAGCTTGATCTCCGCTCTGGGTACTATCAAATACGTGTATGAGATGAAGACATACACAAGACGGCTTTCCGCACCCATGACGGCCACTACGATTTGTTGTTATGCCGTTCGGGCTTACTAACGCTCCCGCTACATTCCAATGTTTGATGAATGATTTGTTCAGGCCATTTCTTCGTAAGTTTATCTTGGTATTCTTTGATGATATTTTGGTTTACTCAAAGACTATTGCTGACCATGTGGAGCATTTATCTGTTGTTTTGGGAATTCTAGAGGCTAATCATCTTTTTGCAAAGCAATCCAAGTGTTGTTTCGGTGTCTCACAGGTACACTATTTGGGTCACCTTATTTCGGTTGAAGGCGTGGCTGTGGAGCCAAACAAAGTGCAATCGGTTCTCTCATGGCCCACCCCAAAAAATGCTAAAGGTGTACGAGGGTTTTTGGGTTTGGCCGGTATTACCGTAAGTTTATCAAAGGGTTTGGGGGTATCGCGACACCATTACACAAATTGGTAGGCAAGGGTCCTTTCGTTTGGGATGAGGCGGTAGATTCTGCTTTTCAAGCTTTGAAAGTTGCTCTCACAACCACTCCTACTTTGGGTCTCCCAGATTGGTCCAAATCTTTTACGGTTGAGTGTGATGCAAGCGGGGTGGGGATTGGTGCGGTATTAACCCAGCTTGGTAAGCCTCTTGCTTATTTTAGTGCTCCATTAAAAGGGTCGATGCTTTCATGGTCCACGTACGAAAAGGAGATGTTGGCGGTTGTTAAGGCGGTACGTAAGTGGCGACATTACTTGCTTGGTCGTCCCTTCGAAGTTAAAACGGATCATATGAGTTTAAAATATCTCCTTGAGCAACGTCTAACCACCCCGGCCCAAGCCCGATGGTTGCCGAAGCTATTGGGTTATGATTACACTATCGAGTACAAGAAAGGAGTTTCTAACCGAGGCGCCGATGCTCTTTCACGGCTTCCCGAATTTCACTTCATGGCGGTCTCGCATCCGTGTTCTTCTATTTGGCAAGACATTCAACATGAGGTACACACTGACCCATATTACCAAACCTTGCTCACAGGTTCGGATCAAGGGGGCGGAAAAAGAATTGGTTACGAGGGATGGCATTTGGTTTCGTAATGGAGCCATTCTTTTATGCCCTACATCTCCTTTGTTGAAGACTGTGTTAACTCTTTGCCATTCATCGCCTGAGGGGGGCCATTTTGGGTTTCATAAAACATTAAACAAAGTTAAGCAAACTTTTTGGTGGAAGGGGCTTAAGCAACAGATTAAGATTTTTATTAAAGAGTGTCAAATTTGCCAGCGCTTTAAATCCGACAGTATGTTACCAGCGGGTTTGTTGCAGCCGCTACCGATTCCGGAGCGCATATGGGAAGATATTAGTATGGATTTTGTGGAGGGTCTTCCCAATTCCAAGGGGTTTACTGTTGTTATGGTTGTCGTTGACCGACTCTCCAAATATGCTCATTTTATTCCCATGAAACACCCATTTACGGCTGCGTCTGTGGCTAAGGAATTTGTACTCCATGTGGTAAAGCTTCATGGCATACCCGCCACGGTAGTTAGTGATCGCGATAAGGTGTTCATCAGTTCTTTTTGGCAAGCTTTGTTTAAGTTGCAGGGTACTAATCTTTGCATGAGTTCAAGCTACCATCCTCAAACGGATGGACAAACGGAGGTTATTAATCGAATTATGGAGCAATATTTGCGGTGTTTTGTAGGGGATCGACCAAAAAAGTGGCTTGATTGGCTTCCATGGGCTGAATATAGTTACAATACTTCAGTCCATTCGTCTACTAAGTTGTCTCCGTTTCAAGTTGTTTATGGTAGGCCGCCTCCTAAGTTGATTCCCTATGTTCCAGGGACCACTAAAGTTCAAGCCGTGGACGAGTATTTATGCGACCGGGATACTCTTCTCCGTCAACTACGGGCAAATCTAGTTGTGGCTCAGAACAGAATGAAGGTTCATGCGGATCGTAAACGGCGCGAGCTTGAGTTTCAAGAAGGAGATATTGTTTTTGTCAAGCTTCAACCATATCGGCAAAGCACAGTTGCAAATCGGTCATCCAACAAGCTTGCTCCGAAGTTCTTTGGGCCGTATAAAGTACTAAAGCGAGTTGGACAGGTTGCTTATCAGCTCCAGTTGCCTTCGGGTTCTCAAATCCATGATGTTTTTCATGTTAGTCTCCTCCAAAAATGTGAAGGACAAGCCGTTCCCGCAACACCGGTGGCTCTTCATGATACGGTGTTCATGCCTTCTACGCCTCAGCCTGAATGTGTACTTGATTCAAGAGTCATACAAAAAGGGAAGTACCGACCACGCACTGAAGTTTTGGTCAAGTGGGTTGGTAAAGGACGCAAAGAAGCTACGTGGGAGACGAAATGGAGGTTCGCAAAGGCCTATCCAGACTTTCACCTTGAGGACAAGGTGGGTTTGAGCGGGGTGGATTGTTATGGTACTAGCAATAATGCATATGGTACTAGCAGCAATGCATGATCAAAAAGACTAAAGACCCATGCATGTAGCCATGCACCATGCTGTGTGTTTGTTGAAGTGTTAGTTTAATTTAGTTATTTACTTTTTCAAGTCAACCTAGTGGTGAAGAAATAAAGGGAATCATGGGTATACCCAGTATCCCACGTGCACATGTTTTTCCATTTTGTAGGTAGTGGAGTAGTGGTGGTGTCTTTTGTTTTGTCTTTTGTTTGTACCCTTTATAAGGGATTTCTCAGTTTGTTAATGATTATTCAGAAAATCGCCTCAATACTTCTCTCTCAATTTCATTCCTTTCTTTTCCTCTTTGCTTAAGGCCGATCTAACCACATCACTAGACAAACCGACACTCTATCCCCTCCCGGTCTCAAGAGTGGCAAGACACTAATTTCAAGGGCTTACAAGGTTGTTAATAGGGTTATCTAAGACAAGAAACCTCTAGATTAAAGCACTAACACGAAAGTCTATGGAAAATCACGTAAAACTCTAGATCTTGAAACTATTAAAGTAAAAAAATAGAGAAAAACGCAAAGCAACAATCAAGCAAACCGATTACTAAAAGCATTCATACGCATTTTTATCAACAACACCAAAATATTTTACCAAAACATTAAGCCAAAAATTATATTATCCAAAACCAAACGTCACAAGTCATGAAATAATCATCAATACGACCTAGGTAGCTATAAAATATTTAGCCAATAATATTCATGACAAAACAAGAAAACATAGTATTGGGATCAAAATTACACATAATTAATAAGTTCAAAACACGAAGTGTCAAACGGAAATAACCAATGTTATGAAAACCTTGATCCCTAGCCTCCTCTGCTTCTTTTTTCCTCTCTGAAATCTGCTTCTTAAGGGTATGTTTGGCAAAATTAGCTGGTGGCTGGTAGCTGGAAGCTGAAAACTTTTTAAATATATTTTGGTGTTTGGCAGAGTAGTTGGAGCTTTTAATAAAATGTATAAAATGACCAAAATGGGTATAATTAAAAGCTTGTAGCTAGTAGAATTTTTTCTTAAAAGCTAGTACTAGTAGCTTGATTCTATCATAACCTACTTGATGAGACAACATCCACTATGGGATACGAGTTTCTTCTAGTCTAGCACCATCATCTTTTAATCATGATACTAGACTGGGGGACATGTCCCGGCTCGGCCAAGCCGGTCAACACCTGATATTATTTGTATTATTTTTATATTAATATATTATTTATTACTACTAACCTAATAGCGAGACCCATCACAATGTAGCTTGTATTAAGCTTACTGGGCTAAGGGTTTTACGAAGACAACCCCTAACTGGACTTGGTGCCAATGGGCTATGTGCCAATATAGTTAGGGGTCTATGATGGTGACCCATGAGTTCCCTATTTAAGAGGTTCACTTCTAACCCTAGGGAACAGGTTGGAACCTACCACACTTTTGTGTTGGGAGGAAACTCCTGGCAGTCGCCTCAATCCCTCTTTGTTTCCCTTTTCTCTTATTGCAGAGCTGGATCTTGAAGATGGAGAAGACAATGTCTGGTATCGTTCATCTTCATCATCACTGGAGTACGTACCTACACAGGTAGGTATTTGCTCCTAGCATGTTTATATCAAATTCCGCATGTTTTTTTTTTGAACGGCAATCACTTCATATATATATATATATATATATATATAAAGAGCCAGCAAGAGGCTGATATAAACATAAAGAAACAAAACGCATACAGGGGCACAACTAAAAACAAACATGACCAACCGAACTACAAGTACACTGAAGCATCAAAATTCAGCCAACTATTCCACGTCGGGCTGGGTATCTTGGTCCGGTTACACACCCAAATTCCGCATGCTAAACGTACGTTTCTCAATAATATATGAGTGAAAAATGCACAAGCGAGTGGTGCTTCAAGTACGGCATCATTAGTACCAAAAATTAATAATATCTAAGTTTGCTATGTGAGAGAAAGTAGATACAGACCCATTAGTAGCATATTACACACCCATAAAAAGGGCAATGGTAGAAAAAGAAAAAAATGTGTGACAAAATTGTAAAGTCGTTGAAGAAAAAGGGTGAAAATTATATACATGCACTATACTATACCATACCATACCATATTATTCACAGTTATATCTATACACTCATAGCAAATCCCCAATTCGCACTAAATTCGAAACCCTAGCTTTTGATCATCGAACCGATTAAATAATCACCTGATTAACTAATTGATTTCACCATGATTCCGTTGGCGCAAAGATTATCAACTGAAATTCGGCTGTTGTTCGAGAGCTTGAACGAATCCAATCACGACTCCGTTACTCGCCAACTGTTTCAGGTACGTTATGAAGTTTCCTTTTATTCAAATCATGAATAATGATTCAGTTTATTTGTATCTGTTTGTTTTCTTGCACACGACTGTAAGTTGAATGAGATTACGTGGAATTAGTTGTTACGGTGAATGATTCAGTTGTGGTTGACGTTGTAGTTTAGTTGACTTATAACTGAACTGCTTATGAATAACTTAATTGTGTTAGTGTACTGGATACTAGATTATATCGAGTTAGTTGTTAAGGTGTACGATTCAGTTGTGATCAACTTTGGAGGTTAGTTGACTTCTAGGTTTGCATGTTAAGGGTGTAGAAGGGAGGATGAAAGTCCTTTTTTTGGTTGGTTTGTAGAGAGGATTTGAGGATGTTTCCGTAAACTAGATTGGTGCCTTTTTGGCAATGAAGGAGTAAACCTACGCATCACCCTTTTAAAACACGTTATATGCGATGAGAAGTTTTACATCTCCGCGCTGAAGAATTTTGAAGTTATAATAGACCCCAAGCCTCTGTTTTCTTGAGCGCCTCATGCATGCTTTTGTTAAAATTGAGCATGGGGGTTAATATAAGGAAAAGACAGTCAAACAAACATATCTATTGATGCTTGATAAGTTTATACTACGTTTTCTTCCCTTTTTAGAGATAGAAGTATGTGGAATACAAAATTAAAGTTTTTTGTAAAGAAATGAAAGCTTCAGAGTACACTTGGAGTTTCAGTTTTTTTCCCTTTCTGATTTAGGTATCCTGTTGCTCCGAGTGTGAGGCTTTATGAACATCTATTTTCTTATATGAGGAGTGTTGGTAGTTGTATTATATTTAGGTTTACTCTTACTTGGGTTGGCAGCTGTGACAAGGATATTACTCTTGGTTATATTATGTGTAGATTGATGTACAATGCATGGTTTGATTAGGGTGCAAATCTCATAAATTATGTTTGCAAATTGTTCCTGATTTTACACAATAAAACTTTGGTCAACCCTACTTTGTTTTAGAAGGAAAGCATGGTGCCTTTAGGGGATGTACATGCAAATCACTACTACTAGCATGATTATAGGAGAAAAGCTATGAAGTAGCAGGCAAATAAGAAGCTAAATTTGTGAATGTATATATCTGTTTAAAAGACCATGTTTCTACCTTCTTTTTTATTTATGTCTTTTTAGGACATGGATTTTTTTTAATATGGATGAAACTTAAAACAACACGATTACATGAAGAGCTCTTAACTGTGCATAAGAATATATGAAATGTTACCTAAGATTTTGTACTTGCCTTGTCTAATGTTTTATTTGGAGAATCTAACTGTGTGCATTTAATGGGTTCTTGTTGACCTTGTGGCATCTTGTGCAGTATGTTGATTATGGATTAGAGGGAAGCATTTTGCTTCTAGAGACATGCTTGGAGCACTTTAATGTTTATGAAAAGGACTTGACAAGTACTCATCTGGAACCTATAGTTGCTTCACTTTTTAGAAAGTTGTTGGAAAAGCCACAGTTTAGTACTGTATTCTCAATGTCAGTAAGGTCATCAGCAATCACTGAAGAATTTCTAGTTAAAGTATCTGCTGCCCTACAATTAACGACAAATGAGAAACTTGGATTTGGTCTTGCTTTGACAGATTCTGAAAGTAATGACATCAGAATGTCTGGTGAGCTATCTTATTGAGTCATGTTCTTCGTAACACTCTATGTTTGTCCACATATGATAATTATATTGCTGCTTGCAGGAAGAAATTTCTGTATGAGGCAGATTGAGGAACTTTGTGCTACCCATGCCTCTCTACATACCACTGACTATGTTCAGGATGTATTGCTGTTTCTTAATAAATCCGAAGCTCTTTGTAAACATGTGGATTCATTTATGCAATTGTTATCTCTGGTTCAGTTTGATAAGGATTCAGAGTTTATCTTAGCTCCTCTCCTTTCAGATGAATTCCACAACTCCAAGTTATTGAGGTGAACATTGTTGCTTGGGCAAGATATCGTTCATCAATTTAAAACGTTTATAGATGATTCATTCTTGTTTTCTTTTTTTCAATTTGTAATTGTCAGGGATATGGATTTTCTCAATGACCGAAATGAGAACGGATTTGATGATATTCTAGCAGAAATGGAGAGGGAGATGAACATGGCTGATATGTTGATAGAATTGGGCTATAAGTGCACATCAGATGTATCACTTTGCAAAGATGTGTTATCTTCATTCTCACCTCTAACTGAAGTCACTGTTGCTAGGATACTTGGCACAATTATCAGATCTGATGCTGGCCTTCAGGACCATGAAAATGCATTTTCCACATTTTTTTCTTCTATTGGTAGAGGAACTCTGTCTGATATGTCCGCATTGAGCTCGTGGAACACTGATGTCCTTATAGAATCAATTAAGCAGCTTGTTAGTTTCTTTTTATTTTCTGGTTTTCATGAATATGTCAGATGCAACCTGCATATTTACCCATACTAATATGAAAAAAATACAGGCTCCTGGAATCAGCTGGACCACTGTAATTGAGAACCTTGATCATGAGGGTTTCTATGTCCCAGATGAGGCGGCCTTTTCACTGCTAATTTCTTGTTACAGACATGCATCCCAGGTTTTAGTTTATTTTCTGTAGTTTCTAATATCTGTAATGAAGTAATGATAGATAAATTATTGTACTGATGAATATGCAGGATCCTTTTCCGTTGGCTGCTGTTTGTGGCAATGTTTGGAGAAACACGGAGGGCCAACTGTCCTTTCTGAAGTATGCTGTTTCTGTACCACCTGAAGTATTCACGTTTGCTCACTGCAAAAGACAATTGGTATGACAATTCATGTGTGTATACATAAATACACATACATACATAGATGCATGTTCAATACAGAACCAATTTTAAATATAGAACTCTGAAAAACGGCATAATGCACTTATACATAGTGCTTGATAGATATAACAAGAGTTCGAAAGAGGGTAAGGTAAGCTGTTAAAGCAAAAGGTGACAGTGTTTATGTGGTTCTCACAGTTCTCTACTTATTCTTTTTCTATATTGAACCTCCCTCGACATGCACAATATACATACATAGAGTGATGTGTTCAAATGATCTTGTTTTCAAAATGTGCGCATCACATGATGTGGTCTGAATAAATTTGACCATCGGTCGAGCAATGGATTTGAGTATTTGAACAAATTGGACCATTGATTGAACAAATATTACTAGAGATGTTGAGAGTATCTTATATATTAGTGTTTAAAGTTAACAACGTAAAATATAATCTATACATCATTTTTTAGTATTTTTTTAATAACGAACGCTTCGGCGCGTGCTTCGCGCATCGGATTTAGGGATCAAATTGCATTGGATCGCCACATGCTTTTTAAAATCAAGCAAATGATGACCGCTGCATATCTAGGAACAATTTTATTCACAGGTAGATGTACAGTCACTAGTGGATACACCTCAATTCCATACATAGTGTCATAGCGTATACATGAATAAACACATGCTTGGTTTAAAAAAGCGCGCCTGAGGCGCTAGGAAAAGCGCTTATTTTGGCCCGAGGCGCTCAACTACATGAAGCACCGTGAGGCGCCGCCTCAGTCAAAATTAGGGTTTTTTTGGGGCCAAAAGTCAAAATCAGGGTTTTTTTTTTTTAAAGATTTTTAAGTGTGTTTCGGCTTTAATGTATGTTTAATGAAGTGTTTAAGTGTGTTTTATAATTATGTTATTGTGTTTAGGATTGATTAACAAGTAGAATATGTAGTATTGGTTTGTATAAATATTTTTTACTCTTCTTTTACCTTGGGCGCCTCACATACGTGAAGCTCTCACCTCGCGCTTTAAGCCCCGCGCATCGGATTTTGGAACCAAAACGCCTCGGAGCGCCTCACGCTTTTTTAAACCAAGAACACATGCATTGACTAATTTTACAATTTATTTCTTATGATATCACACATATATCCGGTGGTTTCTATATATTTAGTGGTTCTCATTTGAACCCGTTCTATAGTCTATAAATATGCATACACACATACATATTATACATATCTAGGGGTGCATTCAATGCATAACCAATTTTAAGTAGAGAATTGTGGTAAGATAAACTGTGAGAGAGAGAGAGAGAGCGGTGGTTCCGCGGTTCATTAAAACAATAGGTGCAAGTGTTTCTTTTATAGTTTTCTACTTAAAATTGGTTTTGTATTGAACGTCCACTTCCCCCCCCCCCCCCCCCCCCCCCCTCCACACACACACATATATATATGTATGTATGCATTTGTATTATCAATATATTGGATCCAAGTATTCGCATGTATTATTGCAGGCAAATGTCGACGCAGTTCATAGTCATAAGTATCAATCTGGGTATGCAAATCATGCGTGGTTATGCCTCGACCTTTTGGAGGTGTTGTGCCAGCTAGCTGAGAGAGGCCTTGCTAAGGCTGTTCGATCACTGCTTGAAGATCCTCTTAAGCATTGTCCTGAAGTGTTGCTATTTGGGATGGCGCATGTTAATGTACTGTCTTCACAATGTTGAGTGGTTTATGTTTCTGCTTCTTCATAAAGTTCTTTCATTTAAGTTTGTATATTTTTACAACATATGCAGACATCATATAATTTTCTTCAACATGAAGTTTCTTTGGCTGTTGTTCCGGTGATTCTTAAGGATGCTTCTGTGGGTGGCATTCTGCTCCATCTTTGGCATCTTAACCCTCCTTTTTTATTAAGAGCTTTAAGTGATGCACTCAACATGGATTCAGATAATATCACCAGGGTCTTGGATTTGTGCCAAGAGTTAAAGGTCAGAGACCAGTTTTAGTCACTTTGAGCTTTCATCTGTTTCTGATGTTGTCCACTGTCATTCTTATGTATGTGCTAACTATTCTCTTGTCTCAGATTATATCTCCTGTATTGGATATGGTACCTATGTCTTTAGGTATAAGGATTGCCCCCCTTGCTTCTCGAAAAGAACTCATAGATCTGGAGAAATGGCTGATTTCAAATCTAACTACTTACAGAGATACTTTCTTTGAGGTAACGATAAGCAATGTTGTATAATCTGGTATTTTTTCATGCATGATGCATGGTTAGATGACATTTAAGATGATATTGGTATATGCATGTGCTATATTTTTAGGAGTGCCTCCGATTCCTGAAGGAGGTGGACTTTGCTGCCCAGGAATCTTCAAATCGTTTGCATAATTCAGGAAACATCTGGAGTCTTTATATGGAGACAGCCCCTGTGTTTTTGAAGGTTTACCTTCCAAATAGTTTTGTACGTAATTATTCTAATTATTTCAACCCACACTCATAAAGGTTTTGTTTTCTTTTAGGTTCTTCAAGCACATGCAAACTTGTTCTCCTCTAACCAACTTTATAAGGAAATGGAAAGTTTACATTTGAACGTCACAGACAACAGTTCAAGAATGAAGAGCAATGGTGGTCCTGATTCATCAACATCTGAAGTATATGCAGAAGATATAGAGGCAGAGGTCAACTCTTATTTACAGCAAATGTTCTCTACCCAGTTGACTGTAGATGCAATGATTCAAATGCTAGCTCGATTCAAGGAATCTTCTGATAAAAGGTCTATTCTTTATTTGTTTCTTTTTGGGGGTTTACTGATACCATTTTTCCCTCTCTTTATGTAAAAAGTATTGTTGCTATAACGTCATGGACCTTGAATATCATGAGTGTGTAAACTTCTTTAGTCTCAAGGACACTAGTTTCATATTTAAGTTTGTAGCTCTTACTGGGAACTTTAGCAAAAATGGCTACTGATTTATTTTGTACTTAAAATGTTTTTAACTATCGAAATAACTTCTGTATCTTAGTTCTTGAACAGTCTTTTTTGTGTTTTAAATTAAGTCATTAAGTTTTACAACCAGTTAATTAGGATGATTTTTTTTTGGAATTACTTGGCAAGTGGCAGTTGAAGAGATATATATATATATATATATATATATATATATATATATATATATATATATATATATATAGGGGGCGGTTATTCTACAAAGTAAAAGAAACGTGCGAAGGATGCGAAGGAACTTTGTACATTATAATTACGTAATGCTTTCATGAACATAAAAAACATTACGTAATTATCATTACGTAATTATCATGTACAAAGTGATCCTTCGCATCCTTCGCACGTTTGTATTACTTTGTATTTGATCCTGCCCCTATATATATATATATATAGGATCATTTGAGAACACTTGGCCTAATTGAGAACTGAGAGAACCATTCTGGACCACACATTTCTCTAAGGCATTTTTTTTTTTTTTGCTAAGTGGCTCCTTTTTCTGCAAGGAATATATATATATATATATATATATATATATATATATATATATATATATATATAGGGTCAAGATCATGTACAAAGTGCTTTTTTTGTGAGAAGTGTGAGAAGTATTAAAAATTGATATTTAGGCATCATTTTTTGAACTTAGTCGTGATGTTTTGGATTGTTTTGCCTATAAAAACACCAAACATAACAATTAAAAACCGAAAACAATGTATTTTAGGCTTAAAACTTAAAACACCATGCTAAGAACATTAGCAGTGTGTTTTAAGCGTTAAGTAGTGTGTTTTAGTTGTTTTTTAAATTTAATGACTATAATACATTGTATTGTGTTTTAGATTGTTGTGTTTCGTGTTTTTCAAGTTAAAACAACCTAAAACATCATTCCTAAATCCAAAACATAATGTCTACATGTCAATTCTTAGTCCTTCTCACACTTCTCACGAAAAATGTACTTTGTACAGGATCCTAAACCTATATATATATATATTGCATTTATACATATATGTATATAAGTGTCTGAAACTACAAAAAAATAGTATTGTACATAAATGTTTTGTAATGCACAGATATCTGCAAATGTGTAGAAATGATTGCACATACATGTATAGAAAGGAAGATAATGTTCTCTCAGTTCTCAATTAGTCAAGGAAGATAATACACACACACACACACATTGAGAGATTTTTTGGTTAATTGATTACTGATGTACTGCTATACCGTGTGGCCTTTCAGGGAACAATCCATATTTGACTGCATGATTGCAAATCTCATTGAAGAGTACAAGTTCTTCAACAGATACCCTGACACACAACTTAAACTCGCAGCGGTACTCTTTGGTAAGGCTTTAGTTTGATGTGAGTTTGATTTTGACATTAGATAATAATATTGATGATATTAATTTGATATAATAAATATCTTTTATCCTTACGTTACGCTCTATTTTTAAAAACTGAAAAATTGCAGGGTTGCTTATTAAGAATCAACTTGTGACCCATCTGACCCTTGGCATTGCCTTACGAGCTGTTTTGGATGCGTTGCGTAAACCTGCAGATTCCAAAGTTAGTTCAAACTTTTTGGTCATGCTTTTGATATGCTCCGAGCTCCCAAAGCATTCTTATAATTACTGATGAAAAATGTTTGTATGCAGTTGTTTATTTTTGGTACAAAAGCTTTGGAGAATTTTGTGGATCGGTTGATTGAATGGCCACAGTACTGCCAACATATCTTACAAATATCACATCTACGTGGTGCTCAACCTGAGCTTGTTGCTTTCATTGAAAGGGCACTTGCTAGAAATTCATCGGGCCACCCGGAATCAGATGCAGGCTACTCTCCTTCTGCTGACCAACACCATAATTCTATCCTGCAACCAAACACTGAGGTACACACATGTTTCATTCTTTTAGGTTTTCAATGTTCCACACTTTTGGATTATTGTAGATTGGTATCTTATATGCTCTTACAAATTGTAGGTGGTGGGTTCATCTTATCCGTTGATTGGATCTGGTAGTTCACACCTTGTTTCTCAGATATCTTCTCCAATTCAGCTTCAGCAAAGGAACCAGAGTTATTTAGATGAGAGACACAGAGCCTCTGTAACTTCCTCCGGCTATGTGAAACCAAACTTAAATAACACAGGACAAGTGTCAGTTGCTCTTGCAAACGAACCTGTAAACATCCCCAAGGTAACTGCTGCTCTTGCAAACAAATCTGTTAACATGCCCAACAGCCCAAGTGTTATGAGATGTTTATCTTGCCCATGTTTACTCCTCGAGCTTTGTGATAATTTTATAATTTATGATGATTGAATGCAGCTACAGAGTGTAGTTAGTTCTTCAGCAGCGTTGGCTTCCTCTCCTGCTTTTGCTCGTCCTTCTCGAGCCGTTACTTCAGCAAGTAAGTTTTCAACTTTTCCTAAGCCTTATACCCTCACTTGTATGTACTCCCATAGAGTAATATATGGTCATTTGTCATATTATATCATATATGTAATGCAGAGTTTGGTTCTCTAAATATTGAAACACTTGTTGCTGCTGCTGAACGTAGAGAAACTCCCATAGAGGTATTTTTTTTGTACCTTTAGCTTCTTTCTGGTGGTTTATTTTCCAGGATTATTAAATGAATTTGCCTATTTCTGAATACATTCATCATACTAAGAGTACTGGTGAAAGACTGCATAATTTAAATTTTGTTAAAGGATGAATCTCGATAATAAATCTACAAAATTCTGTTTCCTTCTAAAAGGTGATTAACTTGTTGAGATGGGATCTATCTTTGATAAGTGCATTTTATTTCGTGGATCGTCTTGGTTTTATAAGTATCTAACAAATTGTTTATGCACATATATCTATTTTTATAAGGATATCGTTATTTTGTGGATCATCTTGGTTTTATGAGAATCCAACAAGTTGCTTATGCATATATAACCATCTTAAGATTTTCTGGCCGTGTTCATCTCACATGCATGATTGCATATCCTTTGCAGGCCCCACCATCAGAAACTCAGGATAAGATTTCTTTTACTATCAACAATTTATCGACTGCCAACATTGAAGCTAAAGCAAAGGAATTCACCGAAATTTTGAAAGAACCATACTATGCGTGGTTTGCTGAGTACATGGTCATGAAAAGGTGAGAAACTATATCACTAATTGAAAACATGCTGTGTCAGTAAGACTTTTTTAGTAAATCTGCGACAATCATTGAACTATCATGATTGTTTTTTTTTTGGAACATGAATTAGTGATAGCATGTTTGGTGGTCGGCATTATTCTTCAATTTTGTGCTGTGTTTTATAAAAAAAACTTCGGCTGCATCTTTATGCACACATGTAGGTTTATATATAGGCTCTTGCACAACTTATTTGATGGTACCATCTCTATAATCTGGTGCTGTAACTAAACATGTAAAACTTGCTTTGTTGACTTGTACTTAGAAGGTTGCTTGTTATTTACTTCCAAGTGTACTTCTGATCTTGTTGACAGAGCGAGTATCGAACCAAATTTTCATGACTTGTACTTGAAGTTCCTGGATAAGGCCAACTCAAAACCTCTCATCAAAGAGATTGTTCAAGCCACCTATGAGAATTGCAAGGTACAATTTCATAACGGTTCTTTGCTTTTCTTAGTAGTGGTAGTTTGTGGATCGTTGAGAGTTTACAGTATTATATGGCATTGCAACAGGTTCTTCTAGGATCTGAACTTATAAAGTCCAGTTCAGAAGAACGTTCTTTGCTGAAGAATCTTGGAGGCTGGCTTGGAAAGATCACAATCGGTAGAAACCATGTTTTGCTTGCTAAGGAGATTAACCCAAAGTCTTTAATTATTGAGGTTAACATAATTTTCTCCTACACTTCTCTCTTGTCTTCAAAAAGGCTGCCTCTTTATTATTTGAGTGAGATATGTAACTTAATTCACTTTCAATTTTTGTAGGCATATGAAAAAGGTTTAATGATTGCTGTGATTCCGTTTACTTCTAAGGTACATAAATTGATTGGTTTATCCTTTTTTAACTGATCAAAGTAATCTGAGGTATTCGATTTCTGTGTGCTGATGATGTAGATATTGGAGTCATGTTCCAAGAGTCTAGCATATCAACCGCCAAATCCTTGGACCATGGCAGTTCTAGGGCTACTTGCTGAAATTTATGCAATGCCAAATCTCAAAATGAATCTCAAGTTTGAAATTGAGGTATGTATGTGTTTTGAATGGAGACAGTTGCTAAACTGATCAAAACATCTAATAAATATGTTTCTGTTGTGGTGTTTCAGGTATTGTTTAAGAATCTTAATGTGGATTTCAAGGAAGTAATCCCCTCATCCCTTCTTGTTGACAAAGTGAGAGAAGTTGACAGCAACCCTGATTTTTCTACCAAAGATATTGGGCCGACTCAGCAACCAATGGTTGGGGAAGTTAAATCTAGTAAGAGATCTACACTAAATCAAGTTGAATTACCAGTTGAAATTGGTAGTTCATCTCATTCGGGTGGTCATCCACGAATATTATCTCAGGTGTTTCTTTAATCCTTTTATGTTTCTCAATGAAAGTTTCTTTGTTATCCCGGGCTTGATGGTGCTAATCTGTTTTGGTGGTTAGTATGCTGCTCCACATCATTTTCCTGCGGTTACTTTAAGTGAGGATGAGAAAATGGCAGCTTTAAGCTTGTCTGATAAGCTTCCATCTGCTCAAGGACTTCTACAAGCACAATTGCCGTTTTCAGTTGGTCAGGTGTGTGGATCTTTTTTATAATCATATCTTATGTATATTGTTTTTTACTCTCTACTGAAATATTAGTCGATTTTGCAGCTACCATCATCAAGTATGGATCAACAAGTTATCATCAACCCTAAGTTACAAGCGCTGGGCCTGCATATGCACTTTCAGAGGTACCAACTTCTCCCAAACATATGATTATAGAGGCGGTTATTTTAACCCATTTATATTATTGCTGACTGGTTAAATGGGCATGCACATAATAAAATTAATAAAACGACCAAAATGGGTCAAAAGTCACATGTGGTGTATTTAAAAGATTGCAATGATCTAAATCCTTTTGTTTAAACAAAAAATTATAATTAGTATTTAGTAATATAGTTCTGTAGTTATATTTTGTACATAAAATTGTTATAGAAACAAAGAGGTCTTCTCAGAATTTGATTAATAAATTATATATTGCTTGGTTTATGCAACTTGTTTCTTTCACAGAGTGCTTGGAATTTCAATGGAACTGGCTATCAAAGAAATAGTTTCTAGTATTGTTCAGCGCAGTGTTTCAATAGCAACGCAAACGACAAAAGAACTTGTGTTAAAGGTGGTATTTTTCTTGTCCGTTATGTTCATTATATGTTGATGTTAAATTCTTACTTGGAAATATGTTATTCTTCGACGGCAGGACTATGCTATGGAGTCGGATGAAAGCCGTATACACAGTGCAGCTCATTTGATGGTTGCAAGTTTGGCTGGAAGTCTAGCTCATGTCACGTGCAAGGTTTCTTGTTAAATTTGTTTATTAAGTTTTAAATTATGAATATACCTACATCTTACTCTATAATTAACCCTGATTTTGATCTCTGTTATTAGGAACCTCTTCGTGGTTCAATATCAAGTCAACTAAGAAACAATCTTCAGGCTCTGAGTGGGAATATCTCAAGTGAACTGCTTGAACATGCAGTTCAACTTGTTACAAATGACAATCTTGACTTGGGCTGTGCATTTATCGAACAGGCTGCAACCGAAAAGGTTAGAGATTAGTTTCATCAGATTTTTCATTTGATCATTACTGATGTATATTTTGTTGAATACAGGCAGTACAAACGATAGATAGTGAACTTGCTCCTCAACTTTCAATAAGAAGGAAGCACAGAGAAGGGGTTGGCTCCACCTATTTTGATACCAATCTGTATACACAAGGTTATTTAGGTGTTCTGCCCGAAGCTCTCCGTCCTAAGCCTGGTCGATTATCTCATTCCCAACAGCGGGTTTATGAGGTAGCATCTTATTTCAGCCGTTGATATTGCCCAGTATAAATCGTAAAATTAATTGTTATCTTTTCAGGATTTTGTTCGATTACCATGGCAAAATCAAGCCAACCAGAACCCGAACTCTGTACCTCTTGGTCCTTCACCTTCACCAGGAAGTGGTGCTCTACATGGGGGATACAGTTCAGGCACCGGTTCAGTTTCTGTTTCAGGTCAACTGAACCCTGGAATTTTCTCATCTGGTATCAATGCTGTAGCACACTCCATGGCTTCTGAAGACATGGAGCCTGCCTCATTAAAACTTCTTAGGTGTGATTGGTTGAATGGCTTTACTTTTCAGATACTCGTGTTTTCTTTTTTTCCCCTTACAATTCTCTTTTTCATTTCCAGTGGTTCTTCGGTCCATAGCACGATGGGAGGCGGTATGGGTTCACACAACTTTGAAGCTGGTCTGTCAGCGCCAGCTCCTGAGCTTCACGTTCCAGGATCTTCCAGTGTTCCAAAAGTTAGTAAATTTATATAGCATGAGTTTACGATGGTGTGCTTGCATCGCTTAACATGCTTTCTATTAATTTGTAGGAACTGGGAGTGCATGCACAACCTTTGTCTTCACCTTCAGATCGCATTATAAATACTACTGCAGAACCTTCATTGACTACCAAAGATGCAGTGGCTAAATATCAATTCATCTCAGAGGAGGTTCATATAATCATATGCATTTCACTTCCGTTTTGGTTTACTTCAGAAAATTTTGTTGTAGAGCTTACCAGACTTATTAATTTTTGTTTCAGCTGGAATCTCTGATAGCGAAGGATGCTAAAGAAGCTGAAATTCAGGTAATATATCTTCATATTTATAATTCAAATGCTATATTTCTAAAATATTTGAATTTGCAAAATAAATCTGAGTGAGGAGGTTGTTTTCAGTCTATTATTGGCGAGGTTCCTGGGGTGATTCTTAGATGCATTAGTCGGGATGAGGCTGCCTTGGCTGTAGCTCAGAAGGTATAATTATTACCATTATTCTGATGTTTATCCCTTTTACCAAACAGCTTTTGAAATTGCATCCTACCCTTGTCGTAGGTCTTCCAAGGTTTATATGAAAATGCTGCGAACAACACTCATGTTAATGCTCATCTTGCCATGTTAGCTGCCATTCGTGATGTCAGCAAGCTTGTGTTCAATCAACTCACTAGCTGGGTATGCTTTATTAAATGCTTCTTCGTTCCGTCTCTACAATGGTTTGTTATCTCAGTGAATTTCTTTACTAATTGCTCACATTGGAGGTTCCATAGGTAATTTATTCTGATGAGGAAAGAAAGTTCAACAAAGATGTTACTGTTGGATTAATTCACAGAGAGTTGTTGAACCTTGCTGAGTATAATATTCATATTGCTAAGCTTCTTGATGCCGGAAAGAACAGTATGTATAAACTGTATTATTATTTAATGACCATCCATCCTGATAGAAAAAACCTAACGTTTTTTTATTTGATAAGCAGAGGTGGCAACAGAATTTGCAATCTCTCTTATTCAAGCATTGGTGGTTAGTGACACCAGAGTAATATCTGAACTTCATACTGTTGTTGATGTGTTGACTAAGGTATGATCTAACTTAGTTAAATACATTTTTACTTGATTAAATTCAGCATTTTGAAAGCAAAATCACATGCAGCTTGCAACAAGGCCTGATGCACCTGAGGCGCTTCAACAACTTGTTGAAATTGCTAGGAACCCAGCAGCTGGACTTCAAGCTGGGAAGGATGATTTAATAAGACAACAAAAAGACAAAAAGGTTACTTCATACCTGTTGTTTTTCTTTCTGTCGCTAGACAACATAATCAGATCCTAACTTTATTGTTTAATGGACCAGGTATCTAATCATCCTGTATCAAGTAGGGATGATACCAGTGTTCTAGAATCCTCTGAACCAGATCCTGCTGCTTTCCAAGAGCAGGTATATAAAGCTGCTTTACGAACTTCTGACTTTAATATCCTTGATTTTACAGGGGTAACTAAGTAAATGTATATCTCACAGGTTTCTCTGTTGTTTGCTGAATGGTACCGGTTATATGAACTCCCTGGTGTGAATGATCAATTGTCTGCTCGTTTTGTTCTCCAACTGCAGCAAAATGGCCTTTTGAAAGCCGATGATACATCGGACCGCTTTTTTCACCGTCTTCTTGTAATGATTTTTACCAAAATGGACACAAGTTTTAAGTTTTTTTCTGATTGTGCTATATAAGAAACCTGTCTTATCTTCTCTAATTTTCTTAGGATATTGCTGTATCACATTGTATATCTTCTGAGGGCACTGTTCAATCTCATCACCAAGCACAAACATTATCTTTCCTTGCCATTGATATGTATGCATCACTTGTCTTTACGATACTGAAGGTAGGGTCTGTTGATTTTTTATATATATATATATATTTTAATTTACATATGCGTTAATTTATTGTTGTTTCTCAAATCGATATCTTCATTTTTCATATGGATAGTTCTCTGCCGACCATGGATTAAGCAAGCTGCAAATTTTGTCGAAGGTTTGATTTTAGTTATAACCTGAGTTTTTTTTTGGTAGTTTTAAATTATTTGCATATCATTACCGTGTATTAATCCACATTTTGTAATGCAGGTGTTAGCCGTGACTGTGAGATTCATTCAAAAGGATGCTGAGGATAAGAAAACATCATTCAACCCTAGGCCGTATTTTAGGTTATTTATTGATTGGCTGCTTGATCTTAGTACTCTTGATCTAGTCTTTGAGGGTGCAAACTTTCAGGTAGTTGCATTTTTCTGTTTAACTTATTAACACTTTGATCTCAGTTATCTTCTGTTGCAAGTTATTGATTTTCTTGGGTTCTTGTAGGTTTTGACAGCTCTAGCAACTTCCTTTCATGCACTACAGCCTTTGAAAGTTCCTGCATTTTGGTTAAGTGACTTTAAATGATCTTTTAAGATGATATCAAAGACATATTTTTTTTTATATCTGTCTAATGTTGGCAAATTTGTTTTTTTTTTTCCTCAGCTTTGTATGGCTTGAGCTAGTAAGTCACAGAAGTTTCATGCCGAAACTACTAAGTGGGAATGGTCAGAAGGGGTGGCCATATTTTCAGCGTTTACTGGTAGACTTGTTCCAGTTCATGGAGCCTTTCTTGAGGAATGCTGAACTGGCCGAAGCGGTTTGCATCTGTTTTCATACTCATAACTTGAATCTTTAGCAGAATCATCTTATTTATGCTATTTTTTTAAATTATTCTCAGGTTCGTTTTCTGTACAAGGGCACACTGAGAGTGCTTTTAGTGTTGCTTCATGATTTTCCGGAGTTCCTTTGTGATTATCATTTCAGTTTCTGTGATGTCATTCCTCCAAGCTGCATTCAGATGAGAAATATAGTACTCAGTGCGTTTCCACGCAACATGAGGCTACCTGACCCTTCCACCCCCAACTTGAAGGTCTCTGTCTTTCTCTTAGATTTTGAGTATTATTTGAGGTTTGGTTAGATTCCTTAGCATGCATATAACATACATCTGACTAACGCGTGAATAACCTTTCAAGTATGAGCGTAGCTCTCGTTGACCAGAAACTGATTTCTAGATCTATCCAATCTTGTTTTTTTTCAGATTGATTTGCTGGCTGAGATTAATCAATCGCCACGCATTCTGTCAGAGGTTGATGCAGCTTTGAAAGCCAAGCAAATGAAAAGTGACGTGGACGAGTATCTCAAGGTACAGTGTTATGTTTTTTAAGTTCTCAAAGCTAGGAAAGGTCTAATTTTGATCGATTTCAGACCTTTTAAATAATTGTCTGCTTTTTTATTATACGTACAGACGATGCCACAAGGGACTTCGTTTCTTTCAGAATTAAAGAAAAAACTGCTTCTTTCGCCAAGTGAGGCTGCAAGGGCCGGAACACGATATAATGTGCCTTTGATGAATTCCCTTGTTCTTTATGTTGGAATACAGGTGTGTCTAAGTTCTTGTATTTTAATTTAAAATAGTTTGATTAATGGGAAAACAAAAAAAATAAAATGTTATATTAATGATGCAGGCGATCCAGCAGCTACAGGCAAGAACACCTCATGGACAGTCAATGGCTAGTAATGCATCACAAGCTATCTTCATGGTGGGCGACATATTCCAAACATTGATACTGGAGCTAGAGACTGAAGGGCGTTACCTCTTTTTGAATGCTATTGCTAACCAATTGCGTTATCCCAACAACCACACACATTACTTTTCATTTATCCTTCTTTACTTGTTTTCCGAGTCAAACCAGGTCAGTCAGTAGTAGTTAGTTGACTTTTTATGCTTGTTCCACTTTCAAACATTTATTTACAAACACTTAAGCATCATGCAGGAGGCTATCCAGGAACAGATCACTAGAGTTCTATTGGAACGGTTGATTGTTAATCGCCCACACCCTTGGGGACTTCTAATTACTTTCATTGAGCTTATCAAGGTAACCAACTATCTGATGAACCGAAAAGTATATGTCAATAACGAGTCGTAAGGCAATTACAAGGGTTAACTTGTTTTTAAATTTGAATGATTGAGCAGAACCCCAGGTACAACTTCTGGAGCCGATCTTTCACAAGGTGTGCTCCTGAGATTGAGAAACTCTTTGAATCAGTGTCGAGATCGTGTGGAGGTCCTAAGCCTGTAGATGACGGTGTGGTTGTTGGAGGAATATCTGATGCCATGCACTAGCACTAGGATTTTTTTTTTGTTGCTTTAATTTTCAAGACATGACGTCTAAACAACCTTTTGAATGTTGATTTTAGTTCCTCTGACACTTTCAAGATGGGTCTATCTGTGCTTATATATGAAACTAATGCCAAGAAAATGTTGAAAACATCAAATTTGATTGTTTTATTAGTACAAAAAATGGGTGGATCCAGTGTTTATATATGAACTTCAGTAAATCAAATGAAGAAAAAAACACAATTAAAAGATTGAGTTTAAATCGACCAAAAGAGTGTTTGTTATCATGCGGTCGTATTTTTCAAGCAAAAACTAGAATAGCATTGTACATGAGGTTTTTAAGTATAAAAAGTGTCTTGAGTTAACAAACTCCTCAACCAAACAACAAAAGATGAATGTTTTGCATGTCTTTACTCATTAGCCGTCTTGCTAAACAACTAGCTAGCTACCGAGTTTATAGTAAATTCATGTAGTACAAAGGATTGTTTCTCTTATGCTTCTTGACGAACAAAGCGATGACGTGAAGTACAACAAAGCAATGCAGCCAATGCTCATAACAAGAACATTGGGAGAGATTTTTAATCCTGGGGCATCATCTGCGTAAAACTGGAGCATGTTTCCGGCTATGCCACCACCCGCCCCTCCAGTGCCACTAGTCTTTCTCCTTCGCAAGTTGGCAGCAGTGGCTGCTGCACTTCCTCGTGGCGGAGCTGCTCCATTCAAAGCCATTTCTGTAACTGAAGAAGCGATAATCTTATTACATCAACAAGATGCATATCCCATTTTATTTAAACAACAAATGATATCAAACACCCATCTCTTTTGAGAAACTTGAAAATCCTTGCTTGAATCTTGTAGAACACATTGGTGTCACTGATGCCAACTTGACACCTTACTTTTAACACAATTTCACATATCGACCACTATACAACAACCATACCCACTAAATCTGACAAACAGCAAAGCTTATGGTAGGACCTGAGGAGGCTGAGATATGTCGTCCACGATAACAATATTAAATTCTTAAATAACAATCAAATTAATTTAGAAACTGAAACCAACTGATCTCAAACATCACTTCTTTCTAGTTCATGATTCATCATTCATATTCATAAACACTTCTATAAATGGCGAAGCTTGAAGATCAAATTGGCGGGGGCCATACTCAATTTTTTTCGTATCGGTAAGGGCCGGAAGATCAAATCAGTGGGGGCCGGACTCAATCCATATAAAAATTATCTACGAAAATCGCAAACTTCCATAACTGAGCCAAAAAACAGAGGGGGTCGGGGCACCCCCTGGCCCTCACTAACCTTCGCCAATGTCTAAGAAATCGTCTCACTTTTTCTTCAAAACCAAGTGGTATGGCTATGCCAGGGAGAATCTGCCAGGGAGAATCTAAATTTACAGGCTTTAATTTTATTTGTTTTCTGATTTTATATTATCATATGAAAAATGTAGAACCTGAAAAATACAAGGAACATAACAAGTTCGCTTAAGCAGGCAACCTAAAGAACACACACATGAACATGTAGATGGGAGGATCATATCTCAATCAAATCACACATTTATTCAAGTAATCAATTTAATTCTCCATCTGTAATTGCAGCCTGCTGGTAATTCATGCATCCACATAAGTATATAACTAGAAATAGATCTGAATTCGGTACCATGTGCTATAAACAAAACTTAAGGAATTGATCAAATCTTTTGAATGTCGAGAAAATGGTAGCGATTTGTATCTCCCTAGTGTTTGAAGATCGGATCTTTAAGATAGAAATACGAAACGAATTTTAAGTTATACAAATTATGTAATAATTATTTTTACAGCGATTTACGGAGTAAAAACCAAAATCAAATTAAAAACATTGCCTTGTAAATGTATGCAAGAAATAGGGGTGAGCATTTCGTGGTTCGGACCCACAGGAACCTTGGACCCGACCCACGAGAACCTTGGACCCGAACCTTTTTACATATATGGGTCGGTTTCTGGTTCTAGATTTATATGAATTATCGGTTCCGGGTCGGGTCGGTTCCAAACCCACGGTTCTAATATAAGAACCACAAGAACCGTTTGTATTTTAATTAAAAAATAATCTTTTTTAGTCTTTTAACTATTCGTTTTTACGTTTTATTGTAATCCATTTCATGTAATGTTAATACAATATTAAAAATATTATTTATAATAATAACAATGTATTTTTCTTGAAACATTTTTCGGCTTAATGGATATGCATAGATGTGATATATTATATAATATATATTATATCCAAATTTGAAGTAAATATTTATGTATGTCGCTCTGATGTGTGTGTGTGTATTTATTATGTATACATAACAGATTCACATAATGTTTCTAGTGATGTGAATGACAAAATTGTTACGAAAACATAAGTCCGAAAACGAAAAGTGACTTAAAAAAAGAAAATCATGGGCTATTGTTAGACTATCCGTTGTGGAAGCGCGAGCAGCACGACGCGAATGAGGTTTCAGCGCCTCTGCTCACCCTTAGCCACAACAGCCCAGGCGAACTGTCCCGGTGCGAGCACAGGGGATGGTGGCCGCGTGGATTAACGGGAAAAAGTGACCTTTGGTCGCGCCGTTGCTCACTCCCAGCCACAACTGGGTCAAATGACCGGATTACTTGACAGTCACGTCAGTGGCTCGTGCCCGTTTGCTCGCGCGTCCACAACAGACGGCCTTATAACCATATGAAGGAATTCTTTTACGAGCATGGTAAAAGAATAGGAATATGTAAATCCTCTAAAAGTGGCTATTACATTAAAAGGTTCTAAAGGGTCAGACCCTTTTACCCGACCCGTTAGAACCTTTAGGACCCGGAACCACATAGCCTTTTAAGGTTCGGTTCTTGGTTCCTAATTTCAACAATAAAAGGGTATACGGTTCTGATGGGTCCGGGTCGGATCGGGTCGGTTCTGGACCCTTTGCACAGCCCTAGCAAGAAATGCCATAACTTATTTATTAGTTGAAAACGTCTATAGGCCACCAAACCAAGTATGTTGTGAGCATTGATGTTATAAAATTGGTTCACTACACTCTTTTGATGAAATTGGGAACATGGTTAACTAGCATTACTATTAGAGCTTCATCAATGCAAGAGGTCAAGGACGTGTCCATGTCACAATGCCCGACGACTACCCAATAGAAACGCCGCATTCTCTCCCCTCCCCTCCCCTTTGGACTATGCAACCTTTCGCTCTCATTCTCTCATTGTTTTCGCTTTCCTCTCGCATGGGCCATGGTGGTCACAAACGACAAGCTTCTCACTCTAGTACTCTACCGCTCTTATCTTCCATGCCTACCCTCTCTACCACGTCTACTCTATGGTCCTTAGAGCTTAAAAAAAATCCCAGATGATATTAGAACTTGTAAATTGATAAACTTAACTATCAACTTCTCAATTGTGTGTGAGTAGTAGTAGTTAATTAGTTAGTTAGTTAGGCTTTATACCGATATTTTTGCAAGGCATTCTTGGTGTGTACAATACCTTAGGTGCACTCTTTCTCGTGTTGTTGGTCCATGTCATTCTTGACTTTTGTTTAATAAAAAAAATATTAATTACTATACTTATTAATTTACATAGACTATAAAAGGAACTTTATTATGAAATATATTTGTTTAATTTTTTTTTTTTGTTTCACACCTTATAATTTAAATAATACACACTTTAATCTATTTAGTTTTTCAATTTTTTTTGAACGGCCAACGAATCAATTCCGAGCACTCTCGAGCACCCTTTTGGCGAATCAGGTACTCGAGAGTACCCGGGCCACCAATTGCCACCAATTCCCGGGAAAACCCGACCACTCACCCGCCCGAAGGCACGACGGTGAAATAGTCGGTAAAACCGGTCGGGATCAGGACTCGAACCCAAGCCAATGGCCGGGTCATCCCTCATTTTCCATCCACCAATGTCCTCCAAATGTAGCTAGTGAGAATTGAACCCAAGCCTCCCATAGGAAACTTTAGGCCCTCAACCAACTAGGCTATAATTATTTTGATTTTTCTCATCGTTAACTTTTTTAATAAAAAAAACTGATTATGCGATGTTCTAAATTTTTTTCTTGACATTCTGGTATATATTTTGTTAAAAAACAGAATTATACTCTAAATATAGTATTGTTTTGGTATCTTAAAACTATGACAAACTTATATCGCTATTGTCGGAACCGGTTCCAATATTCGTTTTTATGGCTTTCGATTGATGTAAACCATGTGTCGGTAGTTTTGTCATGTCACGACTTTATTTTATTGGTTATCTATGGAGTGGTATAAAAATTTGATATCGTAAGCTATACCGAAAATCAATACTTTATCAGTGTCATAACGAATCAAATTCATTCCAACTAAAACTAAATTCTCGCCGCATCCGCCGTGAAATTCCACTAGTATAAGGTTGTGGGGTGTGGGGCTTGTCCCCAGCCCGTTTTGGGGCGTCTGGGACGGCCCACACCGCCCCCTACTTCGTCTTCCGTCTTAAACGTCTTCCTCTAGACGTTAGGGACCGGCCATTTCTTCATAGCAACCATCCTCATCACCACCTACCTTCTTCCCCACACTCTTGAGCTATCCTCTTATGAAGGACAACAGCTGACGTGGCGGTTAGTCCTCCGTTAGATGTCCATCCCACGTCCACAGCCTTATAGTATTGTTTTTAACTTGGTTTCCACAAATAAAATTCATAAAAAAAACATTTTTTTATGTTTTTTTTTACCGACAATTACATACCAAAAACATAGGTATCATCCATTTTGTCCGACTGACCGCACATCATCATTATAAAAATGTCAGAAGCATCAAAGAGAAGACAGTGTTGTGCGTCCCACGTATCTGATCCACTCACGACAAAAACTAAGCACACACATACATATATATACAAACATATACATATAAATAATATTACATACAGACATAAACCTTTTGTGTCGAAGCTTCAAATAAGCTCTTGAGTTTTTATTTTTTAAATAAAATCCATATCTCGAGCTTCAAGATTTTCACTTGTTTATATAAAATATTAATTAATCACAAGGGGCAATTAACTTTCAGAATTGGGGGTTTTTTATTTGAAGCCCTAACCCTAATTCAAGAAAATATTAATCAGCTAATTGTCAGGGTTACAGGCTCTCAAGAATGCGATTATTATTATTATAATGAGGTTGAGTCCTCTTTCCAATTCAAACACTCCCCCTTCAGAGCCTGATGAAACCCTAACCCTAGATACACACATTAATCCCATTTCAACAGCTCAAGATTTCTTTTCTTTGCTTTCAGATCAAATCCTGACTATTATATTATCTAATCTTACAAAAAGTCAGCAACTTTCTAGCTCTTTAGTTTGTAAACGGTGGTTTAAGATTAGTGGTGGTTTGCTGACGTCATTGAGATTATTGGATTGGGATTTTCTTGATTCCGGTAGACTCGGTTACCGGTTTCCGAATCTTATTGATGTTGATATTGTTCAGGCTTGTATAATATCGCCTCGGAATTCGGGTGTTTGTTTGAGTGATAAGTTTGTGTCTGTTCATGTTAATTTGTTTATATCAGATGATGGATTGTTTTGGAAGCCTGAGTTTTTGGATGCTCGTTTGATCGATAGAGGGGTTCAGGTTCTTGCTCAAGGTTGCCCAAATTTACGACGGCTTGTGCTGCATGGTGCGAGTGAAGACGGGTTGGTTTCTATTGCGAATGAGTGTTTGGCTTTACAGGAACTGGAGTTGTGTTCATGTACAGATTTGGATTTAAAAGGGCTTGCAGGGTTTAGGAATTTACAGATTTTGAAACTAGTTGGCAATGTTAATGGGTTGTATGGCTCCGTGGTTTCGGATATCGGGTTGACTATTTTGGCTCAAGGGTGTCCGAGATTGCTGAAGCTTGAGCTCGTTGGTTGCGAAGGGAGTTACGATGGGATCAAAGCTATTGGTCAGTGTTGCCAGATGATGGAGGAATTGACCATTTGTGACCATAACTTTGAAGGTGGATGGTTAGCTGCGTTGTCGTATTGCATGAATTTGAAGACTTTAAAGTTCCAATCTTGCAAATATATCGATCCATGTCCGGGGCCTGATGAACATTTAGGTTCTTGCCTTACCCTTGAAGAGTTGCATTTAGAGAGGTGTCAGTTGAGAGATAAGCAGGGTTTAGGAGCATTGTTTTTGGTGTGTGCAGCTGTTAGAGAGTTGGTTTTCGAGGATTGTTGGGGATTGGATAACAACTCATTCGGTGCTGCAAGTATTTGTAGGTACGACTATGACCCTTTTTTTCTCTTCAAAAGGGCTGCATATTATGTATTTATGTTTAGTACTCATATCTACACAGATAATAAATTAAAATTTTGGCGGAATAGTTTGTTTTGGCTTCTGAAATTCAAGGGAATGAATGTAAAAACCAATAACAGAGTTCATATATGTATCCCCTCTGCTTCAAAGATAGAGTAATTCTTATGAAACTGATGTTAGTGGCATGGTAATGGTATTATTAAGTTAGATACAATGTGTCTGATCGTCTTTTCATGCGCTCATTAACATGGGAGAGGAGGGGAAGGGTTCTGTTTTTTTTTTTCTTTCAAAGTTACAATAGTTGCTTTTTGTTGACTATAAGTCGGTCTATTGTGTGACAGTTTGATAGATTCAATCACTGAGTAGTGAAAGTGGATGACCACATTTTCCGCCATTTAGAAGTAGAGATTCATGTTGAACAACCATCAACAACATAAATGACAGTTCTTTTTATTAATTTGTCTAGATTACTCTAGAGCTGAATATAATGTTCAACATGATATACATTTCTTCCCTACTCGTTAAAGGCTGACACGTTGTCGTTTTCTAAAGTGTTTTTACTTTTGACATGTCTTTTAAGGAGAGTGATGTCTCTGTCTTTGGAAGGATGCTCATTACTTACCATGGATGGTTTTGAGCCTGTAGTTCTCTCATGGAAAGAGCTGAAAAGACTTAAAGTAGTTTCATGTAACAACATCAAGGACAGTGCTATGACACCTGAACTGGCGACCCTATTTTCTCTTCTTAAAGAGTTGAAATGGTGCCCGGATTCCAAGTCTATTCTTTCGTCGGGTCTTGAGGGCACAGGAGTATGGCAGGAAGGTGGAAGAAGCTTCAAGATTTGATCTTTTTTTTTGTCAAATCGATGGTCATAACAGGGTATACTTGTTCTAACTTTTACCATAAACAGTAGTCTTAGGATTTAGAGAACAAGTGTAGCGCAAGTCACTATACACGCTCTTTATCTAATTTCATTTTGTTATATTTTTCCATGTATAGTTTTCTAGTCAGTTACAATGATCTTATTTGTTCTGTAATAAGACTTGGGAACCTTTTTTTATGGTGGTTCACTTACTGGGTCTAAGTTCAAATCCAATACTTGTTCATACCCATGATGCATTGAAGATTTGCAAGCAAAAAAAAAATCACTCCATTGTTAAACGGATGTTGAACAGCACAAAAGTTTGTTGAATTGCACGCGTGTGTTTATTAAAATGTGTCTGAAACTGGAATCGTGACACTTTGTAAGGCATACCAGATGGTACATGACTATCATTCGGTGAGGAATACGAGGAATTATGCAAAACAAATGGAGGCATATTGAGTTAAAAATCTGATGTCATAATATGCATAATATGCACAATGTGTAAATAAGTAGCCAAGCAGAACTGTCTGATGTCATCGGTGTTAAATATTTGCTTGTAACAAAGATTCAATAGTATCGATCAATTCAAATTCTCCCCAATTATTTCTCATAAATAGACCAAGCGGAACGAACCATTCGAAATGGTATCAATTTAGTTTAGATCAAAACGGATTGTGATCAAAACGGGTTGGAGTTGAAACAATCCGCGCAAATCAAATGACTTATAATAATTACAGCAAGGAAAGACAATGCTAAGAAAGATGTCAACACTATCATCTCCAAGCTGCTCAAAGACTCACAGAATCACTAGTTTTAGATGAAGGTTAAAGATTCAAAAGACAATTCTTTTACAGGTTCATGAAAAGGTAAATCTTGAATTGCCAAGGCCAAAATTAAATTATATTATACTACAGAAACAGAATCAAACATCCAACTGTGAATATATTTAGAAACAAAATTCGCACTATCGCCTACGTTTCCTGCCCTTGCCAAGTTGTCCGGATTTAAATGCATGTTCTTGTTCTTGAAGAAACGCTTTATTTCTCCCTAACTCCGCAGCCTTTTCTTCTTCTAGTCGGGCCTTATCCCTAGCCTTTACATCCGCCACAAAGTAGTTATCTTTTCTCAACTCACGGACCGCCCCTTTAGCTTCACGCTTCACAAGTTTTTTCAGTTTTCTCTCCTCAGCCCGTTGACGGTCAGGATCATAGTCTCTGTTGCTCACAAAGCTGCCAAATATACAATTTCCTCCGTCAGTTTACGAAAATGAAAACAAAATGTTAATCAAAACGATAATCACACAAGAGAATTACTTTTCTTCAAACTTTGGATTAAGCAACTTAATCGGAACGGGCTTTTGTTTCCTCATTTGTAATGGTAGACGCAACATGTGGTGTTCATCTACTTTTTTGTTTATCAGCTGCACGGTAGCTTTTATTTTATCTTTTAATGCGTCAGGTGTGTGATCTTGTGCTTCTAGTTTCGTTAGTAGACTGGAAATTGGCAAAAACATCTCGGGAAATGATTTGAATTCCTCATAAATGTTAACATATCCTTGTAGCGTATCAACTACTGCCACAAGCATGCTTGCCCTGCATAAAACCACATTTTTATTGAATATTAAAATGACAAAAATACAAGCGCAAGAAATTACTTACCTGAAATTATCAGAGGTGAAGTAGGGGGAGTCATCTGGTGAGTCCATTAACATGAGAAAATCTAAAGGCTTTATTTCATCAACCGTGCCGCACATACGTAGCAGAGGCTTTGGGGAATTTAATTCCATTAGGTGATATAACTGCAAATAATACAATTACACAAACATCTTCATTAACAATGTATTCATATCTTAATTTAGTTATTTATTATTTTTAATTCTTTTAAAATTCACCTCAGAGTGTAGAGATGGTCCAGGTTTTTCTTCCAAAGCCGCCATTAAAAGGGTTTGCAGAAACACTAAGGCCTCTGGGCAAAACTTTTTCGATTGCTTGCAGATCTACATAGTAAGACGATATGCCGTGAGATTGTGACATTCGCTTGCATTTGAAAAGCGTATAAAAATATTAATAATGGATGTGTGGCTTACGGAAAAAAGCATAGAGCACAAGAAGGATCCAATTGCCACATCACGGCCAGATATAATAGGGCAACGTGTCAAATATTCACACATTAATAACATTGCAGGGGTCATAACAACGTGACGAAAATCTGAGCAAGGAAATATCATGGACCAGAGTCTCAAGAGAAATAACGTCTTCACAGAAGGCCAACAGCTTTTCTCTGAAACAAATCAACATAATAAATATATCGTTTTGTGTTAAATATTAAAACTGGAAAAAGCTCGAGGTATGAAATAAACCTGAAATCTTAATATCCTCCGCAAAAAGTGACCGCGTTTTAAGCAGTCGTTGGCGAGCACATATGGCAGCAAAGTATGGGATTTCTATACTCATTTCCATCAGTGGCTTGACAAGCAAATTTAACAATTTAAAATTCAACGGCTTTTTATTTGCTGAAACAGAAAAATACTGCAGTAATAGACCATAGAATACCTGAAAAGGGGATTTTATTCGTTAAAAAAATTATTGTAATAGGTACGCTGAAGCTGCATGAACTTAAAAACATATCTCAATATATAAAAGGAATATTGTTAAAAATATTATATGCATACTTGGATTTTCTTTCGATTTTCTGCAGCAATTTTGATTGCATTGAAAGCACGAATCCGCCTGATTGCTTCAATGATTTCATCATCGGTACGGTTTTCCAAAACCGCGGACAATTCATCCATGGATTTTGGAGCTTCGATTGTATATGGAAGGTCTCCTTGTAGAGTTCCAGAAGGTTGGACCTTTGAATCCTTTTTCTTGGTATCTAAACTATCCACATGTTCATTAGTATTTGCAGCAGTTATATGGTCCCTCGGTTTTACCTCCAAATTCACATCATCATCCTCCCCTGCTTTTCCCTCCGTGTCTGTGTCATCTTCATCATCATCCTCATCATCGTCGTCATCATCACTTTGTTCCCAATCTTTTAGAGATTGTGGAATTTCACTCGCCAAGTCATTATCTTCACCATCGTCATCATCTTCATCTTCATCTTCACTTTCATCTTCATCATCATCACCGTCTTCACTATCAACATCAATTTCATTTTCTTTTCTCAACATCTGTTGTATCCAAGCCAATTTGGTTTTTGGTTCATCAATATCAAAGGAATCTCCAAGATCGTCTCCGGATATAGAAGTTAGCTTCTTGGAGGTAGAATTTCCATGACCATCACCATCAGCATCATCATTATCATCGTCGTCATCACTTGTATCATCAGCAGCATGCATCCTTTTCTGCCTCTCTTCCTGAGAAACATAAGCACGAAAAACATATTATAGTTTTTGCAGTTATCCTGTGACAATTTTAGTTCTGCATGTCACGCTAAAATACCTCCAATTCTTCTAGTCGCTCTTTTTCGTCTTGTGCAAGTTCTTCAGGTGTTTTTGTCCTATTTGATGGGCGAGCACGCATGTCCAACACCATTTCATTGAGTAGTTTATCATAAGCATCAGCTTTGTCCTGCAATTAATTGATAAACGCCTCAAGGCGAAACGCTAAGAAAACGAGTCTGAGGTACGCCTCATGGGGTTCAGATTGTACATACGCCTCTTAAAGGCTGAGGAGCTAAGAAAATGTGCGCCTCAGGTGTGCCTCGAGTGCGCCTCAGGTGGTTTAGGCTGTTTTTGATGTGTGTGTGTGTGTGTGTTTTGGGTGCTTTAGACTTTTTGGGTCAATTATTTTATTTTTGATGCGTGTTTTTTATGTTTTAGACTTTTCTAGGTCAATTATTTTAGTTTTTGTAAGATACGTAATTTTTATATTTATTTTTTGGCTGCGCCTCGGGCTTACGCCTCATGAGGCGAAGGAAAAACGCCTTGAGGCTCGATTCTGTTCTTTTAAACTTTGACAATAACCACATCTAATTTAGAGATACAAGTCTTTACCTGATCAGGTTCAACTTTTTTAGGATAAACATTCTTAATGCTCTGCAATGACGTAAACTGTTCATCCAATTTTTTGATCAGCTGGTCATTTTCTTCCTTGTCCTTGGCTTTCTCCGCCTAGTAGTATATCAGCAATGAAAAACAGAGACCATGTTATGCATATAAAATAATAATAATAATAATAATAATAATAATAATAATAATAATAATAATAACGAACAAAGACATTTTTCAACAATAACAATAAGAAATTCAAATGATCAGTGATCACAACCTTAAAAAACTTGCTTTTGGATATAATCTCATCATAAACCTCCTTTTTGGTCTTCTGCCTCTGTAATAATAACGACACCACGTTAATTGAAAATTAATATGCCAGATCAGCATTCAAATAACTCAACTCATCTACCGCTTACCTCTCCGTTGGATTCAGCTCCACGAGCACCAGGGGTGCCATCAGCGCTAAGCTGTTTTAAGATGACAGATCTCTCTGTAGAAAAATGAGAATTATGCTATGGGCTATGGCATATTAAAGAATAGAAAACGGTCCCAGTCTCTTAAATACTAAGCAGTTAAAATTGTTTAGTAATCAATACACTAAAACAAAAAAGATAGCACTGTGTTCAATGTTTTCATAACTGGACCAGTCATCGAACCGGCTGCCTTACCAGTCCACTGGTCAGACCATTTTCAAAAATCAATTGGCATCATAAATTAATTTAAGAATCAGAGAGGGCTGAGTTAGACCAAAATATGAAATTGCTTTAGCGTTTGGCGTGGATTTACAAAGTAAACAAAAGATGGAGCCTAAAATAACCAAATATGGACTATGGAGTCTAAAGTGGTAACCATAGTTATCAAAAGTCATCGCTTGACCGTCTAGGCGACCAATTTCCTAGAAGCCACCTCTTGGATAAAAAAAAAAAAGCCACGGTCTGCTCTTTTAAACCTAGTCCAATACTTACCAATTTATATAGATATATTACATATATAAATCTCAATCAAATCTTTTTTTTTTAAATATATTTGATTTTTAAAACACTTATAGATATTGAATTATTCTTCAATATATAAACACGGTAAACACCTCAACTCATTGATTTAACATCAACTGATTTTGTCTACTACATAGTTATCGAAGGCGTGTTAATCCTTTTAGCAAGTATGGCTAAATCAGTCAGTTTATATTTATATTATTTTATAAGATGATTGTTATTTGTAATGATTTGGTGATTTTTTTTTATTTTTTTATTTGCGCTTTTTTTTCCTAAGGCCCGTGCTTGTTTTGCGCTTCTCGCCTAGGCCACAGGCGGAGCATAAGTGCCTTGAGTGCGCCTCACGCCTTTGATAACTATGGTGGTAACTAAATCACTAAATGAGATTATGGAAAGAGAAAAAAAAGCTTAAAATCCAACTCAAACTACCAACTAATTAATATCTAAGGATCATATATATGAACATACTCTCAGCCTCTGCTGCCTCTTGATCTTCCTCATCAAAAGGAACTTCATCATCAAAATCATCTCTTTCAGCATACAAACCACCCTCTTGATCCTCATACTCGTCTTCTTCCCCGTCAGATAAATTATACCTACTCTTCTTACTAAGTTTAACCTAAAACCAATATCACAAAAAAACTAATCAGCATATATGATCTATAAACTTAAAAAACAAACATGAAGCTTCACTCTCAAGAAAACAATTACCCGCAATTCTCGTTGAGTCCGCAGAATGGCCTTATCGAACTCACCAAGATCCTCATTCTGCTCACCGATTCGTTTATCCACAAACACTGATGACTTACCACTCCTCTCATAATCTTTAAGCAATGTCTTCTTCCTCTGCAACATCACAAACATATAAAACCAATTTAATTTTTTTTTAAATAAAAAGAAAAGAAAAACAACAAATAGACCCAACTTAATTTTTTTAAAGCACTTTAACATATGTTTAAGCTGTAATCTTCAAATGGGTATGAACAAAATCGTATCTTTTTAATCTTTATGAAAAAAATAATAAAAAAATAAACTTATTAAGTAATGAGTAATAAAAATCTTTACCTTTTCGATGGCAAGAGAGCGTGCAAGACCAATACGTCGTTCTTCTCCTTTGCGTTTCTTTCCAAGGATATCGAATTTGCGACGGGACCAAATGGTTTCAAAGGGGTTTGGTTTTGTAACCGGAGCTTTGACTTTCATGGCTACAGCGTTAGGGTTAATCTTCTTGTTCTTGTTCTTCTTTTTATCAGTGTTTCCATTGTTATTGGTAGCTTTGATAACTTTCACCATTGTCTTGAGCTTATTATTATTATTATTATTATGTTTGATAGCCAATAATAATAAGAAGAACTGAGAGGTGAAGGAGACGAGGTTTTTGAGGGGTTTAGTAGCCGGCGGTTACAGACAGAGATGGTGAGGAAGATGGTCGAACAAGGGTATAAACTATAATGGGCCGTTTGGGCTTCACTGCTGGATTTTAATTGGGCCCATTAAGTTACAGATTTTGCCTACAATATTTGATTAATTGTTTGTTTAGGAAGTTAGGGGCTGTTTGGCAAGTGCTGAACCGGTAAGTGCTGAATCAGTAAAAGGTCTGATTGGGTAAGAAATTCTGAACCAGTAAGATGCTGAACCATTAAGTGTTCTTTGGTTGTACCTCTGAATAGTACGTCAAATGACTATTTTACCCCACCCCCAATTAACCCACCCCACCCACATACCTACCCTTTTTCCTCTTTACTGTCTTTCCCAACCCCACCCACCCACCCCATTTGACTAATTCATCATTTTTCTCATCTTTCTCTACTTTATCTTTCATCTTTCAAGGCATCTTTTCTTTTTACTCATTCAACAATCCAACACACTACACTACACTACAGAGTAAGATTTTTGTTGGAATATTCATAATACATACACTACAGAGAGAGAGAGGCACGATAGATAGAGAAACCGAAGAAAGAGAGAGAGAGGAGGGGCGGAGCTGCAGCGGAGAAGGAAGCCGGTGACCTGTGGAGGAGGAGGGGAAGGCACGGTGGTCTGTGGTAACGACGAATCCATGACCCGCGGTGGTGTTCTGGTTGGGTGACAATACAAACAGAGCCATTCAGAGGTACAGGGCAAACTTGTCTATTTTTTCATTCAGCATCTTGTATCAGCTGAATCGTTCAGCTCTGAACTGGTCAGTTCAGAGGTTGCATTTTCACAACCAAACAGCCCTGCCTCTAACCGAATCAGAGGTTACCTCTGAATGGAACCATTCAGAGGTGAACCAAACAGCCCCTTAGTCAAGTAATGGACTTTTAAAATTTAATTTTATCTAATTGAGTTTTATTATAAGTCTTGGTTTTTTTTTTTTTTTTTGTTGTTGGTAGATGATTTACTAATTGGTAGTCCTAAATTACTTTTAATAATATATACAACAAGAAAGTTTTATGAGCATCATTTTTGTATGAGTGTTCAATTTTGACTATTGTTTATAGAAATAGTTGATGCAATTTCTCATGGATTTAATTAACATTTTTATAAAGATTAAACCGGTCTCATTGGAAACAAGCTCTCCATCTCATCATTCCTAGGCGTCAATAATAATTACGCTATGGGCAAGATTCTACAGAGTATTTTGTTGTTCTTGTTAATAAAGGTTAAACCAATTGCTTAAATAATGTATGCTTTAAACTTTTAAATCTTCTATAATATATAAATGAAAGCTAATGAGGGACACATGACATCTTATGAGAGCTTCCTTTAAGTTTTTCCCGCTCATTTTTACCGGGTCAATTAAATGGGTCATGGATGCTCCATCTACTATTAAATTATTTTTTCTCTCATGTGCATGACACATGCACTTTCCCCCATTAGTTTTAAACGTTAATAACTTTTTAAACGACATTTTTTTTTGAAAAAAAAATTACACCAAATTAACGAGCGTTTTATTATCTTTCCAACGAGTACCATAGTGCTATACAAAAAACGAAAAAAAACGAGCGTTTTATTACTGATGGGTCTGCTCTGAAAAAGCTTCTGATGACAACATATGTTGAGTGCAAACCACTGTTGTCATCAGAAGTTTGTTTCATCATCTGTTGCTTACCTCATCAGTGGATAATCATCAGCTGTTTCATTCATCTGTGGTTACCGATTCATCAATGGTTACCAATCACCTATTTCATTCATCAGTGGTTACCAAAGACAGAAGCACAACTACCGATGAATGGATTTTCTGCTTTAGTTGGATTTAGTTTTCCCGTGTTTTCACACGGGATTTCACCTAGTAAATAAATAAATAAAAGGATAACTAGGATGTTTTATGTGTATGAGAATTTCAACCAACATCTATATATCTATATATATAAAAGAAAACGTATATGCTGACGTGGCGTGTGATGAAGGCCTCAACCTCCCCTTGAGAGTGCCACGTGGTATAATTGAAAGATTTTAGTGTTTTTGAATTATTTCCTTTTTTAATTAAAAAAGATAAACATAAAACCCTAAATTCTCAATTACTAAAATTAAATTGAGTTATTTTAGAAAAAAGAATTTAAAAATAAATTTAAAATTTTCTCTCTCATGTTTCTTCCCATAATTTTTAAACGTTTATATCTTTTATTATCTTTCCAACGAGTAGCATAGTGCTATATAAAAAAACGGAGAAAAAATCGATTATTTTTTGTGGGGTTTCGTTTATACAGGAAAACAAACACACAAAGTGTTCATGTTATTCATTAATCATGTTTTTTCTTTTAAACCAGATTCTTATCTACGATGTTGAAAATCAGCCCAATCGCCATGTTATCATTGGAATTTTACTAGGTATACTTCATCAAGAGAAGTTAAGAGAAAGAATCGCGCAACACTGCAACACATGGTGTCACCTTATAGCAAGGTTATTTTTTTTATTTATTTAATTACAAGAGTAATAATTATTGCTATTAGTATTAGTATTATTAGAATGGTTATATTTTTCAACCCCGGGACGCTCCCGGGAAGAATTGATAGTTGCTGACGTGGCGTTCAATGGTGGCATCAACCATCTCTTGATTATGCCACGTGGCATAATGAGATGCAATGGTTACAACTTCAAACTTAAGTTTTTGTTTAGTTGATTAGGTTAGGAATTATAAAAGCCATTAGAATGTGAGAAATTAGAGAGATGTAATGAGTTTTTGAATAGTTGTAGATTGCATAAGTGATTATTTAGATGATTACTTATTAGGTTTTAGATTAGAGAATATGAGTTATTACTTATTAGAATACTATGAAAATGCAATAATTGAAAGATTTTGTGGTTAGTTAACTTAAGCCATTTACAATAGGTTATCACGTAAAATTAGATTTTTCAACCCCGAGACCCTCTCGGGGTAATCAGCTAGTATATATATATATATATATATATAGGATTTGGATCATTTGAGAACCACCATTTAGGGAGAGAACCAAAGAACCAAGTGAGAACATGTGGCATTTTTGTAAATATGGTGTAGACTTAAAAAAAAAAAAAAAAAAAAAAAAAAAAAAAAAAAAAAAAAAACATCAGATTACGTGTGCTTATAACTTCATCTTCCCCAACTCTCCTGCAAAACCCTAGTTCCATAACCACCATCGTTCAACCCTACCCTGATACCACCTGAACATCACCGAATCACCACCTTAATCGTTCAACCCTACCCTGTCACACCATTAATTAACCGTAATATCCACTCGTTTGACCACTAACACAACTTCGAGTTACATCAATGGCCTCATCCGATTCTTCACGTGTTGCTCCTAATCTATCTATCAATGATAATGCAAATCATATGTCTGGTAAAAACCCTATGTCTACTTCATCTGGAAATCAACACATTGTTCATGTCTTAGAATCTATGTCTACAGATTCCATGTCTACAGCATCTATTGTTGGTGTTTCTACAGAAACTATTGCAAATGATGAAAGCTCACCGTCTAATGCACCAACGTCCATACCTCCTGATGAAGGGTTGCAGTTTGTACGATCTGAAACTAAAGTTATAATACTATCCTTTTCTATTATAATGCATTCATACATGTGCGTATATGACATCTAATTACATATCGACTACAACATAACATCCATTTTACATATACTTCATATATGCACATGTGCATAGCTACTGTTTTTACATCTATCCTGCTATCATACATGATTTTGACTGATAACCTAATCAATCTTAAGTCATTTAATTGTTTTGGTTTGACTGATAACCGTATAAACTTTGCGGAATACTTAAAATGTATGTACACCTGGTTATTTAGATATATGTGAGTAATATTCGTTTTGTATATATGAATTTTGATAGATATGAGTAATATTCGTTTTATATATATGAGTGATTAATACATGTAAATAGTTCATTTCTAAATGATGTCTTACTTTTTAATTGCACACAATAAATATAATTTTGACAATACATATTGATTAATGTTCTATTATTGTTATATTATTATAATATGAATACAAAAATAACATACATTTTACAAACACAATATACATGCACATGTGCATCACACAATGTTTATTATACTTTACACACTTGTCTTAAGGAGTACATTCGAACATTGGGAGGACATTGTGATGATGTACAACACCTATGCGACAAAATCCGGATGTTCTACCCGTCTCGGCACAACAAAACGAAAAAAAAAACAAAAACGATGAAGACGACGATTTCGATGACAATTATGCTGACGATACTAGTGACAATGATGTTAATGAAAGATCTTCATGTGTTGCTGCCCACGAAAATACTAATGAGGTTACTGAAGGAACTTCAGGTGTTGCTACTCATGAACATCCGCTTAGATGTTCTTCTAGGCCTCGTACTGCACCTGGCCGTTTTTTACCTTTCCAATTCATATTTTTTTTAGTTATATTGAGATTTTGATTTTTTTTTATTTTAATATGTTTCGACATTATGCTTACATTATTTAACTACAAGACATTTATTAAATGAATGCAATTATTAATCCAAACATATTATATATGTTAATGCACATTCGCAATAATCAAACAACGTACTGTTTTATGCACATGTGCATAATACAACATTTTTACAACACATCAATTTCCAACATCTAAAAATCATATCTTATACATCCGTAATATAATACTCACAACAAGGTACTGTTTCTGCACATGTGCATAATGCAAAATTTTACAACACATCTTCCGACATCCATGTAACGTGTTTTGTATATCAAAAATTAAAAACAAATTATTTATGTTATCTGTCATACAACCATTACACCATTTCATATTACTAATACGTTACTCATACACGTTAATTCGACATATATTTACAACTTATGCACATGTGCAATTTCAATCATTTATATATTTCATATTCTCAGGTGCACATGTGCATTCATCCATAACTTTACATATGACCATCCATAATGCAGATCTTCACAATTTAACCAACAAAATCATATTACACTACTTCATATGATCATGTCACACCCCAACCGATGGCGGAATACATCGGGGCGAGACTTGGGATAGATTGTTCAAAGACTTCATGACACTAGAATTCGTGACAATATGATTTAAAGATAAAATTTCATTCATAGCATAATTATCGTCTAAAAATATAACAGAATACAAATTGTTTTCATGAAAAGAGAAATACAATATCAAAATATAGAACTTAAACTAGCGTGAGTTTCTAGTCCAATCCTAAGTAGATTTCTTGAATATCTTGCATCAAACATTTCCTACAACATGTATAAAATATCCGTCAACACATTAAGCATTGGTGAGCATACTAGTTTTAGTTTACATACATAGTATTTTAGAATGGTTTACTCAAATCTCATACTATAGCATTGCACATACCTATCATACAAAAGACATAACTCAAACCCGCGAGTACCACAGCGTATACCTAACATATTCATGTTAGGCCGTTTAAATCTTAACAATGACCCATAAAGGGGGCGGTGTGCTAGTCCTATAGCGCTATACATGTTAAGTGGGCTAATAATAGTTAATGAATTATGTTTAAGTATCTAAGAATCATAAGCATGGCAAGTAGCATATAAGTATGTTTAATAGATTGAGCATGTGTGTTTACGAAAGCATTAGTGTGTTTTGCATATGATACATGTTTACACCCCAAAAGTGATAAAGAGTAAAAAGGGGATAAGTATGAACTCACCTTTGGGTGCGTTTAGTAAGGTTCCAAAGACGGGTCTTGGGAGATTAGCTCCTTAGCCTTGGTTAACTAGAATAGAGAATAAAGGGTCTTAGGTTTGAGTTTAGATTATAGATTCACGAGAGTCATGCAAGCCTTTTAGGCAAACTAAAACACAAATCGCCTTTAAGGCAATCCGGATGGTCATGAGAATAAGTTAGACTAAGCACAAAATCATCATAGATGATGCGGATGGTATATGGTTAGGAATGTGAATCTATTTGTTAGGTTCATGTCATAACCACTTCGCTTATGGAATAAACGTGGGTTTTGGACACGGGATTTCCCCTTTCTAGTGTGGATAAATCCGTAGCACAAGAAAGGTCAAGAGAGTTGGTAAGGTAGGGTGTAACCACAAACCTTCCAAAGATTAATAATAAACTAGTAAGATAGAAACTTGAAAGTATATGTTTATATTATTATATAGTATAATTCAGAAAACAACCACCTTTGGAACCTCTTTTAGGTGCTCTACCCTTATCACACTTTTGTGGATAAATATGGGGAAGATCCTAGAGGTTTTTCCAAGGGGTTAGAAAAAAAGAAAAGAAGTAAAGAAAGAAGAATAAAGTTGGAGTTTATGAGAGAACTCACTTAGAAGTGGACTTCCACTCTTGGGATTTCTTTGGAGAATTGGGAGGTTTAGAGAGGATTAAGAAATGAGCAAGTGTTAGAATGGGTAGGAGTGGTGTATTTATAGTTGGGTTAAGGTGGTTGGGTATGAAATGGAGTTATTAGGGTGGTTAGGAGGAGATAGGTGGGGTTAATCTAATTAATATGAAATGGTGAATTTTTATTAACTTAGTGTTGACTTCGACGAAAGAAAAAAGAAAGTAAAAAAAAAATAAGGAGAATCATGGATTAGAGTTATTATTGTTTGTTGTTTAAACATTCACATTTTTTTTTCAAACTTAACGTTTTCTATTTTTTTTTAATCTTAAAGTATTATAATATATATATATATACATATATTAAGATCTTAACTAAATTAGTTTCTTGTCATAACGTCCAAATTGAATAAGATAAATTATAATGACGACTCGTCATGAATTGGTAGGAGTAACGTAAAAGAAGCGAATAAAGGCGAACTTGGAATTTGTTAAGTATAAAATTTAAAATATATGAAAAGTGAAAATCACGTGGTGTTACAGATCATGTGGTATACCCGTCATGCGTACTCATACACATATGCACATGTGCATATGACTACATTCTTGATATAACGATACTACCTACCATATGAAAATGATCACAACATAACTGCCATAATGCAGATCTTCACAATTTAACCAACAAAATCATATTACACTACTTCATATGATCATGTTGTATACCCGTCATGCGTAGTCATACACATATGCACATGTGCATATGACTACATTCTTGATATAACGATAGTACCTACCATATGAAAATGATCACAACATAACTGACCCGAAAATAACCATATACTACTGATCAACATATTAATATATATCCATACACCATAATCCAAAATATAAAACTTGAACTTCTTACCAACCATTTTCACTAGTCTAATAAACCAAACATACCCGTCCTAACCACCAACCATATTACAACCTACCACATACTATTCATTACATTCTTTTTTGTTCATCTTCTTCCCATTTCTTTAACTTCTCACAACGAACATCATACCTTTTCATTTCTTCATCTATCATCTTCCTTGTATTTTCATCCTTCAACTTAAACATCGTTTCTTTTGCCGTATTTTCCACATACACCTTGTATTTTGGCGTGGTGTGACGCGTGTTCGTATCGAACGCCAATTCATTTTTTTCACGACAATCCATTGATCTGACTTCGATGCTACCGTTTTACCACGCTTTGTCTTGATTTTCTTTTTTTCATCTGCATATGCACACACATTTGTCATACAACACATTACATCATGTTCACACATAATGATGCACATGTGCATAATCAACAATATGTGTTTAATATTGCGCATAACAACGTACCATCACTATTTGCCGTTTCAATGTGCTTCCGTTTGTTTGATCTCGTTTGAATTTTTGTTTTTAATCCTTTACCGGCATATAATATATTTTGTGTGAAAACATTCAACATTTAATATTTCATAATATAAATGCATATATGCACATGTGCATTCTATATATATGAACTAACTAAAATAATTACAACCTTTATCATCTTTCTGATAAACAATCATAGCATCACCAACTTTCGATTCTGCACGTTAAAACGGAACCTAATTAGTTTATGCTATATATCAAATAAATAACATAACAAATAACAAGTGAATATTGATTACATCAACACTAAATAAATGATGCCAACCTGTATCAACGTTTTGACCAACATTTGTTTCATTGTCTTCACTTGCATCCGGTAATTTATTTGTTCCTTTCTCTCTTGACTGTAAAACAAATCTCACTTTCTTTGCTGTTTTCTCCATCTATTAATTAAAAACATTAAGGAACGTATAAGAAAACCGATATTTCAATATGAATGCACATGTGCAACAATATTACTTTGATAATTACAACAAAACAAATTCACATGTGCAATATTATGAACTACTTAGTTATATCAATTTATTCCTTGCCATTACTTTTAACATTATAAACCACACTTTGCACTTGTGCATTCACAGTCTTAATGCACATGTGCATTCATAACATATTTCATTCATAACAAAACGATTGCACATGTGCATTAACCTGTTTGTCTTGTCTAAATTACAATGTAAAACACAAATTAACTTCAAATATCATCACTGGCGAAGCATAGTAAGGGCGGGGAGGGGCGGCCGACCCCTCCGGTTTTTCGCGCAGAAGTTCCGATTATATAGCATTCGTATAGAAAATTTTGAAAATATAGGGTTTCGACCCCCCGAAACGGGTTTTCGACCCCCCGAAACTAGTGACTTCCGACCCCCCGGTGACTTCCGACCCCCCGAACCTTCGGGTCAAGCTTCGCCACTGAATATCATTCATTAAAAACAAAACTAAAAAACACAAAAGAATAACATTTGCAATTAAAATGCGTATAGTAATGACCAAATTCTTAAATTCAAAAATAAAATCTCAGGAACAAAGAAAACAACACACGGAATACAACTATAGGTTCCAAAAGTTTTATAGGAACCCTTTCATGTTACATAAAAAACACTAATCAAACAAACTGAATCCCATATCATCATCGCTCTCTTCCTTTGCTTATTCCTGAAACATCCCCAAACCACAATTCTTATATAATCATCTTCTTCCTTGAGACTGTATCCTACATATTACCGTTACACTAAACCACCGATTAATAATCTTTAATGCAATCTATGCCATACCCGTTACATCATCATCAATAAAGAAAAAAGAGAGAAAATAGATATGCGATGCAATGAAAGAATATAGAAAATGTTAGAACCTGTGGACGGTGGATGGTCGGTTGTTGACGGTAGACGGTGGAATGTGGATGATTGACGCCAGACGGTGGACGGTGGTTGTTCTTGTTATTGTGTGGATCTAGGGTTTGGAATGTCGCCTCTTTTTCTGATGTAGGTGTGTTATTATTGTCGGGTCAAAATAAAACACGAGTATCCATCTAACTATGACCTACAGGTTGTGTTTAAATTATCATATGTATTTACAACAATGCCCTCAGTTCACACTGGTTCCTTGGTTCTCTCCCTAAAGTTGGTTCTCGTATGATCCCTACCCTATATATATATATATATATATATATATTGCAAAGGGATTAATCCTACATGTCATACTCTTATGCAATCTCTCCTTTGAGATATGCCACATAAGATGTGATGTGGCAGCTTTAAACCAATTAAAAAAATAAATAAATATGATTTAACACAATCTATTATAATCTTTAACCTGATCTATTAAATACCTAATCTACTAAATTTAAATATTAAACCTTTATTATTTTATCTCTCGTGTTTCCTCCCATAACTTTTAAAAGTTAATATCTTTTATATACGAGAGTTTTTAAAGAAAAAAATTACACCAAGTTAACGAGCGTTTTATTATCTTTCCAACGAGTACCATAGTGCTATATAAAAATCGAAGAAAAAAATGATTATTTTTTGTAACCCGACATGTATTGTGTCGGGTTTGGGATTAGTTTAAAAAAAATTGTGGGTTTGGGTCGGGTCTGGGATTAGGTGATACCCGACTTGATTACCCGAAACAACATTCCCAAATACCCGAATTACATACCCGATCATATACCCATGAATTTTTTAGCGCATCACATAACCCTTAGACTAATGCGTTCGATATTTCAATAATTACTTTTTTTTTTCTTATTTCATGTTAGTTCTTTTTAGAATGATCGATTACAAACTTCCGAATTCATTTGTAATGGCACTAAATTTATACCCCGACACAGAGATTCGTTTTTTTTATATTTGAATATGATAACTTAGGCCGGAGATTTGTTTAAAATAATAATAATAATATATTTTATTATGTTATATTAGATATTTCAACCCGGGACGCTTCCGCGATAAAAACTAAAAACTAGTATATAAATATGTTAAAATGGGACTACAATATATGAGGCGAGTTGGGTAAATGAGCGAAACTACAATATATCAATGTGTGTCTTTCCTGCCGTAATATACGAACACTTCTGTTAGATATAGATGTATTTTTTAGTTGGAATGTATTTTGAAGGTTATTGGATTTTAATAACCTTAATTATCATGTATTGGTCGTTGCTAGGGCAGCAAACGAACTGAACTTTCAGCGAATAGTTCACGAACCGTTCGTCAGGAAGTTTGTTTGTGTTCGTTCGTTTAATAAATGAATGAACACGAACAAAAATATTTGTTCGTTTAGTTAAACGAACGAACATGAAGGTTGCGTTCATTCGTTTATGTTCGTAAACAGTCGATAACGTGGTCGTTTAAGTTTATTTATGTTCGATAGCTTAATATGGTTTTAATTTTTATAGTAATGTTTTTTACATTTTTTAATTTTATTATTTTACCCAAATAAGTAGATAATTTATATGAGGTAAATATATGACTATAGAAGATCAACAAACCCTACTTTTAGTATCATCACTAAATAAATAATTAATAAAGAGTTCAAGTTTAAATAACCAATTAATGAAGACTTCAAGTTTAAAATGTAAGCTTAGATTTTTTAGACACTACTTTATTATGTTTACCAATATTTTGTTAAGTACTAAGTATGTTTGTATAACTAGGTTATATTTAGGGTGGATCTCGTTAATTTCTTTGTATATGTGAATTCGATATTATTTGGAAGTTAATATATGTCATTTGTGTTTGTTTCTGTTCATGAACACTTTGTATTCATTCATACCTGTTTGTGTTCATTAATGTCCGATTGTGTTCGTGAGCATTCATGAACAAAATTAACAAACGAACAGAAACGAACACGAACACGAGTGTTTTCTTAACAAACGGACACGGACAGAAAATCTTGTTCGTAAGTATTCATGAATTGTTCGTGAACACATAAAATCCTTAACAAACGAACACGAACAAGGCCTTGTTCGTGTTCGTTCGGTTCATTTGCAGCCCTAGTCGTTGCCACTCCCAACTAACCACTTGGCCGCCACCACTCCTAACTTACAACTTATTTTCCTCTACCACTCCCAAACTAACCAAACCCACATTTGGTGAATCGGGGATGGAATGAGTATAATATAATGTGACGCTAACGTGGAAGAAAGAAATAATGCAATGAATTTGATGACTTGAGGATGAAGATCGGGCATGCTTACAAAACATTACACCATTACCCCATAAACACTATGAAAGTAAAGAGCATTATTAGGTAGTGTTTGGTATGATAGAATGGAAGAGAGAATGAAATGGACTATTACGAGGTAATGAAAAATAGTGTGTTTGGTTGGTTAAAGGAATTGAATCACCGATTCCACAAAGCATTTCATTCCCTCAAAACCATTCCATCCACCCCTATGTTTTTTTTTTCATTTCATCCCTCATTCACCTGTTACTTGTAACACCCCAACCGATGGCGGAAACATCGAGGTGTCACGTATGAATGATTGTTCAGTAGCTCATGGTAATACATAAGTTTAAATAATCCTTTATTACATTCCAAAAATTTAATTACATCAAAGTCTACATCAAATAATCAAACAAAGCTTAAAACTTCAAATATCTCCTCATGCTAGCTCTAGACTTCAAGTATCGTTATTACCTGTTGAGTTGTAAAAATGGGGGGGTCAACTAGAAGTTGGTGAGAATACATAAGCCATGTCAAGCAATTAAGTTTAAGAATAAAAGTTTAGCAATTCATATGTCTATCGTAAGTTTAAGTCTACATGAATAAACATGAAATGTTGAATGCACATAATCAAACCTCCGACTAGTTTAGGTCCATCCCGTCATCCACGGTTCACCTTAATATTATGTTGGAACGATAACAATCACCCGCGCTCCCCATAAAAGATGGTCAACGAATCTAGGTGGGATTGTCAATCCAATAGATCTATTATTGAGTATCGTCGGCTTGGCCATAGCTAATGATTATGTATTGTTGAAACGAGTCTAACTGTTGTTGTTGTCTAAATCATGAGGCATTAAAGTTTACAACTAGACATGTATGTATAATTGCTTAAGTATAATGTTGCAAATATAAAGAATTGCATAAACATGGTTACGTAAACTCACCTTAGCAAAGTAAAGTCTCGAGAAAAAGTATAAGTGTAGCCCCAAAGTTGCCAAGTATTACCCTATGTATAAGGTAACAAATAAATCTAAGTCTATCTAGTCTATAAGTATTTTTCTAGGGTTTCGAATTGGGGATTAGTATTTGTTTGATTAATAAAATGTTTAATAAATAAGAGAAATTCGATAAATAAATAAACAAAAGTCTTTTTTGTAAATTTTAGATTAAAGATGGTCACATCATAAAGTTTTAAGTATGAAAATAATTTTTATAAAATTATTTTCTTAAAAATAGAATATTTAATCTATTTATTTCAAATTGTCAAAATATAACTTTAATATCTAAAAATATTAAAATTGAAGAATTTTTTTTTAAATTAAAATTTTATTTCTGTTCTAAATTGATAGAAATAATTTATATAAAATTTTGGTGCAAAAATATTGAAAAATTAATTTATTATGATTTATTTATGATTAAAACTAACAAAAATTGATGAAAAATATTAAATAAATGATTTTTCAGAAATAAAAATCATTTCAGAAATGTTTAATGTTATATAAACTCAGAATAATTTTTGTGAGAATTGATATAATCGTTTTGATATTTTTATAGAATTTTATAAATAAAATAGAATAAACTTGAAATATTTATTATATATATTAAATAAATAATTTTTGGAAAACTAAAAATTGTATGTTAAAATTTTCTACTAGAATAACATAAAATAATTTTTGTAGAATTTATAAAGGGGTTTTAGTATTTTAAAACTAATTTTAAAAATATAGATGAATATATATGTCACACCCCAACCAATGGCGGAATACATCGGGGCGAGACTTGGGATAGATTGTTCAAAGACTTCATGACACTAGAATTCGTGACCATATGATTTAATGATAAAATTTCATTCATAGCATAATTATCGTCTAAAAAGATAACAGAATACAAATTGTTTTCATGAAAAGAGAAATACGACATCAAAATATAGAACTTAAACTAGCGTGAGTTTCTAGTCCAATCCTAAGTAGATTTCTTGAATATCTTGCATCAAACATTTCCTGCAACATGTATAAAATATTTGTCAACACATAAAGCATTGGTGAGCATACTAGTTTTAGTTTACATACATAGAATTTTAGAATAGTTTACTCAAATCTCATACTATAGCATTGCACATACCTATCATACAAAAGACATAGCTCAAACCCGCGAGTACCACAGCGTATACCTAACATATTCATGTTAGGCCGTTTAAATCTTAACAATGACCCATAAAGGGGGCGGTGTGCTAGTCCTATAGCGCTATACATGTTAAGTGGGCTAATAATAGTTAATGATTTATGTCTAAGTATCTAAGAATCATAAGCATGGCAAGTAGCATATAAGTATGTTTAATAGATTGAGCATGTGTGTTTATGAAAGCATTAGTGTGTTTTGCATATGATACATGTTTACACCCCAAAAGTGATAAAGAGTAAAAAGGGGACAAGTATGAACTCACCTTTGGGTGCGTTTAGTAAGGTTCCAAAAGAATGAGTCTTGGGGGATTAGTTCCTTAGCCTTGGTTAACTAGAATTAGAGAATAAAGGGTCTTAGGTTTGAGTTTAGATTATAGATTCACGAGAGTCATGCAAGCCTTTTAGGCAAACCAAAACACAAACCACCATGAAGGTGATTCGGATGGTCATAAGAGTCAAGCAAGCCTTTTAGGCGAACCAAAACACAAACCACCATAGAGGTGATTCGGATGGTTATGAGAGTCAAGCATTGGTAAGGTAGGGATGTATCCACAAACCTTCCAAAGATTAATAATAAACTAGTAAGATAGAAACTTGAAAGTATATGTTTATATTATTATATAGTATAATTCAGAAAACAACCACCTTTGGAACCTCTTTTAGGTGCTCTACCCTTATCACACTTTTGTGGATAAATATGGGGAAGATCTTAGAGGTTTTTCCAAGGGGTTAGAAAAAAAAAAGAAGTGAAGAAAGAAGAATAAAGTTGGAGTTTATGAGAGAACTCACTTAGAAGTGGACTTCCACTCTTAGGATTTCTTTGGAGAATTGGGAGGTTTAGAGAGGATTTAGAAATGAACAAGTGTTAGAATTAGTAGGAGTGGTGTATTTATAGTTGGGGTGAAGGGGTTGGGTATTTAATGAATTAATTAGGGTGGTTAGAAGTTAATTAGTAGTAATTATATCTTTAAAAGAAAAAAAATCATAAATAAAAAAAAACGTATAGACTAAATTTTTGAAATGGTGTATTTGTTACTTAAAGTCAAAAGCAAATGTTTCATATTATGTTATTTTTTTAGTATTTATTAAATATATATATATATATATATATATGTTTTATTAATAATAAATATATATTAAGATTTTAACTAAGTAAGGTTTCTTGTTATAACGCCTAAATTGAATAGGATAAATTTTAATGACGACTCGTCACGAATTGGTAGGAGTAATATAAAAGAAGCGAATAAAGGCGAACTTGGAATTTGTTAAGTATAGAATTTAAAATACATGAAAAGTAAAAATAACGCGATGTTACAGTCTCCCATACTTTAGGAAATTTCGTCTCGAAATTTAATTAAGAGTCAACCTTTTGAAAAATATGTAAGTGGTTTGATATGGGTTTAATAAGAACACGAACTTGTTGGTTTATTATGTTTAAGTCAAATACGGTATCTAGGTACTGTGTGATAATTATGCTCGTATGAGAAGTACTTTTTAAAATTTTAACCCAAGGTCGTACGTAGAAATTTGAGAGTTAGACCGACTAAAGCATTTTTGTAAATAGTGAAGGAAGAGAGTACGCATATGGAGTTAATGCATCGAAATTTGGAATGATAAGTAATTATGTGGTATGAATAGTGAAAATTGAAGGTAGTTAAGTATATTGTATTGTCTATAGAAATTTTGGGGAAAAATAAGTAATTATACGGCATAACGTATATGATATAGTAGAATTTTTTGGCTTGTAAAAGAGATGTCCTTGGATAATTGGGTCGAATAGTAAATATGTGAGCATAATAAGTGACTAGATGTTGGAATGAGTAGTTTTTAGTAAAAGATATTTGGTTTGCACAAAGACGAAAATTTTATTTGAAAAAGAAAACTTTTAGAAGTGATTAAATAAATGAGAAATTGGACCATTTGAAAACGGCTTTTTGGCGAAATAAATAATAGTTATATATTTTTGAAATCCAGTGTATAATAAGAAAATATAACAAAGTGAGAGGCAAATCTTGTTTTAAATGTATAAACGCTTTTAGAGGTTAAGGACAGAGCTTACAGGACTTAGAACGAGATCTTTGATAATGATAGGATTGCTGATTAAGCAAGGAAAAGCAAGAGGAAGGAAGCGAAGTTGATGGAGATTACAAGTATAGATTATTCATAGCAAGGATGATGTTGCATAGTAGAGAGTGTGGTTCAAAACAAGGTTATAATATGCATAACAGATAAATAATGTAAGCGTACTTAGACTAACAAACTATAACATAAACGGTATCGTAAGTGTTGGTCAAATTTTTTAACTCGACACCCAAAACTTCTCATGGTACGAATAACTCTGCATTTGGTAGTATGACAGGACATTTATATATAGGATGTACCGGCGGCGTATCCACCATGCCGTTATCGTACCTCATCCGTGTTGTTATTCAAGTCATGATAGGTTACACACACTTGGACTTGTTATGTTTTCCATACGCCCAATTTTTGTAATTACGTGTGCACCCGTAATTAGTCCGATTGTCGTATGGTCCACATAATTTGTCTTAGTTATGTGTGGGTCGCTAGTGGACACAAAATACTTATACACAAATAAAAAGACATTAAACAATTTTGATGTTGTAAACATAGCAAGCAACGTGACATGCAAACACATAATGTGAAAAGGCATTAAGCAAGTTTTTGATGTTGTTAACCGTACGTGTTTTTTTTGGCGTAGATGTATTGTTTCATGACATAACGATGTAGACTTGTGCATATGTGGTTACGTTCAGATGTATAAAATCAAACAAAAGAATGGACAATTGGATTCCTAATGGAAACATGTAAAATATTTTGACTGAGGGTAACATAAAATTCGAGTTCATTACAAATTGAGTTTATGGGTACGCGGGCAATTTTAGCTTTTCAAGATTAAGGGTCAAGTTTGATGGTAGAAGAATTTAGTCCGTTGGATGTTAAAGAAAAACATATTTAATTGAAGTGAGGAAATTTTAGTGTAAAAGTTTTATCGAAGAAGGTCGTTTGATTTATGAAAAATCCATTTTATTAAGCGTGAAAAATAGTTTATTGAAAAATTTAGTTTGGCGTTGATGAATATTTTGACTCGTGACACAATTTCTAGAGAAAAGGTTTTGGGATTATAAAGAAGTAGGTTATTTGTTTTAGCGTGTCTTTGCTCACAAATCCTGTTTACAAAAGAATTTTTTTTATACTTTTACCATTTAGAATCTTGTTTGTCATACAGACTCGATGCACGCATTTGTTAGTGGTTTGAAAGTGAGGATGTTATAGAAGAATAGGCATCCTTTTAGAAATAGTAGGAAGAATTTGGTTCAAAAATTTTGAAAAAGATTGTGCGCGAGGTGAAAAGGTTTTGTGATGTTTGAAATTTGCTGATAAATTATGATTGTAACCTAAGATAATGATGGTATTTCATAATTCATAAAAAAATTCACAGTTGAATAATTTCTTGAAAACAATACATAAGGAAATTCTCATTTTTTTTAGAAAAGAAAAATCAATTTTCTTTAGTGTGGTGAGTGGGTCTTCCAGCATCGTAGATCACCATGGCAAGTATTGGGCATTGGTTGGGTTGGTTCTAGTAGGTTCATCGGGTCGTGGTTTAGAGGTACGGCGACATGTTTTGGCTAAATGACCATATGCACCGTATTTGGCGCATATGTAGCATGATGTGTGAGTGGGATGGTGGAATTTACAACTCTTGCATAACGAATAGGTTCCACGGTACTGCTTTTTGTTGGGGGTCGGAATTTCAGGAGTTGTCGAAGTGTGGTTTCGTTTGTGGTTTTTGCGTTTTCGGTTATCCTTTTTCGTTTGTCTGGTAGGGGTATGGTTGGATGGTTTAGTGTCTACATGGTTTGTGTTGTCTTGGTTGGTATCGCCGGAGTTTGGAATTGGGTTTGTTGGTGTCTCTAGGTTAGGGAGGATCTTAATCAATTCTTGGGCAATAAGACTCGCCAGTTGGTTGAGATCGATTTTGTTGAGACTGGAGGACATCTACGAGAATCATACATAAGAAAATTTTCATAAACATTTTTTTTTTTAACAAGGTGACTTTTGAATTTAGGCAAGGAGTTATTAGAATGTTGATTAACAATGAAAGCTTGTGAGTAAAATTTTACTAGGTCAGTAAAGTTGGTGCAAATTCGGATAAAATAAATATATTTACATAAGTTCAAGTTGTTCTCATAGACTTAGTATGCAAGTTCTAGTTACACGTATAGGACGCAAGTTTCACATTGTTGAAATAGTATAACACGTATGCATAAGCAAGTATAGTGTACTTAGTTAACATAAAGGAGTTTTGATTTATGTTGGTTTGCGATTATTAGTATTGTTTAGAGATTGCTAGAGTACTAGAGATGCGAGTCTTGAGAGCCTTTGCGAGTAGTAAAAAAATTTAAATCGAATATATGTAGTGAAAACATAGCATGAAAACATCATTGAAAATAATATTAACATAAAATGAGGGGCTTGTTTTAAGCAAGCCATTGGAGTGTTCCGGAACGGAACTAAGACTAACCAAAGTGGTTCGAATTTACCTTTGAGTTTGAAAACATGCTTTGGCCTAATAGGTGGAAATACTCTCGCCGAAACTTTCGGTTAACGGTATTCACCCTTCCAGTTACTACATGTTCCTTGTCATTAGTAAATTTGAGACTTTGGCGAGATTAAAAAAAAATAATCAAGAATTGAAACTAGTCGCAAAGTTGCGGATTTCACTCCTATCTTAGCGAGGTCGTTTCTTTGAGTGTGGTTTGTATACTTTGTCCAACGTGGTAAGAAAATTAATTCTAACCTTCGATTGGTAAGTGTCCACTAGAACGAAAATTGTGAAATTTCCACCTAGTTGAGGATATCACTCCTATCTTGGTGTAGTTTCGAAAACACAAAAAATTTACGCGGATTGAAAGTTATCACCAAAGTGAGGGTTTAACGCCTATTTTGGTGATTTCCTTTTGTTTGTGTTATACGAGCGTCTTCGAGTGTAGAGTAATCATCAAATAGGAAGGTAAATTTTAAGGACCAAGAGAATGGAGTAGAAGCAAGATAGGGAGAACAAGTATTGTAAGCATGATAAAAGGAATGGTCAAAAGGATTCTTAACTATAGTCTAGGTCAAACATGGCCATTTTTCCTAGATCCCTATAGTCATGGCTCTGATACCAATCTGTCACACCCCAACCGATGGCGGAATACATCGGGGCGAGACTTGGGATAGATTGTTCAAAGACTTCATGACACTAGAATTTGTGACAATATGATTTAATGATAAAATTTCATTCATAGCATAATTATCGTCTAAAAAGATAACATAATACAAATTGTTTTCATGAAAAGAGAAATACGACATCAAAATATAGAACTTAAACTAGCGTGAGTTTCTAGTCCAATCCTAAGTAGATTTCTTGAATATCTTGCATCAAACATTTCCTGCAACATATATAAAATATCCGTCAACACATAAAGCATTGGTGGGCATACTAGTTTTAGTTTACATACATAGAATTTTAGAATGGTTTACTCAAATCTCATACTATAGCATTGCACATACCTATCATACAAAAGACATAACTCAAACCCGCGAGTACCACAGCGTATACCTAACATATTCATGTTAGGCCGTTTAAATCTTAACAATGACCCATAAAGGGGGCGGTGTGCTAGTCCTATAGCGCTATACATGTTAAGTGGGCTAATAATAGTTAATGATTTATGTCTAAGTATCTAAGAATCATAAGCATGGCAAGTAGCATATAAGTATGTTTAATAGATTGAGCATGTGTGTTTATGAAAGCATTAGTGTATTTTGCATATGATACATGTTTACACCCCAAAAGTGATAAAGAGTAAAAAGGGGACAAGTATGAACTCACCTTTGGGTGCGTTTAGTAAGGTTCCAAAAGAATGAGTCTTGGGGGATTAGTTCCTTAGCCTTGGTTAACTAGAATTAGAGAATAAAGGGTCTTAGGTTTGAGTTTAGATTATAGATTCACGAGAGTCATGCAAGCCTTTTAGGCAAACCAAAACACAAACCACCATGAAGGTGATTCGGATGGTCATAAGAGTCAAGCAAGCCTTTTAGGCGAACCAAAACACAAACCACCATAGAGGTGATTCGGATGGTTATGAGAGTCAAGCATTGGTAAGGTAGGGATGTATCCACAAACCTTCCAAAGATTAATAATAAACTAGTAAGATAGAAACTTGAAAGTATATGTTTATATTATTATATAGTATAATTCAGAAAACAACCACCTTTGGAACCTCTTTTAGGTGCTCTACCCTTATCACACTTTTGTGGATAAATATGGGGAAGATCCTAGAGGTTTTTCCAAGGGGTTAGAAAAAAAAAAGAAGTGAAGAAAGAAGAATAAAGTTGGAGTTTATGAGAGAACTCACTTAGAAGTGGACTTCCACTCTTAGGATTTCTTTGGAGAATTGGGAGGTTTAGAGAGGATTTAGAAATGAGCAAGTGTTAGAATGAGTAGGAGTGGTGTATTTATTGTTGGGGTGAAGGGGTTGGGTATTTAATGAATTAATTAGGGTGGTTAGAAGTTAATTAGTAGTAATTATATCTTTAAAAGAAAAAAAAATCATAAATAAAAAAAAAACGTATGGACTAAATTTTTGAAATGTTGTATTTGTTACTTAAAGTCAAAAGCAAATGTTTCATATTATGTTATTTTTTTTAGTATTTATTAAATATATATATATATATATATATATATATGTTTTATTAATAATAAATATATATTAAGATCTTAACTAAGTAAGGTTTCTTGTTATAACGCCTAAATTGAATAGGATAAATTTTAATGACGACTCGTCACGAATTGGTAGGAGTAACATAAAAGAAGCGAATAAAGGCGAACTTGGAATTTGTTAAGTATAGAATTTAAAATACATGAAAAGTAAAAATAACGCGATGTTACAATATATAAAGCTTTAAATGGTAAAAAAAAATGTTTTGTTGATGCTGAGAATCGAACCCGGGTCTGGGACCGGTTCGAGCTTAATCACAAGCCTAGCCACCAACTGGGCTAGACCCTGAGAACGATTAATCTAGGGTTAAAATAATTATATAATTATGTTGAAATTGTTTATATAACCCTTTTTAAAAGAAAAAGAATAAAGCGTGGATTGAAAGACTCGAACCCTGGCCATCCGGCCGGTTCGTGTCTTAAGGTTAAGGGTCACACCAATTGATCTAAAGATCAGTTGGTGATGATTCATGCTCTGCAATATATAAATATACAGGTCTGCAGACATGATTTTCCCCAATTCATAATCATTCGAACCCTAGTTTTCAAATACGATTAATTAGCAACCAAAACCCACATAATTTATGGGGCTATGATTCAGAATAAACAAACAAACCAAGGCATGAAAACAATCTGAACTTACGATTGGTTCGGCTTCCTGGATTGCGAGTCAAACGCAGAAGTCAACCACGAGCAACACTGACGATTTAGGGAACGTGTGAGGTCTGTGATGGTGGGGTTTTGATTATCGTCTCAGACAGACAGTGGGGATGGTTTCAATTTATACAGTTTCGACGAATTAGAAAGTCTTAATAATTTGACCATCTAAGTCAAACGCGTCAATATCTTCACAAAGATAGAAGGTCTCGAGCTGTAATCGCGCAATTAAACATGGTCCGAGATGCGGAATTTAATGTTGGTCTACCAGTCACACTTTAATTTTGTCAAGACTTCCAAAATTAGGCTTGATTTCATGGTCAAGGTTGAAGACTCCTAAGTCAACCATGGGTCTGCACAATCGAGCAAAGAAAGGAAAGAAGAGAGGGTCTTTTGGGCCGGGTCAGCTTGTTGGGCCTTCGTCCTGGGCTGCTATGCTTTGGGCTCATGAGGGTTTATTGGGTTTAAGACTTTAGGGTGGGTTTGGTTTGGTTAGACTTTATGGTTTTCTAAAAAAATTTAACATATATATACTTCATAGATTTTGACATAAAAAATATCTGATTTTATTTTTATTATTACTATTATTATTATCATTATTATTATTATTATTATTATTATTATTATGAGAGGGGTTTAAAATATATAGCTTATTGGGAAAATTTTGGACCTATGAACTTATTTGACGAATAATAATGGGAACGTTTAATGAATAAAATTATTTGGGGAAAATACAGGATGTTACATTACTAACCAAACCATAACCCACCACCACCACCATCATCACAACCCACCACCACTATCGCCACCCATAACCGTCGCCCACCACCAACCATTGTTGCCCACCACCGTTGCCGCCCCCACCCATCACCACCCCCGTCGCCACCAACCACTACTACCTTCATCCATCCACCACCGCCGCCCACCATTACCCACGGCCGCCTCTACCGCCTGCCACCGTCACTCACCACAATTTCCTTTACCCACCACTACCGCCGCTACCCACCACCACCCATCGTCGCCGCCTCCTCCACCCACCACCGCCACTACTCACCATCGCCACCTACCATCACCGCCATCCACCTCCACCCATAGCCACCGTTGCCACCATCCACCACTGTCGTCGCCACCGCCCATCACCACCGTCGCCATCCACCACCACACTACCGCCGCACACCACCACCTACCATCACCACCACTACCCACCACCGCACTACTCACCATCGTTACCCAGCCACCATCACGGACATCCACCTCCACCTTCCACTACCGCGACCACCGCCGCCACCACCCACTACCGCCACATATCACCACCCACCATCACCGTCACTGACTACCACCCACCATCACCGCCACTAACCACCGATTTTATTACTTCGTCTTTTTCTGTCTATCCAACAACACAAAGTAATGTTTTGTTTCATTCCCACGTGACAATCAAACAAGACATGGAATGGTAATGATCTATTTCATTACCTCATCTATTCCATTCTCTCGTCCATTCCATTACACCATACCAAGCAGACTCTTAGTTTATTACACCAAAGGATCCTGTCTAGGCACTTTCGCTCTTTTTATTAATTTTCACACCATTTTTCCCACATGGATACATTTCTTAATAACCAAACATAAACAAAACTTACAAATCAAAACCAAAATCGTTAATTTCAATCCATTTTAGTAAACAACAAAAACAAATTATAGAAATAGAACGGCATGAGTAGTATAATAAAATCATAAAAAAGACAAACTCATATTTGAGGATAGTTATAAAATAACTAGTGGGATTCATAACGGCGCGTTGCGCCTAGGTTAAAACGATATCTAATCTCTACATGTGACGCATTGTAGAGTAAGGACGGTAAAAATTCTTTAATTCTTTAATTATTTAAACGTCTTTTCTTCTAATTGTTTCATATGTTGCATCAATAAAATGCAACTAACTTCAACATCCTTTATTTTAAAATATACAATATACAAATGTACAAATATAAGTGTTGATAAAGTAGTAGAACTCAGATAGTCAACCAACCCTTCCAGCATAAAAATAGGCAGCAAGAACATCCCTCATCCTATTAGCTACCATAATTATGATCCATCTATTATTGCTGTCGTAATAAAATGTGTTTTGCCATCTTCTTTATTCTCAAATATTCCTGGATAATAGTACTCCAGTATTGACATACAAAACGTTAACTATGCTTATATGTGAATCTGGATAATAACCAGAAGGATTGACATACAAAACGTTAACTATGCTTATATGTGAATCTGGATAATAACCAGAAGGGTAACACAAAGGAAACACATTAAGAAAACCTTAGCAACAGCATAGAAAAACTTGTCTAAAGGTATGCATTTCTAATCATTTTTCCATGTAATAGTAGTTATCTCTACAAAGAAATTCGATTTTTTTTTACTTCAATACATATATTTTTTTTTACTTCAATAAGTTTGAAACCTAAATTGTCGGCTCCTTCATTCCAAACTCATATGACAATGGCAGTGAGTGGTGAATTTGTGAGCGATGAATTCAGATCAAAATCTGGTATGGCGTACAATATAAAACTTTCACAAATTAAAAATAAAGCTGAAAAGGAAAGACTAAAGAGTCTAATAAACACACATTAAACTGCAATTTTGGTGACTAACGTTACTAATGTGTGCATTGTGCAAGTCATAATAGTAAAACATGAGGCATACCTAAACCAATTGCTTTAGAGCCCTTCATGGTCTTCAGCCTGTTGAAAGAACCAATGAACATGCTGTAATAAAAAAGCACAAAATAACATATTCGAATGTGAGTTTATTAACATTGTCTTTAACATATAGATAGCAATCTTAAATTAGCCAACAACTCAATACAGGTCATCTAAAAATTAGTCAATGGGTTAATCGAGAAAACTCAAATTAGTCAACTCAGTTTTGCTCTGAAACTGTATTGGCCAAAACCTATTTTTACCCAATCAAAGTGATAGGTTCTTTTAGAACTCGTTTTTATCCAAAACTTATTTTGCTTCGAACTTATGTTAACCTATACCCCCATCGACTCGATATTTTTTAGTTCAAAACCCGTTTTGACCCGAATTCAATTGAACCCTAAGATATAAGAAACAATTTCAAAACCACCCACCTCAGTAGTTAACAACTCGAAACCCTTTTCCAATTTGCTAATACCTAAAAACCCACAGATAAACATACCATGTTGATATATAACTTAATATCCAAACGAAACGAACAGTAGGTACAACCACCTTCGTCTAACGTGCGCCACCGAACACCTCTACCTCGCGCCAGCTTTGTCTACCATACGCCGCAGCCACCAACCATCCTTAACCTGCGCTGCCTTCACCGTGAGCTGTGAACTGCGTGGGAGCCCCTGTAATCTCCGCGTGCTGCCAAACCAAATGTGTCTATCATCTTCGCCACCAATCACTTTTAATAATATTGATATATAACTTTTATCCAGTCTATTTTTTTAAGATAATATAATTTTGAGATGAAGACCATGGTGGTGGTGTGACAGCGGTGACCATCCGGTCATCGCCCCACCTCCTCTCTTGATCTCTCTTACTGGAACTGATGGATACCACAAAACAGGGTAAGACATGATGGAGAAGCAGGGCAGGACACGTGGGGCGCTCAGTAAGAGGCCACCGCACCTCTGTCAAAAGGCAGGAGGCATGACGTTTGATACTACCCCTGTCAAAACCTGAAATTACAATCACTAATCAAAAGAACATGGGTCAAACTATGGAACTATAAAATGTGGGACTAACGAACGGATATAGAGGCCTACCGAATAACCTATCAACTGTGGCGCGAAACCGCTTTTGATAACCAACACCTTATGAGTCGCCTTTAAAGAAGATATATACATGTACAGAATAGCATAAAAAACAACTGTTAGGGTTCTTAATGTAAAACTTTAAGATATCATATGGTTGGGACTTGAAACCACCTTTAAAGCATAAAACAGTCCATTTGCGATGCACCAAGCGAGCAATTCTAGCGTTTTCTTTTTCTACAACTGTAACTGCACCAAAATTAGCTAAGCTTAATTGGTTATTAAATATATGAATAAGAGGTGGCTGGCCTAAAAAATTGCAATGTCAGTAAGAAGGAAAAAGGAACTTAATTAACATATAAGTGTTGAATGCTAATTGGAATCCAAGTTTAGTGATGCCATAATAAGAATATTTTGATTTCTTAATCTACACATTAGAAGTGTTTTTCTGCCTTTTTATTTTTAAACACAATAAGCATATAAGTTAGCTAATCCTACCATCCACCATCCTTACCATGCCATCATCATTTATTATCGAAAAAGTTAGCGAACTCATCATAGCCAAAACAAAAGAAACCCACCATATGCAAGTAGTTCCAACACAATGCAGCATTCCCACATACGGAACAGTCGCTTCAAAGTGCTGCTGCTGTCGCGGCGTGCGCGCTGCTGCTGTCGCAGCGTGCGCGTCGCTGCTGTCGCGGCGTCCAAGCTGCTGCTGTCGCAGCGGTGCTGCTGATCGCAGCCTGTGCCCTACCGTTTTCTTTTTCTTTTTTTTTTGCTTACGCGCCAAATCATCAAGCGCAAAACCGCCTCAAATATCCTCTTCCTCGTGGTGGATTCGGATTGGACCCTCTTGGCGACCATGGCTTTATCACCAAATCTAACACGCGTCAGGACCCCCTGGTGGTGCTGGGCAGAGAGCAATCAGATTCCCAACAACCATCGCCATGACGCCACAAACAAACCAGTGCCCTAAACAGAATCAACTAACCATATAATATTAGAAGCTACAAAAAAATCGACTAAACAAAGAAGATAATAATAACAACATTTAACAATCTTGGTTCAGAGTTTTCAGAACCATGGCTGCAAGGCGGGTTGCAAGTTAGGACCTGCCATCCACCGGCCCTGCCACGCCATCGTCATCAGTTATCGGAAATCATATATAACTCATCATAACCAAGCAAAAGATATAAAGGTAAACAATAACCTGTGAAACCGAACCCACAACCATCACTGATGGCACCTCCGGCCAGAAGCCCTAATAATCACCACCACCCACAACCATCACTGACGGCACCTCCGGCCAGAAGCCCTAATAATCACCACCATTGAAACCGAAATCACCACCATCATCGAGAAGACCCTGTAGTCACCACCATCATCAGATGCCCCAAACCACGAAATTTGACCTTGGGATTTGTCGATCTGCTCGATAAAGAGACATGCATCTTGATCGGAATCTTTGTCAGATGGTGGTGTGAATGGCGTCTTTGTCAGATGGTGGATGGCGGTGTGGATGGCGTCTTTGACAGATGGTAGTGTGGATGGCGGTGGAAGCTTGGCGGTGGCGGTGGCGGTGATGGGATGGTGGTAGGAATGGAGATGGCGGTGGGGGAGAACCAGAGGAGAGAGGAATCGAATGAGAGAGAAACATAGGAGCAGGAGCATATACATGTTAATAACCAAAAATTACAAATATGCCATTAATATACTGTTCACTTTCACATTACTGTTCAATACGTTCGTACATTAATAGTATGTAATGAGAATATTAGCTGGTGTGTCTGTACTTTATCGATACAATGAAGACGACACAAGATCTTATAAACCTCAAATCACTCTCCTTCCCTTCACCTTCCATTTGTCAAGTTCTTCTCCCCTGCTCTCTCTCTCTCTCTCTCTCTCTCTCTCTCTCTCTCTCTCTCTCTCTCTCTCTCTCTCTCTCTCTCTCTCTCTCTCTCTCTCTCTCTCTCTCTCTCTCTCTCTCTCTCTCTCTCTCTCTCTCTCTCTCTCTCTCTCAATACATGCATACATATGTGTCTATATACACACACAAAACTATCCATGCTAATTATAAGAACATATTCACACCAAAACATTATAATTTATCATCAGCTAGCTAGCATTAATGGCCATATCTCCAAGAAAGCTTAGAAACGATGTATATTCATACACATACCAAAACGACTCAAACACCCCTCTAGTGATCTCAGTTCTCGCTTCTTTAATCGAACGAACTTTGGTTAGAAACGAAAGAATCAGTAGGAAATGTGGTTTCACCATGTCAAAGACCGGTTCCAAAATTAGGGTTTTTGATTGCCATGAAAGACCGGACATGAGTATACAGTCGTATCTTGAACGGATTTTTAAATACACCAAAGCCGGACCGTCGGTGTATGTGGTTGCGTATGTGTATATCGATAGGTTTTGTCGATCACAACCGGAGTTCAGGATAACTGTACGGAATGTTCATAGACTTCTTATTACTACTATTATGGTGGCTTCTAAATATGTTGAAGACATGTAAGTTTTTTTTTTTTTTTTTTTCAAAATAATATATGTTATTTTCTAAATATATGTTATTTTTATAACTTTTAAAAAATAATATAAGGAAATCAATTGGGAAACCTACGGGTTTTTTTAGAACGGTCAACATAACATTTTATGTCCGACTCCCAACGTGAGTTTTTTCTTCAAATCTTACTCTCATTGGGAGCCAGATCCCGCACGTGGTTCCCAAACCGGGGAAAACCTAATGCCCCACCCGCCTAAGACACGACAGTGAGGAATTGGTAAAACATGGGTAGGATCAAGAATCAAACCTGAGACCTCTCAGTCTCAAACCTTATCCATCACTTCCCATGCCACTACTTTTCTAATAACCTATTTTTTATGGTTCAGTAATGGTTATATCTACAAATAACTGAATTAACCAAATGAATCGACGTTAAAACTAATGTTATTATTGTTTTATGAATCATATGTTATATGTTATGTGTCAGTAAATATATTTGTTATAATTTGTTTTTAAAAACAAGTTGATCGATTATTCTCTTTTATAAACTAAAAGTATTGCTACCATTTTTATTGAACCCATAACAAATAGTCTTAGTAATAATTGAAATTGTTGAATCGTACAAAGTTGAAAGCCAACCGATGTAGCTTTTCCGTTAAAAGTTGAAATGCGACTTTACCCAATTACCAAACCAAATCGATCAACGCATGTTCATCTACTCTAAGCTTATAAATGACAAGCTATACATGCATTGTTTTGAGGCAATTAATTAATGATATTAACCTTTCAAAAAATATGTTTCAAGGCAATAATTAATGTTTTTTTTATACAAAGCCGCTCATAAGATTACAAGACATTGATGGTTATTCGGTCAATTAAGAATCTTTGGTTGAGATTTATTGTTGAGCTACGAATAATCTGTAGGATACGTTGTACACGGGTGATTTGCTAGTACCCCCGCTAGCTCAGGCGATTAATAAAATTTTGTTGGCTGTTAAAAAAAATAATCTGAAGGATTATTTTATCTATATATTTCGGAAGACTCATGAAACTTTGTTTTCTCAGAATGTATAATTGACGCTGATGCTTTTAATTTGGTAGCACCCATTTTGTGATTTTGTCGTTATCGTTTTTTTATTTAAAATATAATATTAATTAGTAATTAATGCTTATTCTTACTATACGCAGGAACTACAGAAATTCATATTTTGCAAGAGTAGGTGGAATAACAACAAAAGAAATTAACACCTTGGAGCTTGATTTTCTGTTCTTGATGAATTTCAAGATGCATGTAAATGTGAGTGTTTTTGAAAGCTATTGTTGTCATTTAGAGAGAGAAGTGAGTATTGGAGGTGGTTACCATATTGAGAAGACGTTACGATGCGCTGAGGAACTTAAATTTCGACAAATAGAGGAGAGAGGATATAATCGAGTCGCCAGACTTACTTAGTAAATTAGTTTTTTTTTACATTCATACTTTCTAATATACATATACCGTGATACCTTGTACAACATCAATTATACGCTATAATAGAACATTGGTTAACAAATTTGATGATCTATGAACTAATTTTAATGGTAAATAACCTCTTTTGGTAAGACTATATATTGGATATATATCACTTTTTTTAACGTTGGATTTCATTAAAAAACAAGCCTACCTCTCAAAACGGGACTGTCCAACAACGACTACAACATGTACAAAGGAGAAATAAACCAGTCCTTCCAAAGAAGGGATGTAGACCTATCCCGAATTTTAAACCACAAAAAAAGACATAGATTTGACATAACCCACAATATCTCTAACCTTCGGGTCACTCCCATTAAAAACTTTGTCGTTTCTAGCCTTTCAAATAGCCCAACATACAGTGATGATACCTTGAAGAATCGATCTACCTTTTTTTGCAAACTTTGAGTTTCTTATATATGGTCAAAAGGTCTCTAACATCAAAAACATAAAAGGGATCCAAGCCCCACCATCTACCCACTCACCCCAAACGTTATTTGATAAGGTGCAACCCTTTAATAAATGTAAAGTCTCTTTCGCTGAATTGCAAAGGGAACACATTACATCATCCAATCCTACATTTCGTCGGACGAGAGCCACTTTCGACGGTAGCCTCTCCATTTCCGCTCTCCAAACCAGAATATTGCATTTTTAGGAACCCAAGTGACCCATTTTAGTCTAAAGAAAGCGCTGTAATCTTTGTTCATATCAAATAACTTTTTAACCAAATTAACCGAGAATTCTCCTTTGGAATCTCCCATTCAAGACCACACGTCTTCTTGAGAAGTCAAACTAGCACCGCTGATAAACTTCATCACTTCAGCCCCATCTGTAGTAGCCTACCTCGAACTCAGAGCAGAAACACTGCTCCAACCAGCATCGGATTCATAAAAATCAGCTCCCACGCTATCTTTGACACTACAACCTTTTTTCTTTTCCACGCCAAACAAACGAAGCCAGCGGTCTTTTAAACTACCTTCGCCTGTCCAAATGTCAAGCCAGAAACGAACATTTTTACCGTTGCGAACTATACCTTTGAACCACCCCCTTCAAGTCTTTCCCGTCAAATTTTAACTTGTTACATAACTTAACACAATCGAACTTCAACAGCCCCTCACATATTTGTTGAAAGGAACTATGTTCCAATCTTGGTTTGAATTGTGCGTACACGCCAATATAACACGCTTCCAAAGACTATCGCTTTCGTGTTTAAACCTCCAAATCCATTTTACAAAAAGAGACTCATTAACCTCCTTTAAGTTCTTTATGCCTTGGCCTCCAAATTTCTTAGGCGTTGTGACCCTTTCCTAAGCAACCAATTTTATTTTCTTTATCTCATTAGGACCCGACCAAAGAAAATTCCTCATAATACCTTCCAATTTATCTATAATCTTCACCAGAGCTTTGTATAGAGAGAAATAATAAATAAGCAAACTCTCCCGAATCGCTTTTAGAAGAGCCACCCTCCCGCCAATGGATAGAGTTATCGCTCTCCACTTCGCCAACCGGGCTTCAAAAACATCCACCACTTTGCTCCAATTGCTACATCTATTCATAATAACATAATTCTTACATACACCATTTGACTGTTTATTTCAGCGTAAATTGTTACTGCTAGTTTGGACAAATTTTTGTTCTAAGTAAAACGTTGTTCGCCATCATTAAACGTCCCTATTATCAGGTTACAAACATGGAGTACATCATTTTATCACAGGGTAGGTGTCGCCTAGTGATCATGGAGACTCCACAAGAGATTCTCATGATTACACTAACTATAAGATATTAGAGTCTACTAGTGAAGGTAGTCAGACAAGATCAAAAATCAAAATCTATATTAGGGGATACGAGAGAAAATCAAAGTTTGATCATGGAGAGAAATACCTTGAGTGCCACTAACTTGTTGCTAGTGGTTGGAGTGTCATAACCAATGAACCGAGTGTCATTGACAACACAACGATCACAATAGTATTTTGATGATGAACCATTCTTTTAATGAAAGATAAAAGATAAACGACATTTCGAAAATAAATCATATGACCTTATCAAGAATGAATGAAAAGGTTGAAACAAAATCTATTCTTTAATCATGTAGCTTTTTTTTTTTTTTTTTAACATTGACTTTCATAAAAAACACAACGGCAAGCCCTTAAAAACAAGAGCCGCCAACTACAAACACATATACAAAGGATAACAAGCCCAATCTTTCCAAACTATACAAGAGAACTTAGATCTATTTTTCAACCACAGGAAAGATTTAGATTTAATCTCCGCTACCATCTCCATCACCTTCTTATCCTTCCCTTGAAATATCTTTTCGTTTCTCGACATCCAAAGGACCCACGTAGTGATCATCACAATACCTCTCACTATCTTATTCCTCCATTTACCTCCATGAACGTTTCTGTGCAGCTCTAGCAAATCGTCATACTCATAGGCGAAAAAAGGGTCTAATTTACACCATTTGCAAATACAACTCCATACTCCATAAGCGGTTCCACATCCAACAAACAGGTGATTCAAGTCTTCATTCTGTAAACTACAAAACTGACATATCAAGTCTGTCATGTGCACGTTTCTTCTGTCCAAAGCAATCTTAGTCGGCAATCTATCCATGGCAGCCCTCCAAACAACCAGATTAGTTTTTAAAGGAGCCCAACCCACCTATTTAAAATTAGACTGCAGCGTCCCCACCCTTTCTTCTTCAATCCACTGCTTACAACCAGCCACAGTGAAGATCCCTTGGGTCCCCTGACCCCAAGTCCATGAATCTTTAGACCCACCAAAACTAAACTGAGACAAGAGGCGCTCCAGGTCCTGCGCTTCGGATAATTCCTCCACTGACCTGGGGCCTCTATACCAGCAGCCATTGAAAACATAAGCATCCCCACGTTTGGCAATCCGTTCATTAACTTTGCATCTTTTCTTTTTTTCTAACCTGAACAAGCATGGCCATCTGTCTTTCAGGATCGAGTCTCCGAACCATAAATCTGTCCAGAATGCCACAGACTCCCCCTGGCCGATAATGCCTCGAACAAGCTGCTTTCATTTCTTGCCTTGAATCTCTCTATCTTCCAGTAACGAGACGATAGATTTCCAGCAACCCGTGATGGACTTCTTGACTGGTAAGAAACACCAGGCCCCTCTACCACCATGAATCGATACTATGATCTTTCGCCACATAGACTTATCTTCAATCGTAAATCTCCACCCCCATTTAGCCAATAACGCAAAATTAACATCCCTTAATTTAACAATACCCAAGCCGCCTTTATTCTTAGGAGAACAAACCACCTCCCAAGAGACCCAATGCATCTTTTTCACCTCGTTTGTACCCGACCACAAGAAGTTTCTCATCAGCCGCTCTAAAGTATCCAACACCTGCACAAGAGCCTTATAAATAGACAGATAATAAATAGGTAAACTAGCAAGGACAGACTTGATCAACGTAAGTCTGCCTCCCATCGAAAGTGTTTTAGCTTTCCATGACGAAAGCCTGCTTTGAATGGTCTCCACAACCGGGCTCCAATTACACACCCTAGACATATTGGCACCTACCCTTATGCCCAGGTAATCAAAGGGCAAGGTACCCACTCTACAACCCAATATTTTAGCCATATCAACAACCTCCCCGTTCTCAACTCCTACCCCATAAATATATGATTTAGCCAGATTAATTTTGAGCCCAGAACAAAGATGAAACACCCGAAGAACCCTCGCCACATTATCCACATTATCCTTAGACCAATCTCCCACAAGAAGCGCATCGTCTGCGTAGAAAAGATGAGTCAACGGTTTCTCCTCATTAGAAAACACAATGCCTTTAAATATACCCAATTCAGTCGCTCTTTCAATCATACAATGCAACACTTCCATCACAATTAGAAAGAGGAAAGGAGACATCGGGTCCCCCTGCCTGACGCCTTTTTCACAATGAAATTCAAAAGTCGGCGACCCGTTCACTAACACGGCTGATCTGGCAGATTCCAACACCCCTTTTATCCACATGCGCCATCTATCATGAAACCCCATCTGATTAATAACGTCTAACAAGAAACCCCAATTGACGTTATCATAAGCCTTCTCAAAGTCTAACTTTAACATAAACGCCCTTTTACCACTCTTCTTAATCCAACCAATAGATTCATTAATGATCAAAGGCCCGTCTAGAATAAAACGGCCCTTCAAAAAAGCCGATTGAGTACTTGATATAACTGAATTTAACACCTTCGATAATCTCAGAGCCAACACCTTAGAAATGACCTTGCTGATAATCCCTATCAGGTTGATAGGTCTATAATCTGATAAACCGACTGGCGTCTTAGACTTTGGAATCAACGTAATAAATGACGAGCTACACCCCTTACTAATAGTTCCACAATCATAAAACTGATCAAACATATTAGTAAAATCATCTTCAAGAAAAGCCCAAAAGAATTTAACGAACCTGAAATTGAAGCCATCTGGACCCGGGGCTCTATCCGACCCACACGCAAAAACCGCCTCTTTAATCTCTTGCTTAGAAAATTTTTGAATCAAAGAGTCGCGCTCAAAAACAGACAACGACTTAATATTATCACAGCGAATGAATGGTCTATCTTTAACCTTTTCCGCAAAATGGCATCTAAAATGCCTTAGAACCTCTTTCTTAACCAACGTCGGTTTAGACACCCAAGAACCATTAATTAAAAGACCCGGAATCGCATTAGACGCCTTTCTACCATTAACCACCCCATGAAAAAATGCTGAATTTTCATCCCCTTCCTTAGCCCATTTGACCCGAGACTTCTGTTTTAAATCTCTGTTGTTGCACAATTCCATTTCATCTATACCTTTCCTGCACTCCTCCCACACCCACTGTTCTTCTTCTTCCAAATCTCGCGTTTCAAGCAGAACCTCTAACTTTTCAATCTCCTCTCTAGCCGATTTCAACTCTTCCCCTTCGCGAATAGACTTCTCTTTCCACCAAACCTTAAGAGCCTGCCTAAGATGACGAAATTTGGCAATAATAACCTCATCTGGCAGCCCTTGCACCACACAACTATCAAGAGTATCCACAACAAAATTCTCACACCCTTCTCTACTAAGCCACGAATTGAACCACCGAAAGGGCTTAGGCCCATAGTTAGTGTCAACCACCGTAAGAAGCAAAGGGCAATGATCCGAACGCTCCCGGGCCAAAGCCCCCAGGCAAGCAGTCGGCCATCTGTTAAAAAACTCATGACAAACCAAAAACCGATCTATCTTGCTAAGCTTGTGATTAATACCTTTCCCGGACAAGAACGTAAACCTGAACCCCCTCATAACATATTCTTTCAGCCCCATATCGTCAATAAAATGATTAAAATCCAAAGCTATAAGATGGTTAAACCTCGAGTTTCGACGCTCTTCCGGTATCCGAACCGCATTGAAGTCACCAAGAAGAACAATCATACCATGGCAACCTCTAATAATACCCGATAACTCCTCCCACAACCTCTTCTTAGCACCGGCACGTTGCGGAGCATAGATGTTAAAGATGTTGATGACAGACCCATCGGAAGTTAAAACGCCGCTGGTCATTAGAACATTCTGTCCTTTATAACTAGACGTTTTCTGAAAGACCTTAGTATTCCAGACATTAACAACACCCCCGACCTTCCAGACGCATCAACAGCTTCAAAATCAAACCCCCCATCACCCCAAAAGAAACCCACCTCCCGACAAGACAAACCCGACACCTGCGACTCCTGAAAACCAAGAAAATCAACACTATACCTTTTCCGAAGACCACGAGACCAACTAGCTTTTCCCCCAACCCTCATACCCCGAATGTTTAAAGATAAGAAATTCATCGGACAACCGATTGTACTCCTTCTTCCGAAATAGCCTCTTGAACCAAATCTCTATGATCTTGTAATTGAGCCCCCAAAAGATTACCCATGTGAATTGTTGTATCTACTTGCGATATTTATAAAACTTATTATTATTATTATTATTGTTTTGGAATTTGTTGTACCCGTTAGAAGATCTTTCCGTATCATCGGATAGTTTGATCAAATTAATGTGGAGCAACGGAATTGTGAGTAGGTGATTCTTTTAGGGGCTATTTGGTTGATTAAGCGTTGAATCATTAAGAGGACTAAATGGTTAAGTGCTGAATCATTAAGTTGAACCTCTTAATGGTTAGTTTTCTTGTCCCACATTAGTAGGAGAATCTCATTAAGGTTCAGCCTAGTTCAGTTAGTTCAATGTTTAATGGTTCAACTACATCCCAAGTTTTAATGGTTCAGCCTTAATCATTCTATTTAGAAGCTGAAACAAACGCGTTGAATGCTGAATCATTCAGCGTTGAATGGTTCAGAGCCTCGTTAAGAGACTTACCAAACAGCCCCTAAACTTTTTCTTGTTGATGGTAAATTTTTATTATTGTGTGCATATGAGATACCAATATAAAATGCCGATATTTATAGGTTTTCTGAAGCCGGCCAATGATGATAAAGTTTAATGTTTGATACATTGAATAGTCGTAACAAACAAGTTATAAGTTTAATTTGATTCCACTGCTCCATAAAATTCTAATATACAATCCAATCGTCTTTATATCATATCCATGTCCCCTTGTGCTTCTTCCCTCCCCTTCATGACTGACATGTTATTTTGTTGGGATACATGTAGAATATACATGTGCTAACAAATAAACAAGTTTTTATTTCTTAATTAATTTAAAATATAGAATTAATCAATCAATGATTACACTTATTAACAACGTTGTATTCTTAGTTTTTTATTTTTTGAAAGGCACGTTGTATTCTTCATTCTTAATTAGTAGTTGAAAGGTTAATCAAGCCATTAGTCTATTTTCCTATATAGTAAAACCTCTAAAATTAATAATATTAGGATCGAGATACTTGTTATTACGTGAATTTTGACGCGTAGGATGTTACGATTTAACTATAAATTGCACCGTGTAGCCATTTTTAGCCAAACTTGTAACATAGTATTTTTAAGCTTAAAAAGTGCTATTATATGAATAAATATGTGTATTTAGGTGATTTAAGTGTTTATGTGTTAAAAACGTGGAAAAATGCTAATTAACCTTAGGTTTTTTCGCAGCATACACGACGTCATTTGGAAAATCGTTGCCAATTATGACAAAATTATAATTTTTGAAAAAGTGTACAAAATTTAGTATATTAAAAATATAAGACTTGGAACTTTTATGTAATTATATAATATTAATAATTAAACTAAATGAACAGTGATCACAAAATGAATAGTAAAAATATTAATATTTTATTTATATTATTATTTTATTTAAAAACTTTATTATATTATATACTATTAATATATTATACTAATCCTGAAAATATCGATACTGAACGGTACGGTACCGGTATGGTATGGTATCGGTATTTGACCTTAAAATACCGATACCATATCGATCCCGTACCGATACCGATAATACCGAAATCGAAAATCCATAAATATGGGTACCGATCCCGATCCCGAAACCACTCGGTTTGGTATCGGTTCGGTACGGTATCGGGATCGGTATTCGGCCTTGTATGTTCATCCTTAATTAATATATTATATACTATTATTTTATTCAAAAACTTTATTATATTATACACTATTAATATATTATATACTATTATTTTATTCATATTATTTTATTAAAAAAAATTATTATATTATATACTATTAATATAAATAACATAATCTTATGTAATTTCGTTACAAATTTCATGTGTTACCTTATGTGTAGATTTCTTTATTTTTTTTTAACGTTTACAACCAAAATGGAATCTCAATTATATAATTCATTGATTGATTAACACCTCATCTAAATCTCAATTGTAAAACGCGCAACGCGCGTGATTTTATACAACTAGTAAAAGTAAATTTTCATAAATTTACCCTAATTTTAAATTGTGTGATTTTAAGTAAATTATAGTAAATTGGGTGGAAAAATGATTTTTCATGAAAATTAGTCTTATAAAAAATATAATAATGTTTTGCATAATTTTGGGGTGAAAAATGTAAGATTTTGTGGTATTTAATAATTGAATACTTTTTATTAAATATTATACAAAAATAGGATTTTTTTTTTTTTTATTAAGAGTTAAATGTCAATTTTGTCCATGAGGTTTGGTCCAGTTTGCTGTTTCAGTCTAAAAAAGTTTTTTTTTTTTGCAATGGAACCCTTGATGTTTGGATTTTCTTGCTATTTTCGTCCATTTCGCTAACTGGGTTTATTTTTTCTGTTAAGTTAAGGGTATTGTAGTCATTTTACCTATTTATTTTTGTTTTTCCATTTTTTTCAATATTTTACTTTTTATATAATAAAACACTAGCTGAATACCCCGGGAGGGTCCCGGGGTTGAAAAACTAATTTTACGTGATAACCTATTGCAAATGGCTCAAGTTAACTAACCACAAAATCTCTCAATCATTGCATGTTCATAGTATTCTAATCAGTAATAACTCATATTTCCTAATCTAAAACCTAATCGGTAATCATTTAAAGAATCATTTATGTACGCTGCAACTATTCAAAAACTCATAACATCTCTCTAATTTCTCACATTCTAATGGCTCTTATAATTCCTAACCTAATCAACTAAACAAACACTTAAGTTACAACCATTGCATCTCATTATGCCACGTGGCATAATCAAGAGATAGTTAAGGCCACCATTGAACGCCACGCAGCAACTATCAATTCTTTCCGAGAGCGTCCCGGGGTTGAAAAATATAATCATTCTAATAATACTAATACTAATAGTAATATTTATTACTCTTTTAATTAAATAAATAAACAATAACATTGCTATAAGCTGACACCATGTGTTGCAGTGTTGCGCGATTCTTTCTCCTAGCTTCTCTTGATGAAGTATACCTAGTAAAATTCCAATGATAACATGGCGATTAGGCTGATTTTCAACATCGTAGATAAAAACCTAGTTTAAAAGAAAAAACATGATTAATGAATAACATGAACACTTTGTGTGTTTTTTTCCTGTATGAACGAAACCCCACAAAAAATAGTCGATTTTTTCTCCGTTTTTTATATAGCACTATGGTACTCGTTGGAAAGATAATAAAACGCTCGTTAATTTGGTATCATTTTTTTCTTTAAAAAATCCCGTATATAAAAGATATAAACATTTAAAAATTATGGGAGGAAATATGAGAGAAAAAATTTTAAATTTATTTTTAAATTCTTTTTTCCTAAAATAACTCAATTTAATTAAAAATGGAAATAATTCAAAAACACTAAAATCTTTCAATTATGATGCCACGTGGCAGTTTCATGGAGAGGTTGAAAGCACCATTGCCCGCCACGTCAGCAATTTTCAATTCTTTTATATATATTAATAGATTAATAGATAATATATGTATTTATTTAATCTAACACACCCACCCTACCCCATCTCTCTCTCTCTCTCTCTCTCTCTCTCTCTCTCTCTCTCTCTCTCTCTCTCTCTCTCTCTCTCTCTCTCTCTCTCTCTCTCTCTCTCTCTCTCTCTCTCTCTCTCTCTCTCTCTCTCTCTCTCTCTCTCTCTCTCTCAGCATCACATTCACATCCCTATTATCAAACACCTCTTTCCTTCTCCCTTACCCTAAAAACCACGGCCATCTCCTCCACCACCCCTGAAAACCGACTGCCACTATACCTTAACCCTCCACCACTGTACCTTAACCCTCCACCACCGTCTTCATCATTATCCCTTCACTTAAACCTATCTCCTCCACCGCCGTAAGTCAATGCTGAAACCCATTGCCTCCACCATCGTCTTCCTCCTCCCTCACCGTGAACCCACCACCGTACCTAAACCCTCCATCACCACCGCCTCCCACATCTCAACAAAGTAGATATGCAACAACAATTCTCAACAATAATAAAATTATTTGTGCAACAATTCTCAACAAAGCACGTCTAACCCTATAATCAACTTGCTCTCCAATCCTCATCTGCACCCTCATCAACTCTCCAACAGTAGCCGGTCCATCAACCCCTGAAACTTCGGTCTGCGCATTGTCTTCCTCAGTGTCCCATGAAACCCTTTTTTTTTTTATATAATTTGGGACACAATTGATCTTTCACTTCCCTTCGCTTATCCATCATTTTAGACCCTTTGTAATAATGACGTTGACTAAGAAAACAATGAGGAGGCTTGAATGCGTTATAATGCCACTTGCTAGGGAGCCATTTTATTCGAGCTTCGTACGACATTCTCATATCCATGGGACCAACCTTTGCGTACCGCTTATGAGCATGACTCACTAGTTTATCTTGCTATGGACTCATAAAAAGAGTGACATAACTCCAACCATGTACCACTTGTGACACATTTTTTATTAATTGTTGGGACAATCCAAATTAATATGTTAGAGTGACCATACAACAAACTTTTATAATTTTGTGTTACGTTTAAAGCTCGAGTTGGGCTTGTTTCATGCTTGAGTTAAGAATACTTTTTCAAGCTTAACCTCTACTTATTTATTAGTTCGATTGTTTATAATTATTGGTTTGATTTAGGTAGTATGGTCATGGATCATTGGCATCCTTATTGGCTTATTATTAGCCGGCTAGCCCCTTTGGAGATCATCTCTTTGATAGAACTATTGTACATTATGCATTAAAACTTGTACTCTAGTCGTCCTCCTAAAATCGCCTGACCTAGGAATAATAGATCGAGAAACAAACTTCACCTCACCTATTCGGCTATCCATTCCATCCCATTCCATTCATTGACACAATAATAATAATAATAATATTCATCATCTTCTCCAATGGATCCTTACGCTGCACAAACCCAAACCTACCCACCATCTTCATCCCATATTCAACAAGATCCTTACCTCTACGCCCAACAACCACCACCACAATACGACCCATCTCAACTCCAACCACAACAATACGACCCATCACAACTGCAACCACAATACGACCCATCTCAACTCCAACAACAACAATATGACCCATCTCAACAACATTACGCTTATTATTCCCAACAACAATATTATGACCAATCCCAACAATACCCTAATCCTGTTTACCCTGAACAACAACAACAACAACAACAACAGATTCCTCAACAACAAACTGAACAACCACAACAGCAACAAGAACAGGCTCCGATTCACCCTCCTGGTGTTGACCCTAATCAAACCCAGCAGGCGTATGCCCAACCTCATTACCAAACTGACCCTAGTTATTATTATCAGCAACATCAACAGGTGGGTTATCCTCCAGATGCGGGTATGGTTCATCCGGGTCAAACGCAATCGCAATGGCAGCCGCAGCCGGGTCAACCTGCTGATTATGGATATGCACCGTATCATCCTCCTCCTCCTGCTCCGGTAACCCTTTATTGTTTTTTGATTATTAATAATTTGTGATTGTGGGTATTTAGGAATTAGGGTTTTTTTTTTTTTAATTTAATGAATTTGGTTTGTGTTATTTTGTCTATGTATAATTGTTGTTTGATGATGAGGTATGGGGTAGACAGTTTTTTATTACATAGTCTTGTTGTGTGTAATGGAAATGAGGATTTATGTATATAGTTGTAATGACAAAGTTTTAATAAACAGAATTGCGCCTCAGGCAAACTTAGGTGTAAGCCTGAGGCGGATTCAAAAAATAAATATAAAAATTGTATATCTTACAAAAAATAAAATACCAATGAATTCATTGCTAGAATTATCAAAAACATTAAAAAGACTCAGAATGTTTGAAATTGACACAAAAAGTCTAAAATATCATAAACACATCAACACCCCGAGGCATAACTTTTCTTATGGACGAGGCGCGCATACAAAAACACTCCATGAGGTGCTTGCCTCAATGTTTTTTTAAACAATGTGTAGTGGTAAGAGTACTAGCTATGCATAGAGTCGTTTATATAGTTTTAGTTCGAGTATTGCGTATTACACTAATGAGTGCATCTGTGCATGTAATTCTGGGTGGGGGGGGGGGGGGGGGGTGGAGGTGATGTGATGTGATTTTACAAAGTCATTAGTGCAGCCTGATGAATTTGAGTCATATTATCGGTTTAAAGTTTAGGGATCTTCTGAGAATCGGACATTTATATCAAATTCTCAATAATCGGTTCTTTTAGCTACTAGTTATCTTCTGCATTTCCAAATTTATTTTTTTGGGTCAATGTAGTCATAAAATGAGGATCAAAATCAGCTTTTTTAAACACTAAAAGCTCAAGTCATTAAAATCACTTTTAACGCACATCGAAACGTCCGTTTTAGTAATGGGTGGAATTTTGGAATTATGAATGCATGTTGAGAGAAAAGAATTTTGGGTATAGTAATTCTTTTGCTCCGTAGCAAGAAATTTGTCTGGAAAAAGAATTATGTATATAATATGTTTGTATTGTTTGGCATACATGTTTACTTGTGCTTATTGTATACATTTGGAGATGCTTTTCTTTTGCCACTTGCTCTGCTTTAATACTTGTGAATAGTTGTGATAACCTGCCTTTGCTTATTTTGATTTGAAGAAATCATAGGCATGCATTGACTATATTTAGCTGTCAAAATTTTGTAAATATCATTCAACTATCTATATTTACTAACATGTTTAAGCTATGTGTATTGTATCTATTATTTTTAAAAGGTATTACCATATCCTTTTAAATGATTCTATGCCTATATTCCTCTTGGTTTTAAAAAGCGCGAAGCGCACTAAAGCAACGAGGTCCAAAACCGAGGCGCAAAGCGCAAAAGTGGTGGGATTTTCGTACACGAAGCGCAAGACGATTATATAATTTTTTATATACGCTATAGGTTTTTAGCATCATTTACCCAAAATATAGATACAAATAAGGTTTATATATGATTTAACTTAAATATACAACCCTTTTAGCTACATATATAACAATTTTAAGCATAAAAACACCCCCCCGTACGAATAGCGCGCACATCATGGGCTTTTTTTGGCCAAAAAATCGCGCTTTTCCTGCACTTTTCGTACGATGCGCGCCTAGGGTTACATAAGGCGCCTTAGTGATAGGCAGAATGGACTGAACCATTAGGAATGGGAATAAATCAGCCCATTCCTTCTATTTGATTGATTTTATATATCTTGGGCAGGGGTGTTTTTTTTTTTCTGTCCATCATGATTGGAATGGAAGAAACATTTATTATTATATTTTTTATACCTAACAAATGATTGTGACTGTCTTTTAATACCTTGACAATTCCATTAATTTTGTCTCTTCTTTGGATTTTTCTTTATCATCATCTTGTTATGAGTTAAATAAGTAGGAGGATGAGCTACAAGTACAATGATTTTACATTACTCAAATTGTTGAACTTTTTATTAGTTGAGGTTTTGGGTTTTAATCTTAGGATATCTTTAGATCATCTATATACATTTTTAAGAATCACTTTATGAAGAAAACTTCGTATCAGTTGATAACAGTTCTCCAAACAAAGATGATAAAGGAATAGTATAAATCCAAGAACTATTCCTTTATAATCTATGATGTATAAAGGAATAGTTCTCCAAAAAGGATTATAGAGGGGTAAACTTCATATCAGCCCGAGCATTACGGCAAATAATTCTCACAAGCTCAAGCTCGAGTTCAAAACCAGCCTTTGGAATGACTTTGGTTTAAGCGCGAATGAACTTTACTTCTGGTTAAAAGTTGTTTTTGCCCTCTGCAGAAGTCATTAGCCACAAGATCTCGGTTTTATTGAAGATTTGCAGGTTTTGACTTTTGGAATTTGGAAACGGTACATGACATTTTTTTATTTTGTAGAATAGTTAAGGGGAATTGAAGATGTGACTTTTGTACACACTAGAAGAGCCAGAACAATCTATAATTGGGGTCAAAACTTACCGATTAATCACGGATTTTTTTTTTTTGATAGAAGTGAAATTGAATAATTTATATTTATACGATAAAATCTATACACACTTCTATCAACGACAAAAGCTGATGGCTCGGTCAATGCTTCTGTAAGCTTGGCGTCATAACCTTGAAACAACTATGTAATGTAAAAAACTCAATGTAATCCCGCTGTAGTAAAGTGCATTCATCACTTCTAAATAAAGGTGGCAATTTCGGCCCATTTACTTATCAGTGGGTCGAACTAGGATATGTTTGATCTAAACGGGTGAAATGGGTATAATCATAAAAATATCTGTTTGACCCGTTACCTAACTTTTTGCCCATTTGCCACCTCTATTGCTGCATGGCCTTGTTAGTCGCATGTGCCATTCAGCCTAGGGCATTCAAAATTCTTGTTCTAGGAGTCATCCAACGATCTTTACCATAAAGGGTTTCATTGGAAAACTATGATTTTCTCACAGCTACTTGCAGCAGTTTCTTTATTGACGGGAGGCGGATCTTCTTGACTTTCATGCAACTTTTACAAGTTGGTTCTTAGTTCCTCAAACCTCGGGCATAGAAATGTGAATTATAGCTTTACGGTAATGAGAGAGGTTACTATTTACTATTGCTTTCTCCCCCAAGGGATACAATTTGACTTTAAAGGTAGTGATACTACATTTCAACTTCAAAATTGATATGATTCCCTCAACATTATAACTATGTCACGCTTTGTAACAGCTAACAAATGCCACATGAAACTCAAAAAGCTTCATGTTATACCCGTTAAAGAACCCATGTCCTTTTTGCATTTGAAATGTAGTTTGCTTGACCTCAAAAGTCAACGTTTCAGCTTAACAGATGGCGTCTGCATTAATGCACACGTCTCGATTCTAAAGCCCAAATCTACCGTTTAGAATTGGATAGAAAGTTTTCTGTTTTCCTACTGGTATTTACAAATTACAACAGTAGGATACCTCTTGTAACAAACTGGTCACATAACACTGATAGAAGAATAGAAGTTTAAAATCTTAAGGTTAAAGTGTATGTTATATATACCTTTTAAATTAATCCAGAAGTTAATGGGCTAGTTGCCTAGTATGTATATTTGGGCTTGGGGTGTTACACCTCTTGTGTTCATGGCTTGATTCTATAAATAATTGTTGTGCTTGAGACTGTGATGCTCCATGATTTTTTTTCCTTTATACCCTTGTTAGAGTTCTTTTACGTCTATACCTTATTGTTTTTTTGCCTGCGCAAGAGTTTGTATGCTTGAAATTAGTATGATGTATTGTTTGCAGAATGTGCAAGGTGGTCAATTTGGCAGTTCTGGCAGAGGTGGTGGTCGAGGTGGCAGTCGAGGAGGAAGTCGTGGCGGCGGGCGAGGTGGAAATCGAGGCGGAAGCGGAGGTGGAGGTGGAGGCGGAGGTCGAGGCTTTAGAGGTGGTGGTTCATCTTTCTCTGGACGTGGCAGTGGAGGGCGTGGCGGCGGGCGTGGCAGTGGAGGACGTAGTAGCGGGGGACGTGTCGGGAATACTAGGATCAAGAGTGAGCCGAAACCTCAGTTTTTGGCATGGTGTGAACTTTGTCGAGTCGATTGCAACACTCATGAGGTTCTTGAAAATCATAAAAATGGGAAAAAACATAAAAAGAACATGGAAATACAGGAAGAATTACAGAGGCTTGCAGGCAAAACACCAATGCCTGCTCCCTTTGAGAGACCAGATCTCCAAGTTGAACCTCAAACAGTGCAGTCTGAAGAAGAACAAGGGAACAGTTTGAAGAGAAAAATGAGAGATGACGAACGGAATTCTGCTGAGCCCGAAAAGGAACCCGTACCTTTCATTTGTGAACTTTGTGATGTGAAATGTGAATCAGCGCCTGTTTTTGATAGCCATTTGAAAGGAAAAAAACACATTTTTAATTTCCAACGGTTTCAGGAGCAACAAGCTCAGGCTGCAATGGGACAAGCGGCTTTACAAGCGCTTTATCCAGCATTAGAAGCAGCATTATATCCTGTACTTCTGCAAGCACTTGCTCACAATGCTTCCTCATCTTATCCATATGGTGGAGGACTCGATCAGCAAGCTCTTCTTCAATTGCTGCAACCGTATTTACCTCAAACCGGGCGTCCGTTTTTTCCACATGGCCCTGGACCGGCACCAGCTTCAGCTTTGGCAACCCAGGGTCCGAACCCAGTTGAAAACCAAGAGGCAGTAGAAAACCAAGTCGAGCCATCGAATGAGCCTGAATCAAAGACTGAAGATCAAGTGGAGCCAGATAGCAAGAAGAGCAGGACCGAAGATCAAGTGGAGTCTGAGAGCAAGACTGAAGATCAAGTAGAGACCGAGAGCAAGACCGAAGATCAAGTGGAGACCGGAGATCAAGTGGAGCCCGAGAGCAAGACCGAAGATCAAGTGGAGCCCGAGAGCAAGGCCGAAGATCAGGTGGAACCTGAGATGAAGGCAGCGGAACCGACCCAGTGAGAGAATGTTTTTTATATGCGGGTTTTTGGACCAAGTAGTTTTAAACTTTAAAATTTAATATTTGGGTGTTGTCACACATTGAATAATGATGATACTAGTCTTAAGTTTGAATTTGAGTACTTTTGACAATTTTTAGTATGTTTCTTTTCGTTTAAGATTTACCAGATTTGCTTATATTTTCACGGTTCGGTTAGAAAAACTGTGAAACCGTTCAAACCGATCATTGGTTTGGTTTTACTGTCGGTTTTTATTCTAACTTTTGGTCAGTCTGTAAGTTTTATGCACTAATGTTATGTGCAAACCTGTCGGTCGGTTTGTAAGTTTTATACAATGATGTTATGTGCGATCCGGGTTTATGTTATTATTTTTGTGCTTTTATAGAAACTTTTGAAATGCTGTTAAGTTTCATTTAACATGTTAATTTTATGCAAAGGCGCAATAAAATCCAAACCGTAATATCAAACTGGAACCAAACTGCTACAACACAGTTTGGTTTTAAATTTTAACGGTTCGGGTTCGGTTTTCAATATGTGCACTGATTTGACTGGTTGTTTTATCAACCTGATAGTATTTAAATTTAAATGTTTTTTTATGGCGGCTCAACTAACGTAACTTTGATTGATTTCAAAAAAGTTAATTTCTATTTTGAATTACCTAAGACTTTATCCCTATTTAATTAAGGGGTGCTAAACGAGTCAGGTCAGCAATTTGGCAGATTCAATCCGACCCAAATCCAAAAATTTTACACGAACTCGAACCCGAAAATGTGTGATATGTATAAACGCGAACACGACCCGCCCAACCTGAATTTTTTAAGTTTTTTAAAATTGTTTGCAAATTAATATATTACAATTAAAATTTTACTTAAAACACAATTTTAGTTATAAAATTTTATGTCAATTTATTTTTTAAGTTAAAACTATGGAATAAAATACTTAATGAATTCAATTTGTGACATTAAAAATGTTGTAAAAAATAAAATTGAATATAGATTTGTTTTTTTTAACAGCCAACAAAACTTTTATTTCATAATGCTAACAAGACGCTAGCAGAAAAACAACAGTCCGGAAACAACAAACATAAAAATAACCAGAAAACATACAATCCGAAACTATCCCATCTTTCCCGTATCAAAAGTAGCCCAAGACTCCCACGTCATATCCGACATCCTGTCACGATTTGTAATCCACAGATAACTCATTATCTTAATCTCCTTCAGAACTCTACGAACCACAACCGCCTTCTGATTATGTATAAGGTCGTTTCTAGCATTCCATATACTCCAAAAAGTTGTTAATACAACTCCATGAAACGCCTTCTTTGCCCGAACACTACACTTTGCCACCTTATGATAATTTAGTAAATCCCTCACATGGAAAGCGAAAAAATTTGGTACCTTACACCAGGAGAATATCATCCGCCAGATTTTCATAGAAACCGGGCATCCCGTAAACAAGTGGTAAACCGATTCCACATTACTATCACAAATCCGACAAATAGGCGTGTCAATATTGATATTTCGACGAGCTAACGCTTCTGCTGTCGGGAGCTGGTCCAAAAACGCACGCCAAGTGACGATGCCAACTTTCTTTGGAACCCAGTTACACCACTCGAAAAGAACATCCAGAGCTACACTCGTCGCCTCAATTAAACACTTCTTGACTGCACAAACCGTGAACTCCGCTGATCCTACCACTTGAGCAGACCACACATCCGAACCTTGGGAAACTGATACGCCTGACAACAGCTGCAACATATCATCAAGCTGATGCTGTTCCTGGTCCGAAAAAGATCCCCTCCTCCAATCCCAGTTATAGTTCGAAGGCTGCAGTCTTTCGGAAACCAAGCAAATCTTTTTCAATTCAAACAGTAAAGGAAACTTATTTTTTAAAGCATCATCCGCTATCCACCAATCCAGCCAAAAATTGATACCCGTTCCACTTCTGAGCGATGCTTTTAATATTTTTTGCGGTTCCATGTTTAGACTATCCAGTACCTTCGGCACACTAGCGATTTGCTTCCACGTCCCTGCCATAGATAGTTTAACCGGAATATAATTCCAACCTCGACCCGTACCATGTAACGCCCAAACAACCTTTCGCCAAAGTGGGTCTTGATTAGCTTTAAATCTCCATCACCATTTAGATAATAGACTCAAGTTTGCATCTCTAAGGGAGCCCAACCCAATTCCCCCATACTTAACCGGAGCGACCACTTTTTCCCAAGCCAACCAACTCAATTTATCTACCGCATCCGACCTTCCCCAAAAAAATTTCCGGCGAATTCTCTCAAGACTATCAATGACTTGCAATGGGGCTCGGAACAAAGAGAAAAAAATAAAGTGGTAGGGAACTTAAAACCGACTTAAGCAATGTAATCCTACCCCATATGATAAAGTCTTAGACTTCCAAGTTGATAATCTACTCTTGATCTTCTCTATAACCGGGTCCCAATTCTTTACTAAATTCATGTTAGTCGCTATCGGTACTCCAAGGTGAGTAAAAGGAAAGCGGCCATAAGAGCAATGAATAGCCTCGGCCAAGACCGCCACATCGTTTTCCTCCACCCCAACCTCGTAAACACAACTCTTTTTGGAACTTATTTTCAGCCCCGACACCAAATAGAATCCCCTCAAAATACGCCTCAAATTTTTTGCATTCGTGATAGACCATTCGCCACAAAAGACCACATCGTCCGCATAAATAAAATGTGAAATTAAAGGACCATTACCACCCACTTGGAGACCATGAAAAACACCAAGATGAGACGCCCTCCGTACAATCCGAGTTAGAGATTCCATAGCCAAAATAAACAAGAAAGGTGAGATTGGATCTCCATGGCGAAGACCTCGTTGACACGAGAACTCAACTGTGGGAGACCCATTCACCAAAACTGAGGCACGTGAATTCCGCACAATCGACATAATCCAACCACGCCACTTATGAGAAAAATTCATTTGCCCCAAAATATCTTCTAAGAAATCCCATCTAACCGAGTCATAAGCCTTCTCAATATCTACTTTGAGGAAAAATCCTTTTAGTTTAGACTTCTTTAACCAAGCAATAGTCTCGTTTAAAATTAGAGGGCCATCTAAAATGTTGCGCTCACTAATGAAGGCGGTTTGCTCCTTCGAAAAAAGTCTCGGCATCACATTCTTTAATCTTAATACCAAGACTTTAGATAAGACCTTGTTCAATACACCTACCAGGCTGATTGGCCGATAATTTGCTAGAATTTCCTGGTCACAACCCTTTGGAATTAATACAATAAATGCCGAAAAACACCCTTGTCGAATGAACCCGTTCGTATAGAATTCCTCAAACATCTTCAAAAAATCAGCTTTTAACACCCCCCAAAACTTTCTAATAAACGCAAAATTGAACCCATCAGGGCCTGGAGCCTTTCCCCCATTACAATCAAAAACCGCACTAGTAACTTCCTCCATGGTAAACGGAGCATCCAACACCTGGACCTCTTCTGTTGTGAGCCGAGTAATATCCGGACATAAAAACGCCGGCTTCATTCCTGCAACAGATCTGAATTTATTAGTAAAAAAGGATGCGATTTTGTCCTTGACCAGATTCGGATCAGAGAACCAAACGCCATCACACCGAACACCATGTATCCGATTAGAGGCCGAATTCATCTTTATGACCCCGTGGAAGTACTTTGAGTTTTCATCCCCATTTATAGCCCACCTCGTCCTTGATTTCTGTTGAACATCCAACGATTTTAATCTCTCTTCTTCAAACACAACCTTTCTAGCTTCCACTCTAGACTCTAATTCCGCATCAGACAACGCATTACTATCCGCAATTTTCTCTAAGTCCAACACAAATTTCTTACATCTTTCATATTTCTCCTCTCTAAGCTTCCGGTCCGCATTTACCCAGAGGCGGATCCTACCCTTGAGCCACTGGAGTTTTACCGCCAAAGCTATATCAGCCGACCCGTCAAAAACAAACTTATCAGCAATAGAAGTAACAAAATCCACAAAACCCGACAATTGTAACCATGAATTATAAAACCTAAAAGGCACGTGACCGTAATCTGAATTTTTCAGAGCAAGCAAAATAGGTCAGTGATATGAAAGATGTCTAGTAAGTGCAGTTAAACTCGCAGACGGCCAACTAGACATAAAGTCATTACACACCAATACCCTGTCCAAGTTGCTCAACTTTCCCCGCTACCCGACATATAGGTATATTTATGACCATACATATTATACTCTAACAAATCCGCATCCGCAATAAAGCTGTTGAAAAACAAAGCATTTTGCACAGAAAACTCCGAATTAACTCTTTCATCAATTGCTCTAACCTCATTAAAGTCACCCAACATGACCCATAACCCACTAAGAGATCGCCTATAAAACAGCAAATCATTCCAAAAAATCCTTCTAGCTGCCGGATCATTGGGAGCATGCACATTCGCAATATTTACATGAACACCCAAATGAACAATATCTCATGAGACAACCAAAACGTGGCGAGATCTAATAACCCCCACCAGACGAAAGCATGACGGATCCCACCAGCATACAAGACCCCCCCCCCCCCCCCGCGCAATCCCATCAGAATTTACGCAATCAATCTGAAAAGAAGAATTACCCCAAAACTTTGCAAACAACCAAATCGGAGGATCCGAAATCTTTGATTCCTGCAAAGCCAAGAAATCCACACCATGAGACAGCTTCAACCCTTTAACCCAAGATGCCTTTCCTTTACCCCTAATCCCACAGACATTTAAAGATAGAAAATTCATTAAAGAACCGATGACCCCAACTCCGAAATAACCTTTTCTGCGACCACACCTTCAAAATTATTAAGTGCCATACCCACCAACGAACCAACCCGAACTGTAGCGTCAGCTTCGTCGTTTATTGCAACTGCCTCCTCAACCACCTCAGTCGGAACAACTGGCTGAGCATTTACAGCTGCCAAATTTGTCACCAAAGGATCCGCGTCTGAACCATCCATCACAGGAGCATAAGATGAACCTGGCTCACCATTTACACCAACTACATGTTCATTTGGCACATTCAAATCCGGTACCCCCACTACCTCTTCTTGCACACGAGAGGAACTAAAAAGAGAATTAGATAAAGTGTCTTCTGGAAAGTTATGGAATTCAACCCTTGTCCTTTTTCTGCTTTTAAATTTTTCGGAATAGCCCACATTAAAACCCAGCCCATTTGGAGTTAAGAAAGCATCTTGGCCCACACTTAATGGTCCATTACGAAAAAAATTCTCCTGGCCCATCCTATTCAAATTTTCAGCGGCAAAATTCAAATCCCCATTAGGCAAGTCAACCCTTCCATTATTCACATCCACATTTTCCGCCTGAACTCTCGGGATTTCATTAACAATCACCGGTGCCATGTCATTATTCTCCGGCGGCTCTTCCCGGATCTCCCCTTCCTCCGTCTCGTCAGCGACTTCGATAACATTTGCCTCCTCAAACTCTGGAACCCACGAGGACTGTTCTTCCACTACCCAAACAAAGTACCCGGATCCATTCCAAAAAACGGTGACTTCCTCGTCAATTCGAGCAGGCGTAGTAGTAAGAACATGTGAAAAGCCACAAGAATTATCCATCCTGGTCCATGAGAAGTCCGAAGGCCACACCACCTTCCCAAACAAACTTCCCACTCTGTTAAAAACATTACTATCACGTACAGAAACCGGCAACCCAAGAATTTTCAGAACCGCAATACGCTCAAACGGGATTATTTGGCCGTTCCATGGTGTCACCGACACCGACACCTCTTTCCAGTCATTTTCTTTTGAAACCATGAAATCATGCATCTCTTCACCATTCCGAAACGATATAAGAACCGTCAAACCACCCAAATACGACACTGCGGCGTCACCAAACCCAGCCAAAGCCAACATTTTCTTCACCGAGTGTAGCCACATAATAGAATCCGATGCACCAATGACTGCCCTTCCCATGAAATGTTTCGGATACGCCGCACCACCATCATCTAAAGAAAGAGTTTTCTTAGAACCTAACGTGCCACACCCGAACAGTCTCAGCGGAGGAAAATCATCTTCCACAACATTCTTGTCTCTTGGTACCCAGACCTTCTTGGCTGGTTCTTCAACATCATACGAGATCTTCATGTGATCCTGATCAAACAGTGCTAGAGAAACTAAGATCCATGATTCCATAATCATAATGTCATTAAGACTTGACAGTACTGAGTAAGGATCTTTGATCTTTTGGCATCTGACGAACCCGAAAACGGTGCCTTTGATTGATCTCTTCCTAGGAACCCATGCGTCTGTTACTGCGACAAATGCACGAAAAGCCTCCCTTAACTTCAAACCCGTAACGCTGTCCGTTACAAATAACGTAGAAGGTCGTTCTAGTAGCCGGATCATCGATATCGGATGAAAAAGACGGTGTTCGCCGTGTGCCGCCGTAGCCCCTCCTATTAGGGTTTCCCATGTTGAGAGAGACGTACGTTTTGTTCTAGTGTAGAATTTATTTTATGTGTTGATTGACAGGTTTTATAGTGGCTGCAATATTTGTCTCATAGTGAATGCAATTTTTGTTTGAACCTAACCCGTTTAGCTAAATGGGTTCACGGACTCAACCTAAAACTAATCCAAACCCATTGAGACTAATCACAAATCCAATGTCAGATTCGTGTCGTGTCACCGCAAATTTAATTATCGAATTAGATAAAAGAAAAAAAACCTAATGAATAATTGGTTAATCACAATCACATGACACAACACCACCACCACATCGTCATCGTGTCGCGTACTTTGTCTCGAAAACAAAACAAGATCTCTCTCTATCTGTATCTAGTCTAGGTATCCATCCGACAGCGATCCAATCCAATTAGCGATCTCGTTTGATAAAACCAAAACGACATGAGTACCGGAGACCTTCTCAACATCGAACCCCAAGAGCTTCACTTTGCTTGTAACAATTATTACTTTATTGCATGTTTTTTTGGATCTGTTACCTATTAATCATTTGTGATGATTTTGTTCGATTGTATAGTTGAATTGAGGAAGCAGCTCTCATGTTCCATGCAGTTACAGAATAAAACTGATGATCATGTCGCTTTCAAGGTATCTATTCTATTCTTATTCGGTTTTCAATTCCAATTTTATCTGTCTCACAGTGTCAGTTTTTTTTTTTTATATAAAATTCTGTGAAATTTTCAGGTTAAAACTACGAATCCGAAGAAGTATTGTGTTCGGCCGAACTCCGGGATTGTCTTTCCTCGCTCTACTTGTAATATCATAGGTTTGCTCCTTACTCGTTTACCTTTTTTTGTGTCTGTTGCTGTTAGGATCATAGTTGTTAAAAAGCCATCGCCTCTTGCACCTAGGTCCCTTATTTAGGCGAGGCGATGCATTTGTGCTTTGAGTCGAGCAAATTGCGCTTTAATTCTCCATGTGATGGTTTAGGCGTATATTTTAGCTAGATTCCCAAATTCCGGAGAGTTTCCAGCCAAATTCGTTAAATTATGGCTAGATTCCAACAAGATTCTACTTTGATCTTCGAAAAATTACTTCTATACACTAATACATCAATATTTTAAAACTTTTGATACTGACTAGATGAAAAAAGTATTTTTTTAATATATTTTTACTTTATTTTCTTTGTTCGCTTTTATAGTTTTTTTTTTTTTTTTTTATCTCAGGCCCTAGCTTTTTTTGCGCCTCGCGCCTATGCCCCAGGCGAGGCCTATGCGCCTTTGATAACTATGGTTAGGATTAAACACACACGAACTGAACATAAACACGATAGCAATAAATAACACGAGGATTTAATGAGGTTTGGTCTAAGCTGACCTACGTCCACAGGGGCAACTAGTACATGAGATCATTACATTGAGATTCCAATTAGGATTACAATCTTAATCAACAAGTTAATTAAATGGACCGACTAACCAAGCTAGGACAGGCTGCCCCAACTTGTCGCCCTCTTCCCTTCTTGCAATATTAGTTTATCTGGACCAAACGACTGCTTGTGTTTCTGAGTTGCTGGTTTTCGGTTTGTGTTTGATCATTTTAGTAACACATTTAGATTGTTGGACATTAGTTTAATCAGATTTTACGTTCAGACGCCTCGAGAATGTTTTGAGATGAAAATTGGTAAGTTGTTCTTATGATCTTCTGATATAGTTTGCCAAATTTTGAAACTTCATATATGTGCGAAGTGTGATGCTTATGCAACTGGCATTTGGTATGCTAAGAAATTAACTCTTAGTAATATAGAGATTACAGAACCTGTGTGATACTGTGATTGGTCAACCCATCCTCCTTGTTCCCTATCTCATACTTGGTTTTAAAAAGCGCGCCTAGGCGCGAGGTGCAACAAGGCGAAGGCCTTGGGGCTTCTTTGCTTAGCGCCTAGAGGAAATACAAGAAGTGCAAAAAGGCGCGCTTTTTTGGCCTGAGGCGCGCGCCTCTTGTACACAGGATATCTTTTTGCGATAACATGTTATACATTGGGTTTATTTGACTTGTACATGTAGGTAAAATCACATAAAAACCTTATTTATAGGCTATAGCGATAATTTAGGTAGTGGAAGTTAAAAACCTATAGGATACATAAAAAAATATATAATTAACTTGCGCCTCGGGTACGAATAGCCCACCGCTTTTGCACTTTGCGCCTTGATTTTAATGCTCGCCGCTTTTGTGCGCCTATCGCTTTTGAAAACCAAGATCGCATACGATGTCAAGTTGTAAATTTATAACACATGGAATAGAAGCTACACAATTCATATTTGTGGAATTTGATACTGAACCTATTACTCATGAACAGAGTGCTCAATACCCATTATCCCCTGTGGGATTTCTCAGAACTTGTGTCCATTTACATGTATACTAATAAAAATTTTCTCTTTTGAGCTTAAGGGTTTCTGTACTTCGATATAATATGCCCTATCCATCACTTAACATTTTCTTTTTTTTTTTTCCAAGAAATTGAAATCTTTATTTCATAACTGGCAAATTACATAACAAGCTGCACCGAGTGGGAAATTGATTTTCTATTTTCAACAGACGAATGGGAAGCAGAGAATGTAACACATAAAGTGTTAACAGATGTAGAAGTCTTGGGTCCCAATTTTGAATGCTATACTTTTCACACCTTAATGTCACGCATTCACAATACAACATTATTATGTACTCTCTTAAAGCAAATGATGTAGAAGTAGACAGAATATGGGACACAGGAAATAGGACAGAATATCTTAAATAACTTTTTACTCATCTATACCATGTCTGTCTTTGAACTTGTTGCATGAATATTTATGTTATGTACTTTTTCATTTTGTTTCATCATCTTGTATGGGCCACATGGTGCATATTGATCAATGTAACGTGTGAAGTCTTAACAAAAATACAACCTGATGCCTATGTAGAATATAGTTGCGTGGTTTTAGATCTTGTATGGGCTATATGTTGCATAATTCCTGGTTAAAACTAATGTATTTATTGTTTAGTTACAATGCAAGCTCAAAAGGAGGCGCCTCCTGACATGCAATGCAAGGATAAGTTTTTACTTCAAAGTGCAGTTGCACTTCCTGGAACTTCCCCAAAAGATATCACTCCTGAGCTGGTAGTTAATTAGCTCATTAGGTTGCGTTTAAACTGTTAACTAACAGTTTTGATTGAAAGTTGCACTTTTTTGTAACAGTTTAACAAGGAGTCAGGTAATAGAGTGGAGGAATGCAAATTAAAAGTTAATTATGTCGCTCCACCACGACCTCCGTCACCGGTAAGAGAAGGGTCAGAAGAGGGTTCATCGCCACGGGCTTCAGTATCTGACAATGGGGCAGCAAATTTGATCGATTCTAATACTGTAAGTTTTTTAATGGTCTATTGTATTATATGACAAGCATTCTTAACCATGTAGCATGCATTTTAATGTTTGCAGGCTCCAAGATCATTTGCTGAATCTCAAGATATGCCGTCTGAGGTTATTTTCTGAATTAACTGTTATTTGTTCATGGAATAAGTTGGTTCCTTTGTTCCGCTATATGTATCTGATTTGAGTGTTCACTTGTTTGTGCTTCTTGCGATCATCCTCAGATCTAAACAATATCGTTTTGCTTTCATAAAAACATTATATGTTTATATATATAAATGGTTCTTTATTACTATATATCATTTCGTATTCAGGCGATGACTCTTATTTCTAAGCTGACTGAAGAGAAAAATTCTGCCATTCAGCAAAGTAAAAGGCTCCTTCAAGAACTGGTACATATCCTTATCTTACTTTACTGGTATTTCTTAACTAACGAGTGCTATGAATCTTCATTATCATGTGTCTGCTTCCATCTCGTAGATGGTTTTTCCTTGTTTATAATGCTAATCTACATATATAGTTCTTAGTCTAGCCGTCTAGGAGTGATACAAGTTGATCTTTGTTTGGCCAATCAACCTACACCTTCCCAAAAGGTTTTAGATTGTTGCGTGCTTCTGCCTTCTAGCGTTCATAAAGCAAGTTGTTTTTTAAGTGTATTACAAAAAAAACATGTCCAATAGTCATGTAAAGTGAAGGTGGCAAAAGAGGCAGGTTGCTGCGTGATAGGTCAACATGTAAGCTTTAGGAAGTTTTATGCAGTAAAAAAAGTACACTTTGGTGACTTTCGACCTGTTTGATCTACCATATTCTTAAAAGCTTACATGTTTGACTCGTTAGATAAAACATAATCCAAATCAATCCATTCAAATTAGTGCTTCCAGTAAAGAAATTAATTCAAAACATATTATCTTATCTTATCACCACCCAATCTTGTTTATCACAGGAACTGTTGAGGCGTCAAGGAAACAAAAGCAATGGTGGCATCCCATTAGTATATGTTCTTGTGATTGGTTTGCTCGGGCTGCTCCTGGGATATATACTAAAATAGTGATCAGCTATCTTTGTCAGTTTTGCGTTTTAACTCTCGTGTCCAATCCCGTTTCATGATAGAGCTCAAAATGGTGTGAAGATATGCTCAAATGGTGTTCTCTAATTTGTGTTATTTAAGGAGCTTTTTTTTATATATATTTTGGGTTGTGTTCTTTTGATGGTCTCCTTGTTGGACAATGGTGAATCGGTAGATGGTTTTCATAGTGCCTTTGGCCTTCATTTTCTGTGGTTGCTTGTAGCGTTTAATTCTAATTTTCGACTTCTAGAATTTAATTTGGTGTGCTGCTCTTTTATATGTGGTTTTGACCTGTAAAATATTATATCGTATATGGTTGAAATTTTATTTTACAACAGTCTCCTGGTTTGCATATCGCTGGATAAATACTGTTATCGTGTATTAAGTATAAAGTGCAACAATATTATTGACAATGCAACGCCTGTGAGGGCGCCCTACTAATGTGGATGAGAGAGATTGTGGCCGTTAAGTTAACTGGGAGGGGCGGAAGCCTGCGCAGAAGGGAGGTGACAAGCAGTTTCTTTGTAAAGATGGAGGGGCTGCCGACGTAAAGCCACACAATACAGTCTAAGCCAAAACTACCAGTTGCGGTTGCTTCTTCCATCAGCGACCGGTGTACTCACAATTCCCAAACCCGTAATTTCATGCCATTCCACTATCAAGCTCAGGCTAAAGTTTCCAATCCACAGTGATGTTTTTGGTAACTCACCGAAAATTATAACCACCACTTTGGTGGCCAGAGCCCATGCCAACCAGATTAATGACGGCGAAACTCTTGAGGTAAAAAAGATATCAAGTTTCGAAACAATTCTTGTTATGAATTGGCATCCAAATATTATATGTACTTAACAAAACGCGGAAATAACAAGCTTACCAGCATACTTAGCATCTTTTGTTATTTTATGTGATGAATTACAATATCAGTCACTGGAGACAATCATAATGCTTATTACGAAGTAGTTCCTTTGTATAAAAGTAGTTCATGAATAAATCAATAGTATCTAAGAAGTAGTTAAGTATCACACATACCTTCAGTCTTAATCAAATATTGTATCTTCAAGAGGAGTGGGAGCTACATGGCCAACACTGCTAGGTGGACAAGGTCATTTGACGGTTGGTCTTATAGCCACATTGATATCTATAAACAGTATAGTTGTCGCAGATGCCTATGCTTTTGCTGGCGGAAAGGTATGTGTTTTTGCATACAAACACATATTTAACTTTCCATTATGGACTCGTTATTTGACATGTTTGTTTTCTCTACTGTCATTTTACTTCCAATGCGCGAGGCTTTTGGTCGGATACCACTTACTAGTATTAGTCCCAAGAAAACATGGAAGGGAGCTATTGCAGGTTTAATAGGATGCATAGTCACCTCTGTATTGTTGTCAAATATCTTTTTTTGGCCTACATCTATTCTCAGGTAATCAGGTAGACGTGGCCTGTGGAAAATGGTGGGTCAAGCGGGTTGGGTAACGGGTCAAAACAAGTGTTTTTGTACGGTCGAAAAAGGTCCCACTGCCCCAGGTAAGTTGACATGAAACAACTCATGTCCATGTTTTATCTTCTGATAAAATAGTTATTGTTTTGTTTGATTACAAAAATAATATTATGATAATGACTAATATTTCTGGGCAACATTTGACCTGTTTGACACTTCGACCTCCTCCAACCTCTTACACCATTTATTGTAGTTTTATAGCTGCTGAAGGCGTGGTAAGTGCTAACATGTTTTTTTTTTTGTTTGGCCAACGAATTGTTGGAACCACGTCATAAAGATAGGAAGTCGTATGAAGTATATCAAACGGACTCCGTTGGACTTATTTTAGTGGATATTATAATTGTCTCATCGAACTCTACAATCATAGATTTCAGGTTTCGCTTTTGAATTTTCAGCTTGTCTTTTTTTTTTTTTTTTTTTTTTGCAATTAATTGTTTTTTTTTCTTCGACATCGTGTTATATTTTGTGATTGGATTGTGTCGTTATTATCCTTCCACATCGTGTTATTATCCTTTACAAGATTGTATATATTATTAATTAAATCAAACTGACTTCCCACCCTATAACATCACTTCGAATCTTCGATCAACTGTTTTCTTTTTATATGGTTTCCAGGGGCGGATTTAGGCTTTTCCGATGGGTTTTCGGGAACCCATTCGGTTTCGAAATTATAGTGTTAATGTAAATCAAAATCTGGAAAGGAACCTACAAGAAAACAATTAAGGAACCCAATTGTATAGATGACAAGTGCTCTAGTGGTGGAACCCCTTATAACAACCCAGTTCCATGTGTTTTTTTTGTAACATTTCGCATTTAATTATTTGTACGTTACGAAAAGTCTCATTATTATTATAATTTTTGGAGATATTCTGAACCCCTATACAATGATAATTATTCATACATATATTTATATATATATATATATAGTAGTAATAATAATATTAATAATAAATATAACAAATCAGATTTTTTTTTTTTTTTTTTTTTACTTAAACCCACTCTTGAGCCCATCCCAGTTCTGGCCCAAGCCCAACACCTGGCCCAACCCAACCCCTCCTTCCTTTATAACCGTTTTAAAACAAAAAAAAAAAGAATTTCTTCTAACGGGTTTCGAACCCGAGTCAAACCAACAACACCACACACTCTAAACCAACTGGGCTGGCCATCACATTTGATACAAACCTGACGCGCTTTAAATATATCACTTGCTTAAATCCTTCACAGTTGACTTGAAAAGTCAACTGTGACACACAACATACCATAATCAAATCCATTAACTCGTGATTTGGCTGTAATTGGCATCCTTACTTGATTACCGGCCTATCATGACTAAGCAACACGTTAATTGCCATCCAATTGATACCTAAATTAACCAATTACGCGTATGATATTGATTATTGGTCAATCCTTACCATTTCTGCGACCCAGTGGTTTAAACTATAAATTGATCATTGGCGAGCCTTCACAACTCGCCAATACTCCTCTCATAACCCCCAATCTTCTTAATTATATCCTGTTCTTGATCCACGATCGTTTTCTTTGACTTTTTGATTGACCATTCAATCGAGTTCGAATCATCATTGTAAGTTCAATTATTCCAGTGGGTTATGTTCATCGGCATTCACACATCAATAGCCCTATGATTAATTGGGCTATTGATGTGTGAATCAAACTATTACAAATTCTAGGGCTCGTGATGTTATTTTGGGGATAAACTGGAATTGTACAATGTATTTATTTAATAACGAACGGAACAAATCACAACCACTGGTCTGGACCAAGTGGTTGTGACTGGTTCTTCCATCCCGAGCCACCCGGGTTCGATTCCGGCCTGTGGCATTCTTTTTGTTCTTTTTCATTTTTAAAACAAACAAATAAATTAATTATATATAATACATTTTAATCTTATAAATTCGTTTTTAAATATTAAAACTATTTTATAAATTCTAAAAAATATATATTTATTAAATCTGAGATAAAAGTTTTATTTACAATTTTTATTTTTCTGAAATTCATTTATTTAATATTTATAATAATTAAATCAATTTTATACTATTATATTTATAAAAATCCATTAAAATATCAAAACAATTTTATTAATTTCTACAAAAATTACCCTATGTTTGTACAATATTAAACCTTACTGAAATAATTTTTAATTCAGAAAAATCATTTATTTTATATTTTTAATCAATTTTTGTTAGATTTAATCATAATTAAATCATAATAAATTCAATTTTTATTATTTTTGCACCAAAATTTTATACAATTTATTTTTAAATATTTAGAACAGAAATATGATTTTTAAAACAATAATTCTTTAATTTTAGTATTTTTGAATATTAAAGTTAAACTTTGACAATTTGTAATAAATAGATTTAAAAATCTATTTTAAAGGAAATAATTTTATAAAAATTATTTTTGTACTTCAAACACATTATTGTATTCATCCTAAATTTAAATTTTCATAAAAAGATTTTTGGTTATTTATTTACTAATATTCTCTCATTTATTAAACAATTTTCACATTAATCAAACAAGCATTTATCCTCAATTCGAAGCCCTAGAACTTATACATTTGTAGGCTTGATAGACTTAGACATATTTATTACCTCATTATAGGGTGATACTTGATATATTTGGGCAACACACTATTTTCAACAGATATAACATTTTACCAAGGTGAGTTTTACATAGCCCCTTTTCTATTTATCACCATTTTTGGGGTGAAACATGTTACAACATTATTCATGCAATTCAATCATCAATGTGTCTATGTGTATTTTCTATGTTGCATTATGTCTTGAACATGACTAGGGTAAGCACAATTCTAGCATAAACATTCATCAACCAAACGGTATACATTGATAGATCTATTGGACTGACAATCCCACCCGGATACGTGCCTCCTACAAAGGTTACGTGGGTGTTTGTTACTGCAATATAAATGAGTGAACCATGAGCGTATGGGATGTACCACAATTACAACAGTCAACAAGGTTGATTATGCACTCGATTTACTTCTAGTATGTTTTTGCATATGAACTAGATTGCCATGACACATGAATTGCACAACAATTTTATTCTATTATCAAAACCTATGTAATTCTCACCAACTTTTGTTGACCCAAAATATTTTCAACTTAACATGTTTCAGGTTCTATTTGCTTGAAGACTTGGTTTGATGTTTGAAGATATGTGTATAGTCTTGTTCAATTTAATGTACAAATTCTAGAACAATTGTATGTAATTCATTTAAAATATTTAATGAAATTTATTATTCACCATGAGCTACTGAACAATCATCAATACGTGACATCCCGATGTTTCCGCCATCGGTTGGGGTGTTACAGATTGGTATCAGAGCCATGGTTATAGGGAATTAGGTTATTAGAAAAATAATCTAGTCTATAACCATAGGATTTAACCAGTACTTGCTTCTTTTACTTGCTATACTCTATCTCCCTCCTACTTCTTATCCCTACTTTCATTCCTACAAGAAGGTTGCTCTCCATCAGTGGATCTACTCTTAGACTAATAGGATAAAATCCTCAGGTTTAACCTAAACCACCTTGAGATCTCGTCGAAGTTCTAGATTTTAATAACGAACACGTGCAATCTGGAAGGGTGAACGCCTGTATTCTGAGTCTTCTGTCTAGGCTGGCATTGCGCATATATCCCAATCAGACGAGGGACCCGGATGCCTACCTGGGAATTCTCGGGATGAGTGTTCACTTATAGGCTAAAGCATGTCTTCATATGTTATTAGAATTTAGAATCTTTGATAAGTCAACGTTTTCGTTTATTCGTTTTAATGAATAAATGATTACACTCCTTATATAATCTCATTCATTTCACTGTGTCACTTACAGATCATGCCTCCACGTCGTAGTACTCGTCTTAACAGTGGTAACAATCATGATGAAGGGAGTAGCAATCACAATCATAACCATGACACTAACCACAACAACAACAACAACAACAATAATGGTGTCGATGCTCAACTGGCTGCTATCATTTCTCAACAAATGGCACAGCAAATTGCAACTCTGGTTCCCAACTTACTAGCTCAAGTCATCCAGTTGAACGGCAACTGGAACGGCAACGGCAACGGGAATGGACACCACAACGAGAATGGACTTCCAGCCTGTATGTACCCTTAAGCACTTTAATTCTTGCAATCCCCCAAAGTTCAGTGGAGAAGAAGGAGCTACAGGACTCCTACAATGGTTTGAGGGTATAGAGAATACCTTCATCAACAGTGAGTGCCCCAACAATTTTAAAGTCCGTTATGCCATGAGTGTTCTTCACAAACGAGCACTCACTTGGTGGAATGAAGAAAAACGCACTCGCGGAGCTGAAGCTGCACTAGCCTTAACCTGGGATCAAGCTAAAGACATTATGAAGGCAGAGTTCTGTCCTCGTAATGAAATCAAGAAACTGGAAGACGAATTTCATGATCTTGCTCAAGACAGTGGGGAAAACCTTGCTTACAACACTCGCTTTCACGAACTTAGCTTACTGCTACCCCACAAAGTCACCCCTTTGCCCATTGCGATCGAAAAATACATTGGTGGCTTACCGATGCAGATTCAAGACACGGTGTGGGGAAGGAACCCTGCTACTTTGGAAGAAGCAAAGCGTTTGGCTGCCACCCTAACAGATAACCATGTGAAAGCAGGAACCCTAACTCGTAAAGGGGAAAAGAAGAAGGATACTCCCCAAACTGCCGTTGAAATCAAAACTAAAGCCTCAACCAACGGAAAGAACAAGGTCAGAAATTTTGCAATAGATACCACTGCCCCACCCAACAAGAAACCATACAATGGGAAGCTACCCAAGTGTGACACCTGCCAGTATCACCACCCAACTCAAGTTCCCTGCCGACAGTGCACCAATTGTCAAAGATATGGGCATCTTGCAGATGCTTGTCGTATCCCTGCTACAAACGCTCTTGATGCTCCAAATAACCCCGCTTGAGACCCTCCAGCTACCTTACAAGCAAACCCCACCATTTGAATGATGCCTATTTTCTCTTTAATTCTATGTATTGACACTTTTTGATTCAAGTAATAAAATCAAGTATTATCATAACATCTGTGTGCATGCTTGTTTGAATGTGAACTAATTGCTATATCTATAATCATACTTGCTTACTTGTACAACAATTAGTTGACTATCAAACAACCTACCTAACGATTGGTAGAGGTCATCATGTCTTTCCAACAGTCGGGAGAGGCCCTACCACCTGCTCAACGACTGGTGGGGACTATCAGACCTGCTCAACAATTGGTAGAGTCATAAAAGGACGCAAAACCCTAATGTAAGGTAAATTGATAATTACGGTCCGGAACGTAATCATGAGTTTACAGGTACGTTAAGGTAGTGTGAAATTTTATCAAGGTTTCCGGTAGTTGACCAATTGTAACCCTGGTTTTCTCTTAACTTCGGGACGAAGTTCCTAAAAGTAGGGGAGAGTGTAACATTTCGCATTTAATTATTTGTACGTTACGAAAAGTCTCATTATTATTATTATAATTTTTGGAGATATTCTGAACCCCTATACAATGATAATTATTCATACATATATTTATATATATATATATAGTAGTAATAATAATATTAATAATAAATATAACAAATCAGAATTTTTTTTTTTTTACTTAAACCCACTCTTGAGCCCATCACAGTTCTGGCCCAAGCCCAACACCTGGCCCAACCCAACCCCTCCTTCCTTTATAACCGTTTTAAAACAAAAAAAAAGAATTTCTTCTAACGGGTTTCGAACCCGAGTCAAACCAACAACACCACACATTCTAAACCAACTGGGCTGGCCATCACATTTGATACAAACCTGACGCGCTTTAAATATATCACTTGCTTAAATCCTTCACAGTTGACTTGAAAAGTCAACTGTGACACACAACATACCATAATCAAATCCATTAACTCGTGATTTGGCTGTAATTGGCATCCTTACTTGATTACCGGCCTATCATGACTAAGCAACACGTTAATTGCCATCCAATTGATACCTAAATTAACCAATTACGCGTATGATATTGATTATTGGTCAATCCTTACCATTTCTGCGACCCAGTGGTTTAAACTATAAATTGATCATTGGCGAGCCTTCACAACTCGCCAATACTCCTCTCATAACCCCCAATCTTCTTAATTATATCCTGTTCTTGATCCACGATCGTTTTCTTTGACTTTTTGATTGACCATTCAATCGAGTTCGAATCATCATTGTAAGTTCAATTATTCCAGTGGGTTATGTTCATCGGCATTCACACATCAATAGCCCTATGATTAATTGGGCTATTGATGTGTGAATCAAACTATTACAGATTCTAGGGCTCGTGATGTTATTTTGGGGATAAACTGGAATTGTACAATGTATTTATTTAATAACGAACGGAACAAATCACAACCACTGGTCTGGACCAAGTGGTTGTGACTGGTTCTTCCATCCCGAGCCACCCGGGTTCGATTCCAGCCTGTGGCATTCTTTTTGTTCTTTTTCATTTTTAAAACAAACAAATAAATTAATTATATATAATACATTTTAATTTTATAAATTCGTTTTTAAATATTAAAACTATTTTATAAATTCTAAAAAATATATATTTATTAAATCTGAGATAAAAGTTTTATTTACAATTTTTATTTTTCTGAAATTCATTTATTTAATATTTATAATAATTAAATCAATTTTATACTATTATATTTATAAAAATCCATTAAAATATCAAAACAATTTTATTAATTTCTACAAAAATTACCCTATGTTTGTACAATATTAAACCTTACTGAAATAATTTTTAATTCAGAAAAATCATTTATTTTATATTTTTAATCAATTTTTGTTAGATTTAATCATAATTAAATCATAATAAATTCAATTTTTATTATTTTTGCACCAAAATTTTATACAATTTATTTTTAAATATTTAGAACAGAAATATGATTTTTAAAACAATAATTCTTTAATTTTAGTATTTTTGAATATTAAAGTTAAACTTTGACAATTTGTAATAAATAGATTTAAAAATCTATTTTAAAGGAAATAATTTTATAAAAATTATTTTTGTACTTCAAACACATTATTGTATTCATCCTAAATTTAAATTTTCATAAAAAGATTTTTGGTTATTTATTTACTAATATTCTCTCATTTATTAAACAATTTTCACATTAATCAAACAAGCATTTATCCCCAATTCGAAGCCCTAGAACTTATACATTTGTAGGCTTGATAGACTTAGACATATTTATTACCTCATTATAGGGTGATACTTGATATATTTGGGCAACACACTATTTTCAACAGATATAACATTTTACCAAGGTGAGTTTTACATAGCCCCTTTTCTATTTATCACCATTTTTAGGGTGAAACATGTTACAACATTATTCTTGCAATTCAATCATCAATGTGTCTATGTGTATTTTCTATGTTGCATTATGTCTTGAACATGACTAGGGTAAGCACAATTCTAGCATAAACATTCATCAACCAAACGGTATACATTGATAGATCTATTGGACTGACAATCCCACCCGGATACGTGCCTCCTACAAAGGTTACGTGGGTGTTTGTTACTGCAATATAAATGAGTGAACCATGAGCGTATGGGATGTACCACAATTACAACAGTTAACAAGGTTGATTATGCACTCGATTTACTTCTAGTATGTTTTTGCATATGAACTAGATTGCCATGACACATGAATTGCACAACAATTTTATTCTATTATCAAAACCTATGTAATTCTCACCAACTTTTGTTGACCCAAAATATTTTCAACTTAACATGTTTCAGGTTCTATTTGCTTGAAGACTTGGTTTGATGTTTGAAGATATGTGTATAGTCTTGTTCAATTTAATGTACAAATTCTAGAACAATTGTATGTAATTCATTTAAAATATTTAATGAAATTTATTATTCACCATGAGCTACTGAACAATCATCAAGACGTGACATCCCGATGTTTCCGCCATCGGTTGGGGTGTTACATTTTTACCTCTCGGTATGGTTTTTAGTTATAAGCCTTGTGTAACATCCGGCAAAAATCGATATGTTTTCGTACGTAATTAGTATATGTAATTAACGGTTTAAGTGCATGTTTAAATTAATTGGATTAATTTAACTGATGCCGTAGAGAATAGCAAATTCCCCGTAAGATGCATAGAAATGCACACGTTTAATGACGAAGCATGATAGGATCATGTGCGAATAAACTTGTCCGGTACGGACGTTGGTGATTACCCGGTTTTAATTAAATAAACGAAAAGGATCCCGGACACCCAGGATATAAAATAAAGGGTATTTTCACAAAATATAATGTGTTTTGGAACTCCAAAACCATAAGTGAAAACTTTACATACAAATCTCCCGGTAACGAATAAAGTGCGCGTACCGCAACCGGTACACGTATAACTTATAATTTCACCCAACGAAAGCCTAATTAATCAACCAACACTTAAACTAGGCTATGTTTAAGGGTTATTAGAGGCTATTATAATGTCCAAATAACGCGTAGATAAAATCCGAATAATACCCAAACGACACCCGAACGTTAAAGTATGAAGCTTAACATATTATGTAGCAAATATTTTGTGTTGTGGACCCCACTAAAATCTCTTACAAGAATCGGCCCTAAGGCCATTCACATGATCATAATATTATTTCTTTGATACAAACAATCTAGGAAAGATTGGATGATATCTTATATGAGATTTGGAGTACTTGAAAGATTTACAACAATCTTCCATATACTTGGATAAAAATCGGCCCAAGCACCCACCTAAGATCTAACAAGATCACTCCTAGTACCAACTTCCATAAAAGAAGGGATTAGAAAATCTAGAGTTAGATATGATGAATCCATGAGATCTTTGGAAGATTATAAGAAGATTGGATGAAATATTATGTGAGATAGGATATGTCCTTCCAAGATTTATAAAATCTTCACTTTTGATAAATCTTGGCCAACATGCAACCCAACATATCCACCAAGATCATTTTAGTACCTCACATCCATGATTTAGGGGATTTTGAATCTAAGTAAGATGTGGTGTGATCTTGGAAAGATATGATGGATTTATAAAAGGATCATGAACTACCACACTTGAAAAAAAAAAAAAACTTCTTCTTCTTCTCCACATTGCCGTGGATATACACACACATACACACATTCATTCTTCAAGTTTTAACACCTCCAAATCACTCCTAAACATCCATCTTTCAAACCCCTATTGTGTGTTTCAAGCTTGGAGCTTAACCACTAAGGAAGAACACACTAAACCCCATCATAATGAAGCATTGAAAGCTTCTCTAGCCTTGTGCTAGTTGTAAGTATTCTTGATCATGTTTTGTCTTTAAAAAAGTTTATGTTTATTAGCTTAAAGCAAGTTGTACAAGGGGTGGACTTGAATGAGCTTTTAATAATAAAACATATGATTTTTAAAGACTAAAATGGTGTTTAGTTAGTGTGAATAAGTTGAAAGTTTAGTGATGGAAGTTAAGTATTCTTGTAGTTTTTATTAAAATCATGAATACTTGAAGGAAAATAGTGATTTGAGTAATAATTGTTAATGGAACTTGGATGAACCTAAAAATAATTTTAATCCTCATAACTTAAAGATATAAGACTTGTTAAAGTGTTATTTTTGTTGGAAAATTAGTATTGTAAAAATCACATTATTAAAGTCTACTAACTTGGAAAATGCAATTTGGACTTGTTGGACAAAATACACAAATAACACATATTAGTAACCTTAATAAGAATATATGAGACTATTAAAAGTGTTAAAATATGAAAATAATCCAACATTATAAAAATGATCCTTTAAAGTCTACTAGTTTAGTAGGAAAGTGCTAATCTTGAAAGTTAGTATGGAAAAATGCAACTTTTATAAGTTAAGGGACTAATGTTGTAACTTTGAAAGTTGAGGGACTAAAATGAATATTTTAGAAACTTGGGTTTGAAAATGCAACTATGGAAGGTTTGGTGTCAAAAGTATAAATAATAATTTTCCAAGGTAGATTGGTAAATACTAGTAAACATACACATGTATTTTGTATAAAAGTGTATTTTTATAAAATGGAGTTTTATAAAAATATGGACTTTTCTAACATATGGATTTATATAAAAACAAAGGTTTTTATAAAAATGTTAAACGAACTAAAACTTGGGAGAACTTATATAAGAATGAACACTTTTATATAAATGGGAATATAAAAGTGTTGGAACATTTTTGTATATAAGTTGTCAAGTTTTGTGTTAAAAATACAAAAGTGTTTATAAAAACTTCCAAGTAATATGTGTTGAGAATTAGAAAGTTGAATAATACTTCTAGGAAACACATATTGGAAGACTTGGGAAAAGGTTAACTATATATACATATATAAGTTAAGAAATCGGACTTGGACGTGTTAACGAACTATGACGTAAAAGCGGACAAACGAGAAAAATATCGTTACGGCAAAATAAGTAAATATATATTTTAAGGAGTAAAATATATAACTTGGGTGAAAATTACATAACACTTTCCTAAGTGTTGGAGAAAATATTCGTGGGAGAAAACATAACGTAAATAATCTGACGATTAAAAACGTTAAACGAACGTATGGACTTAACGAGGAAAGTACATGTATATATATATATATATATATGTTCGGCTCGACGAAATTCTAGTATATCTACTTAATGAGAAAGTAGATATACGGGAAGAAAAACCGAGACGAGTAAACTATATATATATATATATATGTATACCGAACCGACGAGATCCTAGTATATTTACTTAATGGGAAAGTAAATATACGGTGTGGTGAGTCGAGTCGGGCGTTAAAAATATATTATCGAACGACAAGACCTTAGTATATTTATTTGAATGGGAAAATAAATATGCGGTAAAGTGAGTCGGGTCGAGTGTTAAAATATATCACATCGAACGATACGATCTTAAGTATAATTATTTAATGGGAAAATAATTATACGTTAAGTAAAGTCGAGTCGAGGATAATATTATACAAGTTAAAGAAATATTAACGCGGATATAAATAACTTGTAACAAGGGTAATCCATCACCAACGGACCTAGGACATATGTTTAATTAAACGGGGAATTATATGTAAATGGTGGTGTTGGGAGTTGGGTGTACAACTTGCCGGAAAAGCACCCGCTATAGACTTAGTGACTTACATGCACTAGGACGTTCGTAGGTTCTTGACCACAGACTTGCTATTCTCTGCTATTTGATTGTACGCTGTACATCAGGTGAGTTTCACGACCCCATTTTACTGTTTTTAACTGGGGGAAAGATATGTTTGTCAAAAGTTATCACACGTTGAAATGTTTTCAAAGGTTAAAATGTGATGAGTGGCATGATGAGTACTTGAGTTTTTGTTCGCCACTCGGGGTTGAGTCCTCGCTACTGTAACCATTAATTCAGGTAAATGAAACCGAAGGAATATTCGGATAGTACTATTGGTGCCTGACAAGGCCCACCCCTAATCGATAGCGTCGATTATGCATCGGCGTATGCCAGGGGTGCACGTATTCTGAACTTAGGGTTCCGAGAAACGACTTGGAGCGGGGCATATTTATTAGTCTTGGTTTGGTTATGGGACTCAGGGGATTGCTCATCATCATAGTTTGTAGGAGCTAGCTACTCCTTACAAAGGCCACAAGTTGTGTAGGTTTCGCACATGTTGTAAAAACGGAATATCGATCGACAAGATCCTAGTATAATTATTTAATGGGAAAATAATTATACGGTAAAGTGAGTCGAGTCGATGGTTGTGAAAATGTTGTTGTTATAAAACTAAAACTTGTGAACTCACCAATATTTTATATATTGACGTCTTTTTAAACATATCTTTCAGGTAACTAAGTGCTGAATAGATATGGGGCTAGTGCGGTGGAATTCGGGAGGTCGGATTCTGGTCGGGGTTTCATTCATTGTTACATCGGGATGGAACATAAACGGAAATACCCCCACGTTAAAACTAAATGCTCATCGTTTTATGTAATGCTTTGTGCAATATTGTAACGAGATACTCAGTTTCGACATCCTAATAAATTGATCTTTTCTAATTAAATATAGTTTGTGTTAATCTTAACTTTGATATGCTTTCGAGCGTTGCGCCACGTGTTTCCGCCATTGGCGTGGTGTGACACCTTGTATTTCTTTGTTTTTGTATATAGTCCTCTGTTCTTCATACGAATATTTCAAAAGATGAAAACTCAACAGGAACAACCGTAGGTATGCTTTTTATCAATCGTATTTACATTGTGTACTTTAAATTTCTAGTGATGATGTTTTTTTATTATTGTATCGTATTTTTATTATGCGGTGAACCTTACCTGACCCGAAATTTTATGTTTGGTCATATGAAATTGGAACACCTAAAAAAGGAATCCGATGAAAAAAAATCCTAAATCCGTCACTGATGGTTTCATTAATTAATTCGACTAGTTCAAAACAAAACATAACTTATAATATTATTTTATAGTTTTTTATAGAAAAAAACCTCATCACATCCTCCCCAAAATATAAACAAAAGTTACGACTAGCAAGAGACTGACAACTAACACCGTAAAAAACACACAAAAACTAATACATTCAAACACCCAAAAGATTAATAATTTAATATTATTATCTCGTTGAAAGTTACAAAATCTACTTGAGATACGTCTTCTTTTTATATTATTTTTGGAAGGGTGAAGAAAATGGCCTCCCTCCATTACTCAAAAAGTAAACAAAACTAATAAAAGGTTCTTTTGACATTCCTTTATTAACTTTCCTCATTTTACATTTTTTTTTCTAATTTTGATGTAGATGAGTAATTCAGTACATCGAAAAATACCAATATGCATGATACCGATCAAATTTCAGGATTGGTACTTTCACTTCGGTATCGGTTTGGTATAGGAAAACATTTTTCTAACTTTTTATCTTCAAATACCAGATCGTATGCAGCATTTTCAGCACACATATCCATTTTTACGTATTTCAAGATCGCTACTTTCAAAACCGGTGCAGTATGTTACAATTCCGATCTCATCCTTAGACGTCACGTACCGTTTGTGATCGACAATCGACATTAAAGTTTGCCCAACACCACTACTACTATTATTATTATTATTATTATTATTATTATTATTATTATTATTTTATTTTTTTTGAACGGCAATCACTTCATAGCTATATATAAAGAGCCAGCAAGAAGCTGGAAAAAACATCAGGAACACAAAAAACCCCAAACAGAAAACAAACAACTACAAGAAAATTATTATTATACCGAAGGGTTTAACGTATGAACGACATGTATGATTATAATAGTGTGTCTAGATCATTAAAAGGGACACATCTAAAAATACTTGCATTTGTACGTACTTTTATTGTCATCCCCTAAACTACACCTATTGCATTTTGAATGACTCAAAACCATGTGTGTATGAATAAATGTTGGTTGCAGCTCTTCCTTTATTACCCTTGTTCCAAAAGTTAGAGACCCCGTGGACCTAAACTGTTACAGACCGATAAATCTAGTGGGGATTGTGAGTAAAGTTCTGTCAAAACTTTTATCTAATAGACTGAAGAAGTGCATTGGTTCTGTTGTATCCGATTCACAATCCGCTTTTGTGAAAGGTAAGTTCATTCTAGACGGCCCTCTCGTTATAAATGAAGTGATTAGCTGGTGCAAGAAGGATAAGCGAAAGGTCTTTATTCTAAAGATCGACTTCGAGAAAGCATACGATAACGTAAATTGGAAGTTCGTGGTTGATGTTTTTTTGCAAATGGGGTTTCCGAGTAAATGGGGTGACTGGATCGAGGGTATTCTGAAGTCTACGAGATCATCAGTGCTCGTTAACGGTGCCCCGACCTTTGAATTTAAGTGTGGTAAAGGGATGAGACAAGGCGACCCGCTGTCACCTTTCTTGTTCTTGGTCGTCATGGAGGCCCTCTCATGTATGTTGGGTAAGGCTAAAGAAGCGGGTATCTTTCAAGGCATTCGCACTCCGAAAAACGGCCCTACTTTATCACACCTATTATTTGCGGACGATGCGGTTATCATGGGGGAATGGTCACGGGAGAATTTAGCTAATGTGGTCCGAATTCTGCGGTGTTTCCACTTGTGCTCGGGACTGAAGATAAACTTGGCAAAATCCAATTTATATGGAGTAGGCGTCGAGTTCGACGAAGTGGAGGAACTCGCACGGGTCGTGGGGTGCAGTGCTAGTAATCTCCCTTTTAAGAATCTTGGGGTTAGCGTCGGGGCGAACATGAACCGGGTAAATAATTGGAATCCGGTTGTAGAGATCGTGGAAGCTCGTCTCTCTAAATGGAAGGCCTCGTGTCTATCCATCGGAGGGAGAGTTACTCTTATTAAGGCGGTCTTGGAAAGTTTACCAGCATACTATTTCTCCATATACAAGGCGCCTTGCAAGGTTATCAATTTGCTGGAGGGGCTGTTTAAAAGATTCTTATGGGGGGGGGGGGGTCTAGCGACACAAAAAAGATGCACTGGGTGGCGTGGGAAAAGGTCGCTTGTCCGAAAAGGTTAGGTGGATTGGGGCTCTGTAGACTGAAGCATATCAACATCGCTTTGCTGTCAAAATGGGGCTGGAGGTACAAACAGGAACATTGCGTGCTTTGGAGGAGAATTATAGAAGCGATTCATACGACCAATAAAGGCTGGGATTTCTTACCTGTGAAGAGGAGTATTACGGGGTCGTGGGCCAACATAGTCAAGATTTTCTCTAGGATGCTAATTAGTGGTGTTCCGTTGAGACAATTCTTCAGGGGTAGAATCGGAAATGGGAATGATATTGGTTTCTGGGTGGACCCGTGGATAAAGAAGGTGCCGCTACGTGATTTATATCCAAATCTGTACCAGCTGGATGGCTCTAAAAAAAGCAAGGTTCACGATCGAATCAAGAACAACGAGACTGGTGTGGAGCTGGTTTGGGCCTGGACCGGAGCCGTGTCTTCTGCTGCAGAATTGCAGGAGCTTAACAGCCTCGAAGTACTGCTGCAGTCGGTTATCCTGTCAAACGGTAAGGACACTTGGGTTTGGGCAGGGGCAAGGGACGTTTCTTTCAAGGCTGGGAACGTTAAGTGGGAGCTGCAAGTGGATTCAGTCGCTACTTCAGGATTCGTAATGCCGTGGTGCAAGTGGGTTCCTCTCAAGTGCAACGTTTTCGCCTGGCGCGCTGAGATGGGTAAAATCCCCACAGCGACGGCTTTAAAGTCAAGGAATATAGACGTGGAAGACGTGATGTGTCCTCTGTGCAATAGTGCAGACGAAGATGCTGAACAATTATTCACCTCCTGTATGTTCGTGATGCTGCTCTGGCAGCATGTGGCAGCGTGGTGTGGAGTGCAAAATTTTTACGCCTTTTCGGTTAAGGATCTCTTAGAGTTTCATAAATTCTCAGGTCTAAATGGTAAAAGCAAAGAGGTCCTCCATGGTATCATCATCATTGGTTGTTGGAGTATCTGGAAAGCAAGGAACAAATTCAAGTTTGAGAACAAGTCGGTGCAGATGGAGGATATTATTGGCGAAGTTAAAACTGTTGGTTTTCTTTGGGCCAAGAATAGAGCTCGTCTCACTTCCTTGTCATGGTCTGATTGGTGTAAATTTATTGTTTTGTAATTGTTTGTTTTCGGTGGCCGCCCGTTTCGGGTTTCGCGTTTTTTTAATGAAGTATACCTTTCAAAAAAAAAAAATGTGTGTATATATTCCTTTAGGTTTAAAGTTGTTCTGTTGTTTCTTTGAGAAAATGACTGTTCAATGTGTTTGCTTTCTGTAAAGCTTACTATGCTGCATACATGTTAAAATTCTATTTGTTCTGCAACCACTTTGATGAAACTTCCGTACTTGCCGCCTAAATGCATGGTTGGGAAGAAGCGTACGTCTGAAAATGTTTTTCTTACAGGCAGCGAAACATGACGTCCGGCTACCTGGGTTTTTTTTTTTGATCGGCAAAGAATAATTCTCATTCATCACCAAAATTTTACATGATTGTTACAAGCAAGGTGCTACAACAACCATAGCCTACACCCGATTACATCCCCCATATGGATTATACTCAATACATCAAGTTATAGGTACATCAAAAGCTACCCAATTGGCCCATGTCCAACCCGACTGTTTATACTTATGTTTCACCCAAGAAAACGCCATTGCTTGTGCTTCTCCAAAAACTGCAGCCACGTGAACTCGTTTTCCGCTGAATATTAATTCGTTTCGAGCTCTCCACAACGCCCAGCATATCGCCAATATTATAATTCGGATGAGTTTCTGCTTCTCCTTAGACACATTAACATACCTGTGGAGTTCAAGGAGGTCTTTCACACAAAAAGCATAAATAGGTGGAACACCCACCCACGAGCTGACCCTTTGCCAAATCGATGCAGCCACGAAACATGAAGTAAACAGGTGATCGGCGTCTTCATCGGCATCACCACATAACTTACAACAGCCTGACCCGTGCACGATCTTCCTCTTTTTAAGACCCACTAGCGTCGGAAGTCTATCTTGAATCGCCCTCCACCCCAAGATGCTCACCTTTCTAGGGTTACCCTCTCCACTTGTAACGGCACCCTATACGCCCATAGCAGTCGAAGCATTGGTTAGCCACAGGCCTAGTGGAGGATCTAAACAAAGATTTCAGAGGTAACGTTACATAATTTTCAGGGGTAACGTAATACAAAACACGTAAAAATATTAAAAATATACTAAAAATACACTACGCCAAAAAAGTTGATGGGTAACGGACATTACCCCTACTTACACTTTAGATCCGCCCCAGGCCACAACCCAACCTAAAGTCCCCGAACCGGGAAAAACCTGTCTGCCCAAACACCTGCTATGGTAAAACCCGAGTGAGATCAAATTCAAACTTGGACCTCTCAGCCCCAAGCTTTAACCCTCAATTCCCATACCAATCCACCACATGAAGCGTGAGGCTTCTCGAATATTATCGATCTTTCGATTTCTCAAACATTAAAACGCTTTTTATTTATTTTAAAACGAGTGCAGAAGGTGGTCCACAGTTACTCGCAGAGCCCTAAGAACCAAGGCTTTGTGTTTAGCAGGATAGGTTTTTTAGTTTCAAAAGGGGATAACAGCGCATCTTGTTGCCCGCTTACCCACCATCTAAATGTAACTTGTTTTAACCAGTTATTTATCTTTAACTAGTTATCACAACTTAAAAGAAAAAAAAAAATGATATATAAAAAGCACCGCTTGCCGCGAGGAAAAGATGTAAATAAAGTCTCATAGAGGGAGCAAACCAATATTGGTTCTTGGGTCAGTTAAGTTGATGGATAGGATATGGAATGTTTGATATTGGAACAACGTAATTATAAAAAAAATATATGTTTAGCATAGTGGTATAGTTTCATATTATTATGGAGTATAAATTACCAAACTAATCAAATATCTATTAATATATATAAAAGAAGGGTTGAGTTATTCTACAAAGGATACAAAAAATGAGAAGGGTGAGAAGGATACAAAAAACATGATAGATCATCAAATATGACACAATGAGCCACAAAATATAACACAGTGCTAAAAAATATAACACAATGCTGAAGAAAAAAAACACAATGAATTGAAAAAATGACACAACGATGAAAATAAGAAAAAGACACAATGGTACATAAAAAACACAATGATATAACGCATATTCTAAAAACTACAAGCTAAAACCCCAAAAAAACGAAGACCTAAAAACTAACGACGTAGGGTTCGATAAGACGATTCCAATGCCGCTTGAATGAGTTCAATCGGAGTCCGTTTCATACCCTTCCTACGACTTCCTATTTTTCTTTCACTGTGTATTTGATCCTAACCCTATAAAAGAATTGAACATTGCTGACGTGGCGTGCAATGGTGCCTTCAACTTTTCTATGAAACTGCCACGTGGCATTATAATTGAAATATTTTTCAACTCTGGGACGCTCCCGGGAAGAATTGATAGTTGCTGACGTGGTGTTCAATGGTGGTCTCAACCATCTCTTGATTATGCAACGTGGCATAATGAAATACAATGGTTACAACTTTCAACTTAAGTGTTTGTTTAGTTGATTAGGTTAGGAATTATAGGAGTCATTAGAATGTGAGAAATTAGAGAGATGTGATAAGTTTTTGAATAGTTGCAGCTTACATAAGTGATTCTTTACATGATTACTGATTAGGTTTTAGATTAGGGAATATGAGTTATTACTGATTAGAATACTATGAACATGCAATAATTGAGAGATTTTGTGGTTAGTTAACTTGAGCCATTTGCAATAGGTTATCACGTAAAATTAGATTTTTCAACCCCGGAACCCTTCCGGGATAATCAGCTAGTTCTTCTCATAAAAGACTTTGGCATTGTTTCTTTTATTTTCTTTCGTCATGTTAATTTTAATAAATTATATCAGTTCAACTGTTTGTAAACACTAGTGGGAATACCCGCGCGTTGCTGCGGGTACTTTTTTTGTGTGTATGCTTCTTGACGGGTTTCACGTAATTTATTTTTAATTGCAATTTGTTAAGACAACTAATACATTAAGAGATAAAAAGCAAGTGTAAACCAAGAATTGACATAAAAGTAACAAAATAAGAGATGTGTGTTGTTACTAAGGGAAATTTGCATGCTCCATCTGTGTTTTTGTTTAGCCAAAACCAAACAAAGCAAAACAATGGTCATCCTATGCATGACATGACACACAAAAAAAATCTTAATATGCTATGAATGGCTAAATAGTAGGTTTTCTTCACCAACATGTATGAAGGAACCATGACCTGCATTATCAACCTTCTATGAGATATGTGAGGTTAGTTTTGATTATGAGAACATCAATACCAACCTGCAAAATATGAATGGCTAAATAGTAGATTGTTTTCTTCATCAACATGTATGAAGGAACCATGACCTGCATTATCAACCTCCTATGAGATATGTGAGGTTAGTTTGATTCTGAGAACATCAATACCAACCTACAAAATATGAATGGCTAAATAGTAGATTGTTTTCTTCACCAACATGTATGAAGGAACCATGACCTGCATTATCAACCTCCTATGAGATATGTGAGGTTAGTTTTGATTCTGAGAACATCAATACCAACCTGCAAAATATGAATGGCGAAATAGTAGATTGTTTTCTTCACCAACATGTATGAAGGAACCATGACCTGCATTATTAACCTGCAAAAATATAAAAGAAGGATTAGTACTAAAGATCACTTATGAGTTTTGACACATTATATATAAAATGAAGGGTTTATAATAATGAAGTGGTTTTAAATTGGTTTAATGAAATTTATAAGAGTTGTTACATGTGAAGAGGGATAAAAATTATGTAGTACACACATATACAATGGGCATTGCATATTGTACACAAGGGCATGAATGGAATAAAATGACCAAAGATTACACTTTTGTGAAGAGCCTCTTCATATGCCATCTTAAAAGGGAGAGAAAATTACTTTTCTAGACATGTCTCCTCCTTAATAAGGTAACATAGATGTATGAATGGCTTTTTATTAAGATATATGTTACATTGTTACGTATTATTTTTATGTAAATACTTGTTTTAAGTACGAGCTTAATTTGAATGTTCCATTTTATAATGAAATACCAGATTTCAATTTAAGTTTTTTATTTTTATATTTTTTTATAATAACAGATTTTGGATTTCATTAACACATAATCGTGAAAAATTACATCAAGATAGCAGGTAGACAGGCAACAAGCTACGCCGCCACCCCTTTCTGAATGACAAACCCTAACCTACTAAAAACGAACTCATGCCCCCTCGGAGTCGAGACACTGCTATGGATAACCCGTTGGACTCTGGCCAGGAAACAGATGGCTTCCAGTGCCAAGGAGCCAAAGGTATCAAATGCCAGGGGTACGAAAACGTGTTGGTTCTCCTCACAAGTTTTACCATGCTTATCAACTTTCTTCGCCTCTGCTTTCCGCACCGCTTGGCCTGCTACAAAACCACTATCCCTCAACCCAGCCAGGGGAGATACACCTGTTAGGTCGACACAAGCGTGTTTCCCTCCGGCCCACCAAAGACAAGAAGGTCTGCTGGACGTAGAGTGGATCTCCCTTCTGCGGGGTCCGAGAGAAAATTCACAGACGCCTCCTTTTTGGCTGAGATCCCAGCCCTTCTTAAAATGTCTCAAAGAACGTCTCGAACCTAGTCATGCCTATATTTGAAACCAGGCAACTCCTTACAGTGAACCGCGTATTCCCTGTATTGGTCCAAGTTGATAAGCATGGTAAAGCTTGTCAGGAGAACGAATACGTTATTTCTATTAACTACCAAAAGTTTATTGAATATTTCATAGAAACAAACATAATCATACAATTTTTTAGCTTTTTCTTCACCGTCATTTGAGTTAAAAAGATAAAAAAACAGTTGATGTTATTTCTCTATCTAGCTCGAAAACTTGGGCACTTGGAGGGACTTAAATGAAAATCAGCCAAAGAGTGAGGGTCTACATCGTTCCAATTCGTATTTTGAATTGACAGGACAAGAATTGTCTGTGATGGCACATTGGCACCCAACATAAAAGAATGGTAAGAGGCCGAAATGGGCCACTACTGTCCGTAGATGCTTGGACCTAAACAGCCATGACAGTCACATCGGTGCCATACACGTGGTAGGATCGTTGTGATGATGACATATTCGTGGGATCCCATAGTACTCCACACAAGCTGGCTTTTAAGGTTGATATGAACTAAACTAATGCTACAAGGCTGAGGGGTGTCATTGTTGGGGAATAACCGTAACAAACGAACAATAACGGATAACAGAAATCTCTGAATGCACGTGATCGCTTTCAGATTGAATCAATTCGACGGTTCTATCGAATATTCAGCTCGACCCCAGCCAGGGGCTCTGCCGCTTGGACCCTGCCAGGGGCTGCCGCCCCTTGGACCCTGCTCCCAGGGGCGCTGCCCCCGGACCCCCGTTCCTTAGGGGCTTCGCCCCTAAGTTCATAATAAATTCAAATAGGCGTGCACTCCGCACCACCATACCTATATGATGTATTATTATGAACATATTGATCAAACAGTCAATCCAATTACACTAAAATATCCAACAGTCATTTCCCCTTCTATCTTCATGTCTATATCAGTGTCACGTTATTTCTTCCATCCCTCACTCAAATAAAGGAAATGGTTCCTCGCCTGTAACAACCGGCAAAAATAAGGTAATTCCGTACAGATTAATTAGTATATGATTAACGTAATTAAATGCAATTATGTGTGATTTAATTATCAAGGCCTTAGGAGATAGCAATTTCCAAATAGTGCATAGGAATGCATACGTTTAATGGTAAGACATGATTGGATCATGTGCGAATAAGCTATCCGGTATGGACGTTGGCAATTACCCGGTAATAATTAAATAAACGAAACGGATCCCGGACACCCAGGATATAAAATAAAGGGTATTTTTATAAGATATAATGAGTTTTGGAACTCCAAAACCATAAATGAAAACGTCTTGTACAAATCTCCCGGTAACGAATAAAATGCGCGTGCCGCACCCGATACGCGTATAACTCATAATTTCACCCGGCAAAGGCCTAAATAACCAATCAACGCTTAAATTAGACTATATTTAAGGGTTATTAAAGGTATTTTTAATGTCCGAATAACGCGCAATTAAAACCCGAAAAATACCCGAACGACACCCGAACGACGAGGGATTTAACTTAACAAATATTGGGTAAATATTTGAAGTTGTGGACCCCACCTAAGCCCATCCAAGGGCCGGCCTAAGGAGGTCTTGGGGAGTCCATGCATATGTAATAATCATAAGCTAGTAACCTAAGGGGACAAAGCATGCTTTATTAAAGCCAAAAGGTGTAAGACATGTAAGAACAAGCATGCAACTTCTTGTCCCTCTCTTACACAATTTGCGGCCCTATGGCCAAGGAAATCCAAGACAAAGACAAATAATCATAGCCTAAGTACACACATGCATGCTTGCTTAACTTGCCAAAATATTAGCCATAATTATAAAGCATGCTTGGAAGGGATTGTGTAAGATTAAGCTAGTACAAAAAGCATGCAAACCATGCTTTTCTTTGATAAAATTTCGGCCAAGACTATACACAAACAAACAACCTACACAAAGATCCCCAAGTACATAAGAAAGCATGCATATCCTACTTGATTATATCTAAGATTGTGAGATATCTTTACAAGATCATAATCCTCTTCTCCCTTCCATAAACTCACGGCCAAGCACCCCAATAATATCCACCCAAGAATCAAATTTTGTACAACACAATCTCTTGAACCCTTCGTCATAATCACATGCAATCCATGAGAGATATGGTGAGCTTATAAGTAACATGTGTTCATGACATAAGATAACAAGCAAAAACAACTCATCTTCTTCTCCTTCTTGAGCCGTGAACCTTGCCCCTCCCCCATACATCATTCTTTCAAGTTTTACATCTCCAAAACACTTAAAACAATCCATCATCCAAACCCCTATTGTGTGTTTCAAGAGCTTGGAGCTAAACCACTTGGAAGAACACACTAAACCCCTCTCAAATCCAAGGTTTTTGTCTTCCCTAGCCTTGTGCTAGTAGTAAGCTTCTTAATCTTGTTTTTGATTGTTATTATTCATGTATGTGTTCTTAGAAGCAAGTTGTACATGAAGGGGTTTAAAAGGTGGTTTTGAACATAATCTTTAATAGGTTTTACATGTGTAAAATGGAAGATTAAAGATATGAAAATAAACCATGGATTTGATAATGATGATGTATTAACCTTGAAAATATGTAAAGTTTGCATCTAAAACTAAGTAGGATGATGTTTTGGTTAAAATTGTAGAGTGAACTTGAATATGTTAAGAGTAACTTTAAATCATCTTATTATGATCATCTAAGTTATAATATGTGGTAAAACATGTTAGAAGTTCATAAATAAAGAAGATGAAAAATTAAAGTTAGCTCACTTGGGTGAATGAAATTTGGCTATGATGAAGAAATACATAAAACACACATATAATTAGTCTTCCATATGGAATATAAGACTAACAAAGGTGTTTTGATACAAAAATAACTTGCCAATAAAAAGTTGAATCCTCAAAGTTTACTATTTTGAGTGAAAAATGTTAACTTTGGAAGCTAAAGTGGAAGAATGCAACTTATGGAAGTTAAGGGACTAAAGTTGTAACTTTGAAAGTTAAAGGACTAAAATGGATATTTTAGAAACTATTAGTCCAAAAATACAAGTATGGAAAGTTCGGTGTCAAAAATGTAAGTAATAAAGTCTAAGGATGATTTTTGTAAATACTAGTAGAAATACTTGGGTATTTTGTATAAAAGTGTATTTTTGAAAGTTATAAAAATACAAAGGGTTTTAAAATAAGGATTTTTATAAAATAGAGATTTTATAAAAATGTTAAGCAAACTTGAGAAACTTATACAAAAATGAATACTTTTATATAAATGGGAATATAAAAGTATTGGAAGCATTTTTGTATCTAAGTTAACAAGTTGGGCTAAAATATAAACCTTCCAAGTAACATGGGTTAGAAATGTGGATAATATTTCTATGAAACACATGTTGGGAAAGACTTGGAAAATTGACTAATCAAACTAAGATATCGAACTAAGGCGCGTTAACGAAACATACACGGACAAAACGTGAGAAAAATGCCATTGCGGCAAGATGGGAAAATATATATTTGGGAAGTAAAATATATATATACATGGGTGAAAACTAACAAACACTTTCCTAAGTGTTAAGGGAATTATTCGTGGGAAAAAAGTATAACATAAACAAATAAGACGTTAAACAAACGTATATACTTAACAAGAAAAACTACACATTTATATATATGTACGCTCGTCTCGGCAAAATTCTAGTATATCTACTTAATGGGAAAGTAGATATGTGGGAAGGAAAGCCGCGACGAGTAGACAAAGATATATATGTGTATGCCGTACCAACAAGATCCTAGTATATTTATTTGAATGGGAAAATAAATATACGGTATGGTGAGTTGAATCGGGTGTTAAAAATATACAATCGAACGACAAGATCTTAGCATATTTGTTTAAATGGGAAAACAAATGTGCGGCAAAGTGAGTCGGGTCGGGTGTTGAAATATATATTATATCGAGCGATGCGATCTTAAGTATAATTATTTAAATGGGAAAATAATTATATGTTAAGTGAAGTCGAGTCGATGATAATAAAATACAAGTTAAGGAAATATTAACAAGATTAATATATAACTTGTAACACGAAGGGTAATCTAACGCCAACGAAACCTAGGATACGCGCTTAATTAAACGGGAATTGGAATAACTTGCGGTCGGGAGTTGGGTGTACAACTTGCCAAGGCACATGCACTATAGGAATAGTGACTTATACGTCTAGGACGTTTGTAGGTGCGAGACCCTCTATGCTATCTACCTAGTGAGCCAGACAGTGATTCAGGTGAGTTTCACGGCCCCATTTTACTGTTTTAACTGGGGGAAAGATATGTTTGTCAAATATTGTCACATGTTGAAAAGGTTTTCAAAGGATAAAATGTGATAAGTGGTATGACGAGTACTTGAGCAGTGAACGCCACTCGGGGTTGAGTCCTCTCTTCCGTAATCATTAATTCAGGGAAATGAAACCGAAAGAATATCTGGATAGTACTATTGGTGCCTGACAAGGCCCACCCCTAATCGATAGCGTCGATTATGCATTAGGTTATGCCTGGGGTGCATATATTCTGAACTTAAGTCGTGGGAAAACCGAGTAACGACTTGGAGCGGGGCATTATTATTAGTCTTGGTTTGGTTATGGGGCTCAAGGGATTGCTCATCATTGTAGTTTGTAGGAGCTAGCTACTCCTTACAAAGGCCACAAGTTGTGCAGGTTTCGCACATGTTGTAAAAACGGAATATCGATCGACAAGATCCTAGTATAATTACTTAATGGGAAAGTAATTATACGGTAAAGTGAGTCGAGTCGATGGTTGTGAAAATGTTATTGTTATGTAACTAAAACCTGTGAACTCACCAATATTTTATATATTGACGTCTTTTTAAACATATCTTTCAGGTAACTACGCGCTGGATAGATATGGGGCTAGTGCGGTGGAATTCGGAATGTCGGATACTGGTCGGGGTTTCATTCCTTGTTACCATCGGGTTGGAACATAAACGGAAATACCCCACATTGAAAACTTAATGTTTATCGTTTTATGTAATGCATTGTGCAATAATGGAACGAGATACTCATTTTCGACATTCTAATAAATTGATCTTTTCTAATTAAACGTAGTTTGTGTTAATCTTGACTTTGATATACTTTCGAGCGTTGCGCCACGTGTTTCCGCCGTTGGCGTGGTGTGACATCGCCATTCTCCCTTCTCCTTCCATTTTGTTAAGTACAAAAAAAAAAAAAAAAAAAAAAAAACCATTTTCACACATAGACCAGAGACACACTCTACCCATGATCTCCAAACCTATCTTCACCAAACCATCTCCCTCTCTCTCTCTCCTTAAAACAAGCCATACTCGCACCCATCTTCCACACTCTTTGATGACGTGCTCCGGTCTTCCACACTCTCTCTCTATTTCCACAACGTTTGAAAAAATGAGAAAAAAGAAGAAAAAAGGGAGGGCGGGGAGATGTCACCCTCTGCACCGAAATTGGGAGGGGGATTGATGCCACATAGGCTCCCCGACACCTTCCCCGTTCCCACACCCCATGGTCTAAGGTATGGGGACATCCCAAAAGGGATGTTCTCCTAGCACGTTCAGCAAAAATAATTACTCCCTCTGTCCCAATTGAAATGTCCATCTTTCACTTTTTTATTGTCCCAAATTAAATGTCCATTTCCAAAAATAGAAATGCAATTTCCAATTTTGCACATAAAAGACAAAACACAATTAAAGATTTAAGGATATTATTGTCATTTTACAACATACAAACAAAAGATTTCTTAATATGTGTGTTTTTTGGCCCATGACATTTAAATTGAGACGGAGGGAGTATAAAATAATGACAGCAGCCCGTCTTGGATGTCCTTTGGAGGACGGCGAGGACGGGGACAACTCAGGGGGCGGTATAGCCCATTCTTAACAGGCAAGACAGGCATGAGGATGGTCCCCATACCGTCCAGCCTAACTATAAAACAGAAGGCGGGGCACTAAATTGTTTTTTGTAACATCACGAATTTTTCCCCAAATTTTGAGTTAATAAAATCACCATTTTGTCCACCGTATACTTTTTGGTACCATCCTTATATGATTTCGAGACAATATATTTTAAACTCTTTATATATATATATATATAATACATTTTATGCTAAAAAAAATATTGTTTTGGCCGGGACTCGAACTCGAGACCCAACCCTAGTCAAGATTTATACTGCACAAAGCAACCACTCCGCCAAGAATTTTGTTTGTGTCTAAACTTCAAAATAAATAAACTTAACCCCTCCTTCAAATCGTGGTCAACCAGCCCAAAAGTCAACACCATCAACAAGAATCTTTGAAGCTCAAATTCACGCGTTTTTGATCTAAATTGGAAACAAACCCGGCTGATTAATGATCAACACCACCATTTCAGTAAATTACATCTATCAATTTCATCTAATTATTCCTTAATTGAGCATACTAATCGCGTTTTTAAAACCTTCCAAAAAGAACGAGTCAATCACCTTCAATTCAGAGTTATTATCATCAATTCGAGCCCTATATAAATCCATACCATCTCTGCGACCAAAACCCACAAAAAATCATGCTCTCACACGCTTTAAAACTCTGCAAATCGTAGCTTTTGTGATCGGCTCTTTAAGCTCGTTTATACACCTCTCTGGTACGTGATAATCCAATTAGATTTGGCTTTGTGGTCGATTTTTAGTGCAGACTAAAAGCCCCATATAATCGTTTATAATCTGCAGCGTTTTGATGTTCAATTGAAAGGATTAGGAGGCTAGGGTTTATAAGCTTAATTTGGGGGGTTTTTGTTGTTTCAGGTTTAATTATAAGTAAATATTGAATCTGATTTAATTAACAAACACACACCCAGACCAGTTGGTCTGGGCGTGGCCTTACACACTTCTGGTCAGGTGTTCGAGCCCAGCAATGGCCGAGTTTTTGTCATTTTTTTTTTCTAAAATCAATTATAAACATGAAACAGATAAGCTATATAACTAATTGCAATCCAGGTTTATTCGTTCTTAGGGTGTGGCTCAGTTGGTGAGCCACACTTGTGATAAACTTTGGACCGGCCCAGACCCGGGTTCGATCCCCACCAACAACAACTATTTTTTTTAAAGCCTCTTTTCTTTTATCTTTTTGTTATTAACTTTAAAAATGGTTTTAAAATACTAATTCTACTTTATAAATTCTATAAAAATTATCTTATGATATTCTGTTAATAAAGTTTATCATACAATTTTTATTTTTTCAAAAATCATTTATTTATTATATATAATAAATATTACAAATTTATTCCTTAAAAATTTAAAATTCTATAAAAATATCAAAACGACTTTATAAAATTCCACAAAAAATATTCTAAACTTATAAATCAATAAACATTTCTGAAATAAATTTTATTTCAGAAAAATCATTTATTTAATTTTTTTAATCGATTTTTGTTATTTTAATCATAATTAAATCATAATAAATTCATTTTTCATTATTTTTACATCAAAATTTCATATAAATTATTATTAATCATTTAGATCAGAAATATAATTTTTTTGATTCGAAATTTATAAATTTTAATATTTTTAAATATTAAGTTTATATTTTGTCAAATAAGTATTAATATATATAAATATTCATTAATTAAGAAAATAATTTTATAAAAATTATTTTCACGTTTATTACATTATAATTCAACTACCTTTAGTTAATATTGGTTAGAAATATTTTTATTAATTATTTCTTTATTTATTGAGTTATTAACAATTATTCGAATTTAATCATAAATCAAGTATTCATCCCCAAATTAGGAACCCTAGCATATTTTAGACTAGAAAACTTAGACTTAATAAGTTTTCCCCAACATTTATTTATTACCTTGAAATAGGGTGATATTTGGAAACACACGAGCCACATTTGTTTATATATCAAGGGTCTCCATTCTAACACTAAGGTGAGTTTACATAACCTTGTTTATGCAATTTTTTATACTTGAAACTTTATACTTAAGCAATTCTACATACATGTCTAGTTGTAAACTTTAATGCCTCATGACTTAGACAAAGACTTTTAGACTTAAACTTAAACTTACATAATCATTAGCTGTGGCCAAGCCGGCGATATACAGTGATAGATCTATTGGATTGACAATCCCACCTAGATTCGTTGACCATCTTTTATGGGGAGCGCGGGTGATTGTTATCGTTCCAACGTGATATTAAGGTGAACCGTGGATGCAGGATGGACCTAAACTTGTCGGAGGTTTGATTATGTGCATACTATACTTCATGTTTATTCATGTAGACTTAAACTTACATTAGCCATATGAATTGCTAAACTTTATTTCTTTTAAAACTTAATTGCTTGACTTGGCTTATGTATTCTCACCAACTTCTAGTTGACCCCCCCCCCCCCCCCATTTTTCCAAACTCAACAAGAATAATGATGCTTGAAGTCTAGAGCTACCATGAGAAGATATTTGAAGTTTTAAGCTTTGTTTGATTATTGGACGTATTAGATTTCATTCAAGACATGTAATGAAATTCAATATTGTAATGAAATAAAGGATTACTTAAACTTGTGTATTACCATGAGCTACTGAACAATCATTCATACGTGACACCTCGATGTTTCCGCCATCGGTTGGGGTGTTACATTTTTCATCATTCCTCCACTGACAAACCGATAGTTTAATGAAACAACAGAAAGTACTGAAAAAAGCTGACAGCTTTTTACGCTTCTAGAAGCTTTTTCAGGTGGTGTATATCTCCTAAGGTAGTGGGCGTATATTTCCATAATCCCTTGTTAAAACACACTTTTGTATGAAATACTACACTGAAATGTTTTTTTTAGTTTTCTTTTAATAAAGAGTTTACTTAAAAATAACATTATATTAATAAAAATAAAAGTACATTAATTTCAACTAAAAAAATACAAGAAAAATCAATTTAAAAAAGCATAAAAAATAAAATAATCTACTCGTCGTTTTCATTTTCGCCTTCCACCAATAACGATCTGAATTGTATTTCATCTTGATTTCTTGTTTTCGTTTCAAAACCAATACGAAGGTTTTACCTTTGAGGTAATCGTGTAGTTTTGAATACATATTCAAGTCGTGTTCATACTGTCTTTGCCTCAACAATTCGTGTTTGTTCCTCAAAAAATGCTAAAGTTTTTAAAAGTTGAATCGCCTCCTCTGCCACGATTATAAGCAAGTCATCGAACATTCCTGAGTTGGATGGAGAGTCAGATTAAAAGCCGGAGTACCGTGATGACATTTTTCTTAAAAAATGTAGATTTTTTAGAGGATTTGATTATTTGAAAATATGTGGTAAGATTGGTTTGAAATATGTGTGTATATAAGGTTTTAATTTTTTTTAAATGACCATAGTTAAACGATCAAGTCATGATGATCCACCAATGTCTACCCGTTGATCATAGTTATTTAGCTGGCGACATCACCAATAACGCCTACGAAATGGGTGAAGAAGCCGTCATTGTCACTGTTGAGCTGAGATGTATTGAGAAAGAGGCGCTACCCCATACCACCCACCATAAGAACAGAATATCGGTGTATCTATCTATCTAAAGTCTTTATTTGTCACATCTAAAATCATTGGTCATAGTTTACAAGTTATCGTTTTCTAGTTTTGTTGATCCAAGAAATGGGTGAGGAAACCGTCATTGTGCAGTGTTGAGTTGAGATGTATTGAGAATGAGGCGCTACCCCATATCACCCATCATAAGAACAGAAAATCCATGGATCTATCTATCTAAAGTCTTTATTTGTCACATCTAAAATCATTGGTCATAGTTTACAAGTTATCGTTTTCTAGTTTTGTTAACCGCTATGTAGCCAAGTCAAAGTACTAGAAAGAGCACTATACAGATTGCTGATCCAATCTGAGTTTTGGAAGCCACTCATTTAACGTCACATAGATTCACAATGAATTAAAACTTATTATGAAATAAAATTTAGTAGTATGTTATTATTTATTTAGAGTTAATTGCCAATTTAATTACCGAGGTTTGTTAAAAAATGTCACTTTAGCTCAAAATTTTTTTTTTCATCTGTGTCCCTGAGGTTTTCTTTTGTTGGTCAATTTCATCAACTGCCCTAACTCCGTTTACAAAACCCATTTAAGACAGGGGCATTTTTGTCTATATACCACAAATCTTTTTCTTTTGCCATTTTCATCACTTCTTTTTCACCCCTTATTAATACCCCATCTCCACCAATCGGTTGTAACGGAGTTAAGGGAGTTGATGAAATTGAAAAAAAAAATGAAACCTCAGGGACACAGATGAAATTTTTTTTTTGAACTAAAGTGGCATTTTTTGACAAATCTCATGGACTAAATTGGCAATTAACTCATTTATTTATTTAATGCAAAACATACAAGTAACTTAGGCCCTATTTGGTTGGCCTCTTAATCATTCAGTTCAGAGGTAACCTCTAACCGATTTAGAGGTGGGGTTGTTTGGTTGGCAAAAACCAACCTCTTAATGGTCCAGTTCAGTGCTGAACGTTACAACATCTACCAGTTGCTGAATGATATCAATAACAGACAATCCCTTATTTGCCCTCCTCTTCACCTTCTCGAGCTTCCTCCTTCACCCTCTCCATCTTCCTCCACACCCACCGGTGACCCCAACACATCCTCCTCCACTCCCGTCCGACCCCCACCCACCATCCTCCACTCTCGCCGGCAACCCCCACCCCTCACAACCCCCTGCCGGAAACCCCCTGCTCGGTGATTCATCTTCTCCGAGCTCTGTGTGTGTGTGTAGAGAAGAATGGTTGGGATAACAACCCTATGCCTCCACCGGAGCACTGGTTCTGATCTTATTATTATTATTATTATTATTATTATTATTATTATTATTATTATTATTATTTGAAAAAAATGGAGGTTGAAGAGATAAAGGGAGAGAAGGAAGAAAGAAGTGAATGATGATGGTATGGATATGGATCTGTGATGATGGTCTGGCGTGTATATGTGGGTTTTCTTTTCCTCTTTTTTTTTTTTTTTTTTTTTTTTTTTTTTTTTTGATAAAAACTAAAGATTTTTATCAAAATAAGGTAAGGGGTAAAATAGTAATTTTGTAAAGTTATTTAGAGGTTTAACCAAACAACACTTACTGGTTTAGCACTTACTGATTCAGAGCCTCTTATCCATTCAGACCTCTTACTGGTTCAACACTTGCCAAACAGCCCCTTAGTAACTAATAGACGATGAATAACTTAGGTTGTGGTTTAGTAGTTGTATATGCTTTGAACTAACTTGGGTTCGAGTCCTCTAAGACTTATATAAACAAAAAATAGGGGGTATTTAAAAAGGAAAGAAAATGGGGATAATAAAAGAGTGTAAAATGGGGAGAAAATTAGCCGTTAAAAAAACTAATGGACGGTGACCGAATTAGGTGGGAAGTACTAAACATGACATAAAGAGCGTGTCGGTCTGTCTTAATCAATCACAAATAAACTATTAAATCCAATGATAGTTAAAAAAACAGCCATGTCACTCATTTCAATCAACCTTAAATAATAATCAACCACAGTCACTACGTTTTCTTTATCTTTATCCGGTTACTTCATGTTGTTTATTCGGTTCCTTGAACAAGTATATGATTTTAGTTTTACATACCAACTGCAACATCGAAGCAACATTGATTTGCCCAACTCTAATCTGGGTTCTTAAATTTTAAGTCATCCTTTTATTATGAACTTTTACATGCTACAAAATTTTGGGTATATCTTTTAGGTAAAAGGGTATATACTTTCGGGTAATCGGGACATGTATCATTTAATGCTATACCCGTGACATGATTTTTTTTTCCAGTCTCATACCGGTCTTATACCCGTCCCAAAATACTTTTGAGTTTTGGGTATACTTCGTCAGGTTTTCCATCCCTGCCCATGATTACTTGTCCACTCTTCAATCATTTTCATATAGTTTCTTTATCCTCAAGGTAAATACATCAAGCTAAATTTATTATTAACAAAAGAGAGATATAAAAAAGGTCATTTATGATTTTAAATAATTGACTTTTAAATTGTTAACAAGTCAATGGATAATATTCATATATGCCGGGTGAAACGGGTTTTGATTTGACTGAATAGGGACTCCGAAGGAAGTTATTGGTGAATTTCGTTAGCCGGTCAAAAAAAAAAAAAAAACGTTTGATAACGGTCAAAAAATAAAATTTAAACCTTATATATACACATATTTCATCTAAAATATCCACAGCTCATTCCAAATCTTTTACACCACTCACACTATAATCTTTCACATCCAGATTTTATTTTCTTGAATTCCAAATGACAAGAAATTAGACGAAAGAAGAGGAAATCGTTTTGGCTAGGGGTTGGATGAGTGTCCCCGAGCAAACATTATATTTTATAAATAATTTATAATCGACTTCTAGTATGAAGTGGTCTTTTCTTATAATATCTATAGCTTGTAAGATAGTCTAGGTGTTTAATATTATTGAGTGTCCTTAGGTGTTTGGTGGTGTTTATGTTTTTAGTGATTCATTTGTATGCGATTTTGATGTATGGTGTCTCTAACTTATTTTTAGTGGCCGTTGTGGTATTAATAAAAGTCATTTGTCGTTAAAACAAACAAGCATTAAACATGTTTAATGTTTCATAAACTAGACTATTAAATACTATCTTGTAAGAAAAAATAAATAAATTTAACATTAACAATAAAATATTTTTTAGTAAAGAGATGGGATAAACTAGTGTTTGTGAGGCCCAATAATAAAAGGTTGCATGTGATATGATTAGAAATGTCATTAAAATTAGTGCTTAATGAATAAATTATTAAGAGCTTAAAACACCAAATTCAATGCATATATATCCTCCCAATATCCATAAAAATTGTGTAATCTTGGCACGTATTTTATTGATTTATTGCATTTCATAGAGTTTATAAGATTGTTGAATTGTATGATTTATTTCTAACATACTAAAAGGTGTTGTGTAAACTTTTAACAGATGATATGACATATTTAGTTTTGGTGACATTCGTAATGTATGTGTACAAAAAGATGTTCGAAAGCATCAAAAGATTACTTTTGTGAGTTGTGACAGAAATACAATCAGTCAAACATAAATATTGTCTTGAACAGTTTTTTAACCAAACAAACGAAACATTATATTTACAATCATCGATGATAAGAGTACAACCAATCGCCCCAAGCCCATTAATCCAGCGGCTACCTGGGGCTATACATGACTAAAAACAAACATAACAGCTACACAATCCACCAATACACACCCTATATTTGGCTACCCGTTATCAAATGTTTGAGAATTCGTAACATCTAGCCATGTCAAAATTCATGTTCCTTGCAGTGGCGAAGCTTGACCTGAAGGTTCGGGGGGTCGGAAGTCACCGGGGGGGGGGGGGGGGGTCGGAAGTCACTAGTTTCGGGAGTCGAAAACCAGTTTCGGGGGGTCGAAACCCTATATTTTCAAAATTTTCTATACGAATACTATATAATCGACACTTCTACGTGAAAATTCTGGGGGGTCAGCCGCCCCCGCCGGCCCCTAGTAAGCTTCGCCAGTGGTTCCTTGCCCTCTTGATCATCCACGAATACGATTCCGCGTTAATATCTTCAATCAACTTTGAAGTTGACGTGTTTACGTCTTTGAAAACAAGTTGATTTGCCGTGTTTACGTCTTTGAAAACCTTGTTGTTTCGACTTACCATAACTTCCATAACGACAATAATACAATTGCATAGATTGCCTGTCTTGAACAGTTGAACCATCAAAAACATATAATGTAATTGTTATATCATCATTTTACATATTAAATGGTCAAAGTTTAGATCTTTAAATGATTCCAGTAACCAAATATACATACCACAACGAAAGTCATAACCTAAACATAACTAGAATCAAGAATAATGTTTGTTGCTGCCATAACCAGCAACAAAAACATAATTAACAGTAGTATACTAATACATTCATAGTCATAACAAATCTCACATCATCAACTGCCATATCATGTTCTTTCAATAGCCAACACCTTTCAGCACTTCCAAGCCGAAACCGACACAAGCTCCCGACGTTGCCAACAGAGCACAAGCTGCGAGTGTCTCTTCTCGACATGAAACTCACGAACCGGAGTCCTTTTGATCAAACACTCCGCTTGACTTTCAGTAAAGTTACTAAACAACAATGGCGAAAATCCAGCTGATACGAAAAGATCTCGCCTGTGCAGCGTCTTTTCTGGGAAAAGATACCTGCCCAAAACGATCTTTTCAACCGCGGGTTGAACTAAAAACCGCTCGATCTTCTGCAACAAGTCAAGGTTCATGTTGACCGCATCCAGTGACTCGAGTAAGTTTGAGTAAGACTGCAGGGCATGGATCAGGTGATTTGAAAACGGTAAATCAGTTCTATCACACCCACTGTCAACCGAAACCACAATTTTGGGCGATAAACTTCTAACGAACCGAAGAACGGCTGGAATCTGAGTTTGGTGACTCGAAAACACATGAACCGGAAGATTCACCGCAATGGCTTCATTATCAGATACATCAAAGGGTAAAGCCCATGAAGCAGAAGCAAGAACATCAATGTTCACTATCTCAAACTCAAACCCTACATTCAATTCACTAGCAAAACGTATCAAACTCTCTCGGGTCAACCCGAGTTCAAGCTGGTCATGAGTTGAAGGCGAAACAAACGCAGTGATCTTCAAGGAACACATACCATTGTTACTCATACCAAGCTCTTGAATCAAAGAAGCCCATTGACTACCATACCCGATATCGAAATCGATAACATGAACCCGATCAAACCCGGTAACAGATTCAAGAATTGCTTGATTACAAGTGAAATTAACAAACTGAACATAAGGGGAAACCTCTGTGAACAATTTGTAAGCACTAATCTTGAAGATTAAACTAGTAAGGGTAATTTGGGGATTGTTAATATTAATAATATTATTATTAAGAATTGAATGTGTGAGTGATTGAAGAGCTTCTTTAAAATAAAAAGCAGCCCTTTCAAAAGGCTTACCGGCTTGTGAAAGCTGATGATTGAGCCGCGCCAATATCCCTTGCGCCATTATCGGATTATTAACCGATTGGATAATATCAGCTGCTTTGAACAGCTGATCAATAATCCCTTGTTGCTGCTGCTGATGATTATGGTTAATGCCTGTAACATTGTTCTGCATTGAGGGTTTGTACTCTACGCTTTCTGGGTTGTACGTTTTGGGTTGAGGTGGATTAATAACCATCTGGGTGTTGAAAAGATTTGGTTTTATATCATATTGGAGCAAAAGGGTATCCGTAAATGGTAAAAAGTTTTGATTTTGATGATGGTGGTGGTGGGTATTGAACATCGCCGGAGATGGCGGTAGTTGAGGGTCGCCGGAATCAAGGTTTATAAAACCACCGTTAAACTCCAAGTCCACCGGATTACCGTCATGAAGCATACTGTTTAAACTCACAGATGGGTCTTCAACATCACCCATTATCCACCGGAGCATAGCCTGGTCTTCGCCGGAGTTTCCATTATCCCAGTCGTCCATTCCGCCATATTTTCCGGTTCCGGCGACAGTTACAACCGGTTGTGGTGGTGGTGGTGGTTGAAATGTTTGAAGGTTAAGAACACCCACATTGGAGGTGGTGGTGGTGGTAGTGGTGGTGGTTTCTTGATTTTCCGGCAAGAGCGCCGCCACAGCGCCGTCGTGAGAGGAAGACAGGGTGGAAGAAGAGGTAGGTGGGCTTGGGCTTGTGGTGATGTTATCAAGTAAAGAAGTTGGTTCTTTGAGGTATTTTCTCTTCTTGTTGTTTAACAAAACTTGTAAATGTACAAGTGGAGATGCATAAGGTACAACAAAGTCTTGGTCTTGGTGGTTCTTCAACTTCAACACCACCACCTTGTTGTTCCCCTCAAACTCAAAGTTATCCAGCTTGAAATAAAAACCTGTGGAGAATGAAAACAAAAACAGATTTTGAAATCTAAAAGGTTGAGAAATGCATTTAAGATTTTGAAACTTTTGTTTTTGTTTTTTGGTGGCTTGTGATATGATATGATGATGTGTTTTTATGTTTGGTTTGTGTTTTTTTGTGTGTAAAACAGTGTTATGGATGGATGGATGGATGGATGGATGGATGCGTGCAACATAAAAAAGTGGTCTACTTCCTTTCATCTTTCTTTTTTTTTTTTTTTTTTTTTTTTTTTTTTGAACGGCATCTCGCTCAGGACTATACATGAGCATAGTCCGGCCGACGTGGGATTCGAACCGGGCACTCCAGGGTAGGAAACAGACTAAGCCTGAAAACCTCCCACCTTACCTGCAGCAAGTGGGAATCAAACCTGGCTCTCCAAGAAAAAATCAAATCCTCACCACTAGAAGTTCCTTTCATCTTTATCTTCTCTCTCCTCACTTGCAATGTATTTTTTAACTATTAATATTAAGAACATTATTTTGTTTTGATTAATATTTGTAACTTTGTAAATAATCGTGAAAATAAGGACTAAGGTTTAGTTATATCAAAATACATAGCTTTTAGACTATAAGGAGTGGTGGGGGGGGAAGAGGTGGGGGGAAGCGCCATGTGGCACTTGTGGGGCCTTTTTGGGGGGGAAAATAATTGTGGGGAGTGGAAGGGGGGGGAAGAGGTGGGGGGAAGTGCCATGTGGCATTTCTTTTTTCTTTTTTTTTTTTAACTTTTTAATTTTCTTTTTTAATTAATATAAAACAAAATTTTTTAATAAAAACATTAAAAACATAATATTAATTCATAATAAACTACAAAGTTAAATTAAAAAAAACATACCAAACCAAAAATACATGAAATTTTAATAAAAACATTAAAAAAATACATTTTAGTTATCGCTATCGTCTTCGTCAGATGGGTAATCTTTTGGTACACTCCAAATATGATCAACTAGATCCGCTCGAAGGTTGTGATGTGTTTGGCTACTCTTGATTTCAAAGTTGTTGGCGTTTCTTTCTTCATCCGTAATGTTTGGTTGACTTTGCTGCGTTTCCTCACCAAAGTACTCGCATATTGCACGCCCTTCATCCTCCAAAATCATGTTATGTAAAATAATGCATGCGTACATCACATTTCGTATTTGCGTCTTTTCCCACATTCGGCAGGGTGTGGCCAAAATGTGCCATCTTTTTTTCAACACACCAAAAGCTCGCTCAACATCTTTCCGTGCAGCCATTTGAGCTTTGTTAAACTTTTTTCTCTTAGGGTCTAACGTCGTCCTCCGTGTAAACGATTTTACGAACACGGCCCAATCAGGGTAAATTCCATCTGCTAGAAGATACCCGTACTTATATTCTACCCCGTTTAAAAAAAAAGTTCCTTTTGGTGAAATATCGTTTATAAGATCGTTGAAGATTGGGGACTGATTAAGAACAGTCCTATCGTTCAACGAACCGGGCACACCAAAAAACGCATGCCAAATCCAAAGATCTTGTGACGCAACCGCTTCAAGCATCATACACGGCCTTTTATGAAAACCGCTAGCGTGTTGGCCTTGCCACTCAGTTGGACAAACTTCCCACTCCCATTTCATACAATCTAAACTCCCGAGCATACCGGGAAAACCATGTTTTTCTTCGTGAAACTCTAAAAGTTGTTGGACGTCACTAAATGTTGGTTTTCTCAAATATCTTTTTAAATATAAATCAATGACGCACGCACAAAAAAAATGAGTACTTTCTCTAGCCGTTCGCTCGGCCATCCTTAGATACTCATCCATTATGTCGGAAGTCATTCCGTAAGCCAACGATCGAAGCGCGGCTGTGACCTTTTGCATCGCGGTAAATCCCATCTGACCACGTGCATCGGGCCTTTGTTTGAAATAATCAAACTTATTTTCCAAATCATTTGTTATTCTTAAAAATAAATTACGACTCATACGAAAACGACGCCTAAAACTTCTTTCATCGAATGTTGATTCGGGTGAGAAGTAATCACGTACCAATAACTCATTTCCGGTTTCTCGTTCACGAATGATATACTTTCTACGCTTGGGTGGTTCGGAGGTCCCTTCGTCGTCCGCTATAGCTTTAACGACGTTCTGAACGGTCGCCATTAACATTTCTGCGGCACCTTCGCCCAAGTCATCCAAAGCGAGTTGATCAAACATATCGTCTGAACTCGAAGAATCGCTCGACATCTTGCAATTTTTTTGAAAATATATGGTAGTATTGTGAAGATTTTGTGAAAAAAATGAGTGTGTGTATTGGATTTATTGTTATATATATATATATATATATATATATAATAAATTTTTTTTTTTTAAAACATAGCCGTTGGGTAACGGTTCTTTTGTTTTTTTTTTTTTTTTTTTTTTTTTAACGGTAACAAACAAATATAAATCAAGCCCCCAATCAAAATTTGCCACGTGGCCATGCTTTCTTCCCCCACGCCGGTGACCCCCTTCCCGCCCCCCCCTCCACGCCGGCTTCCACGCCTAGTTGCGGCGGTGTTCCCCCCCCTTCCCGCCCTCTCTCCCGCCCCACTCCGTATAGTCTTAAGGTTACTTCAATATATAATAAATAAAAAAATATAGAAACTTATGTGGAGTAAAGATGGAAAAAGGGATAAGCTCACTTTAAGGTGTCTTGAAACCAAATTCTTTGTTAAATGCTTGATATTCACATCTTTGTCAAATTAAATTATAATAGTTAAATTTTTATGTCACATTTTTTTTAGAGAATTCAAGATGCTTAACTTGTAGAAATCTCGTTAATTTATAAAAATTTCTACCCATTAATGGGCTAAATATGTCTTTTAGCTAAGAATTATAGGTGGTTATAAATTATGGTTTATACCAAAAAGTTATTCAGAAAAGGGTGGTGGTGTAATTTGTTGCCCGCCTGCCCGCTATCTTGATTTTTTTTTCTTTTTCTCTATATCTTACTATCTTTGTGCTCTCTATATGATTTTATAAATAAAATTCTGTGTGTGTAGATTTTTAAAAAAATCCGACATTACGGAAAGATCAAAGTCAATATTAAAGCTAGGTAGCGCCACCTATTATGTCTCCCTTTCATCAATAGGCATGCCACCTCAACCACCTCCAACACCACATGCACCACCGTCTCCGTCGCAAACATGTATATATATAGCCACCACATTAATGCACCAATCGGGTTTGTCCCGGTTGCTAAGTGTTATGTGTCTTATGTCCAAGGCTTGATACAAAACCACTATCGAGCCGGGGGTCTCATTGGAAGCAGCCTCTCTATTCCCACGGGGTAGAGGTAAGGTTGTCTACATCTTACCCTCCTCAGACCCTACCTTAGCCTTTGCCATTGGTAGGATTAACTGAGTATGATGACAAAAACGATGACATATATAGCCACCACATAATTCATCATATATATATTGTTCAACAAAATTTCCAACGTTTTCTTATTTGTCTTTTGTTAAAAATACACATTCCTAAGATTAATTCTAATGTTAAACTCCTGGACTTGGACTTGTACGTTTGGGCTTATTTCAGATATGGGCTTCTTATACGAGTATGAGATATTATCTCGTGGTGATTGTGGATCGTTGGATTATTATTTGATGATAAATTCTAGCCGTTGGATGGGCATCTTCTGAGGGCTTCTAGACTGAGCTATATAAGCTCAGTATACGAGTTATTATTATTCATTCTGTATTTTTCTTTCTTGTTTTGTGTTAGGGTTTCTCTCTGGTTGTATTTGTTCGTCTGCTTACATTTGTAAGTGTTTGTATTATCTTCTTATCATCTGCTGATCTAAACAATCAGCAGAAGACTCTGTATCATCTTGATTGATTTAGTCTCAGTGATTTGCTGAGACTATTGGGTATTTGGGGGGCATTGTTTAGGGTTGGTTAATATAGATTTTGTCACCGTTTTCAGTCGCTATATCTTTGTGTTCTTGTGGTTGATTCCTTTGTTATTTTGTATTTCTTGTTATTTGTGTTGAGAAACCCTAAATTTCTACATCTTTATACAACTTCAAACATGTAAAGTAAACTAGTACCCAACTAGGTTTTTAACCAGCCGCGCGTTGCGGCAGCGTCAATCTGATTTAGAAAATAATCAAGTAATAGCGTTGCGACATTTCAAATTTCGAATCAATCCTAAATCAATTTTCATACAAAGGTCACAATAATGGGGTGGTTTGGAAATACAATTTTACAACTTTATCATAGAAATAAGTTCCCATATCATTATAATAGCAATATGAGTAGATTTACAAATTCATATTTTATTATCATAGTAGTACGAATAATTTGACAAAAGGTTCAGCTTCATTACATGTACAAGTGTATGTGCACGCTAATGGCAAAAAGCTATAAAACCTAACCCGTTTGCTTCTTTCCTATTTGACCCGTTAACATATCTGTTTCGACCACTTATTTTTGTAAAGCCTTGACGCTTATAAACCGATTAGCTATCCTCTAAACCACCCCATATCCATGTATTTTCTGTGAATAAACAAAAAAAATAGCAACTATGTTAAAGAATAATAATAAAAACAAAAAGACTGAAGAAAGATAACTGCTTACACTGCCTTCATTGCATCATTAGAAGCTTGCCTGGCTTCTCAAACAAATTTTTGAATTGAAATTGTTTCCTTCCTCATCTGATTAGTTATCTTAGTCAAAAGCTAAGACATTTCTCGATCATAAGGCTGTAACAGCGGCTGGATTTTCAAAAAGCCTTGCATAACAACTTCGATCGTTTGTTGTATGTTACTAACAGCTCCAAAAATAGTGTCCATAAGCGTCTTTCTTTTGTGCCGAAGCACAAAAAGCACAGGAAACATCGTTTAGATTAATAACCGTTTCTTTACCTGCGCAACAGAGTAAACGCCTTTGTCTGGATCGACCCATTTCCATGTATCCCTTCTGTTAACCATTAACATTTCTGAACATATCTTCGTCGCCTCCTGGAACTATCTCAGCAAACAGTGACAGGACTTCTGAACCAGCTGTTTCCGAAGACAGATCCGTCGAGGATCTGAGTAACTCGACTGCGAACAGAACAAGTTTAACCACAATCACGCACGATTAGCACTCTATACCACATGTTTTTTTTTTTTTTTGGTCAGTGCCTTTAAATATGCAAAGAAACAAATGAACACATGATTACGTGGTATTGTAAGTTGGGGTCTGGGTCAAATGTTTCTTTATTCATATCTATACGCTAAGGTTGGTTCACTCTCATGTAGTTCATTTTGTGAATCAGTTATGGGTCGGCGCAAACACAGGTTGTTTCCGCTATTAGTGTGCTAGACCATAACACAAACACACACACACACAGACTATATCTAAATCTAATTCTAACCTTACAGAATTCAATTGCTTTAGTTACAACAATTTAACTACTAAACATTTAAATCAATAAGCCAGGTTAATCAAAGTTGAGTTCCAAAATTAAGTGACTTAAATATCATACGCTTGACTCTAATATCACATTTTGTATACAAACAACCTTAAACCCTAAACTAACAACGTAAAAAGCTTTGTGATTGTCATGTATCTGATGTCAAGAAGATGGTGTATACCAGATAATGTTTACCTTTGACATTTCGAAAGATCAACTGAAAACTAGAATCAAAGAGAAAACAAACCTGCCTCAAGACACGCATCGAACCCCTGTCCACTCATCCTCGCCGAAGCACAATCGTCGCCTGATGAGAAACCACACCAACACTCCTCCTACGCAATACCTTGTAAACCTCACCACGAAATACAACAGGAAATTATGTCCATTTGAGGAAAAAAAAAAGAAACTACATTAATAAAAATAAATATACAAACAGTTCTAACCGGGAACTACACACGTTTTGTAGGAACTTTGAAGGAAGTCCCTCCCAGGTAAAAGACCTCTCTACGGACATCCAAAACTCTACAAGAAAAGACTGGTAATAACGCCTTAAAACAAAATGAGGAACAGAACCAGAAGAAGTAAATGATTTTTTATAAACTATACTTCATGAAACTAATGTAATTACCTATATGATAAATGCACATGCAATCCATGGTCTAGAAAAGGTGTATCACTGTTACTATTATTATTATTATTATTATTATTATTATTATTATTATTATTATTAAATAAATCAGATATGCAGAGACTAAAGCGTGTAGGAAAAAATATTATAGAAAATGGAAAAGTCTTGCTATTTTTTTTTGGTGATTGGCGCTTATATTATAGCCTACGCGGCTAAGCGAATAAAATGCCTAAGCAAATAAGCGTCTATGCGCCAAGGTGAATAGTCTATGCGCCTATGTGGATCAAACGCTTAAGTGCCTTTTTGCCTTGGTGCTTATTCGCCTAGGCAAACAAAATTTTGTTTCTTTTATTCCACAGAAATTGCAACATTTAATTTTTTTGGCGAAGAATTTTCAGGATCCAATTGCCTGTTCTACAATGTTGATAGTGATGCGATCCATTTTCTTTCTTGCTATGTGATTATTAGGAAGGCATTTAAGACATTTGTCAATTAGTCAAACATATGTTGTATTAGACTGACTTGAAACAATGTTACAACAGGAAGAGAGGTGACAAAATATCCAAACATGTAATATTTGGGTCACAAGTCGAAATGGGTCAGGTTAGACCGACTTGAAACAATTTTGCCTAAAATTGTAAACTCCTTACAAAAATGATTAGTGTGAAAATATATTACAGAAACTACATTAATATAAATCTATTTACAAATAAAAAAATTTGGGATGCTCTATGCATGAAAAATGCAACTTTGGGCGACTTTCAAATTTTACACACGTTCGTACATAACTTACCAGAGTCTTGCAAGTCCAGTTGAGCATCCGTCTCTTGCTGGTTTGATACAAACGGTTTCACATTGGAGTTTTGAACCCCTAATTTTGTAAGCTGTTGACACAAAGTCCATTAGTACTACAGTGGCTTATAAAATTACCCGTTTGACCAGTTACCCAACCCGCTCGACCCACAAATTCTTGCCATATCTAGGAAACATGCAAAGTACTTAGCATACATGTTTAACAGCAAGAGATGTTGCCACTTTGTCCATACATATCTTTGAAGCCGAAAATCCAGGACCTAAGGTAAGGACAGGGTAGAACACATAATTAAATAAACAAATAAATGATTTAGGTGCTGTTTGTTTTTTCTGCAGGAAAAGGTCTGCAGTCTGCGGACCACATCTGCAGACATCTGCAGGAGAAGAGGTGGACCAAAGGTCTGCAGTCTGCAAGAAGAAGACTGTTTGTTTGTTAACGTCTGCAGGCTGCTAAATAAACTTAAATTTAAATAAACTGAGTTTTTACAGCAGTCTGGTGGTAGACGGTGGTGGTGGGTGGACCGCGGTGGTGGTGGACCGTGGTGGTGGTGGGTGGTGGTGGACGGTGGTGGGTGGTGGTAGTGGTGGTGGGTGGACGGTGGTAGGTGGTGGTGGACCGTGGTGGGTGGTGGTGGTTGTGGACCGTGGTGGATAGTGGTGGTGGTGGACCGTGGTGGGTGTTGGTGGTGGTGGTGGACCGTGGTGGTGGTGGGTGATGGTGGTGGTGGGTGGTGGTAGTGGTGGTGGTGGTGGGTGGACCGTGGTGGTGGTGGTGGGTGGTGGTGGCAGTGGACCGTGGTGGTGGTGGGTGGTGGTGGTGGTGGTTGACCGTGGTGGTGATGGACGGTGGTGGTGGTGAACGGTGGTGGTGGTGGGTGGGTGACGGTGGTGGTGGTAGTGGGTGGTGGTAGTGGTGGTGGGTGAACGGTGGTGGTGATGGACGGTGGTGGTGGTGAACGGTGGTGGGTGGTGGTGGTGGACGGTGGTGGGTGGTGGGTGGTGGTGGTGGACCGTGGTGGTAGGTGACGGTGGTGGTGGTGGTAGTGGGTGGTGGTGGTGGTGGTGGGTGAGGAGAAGAGAAGAGGAGAAGACCTTTGAAGACCTTAGAAGACTTTGGTCTAAGTCTGCACCAAGAAGAGGTCAGGAAGAGCTTTTTGAGTGAAATGTCTTCCGAAAAACAAACAGTCTGCCCGCCCCAAACGTCTGCCCGCGTCTGCGCGGCGCAGACAAAAGAGGTCAGAAGTGCTTTTAGGAGAAAAACAAACACCACCTTAATATCAGTAAAACAACGAAAATGGCACCTGTAAAAGGGATTCCTTCAGCCTCCAGCAACGATAATGCCTCGCTCCTAAGCGAATCAAACGTCTTAGATCCTAAGCGAATAAACGCCCGTGTGCCTAGGCGAAAATATGATTTAGATCCCTCGGGATACAAAATTCACAGCCAACACCAAATCTTTATATAAACAAATCATACTAATGTTTTAGATCCCTCGGGATCCATTCGGAACCCGAAATTCGGAACCAGCAATAGTTGCCTTATCCCATCCTTGAAGCAAGTTAAATAAGTATCTATGCGTCAAGGCGAATAGTCTATGCGCCTATGTGGATCAAACGCTTAAATGTCTATTTGCCTTGGTGCTTATTCGCCTAGGCACCTACGTGCCTAAGTGAATCAAATGCCTCGCTCCTAAGCGAATCAAACGTCTTAGATCCTAAGCGAATAAACGCCTATGTGCCTAGGCGAAAATATGATTTAGATCCCTCGGGATACAAAATATACAGCCAACACCTAATCTTTATAAAAACAAATCATACTAATGTTTTAGATCCCTCAGGATCCATTCGGAACCCGAAATTTGGAACCAGCAATAGTTGCGTTATCCCATCCTTGAAGCAGGTTACCAACAGCAGCAGCAACAGCTACAAGCATAGCTCCACTCATCTTCCCAACTTAATTCCAAACTACAACATAGAATCCACTTCATTAGAAGTAAAAAAAAAAATTCATACCCACATCAAAAAAATTATTACTTGAGCTAATACAACAAATAAACATAAATAAAAAAAAAAGTAATTCAAGATTCGTTCAAGAACAAAATTCATATAAAACATTCTAACAAACCCATCTACATACAACCCTATAACTAAAATTCATACATTCGATTATCAGGTTACGCCGATTACACAGAAAAGCGAAGGTGAGGACGCTGAATCGGTAATTGATATGTAACATGGGGTAGATAGGCGGCTATCTGAGGTATTATATTTCGATATGTTGATGGCTGAGTAGGAGTGTTGGTGGTGCTTCTTTTATTGTCGCCTACCACCACCCATCGTACAAACGTGAAAAGGATCAACATCAACACATTTTCCTTCCGTATGCATTTTACCTACTCGGAACTCCAGCAAAACCTCATTGTGTAATCATTAAACAAAATGTTTAAGAATATGAAACAGATAGAAAATGAGATCAATTATCATTAAAATATATATTTATTATTCATGATAATTACCTCTAGAACCATAATTAATAACTTTCTTGTTCCAAACTGTAATCATTAATCAATGCTAATGAGAAACGTTTCTCCTTTTTGTATGGCCACGATCATAAGTTGTTGTAGTTATTCTTCTTTAAAAAATAATAACATAAGAAACCTGAAATAATATGGAGATTATCATTCGTGACAGAGTGAACCATAGAGAAAAATCCCCTGCAATTCATAATTAAAGTAAAATCGTATCAAGCCCTAAAAATAATATGGAAATTGGTGAATTAAATTAGGAAAAGTGTGTAGATGGCAAGGATTATGATCGATTACCTATAACATATGTGTAGTTATCGGTGTTGCGAATTAAGGATCGGTTGAGGGGAAGTTTTTCGAACAAAAGATGAGTACCTGAATTCGCAATTAGGGCTACTCCGGAATTCATAAAGAGAAACAGTATAATATGAAATGGAAGGCATGAAGAAGCAACCTCAAGGCGGTGGACCATCTAAGAGGCATGGCAGTGCACTAAGGATTGTGATATGTGAGGTAATACACGTCGACAAACAGGGTGTATAAAGCTAGGAGCAAGGAGGTTTTTCAGCATGTAGACGGATATGGTGGATGAAGGGTTGCGGCGGCAAACAGTGGTCGTAGGTGGCGAAAGGCGACGATGGATGTGGAATGAGTAAGATGGTGGTGGTTTCTGTTGGAGGTGGTGTGTATAATGGTGGAGTGAGTGGGATGATTCGGTGTTGTTGCAGGTGGGATTGGGAGACGTTAAAAGTGTGAACGTGTATGGAGATCAGCTATAAATCAGGCACGTAGACAACACCGCCACTCTAACCTATCAGAGGCAAACAACACCCGACAAGCACATAAAATATTAAAAGCACAAATATCCCTGTCATCACACAAAATTACCAAGTTACCATAGATTACTGTTCAAATGAGTTGGTATATTATTATTATGTAATTATTGTTTAAATGTAGTCTTACGGGTGTTTCATGTTTGTAAACTGGTAATTTAAATATTATCTCAATCACTTCCAGTAGACGTAACATGCATATAGAATGAGACAAAAACAAGTTAATACTTAAATATTTAAATTAATTTTTTTCTTTTTTTACTTTGTTCTATGAAACCATTTAATTTTATTATATATCCTTGGTAGCGTGAGTATGAGATGAAAAAGTCAAATGTATTAGGGGGACGGGGCGGTCTGTGTATCAAGTCTCATACGGCTGCTACAAATATTCCCACCAAAACAGTTTAAATTCAAATTATTTTAAATGTTGTATTTAGTCAATTATATGATCCTAGAGTTTAGCTATTAGTTCCTACTTTCTTGTTATTCCACATGTATTTATATTGTACCTCAGTTAATGAATAATTCAAGTGTTGATACTTTCATATGGTATCAGCCAGGATTCCCTATTAATCCTCTCCCACATCCCTCTTCCTCCGCCAACCACTCCACTGCCGCCATGACCTCCGGCGACCAACTAACCACTGTCATTCCAACTGCGCCTATCAACACCCAATCCATTACTATGGTTGCCTTTCCTTCCTCCCTAAAACTCACCTCAACTAATTATCTCAGCTGGAAGACACAGATTGAGGCCATTCTTCAAGGTCTTGATCTCTTTAAATTTATTGACGGCTCCCACCCTGCACCTACACCCACTGCTGCCGCTGATGGCACCACTGCTCCCCATCCCGCTTACACTACTTGGTATCGCCAAGACCGTCTTTTATTTGGCGCTATTGTTGGTAGCCTATCACCCGAAATCGTCCCACTCATCACCAACGCCCTCACCTCTCTTGATGCTTGCAAAATTTTGGCTTCCACCTACGCCTCACCTTCTCGTGGTCATATCAAACAACTACACCATCGTCTAAAAAAATCCACCAAATCCCCCACTCAATCTATCACCACCTTCATGCAATCCATTAAAATCCTAGTCGATGAATTGGCCATTCTCGGAAAACCTATGGATTCCGAGGATGTCACCGATATCATTCTTCAAGGACTTGACCAATCCACCTACAAACCCGTCATTGAATCCGTTCATGGTCGGGATACACCAATATCTTTCCATGAACTTCACGAGAAACTCATAAATCATGAACTTACCTTATCACAAACCACCACCGATTCCACTTCCATTCATCAGCCTCTCACTGCTTTTGCTGCCCATAGCCGTCAATCTTTTCGACCTTGGAACAACCGTACCCCAAACAACAAACCCGGTCTCCTTCCTACACCACCGGCGGCATCCAACAAGCGCCCTTTCTTGGGCAAATGTCAATGGTGTTTTACTCAAGGCCACTCACTCACTTCATGCCCAACCTTTAAGAAACATCATCCCTCCATCACACTACCTACCTATAATAGGTCAGCCGCTACATCCCACCCACAAGCACACATGATGGCCATGCACACTGATACTGATTCAGACCTCTCTTGGCTCAAAGATAGTGGCACTTCTCACCACATAACTAATGACCTCAATGCACTCTCCATGCATACCCCGTATGATGGTACCGATGATCTCATCATTGGTGATGGTTCGTCTCTAAAAATTACTCATGTTGGCACTATCACTCTTTATTTTTCTAACGTTCCTATTGTTCTAAAAAATGTTCTTTGCGTACCTTCCATCTCTCGTAATATTATTTCCATCTCCCGCTTATGTATTGACAATAACATACTAATCTTATTTTTTTCGTCTTATTTTATTGTCAAGGATTTCCAAACCCGCCGAACCATCCTTCGGGGAATTGCTAATCGTGGCCTTTATCAACTCTCTTCAACCAAGTCTCCGCATGCTTTCCATTTGCACACTAATAAGGCGTCTTCTTGGCATCATCGCCTAGGACACCCACACTCCAAAGTTCTACAACATTTAGCTTCTATTGTTTCTTGTATTTCCAGCACACATGAATCTTGTAATTCTTGTTGCATTAATAAAAGTCATAAACTCCCTTTTTATGTCTCTTCTATGACCTCTACCACCCCTCTACAATTATTATATTCCGATGTTTGGTCCTCGCCAATCACTTCAATAGATGGTTACAAATATTACATAATCTTTGTTGACCATTTCACAAAATATATTTGGCTTTACCCATTAAAACGAAAATCGGATTCTCTTCAAACCTTTATACATTTTCAAGCTCTTGTTAAAAACTTTTTCAAAACCAAAATTAAACAACTTTTCTCGGACAATGGTGGTGAATACATCAAAATGTCCTCTCACCTTGCCTCTTGTGGCATTTCTCATCTTACCTCTCCTCCTCACACACCTGAACATAACGGTTTTGTCGAGCGTCGACACCGTCACATCGTCGAAACCGGCCTTGCCCTTCTTTCTCACGCTAAAATACCTCTCCAATTTAGGCCGTTTGCTTTTACCACCGCCACATATCTAATAAATCGCTTACCCACTCCCACCCTACATAATGACTCTCCTTTTTTTCGTTTATTTAAAATCCAACCCAATTATGAAAAATTACATGGTTTTGGTTGTTTATCTTATCCATGGTTACGCCCTTACTCGGACCATAAACTTGATCCTCGTTCCAAACCATGTGTCTTCATTGGTTACTCCTCTTCTCAAAGCGCCTATCACCTCCTTGACCCTCTTACTAATCGCCTCTATACTTCTCGCCATGTCCGTTTTGTGGATCATATTTTTCCTTATGAGTCACTCATCCGCAAATCCACTCCCTCAACTCCCCCACCGGATGATTGGCTCCCCCTTACTACATGCATCATCCCCACCTCCTCCCCTGCCAACACTACCCCTCCACCCGCCACTTCCCACCCCACTGTCCCACCCCAACAACCTACGGCTTCCCCTGACCCCACTCACTCTACCTCACATTCTGCCTCCAATTCTAATCCTCCCTCACCTATCCCTATTTCTTCTACCTCTCCTACTCCTTCCCCAAACCCGTCCCCTCATCCTTATCCAACCCGCACAAACCGTAAACCAAATCCAAAATACACCAACTCTGACTACGTAATGTATCACTCTACCATTCTCCCCCTACCCGAACCCTCCACTATCACTCAAGCTCTTAAACAACCTCTATGGCGTGACGCCATGCAAGCCGAGTTTGATGCTCTCGCTAGAAATCAAACTTGGACTCTTGTCCCTCGTGATCATGCTCCCAACCTCGTTGGGTGCAAATGGGTTTACCGTACCAAATTTAAACCCGATGGATCCGTTGACCGCCTTAAAGCACGCCTTGTTGCTAAAGGCTTTCACCAACGACCCGGTTTAGATTATGTGGAAACATTTAGTCCCGTAGTCAAACCCGCTACTCTTCGTCTCATTCTAGCCTTAGCTTTTTCTTTCAATTGGCCTCTTCGTCAACTTGACATTAACAACGCCTTTCTTCAAGGCACCCTTACCGAGTCCGTCTATATGACTCAACCACCCGGCTTCATTGATTCTTCCTTCCCCAACCATGTTTGTAAGCTAAATAAAGCAATCTATGGTCTTCGCCAAGCTTCTCGTGCTTGGTATGATGAGCTCAAAAAATACCTCATCTCCGTTCATTTCAAACCAACTATTTCCGATCCCTCATTGTTCATCAATAAATCTACCTCCTCTCCCATTATCATCCTTGTCTACGTCGATGATATCATCATCACCGGCGCCAATTCTTCCCTCATTCACTCCTTTATTCAATCCCTTGCTACTCGATTTTCTCTTAAGGACCTCGGTGATTTATCCTATTTTCTTGGCATCGAAGTCATACCTCACACCCATGGTCTTTTCCTTTCACAATCCAAATATATTCTTGATCTCCTCACCAAAGCCAACATGAGTAATTGCAAGCCGTCCACCACACCTATGTCGAGTTCTTCTACCCTCACTATTTTGGATGGAGATCCGTTACCCTCACCCACGGATTTTCGTGCTTTTGTAGGTGCCTTACAATATTTGGCTTTAACTAGACCGGATATTGCTTTCACTGTTAATAAACTCTCGCAGTTCATGCACAAACCCACTACAACTCACTGGGAAGCTCTTAAGAGGTTATTTCGCTACTTACATGGTACTCTCCATCATGGCTTATTTTTTAGACGCAACTCCCCACTACAACTTCATGCATTCACTGACGCTGACTGGGCCGGGGATCGACCCTCCTACCGAAGCACCACAGGATATATTGTTTACCTCGGCTCTAACCCAATTTCATGGAGTTCAAAACGCCAACCTACTCTTGCCCGCTCATCTACCGAAGCTGAGTTTCGCGCCGTCGCCTCAACCACCACTGAAATGCAATGGCTCATATCACTTATGTATGAACTTGGTTACAAGTCTACGGCAACTCCATCTATTTATTGTGACAATCTAAGTGCTACACATTACTCGGCTAACCCAGTTTTTCACTCCCGTATGAAGCATCTTGCACTAGATTTTCATTTTGTTCGTGAAAAGGTTCGAGATGGAACAATCCGAGTCACTCATATTGCCGGTGATGATCAACTTGCCGGTGCTCTCACTAAACCTTTACTACGTCAACGATTTCAGATTCTTACGTCCAAGATTGGTCTTCTCTCTCGATCGTCCATCTTGCGGGGGCATATCAAGTCTCATACGGCTGCTACAAATATTCCCACCAAAACAGTTTAAATTCAAATTATTTTAAATGTTGTATTTAGTCAATTATATGATCCTAGAGTTTAGCTATTAGTTCCTACTTTCTTGTTATTCCACATGTATTTATATTGTACCTCAGTTAATGAATAATTCAAGTGTTGATACTTTCATACTGTGATGGCCGCCCCGTGATGGCCGTGATGGCGTGAAACACCGCCCCCTTTCGAATTACGGTCGCGAAGTCAAGGAAATCGTGATATATATCACAGCCATCTGCAACGACAATTTTATTTTTATTAGATAAAGTAGGTGAGGACCACCACTAACACACTCTCTCTCTTGATTTTTATTTATAAAAAAATAGTGGTGAGTGTGATGGAATGAGGTGTCACAAGGTGATTGAGTGTGATGGTTTAGTGATAATTGTGAACACCGCCACATGGGTTTAGTGATGAAATGTGATAGATAGTGATGAAATGAGGTGTCACAAGATGATTTGGTGTGATAAATTTATCACCAACCCATCCACCCTTACAATGTGATCGAAAAAAAAAACCATTAATAATAATAATAATAATAATAATAATAATAATAATAATAATAATAATAATAATAATAAATAATGTTGTGAATTAAAATGTGAAAGAATAGATGTTTTTCTGAACAAAATTACAGATATTATATTTTGTAACCAATCTTTTGCCAAACAAGTAATTTTCCTTTTGTATGGATTATTTTAGCAAAATAAAGAAGTTTATGATGTAGGGTTTCCTTATGAATCTTCTGCTATATGTACGTTGTTTCTTATTCTTTGTTTTGGCTATAAATAGAGTTTGTCCACGTGACAAATTACCAAATTTCAAAAATTTATAAATCTAAACTTTTGTCTTAAGATTTTGTAATATCGAATCTATGTTTTCACTTTCCCTTTCCTTCCATGTGATAAGAGTGACACTAAATTCTCCTATCAAGTGCAAAAGATGAACCCTAAATCCTTCAATTTTTAAACTTTTGTCTTAGGTGTGTTTTAATACATTTTCATGTCAATTGGCCAATTTAAAGTGATTATTGAGATTTAAAAGTTACACATGTCAAAAAATTGGCCTCCCGATGTTTTGCTACAAATTTTTAGCTACGGAGTTTTTGCTACGATTTGGCTACGAAACTTGCTATCAATAAAAAGTGGGAACAAATTACGGTAAAAACAAGTGAGAAAGAACGGTGTAGTAATCCAATTTGGTGTGTATCTGTACATTAAAAGTCCCAAAGTAAGTAATAGCCTTTTAATACACTAAAAGTGTGAGGTCTCAAGTCTCACAAGGAGCAAGAAATTCGCCTTTAAAAAAAAAAAAAAAGTAATAGGCTGTATTTAGTAATCTCATTTCGATGGTACTAAATGATTAAGGTGGTAATAAGATGTAATGGGTTACTCATTTCTTAATGTGTATTGGGCTTGAGTCATTAGAACTCTTAGTCTCTTAGTAAGGTGTCATGTGTGATTGGGCTTTCAATAGGCTGTTTTTTTTTTTTTTTTTTTTTTTTTTTTTTTTTTTGTGAATTATGTTATGTCGTGGTGAACTATAATGAATGATACCTGTCTTTACTCTCAAGAGGGCGATCAGTCATTCAGTTGCAATCCAGAAATATTTGCTTGTGTGTGGGTGGGGTGTGGGGGGCTGGGACCCGAGGTTAGTGAAAATGACAAAAGTAGTCATGGAATAACATTAAAGCATACTATGGTATGTGCCTTAGATTATTTATTTTTAACAAATATTCACATAGTTCTTAATAATAGAACCAAAACTTAAGTTAAGCAAACAAGTTACCTTGATAATTCATATACAAATTTAACTAGTTACTCAAACAGATTCTATACATCTAATAAAACAAACTCTATGAGGACACTTGGCACTTTCATATTGCACCTCAATTTCTCTCTCTTCCCATATTGTGCCATGTGTCCTCTTCTCATAATTTATAAAATTTGTCTTTTTAAAAAAATTAAAAATAGAGTAATAATACATAAATATGGTAAAAATTATCACTTAATACTTTCCTAATCTAATTAAACTCGAAAATCATTAATTTAGATTTTTTTTAATCGAAAATCATTAAATATTATAAAGTCAAAATTAGTCAAGGTGTTTAATAACTTTCCTAAACACTATATTCTCCAACTAATGAATGCCCCATCTTCCTCCACAAGACAATCAATCGTTCATCCATCTAGGTAAGCACATATTCGATTTCTTTTTTAGAGATTTACATTCTTTTCCTCAAACAATATCAATCACTTTAAACCCTAATCCTTGAAAAAAAACATCAGTAAAGGTATTTGTTTCTTCACCTATCTTCGTTTCATTCTGTTAATTCATTTTCATTCTGTTTATTGCTTAATTGACAGTAAAGATTTACATTCGTTTTCTTCACCTTTCACTTGATTGACATGTTTTATTGCTTCATCATTTTTATTCTGTTTATGTTATCTTTCAAATTAGATTTAATGTTCGGATCTTTCTCTGTATTTCAGATCTGCTAATTCGTTTTTGCATTTATCTTTCTAAAACGTTACTGATTGTATATGTTAATTCGTTGTTTTATATATTTTTTTAATAACTTGTGAATGTGTTGTTTTGGGATTCGTTCAGAATGTAAACCGCCGTTATCATTGAGATCCCCGATTAGGTTTCGTTCCTGCTGTAATGTTCGGTCGTAAACAAACTTCAAAACTCATGCGGTACCGTTCACTATATTTTTTTATTTGCATTTGTTTTGTTTTTATTTTGTATTTAATTTATTTGTTACTAAAGATTTCTGGGTTTTTCGTTTTGTAAACTGAAGTTGGGTTCTTGAATTCTGGGTTTATTAAAGTTGTATAAAGTTTGCTTTCTTTGGTATTCTAAAGGTACGCCCACCAAGTGTTCGTAAAATTGTGTAAGTGAACTTTTTCATATTATTTTTTAGTGTTCTTTTTTGTTTAAAATAATTTACAACGACATTAATGATTAGTTATTTTTATGCTTGCCAAATGGAGTCTACTAGGATGCAGACAATAATGCAACAGCTACTCTAAAAACAAGTTCATCATCAACCTGTGAAAGAAATTGAAAAATATGTAAACCATTTTTGAATACATTGAATAATGCCTTTTTACAGGTAATAATTTACTTACCATGTAACTAATTACTATACAAATATATGCATTGTTCTATGTGATTAAGTGTCATCTATTTATTTAACAGAGAAACCAGATTACTTGGAATTCACAGAAGATTATTATTGCATTTGTGTTAGAGGTAAGTTCGTCATCTAATTGTATTATACCCTTATGATTTTCTGTGGATTCAACAATTCTTCATATATTATCCTTTGTTTGCTCAAGGTAATAGTACTCTGGCAGATTCTTGCATAGAGCAATTGGAGTTTATTGTTGCACGGGCACAAAGGATTGGAGATCCAAAATATCAACAGAAGGTACATGATTTTGCTCTTTAGTGTTAACAATTCTTGCATTTTGATATTTATTATGATTTATACAATATTGGAAACATCTAATGTTAATAATTATAATTACCATATCATTAATAACCTTTAAACACAAAATTATTAATCAAATATAAATACATTTATAAATTTACTTTTAAACATTCAAAATCAAAATTTAAAAAAAAAATCGGTTTTTAAAATTAAAGACATTTAAACACAAAATAAATGCTTAATTCTTTGATTTGTCACATTACTATTTTTAGCGTATAATTAGCATTTATCATGATTTACACAATATTGGAAACATCTAATGTTAATAATTATGATTACCATTTCATTAATAACATTTAAACACAAAATTATTAATCATATATAAATATAAATACATTTATAAACAAAGTTAAATTTGAATTTTTTTCATCACACTTAATACGTCTATTTTCAATTGAATTACTTTATTTTCAAACATTCAAAATCAAAATTTTAAAAAAATTACGGTTTTTTAAAATTAAAGTCATTTAAACACAAAATAAATGCTTAATTCTTTGATTTGTCACGTTACTATTTTTAGCGTATAATTGGCATTTATCATGATTTACACAATATTGGAAACATCTAATGTTAATAATTATGATTACCATTTCATTAATAATTTTTAAACACAAAATTATTAATCATATATAAATACATTTATAAATTTATTTTTAAACATTTAAAATCAAAAGTTAAAAAAAAACCGGTTTTTAAAATTAAAGACATTTAAACACAAAATAAATGCTTAATTCTTTGATTTGTCACATTACTATTTTTAGCGTATAATTAGCATTTATCATGATTTACACAATATTGGAAACATCTAATGTTAATAATTATGATTACCATTTCATTAATAACATTTAAACACAAAATTATTAATCATATATAAATATAAATACATTTATAAACAAAGTTAAATTTGAATTTTTTTCATCACACTTAATACGTCTATTTTCAATTGAATTACTTTATTTTCAAACATTCAAAATCAAAATTTTAAAAAAATTACGGTTTTTAAAATTAAAGTCATTTAAACACAAAATAAATGCTTAATTCTTTGATTTGTCACGTTACTATTTTTAGCATATAATTGGCATTTATCATGAGTTACACAATATTGGAAACATCTAATGTTAATAATTATGATTACCATTTCATTAATAACTTTTAAACACAAAATTATTAATCGTATATAAATACATTTATAAATTTATTTTCCCGCGATTAAAATCAAAATTTAAAAAAAAAACTGGTTTTTAAAATTAAAGACATTTAAACACAAAATAAATGCTTAATTATTTGATTTGTCACATTACTATTTTTAGCATATAATTAGCATTTATCATGATTTACACCATATTGGAAACATCTAATGTTAATAATTATGATTACCATTTCATTAATAACATTTAAACACAAAATTATTAATCATATATAAATATAAATACATTTATAAACAAAGTTAAATTTGAATTTTTTTCATCACAATTATTACGTCTATTTTCAATTGAATTACTTTATTTTCAAACATTCAAAATCAAAATTTAAAAATGAATACGGTTTTTAAATTTAAAGACATTTAAACACTAAATAAATGCTTAATTCTTTGATTTGTCACATTACTATTTTTAACGTATAATTAGCATTTATCGTGAGTTACACAATATTGGAAACATCTAATGTTAATAATTATGATTACCATTTAATTAATAACCTTTAAACATAAAATTATTAATCATATATAAATACATTTATAAATTTATTTTTAAACATTCAAAATCAAAATTTAAAAAAAATCCAGTTTTTAAAATTAAAGACATTTAAACACAAAATAAATGCTGAATTATTTGATTTGTCACATTACTATTTTTAGCGTATAAATAGCATCTATAAGGTAATAGTCGGTTAAAATTATTGAGTAATGCTCCTTTTACTTATACATGGGTCACTTTAGATAATGTTCCTTCCTATAAACGGGTCAAATTAGGTAATAGTCGGTTAAAATGTTGTTTTAGTGGTGTAGGTTCATGTTTGTTTACTTATAAATTGGTCGATTTGGGTAATGTTCAACTTTTCCAATGGGTCAAATAGGGTAAAAGTCGCCAACAGTGTGTTTATGGTGTTTTGATTAGATTGATGTTCCTTTTACTTATACATAGGCCATAGGTGAATTGGGGCAATCTTCCCTTTTCTTAACGGGTTGATTTGGGTAATGTTTGCCTTTTCAAATATGTCAAATAGAATAAAATGTGCTCAAAGCTTTTTTAGCGGGTCGATATGGGTAATGCTCATCTTCTCAGACGTGTCAAATTAAATTGTGAAATTTAGGTGGTAGTTAGTTTCTTATTTTTATTTTTATTACTTTCTTATTGTTGAATATGCCATAAGTCTATTTTTAACACATACCATTTAAGTCGCTTTATTCAGGTTGGATTGTATTTAAGAAACCCTGTATTCTCACATGGCCAGCTTTATGTCGCATTGTCAAGAGTTAAAAGCAGGGCAGGCGTGAAGTTACTTATACTTGATGCTGGTGGGAAAGTGATGACTAAAACAAAAAATGTGGTTTATAAGGAAATTTTCAGCGATATTTGAATAAATGTGTATTCGTTGCTTTTAAATTTTAATAAAATTTTACTACTTTATTTTTCTTATACGTTATACTACTCCAAATAATCGTACGTTGTTGAACTGCGTGTCAACGCGGGCAAATATCTAGTTAGTTAATAAACAACTTTTTCTAACACCAACTTTTTTGCATTTCATAATAATAAAGGTAAATTTACAGCATGATGGTAGATAGGGGTGAGCAAATGTCGGTTTGGTTCGGTTTTTACATATAACCGAAACCAATAACCGAAGTTCGGTTTTAAGAAAAACCATAACCAAAATCTTTCGGTTACGTCGGTTCGGTTAATTTGGTTAATATGTCAGTTATCGGTTCGGTTTCGGTTATGTTCGGTTAAAATCCAAGCATAAAACTTGTGCAAAATTATAAAATTTAACTATATTAATAAGTGAATCGATTTGAACAGTGATTTAGCCATTTTGGTAATTCTTATTTTTATGTAGGGACATTCTGGTAATTGCATCTTCTTATAACCACACCTCACTCACCTGCTTGCTATACACGTGTTCTCCTATCTCATTTGCTACACACGCGTCTTCCCATGTCTCATGCCACCGTAAAGGCATAAACCACAACCACCATCTCTCTGCAGCTCCCGATTTGTCGCCGTATGACATACCATCACCATCACCGACACCTTCTTCTCCTTCCTCAACCACAACTCCACCAACAGCCCACGTGTTAAGGTGATTTTTGATTTCGATTACATGGCTATGATGACTAGCTCATGGTAGTTGCCTAGCGTGGCAGAATCGGTGGACAGCAAGTGTGACCTTCTTAGCTTGCAAACTCGATTGCAAGCATGGCGTTCTAATACGCAGATCTGAGCCGAATTTGTGTTCCGTTTGCATCAATTGCCCTCCATCAGAGGTTTGTATAATGCTGATATTATACTATATTAATAATCTAATAAAGCATTTGAACAGTGATTTCGATTTTGGTTTTTTTTAACTTTGTATGTGAATAAGTATTTAAGAGGTGGATTAGGTTTTCACGGTGGTCCTTGGTGGTTATACCTCCTATTTAGCATGCATTTATTTAATGTTGAATTTTATTGTTTTCAAGATCATATTGTGGTGGATATTCTCTAAATTTTTCTTCAGATTATCTTTATAATTTCAAAATTGGGGTATTGGGATTGGATTAAATCTTTATTTTGTGGGTATTTCACTCCTGCTTTAATTTGGGGTTTATAGGATAAAATATTTTATTGTAAATGATAAATTTCAAAACCCAACTTTCTTTAATTTTTTTTTTTATTTATGGTTTATTCATTGTCAAATAGTGTTGTTAAGGTGAAATCCAAGGTTAGTATGACATGAAAATTAAGTTTTGTCCAAGAACAAATTATTGATGGTTATGAACAAAATCTGTACAAGTTATATTGTTTACCCTTTGATTGTACTATGTGAAATAGAAAACTGAGTTTTTAAAGCTTAAAATTGGTACTACTTTATTACAAAGCAACAATTTTCAAATTCAAAGCAATAGCTATTTTTTCTGGAACGACAAGGCAATAACTAAATATCAGTTCAAATTGTGCATTAAGGATTTGTACATTACTCTGTTGTTAAATAAGGCTAACATAAGTCTTTGTTGTGCTTTCTTCATTCGGAAAGTTTTGCTTTTTCTTCTCATAATGTTTGAATCTTTTTGTAGTGAAGGTGAGTTTGATGAACATCTTTTATAAAAATATATAATTGAAAATTTTCTTATCTGTGTTTAAATTTAAGTTTTCATTAATTGCTGGTCATATAAGGTTCACTGCAAGGGATTCTACATATTGCTTAAAGACTTTTTATTTGTGATGGCTTTTAATGTTATTCATATAATTGCAGGAAATAAGAGAGATAGGAATGACATAAGCAGCATATGGTACATGTTTTTTCATGAAAAGGTCAGTTTTACTATTACAAACTTCTTAATAATAAAAATTGTTGACCTTACTGCAGATTGAATGTTTTACTTTGAATTTTGAAACACTTTTAACTCTTTAGAGGATTAACATTGAAGATGTGAGTTTTTTTAGGGCCATGTTGAAATGTATTGTATATACAGATTTTGGATTGCTGAAAATGTAGTGTCAAATAATTAAGTGTTAATTGGGGTAGAGTTGGCATTGGGATGAAGTTGGTGAAAGTGATGAAGAAAGGGATAAGGCGCTTCTTCAAATAGAACAAGAGTGTCTGAATGTGTATAAGAGTAAAGTTGAACAGGCTGCAAAGTCAAAAGAACATCTTCTTCAAACACTTGAAGATGCTAAACTTGAATTCTCCACTCTTCTCAAATCCCATGGAGAGAAATCTGTTCTTAACATTGTGAGTAACGGGCCTAGCCACCTTCACTTTTAGAGATTATATGCTTAACATTATGGATGAAATGTAGCATTTGTAATATCTGTCATAGGACATTGTTCATCTTTATGTGTTTTAATACTTTAAATGCAGCCCGAGAAGACTTCTGGAACCATCAATGAACAGCTTGCTTCTATCGCACCGGCTTTAGAACAACTGTGGAAGAAGAAAGAAGCGAGGATAAAAGAGTTTTCAGATGTGCAGGGACAAATTAAAAAAATATGTGGAGAAATCGCGGGGAGTAATGAACTGGCAGGTAGCGCTACGGTTGAGGTGTCTGATCTTTCGTCAAAAAAGTTAAAAGAATTTCAAAATCGTCTTCAGAACTTCAGAAAGAAAAGGTACATAATTTTCACAGGACCATTTAGATCAATTTAATAGGATCAATTGTGATGAACAATTATATTTGAGTGTGCACAAGATATGTGCAGGGACTCCATTGAACAGAGGGTTTGGAAGAAACAAATATAGACACAAACAACAATCTATTGTGGTGTAGGCCTGTAACAGATTAATCCTACACCTGCTTTGGCAGCAACTTCTGTTATGAAAAGCATCTCAGGTTCTAATCTCCTTTTCTCTTCATTAGACTTTTGCTTTGCAATTTCCTTCATATTTGCCTAGGCGCATAGACGCTTATTCGCTTATGCGCTAAGGCATTTGATTCGCTTGGGCGCATAGACTATTCGCCTAGGCGCATAGATGCTTATTTGCTTAGGCACGTAGGCGCCTAGACGAATAGGCGCCGGTCGCCAAAAAAAAAATAGCAACACTTTTCCATTCTCTATAATATTTTCGCCTAGGCACACAGGCCTTTGATTCGCATAGGCGCGTATAGGAGCGAGGCATTTGATTCGCATAGGCGCGTAGGTGCCTAGGCGAATAAGCGCCAAGGCAAATAGGCACTTGAGCGTTTGATTCGCTTAGGCGCATAGACTATTCGCCTTGGCGCATAGACGCTTATTCGCTTAGGCGCTAAGGCATTTGATTCGCTTAGCCGCGTAGGCACCTAGACGAATAGGCACCATTCGCCAAAAAGAAAAGCAAGAATTTTCCATTTTCTATAATATTTTCACCTGGGCGCATATTATCTGAATTTCTATTCTTTTTGTTTGTGAAATTTTTTTATTGCATCCTTGCAGGTGATTTTTAATCGGCACTGGAAGTTGGAACTGATTGGTTTTACGAGTGAGTTTTAATTGAATTCCTACATAAGGGCTAAAGAATATTTGATTTTGTTGTGCTCTTGATTCATACAATGCACGTATACAGTTGCCCGCAGATGTCATTCTTGACAAATTAAAGAGCTATTAGGAGGTATTGTACAAGTAAATATATCTTTTATTTCTTCTACATCATTGAGCAATATCCTTTCTTAATTTTCTTTAATGGCATTTGCACACATGGTGTTCATAGGCTGGGAGAGTTAGGCAGAAGCAAAATTATAAGGATGAGTGGCCTATAACATTAAGATTTACACTGATGAACATCAAAACAACAAAGGATATGTTGCTTTGGTTTAAGAGGATCCTTCCATAACACCATCCGTCAGCAGGTGTTACAACAGTGCACGCCCACCTTTATGGCCTATAAATATACTCCAACGGCCCCTTCTGCATATGGTCAGCGTATATATAGTGTTAGTTACTTCTTAATATACGATCACATATTCTGTATAGGTTATACATAGTGTTGGTTACTTTTTTTTTCTATAACCTTCATGTATATAAATAGGACCTGGACATATGCATTCTGCATCATTTATAATCATATATATTCATGACTTGCATTGATTAGTATTAATAATTTTAGTCGATAATTAAGTAAACATATGATAGGGACATAATTGCTATATTGTATTATAAGCTTAAGCAATCTATTAGGTTTTTTTGCAAGTTAGGCCTAAAAGATATTCATGTTTGCTGTTGTAGTGTATAATTATACTATTTGTTAGGGGAAACAACAGTTAGTAAACGTGGTATGACTTGGAATTTGTTCGGATACTTTGATTGAGTCGTTTAATGGCTCACTTAGTTACTTCAATGTTTGCTTTTCAGCTTAAATATCCAGATGGTTGCTCGGAAACTAGATACGATCAGAGTGGTTAGTATCATGACAAGTTAAACGGGTGTCTTTTGAAGCTAGATTTCTTTAGATCAGCAGAGCCAAATGGATGCTACTTTGGGCGGCGCAAGGTATGGTGATGCATTGCATGATATGATTCAGAGTTTCATCTTTATCAATTCAATGTTTTATGTTTCATACATAAATTTAAGTGCTTCTTATTATTGTTAACTTGCATCATTACTTGATCTATGTATACTTCTTTCTGAAATTTTGTGGTCTGTAATATTTCATTGATAATAGTCTTATTATTAGTTTAATTGTTAGTCAAATGGATGTTGCTATCACGCTTATGACATGATAGGCAAACAAAGATGAGGATCCTATAAAGAGGAGGTTAGTAATGGTGTATACACATACCAGCCGACTGCTATATGTTTTAAGCTACAAGAGCTTTGAGTAAACAAGCAAAGAAGAGAGTGCGTTTTTAAGCTGTGCGGGTGGAATTAGCACTTGGGAAATTATTTTGTATATTCAAATGGTTATATATTTTTTAAAGGCATTCAAATTGTTATATAAAGTTTCTTATGTCATACATGTAATATGTAATATGCAATATTGTAATAGCGCGACGCAACGCGCGCGGATAAAAAACCTAGTTAAAATAGTAAGTAAAGTGTTTGGATTTTTTTCAAGAATACAAATATATAAGAAATCGCAAGAAAAATACATGAAATACCGAGGAAACAAATAGAAAAATGCTTCAATTATATGGATATACATGAAAAATGCATGAGTTACATAAAAAAAATATTTCAAATGCATAGATACACATGAAAGATACCGAAAATACATGAAAATATGTTCCAAATACATAGATATATGTATGAAAAATACATAAGTATATAACTATCGGTTCGGTTTCGGTTATTTCGGTTATGAAAGAAGAGAAAACCGAAACCGTAACCAAATGGTTCGGTTTTGGCCATATGTTAACCGTAACCGATCGGTTAATTCGGTTTCAGTTATTTTCGGTTGGTTATCGGTTTTAGTATGCTCACCCCTAATGGCAGACAAACGGACAACAAGTTACCTAGTAACCCCCTTTTAAATAGCAAAGTCTATCATACTGAAAAGCTTAAATAAGAAATATATAACAAAATTAAGCACAATTTATCATGTAAACAAAACTTAAGTTCAAAAAAATCTAAACAAAACTAAATTAAAATAAGAACAAAAACCAGTTAAATAAACACAATTGAAAAAAAAAAAAAAAACAATCTACAAATTAATAGGGAATTAGAGACTTACATAGTGTGGTGTGCCCTAAATTATCACTTGTGCCCATGTTAGCCTCATTATTTCACTTATTTTTCACATGAATAAACTTTTTTGACAAATGATATTGGGGGATATCACCGGGGCACTTTCCAAATCAATCATACTTCACCAATCCATCAAGCTATATCACCTCATCAATTTAAATAATGGGTTTCAAATAATCTCATATTCAATTTTAAGAGTTATGATAGCTCTTAACAAGAATGGTGATGGACCTTATTACGCCATAAGTGATCAGTATAGACATGTTTGATTGAGTTAGATTAACCAATAGTGACTTTTACTAGCCAAGATAGCTCGTAGTAAGTTATAATGAGTCATATATGTCATACGTGTGATACCCCGCAAATTCAGGTTCTCACTTTAACTAAACTCTAGTTACGTTCCTTGCATTATACTTAACTAGGGTTAGTTAGATAGGACACAGTTGCATTGTTGTGAGTTAATAACTGAATACATGATTAGTGAACCTCGGACGTTGGTGAATAATGAAGTATAATAATAATGAGTTAACTAATTTGGATTGATTGCGATTATGTGTCTCTATGATATTCGGTGAAATTATGTGAAAACCATATGTCATTTGTGTGAACCTAAACCGAATACGTTAATGAAATCGTTAAAGGTGGACCATTAGGTTGATTAGGGTCTTAACGCATGGGGTTGCACTTATTACGGTCCGAAATAACGAAAACGTCGAAAGAAAACACGCCGGGGGAGGAAACGGGCCACCCACGCGGGCCGAAGCCCTGTGAGCGGCCGCTCACAGAGGCCGAGCGGCCGCGCGCGGAGCCCTGACGACTCTAAACCGCCTCAAACACCTATTTAAGCAACCTTAAGCCTCTTGTAACACCTAAACACAAACCCTAATCGTCCCTACTGCCCTACCTACGAATTATTAACCCCAAACAACATGCTAAAGCTCAAGAACATCGATTGGGAAGCTCCAAAGGCGTTCGGTTGATTGTATCGAAGAGCTTGGGGTATACTCCTTAATCCTTTACGCTTTAATCTTATTTTATGTTATAAAAATCATATAAAAAGGTTTTTCCAGGTCTGAAAGCTTTTGATAATTATTAAAACTTGAGGTTTTTGAAGATTAAACAAATTAAACATGATGATAAGCGATTAGTAATATCATAGGTTACTTGTTGCGCAAGTTGTTGAAGTTTTGATCACTAAAGTTGTAATCTTTGCATGTATAATGATAGAATCTGATCACAATAGGTATTAGGAATGTTTGGTAATGGTTATTGATGATTGTTGATTGTTTGCATGCACACGGTAGTCGTTTAAAGAAAGATTTAGGCGTAACTAAAATCTGGACAGAATGATTAGGTGAACTATTAGGGGCTGTAACACGACTTTAACATGATGATTTTGGTATTTTCTTTGCATGATTAAATCACACCTGGTCTTAGCTTTTCATAATGGGTAAAATCAAGTGATTTGGACGTCGGTTGAGTTGTTTTTGGAATTTTCTTTGAAAATAGCTCATATCAGAATTTCGGGTTAATAAACTGAGTCGACTTTGAGTCATCATAACTCGAGTTTTATAAAGAGTTGGGTTATGAAATTTTTACAGAAGGTTAACATTGGAGTAATTTGAGTTTTCCAGGTAGATTCATCCCGTTTGGATGAATGCACAATTTTTGGGAATTTTTCTACCAAATGGACCTGTTATGAAAGTTTTCTGAACATAGCTGTGTTGAACGAATTTTAATTATTTTTGTGTTTGGATTTAAGACAAAGAAAAAAATAGGGGTTGTTATCCCAAAGAATATTCAGTAAAAATTTGGGAGATTAACTCACTGCTTAACTATTTTAAATAAATTAGTTTTGATGACGCACAATCTGTCCTAAAAACACAGTGTAACACCCCAACCGATGGCGGAATCATCGAGGTGCCACGTAGTGACGATTGTTCAAAAGCTCATGGTACTAAAATGTAAATATATGATTATTGAATATTGTTTCACAACATGTGAAATTAAATACAAGACAACAAAATAAAGATAATTGATTGATTTAATCTAAGTCCAAAGTCCTATGTGAAGCGTCAAGCAGCTTATCCTTAAACATGCACGAAAATAATTTTGTCAACATATGATGTTGGTGAGTACTACTTAGTTTTGTACATATAGTATAAGTTTGAAAGGTAGTACAATTCATGTGTCTAGCATCACCAAGGCATTATGTAAACACGCAAGTAACCAAACAAGACAAAGATCAAATGTAAAGTTTGTACAATGTAATTGATAATGAGCACCTCAACACGTGTGAGTCTAAAAGAGCACCATAACACAAAGTTATGTCTAAATGAGCACCGTAACATAAGTTACGTCTAAATGAGCACCATAACATAAGTTATGTCTGTATGTAAAGAGCACCATAACATAAGTTATGTCTGTATGTAAAGAGCACCATAACACAAAGTTATGTCTGTATGTATGATTTTGTATGTAAGCTATGTTCATGTTCAAGCATAAGCACAAAGATAATCAAGACACGTATATGAATTGTAAATGAATAAGAATGTATGTGTAAGTGAATATGAAAGTTTTGTATACTTGTGCATGAATCACCCCAAAAAGTTGTAAAGGCGAAAAAGGGGATAAGTAATACTCACCTTAGCAAGGTGTTAAGTCTTGTGTAATTGAATAAGTGTATTCCAACGTTGCCAAGTATCACCCTATGTATAATGTAATAAATAAGTCTAAGTCTATTTGGTCTATAAGTATTTTCTAGGGCTTCGAATTAGGGATAAACGTTTATTTGATTAATAAACAAATTGTTTATTAAATATAAGAAATTTATTAAAAAAAATAAATAAAAGTCTCTTTGTAAAATTTTAAGTTGAATATAGACACAACATAAGGTTTTGAGTATGAAAATAATTTTTATAAAATTATTTTCTTGAAAATAGAATATTTAATCTAATTATTTCAAATTGTCAAAATATGACTTTAATATCTAAAAATATTAAAGTTAAAGAATTTCTGAATTAAAAATTGTATTTCAGTTCTAGATAGTTAGAAATAATTTATATAAAATTTTAGTGCAAAAATATTGAAAAATGAATTTATTATGAATTATTTATGATTAAAATAACAAAAATTAATTAAAAATATAAAATGAACAGTTTTCAGAAATAAAAATAATTTCAGAAAAGCTTAATGTTATAAAAACTCAGAATAATTTTTGTAGAATTTTATGAAATCGTTTTGATATTTTTAAAGAATTTTAAAAGTATAATTGAATAAATTTATAATATTTATAATATATATAAAATAAATGATTTTTGAAAATCTAGAAATTTTATAATAAAGTTTAACATTTGGACAACATAATATAATTTTTATAGAGTTCATAAATCATATTTGGTATTTTTAATTCGTTTTTTTAAAAAAAAAATAATAACTAAAAGATACAAAAAGAAAAGTCTAAAAAAAATATTTGCAGCTAGCAAGAATCGAACCCTCAGTTAAGACCGGTTCAATGGTTCAATCACACACATGCTACCAGCTGGTCTGTGAGTTATTTGGTGTTATGTTTCAAACTGTTTAAACTTTAAACCGTTTCTACGAGTAGCCATCTTCCCCAATTCAACTAAGAACCCTAGTTTTATCAATTGATCCAATTAACAAGAATTAACCCCAGGGACTATGGGGTTATTAATTGGACCATATCAAAGAACAAAAACATGTATTTAATCGGGGCTTACAATGCACGAGGCTATCCAGAAGATCGAGTCAACAAAAAAGTCAACGGGTCTTGAAATCGTGAATTTAAAGCTTGAACAGAAAGATTTGAGAGGAGGGAAAGAATTTTCGGCACATTTAGCTTGTTTAGGACGTATCAATTTATAGTGTGTGGCTCGGTTTAGTGAAATGGAAGGTTTGACCGTGGTTTAATTATTCTCGCGTAATTAGCATCATTTGGTAAGCTTTTTAAACGATTCTTGCGTGGTAATCACGCGTATTAATTGCCATACTATATCAACGAAGCAATCCGAGTTATTACCATGATTGTTTGAATGAAATTGGTCAAAAAGCCTGGTTTGGTTCGTCCCTGTTGCTGCGAGAATGTGACAGAAGGAAATAGCATGGGTCGCTGTTGTGTATAAAGGAATTAGGAGTCCAAAACTTTCAACAAGCATCTTGTGGCTTAGTGGTGGTGTGTGCGTGGTGTTTAAAGGTCGGACCGGCTCCTGCCCGGGTTCGAGTCCCGGCGGGAGCGAAATCTTTTTTTTGTTTTTGTTTAAAGCAGCAAGGGAGAGGGCTTGGGCCAGCTTTGTGTTGGGCTAGGCTTGGAGTATTGGGCCAAAAATGGATAAAAGGGATATGGATTTGGGTTGTGTTGGGTTGGGTTTAAGAGTGGTTTAGGCTAGAAAATGGATAAAAGGGATATTATTATTTATTATCATCATTATTATTATTATTATTATTATTATTATTGTTGTTGTTGTATAAAAATAAAAATATAATGAAAAAGTGACGGATGTCACAGCATCCCCTACTTTTAGAAACTTCGTCCCGAAGTTAATAGTAACATAGGGTTATGGATGTTAGGGTAAAAGTTAAGATAACTGTGGTTTGGAAAATTCGAATGATTTGGATATGAGGTTTGATAGGTGTGAGTTAAGGGTTTTGATTAGGTTCGTCTAGAATAATAAGGAGAATAAGAATCTAGTAACTCATTAAACTTTAAGTTTTAGGACTCCTAAAATAATTGCATGAGTTGATTGACTACAGAAAGACTAAATGAACTACCAAATAACTAGAGTTTGTTCCTGGTCCGACTTCCAGTCTCACTTTCAATGCATCATTAGTGTTTGTATACAGGGTGTACCGCAGCTAACCCACCACACCTTTGATACCTTGAAAACGTACTGGACGCCTACCAAAAACTCTAATAGAATTTCACACTACCCTAACGCACCTGTAAATTCATGATTACGTTCCGGACCGGAATCATCAATTTACCTTACATTAGGGTTTTATGTCCTTCTATGATCCTAATCTAACACACATTAAAGCAAATAAGTTTCACAAAAAGATGACACAACAACACGTTTATCAATGAAATGAGGCCATGTAGTAATGAGGTCAATTGCGTTGATTTGCAATGACTTGTAAGCATAACAGTTTTTAAGTATGGGCTACCACTCGTCCGAGGAGCCCTTTAAATGAAATACACACATGCAAGCAAGTTTGTAAGTACTACAACCATTAAGTGTAAGTGTTATCATGAATAATTAAATGTTTACGAGTATCATGAATAATTAGATGTTCAATGAATAGTCAAATTAAGGGAAGAATCAAGTTTCATGTAATAACCAATGATGTTTTTAGAAAAGCTCTGTATGATCAAGTATCGAGTTTTTAGTAGTTTGGTTTTCATGAAAATCAAGTCCAAATATTTCAATACGATGTAAGGTAGAGTCTGAAACTTATACGATTTAAGATAAACGTAACCGAATTTGATAAATTTCCAATCTGTGTACGTACACAATAGTATGCAAGGAAATTTCTAGATGTTATATGCCTATGAGTATGACATAATTGGGTACAAAATGATAATAAGATCAAGAAAATGAAAACACGAGTATCATGAATAATTAAATGTCCAGTGAATAGTCAAATTAAGGGGAAATCAAGTTTCACAAACAATGATGTTTTGGAAAAAAATCCTGTAGAATCAAGTATCAGGTTTTTAGTAGTTTGATTATCATGGGTAACTAGTTCATGTGTGAGGAGGTGAAGGATTTGAATTTAGTCCTTGAGAGGATGATGAAAAATCTTGAAGCAGAATCAAGGTTGTGAGAGATAGCGTATGTGAAGATAGTTGATAAAGAGTTTATTTTATAGTAAGGAGATTATGTAGCAGTGTAAATTTTGGGATTTGGATCAAAGGTTATAATCAAGTGTATAGGAAAACATGATTGTGGTATATGCCAAATGTTGTAAAAATTTGAAAAAGTTGAAAATGAGTGAGTGTCGATGGAGAATCTAGAGACTAGATATTATTCCTATGAAAAAAAAAATTATTTTCAAAATTGGTTTTGTACATAAGGCAAAAGTTGTTAAATAGTACAAGCTAAGTAGGCTTTGATTAAAATATTCCTGTTAGTTGGGGATTTCAAACATGACATTAGGTTTTGAAGATCGAGGTTTTATTAGTGATTTTTAATAGTTTAAAGCATTATATAGAAAATCGTTTGTTACGTCAATAAATAAACAATTGAATTTAAGTTCGAGGAAAATATGTACTTTGTAAAGTTACTAGGTAATACAACAAGTTTTAGAAATCTTTAGTTTGTGCTAAAGTATGAGGTTATAGTTTTTTTTAAAATAAATAACATATGGAGAAATGAAATATTATGATTTGGGTAGGGTGTTGAATATTCAAAAAAAATGGCTAAGATGGTAAGGTGAAGTGCGATTGTGAAATCCATAGATGGTTATGAAAGTATGAACTTGTAAGCAATATATGAAAATCGTGAAATACAAAATATTGTATATGAATCGAGAGAGTATTTTTGAAAAAGCTTGCATAAAATGCTTGGAGTGCCCTTGTCTAGCTGTAAAGCCCAACAAGAACGTTGACTTTTCAAAGGAATTGAACCCAATGGTGATCAAAGAAGACATGCTTTAGCCTATAAGTGGACACTCACTCCAGGAATCCCCAGGTAAGCATAACAGGTCCGTTATTGGATTTATGCGCTATGCTTGCCTATGCCAGAAAACCCAGTGTACAGGCGTCCACCCTTCCAGATTGCACATGTCCTATCACACTCATTAAAGCTCAACAACTTTGAAGGAGCAAAAATAAGAGTAGGCATTATGCCTAAGAGTGTCTTCATGAAAGGTACTGCTCCCGTTCCATGGTGATGTAGGCTTTCCACTCCTTGTAGGACACCATCTCTATGCACCATGATGAAAGATGAGAAGAAATGGAGAAGAAGAGAAGATAGAGGGAGGAAAGTAGAGAGAAATGAGGGTAAGGTAATTTAGAAAATATTATGCATGAAAGTTCGGTTATAGTCTAGGACATTTTATCTAATAACCTAGTTCCCTATAACCATGGCTCTGATACCAATCTGTAACACCCCAACCGATGGCGGAATCATCGAGGTCCCACGTAGTGACGATTGTTCAAAAGCTCATGGTACTAAAATGTAAATATATGATTATTGAATATTGTTTTACAACATGTGAAATTAAATACAAGACAACAAAATAAAGATAATTGATTGATTTAATCTAAGTCCAAAGTCCTATGTGAAGCGTCAAGCAGCTTATCCTTAAACATGCACGAAAATAATTTTGTCAACATATGATGTTGGTGAGTACTACTTAGTTTTGTACATATAGTATAAGTTTGAAAAGTAGTACAATTCATGTGTCTAGCATCACTAAGGCATTATGTAAACACGCAAGTAACCAAACAAGACAAAGATCAAATGTAAAGTTTGTACAATGTAATTGATAATGAGCACCTCAACACGTGTGAGTCTAAAAGAGCACCATAACACAAAGTTATGTCTAAATGAGCACCGTAACATAAGTTACGTCTAAATGAGCACCATAACATAAGTTATGTCTGTATGTAAAGAGCACCATAACATAAGTTATGTCTGTATGTAAAGAGCACCATAACACAACGTTATGTCTGTATGTATGATTTTGTATGTAAGCTACGTTCATGTTCAAGCATAAGCACAAAGATAATCAAGACACGTATATGAATTGTAAATGAATAAGAATGCATGTGTAAGTGAATATGAAAGTTTTGTATACTTGTGCATGAATCACCCCAAAAAGTTGTAAAAGCGAAAAAGGGGATAAGTAATACTCACCTTAGCAAGGTGTTAAGTCTTGTGTAATTGAATAAGTGTATTCCAATGTTGCCAAGTATCACCCTATGTATAATATAATAAATAAGTCTAAGTCTATTTGGTCTATAAGTATTTTCTAGGGCTTCGAATTGGGGACAAACGTTTATTTGATTAATAAACAAATTGTTTATTAAATATAAGAAATTTATTAAAAAAATAAATAAAAGTCTCTTTGTAAAATTTTAAGTTGAATATAGTCACAACATAAGGTTTTGAGTATAAAATAATTTTTATAAAATTATTTTCTTGAAAATAGAATATTTAATCTAATTATTTCAAATTGTCAAAATATGACTTTAATATCTAAAAATATTAAAATTAAAGAATTTCTGAATTAAAAATTGTATTTCAGTTCTAGATAGTTAGAAATAATTTATATAAAATTTTGGTGCAAAAATATTGAAAAATGAATTTATTATGAATTATTTATGATTAAAATAACAAAAATTAATTAAAAATATAAAATGAACAGTTTTTCAGAAATAAAAATTATTTCAGAAAATCTTAATGTTATAAAAACTCAGAATAATTTTTGTAGAATTTTATGAAATCGTTTTGATATTTTTATAGAATTTTATAAGTATAATTGAATAAACTTATAATATTTATAATATATATAAAATAAATGATTTTTGAAAATCTAGAAATTTTATAATAAAGTTTAACATTTGGACAACATAATATAATTTTTATAGAGTTTATAAATCATATTTGGTATTTTTAATTCGTTTTTTAAAAAAAAAAAATAATAACTAAAAGATACAAAAAGAAAAGTCCAAAAAAAATATTTGCAGCTAGCAAGAATCGAACCCTCAGTTAAGACCGGTTCAATGGTTCAATCACACACATGCTACCAGCTGGTCTGTGAGTTATTTGGTGTTATGTTTCAAACTGTTTAAACTTTAAACCGTTTCTGCGAGTAGCCATGTTCCCCAATTTAACTAAGAACCCTAGTTTTATCAATTGATCCAATTAACAAGAATTAACCCCAGGGACTATGGGGTTATTAATTGGACCATATCAAAGAACAAAAACATGTATTTAATCGGGGATTACAATGCACGAGGCTATCCAGAAGATCGAGTCAACAAAAAAGTCAACGGGTCTTGAAATCGTGAATATAAAGCTTGAACAGAAAGATTTGAGAGGAGGGAAAGAATTTTCGGCACATTTAGCTTGTTTAGGACGTATCAATTTATAGTGTGTGGCTCGGGTTAGTAAAATGGAAGGTTTGACCGTGGTTTAATTATTCTCGCGTAATTAGCATCATTTGGTAAGCTTTTTAAACGATTCCTTGCGTGGTAATCACGCGTATTAATTGCCATACTATATCAACGAAGCAATCCGAGTTATTACCATGACTGTTTGAATGAAATTGGTCAAAAAGCCTGGTTTGGTTCGTCCCTGTTGCTGCGAGAATGTGACAGAAGGAAACAGCATGGGTCGCTGTTGTGTATAAAGGAATTAGGAGTCCAAAACTTTCAACAAGCATCTTGTGGCTTAGTGGTGGTGTGTGCGTGGTGTTTAAAGGTCGGACCGGCTCCTGCCCGGGTTCGAGTCCCGGCGGGAGCGAAATCTTTTTTTTTTTTGTTTAAAGCAGCAAGGGAGAGGGCTTGGGCCGGCTTTGTGTTGGGCTAGGCTTGGAGTATTGGGCCGAAAATGGATAAAAGGGATATGGATTTGGGTTGTGTTGGGTTGGGTTTAAGAGTGGTTTAGGCTAGAAAATGGATAAAAGGGATAAAAGGGATATTATTATTTATTATCATTATTATTATTATTATTATTATTATTATTATTATTATTATTATTATTATTGTTGTTGTATAAAAATAAAAATATAATGAAAAAGTGACGGATGTCACAGCATCCCCTACTTTTAGAAACTTCGTCCCGAAGTTAATAGTAACATAGGGTTATGGATGTTAGGGTAAAAGTTAAGATAACTGTGGTTTGGAAAATTCGAATGATTTGGATATGAGGTTTGATAGGTGTGAGTTAAGGGTTTTGATTAGGTTCGTCTAGAATAATAAGGAGAATAAGAATCTAGTAACTCATTAAACTTTAAGTTTTAGGACTCCTAAAATAATTGCATGAGTTGATTGACTACAGAAAGACTAAATGAACTACCAAATAACTAGAGTTTGTTCCTGGTCCGACTTCCAGTCTCACTTTCAATGCATCATTAGTGTTTGTATACAGGGTGTACCGCAGCTAACCCACCACACCTTTGATACCTTGAAAACGTACTGGACGCCTACCAAAAACTCTAATAGAATTTCACACTACCCTAACGCACCTGTAAATTCATGATTACGTTCCGGACCGGAATCATCAATTTACCTTACATTAGGGTTTTATGTCCTTCTATGATCCTAATCTAACACACATTAAAGCAAATAAGTTTCACAAGAAGATGACACAACAACACGTTTATCAATGAAATGAGGCCATGTAGTAATGAGGTCAATTGCGTTGATTTGCAATGACTTGTAAGCATAACAGTTTTTTAAGTATGAGCTACCACTCGTCCGAGGAGCCCTTTAAATGAAATACACACATGCAAGCAAGTTTGTAAGTACTACAACCATTAAGTGTAAGTGTTATCATGAATAATTTAATGTTTACGAGTATCATGAATAATTAGATGTTCAATGAATAGTCAAATTAAGGGAAGAATCAAGTTTCATGTAATAACCAATGATGTTTTTAGAAAAGCTCTGTATGATCAAGTATCGAGTTTTTAGTAGTTTGGTTTTCATGAAAATCAAGACCAAATATTTCAATACGATGTAAGGTAGAGTCTGAAACTTATACGATTTAAGATAAACGTAACCGAATTTGATAAATTTCCAATCTGTGTACGTACACAATAGTATGCAAGGAAATTTCTAGATGTTATATGCCTATGAGTATGACATAATTGGGTACAAAATGATAATAAGATCAAGAAAATGAAAACACGAGTATCATGAATAATTAAATGTCCAGTGAATAGTCAAATTAAGGGGAAATCAAGTTTCACAAACAATGATGTTTTGGAAAAAAATCCTGTAGAATCAAGTATCAGGTTTTTAGTAGTTTGATTATCATGGGTAACTAGTTCATGTGTGAGGAGGTGAAGGATTTGAATTTAGTCCTTGAGAGGATGATGAAAAATCTTGAAGCAGAATCAAGGTTGTGAGAGATAGCGTATGTGAAGATAGTTGATAAAGAGTTTATTTTATAGTAAGGAGATTATGTAGCAGTGTAAATTTTGGGATTTGGATCAAAGGTTATAATCAAGTGTATAGGAAAACATGATTGTGGTATATGCCAAATATTGTAAAAATTTGAAAAAGTTGAAAATGAGTGAGTGTCGATGGAGAATCTAGAGACTAGATATTATTCCTATGAAAAAAAAAATTATTTTCAAAATTGGTTTTGTACATAAGGCAAAAGTTGTTAAATAGTACAAGCTAAGTAGGCTTTGATTAAAATATTCCTGTTAGTTGGAGATGATGTGATACCCCGCAAATTCAGGTTCTCACTTTAACTAAACTCTAGTTACGTTCCTTGCATTATACTTAACTAGGGTTAGTTAGATAGGACACACGTTGCATTGTTGTGAGTTAATAACTGAATACATGATTAGTGAACCTCGGACGTTGGTGAATAATGAAGTATAATAATAATGAGTTAACTAATTTGGATTGATTGCGATTATGTGTCTCTGTGATATTCGGTGAAATTATGTGAAAACCATATGTGATCATGTGAACCTAAACCGAATACGTTAATGAAATCGTTAAAGGTGGACCATTAGGTTGATTAGGGTCTTAACGCATGGGGTTGCACTTATTACGGTCCGAAATAACGAAAACCTCGAATGAAAACACGTCGGGGGACGAAACGGGCCACCCACACGGGCCGAAGCCTTGTGAGCGGCCGCTCACAGAGGCCGGGCGGCCGCGCGCGGAGCCCTGACGACTCTAAACCGCCTCAAACACCTATTTAAGCAACCTTAAGCCTCTTGTAACACCTAAACACAAACCCTAATCGTCCCTACTGCCCTACCTACGAATTATTAACCCCAAACAACCTGTTAAAGCTCAAGAACATCGATTGGGAAGCTCCAAAGGCGTTCGGTTGATTGTATCGAAGAGCTTGGGGTATACTCCTTAATCCTTTACGCTTTAATCTTATTTTTATGTTATAAAAATCATATAAAAAGGTTTGTCCAGGTCTGAAAGCTTTTGATAACTATTAAAACTTGAGGTTTTTGAAGATTAAACAAATTAAACATGATGATAGGCGATTAGTAATATCATAGGTTACTTGTTGCGCAAGTTGTTGAAGTTTTGATCACTAAAGTTGTAATCTTTGCATGTATAATGATAGAATCTGATCACAATAGGTATTAGGAATGTTTGGTAATGGTTATTGATGATTGTTGATTGTTTGTATACTTTAAAATCTGATCAAAGAAAGATTTTGAAAATTTTACATTGGATATTAGACAACTACTTTAAATTTTGTCAAATCATTGGTGATGATTCTTTTTTTTTAAAACCATACTTGACATTTACAACGCCTTTTGTTTCATAGAAACCTTCACTTGAAAGAAATTTCGAGACGAAATTTTCTAAAGTAGGGGAGACTGTGACAACCTACACCCTTGTCTTTCTCCAAGTTGCCATTTATAATCCTTATACTTTCTATCGTTTTCAAACTTAATAAAAATTGAGTTTCATTCAATCACTAAATTTTTAGTTGGAAAAGCCTACATGTTAACCGAACACGAAAATAGAAACAATATTTAAACATAATACATCTTGGCAATTGAAAACTTGTTTTATTTAAAAATTTGTACTATTCTTGTTTAAACATTTAAAGATTTTTTTTTTAAGTTTGGTTATGTTTGTATAAGAAAAATTTAACCAAAACATAATATACTTAACCAAACTAACTTTAGGGACTGTTATTGACAAAATCCAAAACTTCAAAAGGTTGAACACTCCTCCTTCCCTCTCACACAATTCCGGTGACCGGAATTTGCACCGGCAAAGATTCCGGCCACATTAAATAACCATTTCAACGTATTTTCAAGCAATTAAATTGAGTTATAACTAGTTTTAATGTATTTTATTTCGACTACTCGTTATGTAACGACCGGAAAATAATAAAACTACCTTTGGATGATTTTAAATGCAACCACTATATAATAATCTTTCCATTCGACCTTTGTACCCTGTAACATCATAAACCCACTAAAAATCAATGCTTAATCACGCTCAGAAGCCGCTGAATCGAAGCTTATGTTCACGACTATCTTCATCAAATTTTCGCCTCTTTTTGTTCTTGTAAGATCCTCTTCTTTATGCCGTTTTATTTCTGCACCTTGCCCGATCAAAAGCCCTCTATTACAGAGCATTATCGTGTTCTTAATCGGGTTTATTAGATCTAGGTTAGGGTTAGGGTTCTTGGCTTGTTCATTTGGGGAAGAAGATGGAAACATCTATTTAGTTAAATACCTTTGTTTTCTAAAATAAACATAAGGGATTAAGTGGTGTAGTGGTTTGTGTGTGGGGTTTGACATGAAGCTACCCAGGTTCAATCCCCACATGAACCTCCCTCTTTCTGATTTTTTTTATACTTATTATTATATTATTTCCCCTTTATTCCAGATTTTTTTTGATATATCATAATAATATATAAACACATAAATCTTATAATAATTATAGAAAATTCATTTTTTATCCAAAAATTATAAAAATTTAGGTGTAGCTTCTTGATACCTCATAGAAAATTGTCATATTTTTAGTTTTCTGAAAAATATCTATTTTCATGATTTTATTAATTTAAATTTTTTAATCATAATTAATTGATTACAAATTCATTTTTAATGATTTTAATCTCAAACTTTTTGTGAAACTATTCCTAATCATTATGAACTGAAATAAAAATATTTGGTTCAGAAAACAATTATTTTTATTGATTTTCCTAATTTTAATCGTTAAAACATAATTTAATCTCGTTAAATCAGTTTTAAATATAAATAAGTTTATATAAATTATGGGAAAATTATTCTAATTTGTTTACATCAGAAATCATCCATTTTCTATAAAACTAGTATTTTTGGATCATGTATGGTATTATTAGTCTTATTTACGTTTAATTAGACATAATAAAACATTTATTTATTTATTTATGCAATTTAAACATCTATTTTATAAATATTTTTCTTATAAAATAGAAATACTCATATGGTTTAATGTCTTTATTATTATTTGTTGAATCACCGTGTAACTCATAATCATTTATTTCAATATTTATGATTATTGCATTTATTTATAATAATTGTAATTAACTAAATTAATTTGTATTAATTAATTAAACATATTTTAACTTAATTATTCAATTGGTAATAATTATATTACCTAAATCATATCTACAAACTTTGGTATATTATTTTAATATACAACTTTTTTTTTAACGCGACTTATCATAAAAACTCTAATTCCCCAAATCGACTTAGCAAACCCTAATGCCTTAGACCCTAGTTACCTTAGACTTTTTAGACACTTCCTTATTAGTATTCTTACACATTATAGGTTGAATTCTTCGGAATTCCCATTACTTAGCTCACGACCGCTTAAGTGGATTTTGATCGCTTTCGCAAACTGTGAGTATATCTTTCCCCTTTTTACTGTTTTACTATTCTGGGGTGACTCATGTACTTACTATCAAGTTTCAATTTCTTATACTTAATGCAATTCTCATGTATGTTTGCTTTATGTTAATTGGTGTGTCTATGACTTGTCAAAATCATTAACCGCTGGGCGGCCTAGCTTTTCAATGAATAGTACTATGGTATACCCCCTTGAGACTCTGTTGAGAGAATCTTGGTCATTGTCTTGTTAATTCATTATTCAGTTGGTTAGTCATGTGTTAGTCATTATTCTCAGGTTTGGTTTTGAACGGATATTACTTATTACATAATTGCAAATGGTACCGCACATGAATTGCTAAACATTTTTCCTACTATATTTATTCAAACAGGGTATGCTCACCAATACAATTTTTTTGTATTGACCAAATTATTTTGTACATGTTTCAGGTTGTTTTGAGATACATCCTTTAAGCTTTCGGATTTATATTTAGTTTTGATTCATTGTATTTCAATTTAGTTGGCAGTTAGAACCGTTGTATTTCATTTCAATGTAATTAATTATTTAATCAATGTATTCAAATTTACACTTTAGTCCATGAGCTATTGAACAATCGTCACTACGTGACACCTCGATGTTTCCGCCATCGGTTGGGGTGTTACAGATGGCTAATGGTGTTATGTGTTATGATTGTCTCAACCCTAATCTCATAATATCTCTTCATATTTATACATACACAGGGGACGCCCAAATAAGGTACATCTAATAGTAGTCCGCCCATCAAAGATGTGACATCCATCACTTTTCTTTTATTATAATAATAATAATAAAAAAAAATTCAGATCTTATATAAATACATTTTTTTTACCATCTCTACAAACCAACCCAAACCATAAACCAAACCCACCCTTTTTCTTTCTATTATTACAGCAGCCCACTATGTGGCCCAATCCACACGTGAGCCCACACAACACAGGCCCAAAAGCCCATCATTTCCTTCCTCTCCCTTAGCTGTTAAAAAAAAAGGAGAAAAGTTTGGCTCTACCCGGGTTTCGAACCCCTGACGTGCCAGACCCAACACACCACACTTAACCACCTGAGCTACATGTTAAACCTGTTATAATCCCAACCCTCATTATATTTAAACCCTCTTTTCGCGCTGTTTCTTCTTTTCTCCTCTTTCCTTTTCTTCGCTGCACATCCATTCACCATCCATTGAATTTTGATTGAAGTATAATTTGGAAATTTTTGACTAATTGAGGCGCACAGATTCATCACTTTAAACCCACAATTAATTGTCATATTAACAAGCACAAATCATTCCTGAATTGATGTTTTAATTACGTGTTGACCGTGGTTTGGTCAAACAACACGAACCTTCCAAATCGATGATTAGCTTATAAATTGAGACTTAAGGATCCATTAGACAGAGGCGAAAATCATATACCCTCTATAATAACTCGCTTTCAAACGTTACAACGCTCGGATTGTGAGGCTTTTGGATCGTGATTTAATCAAGCTTGTTCTTCGTTGTTTCCAATTGATACGTTTCAATTCCTCATTTCTACAGGTATATCGACCCCTATTCATCAAAAGCCCCATGGTCTAGTCCGTTATTATTGTCGATTTTGATTAATTATAAATCCTAGGGTTCATTCGTATATTTGGGGAAGATGACACTCTTTGGTTTCTGTTTAAAAGATTTAGTTAAACAAAACAAACACAACAAGGACCTACAGCCCAGTTGGTACTATGGAAGTTGGTCAGGGGTTGAACCGGCCCTGGGCCAGGGTTCGAACCCCACTCCTTGCATTTTTTTTTTTTTTTTAGTTTTCAATTTATAGGTTTAAACTATATAATTACTCACTTTAATTATTTAAAATACTTATAAGCCTTCAAAAATTCCCAAAATTTTACATAATGATGTTCATACCCTAAATATAATTATTCAGATTTTTATTTCTGAAAATATATTTATTTTATATATATAATAAATAATTCAAATTTATTCAATTTTATTTATAAAATTCTATAAAAATATCAAAACGATCTTATTAATTTCCACAAAAATTATCCTAAGTTTTTATAACATTAAACTTTACTGAAATAATTTTTAATTCAGTAAAATCATTTATTTTATATTTTTAATCAATTTTTGTTAGATTTAATCATAATTAAATCATAATAAATTCAATTTTTCATTATTTTTGCACCAAAATTTTATAGAAATTATTTCTGATTATTTGGAACAGAAATATAAATTTTAAACTTCTAATTCTTTGATTTTAATATTTTTAAATATTAAAGTTAAGATTTTGACAATTTGTAATAAATAGATTTAATAATCTATTTTAAAGAAAATAATTTTATAAAAATTATTTTTATACTTTAAACATATTATTGTGACCATCTTAGATTTAAATTTCATAAAAAGATTTTTGGTTATTTATTTACTAAATTTCTCTCAATTGGCGAATATTTTTAATATTAATCAAACGAGTAATTATCCCCAATTCGAAGCCCTAGAAATACATGTATCCTAGAGTTATTTCCCTTACACATTATCAAATTCTTTAGGTTGATACTTTGAGATAGTTCCAACACATATTTCATTGTCCAAGTTCAATTCCAAGCTATTACGTAAACAGTGAGTATTTCCTATCCCCTTTTTACTTTTATACATTTTTTGGGTGATTCATGTACACTATTACAAATTTCAAATACAAGTTTACATTTTCACAATACAATTCTAGTACTATGTGCATTGCTTACAACGTGCTTTATGCTTAGACAATACATGTGGAATACATTTGTACTTAGTGAAATCATTAACATGGTACAAGCCGACCTTAACATTGGATAGCGCTATTTGGATTGACAACCCGCCTAGATTGATTCTCCCCCTTTTTCATCGGAGAATCCGTGGCCAGTGTTAAGCTTTTATCCATTTATTGGATAAGTACACTACAGTTCATACAGTACATTATACAGTCACAGGGTTGATTTCGCTCATTTGTATGATACATAGTTTACATAATTGCACTGTAGCTTGCACTTGAATTGTATATCTTTTTAACCTACTATATATATCAAATCTAGGAATGCTCACCAACATTTCAAATGTTGACCAAACCTATTTTTGTACATGTTTCAGGTGCGGTTTAATCTAGTGCTTTAGCAAGAGACATTTAGTGCTTTATTTCAATTCAGTTATTTCAATATTTACATTTCATATAGACAATGTAATTTCCATTTTCATGTAAGACAATTTTGGTTTATTCAATAATATTTACATTTTAGTACCATGTGCTTTTGAACAATCGTCACTACGTGGCACCTCGATGATTCCGCCATCGGTTGGGGTGTTACAAAAGACATATCTGTTGTTGGGCTTAGGATAATATTAACAATTGATCATCATTATATAAATGATTATAATGGCTATAGAGATAAATATACTAACATAATGTAATTTACTCCAACAGTTTCAACTTAAAAAAGCTCTGAATGGAATGGTTAAGAGTTGAACCATTCAGACTTAGGTGCATAGCTAAACCATTCAGCATTTAATCATTACAAGCATCTTAGCCATTCAGACTTTTTATTGATTCATTACTTAATCAACTTACCTATTCTTAAAGTTCAGTTTATGAAAAAAAAAAAAAAAACATTTTAAACCTTTGAAATAAAATGGACCTTCCATATGTGTGTAGACAGAAAATACAAATTAAAGGGACATTCTCACCTTTCTAAACTATAAAATAAGGCTACTTTTTATGCATTGTTTAATGAAAGATGGCAGGCAATCTTGAGAAGCTCAGTCAATGGTTTCCACTTTTATTATTCAAATGGGGGTTGATCCAATGTTTTGGGAACTTTAATGTAGGTTTAGCTGTAAATGCTGTACTTTTTTTTTTACATGAAACTAAACTACGTTAAGTTGTCTGGTTCAAAAGGTTGAAATGCACTCCATTTCAGTTCATACTTAAAAAGTCACAATTTGTCTTTCGTTTTGATTCTTTAATTGACATAGGGCTCATTTGCTACATTAATCATAGGTTAATTTTCTCTTCTTCTCATGGGTTTTACATATTATAAGTATTTCACTAATCCAATACTATGTATATACACACAAACACAAGAAAATGATGAAATGCAGAATATTATACATTGTGAGAACACTCTAAATAAGAAAATATATATTTTTAGAAATTTAAAAAATCTCAAAATATAAGAAAATGTTTAAAATGAATATTTATTATCTCTTTTGATTTTTTTTTTTAAATATTAACAAATTTCGTTTATGTCTGAAACCTACAAATGTGTAAGTCGTATGCAGGGGCAAAGCATATGAAGGGCCGGTGGGGTGCCCGACCTCACCATTTTTTGACTCGGTAGTGTAAATTTCACCGTTTTTGTCTGAAAAAATTTGTACATATCAAGTCCGCCCCCCATCAATTTGATTTTGTTTAAATATTCCTAGCCTACTGATTTTCTTGTCAAAAAAGTTATATGTATTCAGTTATAAAAAATGAGAAGAACGAGGCTTTTTTTTTAGTTTCTTTACTTGTATTAATACTTTAAAATTGTTTTTAAACTAATAAACTTGAGGGAGCTTTTAGTCTAATATGAAACTTATTAAAAAAAATACTCGTGATAATTGGGGACTTGGGCTGGTCCTAGTCAAAGTTTAAAAAACATTCTTTGAGTTAGACAAGCACAAGCAACAATCAATCAACATTCAACAACAAATTAGGAAGAGGACGAATGATTAGAGGCCGTAATCAACAATCATCAAACTAGGTAATCCTTTTTTTAGCTTCTCAATCACCATTGTTGAGTTGTTGAAGGTTGTTTGTGAACTAGGGTTGTTGAGGGATGGGTTTTGAATCGAATATTTGGGTATTCCTAGGGCTTTAGACCTTAATTGTATCATTTATATGATATTAAACATTGCATTGTAAGATCTATTGTGGTTATTGTTCAAGGATTTTAAAATTAGGGTTCTCTATCCAGAAGGGGGTGGCGGCGCAGCTTATTGCCCAACTGTCTGCTATTCTTATGTAATTTGCCCCTTTTGTTGAAATGAAAATTTATGTCTTTTAAAAAAAATAGGGTTTATAATGGTGAAATCGAGGAAACTGATCAATTTAGGAACAAGGATGGTAGAATTGTAGTTTAATCCATTCCTATTGATTTTTTTTTATTAAGTATATCATGGGAAAGTTGAAAACTATTGATTTTTTTTTCAAGAATCGCCTTCAGAATAAGATGGGGGAGATTACCATCTCATGAATAGCTTTGTGATTTACAAAGGAAAGAAATTGCTAATAAATTCGGAATCCATAAATGATGAATTCAAAAATCTTAAAGGCCATCAGACTGAATAGTAATTCTTTTAGGTATTTACCATTTCTCTCGTATCTTGTCTTTGTTTTAAAAAAAATGGTTTTTTATATGTAAAACCAATAATTTGAATGATTAAATTTAGAGGTTTTATTGTTTGACCTCGCGTCCCTGCCCGAACTTAGGCATAGAAAAATAGAACCGGATCGCCAGATCAAAACTCAGACGTAGGAAAAAAAATTGGGTCTCGTGATTTTCGGTCCCCACCATATAAAAGTTCAAGCTCCGCCACTAGTCGTATGCGTGTAAGTTATATACCCACATTTTAGGCAAATGGTTATAACTTTAAAGTAGTTGTTTAATGGTTTTTAAGTAAATAGTATACTCATTTTTATGTTAAAATTAAATAAATATAAACATTGATGAAAAAACTTTAGTGTTTTGTTCTATTTATTGTTAAGTAATTTAATAGTCGTAATATTAAAGTTAGTTTTAAAATGCATTTTTAAAATACCCCTAGCTAGAACTGGTACTGATTTGAAACTTAAAACAAAGAATATATATATATGGTGGAGATATAGCAAGTGAATTAATTATCATAAAATTGTTTTTCGTTGGATGCAATAATATGTAAATTGCAGCTCTCATATATTTCCCATACCTTTGACAACATTAATACATATATAAGAAGAAGAAGAAGAAACAACGTACGTACACAAGATTCACAATATGTGTAATCATATAGTTTGTTTAAATGTTTCTCCAAATTAAACTCATATAACATTTCATATACAATTAAGCAATTCCAACCCCATAACATACTTATAATATACTCTCATTTTTTTTAAAAAAATTATTACGGTAATATCTCTTAGGAAAGATATATAGTATTGATCAAGAACATGCTCATCACTAAGATCATGAGACTCACTCAAACCCTATTACCCTAAACAAAACATATGTTTTCCATTATATTTGGAAAAAAAAAAAAAAAACACCCTCACTCTTTTCATGGTAAGCTGAAAGCATGCAGCTATATATCGATCTTAGTTGTGACTAGGAGGGTGTGTCTTAGGTGGAGAATAGTCAAGATTAAAACCAGGTTGCTGATCATCGATCTTTCTGTGTTTCAAAGGAACTCTAAACGTACTTGACTTCGGATCAACTTCTTTAGATCTCTTCACTTTTTGGTCTTGAATCATGTCTTTTTTGTTCTTTAATCCACCATCTGTTTGCTTCTGATGATCATCTTCATGAATGGTATTTGCTTGAACATTTCCATTTGCAGTCATTTTAAACGGAATATTATTGTTCCCAAAATCCTAAAAAAACATAAAATATAAGGTTAAGAAAGATATAATTAACATGAAAATCATTTAAAGATATGATCAATAATTTAAACTACTAAACTGACCTTGATGGTTGAATGGCTGAGAGGTTTTGCTTTACCATCCATTGCATGATCATCAAAACTACTAATTAGATGTCGAGCACTACATAAACATTCTTGTGAAAGACACAACATGAGTAAAACAAGAACACATGATGTTGAGGGTAACAACATTCTTGACATAACTAAATGTGATAAGATCAATAAAATATTTGTGTTTTGAGGGTGGAACGATGAATAGGGTGATACTTGTAATAAGATGGAAATCAAAACATTAAATGCGAAAGAGACATCCAGAGATAGATAAGTGCTACTTGTTCAACGAATTTAAACAGCAGACGTTTGGTTAGTAGAGAATGCAATGTATGAAAATGAAAGAATATGTGGGTTGACCCCTTGTTCTCCTTTTATATCATCAAAATACTTGTTGTGAGGGACCAATTCCTCAAACTTCTCCTAACCAGGAATTTAAAGAGAGAGGCCGGACAAGGAATGTGTATGTGTGTGTGTATATATATATATTAATAAAATATAATATTACTTTTTTGTATAGTTTAGAAGTCAAGGTTTTGAAAAGGTGAAAATAGCTGCTGGCTTGAGTTAATTTGCTTTAAACTAAGCCGGAAATATAGGTTTAATTAATTTTATTAATCTTAAATCTATATGATATACTTCAATCAAAATTTTTAAATGTTATACGATAACTTACATAACTTTATTTTACGTGCTACTATTTAGAAAATAACTGTTTTTAACAGCACCCACAACGACACGTTTGTATTTCGGTTTGAAACGGACAAGTTGTAAGAGGCGTCCGCAAGGGATGATGAGGCCCGGGTCCCTTTTTTTTGGGTGGGGGGGGGGGGGGGGGGGGGGGGTAATCAAAATGTTACAATTTATATATAAACAAACATGGTTTAACCACATATGAGATATAACATAAAAATTAATTATTGTTTGGGACTCGGTAAGACTCTGAGTCCGTCATAATGAGCCACACGATGCATAAATAAAGAAGAGAATAAATACATAACATATGAGTCATGATCAAGAGTAGATCTAGGCCACCAAAACGGGTCAAGTGACTTTAATTAGGATTTTAATTATATGGAATATGTAACATCGAAATTCAATTCACATGTAGTTTTCATACGATAACCATTATAAATAATTTGTGTGACTAAATAAAAATGATTACACATGGTACCACATCCCTCCTCAATCAAAGGTCGCGGGCCTAAACCTCCCACCCTACCTCTTTTGTTCTCTTTTCCCTATTAATTCTTTTTTTTTTATTCTCTTAATTTTTGTTCCGTTATTTTCTTTTTTAGCCTCTTTTTCTCTTGCTACGGATGCCTTTCTAATACAAGGGTTGGCTTTTGTTTTTCGACCACAAGTTTGTGGTCATCCATTTTACCTGCTAACATCATTTGGCATCAGTCTATCATTCAAAAATTGAAACTTTTTTTTTTTTAAACGGAGGAGATTTTATTCCACAAAACGACAAAAGTTACGACGGAGTTTTCTAGCAAGAAGTTAGAAAACACAAAGAACTTTCCAACATCCATTACATTTTCATGTTAAAAATACTACCCTCCAACCAATCTTGTATGTTTGGAATCTCCTCTCGCGTTCTATATTTCATCCATAGATACATGGTTTCTTTGATTTCTTCCACAATTTTCGAATACAATAACGGCTTTCCTTTGAACACCCTTTCATTTCTATGTGTCCATATCTTCCACAAAGTCGCCATGATGATTGCTAAAGCTGCTTTTCTTGTTCACCTTCAAGTACTTGGTTTGTGACAACACTTCGCTTATGGATGAGACATTAGACAATGTATTGATTTGCAGCCACGCCCCCATAGACCACCAAATCGATTTTGCCATAAGGCATGAAAGAAGCACATGCTCGACTGTTTCTTCTTCAATTCCACAACACGGACATAAGTTACAACCCACATTAATACCTCGTTTACTCAGCTCTACTCTTGTTGGTATCCTCCCGGCTAAGGACTTCCACACAACATGTTTGTCTTCGGCAAGGCCCAGTTGCACCAAGTCATAATACTTCCAGCCGGATTGCTCTCCGAAGCGGCCAACAAGTCAGTCGGCACAAGTTTGACAGAGAAGAATTCCCCATCCCTTGCAGCCCAAACCCAATTGTCGATCCCCATCTTCATGTTTGTATTTCTCAAGAGTTGAATACGATTAATAAACTGCAACCAATCGTCGCTATTCCCAGGCCTGTTTTTCCAATTCCAGAACCAAACAACATTCGAACCCAACCGACGATAATTGTCCGAAACCAAAGAACCTTTGTTTCCAGCTAATTTATAAACCGATGGATAAACTTCTTTTAGACTTTGAGGGAGTAAACAAATGTCTTCCCATAATCTACATTTTCTCCCATTCCTCACATTGCACACAAGCTTTTTATTTATGTCAGTGTTCTTCTTTATAAGGTCCAAACCCAACCCCCCAATGTTTTTCCATACCCTTGTGATTTGTTTGTTTACTGGAATGATACCATGCACCCATCTATTCCCATGAATAGCTCGAATAGTTTTAACCCAAAGGTGTTCCCCGTCTTCCCTAAACCGCCACCACCATTTGATGAGTAACGCCAAAGTCGCTTCCTTTAAACCCCCCCAATCCCAACCCGCCCTTCATTTTAGACGCCACAAGCCTTTCCCAACCCATCCACCGAATTTTCTTATTATTTGACCCACCACCCCAAATAAACCTTGTACGGATGCCTTCCAAAGTGTTGATTACCTTCATCGGAGCCTAATGTCCACTATCGCCCCTCGGTCCAACACCACTACTACCCAATTAACAACCTCCTAGTCTCTCACACATATTGGTTCTCAGTTCACCCTCATTGGTTTGCGGTCATGAATTGACCGCTAATGATCACCACAGCTTTCGGGTTGGTAATTCCATATGTTTGATTAACATTTTCTTGTTGCATTTAGATAATAGATCTATTCAATTGGCGATTGGAAACAACATATGCATAAAATTGTAAATGTACAAATATGCATAAAATTGTTTGTTTACAAAGATGAGAAAACCATCTTGCAAACATATATACATACACACGCAATTACCGGTATGCGTATACATTGTACATACTTAATTCATTAATGTATTAATCTGGAAAACATGAACGTTTTTGAGATTGCATACTAGAATAGTGACCACATGAAATACTTTGTCTCAATCATCTATATTCAAGTAAAAAAAATAGAATATTAAACGATCGAGTCAACCCTCCCTAACCCTAACCTATAACCCTAAGTCCCTAACCCATAATGTAAACAAAGTATGGAATATGGAGAGAAGGTGACAAGCATGCAAAAGCTTGTCGAATTGTTTTTATTTTCAAACGAGGAAGTATAGTAGTATAAATGTATATACTTGCTTGTCCTCGTGTATCCTTGTGGAAACACATGGGTTTATGGCTCCTTGAATTTAGCCACCCACCTTGAAAACCATTTACTCATTTTAATAAACAAGGTCTTGCACAATAAAGTAACTACTCTTTTTATGTTTGTGTGTGCGATGTATACACAAATCCACACACTCATGTGTATGCATTGCAATTCGGGTACCATCATCATTTTTTTGAACAAAGTGTCAAAGTATCACATATATTCATATTTAATATCCCCATTAATCGATGATATATATTGTTTTCGTTGGGTTTAACACTTGGACTTTACTTTTAAATCATACTACCAGGTAAAAGTATGTTACTAGGTAATTAATTAAACATACAAAAATTATTATCACGATACTTACGCTAAACTTTAAAAAATATACGAGTCAATTCACACATTTTTTATTCACAATATATTGATTACATGTGTTTTCATCTCCGGAAGTTGCATGAAAACCAGAATACTTTGTTAAATGTTAGCAATTGTAATCTTGACTTAGTACTAATCTTTTATTTTAATGAAACTGTACGTGGCAAATTATTTGAAATGGTATATGACAAAAATAATTAGCAATTGGTGAGACCACCCGTAGTGGGCGGTAATTAGGGCGTGAAAGCCCATTTTAACGCCGATTACGGCCTCAAACCCCCCCACCCCCGGCGCTAATTCCCCAAATCCGATTCAAGCGTTAAATTTTTAACGCTACAAACCATTTTGAATCCACCAATCATATTAGAGGGGGGGGGATGAGAGGAAGGGTAGAAGAAGAAGAAATGGTAGGTGGTGGTTCAGATCTGTGACTAGGCGTGTACGGTGGTGGTGATGGTGATCGGTGGTGGCTGATGTGTACGGTGGTGGTGGTGGGTGGGGTCTCCGATCTTGTACCGTCATTGGTAGTGGTGGTGATCGGTGAGGGTCGGGGGGGGGGGGGGTTGTTTTGTGTGTGTGTGTGAGAAAGGGTTAGAAGAAGAAGAAAGGGTAGGTGAGATTTGTTTTAATTTTTAAATAATAATAATAATAATAATAATAATAATAATAATAATAATAATAATAATAATTGGGTAAGTATGGTCGCGGGGGGGGGGGGGGGGGGGGGGGGATTATGGGGCCTTAAACCACTACAACCCGTTTTCTTTTAAAGGCCGTATGCTGACTAGGATGCCATGTGACGCAACTTGCCCAAGTAGGGCCTTTAAAATTAAAATTACACATGATCTAAATAAGTTGCTTTTTGTGTTATGTAGATAAAAAAAAAATTAAGATAATTCACGTGACTTTCAGAAGGTTGTGATTTGAAGAAAAAAAAAAGACACTCAAAGTCGACTAATGTAAGCAGGCGACTTTTCAAAAGGTTGTGATTTGAAATAGAGTCACCCCAAGTTATATATAGTCGAGTGTAGTTTATCGTTTAATTTTTTTAAGGGTAGACCGAAATTGGTACCGGATAAAAAAAAAAAAAAAAAAAAAAAAGGGCTATATAATTTTCTACATTTGGGCTTTTATACTACGTTCTCAAATGGACTCTGTATTATTTCAGACTTGGGCCTAGTATATGCTTCAAAATGGCCCTTACATGTTTCAAATTAGGTTATTCAAAGTTTCTAGACTTAAGACATGATAACATGTTTCAAACTAGAGTCAATAATTTTTTAGACTCTGGGCATAATATAATTCAAACTCAGCTCTACAATTTTCTAGATCAAAACCATAACAATTGCTGGAAGTATTTAGTGGTATATATATCGTGTTACGAGTTGATTGAACTATGACAATGAACCATATCGGCGCTTAGAAGAAATAACCAAGTTTTAACATAACTATACAACCTAAATGGAATTTGAGGCTAAACTTTTAGAGAAAATGATGGATAAATGTGTATTATATATGAGTTTAAACATGAGTCATGGTGATCCGTTACCATTAGTCACTCGGGTTATAACAATGTCACAAAAGCGGATAGAGAATTCAAAATGGGTAAAACTTAATCTTCCAGCTTAATTGAATACCTGTCACCTCAATTCTTTTACATCATCACATTCAGAGATATGGGGAAAACGATGTTCATTCTTTTAGATCCGAAAAGATTCACAACCAGGGTTGTTAATGTTACCACGAACAACTGTTGCGCGCAGAGTTTCTTCCTTTTGGCATATGGCCCTGAACTTGTATTGGCTTAAATTTTTACCACAAACAAAGAAGATTGAACTTTCAATGATCATAAAAAAAACAAAATCTGGTAATATATAACAATGTTGTGATGCAAGTTGAGTAGAACAATTTAGAGCTAGAAAACTTATGGATGGGTTTATATTTAAAAAACACACACATAACATAAGGCTAAACTCAAATACATTACAATAACTGTTTTTTTGCATATTTATAAAGAGCAAGTACAACCGATTACAGACGGGTCATAGTTTAACTGGAATGGCCTTGAGTGGTACATTTCGTGGACATGTTAACCCGAACTTTTCTTCCATATCCAAGTCTTGTGCGCCCATATTTTTCTCAAGCTTCCAGTCAAAGTTGTGAATCAAAGAACCGAGTATTATGTGCAACATTCTATGAGCAATATTCAATCCTGGACAGATCCTCCTGCCTGCACCAAACGGTATGAGCTTGAAATCTTGACCTTTATAGTCAATTTCGACTTCCATAAACCTCTCTGGCATGAACTCGTTTGGGTTAGACCAGACTTTTGGGTCTCGCCCAATCGCCCAAACATTACAAAGGATTTGTGCATCTTTAGGCACTATGAAACCTTCGATATCTACATCATGCGTGGCTTGGTGAGGGATTAGAAAAGGGGCGGGAGGGTGTAACCGAAGAGTTTCTTTTATAATAGCGCGTAAGTAAGGCAGTTGAGAGATATCGTGTTCCTGTAAAGTTTTGCAATTATTTTGCATGCGTTTCATAAGCTCTAACCGAGCTTTCTCCATTTTGTCTGGGTTACGGATGAGCTCAGTCATTGCCCATTCCAACGTGGTTGACACCGTATCGGTTCCAGCAACAAACAAATCCTATAATAGTTTAGGAATGATTTTATAAGACATAATATACCTAGGCACCGCTACTTTAGTGATTTTCTCTACAAATATAATGCATTTATGAAATGAACAATTTACACTAGTAGAATAGTGGCATTCTGCAACAAAATTTTTTTACGAAAAAAAATGTGTCACAAATTTTAACAAAGTTGCTACTCATTTGTGACGACAAAAAAACTATAATTTTTAGCAAATTTGCGACACAACATATCTACAATTACTTTGGAAATTGCGTAGGAAATGGGTCACAAATTTCCTACACCATATTTTCGTAGGAAATGCGTTGAAAAATGCGTAACAAATGTGTAGGAAGTGGTTTCCGACGAGGTTTTTCTAACATCAAAGTTTTGTTGCAAATGAGTCACAAATCCTAAGTATTTGTAGATATATTGTGTTGCAAATTTGCTAAAAAAATATAGTTTTTTTGTCGTCACAAATGAGTAACAACTTTTTTAAAATTTGTGACGCATTTTTTTCTGTGAGAAAATTTTGTTACAAAATGTCACTTTTCTAGTAGTGTTATCTCTAGAAAGTGTTATCATTTATCAACTTACCAAGAACAAATGCTTCATGTCGTTTGTACTAAACTCGGATTCCTCTTTGAGGCTGATATTTAGAAACAAGTCCAAAACGTCGTTTTGTGTGGATGAATGATTGTCGTATGATGATGAGATCGCTCTTGTTTGCAATCTCTGATCAATGATGCTATCGAAAATAGCGTATAACTTTTTAGCGTAAACCTTCCCTTGTGCGCGTAAACCTTGTGGGTCGAGAGATCTTAGTATGGGAAAAAAGTCTACAAGATTCGGCTTGCCACCAACTTCCATCACACCCCACATCACGTCCTTGATTTCTTGTGATGACATAGAATCGTACTGAGAGAAATCCGTAGAGAATAACAAGTTTGATAAAATGTTCAGACTTGTGGTAAATGTAACTTCACCTAAGTTCACAGCCTTTTCTTCCGTACAACATCGACTAACATAGTCAACAAGTTCTTGTACCTGCAAGTATATATAATCACAGGTCAAAAAGGTATTAGGTATATAAACTTGTGCGTATAAATGAACCTAACGAACACGAGCATGGTTGTTACTGTTTGTTCGTTTAACTATAACCGAACAAAAGGGTACATTTTAATGAAGATGTATTCTTGTTTAAGTTACTTTGTTAAGAAAATGAACATGCGTTTGTTTGTATATGTTCGTTAGCTTATATTCTAAACGGACGTTAACAAATATAATGAACGATGAAAATGAATGTGCTCTCCTTCGTGGGATAATCACGAAAATAGCCCCTTAACCAAGTGTTTTACAAAAGTTGCCCCCTCCTGTCTCTTTGGAGAGACGGGTCACACATTTCAAGACGTCTTAGACGTCCCCCGACACGTCTCCAGATCCAACCAATAACTCATCGCCACGTCATCACCCACACACTCCTCTCCTTCTCTCCTCACTCTCTCTAATAATTACCTGACATCTCTCTCCTTTCCTCTCTCCTCACTCTCTCTCCATTTCTCTCTCCTTTCTCTCCTCATTTAAAGTCAAGAACGTGATGTTTAGCTTGAGACTTCAGACCACATACCGATTGATTTGGTATAAAAGTGTTTGTTGTTGCTGTAGATGATGCCACATAAGCAGGAAAAACAAGAAAAAAACGAGAGGATAATGAAACTTCGTCGGAGAAGACGAATAACTCACCGGAGAAGAAGATTTCTTCACCGAAAGAAAAAAAAACTGAGAAAACAATGAACATGAGCCAGAGAGTGTACAAACACTTTACCGGGGAGCTATTAACGAAGACCGAAAAACAGAGTGATAGTTTCCGACGAAGAAAAGAGTTCGCCGGAGGATCGCCGGAGAATAGAAAAGTCACCGGAATCCTAACTGTTACTGCTCTAATACCATAATGAGAGGAAACTTAGAGTAAAGCCGCCAGCAGAGGAGTCGAAACCAGTGACTGTTCGTTATTCGTCTTTTTCGTTTCTCATAAGTGTACATTAGAGATTAATTTTTCATAGATAAATGGAAAACCCTTGTTTAGATCTAGGTCTATGTTGCAGTTTGGCCTAAACAACTGGTTTCGACTGTCACAGTTAAGTATAAATCGCTTATCGAATTATATTGTTGTCTTAGAGAGAGGAGGAGAGGAGAGAGAGATGTCAGGGATAATTATTAGATAGAGGAGGAGAGAATGAGAGAGAGTGTGTGAGTGATGACGTGGCGGTAAGTTATTGGTTGGATCTGGAGACGTCTCGGGAGACGTCTGAGACGTCTGGAATGTGTGACCTGTCTCTCCAAAAAGACGAGAGGGGGCTATTTTCGTAAAACACTTGGTCAATGGGATATTTTCGTGATTATCCCCTCCTTCGTTCGTTTAATTCGTTAGTCAATTCTCCAATATGTGTGAAGGGATAAGGAGCCCAATCCTTGTGCGGACGGCATCCCTATCCCACTTTTCGATAAGCCAAGCGCTGAGCATACTGGCGTGGATAAAGACTCTAGAATATGGCGCAGACATAGTTTGCGGAGGCAAGCATCCTCAGCTTGTCTCCCCAAGCCACGGACCTAGTTCGGCGCAGGAAGTCACCTCATGCGCGGAATATTCGCCCAACATCAGCTTTTAGTACGAGGTACGGAAGATCAAGAATGAAGAAGATTCACTCAGATCTTGGCAGACTGTGCGCCAACCAGATGGTGACACGTGTCTAGAGTGGTCCAACAACCACTGACGTGAACAGTGACATGACCGCTCCCATGCTTCCACCATGCTGCCGTCTACATTACTGCACAGGCATGCTTACGTGCTGCCAAGCGTCACGTCACGTCAACAGGTAAGTCAACCATGCTGTGTCAGAACAACATGTCGTCGGCGCCCAACCATACATGCAAACATACACGTACAAAACTTGATTACGCTCAAAATTGGCATGAAGCTCCAGCCGCAACACGTGCCAATAGAATTCAACCGAATCATAAATTGTTATCCCGCCGCATTGCGCGGGTTTCCTACTAGTTTTTCAAAAAGGCACATAATGACCACCAATAACATGCATGGGCTTTTTTAGCAAGACCTACCTGGTGGTAGGGCTGGCAATTTCAGACACGAACACGAATACCTGAGATGAACCTACACGATTTTAACAGGTGCAGGAATGACTTTAACAGGTTTCGTGTCCTAAACAGGTAATTTTCGGGTCTAAACAGGTTACATACTTGTTAACCTGTTTAGTACCCGTTAAGACATGCTAATTTTTTTTTTTAAATATAGGTTGTGGGGGTGAAGTATTGGAGTTATATGTTTTTATAGGTGGAATTCTACCTTTTTAATGATTGATGGTACCCATTTAACTTGTCGGATTTGGAAAACATGTTCGTGTAGTATCATATTAACATGGTATAAATAGTTATTATTGTGTCTTATCGTGTTAATTTGGTATAAAATCATATTATCGTGTCTTATCGTGTGAACCAGGTATAAACAGGTTCGTGTTCAGGTTTCAAAAAAAGTACACGATAAGTTATCGTGTCATGTTCGTGTCTTAGCAGGTTCGTGTCTTAACAGGTCGGGTATACACGATTTGCCAGCCCTACCTGGTGGAGTGGTTGGGGAAAGACTTGGTGTTCCTTGTGACCCAGTTTCGATTCCCACTCTCCTCACTATTTTCTACGGCATCCGGGCAATGATGGTGACAAACTCACCGAGGAGCGTTCGATCCTGAGCCGCACCCCAGTTTTCCCCGGCTGTTACTCCAACGAGAAAAATCGTGTGGAGGCAAGTCGGTTTCTAGGGGAACACCGTAACCAAGTCTGATACACCAGCGCGGGCCCAGTTAAGACAACGTAGTCTAGGGTAGACCTTGTCTAGGGCTGCCGATTAGGCAGTGTGACGTTGGATCAATCATATGAAAGTCACCGTTAAAAAAATAAATAAATTATTCTTATAGTTGTTGTAGTTGTTATAGTTATAGTTATTATAGTTGTAGTTGTTGTTGACTTCAAATCCCAACCACTTTCACAAAATAACACACAAAAAAAGTCCTGCTTCAAATTATTATTATTATTATTATTATTATTATTATTATTATTATTATTATTATTATTATTATTATTATTATAGTTGTTGTTGACGTTTGGAGAAGGGAAGTGGGCGGGTGGGTTTGTAAGGCGCAGCCAAGCTTGACCTGAGACTTCGGGGGTCGGAAGTCACCGGGGGTCGGAAATCACTAGTTTCAGGGGTTGAAACCGTATATACCAAAAAATTTCTATACGAATACTATATAATCGGAACCGAAAATTCGGCGGCCCCTCCCCGCCCCTTAAAAGCTACGCCCATGGTAAGGCGGTCGAGTAGGTTTGAGGTAGAAAAGGTATAGCCTATAGGCCGAGTGGGTTGCCGGAGGTGGCATACGGTATGTTGATTACTTTATTATCATATATAAATAAACAAACAAAACATTTCTTATCTTATGTTTGTTGTTTTAATTAAATTCATAAATTCTGTTAATTTTCCAACATTTGATTCACTTAGAGAACTATTAACTACTCTTTGCAACTATATATATCTCATGGATAATGAAATACCTTTTTCATGCGTAGTTGTTGGCTACCATCTAAACATTGGCCAGAAAACAAGCATTCTTTCGTAATTCTTCGTAGTTTGCGCCACTGATCTCCGGCAGGGAGCCACCCCAAGGAGTATTCATGGTGGTCCATGACTCGGGCCGTTTCAGGGACCGATCGGCTAGAGAACGATTGATCATGTTTGTGAAAGACTTCTTCGGCAATGTGGGGTGATGAAACCACTACTGTTGTTCTACTTCCTAGCTTAAGTAACATTAAAGGACCGTAATGTTTAGAGAGTGCGGCAAGAGAGCGGTGGGGTTTGTTGCTGAGTTTTAAGAGGTTTCCGATGATTGGTAAAGGGTATGGACCCGGTGGAAGCCGGCGGTTACGGTGGCTGGAGATGGTGAAAACATAGATGAATGTTAGAAGGAATGGTAGTACGAGAAAGAATGTTGGATAATCCATAGTGTGTGATGGTGGTGGTGATGGTGATGGTGCCACTTAAATTTTATTTGGTGTTTTTGAATTTCCAACTACTTTCTTTGTTTTGGTTGTTAAAAACATTTATTTACGTGAGAAAAATTATGTATTATAAGGTGTAGGGTGTTTCTAGATTTATTTTTCACTTTACTTATTTATATTAATCCTGGCACTGTCACATCATTTTATTGATTTACTTTACTGAAATATTTTTTTAGAGGCAGCATTTCACTGGTTCTTTACCCAATAATTAATTATTTTCAAACATATAATAATGTTAATTTTAATAATACCTTTCCCACTCTCTCTCATCTACAACTCACCTACACAACTCATTTTTTTTAATAATGTTTTTCTCACTCTCTCTCATCTAGAATTAGCACGGTAAAAACTAAGAAGAACCCGTATTTTTTTAATAATGTTTTTCTACACAACTCATTTTTTTTTAATAATGGCGCCACTTAAATTTTATTTGGTGTTTTTGAATTTCTAAGTTCTAACTACTTTCTTTGTTTTGGTTGTTAAAAACATTTATTTAGGTGACAGAAATTATTATTATGTATTTTAACGGTGCCGTTAAAAGTTGACGATCACTGACGAAATTTTCTCTTTGCCAACGCCACGTGTTGTTGGCATTGTCAACTCTCATGCCACCTACTAGTTCTTTGCTAGGTGTTGAATGTTTATGCTTCCACCAATTGCAATTTTCTTTTTTCCCACATCATGTTGTCTATACATATAACCTGCTCTTTATAAAAAAAGCATACACGAATCACAAGGGAAGACGGGTGGTTCATGAAATGCTCATGGATAGGCCATGATGCCACCGTCGTCGGTGGCACAAGTAGCGATCTTGTGAAGTAATCACATGTCCTAGTTAACGGATTTTGTGTGGAATTTTTGTGTGTGAAGTTTTTGTTTTTTTAATAGGTTTGGTAGTATAGGATAGTGTTGCAACTAAAATTTTATTCATGTGAATTAAATCAGTAAAGTGATGTGTCAAGATTAATAAAAATCATGATATTTCAGTAAAACGTCCCTCCCTCCCTGATTGAACTTTTAACATTTTTACAGTCTAAAAGGAAACTAAAAAATCTATATAAACAAGAGAGCTGCCATAGATTTACTTTTCAGGTCATTCATATGTTGTTGGGATTCTTATAGAATTTATTCACTCTTAGTCTATTCTAAGTTCTAGCTTTCTTATCTACCTTTATAATTACTTAACCCTTTTGTTACATATGTCTTTATGCCATTGAAGTGAACCCACATATGTCTTTATTCCATTGAAGTGGACCCACATAAGATGCAAGTCCAAAGCAGCAAGCCAAGAAGATGATGAGAAGAATGGTCTCAATTTCTCCCTCCTCTCATTCATATCCACCTCCATTTGAGTCCACCCAAATACAAGTGAATTCCATTTTTTATAATATTTTTTTGATCTGGGATTTGGTCAAGTTTCAGTCTTTATGTTAATTTAGTTAAATTTATCAGAAACTAAAGTCTTTTGGTTGTTGGGTTTCTTGAAACCTTACACAAAATGTTCACAATTTGTGCATATGTCATCTTCGGTTGCAATTCTTGAATTCTTGCTTTTATTGTAAAATTCTAATTAAACATGTGTTTTTGAATGTTGTTACCTGTGTTTTTGCAATAGGGTATAATTTTTTCATAATCTTGATTAGAAAATATCATATATTTTTTAAAATTAGGGGTTTGCTAGTTCTTTGTACTCATTGTTAATCTGGGGTGATGATTTGCTTCCATCATCTTCTTTTATCCTTGAGTCTCATTCTGTAATTTTTTTATTTTTTTATTTTTTTTTGCATATTTTTCTGGGCAAGTTTTAAAATTTTGAGGGAACTTGAAGTGATAAGAGGTATTAGATGTTTGGTAAAATAATGAATTTGGTTACCACAATTATAGGCTTTGCAATGAGTGCCACTTTCATTGTATTTGTCTGTGCTAGGCTCATTTGTGGACGATTTCGTCGATACGAATCTCGCCAATTGTTTGAGATTGACTCAAGGATTGACATTGATAGGGTATGCTTTCCATCTTTAAACATTTTATGTTGTTAGCATTGGATATTTGAAGCAAGTGCTTGAGTTAGAATGTATGTTTTCATCATCATATATAAAGAACTAACTAAGCTCTTGTATTGGTTCATTTATGGTTTTGAAATAGATTTCAATTTCCATTAGCTTGTAACTATCACTAAGTTCAAAATCCGCCAATGCTAGCACAACAACGCGAACACATGTTCAGTTTAACACCACCTACAGTTTAAATTTGCATATATGCCTGATGACATTTTCATTCTAACCATTTGGAAACACAATGACAGCAAGAGCATCGGGTCGTAGGCCTTGAACCAGCTGTGGTTGCAGCCATTCCCACAATGAAGTTTGACTGTGAAGCCTTCGGTTCCATGGAGGATGCCCAGTAAGTTTGGTCCTAACCGCCCTCACCCTAACTTATTTTTATTGAAATATCCAAAGTTTTGTTTTAAATTGTCAAGTTGCAAGTAGTTAGCTACCAACATTTTAGTAATTTGATATATAAAAAAAATAGGCAAATGTGTTATTATAGTAGTGCATATCAGGCTATGATCACCTAAAAAGGCAACACTTTTCAGGTAGTTGACTTTTTTTTTAAATGGCAGGTGCACAATATGTTTAGGTGAATACCAAGAGAAAGAGGTGCTAAGAATCATGCCAAAATGTGGCCATAGTTTTCATCTTTCTTGCATAGATATGTGGCTAAGAAAGCAATCGACTTGCCCTGTTTGTCGCGTGTGTATTAATGCAACAACCAGCCCCGAGATTTCAAGGGAGATCTCGATGGAGCGGGCTCGCCAGTGGCTGCTACCGCACCCTAGTCAAGGAAGTAGCCAAAGCCAAAGCCAAGTTGATTCAGCCATTGGAGGTGTAGAAGCAGGAATTGAAGCAGAAAGATAACGCATCATGCAAAAAGTATCATTCTTGATTGCTTTGGTGGTTGTACAAGTTTTGAAATTGGTGTATATGGTTGCCTTTTTGTTAATCTTTGTAAAAGTAGTAATTTTGTTAGAATATATTTTGGGGACAAAATGGGTATATTTTGAAGGTTAACTGCAATCAAAATACAACATTGTCAACTTTTTTGTTTTTTGTTTTTTGTTTTTAATCTTATATAACTTAGTTTACTTTTTACTTTCTAGCATTACTTTTCATGTATTGCCTTTATTTTTATACAATTGGATGTAAAAATAGTGGTGCCCAACATGGCAACATATATTTACTTTGTTGTCATTTAATACTAAAAAATGTAGATATATTATATTTCCATACTACTCAATTCCTAAGTTTTTTACACTTTATGGTGTTGTACTCCATGTTTGGGGGTTTTAAAAAATATATATATAAATTTTCTACTTCTAAACCAAAACTTATTATTTTTTTACTTTTAACACAAAAATTTTCATCTTTTGCAATTTAACCTCAATATTTTTTTACTTTCAACTTTGTTCCCCACACTTTTCATCTTTCGCAAGTTTTTCGTTCTAGATTTTGCGAGTTAACACAACACAATGTGCGTGTATGGTTCAACGTTTTTTCGTCTATTTTTCCTGTTTGACAGACATGTCGCAACGCGTCTATTTTTCCCTGTTTGACAGGTTCATCACAATGCGTAGGACCTAGATCGACTTAATTATTCTTTCCTATGTTTTACGTGTAAGTCTAATTTCTTCGCATTAACACAACGCAACGAACGCGCGTGGTTCAACAATTTTGCGCCTTCTTTTCATTCGGTTTTATCTTTTCCTTTATTTATTTACTTTTTTTTACGAGTTTTTTCAGTGTTGGTTGTCGTTGGCAATGCTGTGACGATGATGCTAACTGGCACAAGTTACACCACTGCCGTAACGCAAGGGGTTTAAGACTAGTTTATATATAGAGTTGTAAATATCGGAACTAGTAAACGATTAATCGGTGATTAAAATCTAGTCTGTCGGTCACTGGATAGTTTTCTGTTAACCGGTAGTAGGCCCTAATCGGCCCTTGTTGGCTCTAGTCAGACCTGATTGGACAGACAAAAATTTGCGATTCTAGCCAGATTTTCGGCCAAAACATGTAAATTACGGTCAATTTCCAACCTGACCATATAGATTTCGGCGATTAATCATATATATTTAAATATATACTTAAATAAAATAAGTTTAGGAGGGGTTAAAACATGTCTGCTTAAATTATTTACCTATACAAATGTATGTATATATATAAAAAAACATAAAATCACATATCATCATCATCATCATCATACTCAGTAAAAAGCTCGAACGAGCCGAGCCTTAACGAGCCCGAGCCTGAAATATGGCTCGTTTAGTTATCGAGCCCGAGCTCGAGCCCTAGATACAAAGCTCGATTGGGCTCGCGAGCCTAATCGAGCCTTAACGAGCTAGAGCCCGAACCCGAGCCCGAGCCTAAGTTACAGCTGAGCCTAAGTTATAGCTTTAACGATTGGGCTCGCGAGCCTAAGTTATAGCCGAGCTTTTGCGAGCTCGAGCCAAGCTTTTGAGCTCGTTTGAGATTCTCAAATCACCTCGAGCCGAGCCGAGCCGAGCTCGAGCTTTGGATTTTGCTAGCGAGCCGAGCTCAAGCTCAAGATTGTAGGCTCGAACCGAACCGAGCTCGAGCTCGAGCTTCACAAAACCTTAACGAGCCCGAGCCAAGCCCAGTCAGGGTCGGGCTTGGCTCGGCTCGTTTACACCCCTAGTTTTATCAAGATACTCCAAACCGAAAAAAAGATCCAAGAAAAAAAAAAGTTAAAAAAAAACAAGAAACCTCAACCAGTTGTTGGTGATGAGAATCTACAGTGAGTGAGCAAAAGGGCAGCTTGCTTTGGAGTGTTGTAGCAGCTTCAACAATGGTGGCACATTTGGGTGTCATCTCCTTCTCTTCTTCCTCTCATCTCTTCCATTCTTGGCGCCAGTTTTCTCCCCCTTTGCATAATAATAAACCCATGGCTAGTAAGTTTCATTTCATTATCAATCAATATTATTATTTATGTAATTCTTTTTCAGCGTTTTATAATCTTTAATCCTTTTGAACCACACCCAGTTTCAATTTCTTGTGTTCTTGAACCAAATTATGTGAAAATTGTGCTTCCTAATAATCTTTTATCAAGATTATGCCTTTTGTGTTTTTATAGTTTAGCTCCTTAGCTTATAGTAGCAGAAAGTTTTGATTTTTTAATCTTTGCAAATGACCCCTTTTAATTTACAGGTTATCTGTTGAATTCTGTTTAAAGTTCTTGTTTACTTTTGTAGTCTGATTATAATATGTGAATTTTGAATGTATGTCTTGCTTTGCTGATCTGCTTAGTGATCTCTCCAGTAAATTATAGTTATGTTGATTTTTTGAATTTCTTGTGGGCTTAAAAAGTGTTCCAAACTATCTGTAATTGTGATGTCAAAGAAAAAACATCAATATTTCACTCATACAGATTACACAATTATTCAATATTTTGTAGCTTTTTTTAAGATAATACCACTGGTTAGATGCTGTTTGCATTTTCACTTAGCTATGATTATTCTTCATCGTTCAGTGGTTCTTTGCTCCGAACGGGGTTTTCTCTTATAGATATGAGCATAATGTAATTTGGCATTGTGAAACAATTCATAATAAATGACTCAGGAAGTCGAACGCTCTATAATCAATTTGCGTTTATTGTTAAAATCTTGTAAAAAGTGGCATTATAATTGTCTAAAGTTTTCGCCTTTTTACAGTGGCAACTTTGAGTACGGATCCAGTACGTGAATGGATTCTAACAGAAGGAAAAGCAACTCAAATAACAGGAATTAGTCCCGTTGGTGGTGGTTGCATCAATCTTGCAAGCCGATACAACACTGATGTTGGTTCGTTCTTTGTTAAGACCAACAGGTTTCTTCTAACACATGTCATTTTTTTTATTAATTTTCTAGCTTGCTTACAGATTATACTTTGTTTGTACTTTTTCTAACGACGTCTTGTTCATATACATGGTTGTAGGCATATTGGACCAGAAATGTTTGAGGGAGAGGCTTTGGGGTTGAGTGCAATGTATGAAACAAACTCTATCCGTGTTCCTAAACCATTTAAGGTAAGATTCCTCTTAACTGTATTTCTGATAAATGTAGCTAGAGGTGTCAAGATGGGTGGTTTGGGTAACGGGTCAAAACATGTTGGGTTCAAGTCACTCGTTTTACGATATGGGTTTGTTGAGTTCGTTTGGGTTGACCTGCAAACACTTTGTTCTATCAGTTTATTTTATATAAACAATGAATATAAAATCACTATTGCTACAGTAATATTATAAATCTTTGAAGAATGTGAGTTGGGAGGTTGCATGCATTAATGGGGCGACGTAATCATATTTAACCTGTTTGGCCTTTTGAACTGTTCTCCTTTTAGCTAAAAATTTTATTTGACCCATTAAAAGTAAACGGGTCAAAATTGCCACCTCTCCGTTACATAACCATATCTTTTTAAAAAATGCCGAAATTACCCCTTGAATACTTCTTTGGTGCCTGAAGGTAGGTGCATTTCCAACGGGAGGTTCATACATCATTATGGAATACATTGAATTTGGTTCATCAAGAGGTGATCAGGTAAACGCTAAACCTCGCCTTCATGCACTTCAATCGTGATTAAATAATTTAATTTAATTTTCGTTTAGTTTAGTCTATACTAGGGAGGAAGCTTGCAGAGATGCATAAAGCTGCAAAATCTGAAAATGGTTTTGGATTTCATGTCAACAATACCATTGGCAGGTACATTTATGCTAATGAAAAAGCCAAAAAAATTGTGAATTTTACATTGGATACTGAAGATAAATATATTCTTTAAATCAGTTGAAGTTAGAATATGACGTATTACACGGCATTTCTTTTTTGGGTGACTAAGCCTTGTAATTTCATTGCTTCGGTTACAGAAAGTGAAAACCAAACAACAGAAAAATTAACAAAAAAACCTAGCAAACAGTTTTGGTGTGGTTCAATAGTTTCTATTTATATTATTGCTATTTTTTTTAGGCATTTAAGTCTTTTATCTTTTACAATAGTCTTTAGTTTTAATAAGCTCAAGTCCTGCATGTAGCACACCACAGATAAACACATGGACATCAGACTGGATCGAGTTCTACTCTGAGCATAGGTTGACTTTTCAACTTAAGTTAGCACAACAACAATATGGCGATTCAGCTATATATGAAAAAGGTTTGTGATCCTAAACTACCCCAAGTTTAGTTGCCGTATTGAGTCTATTGACTTTCTAAAGTTAACCCAATGAAATTTCAACCACCAACTCGAAATGGTTTCTATTTACGGTCATTGCATTGCTATATTGAAATGTTGGCACAACTAAAATCCTGTCAATTTTTTTATTTATTTTATTTTTATTTTAAACATAGACGGTTTGATCTTAAAGTCAAACTGTACATCTTGTTTTGGAAGGGTTAATGCTTTGGTAATCTTGGTTCGATTTGAATGCTATGCAGGGCAAAGATTAGTGAAAAATATTGCAGCTTTGTTTGAGGGTGTGACAATCGAGCCTTGTTTATTACATGGTGATTTATGGAGTGGAAATATCAGCTCTGATAAGAACGGGGAGCCTGTTATACTTGATCCCGCTTGTTACTGTAAGCGCTTGTTTAGTTTTAAGAATCTCGTTTTGTTATCTTTTTCATGCATACTAATCTTTTCTCATTTCCACAAAGAGAAGATGCAAAATATATATAAAAAATTAAATTTTGCTCTCCATTTGTTATATTTTTTATGTTTCTTGATTGTTATGCAGATGGACATAATGAAGCAGAGTTTGGAATGTCATGGTGTGCCGGATTTGGAGGGTCTTTCTACAATGCTTATTTTGAGGTACATGCATTTCTATTTCATTACCTGAGTAATTTTTTTCATCTAAACAAGTCTGTACATATATCATTTATTAGGTGATGCCGAAACAACCGGGATTTGAGAAAAGGAGGGATCTTTATCTGCTATATCATTACTTAAACCATTACAATCTCTTCGGTTCTGGTTATCGCTCATCAGCCATGTCCATAATCGATGATTACATTCGGATTTTAGAAGCTTAGGAACTTGGAAATATTCATGTAAATTTGATTCCAAAAGTCAAAATTGTATCTTTTGATGATATAATATGCATGGTTATTGTAGCAATTACCCATAATAGGGATAATTGCATGTTGAGTGTTGTGGAAATTGAAACATAATTTTGCTAAGTTGACTGCAATTTTCTGGAGTAACTTATAAAAGTGAAATTTGCAATTTCACACTAATCTTCCACAAAATTCAGTCATATTTCTCAACTATCATTTTTGTATCATAATCTATGTTTATGATAGAGCTGGGAATGTGTTATACTGGTTGTGTTCAAAGGAATTTTGATGATAATCAAATTTAACAATTGTCTTAGAATTTGCGGTGCGATATTTATTTGAGTGAATGTTATACATTTTAGTTTTATGTGAAGGCATGTTTGGTAAAGAGGCTCTGAACCATTCAGAGCTGAATGGTTCGGCATTCAGATTGTTTGTTTCAACCTAAAAAAGGCTCCGAACCATTCAGAGCTGAATGGTTCGGCATTCAGATTGTTTGTTTCAACCTAAAAAAGGCTCTGAATGAAATGTTAAGAGTTGAACCATTCAGCACTTAATCAACCAAACAACCCATAAATGTACTTACTTTATAGCTTTTATTTTGTAAGAAAAAAAAAACTATTTCCTTATAGGGCTTGTTATATAACAATTACAAAAGCATATTAAAAATAAATAAAATGTTATACATCATTTTCTAGTTTCTTGATAGTTTACAACACATGTACATGCCACTTTAAGGTTCTACATTTGAAGGATGAGAAAGATCTTTTTGAGTTCAATATTGTACCTATGCTCAAAACTCAAAGGGGCGTCTAAATATTATTTGTGCTATGTATCTCCAATTAAATTATGCAGCTTTACAAAATCGTCTAATGTCAGTTCTTCTGGCCTTGACTGCACAACAAACAGTTGATTATTTAAAGCTAACGATCGCGAGTTAACATAGAAATAAAGATGATACTTACAGTTGCTGCAAGACCAACATTTACAAGAGCTTCTTCAATCTCAAGTGATGGTTTTATGTGTTGGAGCGTTTTTCGCAGCATCTTACGTTTCCCATTAAATGCAGAATTAACCTAGGAAGAACATGTAACAGATTTTCAAGAAACCATTAACAATGATAATGATTATAAGGATCTTAACATATTTGTGGTTTTTATATGGGTCAACTTTTTTCATGTCTAATTTCGCAGGCTCGCTGGTACCCAATTAGTCATAATCTCTTTTTTTGCCATACAGAAGACAACATTGACGGATTGGTTTAAGTTAATGGCTGCATGGCACAATCTAGTTGGGTACCAGCACAATTTGCACATATGAACATGCATACAAGTTGAACACTTGAACCCTTTTCCATCATATAGATAAAATCCCAGAAAACTAAATAAATTCACCAATAGAATATGGTACGGGGTATATTCGACTAGTACAAACCATCGAAAAGAAGCTCTTGATTGATGAAACTTGGGGGTAGTCTACTGCTTGTTTCAGTCTAAACACAACAACAGCTGCATCTACCTATTGCACAAAGAATGTCAACATAACATGAACGAATTTACAAACAAAAGCATCGAACACTTACTTTAGGTTGAGGGAAGAAGTTAGCCCTAGGGACCTTAAATTTGTATTCAGGATCTGCAGGTAAAGGTTCAAACACGGTTACAAGAAAAAGAAACAAGATTAAAACTTATTCAACCCTAAAATTTACCAGCAATAGGTTTGATTGTTGTTTCATCTGTTTTTATATGAACAATTCAAATTCATAACGCATAATCACCTGAATAGAAATTAATGAATATATTGATGGGCCTGTACTCGGATGTCTTCAAGGATGAGTCCACCATGCGCAGAGCAGCTTCCTCCTGAACAATTTCATCACAAAAAAATGGACCATTGTTAAATAATCATACCAGGAAATAGGTTTTCTCCATGATAAAACTATGTTCATTTGCGTCATTCAACGTATTCATTGTGTGTATTGTTATGAAGATAAGTGAAGATGTCAATGTAGATATGGAAATAATGAGACACTTGACACAGCATTTTGCAAATCGCACGTCATAAAAAAACTATCACATGCATGACAGAAACAAGAAATTCAAACCTGGAGTAGTAAGACTACTTCTGAGAAGATGTCACCCATTGGCAGAAGTTGTTTAACTATATCTGTACTTATATTAAAAGGTATATTCGCAACTACCTGCAAAACATTTAAGAGAAAATAGGGCACTTCTAGTTTAAAAAAAAAATTAAAAAAAAAAACACCAGAAGGTATCCATTGTAGCACAAGAAATTTAAAGTTTGTTCACCTTTGCATACGAATTTCCTTCTGAATAATCACTTCCTAAAAATGACAACAAATGAGATCGAAGGTGGCACCTTGTAAAATCTTCCTGTATTACCTACACAATCAGACATTGCATATTCATGTTAACTTTCATGCTTAATATCCCATGAGAATAACAAAATATTTAGTAAAAACACATACAGTAATGCATTACCTTAACACGATTAGTGCCTGAAAAGCGTTCATTTACAAGTGCAGCCATATAAGGATCCTACAGACAACAGAAAGATGAAAGATGATATGTTTATGATTTATCATGTGGACAATGGATAGCAAGAACATTAACGAAAGAAAAACCTTTTCAATGGCAAGAACATTTGCACCAGATTCAACAAGGACATTGGTGAGGGACCCGGTTCCTGGACCAATTTCAAGCACCACGTCACCATCAACCACATTGGCAGCATCAACAAGCTGCTCATTTACTTCACCGTTTAACATGTAATGCTGCATAATAATAAAGAAGTAACAACTAATTAACTGTCACCCCATCCAATTAAAAAGATAGACAATCTATCTTAGATCTTTGATTTCAACCCTAATGCTTTTCAGATAGATTTCCATACTAATGTTCCTTAACCTTCAAGAGGCGACGCTGTGGTAGACGGCTCTGTCTCAGGTTCGAATTTAGCTTCCATTGATTTATGCTTTTAACCTTCTTTAAGGCCACTTGTCCCGCACAAGCTGCGTTGTACTTGTACCTGATCTCATTGATTAGCATAGTATTGGTGGGGTCTTGTAAGTTTTCTGGTAGCGGGCTCTCACAATCGTGCGCGCACGTACACACACAGAGAAAAAAAATAGTAAAAAAAACTATGTTCACGGTTCATCTCGTAGTAACTTGTTTATCCTCGACTTTCGTTCTCGGGTATGCTCCATCATTACAAAGTTTTTTCAATAGCAATTTAATTTCCGTTTTCTTTTTCATTCCATAACGGTGCGCAAGCACAAACCTTCATATTCATTTATTTATTGATCCATAGTTAATGTAACTCTCCCCCTCAATCTCTTATACCAAGTTCGGTTTAACCTTAACCAAGCCTCCACATTGTGTTCATAACTTCATATAATTCCCAACAACAGCTTAAAACAGAAAGCGGTTTCAATCTAATAAGCCCATTTGAGTATACACATACAAAATGCAGCTTTGCTACCATAATTAAATAACACCCACCAACTTCATTAAAAACCAGAAAAACACCCACCAACCGTTTGACGAAATGCCCACTCAAGAAAAACTCACATAAGCTTCTCAATCCCTCCAAAACTGCAAACTTCTGTATCACTAAACTAAAACACCCCCCAAAATAACATTTTTCCCAATAAAACTACCACAACTTTAATGGGTGCAAACAATTTTACAATCTTTATCACACATAAACAAAAAGAAAAACGAATAAAGATTAAAACCCAGAATTCACCTGGCCAAGGGACTTTCGAGGGATACGGCCTTTGGAGTTAAGAGCTTTGAGGGTAGAATGGTAGTCGTCTGGTTCTTTTATCTTTATTTTGGTGATCTTGGGTTTAATTCTAGGTTTATCTGTGTTAGTGCTCGATACAACGCATACAATTGTGTTGGGTTTAGTGGTGTGAGATGTGTAGGGAAGGGAAGGAGCAGATGAATTGATTGGCGGGAGATTATGTAGCACCAGAGTCATCGTCTTCACACCAAAGATTCAACCAATTCAAACAAAAGATATTATCTTGAAAATTGCACTTCATTAAAACCAGCCAAAACCGACGACTGTCTTCAAGACAGAGACAGAAGCCGAAAACCAAAGAAGACCAATACAAACAATCACATTACGTTACATCAAAAGAACACCAACGACTCCAATCCACTACCCCATGTGGGACAAGTCATGTCTATACCTTGCAAGCCGTTTAGGATTGAGTTAAAAAACAACTTACTCCCTCCGTCCCAATTTAAATGTCCTAGTTCAAAAAACACATATTTTAAGAAATATTTTGTTTGTATATGGTAAAATGACAATAATATCCTTAAAAGTGGTGATTGTGTTTTGTCTTTTATGGTCAAATCTGAAAATTACATTTCTATTTTTGAAAAGAGACATTTAATTTGGGACAAATAAAAAAGGAAAGTAGGACATTTAAATTTGGACGGAGGGAGCATTAACCAGAGGGTGTTTGGGATTGGTCGATATTGTTATATCCATCCAAAATAAGAAATTTTGACACCTGAGACGCTATGACTGGAAATCTAGTGCTAAATCAGTTCAATTTGCAAACTCTGTTAAATACCGACGTTAACTTGAGGGATAAAAAATATGGGAAATGACCAAAATGTGGGAGGGAATTCAAGGGATAAAAAATATGGGAAATGACAAATTCTCTTGAGTTAACGTCTATATTTAACAAAGTTTGCAAATTGGGCGGATTTAGCATTAGATTTCTAACCACAGTGGCTCAAGTGTTCAAATTTCTTATTTTGGATGAATCTAGCAATATTGACTAAACCTCAGTGATGAATTTGGCCATTTACTCTATTGGCTTTTTGAAAAAAAAAAAAAAACCCAATAATTCAATAAGTCATTTCAAAAGACAGGATTTTATGTTTTTCCAATTAGTGTTTTTGGGATTGAGTTTGGAAATGTAAAAGTGCTTATTGGCTTATGACTTTTTAAAAATGAGCTTTAAAAAAAGTGTTTGGATTAGCTTTTGGGATGATAAAACGTCAAAAAGTCAATAGATTCTCTTTTTATAAGTGTTTCGCTTAACTTATTGTGAATATTGGTTGTATGGGTGGTAAATTTGTAAATTTTTTTCCAAAAGTCAAAAGCCAGGATTTCTAACTTTTCAAAAACGATTTTTCCACCCTTAAAAGCCAAAAGCCAAAACATAAAGTACTTTTGGGTTATACAAACAGACTTATTGGCTTTTTGAGTGGTGGCCTGGAGAGAGCCAGCCGTGACCAACGAGGACATTGGCCCTAACGAGGGTCGATTGTTATGGACTGAAATCATTGTAAGGTATGAGATTTGTCCCATATCGGTTGTACGGGCAACCAATAAGTTGTATTGAAACTCAATCCCAAACACCAACTTATTGGCTGGCTTGTTTAAGAAGACAAATAAGTTTTCAAACTCAATCCCAAACACAATAATCAGTAATCTACTAAGACCAGTCGGTACGGGGCACGGCAAGGGGCCGGCATTGCCAAGCCGGGCCGGGCTACACCGCCCCCCTGGCGCGGCAACGGCATGCCCGGCTTCCCTATGCCGTTAATGCCGGGGCTGTAATTTTCTTGGGAGGCGTGCAATGTGAACGTTGGGGGATGTTTGTTACCGTTAAAAAAAATAATAAAAAAAAATAAACGATTTTCTTTTTAAAAATCTATTTAAACCACCCCTTTTTACCATTTTTCATCACAAATCAACACCCCTTTTTATACCAAACACCTTATTTTATATAAAAAATACTTTATACATTTTTCAATGGATCCCAACCAAAACAACCCAAACCCGAATCAACCACCACAATATAACCAAAACAACCCGAATCCGAACCCGTTCACGATACCAATGGATCCATCTTGGGCTACTTTTGCGGGTTTCCAACAAACTCCCAACCCTTTCACCCAATATCCTCAAATGCACCAAAGCCCTACTACCTTTAACCAATTCCATAATATGCAAATGCATCATAACCCTCAATCCTTTACCCAACTTTTACAAACTCCGCCATTCCGTCAATCTCTACCACCACAACGACAACCCAATTTTGAACTCGAAGATGAAGAAGATGATGATGTGGAGGTTGTCCCCGAAACACAAGTCCAACGTTCGAAGGGGAAGGCGAAGGCGAGTGCGAGTGCGAAGGGGAAGGGGAAAAAAAAGCAAACCGAACGAAGCCCGTGGACGAAATTGGAAGAAGAAGCGTTAGCGAAGGCGTATCTGGCTAGTTCGAAAGATCCCATAGTTGGTAAAAAAAAATTAATTTTTTTGTAGTATACAATAAAAAAAATTATTTTTTTTATTCTCTAATATATGTTTTATTTAAATGTAGGGACTAATCAAACGAGCGATAGTTTATACACCCAAGTGCGAGATACATTTCACCAATTGATGGAGCAAGGAGAGTATCGCAAGCAGGAGGCTTTAAGTTCTAAATGGAGGAAAATGAGTACTACAATCGGGAAGTTCATTGCCTTTTATAATCCGTTGTATGTGAACCCTCCAAGCGGGTTTAACGAGGAAATGATTTTCAAGGAGGCGATGAGAAAATATGAAGACAAGTATGGCCATGTTTTTCCTCATGTTCGAGCTTGGACGGTGTTGAAGACATCTCGCAAATGGGCACCGGTTCCAAACGAGGTTGCAAACACCAAACGAAGCAAGACTTCGGAGTCGGGCGATTATAGCGTGGGAGGCGGGTCGACCGGTCATTGTCAAATAAATATAAACGATGACCCAGACCCAGAGTTCGAGGATACTCCCGTTCAAGAGGAGCCACGACCCATAGGGAGGGACAGAGCAAAAAAACAAGCGGCGGCTGCAAAAAAACAAGCCGCGTCAGGGAGTGGGAGCGGGTCAATGTTGGACGGTTTGGTCGCTGAATTGGCATCCTTCAAAAATACTTTTAGTGAAAGTCAAGCGGAGAAGAAGAAATTGAAGGAACGGGAAGTCGAAGAAAAACTTCGTTTGAAGCAAAAGAGGGTGGAGGAAAGCATTCGCCAAAAGAACGAGGATAGGCAAATAGAAGAATGACGAATAATGACGGCAAACATCAACGACTACCCCGAAGAAGACCGTCCCGTGTTGTTGAAGATGAAGGAGAGCATCGCAAAAAAATATAATCCGTAATTTATGTTTTTTTTTTATTTAAGTGTTTGTTTTTAATTGAAAATTGTACTTTTTTTATTTAGGTGTATATTTTTTTTTAATTTAAGTGTTTGTTTTTAATTTAAATACATCTTCACATTTTATATTAATATCATAACATTATTTAATTAAAAAAAAGAAAAAAAAAAGAAATAGCATTAAATGATGTTGGGCCTCCTCCACATCCCTAGGAGCATCATCTCAAGGATGCTCCTACCCCACGCTGACGTGGCAGGTGAGGTGGAGGCAAGGCATGGATGTTGGGCCTCCTCCACACCTAATGGTCTAATCACCAAGAAGAAGAAGATACAATTAAAAACCAAGCAGCAGCAGCAGCAGCGATTGAGATGGAGACGAAGGAAAAGACGATGATCCAAGTAAGCGTGAAATTCAATGGACGTACGATTCCATTGAGCCTTTCTGCAGAGGCCACCGTCAAAGACCTCAAATCCCTTCTCCAACCACTCACCAATCTCCTTCCCCGTGGCCAGAAACTCATTGCCAAAGGCAAAATTCTTGACGATCAACACATATTAGGATCAGCTATACACAATTCCAATTCCGTCTATAAAATGCAACTCATAGGTTCCCAAGGCCTACATCAAGGGGTATTCATCATTCTTTCATTCCATTCATTCATTCCTATTATGTATGTATGTATGTATCTTTATAGTTTATATATCAATTGAACAGAGTGGACCCATCAAGAAGGAATCTCCCGTGGCCTCCTCGAGGAGCAGCAATACAAGGAGGGATGATGATGATAAACAAGTCAGTGTTGTCAAGACCCAATTCGAAAGATGGAACCTCACTGGTGTCATTTCTCTTTCTAATTCTCACATAAAGGTACTTACTTTATTCTTCCTTTTAACATTAATAATAATAATAATTAATATTATTATGTTTTTGGTGACCCCCTGGATATTATTAATTCATCTTCCTGAAATGAAATGAAAAGGTCATTCCTCAAGAGGTTTGGAATTGTGGAACTTCGGTTAGATTCCTTGATCTCAACTCAAATTCAATACAAGACATACCAGAGGCTATTGCTGCTTTGACTTCTTTACAGGTCAGTCAGTCAGTCAGACAACCGTCCGTTTGTTTTACATTTCCAAACCATTCTTCTTCTGGGCTTTAAAAAGTGCGCCTAGGCACAAGGCGCAGCGTAGGGCGCCTCAGGGCTTTGCGCCTATCCTTTTTCCCAAAGGCGCGCACTTTAGGCGCTTTTTTGTCAAAATTTCAGTCGCTTTTCACCTGAGGCGCGCGCCTCACGTACACAGGGTATTTTTATGCATAAAAATGTTGTACCTTTGTGTTTTTGGCTTGTACATATAGGTAAAATCACATAAAAACCTTATTTATAGCTATATTTTGGGTAAGTGGAGCTAAAAACTCATGGAATATATATGGGATATATAAAAAAAATTATATAATTAGTGTGCGCTTCAGGTACGAAAAATCGCACGCTTTTTGCGCTTCACGCGATGCGCTTAGACCTCGTCGCTTTTGTGCGCCTAGCGCTTTTTAAAACCAAGTTCTTATTACAAATTCTAGTAATATATATATGTTGATTTGCTAGAAACTTTTCTTAAATGCAAACTGCATACAAGATGAATCTCTTAGCTGGAAAGGACTGTCATCCCTCAAGTCTCTCTCTTTTCTGTCTTTGAGCCACAATCTGTAAGCATCAAATGTCATCATATGAGATTTTGTGTATTATATATTTGTTAGTTCCAGCTAATTTGGGAAGATGATATATTATGCAGTTTGACCACTTTACCCTCTGATTTGGCTGCCTTAACCACCCTGAAGGAGCTTCACGTTGCACACAACAACTTAACATGTCTTCCTGATGAAATAGGATTACTAGTTCATCTTCAGCTTTTAAAAGCCAATGACAACAGGTCACATCTCCTTCTTTACTCTTATCTAATATTTCATCATGCCCTTGGTTTTAAAAACCATGAGGGTCTTGAGCCGAGGCGTGAGGTGCACTGGCGCACAGCTTTTTCTAAGCTAGACGTCATATTTCCCGTAGGTTTCTAGCATCACTTACCCAAAATTTAAATGTAAATGTGCTCTATATATGGTTTAATATATATATAAATAACCTATATGCACAAAAACTTCTCACGTACAAGACTGCACCTCATGCCGCTTTCTGTGTCCCTCACACGTGACACGCCTTTTCTACGCACTGCGCTTCGCATAGTCAGAAGCGAACTGCCTTGCGCCTAGGCGTCCTTTCTAAAACCCCGAATTCATGGCAATGTTGTTAATAATTGTCTCTAATTTGCTGCAATATACCGCTATTTGTATGTGATTTTGGATCTTAACTAGTAATGTTTGATTAAAATCTAACCAAAAAGGAAAGAAATACTTCAGTTTTCATGAGACATCTAAAAAGAAATCTTCGTAGGAAAGAGGCAGGAGGAAGGATAACCAAATTGAATTTTATATTTTATAATGGGAACATCAATGGTGCTTATGCTTTGGTAATAACATGATAATCTTTTGTGAAGGCTTACCACTATCACTTCATGCATAGGGAGCTGCTCTGCCCTTGTTGATGTAAGATTTCTATCTCACACTCATTTGGTTGGTGACAGGTTTGACTCATGTAATTACGAATGGGTCAACTCGGTTTGCGTTATATCTTATGAGTATCAAAATTAAAAACTAAGTAGCCAAAAGGGTCAACAGGCTGAAACCAGCCCACTCTCTGTCTATTTTTAATGCATACATCCTCTAAACCGTTTAATTCAATGATTAAGTTATCGTTACCATATTAATTATCTATATAGAAACTAAAATATGGGCAAAAGAAAACTGTTTGCGGGCGTGGCTAGTTTTGACTCATACTAGAAAATTGTCTGTTTTCAACGCAAACCACCCATCTTGCCACCTCTACAGACTTGGTAACAGTATTCAGCTTTCCTTGATACCTGGATTGAATCTGTTATGATGTTATGCAGGTCGATTTATCACAGAATCTTCTCGTAGAGCTACCAGAAACTCTCAGCAATTTGACAAATCTTAAGGTGTGTATGCAATGCAACAGTTTAAAACAGGGTACGGTTGGTATGGTTTTTGATTAAATAATAAACGTCTTTTCCCCAAAACATCTAACTTTTTCTAATATCTGATGTCATAATATGATTACAAGTATTATATTGTTTTAATAAACTCTCTAATTTGATTTTCAGTAAAATGATTTTTTAAAAGTACAACGGATTTGACTAGTTTTCTTTTTAGCTATGTTTTTACTTCTAAACGGTAGGGATGAAACATATCCCAAATTGATTCATTTATATGAAAATTGCCACCTTTCACGGATTATTTGTTGCAGGCTTTGCATCTTCACAACAATGGGCTGAAATCACTTCCATCTACGTTGTTGAAAAACTGCACACAACTATCGACCCTTGACCTCCATGGCACCGAAATAACAATGGACATGCTTAGAGAGGTGCGGTGTTATCATTCATGGTTTCTACAATTAGTTTGCTTGTTTTTGAAGATGAAAAGTAACATATGACTAGACTATTTCAGTTTGAAGGTTGGGAAAGCTTTGATGAGCGTCGTGTGCTTAAACATTCCAAACAACTAGCATTTCGGGTTCAAGGAGCTTCGTATTCTTATTTCGACGAAGGTGCTGATAAAAGCTAACATGGATGGCTCTGGCGACAGAAACAGGCAAGTGCAGGCAGGTTATAGATCTTAATTTCTCTTATGTTTTACATGAATATTTTGGGTGTTAAAAGACTAGGGATTTATAACACACTGTAATAATTACTAGAAAATAAAAAATTAAAATCCCATCATTTATTGAATTTTTTTAGAAAGGATTCCGTTGCCCACAAATTCATCGAGAAAAAAAAATTCAGATTACCATAGCCAATCATTATTTATAATTAGGGGTGTAAACGAGCCAATTTTCTGACTAATGACTTTTTTGCTTTCAATTTTCTGTCTTGATTTGCAACAGGTATGTTCAAACTATTGATCACATGGAAGTAGATCCAGAAACAAGAGTGACTGGTTTCTGAAGATAGTTCAGACTCTCCGATACTGTATTTGAAGCAGTTCAAATCGTGCATTTTAATATATTGTTAGTACAAGCGATTATCGAATGAGAATTTTTTATTTTACGCATGTTAATTGTATGCATCAACACTTTTATTTTGGTCCGTTTCATTATTGTGTTGTGTTTGCATATTAAGCATATTTTCGGCTTATGAATATGACGTTATTTTATACATCCATGGGCATGATCTTTGACCTGTTTCGTTTTATTCTTGCTGCTACAAATATGTCGTCGTAGTTTGTTTTCATTCTCTGGTATGTGGCCATTTACTGTAAATTGATATAAAGTTTACCAAACAAAAAACATATCATGAAGAAATCTAAAAGTAATACCCTTTTCATGGTCCAAATGATTTACAGCAGTTCAGCAGTAGCAACATAATAATGGATTTGCAAATAATCACCTAGATACACAATTATACTTCAAACTAATACAGTTGACTAGACTCGCGGTCGTTTTGACACAAGGCCTTTAAAAATGCTTTCTCAAATGTGATGAGACCTGCACCAACAGCAAACACGAGAAGGCCTGGTTATTATATAAATAAAACGAGAAAATGAAACAAAGAATTTCTGAAAAGTTGAGGAAAACACGAGTGAATGTAGCGTCTCGCGTGTAATTAACCAGACCAATCAAGTTGTGAATCATGAACTTCTCTGTAGAAGTTAGCAGCGATTACGGATTTCTATGAATGAAAGCAATTTCTTAAATGGGTAGCATTTTCATGAATTTACATACATCTAACACTTGAACAGTTGAACCAAAGAACAAGAACAACTATACAAATATAAAAGGGTTGTAAAAAGAAAGTTTGCACAATCTTAACTCTTAAGGAGGCTAGTCAACTGTCCAAATCATCTCAATATGTCAAGAGTAGTATATCATTTGAAACTTCAGAGTTGCAGTATGTCAGATTCATTCGGGTATTAAGATATCAACAAAAACTATATCTTATGGCTTTGTCCACATCCAAAAGATGAATATGCAATGGTCAACGGAGAAACTAGAAAATCAAACCGGTGAGATAGTTGGGACACGATATAGGAACGTCGGCATCAACAAGGTGACCACAATGAATTGATTTTTTAATCAAACAAGACATATGTAGTTGATATGGAACTCGTTCTTTTCGCTTGGACGAAAGATAACATATTTGATCATGCGCAAACTAGGTTGATTGGATTAATGGTGTTTGTTAGATCATTTGAGTCCTTATAAAGCAACAAAACAATGTAGCACTATACGAGATTAACTAGGATCCATGTCTCAAGTTAAGAGATAAATATATTATAAAAGAATAACCAGATATCTAAAAATCTATTATAAAAGAATAGCTAGATATCTGCATATGATGGCACCACAAATTTAGCTATGCTTTTTAATATTTGTTGTGAATTAACACCATAAACTTGACTAAGTTTAGATATTCATATCTTATGGCTACTTAGTTTAAATTCACATGTAAGTTAGTCTTAAATCAATCGCGCCCATAGATGTCAAAAGCGCCTGCCTAGGGCGCCTAGGCGATGAAATTCCTAGAAGCGACCCTAGGCCGCTTTTCTCTCCTAGATAAATAAAGCAATGAGTTTTTTTTTTTTAAAGTTCAGGTTTTACAGTATTATTATTGTTTTCTGATCATATGAGTAATTATTTCATGTTGCAGTTTTCATGTTTTATTATTGTCTTCTGATCATATGCTTCAGTATTACAGTTATCTGATCAGATGCTTCAGTTTAATTATTGTTTTCTGATCATATGTTGATATGCATCAGTTCTATTATTGTTTTCTGATCATATGTTGATATGCATCAGTTTTATTATTGTTTTCTGATCATGAGTATTACTGTTTTATTATTGTTTCTGGTCATATGGAAGAGCAAGTGGATGCAGCTGGAAAAGGGAAGACAATTGATGACAATGACGACTCTGATTATTGATGGTAGACCTTTTGGATTTGAAGTTATTATTTTTTACATTTTGAACTATTTTTTGGTTTTCAAGTATGAATAAGAATAACTTGTTATTTGGATGTTTTGGTGGTTTTTAATCATGGTGCTACTTTATTATATTGATATTTATTGCTGATAGTTGTTATTTTTTAGCGATTTTGGTGATTTTACCATTTTTTTTATTTGGGCTTTTTTTTTCTCGGGCCCACGCTTTTTTTGCGATTTTCGCCTAGGTCACAGGCGGTACCAAAGCGCCTTGAGTGCACCTTACGCCTTTGACAACTATGATTGTGCCTCGCTTTATTTTTTTATGATCTCATGTAATCGCTTTGTTTTTGCATATTCTAGTGGAATTACATTTTAAACATTTGGACTAGTGTTGGTGATAATTCACAATAAAATTAACAGTTGGACTACTTAAAATTTACAAGTTCACCAAACATAGATACATAAATATGAGTTAATAAGTGTCACAATAAAATTTCTCACTAAACTACTTAAATATGAGTTAATAACTACTTAAAATCTACGTCTCCACACACTCCTATCATGAACCATGTCCTCAGAGAGGTGCAACTATATAAACACATGAACAGGGGGCGGATGTGGTGTATACTCAAGGGGTACGTCTGTTACCCCTCGATTATCCTGGCGAGGTGGAAAAAATTGGTTTTTAAAGGTATTTATATAAAATGTTACCCCTAAAACAAATTTTTTTGTTACCCCTTAAAATATAAAATGTTATCCCTTGTTTTATTTTCTAGATCCGCCACTGCACATGAATGATAATCTGAATTTTGGGTGAGCAAGTAAAAGGTTTTGGTTCTATCACATGGGCCTACCTAATCCTAATCAGTCAGTGATATCTAGACTAACCTCAGATGAATGTATAATAGATATTATTAAGGAAGGCAAAAGATATAAAGAAAACAAGAGTTTAGGCAATAATCATGAAAACAAAGAATTGAAGGAAGGAGATAAAAATGGTTACTTTATTATGTAGAAGAAGAAGAAGAGGGTAATTGTCTTCTAATAGATGCAAGCTGGTCCATCCAGCGATCCTCAGCAGCCGCCCAATCCGGAGCCAATCCTCGAAACGATATCCCACGCATCGCCTCCATAACTCTCACCGCATTCTCCTGTGTCAACGGAGCCCTTCGACGCCTCTCCTCCTCTTCAAACGCCCTCTGCTGCTGCTGCATCGCCTCTCTTCTAATTCTTTCCTCTTCTTCTTCTTCCTCCTCCAGATCCAGACAGCTGATTCCATTCTCTATGTGGCCGTTGACTAGAGGAGGCTGGAAGCTGGGTTCGTGATCAGTAGCATCTGAAGAAGAAGAAGAAGAATCTTCATCATCGGCGGCGTTAGAGAGTGGCTCATAGTATTCCGGTGGTGATTCGTCGGGGATGCTCTCCGTGTCGCTCTCTGCATCAGATACGATTCATTGATTATTATTATTATTATTATAAACAGACACACACAGATTTACATTTCTATGTCAATGTTACCTTCCGTTAAATTCATATCAGTAGGATTTGACACAGCGTTCATCTTCTCTCCTCAAGGGTTTCTTTCTTTTCTGCAGGAAAATAACAACCCAGGTGCCCCCAATTTATGTTATATGTGTTAACCGATCTAGTTTTAAAAAAATTGGTTTGAAAGATTGGTATAAGTCACCGTTGTATATGTTGTAAGTGTGGTTTTTAGCTGTTGCCTGTTGGTCCTTAGCTTGAGGACCGTTATGGTGGTTGTTTGAATGAAAGTATAGTTTCCAAAAAAAAAAATTGAGTTAACCGATCAACTTGTCATCTGACATTTATTTTGAATGCGAGAATTTTCGCAAAAGAAATTAGATGCTTATGAGAATGAATCATACTACTTCTAGTTCTGAGCTTGCCATGCTTGACAAAAAGAACCAGGGGCGTATCGCCCAAATCATTGGTTCGGTACTAGATGTAGCCTTTCCGCCAGGCAAAATGCCTAATATTTATAATGCTCTGGTAGTTAAGGGTCGAGATACTATTGGTCAACCAATTAATGTGACTTGTGAGGTACAACAATTATTAGGAAACAACCGACTTAGAGCCGTAGCTATGAGTGCTACAGACGGTTGTATACTCTCGTAATATGTTTTTGAAAGGTCGTTAAAAGTAGTTAGAAGCTAACTATAATGGTTCAACTTTGTTTGGGGATAATTCTCTCTGTGTACCAAGCTCTATCACTGGTATCAACGCTTTTGATCCGAGCTCCGCTTACATGAAATCGATCGATCAAAGATTTATAAATGATGATTCGAGACAATGTTTTAACGATTGTAGCTATTTGTTTTAAAAACTCTGATCCACTCATAGATTTTGTGCTCTATATCATTGGTTGAAGGTATGTATTGTTTTTGTTGTTGCTAAGTTTGTCATATTGTTGTTGCTAAGTTTTGTAAAAAAAACGAGCACAAACATATTATACAATATATAAATACAACACATTTTTTTTTGGGAATTTTCAGTTGACATTTTTTTTATAATAATATGGTACCCAAATATAGATATAAAGATGTTCGATTTTAGAGTGCAATTTTTTTTTAAAATAAGGACGTGTGAAAATTTATGATTGTTTAGAAAAATAGGGGAATATGCATACGTCTTGCACATAGAGAGGAAAAAAATTAACAAATAGACAATTCTAAAAATACACTTACACCTTTTTTTTTTCTACAATTTCATTTTAGCAGTTGATTTGAAAAATAAGTGATCAAGATGGTTTCTTAACCTACTCAGAAAAAATCAACTTTTTATTTTATCATAACTCTCTCTTGATCTCTCTCTGTGTATACACCAATTTGTGTACTATAAACATAAAATTAGTTTGAGGTGCTAATTACTGAGACCCAAGAATATTTATTGATGTTCTTTTAAGAAATGAGTAAATTGAGATATTCAAGTGTTAAAGTAAAGATACCTTCCAAAAAAAGTGTTAAAAGCAAAGATAATACTCATAGTAGTCCAATATTCGCCAATGATCTCTAGCCTAACTGGTTTGAGGTAGGGTGAGTTTTCCCTTAGGGTTCCCATCCTGGGGGTAGGTCACATGTTCGATCCGTGCACACCACAAAAAAATTTTCCATGACGGTTTGCGCTTAGGCAAGAAGGACATCGGTGTGTGGATAGGGATTCAAACTTGGTACCGCTAGGTTAGGGTTGTACAAAAATTTCCACTGAATAAGCCTTAAAAAAATAAAAAAAAAGTCCCATATTCTGATAAGTAACCCATTATTGGTTTTCGATTTGGGCCATACTACTTAACTGGTTTTATATTTGTACAAGAATACGAAACTCAAAAAGGCCCAGGTAACAACTGATATATACATCAGCCCAAGTACTAATAAGCAATGTAGGAGGCACTTGAAATGGCACGGTCAAAGCAATTCGAGGCCTTGAGGGGAGTTCCAAACGATACTCAACCTGAGATACCCCAACCCGGTTAACCCCTAAAATCTATCTATCTATCTATCTATATTTATCTATATCTATACATATAATAAACCAAAGTCATTTTAATGAGATGACATTCAAAGAGGGTATTCTCTCTATTGAGTGTGTCATGTGTCATCCCATGTGGCAATGCCTTTATTTTAGGAAAATAATAATTTAAAATTTAAAAACAAAATTAGATTTTTATTTCTAATGTTTCTTCCCATAACTTTTAAACGTTAATATCTTTTATACACGAGATTTTTTAAAGAAAAAAATTACACCAAATTCACGAGCGTTTTATTATCTTTCCAACGGGTACCATAGTGCTATATAAAAAACGGAGAAAAAAACCGACTATTTTGGTTTTAATATTAGAGTTATACATTGTTTAAGGTTATGCACTAACACTGGAGATACATTGTTAATTGTTTTAGGTTAAGTGCTATCCGAAACTTTCTTGCATAGAACTGTAAAACGCATCAGTATATTTCAGATGTAAAATTGATATTTCAAATTAGATTTCTCAACCCGGGATGCTCTCGGGATATAATCTAGTTCCTAATACGTATATGTTATCAAATGAAATCTCATACAACCTGTTAACCGAATATTATATTGACCTTCAATTTTGCCCATCTAACAACTTGAAAAAGAAGCATGTAAAATGCTTAGTTGACGTGATGATAACATGATATATTTTTTCATCATCTTACTTGAGTATTTAATAATAATAATGGCGATATATTATTATTATAGTAGATTAGTAGTAGTATTACTACTAAAATTTGTGTATTGCTATTGATGTTATCCAATACCTTCGTAATGCCAACTCTGAACTCTTGAATATGCACTACCATTAAAGAGTCGAATGGGTTATCATGACGGTTATAGTAATTAATCACTCAATGAATCTTCTAAAGGGTGGAATAGATTATGATTTTCATCTACGTTTATCAAATAAATATGTCAAATAAAATTTATATTTATGGCATCTAAGGTATGGACAAATGTAGCTTTCTCACCGACTAGCAATGTTTGTCCTTTGAACAAAAACAAGAATGCTTGTCCTTACCCCAATAAGATTATGGGCATTGCAAAATTCGGTTGTCGTTAAATTTAAACGCTTCTCTTTGTATAAATTAATAATTAAAAGTTTGATTTATAAATTTTAACAATTTTCGGTGCTAGTGAGGTCAAGGATCTCCTTAGATCAAAACCTTCTTCAGAGGTGGAGACTCTTCATTTGATCGGATTCCACCGTAAATCCACATCACTTCAATCCCTTAAGACTACACGGTGTAGTCATGGATACAAAGGGGACATTGAGCGACATAGGACAACCACATCAGCAAAGGGAGAATTCCCCTCCAACACTCCAACCCCCATACAACCACGAGGTAATGGTAGCGTGGGAGAGTGACGTTGAGGTTTTTTAAATCTCACCACATTTTGCCCCATGCCGATGGAGATCTTTAAGCCTTAAGAAGGCATGCCCCTTCCACGCCATTTCCATACAGGAGGTGGTGTTGGTGACGTGAAGGGACTTCACACCCCTTTTCATGCCCCATAGCAAGTAGTCTAAGAACATACATAATTGTTCTTTTATATATTTATTATTATCCTTCACAATCTGATTTTGAAATCCAATCAGTGCTAGAAAATACGTGCTTTGCATGCCACCAAACACTTGATAGAATAATTTGTTGTTTGGAATCCTAAGTCACTCACAACAACGAACCCGTATTTGAATTTTGACCAAAAAAAAGTATTTGATATAATTTGAGATTAAGAGACCACGTTATCCCACACACGTATCACAAATTTATTTATATGTGCTTGTCTTAGGGGACATCCTCATGTTTAAATATTTTGTTACTTATTTAAGATTTTTTTTTAATTAATTCGGTTTCAGGTATGACTCCACTGACTAAAATCAATGTATTTGAATCATGTTCTGTAAGACATTCTTCAATTATTAGGAAAAGAAAAAGAAAAGAATCCTATGTTTGAGCATGGTTCTATCGTTTCTCCCATAACACAAATAACAAATTCGTCCTATTGTGTCAAACTTTTTTTTAACTATACACATGTATATATCAAAAGTAAATAAGAGAGGAAATTTATAATATCTATAATTCGCATCAATACCCATTTTCGAAGCCACATAATGGACGGTTGGTTCGCCTTACACCCTTGTCTTTATACTTTTTTTAATCCTGTAAAAGCATTCACATTTGGTCCATCAAATATATGTAAGTGTTTCCCTCAAATTATATGGGATGAGTGTAAGTGGTTCTGAGTGGAGGAGAGATAAAATATTTGGTGAAAGCACTGTTCATCCCTATAAATATTTTAATATTTTTGTAAGTGGTCGTGAATAAGGAGAGAGAAAATATCTATATCTATACTATATATAAAGCATGAGGGAGGGATTCCGGTAAAATTTAAGTAAATACAAATTTCAATGCACAAAGTACAAACATATGATGTATTTGCTAAAGTTTTTGTGGGGTTAAATCAGTCTTTTGGCTATTAGTTGGAGGTTAGAGGCAACATTAAATGAAAGAATATGAAATGGAGGGGAGAACTTTAAAGTCCATATTCATACATATATCCATCGGTTACATTTTTTTTGTTTTTATTATTCATTCATACCTCTTTTATTATTCTCAATAGTCCAATTCTTTTCATTGGGTTCTAAAGGCCAATTCTGCATCACGATTACAGGCTTCACCTTGGATCGGATTTCATCACTCTTTTCTTGATTACATCTCTCACGGTATATATAATTATTATTATTGTTGTTGTTGTTGTACTCCATTGTCCTTTGCACCTTATTAAGTTAAATTTCAGCCTAATTAGGTTGGAAACAGATTGGGATAAATATGAGATGCAACACAGGTGACCATTATTTCAGTTTCATTCTATTGCTTTCCTCAAACAAGTTCTTGTTGGCATACCATAATGTTTTACAGAGCTCTAGGTAAGATCGCATTTCTATTTCTTGAAAGTTTATGCGCTAAATGATGATTTTGGTGCAGGTGAGTTGAACTTTAACAATGACTGATTGTCATCCTGGTTTCAAATGAAAGAGTTGGATGAAAAATAAGCAGGTGCAGACAGAGCGTGCTCAAGCCCCAGTGAAAACAAGCAGCTACTTTGGGCTCCATTTCTTCATCTCCTGATTGTTGATTAAATATTAGACTTGGTCTGGTAATGTACTTTTCTTTAAAGCTTGGCAATTTTATTATTATTATTATTATTATTATTTTTTGTCTTTGGCTTTGCTTAGGAACATACTTATGGTATTAAAAATCTAATTTGTTTTAACTAAAGACGGTAAAGTTTGGAATTTGCCTAAACTGTGGTCTAAATCTGAATCATCACCACCATACTGTATAAACATAGAATGCATACTTAGATTAGTTGTACCATCGTTTTGATTGCAGGGGATATTAGACCTAGATAAACTTAAATGCCATCTATCTAACTGTGAATATCTTTTGTGTTTAATTTGCAACATTATTCATATAAATACATGTATCTCCAACAAAACCAAACCGAAGCGCCATGTGCACAACTTTAAAACCACCAAGTTGTGCTTCCCGCCGCATCGCGCGGGCACCTTGCTAGTAATAATAAAAGTATGAAAAAAATATTATTATTTTAATTATGAGAGAAAATATTTAGAGATGGAGTAGTTTGTTTGTTGTGGTGATTTTCCATGAAAATCATGTCATTTTTAATGTCCATAACGTACACTAAGTGACAAAATAATCGACCCAATCAATTTTTTTGTGCGCTTTTGAACGTTTAAACTTCCATCCAATCCATCATCTTGCGCAGGCTATACAATGCCAGCAGTGGAACGCCATGCCCCAACTATTACTAATAAAGCTTCACTAGCGGATTAAAAGAAACGAAAATTAGATTCTTAATTGCAGTTGACAATTGGTTGCAGAGCATATTGGTTTTTTTTTATCAATATGTCGATGCTTTGTCACTCAATATATGTCATTGGTATGTTTTAGTGATGGATTCAATCGTCAATAAAAGTTAATAAAATTCTCTTATGTGTAGTTTATGTCAAATATAAGATGAATTGTAATGTGAACTTGTACATATCATATCTGGTTAAAAATCGAGAAACGATAAGATGGTATTTTACCTTATCTTTTGAACCTCACTAAACATGCTTGATTGCTTGTTAATTAAGATAGTTATGCAGTTTCATATGCTTTAAATCTATTAAAATTTTAATTCTCTAAGTTTGTTGTCACTTTCATATGCTTTAAATCTTTCCAATCTTCATATTAAATCAACTAACCGTTTATATTTTATAAATGACTAAAGCATGCATCATCTGATGTTGAGTTTACATCAAAATTAGAAATAACATTTTATTTTCAACCTTAAGTCAACACCTTGGAGTTAGAGCTTTTAGTTGTGTGTTTATTTAGTAATATTTACAGACATATATACCTAAAAATTATATATATATCCAGATTAAAAAAATTGGATACACGTTTTCGCCAGTATCTATATACTCAGTCGTCAAAATCTTGAGTTAGCTGCTGACTAGGCTTTTAAATATTAAATATACAGTTGGCATTGTTACATGTGAAAATGAGTTGGACATTGCTGGGAATGAAGTTACCTTGCATCTTCCACTTCTACCCATGTCCCCTTTTACATCAACACATCTAAATTTATTAATCCAAAACCAAAATTTTGTATCCTATCAAGATATGACTCATTTGTTTACTTGATTCGGTGTTATCTTTCTTGTCGTATTATACATTCTACCGGTGTAACTTTTGGAGGTTTACGGGTCTATTGACAGCTTGGAAATGAAAAACCTTATGCTTATGCTGTTACCTTGATACTAGGGCTGTAAACAAACCAAACGTTCAGTGAACAGTTCGTAAACCGTTCGGCGGAAAGTTCGTTTATGTCCGTTTATTTAATAAATGAACGAACACAAACATAAAATTCCGTTTGATTAACTAAACAAACAAACACGAACAAATGTCTCGTTCGTTCGATTGCGTTCGTGAACGTTCGGCAATGTGTTTGTTTACGTTCGTTTATTTATATCCGTTCGTGTATGTTTGTTTATGTTCAATCACTAGTTAAAACTTAGGATAATTATGAACTTTTGAATTAGGGATATCATGTATTGATGCCTATGCCAAAGTAATTTTAGATAATTATGTCTAAGTTGGTACAATTTGACTTATCGACATCGTTTAGTAGATGTACTTTGTCTAACGGTTAATATTAACAATGTTTCTTTAGTTAGTTGCATATTAAATGTTTGTTTTTGTTTGTTTGTGTTTAAGACCTGTGTTCACAAACAGTTCGCAAACAACTGAATTTCTTAACAAACAAACACAAACATAGAATTATGTTCGCTAGTGTGTCCGTGAACGGTTCGTTTGTCCAAAAAACCTTAACAAACAAACACGAACAAAGCCTTGTTCGTGTTCGTTTGGTTCGTTTACAGCCCTACTTGATACCACTAGGCCAAAGTTCCTTTGTATCTATGAGACAAGTTGTTGGGTGATGTCGTATATATGCAGGGATTGTTATATGGAATAGCATGAAACCGTACAAGAAATGCACTGAAATCAAAGAAGGTTTCTTGGTTTAATGTTTTTTTTTTCAATTTTCCTTTTTGTGTTGTATTTTTAAAGTTGATTCTTAGTTATCTTTTGAATATTTCATTATGAATTCCCCTTGAATCATTTACTTTCTTAGTTGTTCAATTGTGCCATCAAATTATAGAAATCTAGCGGAAGCGATTTTCTATTTGGTTTAGTTTTTTGGTTTCAGCCCTGCAGCCGGAGGGCTACTCGGTTCCTAGCCAACGACTCTCAAAACTGCAAGATGGTTTCGTATAAGAAATATAGAGGTGGAAGAATTGTTTTATTTATTGATTGAAATGTTTGGTACATAACAAGGAGTAAACAAACTCCTATATAAAATACATGAAGAAAATATAAATAGAGGAAATGACTAAACTTTGGGGCATAATCCAATGAGGCTAATCTTAGGGTTACTCTTGGTCAATGATCAATAATGTTGGTCAATGGTCAAGGTCAACATTATTGATCACTTAGGGCACAAAGATGGAGCAAGTCTTGAAGCACAAATCTTAAAAGACTTAGACTAGAATTATTATTTTGACTAGTCAAATAGTCACTATCTTCAATACAAATAGGCCCTTGTACAATTTCTATTTCTTGTGTGGTTTGACATAAAGCGCCAAGCTATTCTACATAATATAAAATAAATGAAAATCGTAAGAAGGATACAAAAAATACCGTAGATACGAAATATAACATAATATGTCACAAAATATAACACAATAATAACGATAAAAACATAATGAATCACAAAAATGAAACAATGAAGAAATAAGAAAAAAAGACACAATGTCACATAAAAGACACAATAATCTTACACAAATTCTAAAAACTACAAGCTAAAAATCCAAAAAAGCGAAAGCTTTAAAACTAAGATCATAGGGTTCGATGGGACGGTTTTAATGGAGCTTAGATGAGTTCAATCAGAGTTCGTTTGACACACTTCCTACGACTTCTTATTATTCTTTCACTTATTGACACACTTCCTACGACTTCTTATTATTCTTTCACTTATTGACACTATTTCACTTGTATTTAAAGTAGATATATATCTAGGGGTGGAAACGAGCCGAGCCCGAGCTCAGCTCCTTTGGAACTTTGATCTCAAAGCTCGAACTCAGCTCGTTAGAAATTTCTTAAGCTCGGGCTCAGCTCGTTTAATATATATTAGTTAATATATTAAATAAAAATAATATAAATAATAGGCTCGGAACTCGATAAATCTCAGCTAGGGCTCGTTTAATAAACAAGCTTAATAAAGGGAGTAAATATTATTAAGTATTAATAAAACTTATATTATACTTACTACTAAGGCTTGATAGGCTCGACGAGCCTGACGAGCATACATGTCAGGCTCAAGCTCGGACTCGATTAATAAACGAGCTTTGTTTTAAGTTCAGGCTTGGCTCGGACTCGATAAGACTTGACTCGTTTTGAGCTTTTTACAAAATCAAGCTCGAGTAACTCACGATCTGCTTGGCTCGTTTACACCCCTATATATATATATATATATATATATATATATATATTGTCACACCCCGACTTTTTCCTTGTCGGTTGCGACGTTTGGTGCCTTTGCCAGCGCAGCGGGAAGTTGCATCTAAGACTCTTATTTCCTGAACGCCATTGCTAACCCTCTAGGATCCTCGATCCCAATATGCCGACTACTCCAATCGTGCCGTTACCAAGGTTTAAACCTGAAAGACATACTTAAAAAGGTCAACATATAATGCTGGTAAGTTCATAAGTTTTACAAAGAGTTTCCATAAGTTTGAGAAGATCATTCCCGTTAATACTATGTCATAAGAACGTTAGCTAGACGTTAAGTGTTTTTACTACTACGGTTGGGAACCCATTACTGAACATGTACCAAATGATGAAGCCAGCCCAGATCGATTGGGTTACCGATGCCTCGATAACCCGATAGTTAGAGACAATATGCACCCGCCCGGCATCCCCGCCGTCGAGTGGGGTTTGTGAGGCCCAATAGATCTATCCACATTTTTCTCGTTGTGCATTCCAGCACATTCATGGTTTCCCCCTGGGACTTTCCATAAAAGTCGTATAGTAACATAAAGTGCCCATAGTATAACATGATCTTTAATAAGTTCGTACATAGCATGTTTCTCCCCCGAAAGCAAAACAGTAAAAGTAGGGCCGTGACACTCACGCGCCCATTTCATTTTTCAAAAACTTGTTCGTTTGGAATTCCTCAGGTTTTCATAAAAGAAGCATGTCTTCCACCCCGAAAACATTTATAAAACAGTAAAAAGTGGGGTCATGAACTCACCTTAATTTCCTTGCTAAGCTAGCAAACAAGCCCGAAGCTTTGACCGACTTCCTCGTGCCCTATTACAACAAAGGACACCTTAAAGTCTAACACATATAAACCTAGCCTATTATCCGGCTAAAAGACAGTTTGTCCAACTGTCTAGACTCGTGTGTATTATCCCAAGTCTTAAGCATTTTAACTCGTCGAACCGATCGTGACTTAAATATGTTTTATGCGACTTAATACTCAAGTTAATCACTTGTTACTATTCGTGTATAAACCACGTTGGACCAATATTATGAAACGTATAACTTATCCCGAGCCGTAGCTCGTCTTATAATTATATTTTAGGAAAATACTCTTTGATAAAAATATAAGTATAGTTATTTAAAACTGATCCATAACAAGTGTCGCTTCTTTTCCAAATCCGAACATTTAAGTTATTCAAAACTTTGCTTGTTGTAAAAATAGTTCCTAAGTAAAATGTTTATATGTTTTTAAATCCAAACAATACACACATTATTTAGATACCGAAAACCTTTCAAAAACTTGTCATACTTGACGTTCGGCGAAACTATATATACTATGTTTTCAAAATATTGTCCGGGATTTACTTATTATTGTTAAACATATCTTTTGTCAAAACGTCACTATTTTGCATAACTACACTTATCACGACACTTAGGGAACTTCATTTATAAAAATACGCGACACTTCTATTTTCGTTGCGCCGTGTATTTTATAAAAATTTGGGCAGAGTTTCCTCTGTTTTTGTACAAACCAGGCGACACAAGTTGCCTACAATTTTCCCAAAAATCAATATTCAATACAAGACTTTATACGTTTCGACAACTTTTCATATAAACTACTTATTTACACAAGACACAACAATGTGTATATATATATTATAGTCCAACCAATTTAGTCTGATATCGATTTTAAAAGTCACGCCTTCTAGCCACTAATACCAATCGTCCAATTTAATATATAGTTACCGTTTATTATTATTATTCGGTTCGTTCGCGAGTCAAAACTATTTTATGAATATCAATATATTTATTTATATATATAATATCCACAACAAATATACAAATACAAATTAAAGTATACCGATTCGTACGCGCGAAACCCGAAGCCATCTCGAACTACGTGTAGACCGGAACCAAAGTTTGACCAGCTTTGACCGCGTGTTTAACCGAGCTCGAATCTTACCAGATCTGACCCGTTTGACTCGGGTTGAACAGATCTGATGAGACCCGAACGAAACCCGGACCACCAACGCGAACCCGTGCCAAATCTGACTCGGACTGAGCCTGATTCGAAACCGAACTTGACCCGAGTTGTACCCGACTCGTCACCAACGAGGCTCAACCTGAAAGCCACCAACACCACCCAAGACCAAATATCCCGATAATAACATGGCCCGACCCGTGAGTAACCACATCACCGGACCACCAAAAACTACAAGACCCACGCGATCTGACCACCACCACTGTAAATAAAACGACCTAGCCGGACTATCACAACCACCTGTACACCACCGGCTATAACCCTTAACAACTGAACCACCACCGGAAACAACCACCTCGGGCCACAACCTCCGCATCCATCACCACATCGAACCACCACTAACACCGAAAACCATCACAGTCAACAAAACCACCACCATCTAACCATACATCGGACCACCACACTTACCGCCGTCATCACCATCTCCAACCACCGGAACCCCGCCTAGAACCAACAAACCAACACCACACCCATAATCTGACCCAGACCCGAGCCCCGTCGGACCCGAGCCGGAGCCAACCCAGCCGGGCACCACCACCGTCGTCTCTTACAGCAGCAACCACAACCACCACGACCACCCCCCCTTCCGGCCAATAATACCACCGATGCCGCCTTCACCACTTCGTCGGGCCTTCTCTTTTCCCGACTATAACCACCACGCAGCCACCACCAAGAGTGGTGGTGGTCGGCTGCAGCAAGGAGAGGCAGAGAGAGGGAGATTGTAGAGAGAGAAAGAGAGTTTTAGAGAGAGAGTAGAGAGAGAGAGAGAGAGGAAGGGTTGCGGCTGGTGGAAATGAAGAGGAAGAAGAAGAAGTGCCCCTTTTATACCTAGGGTTTAGGTAGGTGGGCTTCTACCGCGTATCGAACCCGTTTTAAAACGTAAACGTCTCGGTTTTTATTATAGGCCCGCTAATTAATTATAAAAAGTAATCGGTTCTGTTCGAAATACAAATCCGAGCATAAATATAAATGTTTTCGATGTCCGACGCGTGTTTTCAAAACACGCGTTTAAACCGCGTTAATTAAATCGGTCGCAGTTTCGATTGTAAAAAACGGTCAGTAAACTTCCGAAACTTAATAATTAATAATATTTGTAATAAATATTTATTTTTAAATCATAAAAATCACGTCAGTGTAGATCAGAAGTTGCCGGGTGTCACATATATATTATAATGCATGAGGCAAGGGTAGTTTAAGATACCCAAAAGTTAAGACCTTTATTTTTATAAACAACCCTAAAATGTGGGTAAAATAGTCATTCAAACACTTTTACAGTTTAAAACCTCATCTTAGTTACACTTTAATCCCTTAAACTTTACTCAACATTTACTTATTTAAATTATAGTTAAACTTTTTTTTCTTGTTTTAAGCAAACTATCCCCCATGATTTGTAAATAGTAATTTTTTTATATGTTGATACTTTTACAAAAATAAAAAAATACATCATAATAATGAACATTTTATTATCTTTAATTTGAGTATAGTATTAATAATTTTTTTAATTTAAAAAATTTTATTTGCTACATGATTAACAATATCTCGGAGTGAGCAATAATTAAATCGTTTATCAAATCCAAACAAAAAAAACACACAAAATTGAATCAAAATCAATTGGAAACTGAATTAAACAACATCTGATTTAACTTAAAATCAGTTATCGTTTTCTTTTTGTATCCTTAGAAAACCGAAATCAGTCAAACTGAAACAAAACCATTCATATAATCATAGAGCGCGATGTAGTAGGGAACACAGACACTTCTAATAGTGCATGGTTGCGTTTGGTTCAGTTCGGTTATTAGCTTCAACCAAAACAAAAGTCAACATTATCGGTTTATCGATCTTATTAACCTTAACCAACCGATTAATTGATTTAGTCAATTTGGTTAGATTGTTGTTTTTAGTTCATTTTAGTTAGTTTTGGTTAATAACCAAAACCAAACTTTGGTTAAAATTTTTGCTTAGACGTAAATGAAATGAAGATATAAATATATGAAATAGATGTATAAAAGATATAAACTTAGGCAAAAAAAATTAACCAAAGTTTGGTTTTTGTTGTTAACCAAAATTAACTAAACCGGACTGAAAACCAATAATCTAACCATATAAATCGAACCAAATAATCGATTGTTTAATAAGATCGATTAACTAATGACTTTAGTTTTAGTTTCGGTTGAGGCTAATAATCGAATTGAACCAAACCATACACAACCTTAAAAATGTCTGTGTTCCCCGCTGTATCGCGCGGACACCCTACTTGTATATATATTTGTGTGTAGTATATATATCAAAGTACGCAATGTTTTATCTAATTATTAGTTTATTAGTTGCTAATGCACAACTTTGACTAAAATAATAAACTCAAAATAAAGAAAAATAAAAGGTGAGTGATAATGAGTCGATAAAGTTTGGTATGTAGTAAATTTCGTCGTCTTATTAGAACGAACCTTCATCATGTGGTGTCACCTTCTTCTCCATTTATTATATACCTCCATCTCCATCAACATATATACCCACCCACACTTACTCCATCAACAACACTCCAACAACAACACTAAAAACACACAGTTAAGTTATCTGCAACAACAACAATATTCTTCTTCATTAATGGAACCACAATGCACAGTAATCCCACCACGCAGACTCAAAGACTTCCTTCAAGACCAAAACCTTCCCTTCCCTCGCTCTCGCAGATCCTCCATCTCCGTCTTCCTCCACGCCGCCGTCTCCTCCGTCAAATCCACCTCCATTCTTCGCCGGACCATCTCCCGTCGTTTCTCCGCCAAACACCGGTCCACGTCACGTCTCCCGGACCCTACAATGAACAGAACAACGTCGGTAACAGTCAAGGACATACTCAGATGGAAATCTTTTCGTGATTTAGCAGACCAAACTGAGATTAATAATATTAATAATAATAATATTAATGAGATTGAGGTTTCTCCGGTGACGGATTTTACACCACCGGAGTCTCCTCGATGTACTGCTACGACCACGTCCGTCGGTACACCGATGAGTAGTAGTAGCTGGTGTGATAGTGATTTTACCGTCGGTGATTCTCCGGTGAGTTTTCGTGGATTTTCCGGTGAATCGGACGTCGGTGATAAGAAGAGTTTTCATATTAATATCGCCGGCGGAGATAAGAACAATGATCCAAAGGTAAAAAATTGTCACAACCGAACTGGTTCGGTACAAACCATGTTTTCTGATACAGAAAACATGAAAAGCAAAGTGCTATTTATAAATAACTTAGGGGCTGTTTGGTAGCCTCTTAATGAGGCTCTTAACCATTCAGCGCTGAATGATTCAGTATTTAGTGTGTTTGTTTCAGCTTCTGAATGGAATGGTTAAGTCTAAATCATTAAGATTTGGGATGCTACTGAACTATTAAGCACTGAACCAGGCTGAACCTTAATGAGGCTCCCCTACCAACATGGGACAAGAAAACTAACTATTAAGAGGTCCAACTTAATGATTTAGCGCTTAACCATTCAGACCTCTTAACCATTCAAACCTCTTAATGATTCAACACTTAATCAACCAAACAGCCCCTTAGTGTGGTAAAAAAAATATGTCACGTTATTTCATGCTACTGTTATAATAACACTGAGTTATTGTTATTAGTAAAAAAAATTTATTCAATAATTATTCCTTTATTTATAAATAAGGCAGTTATATTAGGATAGTCGGTGACCATTTAACAAGCTGCACCGTTATCCCTTTAGAAATTAAGGTTTGTATTTGATCTCGGAGCTAAAAATCCCGAAATGAAAAATACCAAAATAGGAATAAGACTTGATTAGCTAAAATTTATAATTGAACATGTGTTGATGAATTAGGGCTTATGATTATGTCATTGTAATACAGGATCGAATCGTGCTTGTAGAAGAAGAGGAGCAACAATTTAGTCCGATTTCGGTCCTTGATTTCACACAAGAACATGAAGGAACGTTCTCTCCTTTTCATCAAATCCTTGAAGATATGGAGAGTATGTGTTCTTCATCCATTATTCAATCTTTAAACTCATCTAATTCATTGCTTATTGTTAAATGTTAATGATCAAGTTGTCTAATGATCAAACTTTTTATCCAACAGGAAGAAATAGTATGCTCAAGCAACGAATCCGAGACTTTGAGAATCTAATTGAAGTAGATGACGATAAGAACAAGCATGTTGAATTAAACGACATAGAATCGTTTGTAACGGAAGAAAATGCGATTCGATTAATGGAACATGTGAAAACAACAAGCTCTATTGAAGAGTGGGACTTAAACTTGGAATGTTTGTTGTTAGATTACTTTAGGGATGAGTTGAACACTAGTAAGGAAGTGAAGAACAATGGTGAATTAGAACATAGGGTTGTAAATGTTGCGAAATCGTGGTTGAGAGGGGAGATGGAAGGTAGAAGAGAAGTATGCATTAGGGAAATGGAGAAAGGTTCATGTAGTTGGAAAGGTTTTGAAGATGAAGAAAATGAGATTGTGATTGAGATAGAGAAGATGATGCTTAATCAATTGTTAGATGAGTTATCAATTGATCTTGTTAACATTTAGAATGTAGCATAGTGGAGCTTAGTAATTTCAAGGCAGAGATAGAATATTGTAAATTAGAGTGAGTTTTCGAAGTTATTTACAACTAGCTCGATGTAAGTTTAATGAAATAATAATGTTCCGATTCTTTTATTAAATCGTTAACTAAGAAATAAATTTTATAGAAATTTTGTTTAAAGGGTAATCATGTGGCAATGACATGGACACCAAAAGACAAACCATCTTTTGTTTGAACTGTTGTATTCGTCCTTCTAACATTGCGTTTCAATATTCGTGAGGGAGACGTGTGACAAGCCTTGTTTATTCTCTCATGCATAATTGGAGTTTGGTATACATTTCATCATCATTTTTATCTACATTGTGGTTATCAAAATATTATTATAATAATAATATCTTTTAGAAGTTGAGATAGATACATCGAATTACATATATCATCTTATCAAAGTCAAGGATATAAATCTTAGATCATAAGGGGGGACGGGGCGCTACCAGAAATGGTCACGGGTACCCCACTACCAGCACGGTAACACCGCTGCCACCCGTGCTGGTAGTGGATTCGTGAACCAAATCCTGTTTATAGTTAACGGGCTGGTACTCGTGAGTTTCTCTCTCCTCATAAATAAAAAAAATAAACTTACTGTTATTATTCCACCGACTCCAGCGAGGCTACTGCCGTTGATTTGGTATATAATTTTGAAATTGTTTGCTTGTCGCCGGTACCGATAGTCGATTTAGAGGTGTGATGTGTGAGGCGGACATGAAGAAGAAATATTATTTAATATTCATTTACTCAAGGATTATTATTATTATTATGTGTGAAAATAATTGATTATTGGGTAAAGAATCAGTGGAGTGTTGCCTATAAAAAACGGTTTTAGTGAAGGAAATAAGTGAAGTGATGTGGCAGTGCAGGATTGGTTGAAACCAGTGAAGTTAAAAAACCCCACAGGTAGTGCCCCTTTCCCCCTAACATCTATACATATAATAAACCAAAGTCATTTTAATGACATGGCACTCAAAGAGGGTATTCTTTTCATTAAGTGTGCCATGTGTCATCCCATGTGTCAAGGACTTTATTTTAGGAAAATAATAATTTAAAATTTAAAAACAAAATTAGATTTTTATCTCTAATGTTTTCTCCCATAACTTTTAAACGTTAATATCTTTTATATACGAGATTTTTTAAAGAAAAAAAATTACACCAAATTAACGAGCGTTTTATTATCTTTCCAACGGGTACCATATTGCTATATAAAAAACGGAGAAAAAAAGACTATTTTTTTTGTGTGGTTTTGTTCATACACGAAAAAAACACAAAGTGTTCATGTTATTTATTAATCATGTATAGGCAAGTAATTAGTTATGTTCAAACCAGTAAATATGATTTTTATTTACAACATGTGTTAGCATTGGAGTTGTACATTGTTTTAGGTTAGGTTTTAATATTAGAGTTATACAGTGTTTAAGGTTATGCACTAACATTGAAGATACATTGTTAATTGTTTTAGGTTAAGTGCTACCCGTAGCTTTCCTGCATGTAACTGTAAAACGCATCAGTCTATTTCAGGTGTAAAATTGATATTTCAAATTAAATTTCTCAACCAGGGACGCTCCCGGGATATATTAGTTTAAAAAAATTGTGGGTTTGGGTCGGGCCTGAGATTAGGTGATACCCGACCCAATTACCCTTTTTTTATATTAGAATATGATAGCAGAGATTTGTTTAAAATAATAATAATAATAATAATAATAATAATAATAATCATTAATCATATATTGGCAAGTAATTAATTATGTTGTCATATTAGATATTTTATTATGTCATATTAGATATTTCAACTCGGGACGCTCTCTAACAGGTAATTGCTATGTTTTCTTTTTCTACCATATTCTGAAATAGCTCAAATCTTATTGTATGCAGTTAAAGACCTTTGACTGAATGTATTGGTGCTAAACAATCTTTGTCCCTTGAAGTGTTTGGGATCTTAATATTCTGTTTTAAGTGTTGGTGTTGTAAGGTGAAATGGATCTTTTGGTATATTTTTTTAAAAGTATCCAATATAAGTTGATACATAGATGCCATTTTTATAGTTTAGATACTTCTAATTTTATTCACTTTACTTAGATTTCTCAACCCGGGACGCTCCCGGGGTATAAGCTAGTTAGTTATAAAAGAAAGTTTTTCAAAATATAATAACATTACATACTGACACTAGGGAGTAGTTGTTATCTCAAATCATTATATTACTTGTTAATACCGTTCATATCATGTTTCTATTTAGGGATATCGTTTCTCTTCACCCTTAAATAACACCATCAAATCCTAGCTAGGTTTGTACGTAATCAAATAATTTGAGAACATGAATTCAGTGGCGAAGCTTGACCCGAAGGTTCGGGGGGTCGGAAGTCACTAGTTTCGGGGGGTCGAAAACCCGTTTCGGGGGGTCGAAACCTTATATTTTCAAAATTTTCTATACGAATACTATATAATCGGAACTTCTGCGCGAAAATCCGGGGGGTCGGCTGCCCCTCCCCGCCCTTACTATGCTTCGCCAGTGCATGAATTTAGGGACTAAGAGAATGTAACCAATCCCGTGGGACAGTAAATGACGTAATCAATTAATTTGAGAACATGTTCACTTTCGCAAAATTTGGCCGCTTTTGTGCTTGACCTTGGCGTACAACAGTTACACTTACGGGACAAAACACCGATGTGTTTATATACTTTTTTGCTTGAGCTTGTTGCCTCGTACATACTTCATGTCACCATAACGAATCATCCACAAACGCCATACCACACCGCAAACCCCCAAAACAACTACGATGCAACAAAACAAACGCATCCGCAATAACGTGCGAACATTCCCAGCATTCTAATAAAAATAAACCACTATGGTCCAAACTCCAATCCAAGATATATGAAGGGTGGGCATAGTGATTGCCAAAACTACCCCTCTTTATATCTCTCACCTACACACCCACTACCGATTCGTCTTGCGTAGCACACACCCACTACCGACTCGTCTTGCATAGCCGCAAGACCTACCCGGGTGACTACCCGCGGCACTCGGGGCAGTATGCAGATCGGGTGGGGAGGTGACACGAGGTGTTACCCGACACCACACAGACCACCCTAATAATCAAGTGAGACAACATTTAGTAAAGAATCAACCATAGTTCATTCGATTTTAGCAACTTACACCAACTTGCATTCACTAATTAATTGCAAGATTAATAAACTCAACATGTCATACATCAAATATTTTATTGCTGTGGACTTTGTGAAATAATTTACCCACTGTTGTTCATACCCACAAACCACCTCCAAAGAATAAAGGCAGCAAACTGATTTAAACTTCCTACACTTCGTTTACCCAAACACAAAAACAATGTAAACAATAATATAATATACTATACCATAATCAAACCAATGGTCTCTTTTCTTCATCCTCTTCGGTTTTTTGACTTTCCTCGTTAACCGAAGCCATTTCTTTCGTCTTCGGGACCCTTCTTGGCGCCGGTTTGTTCTCAGGTATCATCTTCAACACGATTCCCATCGATATCAGAATCAAACCCGTCCCATGCTGCTCTGTTAACGGCTTCGTGAAGATCAAGTAAGATAGCAGCAAAGTGACCGCCTTTCTAGCAGTTGTTATCTATGTCATGAAGTACAAGTTCAGAAGCATGTAGTATAAATGTGAAGGGTGCGAAAAGAATTTTGTATTGAATGAGAATGTACCATTGCTGTGGTGGCCGCCCCGAATATGGCGATTAAGGAAAGAACTGAGACTTGACCGATAAACGTTGCCATTGCTTCAAAGACTAAGACACCATACACATAAGGATGCTGTAACCACATTACAAAAATCATCAAAAATATGTTAATAACTTAATAGGCATTTCCGTTGCTGACAAGGTCCAGTTTTGACTTTTGGGTCAACCTACAAGGTTACAAGTTATAACTTGATACAAAAATCTGGAATTTTTCAAGATTTGTTCGACAGGCATGATTAATATGCGACGGTAGCCGCAAAATGTAAGCAAAACGCTTCAAATCTGTGGCATTTGAATCAATATTGAATTCAGAGATCAACAAGCTTGACTGACTTAGGTCAAACATATAGGTTTTTGGGATGAAAGAATGAAGTCAAACTTGCAATTTTTCGGGAGGCGTTTTGATAGCTATATTAATCATTAAGGAGCAACCACCGGTGAGAAAACTAAAATGTTAAACTAGTAACAGGTTTATATTATACTGAACTATAAAGCTAATAGGCTGACCTTTTAGGTCAAACTAGCAAGTGTTGGAATTCAAATTCAACAGTAAAATCTTGACAAAAAGCGCAATATGTGTGGGATAATGATATCGAAAAGTAGAACATTTACTACAATAACAAGACAAATTATTTTATAACAAAATTCATATCAAGTTATTCTATCTTGCAAAAACACTAGGATTGACTGATAAAAGGAAAAGGAAACTTAACCTGAGAGCAAGAACTCCACGCTTTGAATAATTCCCCTGTCAAAAGCATCGGCGGAATCAAAAAGGGCAAACCCACAACAGTTGAACAAAATAGCATCTCCATCTGCACAAGAAAGCCATGATTTTTATAAAAAAAAAAAAAAGAAAAGAAAAAAAAAACTTTTTTTATTGTTGCTTTATTCACAAGCCTAAAAATGCAAAACGGATCAAGTTGCATGTAAATCACCTGAGTCGTATCGGGATTCATGGTAAATATAGCTTCTTGAAAATTTCCAAGAAATGAGTCCATGATCAGAGCACCAGAAACCATAACCACACCGAGAATACTAAAATTTGGTGAAGTATTTGCATCCGCGAGAGTGAATAGTATCAAACCCACAACCAAAAGTAATGCAGAGACATATTCATGGGGAGGGTACTTTCGTCTTAACCCAGGAATAAACGCTCCCATAATCATCACAGGAAGAACCTGACAATTTTATGTTCAAAGAGTTTAACCAAAGTGATATATTGTAATCACAAACAACACGCCATAAAATGAGACTAGACTTTATGATCCACGACACAATTATTCTCGATGTCATAGGATTAAAAATACATGAATATAAGCAAGATGTGGGGTTCTTTAATCAAGATTTCACCTTGGTTGACTTAAACATGAGTTGAGCAGGGTAATTTAGGAAAGCCAGAGACCCTTTGGTGAGACCATGAGAACCCATGAGCACAGCCGAGAGCTTGACATATGTCTTCCATGGGTTCACCATTTGCTTGGTGGTGAACCCTTGCAAATAAATCAAAGCAATGTAAACCCATCCTTGAATGAATGTAAAATACCAGCCATAACTACACAAAACAAATTTTCATAAAAAAGGTCGAAACATTGTAAATAGTGGTAACATCAACGTTACTTAGAGCATCTCCGATGGCACCATTTTTAGACCACCAAAAAAATCCACCTCAGCATGTCACATCAAATATCAAACCAACCTAAAAAAAACTTTCATTTTTCCTCCAACCCCAAACCTACACAAATCTCCACCTCAATACCTCACACTTGGTCCGAATGAGGCCTTGTACACCGACCAAACCACTTGGACACCTCCCCTCCAATGGCATCATGGGTCCATGGGTTGGGTCTGAAATCCCAGACCTTGCCACTAGGCCGGTAAACGAACCGAACGAACACGAAAAAAAGGCATGTTCATGTTTATTCAATTAACTTTAACCGAACACGAACACATAATCAAACACATTTTTGTGTTCGTGTTCATTCATTAAGAAATCTGTCATGTTCGTCTTCGTGTTCGTTTATGTTCGTTCTTTTAAAACCTCAACGAACAGTTCATGAACGATCATAAACGGACGTTCACGAACATCATAAATGTAAACTATTTTCTATTACTAAAGAAACCCAATTACTAATTGCTAAAGCCCAATTTATGTTTATATTTATATAAATATAACTACTTATGTAATTAATAAACTTAAAATGAACATAATGGACATAAATAAACGAACGAACATAAAAGGACGTTCACGAACGTAAATGAACGAACGCAACGTTTGTTCATGTTCGTTCATTTAACTAAACGAAAAAAAATTTAGTTCGTGTTTGTTCGTTTATTAACATAGACGAACTTCCCGCCGAACAAATTCACTAACAGTTTACGTTCATTTACAGGCCTACTTGCCACATAGGTGATAGGACCCATTGAAGATGCTCTTAGCCCTACAAAGAAAGCTTAAGTTCAAGACTTGATGTAGACAACCAACCTGAACTTTAGACGATTATATACATATTCCTGAAGAAGAAAAAAGCACGAATGAAATTCATTAGAATTCAATAAATCAACATTAAAACACACACACACACACACTAATACTGCACTTAAAGTAAACAGAGGGCCATATTTGACTTTTCATGGTCAAAGGATATAGTTATTATAACATTAAATATAACAGCACAATATTTTATTCATATGCAAAAAGAATACCAGCTACTTTAAGGTCAAATTCAACAAAAACATCAAACAAAGTGATCATTCAAAAAACTTGAAAACATGGTCAAATGAAATTATACTAGCATTCACCCAAGGAAGCTCTCTTTAGCCATTTTAAACAAGAAAAAGATTTATAAATATGAGAAAAAGAAAGCAACAGATTCAACTACCTGTTACATTCTTTTGTTGTTAGATACGAACACAACCGTCCCGACAATATGTTGGTAAAAATATCACTCAGAAGTAAAGTAGATTGTTCAAAAGGTGGTTTGTAAAATAACACTAAATTCATTTGTATAAAAACTCATACTTCAAGCAGCAAAAGTTGCATTTCCACCGGTGTTGGATATTCAACAACAAATTGGACCGCCACACACATACGGTATGAGCTTATATATACCTAATAGAGATTGAGGGTGTTCATAAACCACTGGAAGTCGTAACTGACCAAACTGTCCAAATTGAAGCAAGTTGGCCGGTTTGAGATGTTATACGGTTAATTAAGTTCACGGGTCAGTTTTGTCAAAACAGTACGACATAACTAACTGAAACTTGAATCCGGCCATTAATGATTTGACTTCACTACTAACTTTTATTAATCATTTTCGGATGAAGTAATTTATATGCCTTTACAAAAAAAAAAAAATGGTTCGGGCTGCAAAACTAGCTGACCCACCTAACTCGGCAGGTTTTCGTATTCCATTCCCTCAGTTAGCGATTTGGTTCATAACTTCCGTTGGATAAAACAAACGTAGTCGGCCAAAGTTCTATATAATTATTTTTTGGTGATAAAAATATCCATTAGATCAATAATGCAAACTGAAAACAAGACAATGATATCATCCAAACCATCAAACAAACAAACCTTCGTACAGAGTATTCCTTGATACCAAATTGAGAAAAGAATCATTTTTTAAAAAAAGTTGAGTAGGACCCATTTAGGATTCACCAAAACTACAAGGCAGTAATCAAGTACTTAACACCTTTAAATCTTTAATAAAAAATACAGATAAAAAGCATACATATGAAAGAAAAAAAGTAACATATTAAGATCAAGAAAGAGTCAATAAAGCCTAAATTTAGCCAAAAATATTATGTAGGCAGTTATCACAAAGTATTGCATGCAATGATGCAACTCAATCTAATCCCCATATAAAATAATTTATTTTATTAGTATATAATAATATATTAAAGCTTCTTTCTCCAAGAGAAAACCCCAATTCTCAAAACACCTTAAAAAATCAATCATGAGTTTTGAAGAAACCAATATTCTTGAACAATCTTTACATATCAAAATTGGAATTTTTTTTTTTTTTTTACATTGAAATGTTAAACCTTATATTATTAAAAGGCAAATTACATAAGGATAAGGATATCAGATAGATGGGCAACAAACTGCGCGGTCATTCCCTTCTGAATAGAAAACCCTAATCTACTAAAAACAAAGTCTCGCCCCGAGGGGTCAAAAAGCTGTTGTGGACCACGGAACGATGAACTCTAGCTAAGAACTGAACAGCCTCTGGCGCCAAAGAGCCGAACGTGTCAAACGCAGGGGACAAAGGCATGCTGATTATCAAACATTGGATTATAAAAAAATAATAATAATAATTAAAAAAAATAGGATTTATTTTTTTTATTTTCAAGAACACCCAAATCATGAAAAAACTCAACAAATCAAACATGGGTCAATGAGATTATATCAACACAAAACCATCTACCTAAGAATTAACAAGAAATTAGAGAACTTTAATAAGATTACCTCACAAACACCATTAACAAGATAGCCAAAGAAAAACCCTGAAGAGCAGATGAGAAATTGTTGCCATTTGGGTCGATCAGAAAGAGAAAGACCAAAGAGAGATCGAGATTGTTCTTCGTTGTTCTTCATCTTTTTCAATAAATTTAATGAAGGTGTTTATGATATATAGAAAATGATCAAGTGGGGTTGGTGTTGTGCATGTAGAGGGAGAAAGAAGAATTGATTATAGGGAGCGTATCGGTTCAATCACGTTAAACATGTATCGAGAGCACATGAATTATAATGGGTTTAGAGAGAGAAAGCTTTGAAAGAGAAAGAGAGTGTTTACAGGGTCTACTGTTTTGAGAGACCGCCACCTCAATAGGGAGGAGAAGAAGAGGTGTGCATATTATTATTTTAAGGTGACTTTTTTTAGGGGTTTTTCTTTTTCAAGAAAACGTAATACTTCCCGACGAACTAAATATCATCTGAACTATCATTTGGTTAGTACGAGATAAATGACTGTTCACTGTGTAGTTCAAGTCCCCAAGCCTACAATTCGGGGAAAACCTGTTACCCAAAGGCCCACTACGGTAAAACCCTTTGGTTTTGATTCGAACTTAAGACTAAATGGCCTCAAGCTCTTATCTTCTTTCCTCTTACCACTCCACCAAATGGTGGGTGGTGTTTTAGTATTGTTAACTCATGCGCCTTCCATTTAAGATCATCTGGGACGTTCACTAGATGTTTCATCGGGTTCATAAACTAGCTCTAGATAGAGCGAATGTGATCGTTGGAAGAGAAAAACAAATTGAATATTTTTTTAAGGGGTTCGCCATAGCGCAACCGCGGCTAATATGATCGTGTGTGGGTTTAAATGATGGAGATTATATGTTAGAGTATGATTGGTTTGTGGTGTTGGTTTTACAACGGACGGGTTTAAACGCCCAGCCCCCTAATCCTATACTCATATTTATACATTTGTTCACCATATTATTAAAAACATTAGCTACTAAGAAAAACATACCTTGATAACACTATGCTACAAGTACTTTGATAACTAAAGTTACTTGACTTATGGAATTCAAAACTGAAACAAAACTTGTAATTAATTAAACCTAAAATTAAAACCAACTTTTGAATTTTGAATGTTCATTGGATCGATCATACTAATTGATACTAATTGTTTATTGGAAAATCATATCCACACCGATGTTAAACAAATGAAATTGGAATTGAAATTGAATTCAGTTTGTATTGTGTTATGTGTGTTGTTCTCACATTACGATAATAAAAAATAATTAGTTGAGAATAGGGATGGTAATGTGTCATCATTAATACATACTTTTAGTGCAAGCTTACCTCTTTTTACGATTTTAATCACATTTGGAGTCTTACTTTTAAATTGAACCTATTAACATGTCATAAGTTGGCTGTACTTTGAGCTTTTATAATTTGAACATCTAGAAAATGTTTTGTAGACAAGGTGGTAAGTGAATTAGATTCAATTATTTGTCTTGTGTAGTTACACATCTAATAATATGTCTTTTCTACCAACAATAAACGATGTGCAAACCAATATCAAGATCTACTCGGGGAGCGTTTAGGTAGGATTTTTACAACCATTTGTATAAACAGAAATCCAATGATGCCTACCAAAATTGTCAAAAGATGAATTTCAACCTCATTTGATCCCAAACTCTATACCTATATTACACCTACATGCATATACATGACCAACATTACAACCTATACTACATGATATTTTTTTAAGAGTGGTTGATAAAACACGATTAATGTAACAAACATATTTTATTTAAAAATTACATCAATTGTTATAAACTTTGTTAAAACAAAAAAATATTATATAAAAAACATTCAATACGCTCAGTATAGGCCAATACGAGACATATAGATGGTTATATGCTAAGTATATGTCTATACGGGGCATATATGGGAGGGACCTATACGCGCATATTTACTTATACGAGGCATATAGATCCAGTAATAATAGTTTTGTCGGTTGTTGTCTGGCCTTAGGAAGCAAAATACAGATCATATAGGTGATAACCAAATAAGGATTTAAGTTGTCGAAATAAGGATTTAAGGCCTTAAGGTGTTGAAATAATACAAACCTTAATAAAACTGCATTTTATTAAATTTTGGTTTTTTACTACTAAGACTGTCCATTGTGGACGCGCGAGAAGCACGACGCGAACGAGGTTTCAGCGCCCGTGCTCACCCCCAGTCACAACAGCCTCACGCGAACAGTCCCGGCGCAAGCACAAGCGACGGTGGTTTCGTGGGTTAACGGGAAAAAGTGACCTTTAGTCGCGCCATTGCTCACCCTTAGCCACAATGGGGTCAACTGACCATATTACTTGATAGTCACGTTGGTGGCTTGCGCCTGTTTGCTCGTGCGTCCACAACTGACGGCCTAATGCACAAAGTTATCACATGGAAAACACACCATATAGTTTGTAAATCTTGAAAAGGACGTTTAATCATTTGAGTCTTGTTTATATTACACGTTAACTTATAAATAAGTATTTTGAAAAAAAAAACATTAAAAGTCGTTCGGTTATTTCGTGTAGCGTTCTGTTTTTTAATCATATTCTATTAAAAAGACTATTTAGTGTTCTAGATTTTATTTAGGGTGTTTAGGATTGATTATTCAAAACAGATTATGCGTTTTGGAAAAGCAGAGGTAGGGCTGCTTAAAGATTATTGCGTTTTGGTAGCCTAAAAAACTGATTATCTGTGTTTTAAAAACGCAATCCCAAACACTAAAAATTGATTATCTGGGTTTTCAAAACGTAATAATTTAAAAATCAGATTTAAAACGCAATCTCAAAAACTCTCAGTCTTCTATGATTATTTGAACTTTCTAAATAAAATATTTAAAGAGAACTAAATTCATCGTATTCTTCAAAACAAATATCATACCAGATCATCACACTTTCAATAAACGATTACAAAGAATATCATAAATCAAACGTCATATCATCATTTAAAAAAGTCATTTTTATTGATTTTTATTATTTCTAATAAATGAAGTTAATATCATAGAATAAAAAATTGCTTACTTTGAAATGGCTCCGTCTATTCCCACCCCTCACCTTCTATTTCCACCTCCTCAAAGCGCTTCGCTTAGGCCTAAGCGAGGCGCTTTGAATTCAATCAAAGGAGGTCAGTACGAGGGGGCAGAAAAAGCTGATTTTTAATTCGAAGCGCCTCGCTTAGGCCTAAGCGAGGCTCTTCGGATCAAAATTTTTTTTTTTTTTTTTGATCTTTTGAGTTAGTTTTTTTTTTAATATAATTATTATAAAAAATGTTCTTTTGACAAACGTCTGGCTAACCTGAATTTCCTTTGGATCAAAATGTCAACTTTTTCCTGCCACCCTCGTATGGTTTGGCTAACCTGTCCAGTTATCAATCTCACTGTCCAACAACTGAATTTTACTTGCTTGCATGAAAAGTAATGATCTGAATTTTACTTGCTTGCATGAAAAGTAATGATCAGGAACATTCCAAATAACCGTCCAATTTCAGCTTTTGTTTAACTCATGATATATCCACCAAATCATTTCTTCAAGTTCATTTCACCAAAAAACGCATAACTGTAATGATCAGAAACATTCCAAATAACTGTTCAATTTCAGCTTTTGTTTAACTATTGTAGCAACTTCCATAGAGAAGTTATCAATCACACTGAGATGATATCTTCTCTTTAGGTTTTGGAATTAATGAGACAACTTTTCAGTTGTTATCCGAGAGATAGCGGTCAACGATGAAGACAACCTGAAAACAACCGGATACCATGGATCAGAGAGATTCAAGCTAATTAAACTCATATCTCAAGTCGGTGCAAGTTATGTTGTAGCTCATATGTTATTATCTCTTCTCTTATTCTCTCTTTCTCAAGTTCTCGATGGATTATTTGCTCTCATATCATGGATCAGAGAGATTTAACCTAATTAAACTCATATCTCACTGTAATGATCAAGAATATTCCAAATAACTGTATAATTTAAGCTTTTGTTTAACTAGCAACAGTCCAAATAACTGTAATGATCGCTACGGTTAGTGGATACCATGGATCAGAGAGATTCAATCTAATCAAACTCCGGGCAACCCTTGTTTGAGTTGTTATCCGAGAGATAGCGGTCAACGATGAAGACAACCTGAAAACAACCGGATACCATGGATCAGAGAGATTCAAGCTAATTAAACTCATATCTCAAGGTGGACTTAAGCACCTGAACGGGAAGTTGAATTTTTGAATGATGTTCGTTAACTGCACCGAACACACTACAATTATTCACTATTTTATACATACAACACAACTTCATCGTTGAACGTACTGTCTTCTTTGATCTTGATCTTCACACTTGCTTTTGACAAATCCATTGTTGTTTCCATAGACATTCAAGCAAACAAACAAACAAAAAGATGTTCGATCGGTCTTTGACAATCCCTTAACTAGTACTACCTGAATTCAAAAGGAGGCAAATCGTTTGAAATGGTGAATACATCTTCTTTGACAGAATTGGGATGATTTGCATGGAGGGTTATGTGCATCACGTATTTTCATTCTTTCCTTGATCTGCAATATTTGAAAATTATCATTTCTTGACATGCTTGGTAACACCTTGATCTGCAATATTTGAAAATTATCATTTCTTGACATGCTTGGTAACACCTTGATCTGTAATATCTGAAAATTATCATTTCTCGAAAAGTAATTAAAAACACATAAAAATGAATTAAAAACAATTGTTGCGAGTTAGGTTTAGTCGGAGGACCACGTACAATGATTCATCAAAGTTGTACAAAGCTGGATGTTTTTACTAGAAAACCAAAACGAGCAATTAACGAAGCGAAACTGAGAGATATAATTTTCTTGGCTTGGAAACAACTTAAAAGAACCAAAAATGAATTAAAATTATTTTTTGGTGATTAACAGATAATTTTAAAGAATTAAAAGAAATTCAATTTTTTTTAAAAAAAGGCCAAAGCACCTCGCTTTGGTCAAAGCGAGGTGCTTTAGTGGTTTGATTAGACCACAGGCGCCTCGCTTTGACCAAAGCGAGGTGCTTTGGCCTTTTTTTAAAAAAAATTGATTTTCTTTTAATTCTTTAAAATTATCTGTTAATCACCAAAAAATAATTTTAATTCATTTTTGGTTCTTTTAAGTTGTTTCCTAGCCAAGAAAATTATAACTCTCCGTTTCGCTTCGTTAATTGCTCGTTTTGGTTTTCCAGTAAAAACATCCAGCTTTGTACAACTTTGATGAATCATTGTACGTGGTCCTCCGACTAAACCTAACTCGCAACAATTGTTTTTAATTCATTTTTAAGTGTTTTTAATTACTTTTCGAGAAATGATAATTTTCAGATATTACAGATCAAGGTGTTACCAAGCATGTCAAGAAATGATAATTTTATTGCAGATCAAACATTTAAAGATATATTAACAAACATTTAAAAATAACTTTTCATGCAAAGCAGGTAAAAATTCAGTTGTTTTACTAATTTGATAGTCTTGATACTTTTAACAATCGGATTGTTTTTCGAGAGAAAGGAACTAAGTTGCAAATGCGATAATAATCAAACTCATATCTCAAGCCGGTGTAATTACTTTCAAGTTTTTTAGAATCATTGAAGACACCACATCATTGTACAAACCGACGATCATTCAAAATTTAAAGTTACCGCTAACCTCTGTGCCATCATCGACTACAGCAAACCGACGATCTTCCTCCACGGCACTCCTAATGGGCCTCTCTTTATTTCACGGTACGATTTGTGTTTTTGTTGCTCTATAAATAATAAGTTTTGTGTTTATCAAACCCTAATGTCTGAGCAATGATTTATTAAATCGTTTTACTAATTTCCGATTCTTGATACTTTCATAAATCGTTTTACTAATTTCCGATTCTTGATAATAACAAATGATTATAATAATAAAACAAAGGAACTAAATTACAAATATAATAAAATAATAATAATAATAATAATAATAATAATAATAATAATAATGTAATATAGTCATTGTTAATGCTCAAAAAAGTCAACCTTTGTTGACTCATAGAAGTCTTGAAGACGAAATGAATTTTACAAGATACTTGAGCAACCTAAGTTACAAACCGACACACTTGTGACACCCTCGTCTAAGTACTGCTGCTAATTTCTTGCCTCCCAACTTGGTCAAGAAAGATTTTGGAATCGACTACAAATTAATTCAAATATAAAAAAAGTAGTACATGTAACCGGAAAATATATACATACTAATTATGGGTCTAAGTATGCGATGCATAGAAAAGCTTACGAGGTTAAACTTGGAGTTTGGTGAAATGAACTTGAAGAAATGATTTGGTGGATCGGCCATAGGTGTGTCTCTGCACAATTTCGTATGCTCAAACGTCATATATATTATACTTCCCCCTTTGTGAGAGAGAGAGAGAGAGAGAGAGAGAGAGGGAAGTTAATACGCTCAAAGCTAAATGTTACGTGTGCTGACATGCCTAGCTAGCTACGTTTCCTTTCCAGATGATCTGAGGCTCGTTACGGAGATCTGGGATCAGCTTAGCCTCTGTTACAGAGTCTGAGCTTCGAGTCTTTTGTTAGTTTTTTTTTTTTTACTTTTGGTTTTGAGATTTAGAAGCTTCCGAATCAAAGGGTCGTCGTGGGTATTTGAGTAGTTTCTTATTCATAAACATGAGTATATATTATGCAACATGCATGTTAGTTTGGAAGTGGCAAAAACAACATATAGTGTTGTTGAAGGTATAAGTATAAAGAGGAGTATATGAGAAGTTGCATTAAATTTACAGTCTTTTGTTTTTCTCCCCAAGAAGATGATGACCAAATTCATTAATAGGTTCTAGTTTCAATGTTTGACAACTTTTGGGGCTAAAGAAATTTTGTGAAAAAAAATTCAAATTGTTTTTACTCATATCTGAGCTTATATATATAAAAAATACAATACTCAAATACGTATACACGTTTAGATTGGCAACAATATGTTAACCTACATTTGATTTTACAAAGGTTTTGCTTTTTCTTATATAAAGTTTTCTACAAGAAACGATTTTACTTAAATTTTGTTAATAATCACCATGTTTGGTTAGGGATGGCAATGGGTCGGGTTTGGGACGGGTTTAGGTAATCCCAACCCCATATATACCCGATTAGGTATGTTTGTCCCAAACCCAGCCCAAAACCCGTCGAGTTTGTGTCGGGTAAATACCCATCAGGTATCGGGTATACCCGCGGGTTTCGGGTAAACCCATTAATTTTTAAACTTACTCATTGAGTATATACGACAAATAGTATACACTAATTTTTGGTAATTTTTAGCACAAGATGACAATGTAGATGGACAATTAGATAGATTATGTATACATATTTAAAAAGATATATTAGAAATTATTCACAATTTTATACATACAACACACCTTCATCGTTGACCGTAATGATCAGGAACATTCCAAATAACTGTATAATTTCGTACAAGATTCCTATCCAAGCAAGTCAAATTCAGTTGTTAGACCAACTTGAGATATGAGTTTGATTAGCTTGAATCTCTTTGATCCATGGTATCCACTCTTCTTGATCTTGATCTTCACACTTGCTTTTGACAAACGTCTGGCTAACCTGAAGTTCCTTTGCAATCAGGTTATGTTGTAGCATCTTTGATCATCTTCTTTGTATCTCAAACCGATTGTTAAAAGTATCAAGACTATGAAATTAGTAAAACAAGTGATTTGGACTTGCAATATTTGGACTTGACAGATATCTCTCTGAGATGATAGCTTCTCTTCAGATTCTGAAAGTGGATACCATGGATCAGAGAGATTCAAGCTAATTAAACTCATAGGTAAGAACATTGTGGATGAGGATTGTTTATCTTCCCATTGATTTCAAGTATGTTGCCAAATAACTGTTCAATTTCAGCTTTTGTTTAACTATTTTAGCAACTTCCATAGAGAAGTTATCAATCTCACTTCTCACTGTCCATGTTTACCTTCAACGTCCAACAGTAATGAGTAACCTAGTAACCTCTACAATGATGTGATTTGTTTTTAAATAAGGAGGTATATGTACAATGAACTTTTTACGCTAAATAAAACCGATTAATGGCAGGTTTGCCAGAGGGTCACTATTCATACACACAACTTTTTGCTCTAGTGGTGTGCTCTACCTTTTTGACAAATACCTGGCTAACCTGTCCAGTTATCAATCTCATTGGCAATCATCCGCTGCATGCTTTTCGCAGCCTTCACTGAAAAGAACCCTAGTAGTGGTTTTCATCTCTTTACCTGTAAACTCATATCTCAAGTCGGTGCAAGTTATGTTGAAGCTCATATGTTATTATCTCTTCTCTTATGCTCTCATATCATGGATCAGAGAGATTTAAGCTAATTAAACTCATATCTCAAGTTGGTCTAACAACTGAATTTGACTTGCTTGCATAGGAATCTTGTACAAAATCATTCTCACATGAATATCCTTTGATGAATGTATTAGGGGTTGGAAACTCTGAAGACCAATGACCCTCTAGCAAACCTCCGTTAAGGTCTTCAGAGTTTCCATGGGAAGGTAAACATATATAACATTCTCTTCTTCTTCCCTTACAAATCACTTTGCCATTAATACAAATCACATTGTGCATGACATTACATTCTGCATGTGTCATTTCATAACTTGCACCGGCTTGAGATATGAGTTTAATTAGCTTAAATCTCTCTGATCCATTGTATCCACTTTCAACTAAATCTTTCTCTGATCGCTACTGTTGATTGGTATATAGAGAGCAAACCGACGATCATTCAAAATTTAAAGTTACCGCTAACCTCTGCGCCATCATCGTTGACAGATATCTCTCTGAGATGATAGCTTCTCTTCAGATTCTGATTGCACCGGTGGAATTGGAATTGGAATTAATGAGACAACTTTTCAGTTGTTATCCGAGAGATAGTGGACAACGATGAAGACAACCTGAAAGTGGATACCATGGATCAGAGAGATTCAAGCTAATTAAACTCATATCTCAAGCCGGTGCAAGTTATGTTGTAGCATCTTTGATCATCTTCTTTGTAATTACTTTTTATTGTTTCAGATTGTAATTACTTTCTATTGTTTAGCGCCGATCCGATTGTTAAAAGTATCAAGACTATGAAATTAGTAAAACAACTGAATTTTACTTGCTTGCATGAAAAGTTCAATTTCAGTTCAAACTTTTCAAACACTTGCAACATCTCAAGAGTCGAGGTCCTCTGAAAAAAGACATCGTACAATGATTTGGACTTGCAATTTTTGGACTTGACAGATATCTCTCTGAGATGATAGCTTCTCTTCAGATTCTGAAAGTGGATACCATGGATCAGAGAGATTCAAATAACTGTTCAATTTCAGCTTTTGTTTAACTATTTTAGCAACTTCCATAGAGAAGTGATTTGTTTTAGACAAGGAGGTATATGTACAATGAACTTTTTACGCTAAATAAAACCGATTAATGTTATCTTTCATACAATTTAAGTGTAAAACTGATAGTTAACTAACATAATGATGAAGAAGTTAAACCATCAAAGCCCTTTAAAATACCTTGATGATCAGATGTTCAACTACTTTGATCAAGATGACATACACCTAATTTACACATATCCTTTGATGATGTCAAGTTTAAGTCATTGACAATGTTGAGGGTTATTACTTTGTTTAAGTCATTGACAATGTTGAGGGTTATTACTTTGTTTTTTAATTTTTTTTAACTTTTTATAATTATTAAATTAAAAAAAACAACTCAAAACATCAAAAAACTACCAAAATAAATTACCCCCTCCAAACGCCTCGCTTAGGCCTAAGCGAGGCGCTTGGATGGGGTTTAAATAGAAGCTGGGGGGTTTAATTAGAACGACCCTTTAAAATATCAATATCACTATCACTTCCTAACTTCTTAATATTTATAAATGACACTAATATTTTAAAATGCTGTAGAAAGTATAAAGAGCGTAAAATAACATTCTGTTGGCATTCATAACATGATTTGTTAAATAAGCGGCACAAAATATCGATGATTAATTTGTCAAACATTTACATAATCAACTTTAAATTAAAAACTATGAGTTAATTGCTAAAATGGGTAACTCTCCCCATGGACCAGCGATACCGCCGGAAACCCATTCCGGTGGAAATCCAAGTAAGAATTACTAAATTGTATGTGTCTAACCTACCTGAAGGATGTAGCGGATCCGATTTAGCAGATCAGGTTAGGCCATTTGGTCAGATTTTTGATTTATATATTGCAAGAAAACGTGATAAGAGGGGCAATCGGTTTGGTTTCATTTCGTTGTTAGATGTTAAAGATTCGTCTGACCTTCTTAAAAACTTGAGAGGAATTCGTATGGGTGAGTACAAGTTGTGGTTTAACATTGCTCGATTTGTTTTAGAAGAGGGCGAGATTGGTGAGAGTTCTACACGTAATAATGATAATAATATAAACTACAAAGAGAGTGAGGATCTTTTTAAGAGTAATGATAATAATACACACTTTAAAGAGGGTGTTAAGGGGTCGATGGGGACTGCTAAACGATCTTTCAAGGATCTGTTAGTGGGCAAATCAATAACTGTGGGAGAGGAAGTTAATGCATTCTCTGATGTGCATGGGAAGGCGTTAGTGGCAAGGATGGTCGATGTTGAGGCTTTGAAAGATATTTACGTAACCTTGCGTTCAATCTGCTCTGGGCATGGTGTTGTTCAATACCTAGGCGGATTGGATATTCTTATTACGTTTGAAGACCCGGGACAGGCACAGTCGGGTATGGAAGCGGCAAGGTTGTTAACAAATTGTTTTGCTTCTGTATCAATATGGGACGGCCAAACTATAGGCTTTGAAAGGGTGGTGTGACAACCGGCAAATTTCGTACAACGATTAACGTGATTCTAATCATGTTTTAGAAGTAATTAACATGGTTTAAGGTTAATTATGGTTAGTTGAGCTGATATGAGTCCTACGATGTCCTTTGAAAGTTCGTTGAAGTCTCGATGCCTTTAAAGAAAGACTTCGCGTAATTAACGTAACGAACTGACATCAGTGAAAATTTGTCAAAGTGGACTAACATAAGGCTAATAAATGTAAATACGACACGTATTTACTATTGATGCGATCGAATGTAAAATCGGCGCGGTAAACGGCCAAAAACGCAGCGTTTTGGAGAACGCGGAGAGGAACTGACGTGGGATTCGAACGTCAAAACGTGTGGTTTTAACCGTTATCGAACTTTTGGAATAATTATTTAGTGTAAATAATTTCATTTATTTAGTTGCGAAGGTAAACCAGTCGTCTAAATGAAGGATAGCACGACCGAATCGATTAACGCGATTTTAACGCGTATTCTGTTTTCACGCGTCAGATGACGAAAATAACATTTAAATTGCTCGGTTTATTTATGTTTTTAATTTCGAACAAAACCGACTAGTTTACCTGATACGTCATCTACCCTAACTGTAAACCGAGACACGAGATGCTATAACGGGTTCGATACGCGGTGCACAACTCATCTAACCTAACCCTAAGTATAAAAAGGCACAATAATCTTCTCCTTCTTCACATGTGCAGCCGCAACCCCCTCTCTCTCTCTACTCTCTCTCTAAAATCCGTTCATCTCTCTCTCTCTACACTCTCCCTCTCTCTCGGTCTCTCCTCCCCCTCCTCTAGCATCGGCCGACCACCACCATCCTAGGTGGTGGCGGTACGGGAATGTTCAGGTCCAAAAAGACCAGAAACGAGCAGATTCAAGGCCGATTGGAGCTCGTTTAGATGCAGATGGTCAGGGGTTTTGGCTGTGGTGGCGGCGGGATATGGCGGTGATGGATGGTGTCAGTGGTTACGGGTTTGGGTCTGAGTTGTGGTCCGAATGTGATGGTTTGTGTGGTGGTTCGAAGGTGGTTCGGGTCAGGTGGTTGTTGTCTTAGCGGGGTTCAGTCTCAGATCCATTCCAGATCTGGTGACGGTTCGGGTTATGGTCGAGTCATTGTCCCGATAGGTTAGCTGGCTCGGGATGGTTCGGTTTGGTTTGGTTTAACCTCGTGTTTTGATGTTCGGGTCAATGTTGGGTTCGTTTGGGCTCGGTTGGTGCATCCCGGTTCGGGTCAGATCCGGTCAGATCTGGTGAACCCGTGGTTAGACGGGTTAGATTCGGTTTGGTCAACTCTGGTCAACGCACGGTCAACGGTCAGATCCGGTCTCGTCAACGCGTGGGCCGGGTCGCACGCGCGTAAATTTCGGTATAAACACCTCGTATTTATTATTGTGGTATTATTTATATAGATACAATTATAAATATAACAATACGACCAAGAAGTTTTAACTTGCAAGAACGAACCGATGAAAATATTAACGAAAAGTATTCTAAGATAATATTCGTATATTGGTCGTGACTTTGTGTTGTTGTTGGACTATGTAGTTATATAAGTATAAATGTAAATTATATAGTCGTCGAAACGTATAAACGTCTAGTTTGAAATCGGAGATTGTATTAACGGATTAATTGTCTTGTGTTTAAAATGATTTTTGGGAAAATTGTAGACAACTTGTGTTGTCTGGCTCGTACCAAAAACAGAGGAAACTCTGCCGAAATTTTGTTATAAAATCCGAAGCGCAACGAGGTTAAAATTGTTGTGTATGTTTTCATAAATACATTTTCCAAGTGCTTTGATAAATGCATTTATACAAATTCGCGACGTTTTGACGAAGATTATTGGAAACAATAATAGTCGATCCCGAACAATATTTGCAAAACACATATATAGTTTTGTCGAGCGTCAATTGTGTCAACTTCAATGATTTTTGGTAATCAAAACATTAAACATTGTTAAGTATACGGATTTGAAATACGTAGACGCTTAACTTATTTGGGAGAAATTATTTAAAAGTAATGCTTCGAAACACTTAAAACACTCGGATTTTGGGAAGCGAAATAACAAATGTTATTAGTAAATTTTAATAATTATACTTATGTTTCTTCAAAGTATATTGCCCAAAAATAATAATACAAGGCAACTACACTTATCCGATTTACGAGACAAGCTATTACTCGGGATGAGTTGTGCGTTTCATGGTAGTAGTCCAACATGGTTTACACACGAATAGTAACAGGTGCGCGACTTGGGTACTATGTCGTATGTGAACTCATGAATTATGATAAGTCACGATCGGTTCGTCGAGTTAAAACACTTAAAGACTCGGGTTAGTACACACGAGTCAAGATAGTTGAATAAACTATCTTTTAACCGGAAAATAAGCTAGGCTTATATATGATAGACTTTAAGGTGTCCTTTATTGGTAAATAGGGCACGAGGAAGTCGGTCAAAGCTTTGGGCTTTATTTGCTAGCTAAGCATGGAAATTAAGGTGAGTTTCACGGCCCCATTTTACTGTTTTAACTGGGGGAAAGATATGTTTGTCAAAAGTTATCACATGTTGAAATGTTTTCAAAGGTTAAAATGTGATAAGTGGCATGATGAGTACTTGAGTTTTTGTTCGCCACTCGGGGTTGGGTCCTTGCTACTGTAACCATTAATTCAGGTAAATGAAACTGAAGGAATATTTGGATAGTACTATTGGTGCCTGACGAGGCCCACCTCTGGTTGATAGCGTCAACCCGGTAAAGACAAGAGGTGCACATATTCTGAACTTAAGTCGTTGGGTTCCGAGGAACGACTTGGAGCGGGGCATATTTATTAGTCTTGGTTTGGTTATGGGACTCAGGGGATTGCTCATCATCATAGTTTGTAGGAGCTAGCTACTCCTTACAAAGGCCACAAATTGTGCTGGATCTGCACAGGATGTAAAGATGTTGTTATTACGAAACTAAAACCTGTGAACTCACCAATATTTTATATATTGACGTCTTTTTAAACATATCTTTCAGGTAACTAAGTGCTGAACAGGTATGCGGCTAGTACGGTGGAATTTGGGATGTCGGACACTGGTTGGGGGTTTCATCTGTTGTTACCATCGGGTTGGGACATAAACGGAAACACCCCACTTTGAAACTTAATGTTTTTGGTTTTATGTAATGTTTGAAACCAGGTACCCCTTCTCAACATCTTAATATAATGGTCTTTTCTAATTAAATATAGTTTGTGTTAATCTTGACTTTGATATGCTTTCGAGCGTCGCGCCACGTGTTTCCGCCATTGGCGTGGTGTGACAGGTGGCTTGGCTTAAAATCCAAGGTGTTCCACTACACCTCTGTAAGAATGAGGTGTTTAATTTGATTGGTGGTATGTACGGGAAGGTCGTATACAAGGCTAATATCTCTGGCTCGGACAGGGACTTATCCTTTGAATATGTTGGTGTTCTTGTCGGGGATGGAAATAAAATTTCGGATGAAATCACGCTGAATTGGAAGACAAGGAAGTTTCGGGTCTGGATATTTGAGGAACAAACGGATTGGGTTCCGGACTTTACTGTGGTTGATTCTAACCAAGATAGTGAAGCCGCTGTTCCAGATTCTGATGAGCATGTAGCGTCACAAATCAATGCTCACTCACCGGTAAACTCATCGGAGCCAGTCGTCGCAGATGCCGGAGAGGTATTGATGAAGACATTAAATGTGGAAGAAGAAGTTTTGGTAACTCCCCAAAAAAATAAGGAATTGACCAAGAGCATTGAATGTGATAATGAAGGCAATAATGAGTTTGCCAATGATTCGGTCATGATGGGTGATAATATTGGTATGTCTGCGCATGTTACGGCTTCTAGTGGACCAAGGGATGGGGTTGATAAAAAAGAAAAGAACAAGGGCTTTAAGTGTAACTTGTCAAGGAAAAGAAAGAAACTTCGTTTTAAAAGACAAAGTAGTGGATCCAAGTCCAATTCTGGGCCTACTAAGAAGAAAACCAAGAAAAAGTCCAACAGTGGAGATCCTTTTGAGTTGGAAAGTTTAATTGGGCCGATGGAAACACAGGAAGTCTTAGCCCAAACCAGGATGGCTAGTAGGCCGAGTCTGGATCAAAGTCCAGGAGTTAGCCTATCGACAGGTCTTGATGGGAGAGTTAGTGTTGAAAGAAATACAACCCCTGAGTTGAAGTCTTTTGAGCAGCTTTTGGAAGATATGGATGGAGAGGGCCAGGCTTCGGCTGTTAGTATCGAAGCACTAGAGACGAACATACCGTATGGGCAATTAGACGATGGTGGTCATCCTGCTCAGTGTAAGTTCCCGGACCTAGCAGAGGTTGAGGAAACGATTAACCTTGGGGTCACTTTGGGAGAGGATTTACAAGACAAAGACGAGTTAGTTGCTGGTATTCTTGTCGCAGAAGGCTTACAATCAGTTAAGGTATGAATTTGTTATCGTTGAATATAAGGGGATTGGGGGTTAAAGGTAAAGATTCCTGGGTGAGAAGTTTGAAAAAGGATAATTGTGTTTCTTTTATTGGGCTGCAAGAAACTCAATTCAGTGATATGGCTGGGTTTGACTGTCATAAGTTTTGGGGTAATTCGAATGTTGAAATGGAGTTTGTGGAGTCTAGAGGTAGATCGGGTGGATTGGTCTCTTTATGGGATCCAAATAAATTCGTCAAGTTATCTTCCACCAAGCACCAAAACTTCCTTATTATCTCCGGTTTTTTGAAGGAAGACGGTACCAAGGTTAACTTTATTAATATGTATGTTCCGCACAAGTTGGTCGATAAACGTCCTATTTGGGATTTGATTGCTGAGTTTATTAGTAAGAATGATGGTTTGTGGTGTTTAATGGGGGACTTAAATTCTGTTCGATTTGCTGAAGAGCGTAAAAACTCTTTTTTTGACCAGAAGGATGCGGATGTGTTTAATGCTTTTATAGATTCAGCGGGGTTAGTGGAATATAGTATGAAGGGGAGCTTGTTCACTTGTTTGTCTAAACGAGGCTCTGTCTTCAGGCTCAGTAAAATTGATAGAATTTTGGTTTGTTGGGATTTTTTAAATCGATGGCCGGAGGCGTGTTTTCGGGCTCTTCCGAGACATATGTCCGATCATAGGCCGCTCCTGTTGACTTTGGTGAATGAGAGTTTTGGCCCTCGTCCCTTCAGATGGTTCAATTCTTGGCTGGATAGGGATAGTTGTGAGTCCGTGGTTACTAAATCTTTGTTGAATGCTACTAGTACAGGTGCTGCGGATGTTATTTTGGCAGCTAAGTTACGGCAGGTAAAGAAGGAGTTAATAAAATGGAAGAAAAAGTTGGATATCAAAGAAGCTGAGGATCTGAACGCGTTGAAGTCTGATTTAGAGCTGATTGAGTCTGAAATGGAACATAGAGCTTTGCTAGAAGAGGAAGAGTGGGCTTGGATGGAGTGTAACAAAGGTATTGAGGAAAGGGAGTTTCTTCTCGCTAAAGATTTGCTTCAAAAGTCTCGGCTTAAATGGGCTAGTCAAGGGGATGACAACACAGCGTTCTTCCATAGTGTAATTAATGGTAGGAAGGCTGCGAATTCTATTCAAGGTTTAATGGTGAATGGTGAGTGGGTGACGAAACCGAGTTTGGTTAAAAGGGAAGTGTTGAGGTTTTTTAGCAATCATTTTAAAGAAAAGAACTCAAACCGGCCGAGTCTGTTATGTGAAGATATCAAGCGAATTCTAGAAAGCAAAGTTGAATCCCTTGTTGCTCCTTTCACCAAAGAAGAAGTTAAGTATGCAGTTTTTGAGTGTGGTAAAGATAAAGCCCCGGGCCCTGATGGCTTTAATTTTAACTTTGTTTGTCATTTCTAGAACCTGCTTGAAGATGTCTTTATGAAGATGATGTCAGATTTCTTTGACACAGGAATTATTAGCAAAGGCTGTAGCTCGTCCTTTATTACGCTAGTTCCGAAAGTGAAGAGTCCCCTTGGCCTTAAAGATTTTAGACCGATTACCTTGGTGGGCATTATTAGCAAAACTATTTCTAAAGTTTTGTCTCTTCGTCTGAAAAAGGTAATTGGTTTTGTTATCTCTGATAATCAATCTGGTTTTTTGAGTGAAAGAAATATTCTTGACGGTCCCCTAATGGTAAATGAAGTCTTATCTTGGTGTAAAAAAAGAGCCAAAAAAGTCTTTTTCATGAAGATTGATTTCGAAAAGGCGTACGACAACGTTAATTGGGTTTTTCTAGTGTCTATGATGGAACAAATGGGTTTTCCAGAGAAGTGGTGTTTGTGGATAAAGGGTATTTTGGCTTCTGCGAGATCAGCGGTCCTAGTAAACGGGTCGCCTACTTTTGAATTCCAATGTTACAAAGGCCTTAGACAAGGCGACCCAATATCTCCTTTTCTTTTTTTGATTGCTATGGAGGCGCTAACATGTTTGTTTGACAAAGCGATCAAGTTAGGTTTATTGGAGGGGGTTTCTTTTTCTAATCATGGGCCGGTTATCTCGCATTTGTTCTTCGCGGATGATGCTCTTTTAATGGGAAATTGGTCTAGAAATGATATAGCTACCGTGGCGAGAATTTTGAGGATCTTTTATATTTGTTCCGGTCTCAAAATCAACATCAACAAGTCGTTTTTGTATGACGTTGGAGTGACGAATGTTGAAGTGGGTTCGATGGCTGAAATGGTGGGTTGTAAAGCTGGCCCTTTTCCATTTGACTACTTGGGAGTTTTAGTAGGGGCAAATATGAATAGAATCAACAACTGGAGGCGTATTGTTGAGGTTTTTGAGTCTAGACTTTCCTCTTGGAAGGCTAGATTTCTTTCCATTGGTGGGCGATTAACGTTAATCAAATCGGTGCTTCAAAGTCTTCCGGTTTACTTCTTCTCCATTTATAAGGCCCCGGTTGGTGTAATTAATAAACTAGAAGGTCTTATGCGCCGGTTTTTTTAGTCTTCTACAAGTGATAAAAACAAGTTACATTGGGTTGCTTGGGAGAAGATTTCTTGTGACAAAAATAAAGGTGGGTTGGGTGTTTCTCGCTTGAAAGATGTCAACGAAGCTTTACTTGCGAAGTGGGCGTGGCGTTTCAAGGTAGATGAAGGTGGGCTGTGGAAAAAATTTATTGTTTCCTGTCATAAAGGTAGACCTCGGTGGCCGGGTCTGCCTCGTTCTGCAGGTTCTACCGGATGCTGGGCAGAGATTGTGAAGAAATGCGAAACAATTAGATGTGGAGATAGGCTTTTTCTTGACCTCTTTAAAGGTAAATTAGGTGATGGTAGAGGTATACGGTTTTGGGAAGACGTCTGGCTGACCGACGTTCCAATCAAGAACCAGTTTCCCAGCCTGTATCTTAACGCGTCTACCAAAGGTAGTATGGTGTACAAATGCAGGTCACACGATTTTTGGGCTCCAGTTGATTTTTCTTGTCCCATGGGCTTACTTGAAGTGCAGGAATGGGCCGGCCTTTCTACATTGTTGGAGCAGTCCCTCCTTTTAGAAGCTAAAGATTCTTGGGAGTGGAATGGTTCTACTCAGTTTACTGTTGCTAACTTGAAGTCGCAAATTAAGGAAGGGTTGGTCTCCAATGGCAGCTTTCGGCTTAAATGGGTTGCTTGGGTGCCTATTAAGTGTCACATCTTTGCTTGGAGGGCGGAAATGGATAGGATTCCTTCTGTTGAAGCTCTCCATAGAAGAAACATTATTGTTCCTGACGATCGTTGTAAGCTCTGTGATATAGACTTGGAGACAACGGAACATATTCTTAATGGATGTGGTTTTTCGTTTGGAGTGTGGTCCTCTATTTGGAGATGGTGCGAAATATACACTTTGCAGGTTTCCAGCATTAGAGATCTCCTCCTTCTTTACAAACAAGCCAAAGGTGGAAAATGGGGTAAGAGGTTAGTGCATGGCATTATTTTGGTGACGCTTTGGATGATTTGGAAAACTCGTAACGACAGGATTTTTAATCGAAAGGTCCCAAAGGTTTATTGTGTCGTTGGTAGCATTAAGTCTATGACGTTCTTGGGGTTAAAAAATAGGTCTAAGTTCAAAGATCTTCGATGGGAGGATTGGTGTATTAATCCATTGTACATGTTATAGTTTTGGGTGTTCGTCCTTGTTTTGAGGACCTCCCCTTGTTTTAATGAAAGTCAATATTCAAAAAAAAAAAAAAAAATTGCTAAAATGGCCTTTGTGGTTTGATCTAAATTGCTTGTTTTTGTCACAAAATTATTTTTTTTGCCAAAATCATCACTCACAGATCGAAAATTGCCAAAATGGCCCATTATTAACTAAGTTTTTAACTGAGATTTGAAAGTCAGTTAAGTCTCAGGGGCAACTTTGTCCTTTATGTCCTCAGAGGCCAAAATGACAATTAATTGAAAGTTATAAATAAATAAAATTCAAAAACGTTTTTTCGAACACGTTTTTTTTTCGAACACGTTTTTTTCGAACTCGTTTTTTCGAACACGTTTTTTTCGAACACGTTTTTTTTTTCGAACACGTTTTTTTCGAACACGTTTTTTTTTTCGAACTCGTTTTTTTCGAACACGTTTTTTTTCGAACACGTTTTTTTTCGAACACGTTTTTTTTTCGAACACGATTTTTTCATCGAGTTGCTGGACACGAGCTATTTTAAAAGTATATTTCCAACTTATCAAAGAAACTAGATCACAACCAATACGAAACTTTTGTATTCCATTTTTCTGTTTTTATAAACGATGTTATCATCGACTCTAAAATGCCCAAATGATGCAAGATTATGGATCAGAAAAGATCATATGCAGAATCAACCATAAAATGCCCAAATGATGCATGATCAATTAGGATTCAAACTATAGCACATCTCATCAGTACTCAGACACCATATTAAAGAAACTTATAAACGGTTGTTCAATGAAAAAAAAGATCTACCTCTTGGCTTGGATATTGTACCTTGCTCTGTTTTAGCTCGGAGAAAATGGCATGGCGACAATTGTTGTTCTTTTTACTTGATTTGTAACAATGAAATGAACAAATGGAATGGAATTAAGTGATCAGAGAAAATAAATTTTTGAACTCGTTTTTTTTTCCGAACACGTGATTGAAAAAAAACGTGTTCGAAAAACAAAACGTTTTCGAAAAAAAAACGAGTTTGAAAAAAAAACGTGTTCGAAAAAAACGTGTTCAACAAAAAACGTGCTCGAAAAAAAACGTGTTTGAAAAAAAAACGAGTTCGAAAAAAAAACGTGTACAAAAAAAACGTGATCGAAAAAAAAAACGTGTTTGAAAAAAAAACGAGTTCGAAAAAAAAACGTGTTCGAAAAAAAAAGTGTTCGAAAAAAAAACGTGTTCGAAAAAAAATGAGTTCGAAAAAAATGTGTTCGAAAAAAACGTGTTCAAAAAAATGTTTTTGAATTTTATTTATAACTTTCCATTAATTGTCATTTTGGCCCATGAGGACATAAATGACGAAATTGTCCCTGAGACTTAACTGACTTTCAAATCTCAGTTAAAAACTCAGTTAAATATGGACCATTTTGGCAATTTTCGATCTGTGAGGGATGATTTTGGCAAAATAATTAATTTTGTGACTAAACAAACAATTTGAACCAAATCTCAGGGGTCATTTTGACAATTAACTCTAAAAACTATTGTGATTCATTTGTGCTACATGACAGGAATTCGGTTAGCATCAGTTTAGTTTGTTATGATACCGGTACTTGCTATAACAACCGGATAAAAAAACATAAAATAGTATAAGTCGTGGCATGCCCAAAATGATATCGGCAATCTTTACATCGATCAAAAACCATAAGAAAATATGCCGGTTCCAGTTATATATACCTATATCTGTACCAATGTTATTTAGTCGAAATCGGTTTGGTTTAGTTTGTGAGGGTATTGACACAATATCGAGGCATGTAAAACCTAGGAAAAAAAAAACTATATTTTTAATACCCAGAGTAAAGATCCGGTACAAATAGTTTTTTTGGTAAGAACTGTGAGAATCAAAGGAGGGTATTTTTTTTTATTTTTTTTTTCAAATTTTTTTTTTCCGATATTGTTAAACATGTATTATAGTATTGAAAACTAAAAAAAAAAAAAAAAAAAAAATTAGTGTAGAGTAATTACGTGTAGAGTAATTACATAATTACTCTAGTGTAAACTAATGTATTTACCTTAATGACGTAATTACACTAAAAAAAATTTTTTTTTAAATTTTTTTTTTTGTATTATTCATCTAGAAAGAATGTTTAAGCACATGGGAAAAAAAAAAGTCTAAAAAAAAAATAATTTTTTTTTACCCCCTTTGATTCTCACAGTTCTTACAAAAAAACTATATGTATTTGATCTTTACTCTTAATACCCATATTCCAAATTAATAATATTATTATTACTACTTATTGTTATTGTCGTCGTGATCATTATAGACCAAAGATAATCTTACTAAATGATATTATAATTAACTTTTTAAATAAAAATTTTTCCTAAATCTGAACTGGGTTTGTGGGAGATCCAACTAATTAGTATTTGTTATGTGTTCCTAACATCGGACTAAACTTCATGATGTTTTCTCGAAGTCGCAATTTAAAATGTTAATTATTTTCAATAATTTTCTAGATCATCGACCAAATATATGTGTAGTATTAACATGTCATGATCGTTTATCTGGAAGAGTGAGGTGGCAGCATGGAAGACGGTAAGAAGATAGCGGGAAATTAAGTCACTTAACTATATTCATATTCGAATTTGCCGGGAGGATGCTCTTCAAACGACCTGGTGGAAACGTTGAAAGGATATGGAACGATTCAGAGTACTCACATCGCCAGGAAATACGACAAACTTGGTAAGCGTTTCGGTTTTGTGTCATTCGTGAATGTTCGGGACCCGGTTGCTCTAGAGGGTGATTTGAAAGACGTTTGGATTGGGTCATATAAGTTGTTTATCGTTTTGGCTCGGTTCGTGGACGGGGAAAAGAGGAACTGGAAGGGTGGTAAGCGTTGGACCCCGGTGAAAAAAGTTAATGAAACAGTGCATGGGGATAATATGGAGGTGGAGAGACCTGTGGTGGAGAAGCCGAGTAATAGTATAGAGGGGGGGGGGGGTTGGGAGATCGTTTAGGGATATGTTGTTGAATGTTGATCCTGTTGAGAACAGTAAGGTGTTGGAGGTTGTTGTGGATGATGGCTTCAAGGGTAGTAACTGGGGAATGGGCTCTAGTTTGGTGGGAAGGGTTTTTGATACTAAAAAGCTTAATAAGTTAAGGGTTTGGTTGCATTTGATTGGACAACCTAAGGTGGGGATTTGGTACCTTGGAGGATTATGGGTGATGCTGGTGTTTGAGTCTACGATCTGCATGGAAGACTTTTTACGTAGCAAAGAGGTTTGGATGGTTTGTTTTGCAAAGTTGGAAAGGTGGGAAGGTCAAGTTATCCCTAAGGAACGCTTGGCATGGTTGAGAGTTATTGGTTTGCCATTGTGTTTATACGATAGGAAGATATTGGAGGATATAGGTGGTAAGTTTGGGGAGGTGATCCAACCGCCGGACTTAGATGGTGATGTGGGTGACCTTTCTTTTGTGCTTCTGGGTATTTTGTGCGATCATGATGAGAGGATCAATAGCAAAGTGGTAGTTAGATGGAAGGAGGCGGTGTTTGTGGTCCTAATTGAAGAGGAGTTGGGGGAGTGGGAGCCAGAGTGTCTAGAAGTATTCATAGAGGATACATTGGTTGATTCGGCTTTCAATAATGGTGAGGAGGTGGGAGCGGATTGTTGTAACGAAGTTGGGTCGGGTCAACATGAGGAGGCTCTTGTTCAGGAGAGAGTTGTAGATGAGGGTCCTCAGCATGTGGAGGAATGTCGCATGGAAGATGTTGTTTCACAGGGGGGTGTCGTAGGAAGTGAAGGGGGAATGCAGAGGTGATTGAAAGGGAAGTTCAGGGGAATTGTTCCACTGTGGGTAAGAGAAAGGGGTATAGGAAGAAGGTTAGAGCTCAAAAATCGCCATCCTCTTTGGGTAATGAGAGACCCAAGAAAAGGTCTCGAGATGGGGAGAATATCTTCGATATAGATAGATTTATTTTTGTGGTTAATAATGAGGAGGTGAACAAGGTTTATGAACAATCAGCGAGTAAAGACCCGGCAGAGTTTTTGACACCCGATTTGAATAGTGTAGCGGCGCAGGGGGTTGGTTCAGTTGATGTGGATCCTAACAATGCGGTTCACTTGGAGACGATGGAAACTGTGTTGTTGGGAAAAGAGCTTGGAGTGGAAGAGTTCGAAAAGTTTAATGCGTGTAACACCCCAACCGATGGCGGAAACATCGGGGTGCCACGTATTGATGATTGTTTTCAGTAGCACATGGTATAATATAAATTTTAAATAATTTATTCAAACATAATATCCAAAATGTGAAATAATGTCTAAGAATTTAAATACATAATATCAAATAGCAACTTCAATAACTTCAAATAACTTCAAGTAAAATCCTCATGCTAACTCAAGCCTCAGCTTCATTGTTACCTGAAACATGTTAATTTTTGAAAGTATTTTGGGTCAACATAAGTTGGTGAGAATTACATAGGTTTTTGATGATAAAATGAATGTTGTGCAATTCATGTGTCATGTTAATCTAGCCCATATGTGAGAACATATTAGAAATAAATCGAGTGCATAATCAACCCTGTTGACTGTTATAAAATGATACATACCATACACTTATGGTCCCAATGAATATGTTATGCGATAACAAACACCCACGTAACCTTTGTAGGAGGCACGTATCCGGGTGGGATTGTCAGTCCAATAGATCTATCAATGTATACCGTCGGCTGATCAATGTTAATGATTATGCTAGAATGGTGCTTACTCTAATCATGCTCAAGACATAATGCAACATAGAAAACACATAGACACATTGATGATTGAATTGCAATGATAATGTTATAACATGTTTCACCCCAAAAATGGTGATAAATAAAAGGGGCTATGTAAAACTCACCTTGGTAAATGTTAACTTGTTGAAAAAGATGTAATAATTGTGTTGCCCAAAATGATTCCAAATATCACCCTATAATAAGGTAATATATAATAAGTCTAAGTCTATTTAACTTACAAGTGTATCCTAGGGTTTCGATTTGGGGATAATCAATTGTTGAATTTAAATTAAAATGTTAATTGAATAAAGAAAATTTGATAATTAATGAAAGAAAGTCTTTTTATAAAATTTGAATTTTGAATGTACACATAAAAGTGTTTGAAGCATAAAAATAATTTTTATAAAATTATTTCATTTAAAATAGATTTTTAAATCTATTTATTTATAAATAGCCAATATTTAACTTTAATATCCAAAAATACTAAAATTAAAGAATTTCTATTTTAAAAATCATATTTCTGTTCTAAATAATTAAAAATAATTTGTATAAAATTTTGGTGCAAAAATGATGAAAATTGGATTTAATATGATTTAATTATGATTAAATCTAACAAAAATTGATTAAAAATATAAAATAAATGATTTTACTGAATTAAAAATTATTTCAGTAAAGTTTAACTTTATAAAAAAGTTAGGATAATTTTTGGGGAATTTAATAAAATTGTTTTGATATATAAATGGATTTTTATAAATATAATAGTATAAAAATGATTTAATTATTATAAATATTAAATAAATGAATTTCTGAAAAATAAAAATTACAAATAAAACTTTTATATCAGATTAAACAAATATAATTTTTTTAGAATTTATAAAATAGTTTTGATATTTTAAAAAGAATTTAAAAGTTTAAAAGGTTTTAATATATATATATAATATAATTGTTTGTTTAAAAAAGAAAAGAAAAGAAAAGAACAAAAATAATGGTCAGAGCCGGGACTCGAACCCGGGTGACCTCTGTGGAGAACCAGGGTCACAACCACTTGGCCTAGGCCGGTGGTTGTGATATCTTCTGTTTTAAAATAAATATATACATTACATGATATCAGATTTATCCCCAATTCTAATCGACGAACCCTAGAATTTGCAATCAGATGATTAAGGCAACATGAGCCCGATTAAAGATGGGGCTTTTGTTGCTTGATTGCCGATGAATAAATCCCACAAAAAAAACGAGGACTCACAGTGTTTTATTGAGTACGATTGCCGGGTCAAAGCAATAGTCAAACAACGACTCGATTATAATAATTAGTGTGTTACAGAGAGAATGGGAGATTGAGGAAGAGTTGTGAGCGAGTTGACAAGGTTCGGAATGCATCAATTTATACTGAGGGTCGTTGGTTAAGATTAATTGGAAAGTTGACCTTTGATTGAATACATACGCGTTCAATTGATTAATTGGTCAACGATTGACGTGTAATCGATGTGTATTCGTGTTGCACAAGGCCGGTAATTACACGAATTTACCAATAATAGATCTATTACACGTTAATTTGATGGATTGATCAACAAGGTAACCCACAGTTGACTTTCCTTGTCAACTGTGAAGGTTTAACGCGTGTATATAATTATAATGTATCCGGGTTTAAAACAAAGAGATGGCTAGCCCAGATGGTTGTTCATGTGTGTGTGTGTGGCTTTGGCGCGGGTTCGAACCCCGGCCAAAGCATATAATTATTTTTTTTAAAACAGGTACAAGGGGTCTTGGGCCAAGGCTGTTGGGCCGCCCCTTGGGCTCAGCAGGCCCAGAATGCAAAAAGGAAGGGAAAAAGGGTGGTTGGGTTTGGGCCGGGATTAAGGATAAAGGTGGGTTAATTTGTGGGCTAAAACAATTCTTATAATTATTTTTATTATTATATATATATATATATATATATATATATATATGTATATAAGTTGTGTGGTCGGGAAATAAAACTTAGGCACATTATGTATACGTTTCATAAATTTGAAATTTTTGGCGATGTTACAGTCTCCCCTACTTTTAGGAACTTCGTCCCGAAGTTAAGAGAAACACTAGTCCTACAATTGGTTAACTACTGAAAACCTTGATAAGATTTCACACTACCTTAATGTACCTGTAAATTCATGATTACGTTTCGGACCGTAATTACCAATTTACCTTACATTAGGGTTTTGCGTCCTTTTATGACCTTACCGATTGTTGAGCAGGTCTGATAGTCCCCACCAGTCGTTGAGGAGGTGGTAGGGCCTCTCCCGACTGTTGGAAAGACATGATGACCTTTACCAATCGTTAAGTAGGTTGTTTGGTAGTTAACTAATTGTTTGTACAAGCAAGTAAGTATAGATATAGCAATTAGTTCACATTCAAACAAGCATGCACACAGATGTTAAGATAATACTTGAATTTTATTACTTGAAAATAAAAATGTCAATACATGGAATTAAAAGCAAACAACGTTTAAATGGTGGGACTTGCTGTTAAGTAGCTGGAGGGTTTCAAGCGGGGTTATTTGGAGCGTCAAGAGCGTCGGTAGCAGGGATTCGACAAGCATCTGCAAGATGCCCATACCTTTGACAATTGGTGCACTGTCGGCAGGGTACTTGAGTTGGATGGTGATACTGGCAGGTGTGACACTTAGGTAGGTTCCCATTGTATTGTTTCTTGGTGGGTGGGGTAGTGGTGTCTATTGCAAAATTCCTGACCTTGTTCTTCCCGTTGGTTGAGGCCTCAGTTTTGATTTCGACGGCAGGTTGGGGAGTATCCTTTTTCTTTTCCCCTTTACGAGTCAGGGTTCCTGCCTTTACATGGTTATCTGTTAGGGTGGCAGCCAAACGCTTTGCTTCTTCCAAAGTAGCAGGGTTCCTTCCCCACACCGTGTCTTGAATCTGCATCGGTAATCCACCAATGTATTTTTCGATCGCAATGGGCAAAGGGGTGACTTTGTGGGGTAGCAGTAAGCTAAGTTCGTGAAAACGAGTGTTGTAAGCGAGGTTTTCCCCACTGTCTTGAGCAAGATCATGAAATTCATCTTCCAGCTACTTAATTTCATTACGAGGACAGAACTCCGCCTTCATAATGTCTTTAGCTTGATCCCAGGTTAAGGCTAGTGTAGCTTCGGCTCCACGAGTGCGTTTTTCTTCATTCCACCATGTGAGCGCTCGTTTATGGAGAACACTCATGGCGTAACGAACCTTGAGATTGTTGGGGCACTCACTGTTGATGAAGGTATTCTCAATACCCTCAAACCATTGGAGAAGTCCAGTAGCTCCTTCTTCACCGCTGAACTTTGGAGGGTTACAAGAGTTGAAATGTTTAAGGGTGCAAGCTTGGGGTCCATTACCATTGCCATTTCCGTGACCATTCCCGTTGCCGTTCAATTGGATGACCTGAGCAAGTAAATTGGGAACCAGAGTTGCGATTTGCTGCGCCATTTGTTGAGAAATGATCGCAGCCAGTTGGGCATCGACACCATTGTTGTTGTTGTTGTTGTTGTGGTTAGTATCGTGGTTGTGGTTGTGATTGCTACTTCCTTCATCATGATTTTCACCACTGTTAAGACGAGCACTGCGACGTGGAGGCATGATCTGTAAGAGACACAGTGAAATGAATGAGATTATATAAGGAGTGTAATCATTTATTCATTAAAACGAATAAACGAAAAAAAAACGTTGACTTATCAAAGATTCTAAATTCTAATAACATATGAAGACATGCTTTAGCCTATAAGTGAACACTCATCCCGAGAATTCCCAGGTAGGCATCCGGGTCCCGCGTCTGATTGGGATATATGCGCAATGCCAGCCTAGACAGAAGACTCAGAATACAGGCGTTCACCCTTCCAGATTGCACGTGTTCGTTATTAAAATCTAGCACTTCGACGAGATCTCAAGGTGGTTCAGGTTAAACCTGAGGATTTTTGCCCTATTAGTCTAGGAGTAGATCCAGTGATGGAGAGTAACTTTCTTGTAGGGGTTAAAGTAGGGATAAGAAGTAGGAGGGGGGTAGAGAATAGCAAGTAAAAGAGCAAATACTGGTTATAATCCTATGGTTATAGACTAGATTATTTTTCTAATAACCTAATTCCCTATAACCATGGCTCTGATACCAATCTGTAACACCCCAACCGATGGCGGAAACATCGGGGTGCCACGTATTGATGATTGTTTTCAGTAGCACATGGTATAATATAAATTTTAAATAATTTATTCAAACATAATATCCAAAATGTGAAATAATGTCTAAGAATTTAAATACATAATATCAAATAGCAACTTCAATAACTTCAAATAACTTCAAGTAAAATCCTCATGCTAACTCAAGCCTCAGCTTCATTGTTACCTGAAACATGTTAATTTTTGAAAGTATTTTGGGTCAACATAAGTTGGTGAGAATTACATAGGTTTTTGATGATAAAATGAATGTTGTGCAATTCATGTGTCATGTTAATCTAGCCCATATGTGAGAACATATTAGAAATAAATCGAGTGCATAATCAACCCTGTTGACTGTTATAAAATGATACATACCATACACTTATGGTCCCAATGAATATGTTATGCGATAACAAACACCCACGTAACCTTTGTAGGAGGCACGTATCCGGGTGGGATTGTCAGTCCAATAGATCTATCAATGTATACCGTCGGCTGATCAATGTTAATAATTATGCTAGAATGGTGCTTACTCTAATCATGCTCAAGACATAATGCAACATAGAAAACACATAGACACATTGATGATTGAATTGCAATGATAATGTTATAACATGTTTCACCCCAAAAATGGTGATAAATAAAAGGGGCTATGTAAAACTCACCTTGGTAAATGTTAACTTGTTGAAAAAGATGTAATAATTGTGTTGCCCAAAATGATTCCAAATATCACCCTATAATAAGGTAATATATAATAAGTCTAAGTCTATTTAACTTACAAGTGTATCCTAGGGTTTCGATTTGGGGATAATCAATTGTTGAATTTAAATTAAAATGTTAATTGAATAAAGAAAATTTGATAATTAATGAAAGAAAGTCTTTTTATAAAATTTGAATTTTGAATGTACACATAAAAGTGTTTGAAGCATAAAAATAATTTTTATAAAATTATTTCATTTAAAATAGATTTTTAAATCTATTTATTTATAAATAGCCAATATTTAACTTTAATATCCAAAAATACTAAAATTAAAGAATTTCTATTTTAAAAATCATATTTCTGTTCTAAATAATTAAAAATAATTTGTATAAAATTTTGGTGCAAAAATGATGAAAATTGGATTTAATATGATTTAATTATGATTAAATCTAACAAAAATTGATTAAAAATATAAAATAAATGATTTTACTGAATTAAAAATTATTTCAGTAAAGTTTAACTTTATAAAAAAGTTAGGATAATTTTTGGGGAATTTAATAAAATTGTTTTGATATATAAATGGATTTTTATAAATATAATAGTATAAAAATGATTTAATTATTATAAATATTAAATAAATGAATTTCTGAAAAATAAAAATTACAAATAAAACTTTTATATCAGATTAAACAAATATAATTTTTTTAGAATTTATAAAATAGTTTTGATATTTTAAAAAGAATTTAAAAGTTTAAAAGGTTTTAATATATATATATATATAATATAATTGTTTGTTTAAAAAAGAAAAGAAAAGAAAAGAACAAAAATAATGGTCAGAGCCGGGACTCGAACCAGGGTGACCTCTGTGGAGAACCAGGGTCACAACCACTTGGCCTAGGCCGGTGGTTGTGATATCTTCTGTTTTAAAATAAATATATACAATACATGATATCAGATTTATCCCCAATTCTAATCGACGAACCCTAGAATTTGCAATCAGATGATTAAGGCAACATGAGCCCGATTAAAGATGGGGCTTTTGTTGCTTGATTGCCGATGAATAAATCCCACAAAAAAAACGAGGACTCACAGTGTTTTATTGAGTACGATTGCCGGGTCAAAGCAATAGTCAAACAACGACTCGATTATAATAATTAGTGTGTTACAGAGAGAATGGGAGATTGAGGAAGAGTTGTGAGCGAGTTGACAAGGTTCGGAATGCATCAATTTATACTGAGGGTCGTTGGTTAAGATTAATTGGAAAGTTGACCTTTGATTGAATACATACGCGTTCAATTGATTAATTGGTCAACGATTGACGTGTAATCGATGTGTATTCGTGTTGCACAAGGCCGGTAATTACACGAATTTACCAATAATAGATCTATTACACGTTAATTTGATGGATTGATCAACAAGGTAACCCACAGTTGACTTTCCTTGTCAACTGTGAAGGTTTAACGCGTGTATATAATTATAATGTATCCGGGTTTAAAACAAAGAGATGGCTAGCCCAGATGGTTGTTCATGTGTGTGTGTGTGGCTTTGGCGCGGGTTCGAACCCCGGCCAAAGCATATAATTATTTTTTTTAAAACAGGTACAAGGGGTCTTGGGCCAAGGCTGTTGGGCCGCCCCTTGGGCTCAGCAGGCCCAGAATGCAAAAAGGAAGGGAAAAAGGGTGGTTGGGTTTGGGCCGGGATTAAGGATAAAGGTGGGTTAATTTGTGGGCTAAAACAATTCTTATAATTATTTTTATTATTATTATTATATATATATATATGTATATAAGTTGTGTGGTCGGGAAATAAAACTTAGGCACATTATGTATACGTTTCATAAATTTGAAATTTTTGGCGATGTTACAGTCTCCCCTACTTTTAGGAACTTCGTCCCGAAGTTAAGAGAAACACTAGTCCTACAATTGGTTAACTACTGAAAACCTTGATAAGATTTCACACTACCTTAATGTACCTGTAAATTCATGATTACGTTCCGGACCGTAATTACCAATTTACCTTACATTAGGGTTTTGCGTCCTTTTATGACCTTACCGATTGTTGAGCAGGTCTGATAGTCCCCACCAGTCGTTGAGGAGGTGGTAGGGCCTCTCCCGACTGTTGGAAAGACATGATGACCTTTACCAATCGTTAAGTAGGTTGTTTGGTAGTTAACTAATTGTTTGTACAAGCAAGTAAGTATAGATATAGCAATTAGTTCACATTCAAACAAGCATGCACACAGATGTTAAGATAATACTTGAATTTTATTACTTGAAAATAAAAATGTCAATACATGGAATTAAAAGCAAACAACGTTTAAATGGTGGGACTTGCTGTTAAGTAGCTGGAGGGTTTCAAGCGGGGTTATTTGGAGCGTCAAGAGCGTCGGTAGCAGGGATTCGACAAGCATCTGCAAGATGCCCATACCTTTGACAATTGGTGCACTGTCGGCAGGGTACTTGAGTTGGATGGTGATACTGGCAGGTGTGACACTTAGGTAGGTTCCCATTGTATTGTTTCTTGGTGGGTGGGGTAGTGGTGTCTATTGCAAAATTCCTGACCTTGTTCTTCCCGTTGGTTGAGGCCTCAGTTTTGATTTCGACGGCAGGTTGGGGAGTATCCTTTTTCTTTTCCCCTTTACGAGTCAGGGTTCCTGCCTTCACATGGTTATCTGTTAGGGTGGCAGCCAAACGCTTTGCTTCTTCCAAAGTAGCAGGGTTCCTTCCCCACACCGTGTCTTGAATCTGCATCGGTAATCCACCAATGTATTTTTCGATCGCAATGGGCAAAGGGGTGACTTTGTGGGGTAGCAGTAAGCTAAGTTCGTGAAAACGAGTGTTGTAAGCGAGGTTTTCCCCACTGTCTTGAGCAAGATCATGAAATTCATCTTCCAGCTTCTTAATTTCATTACGAGGACAGAACTCCGCCTTCATAATGTCTTTAGCTTGATCCCAGGTTAAGGCTAGTGTAGCTTCGGCTCCACGAGTGCGTTTTTCTTCATTCCACCATGTGAGCGCTCGTTTATGGAGAACACTCATGGCGTAACGAACCTTGAGATTGTTGGGGCACTCACTGTTGATGAAGGTATTCTCAATACCCTCAAACCATTGGAGAAGTCCAGTAGCTCCTTCTTCACCGCTGAAGAAAATGGTAGGGGGGGTGATGACTTTGGGTTCGCTCATGTGGATGCTTCAGGGAGGTCTGGAGGTCTTTTGTCTTTGTGGAATCCGAAGGTGTTTATCCAGGAATCGGTTGTCACAGACAAGAATTTTTTGCTGGTTACGGGTTCTCTTAAAGAAAATGGTAGGAGGGTCAACTTGATTAATGTTTATTGTCCTCAAAGGTTAGTCGAGAAGCGGTTGGTTTGGGATAGATTGAAGAGTGTGATCAACAACAATGGAGACACTTGGTTCGTGGGGGGAGATTTTAATAGTGTGAGGGATGAAGTGGAGAGGCGTAATTCGTTTTTTAATGCTATGGAGTCTAGCGAATTCAACGGTTTTGTAGATGAAGCGGGTTTAAATGAATTCTCATTGAAAGGCAGAAAATTTACATACTTAGTGGGAAATAAGATGAGTCGCCTTGATAGAATATTTGTAGATTGGGAGTTCCTTAACGAGTGGCCTAACGCGGAGTACCGGGTTTTGGATAGGAAAGTTTCAGATCATTTTCCTCTTCTTTTAAAAGTGGTTTCCAAGAATTTTGGAGCTAAGCCTTTCAGGTTCTTCAATTCTTGGTTACAAAGGGAGGGATTTGATGAATTGGTTATAGATGTGTTGGTTAATGGGGTGTATGGCGGTGATCCGTTTTCCAGGCTGATGAGCAAATTCAAAAGCTTGAGGCAGAAAATTAATGTTTGGAAAGAAGTGGTTAAGCGTAAAGAGTTAGAGGAGATCGAGGTTCTTTGTTCAGAAGTGGCCGAGTTAGAACATATTTTAGAGGAACGGGATTTGATGGAAGAGGAGAACTGGATTCTTGAGGAGGCCAAGGCTAGATTAAAAACGCTTGATTTCTTAAAGTTGAAAGATTTAAGACAGAAATCTAGAGTTTTATGGGCGAAAGAAGGTGATGAAAATTCTCGCTTCTTTCACGGATCGATTAATACTAGAAGAGTGGCAAATACGATTATGGGTTTATCGGTTGATGGCGAGTGGGTGTCCAAGCCTAAGGCGATCAAGAGAGAAGTGTTGCGCATCTTTAGAAGTAAATTTGTGGAAGAAATGATTGACAGGCCGAAACTGAATTGTTTTGGGCTAAAAAAGATCAGTGTGGACGAGGCGACCACGTTAACTAGGCCTTTTACGGAGAATGAGATAAAGGAGGCGGTTTTTCAATGTGGTAGTGATAAAGCTCCAGGCCCGGACGGGTTTAATTTCCGTTTTGTCAAGAGGTATTGGGATTTTTTTTCTGCAGATTTCGTTGATATTTTAAGTCAGTTTGCGGCCACTGGGTTTATTAGCCGAGAGGTCGCCTCTTCCTTTATTACTTTAGTCCCAAAAGTAAAGGATCCCATTAGTCTCGGGGAGTACCGGCCAATAAACTTGATAGGTGTGGCGAGTAAAGTGATTTCTAAGGTGTTGGCTAATAGACTAAAGATGGTAATGGATAGTATCATTAATGAAACCCAATCGGCCTTTGTTGCCGGTCGGTATATTCTAGATGGGCCATTGATTATCAGTGAGATCATGTCGTGGGCGAAAAAAAGTGGGAAGGAGGTTTTCATGTTTAAAATAGATTTTGAAAAAGCGTATGATAACGTTAACTGGGAGTTCCTTATCTCAGTTATGCGTCAGATGAATTTTCCTGATCTATGGTGTACTTGGATTAAAGGTATTCTGGTGTCGGCCAGGTCATCAGTTTTGGTTAACGGGTCCCCTACGTTCGAGTTTAGTTGTGGGAAGGGAATTAGACAGGGTGATCCTATATCTCCTTTTCTATTTATAATGGTCATGGAAGCTCTCTCCGGCATTATAAAGAAGGCTTGTAGTAATGGCTCGTTTCAAGGTGTGAGGCTTCCGAGGGATGGTCCGGTGTTATCTCATCTTTTGTACGCAGACGACGCTATGGTAATGGGTGTTTGGTCGGAGAGCAATTTTGTGTGCCTTAGACGCTTGCTTCGCATATTTCATCTTTGTTCTGGTTTACGTATTAACATTCATAAGTCAATTCTGTATGGGGTGGGTGTGGAAAGGGAAGCGGTGGAAGCTAAAGCGATGGGTCTAGGGTGCCGCCCAGGTTCGGCTCCATTCACGTATCTTGGTATCCTGGTAGGTGCCAACATGTCCAGAATCAGTAATTGGGACCCGATCATAAAAGTTTTTAAGTCCAGATTGTCGAGATGGAAAGCGTCTACTTTGTCCATTGGAGGTCGCTTGACTTTAATTAAGTCTGTTCTACAAAGTCTTCCATCCTACTACTTCTCTATGTTCAAAGCGCCAGTTGGGATCATCAACACCTTGGAAGGTTTGGTTCGGAACTTTTTATGGGGTGGCAATGAGGGTGTCAAGAAGATGCACTGGGTGGGTTGGGAGAAAGTAACTAGATCTATCAAAGATGGGGGATTGGGTATTAGGAGACTTGATGATTGTAATAGCGCTTTCTTGATCAAATGGTTGTGGAGATACAAACAAGAGGGTAACGCCTTATGGAGACGGGTAGTTGATGCCATACACGGGTCAAACAGGAGGTGGGAGATTTATCCGAATAGTGCTGCGTTTGCGGGGACGTGGACTAAGATTGTTAAAAGTGGCTTCCAGATTAAGGTGGGTGAGTGCAGCAGTGCGCTTATGATTAGGGGTAGCCTTGGGAGCGGAGAGGTTATTCGCTTCTGGATTGATTCTTGGCTCACTCGGGATCCTCTAAAAAATTTGTTTCCAGATTTGTTCCGGTTAGAACAAGATAAAGCTTGTGTGGTGTGGGATAGAGTCACAGGAGGGGATTCAGGTTTGGATGTTTAATGGAACTGGAGACGAGGCTGGTTGACTGAAGTGGAAGTGGCTCAGCTGCAGGAGTGTGATTGGCTTCTTGCTGCTGTTCAGATTCGTAGCTCCGAAGATAAATGGCGATGGGATTTTGGTGAGGTAGAAGGCTTTTCGGTTGCTGACATGAAAAAATGGATTGATTCTGGCAGAACCATTTCAGTGCAAGAGGGTTATAGATGGTGTAAATGGGTTCCTATGAAGTGCAATGTTTTCATGTGGAGGATGCTTTTGGATAGAATTCCTACGAAGCAAGCGCTATCAAGACGAAACGTTAATTGTGGAGATGGTCTATGCAACTTCTGTGATGAAGCCGAGGAGTCTGTAGACCACCTGTTCACGGCTTGTTTGGTGGCTTCGGGAGTTTGGAACGCTATAGTTCATGGGTTGGGCTGCCTCAGTTTATCTTTTTCTCGGTTGCGGATATTCTGAAGATGGATCACACAAGCTCTTGGTCTAAGGAGAAAAAGTTGGCGTTGCAGGGTGTGTTAGTTATTTCCTGTTGGAGGCTTTGGAGGGCTAGGAATGAGAGGATCTTCCAGCACGAGAGGAGGACCATCAAAGATATAGTGGGGGATGTTAAAGCTTATGGTTTTCTTTGGTATTCTAGTAGACGTAAAAAGGGTTTGGTGGGTTGGGCGGATTGGATGAGATTTTCTTTTGATGTAATGTAACTGTGGTTTTGGGGGTCTCCATCTTGGAGATTTCCCCCGGTTGTTGTGTTCTAATAAAGTTTGCCTTTCAAAAAAAAAAAAAACTATATTCATATTCAAATACTTAATTTTGTTTCTTTATTGTATTTTTTGGAAGTATAATATAATATATTCAACTGCAAGCTGGATAGCACATAGGGGAGTGGATGCATTATTTGTTGACTACATTTTGGATTAGATTTAGATTTTTCTAATATTATTTACTTATACTTGACATGGTCTTTGAGCAAAGTGTTTAAAAAATAAGGCTATTTGTCTTTCAATGTTTTTCAACCTTATTTCACTAACCAAGGACACAATGTAGCCGAGCTTGTCCTTATTCGCTTGGGAGCCACATCTTCAGTAGCGAAGCTTGATAATTTTGACCTGGGGTCGGAAGTCACCATATATACTAAAAGAAATCTATATGGATACTATATAATCGGAACTTCTAAGCGAACATTTCAGGAAGGTCGGCTGACCCCCCGCCCCTATGAAGCTGGGCCACTGCACATCAGAAAAGAGTCGAACAAACTATCACATTGTGAGTGCTCTTATAAACACACATCTCATCAATGTCTTGAAACTCGAACCGACATGTCAGATTGGAAACCGAGGCCTTAGCTGGTCCAGTTAGGGTGTTAGAACAGGTCTTGATGCGAACCGGTTGTTGAATCGGAAAACTGGCCGTCAAACCAAAAAAACTAAGAGGTCAAACTGGATTTTTGATTAAATTATTCCACGAAGTCATTCAACTCTTACAACCGATCCGACCAATATATATGTAAGTGACTAGTTCAACATCCGATTTGGTCCTGAAAACATTTACGATTTACCATTTGAGGTATCTTGACGATGGATACTACTTATTATAATAAGATTAGGGTCAAATACACAGTGAAATAAAAAATAGGAAGTCGTTGGAAGGGTATCAAACGGACTCCGATTGAACTTATTCAAGCGGCGTTAGAACCCTACGATCTTAGTTTTTAGGTTTTTGTTTTTTTTTTTTTTGGGGGGGGGGGGGGGGATTTTTAGTTTGTAATTTTAAAATTTACATTATATCATTGAGTTTTTATGTAACATTGTGTCTTTTTCTTATTTCATCATTGTGTCTTTTTTTTTCAGCACTGTGTTATATTTTTTGACATTGTGTTACATTTTGTGGATCATTGTGTCATATTTCATGATCTATTGTATTTTTTGTATCCTTCTCACCCTTCTCATTTTGTGTTACACTATGTAGAATAATTTGACCATATAATATGTCTTTTTTATAGTAGCAAATGTTATATCACCTATATTATTAAATCGATAATTCTAAATTACATTTTTGTTTATAGTTGAATCTTGAACTTCTCTTATAAAACACATATGTCTCTGCCAAGGCTATGCAGCGTGGTCACCATTCCCCCTTCCTTCCTTCCTTCCTTCCTTCCTTCCTTCCTTTCCTTTTGTCCATATCAGCGCTAGGGAAATGGTTTACCCTTCCCATTTCTTTTTTTATTATTATTTTCATTTTTATTTAATTATAGATAAATTATTGCTATGTATATATTCATATACTTGCACTTCCGCTAGCACGTAGGATTCAATTGTGGCAAAAAACATATTTTTATTTATTGAATTCAAAATTTTGTTTAAAAATTGTTTACCATTTTCTCAGCCGATATTATTCATTAATGTCAGAATATTATTTCGTTTGTGTTTGTAGAATTTTTTTGTGTAATAAGTTGTTGAATGAGAAGATACATGTTGTGACATAGTTCTCAACTTGATTTCTTTAATGAAAAAAATACTATAACATAGTTCACAACTCTGTGTTTATATATATATATATATATGGAAGGAAAATATCTTGAAAATGTATAATCTGATAGCTGAAATCTATATACATTATGTATATCTTGAAAATGTATAATCTGATAGCTGAAATCTATATACATTATGTATACTTTGATCGGTTAATTCGGTTATGCTCACTGGCATAACTTCTTTGGGGCCACGACTCCCCCCCCCCCCCCCCCCCCGTTTTGTTCGTAGTGTATTTTTTTACGGAAAAATTCTGAATATTTTTTATATATTGAGTATACCCCCCTGATTTTACCGAAAATGCAGTCAAGCCTCGCACACACCAAGACAAATATTTCGGTCAATTAATTATTGTTTAACCTAACCAATCTAAATGTTGTTACCCGCGGCAACGCGCGGGCATCACACTAGTTTATTATAGTAGGCAGTGTTTTCAAAACCGTAACGGTTGTCTGAACCAGATCTTGTATTTTTAAATTTTTCTTATTATATTTTTTCCTTCAAAATCTCATTTTCTTATTGAATACTCGAGACTCAACATTTCATTTGTTTAATTATGTACTAGCTTTTATTCCAGGAGCGTCCCGGTGTCGAAATATCTAATATGACATACTAAAATATCTAATATGGTAACATAATTACTGACTTGCCAATACAAGATCAATGAATAATAATAATAATAATAATAATAATAATAATAATAATAATAATGAGTGTGCACGTGTACGTAGATATGTCAAGCACGTAAGTGCATAGAATATTTCAAAACTCTTCTTCGTTAGCAAGAAGCATTATTTGAGGTGCACGTATGCCTACGTAGAGGAGGTTTCAATTCTTCATTATTAAGAAACAAAATAAATAATAAATAGGCTTAGATTTACTCTTATAAATAGGAAGTTATGAACTTAAAGGAGGAGCATACAATCGAAACACTCAAATTATAAAGAGACCATCATAAGCTGTTAGTAGTAATTTTTGAAGTATGAGTAGAGCCCGAGCAGGACACTCTACATCAACCTACCGTAGATAGTGTTAAAGACTCTGAGATATTACCTGATCATACAAGCAAGTGTTGAGCAACTGTTAAACAGGTGAGTTATCATGACTTTTTCCAAAACTGTGACATATACTTGTATCATCAATTATATATGAGTATCATGATTGTTTTTCTTAAAATTGTGATGATTGTTTGTATGAATAATAGATGTGAGGTGAAGGAGGTATTGAGACCATGTAAGGCCAATAACACACCCACGCCTAAGTAATTAAATAGATGTGATGTATGTATTATACATGCATGGGCATTGGGGTATTTTGGATCCATGGATTCATAATGAGGTATTGAGCCTGGGGAAACCGCAGTGAGCCTTCCCAGTATGGGTTGCCCAGTAGTAAAATACGCTCATAATAGGCAGTATGCCACCGTCTTGTATTGAGGCTGGGGAACCGCAGTGAGCCTTCCCAGTATGGGTTGCCCAGTAGTAAAATACAATCATAATAGTAAGGCAGTATGCCAGCCCAGTACGGGCATCTGTTTAATCTGTAGGGTGTATGGGTTGTATACCCACACCTATTATAACATCGCAAATTTTCCCCAAATTTTTTTAAGTAAAAGTCTTACTTTATACGCCTATATATAATCATAATAATACCCACGTTTTTGAGCTACACCATTGAAAACAAGCCCAACCCCCTTTAAACACTACCTGAGCCCCCATGTGATGCGGCCCAACACTGGTCAGGCCCAGGACACTGAGCCCATTAGCCCATCCCCTTTGTTAAATAATAATAATAATAATAATAATAATAAGGCTTCTGCCGGGACTCGAACCCGGGCAGTAAGCCGGCCCAATACACACAACACACACTTGCCATCTGCTCTAGCCTTCACATTTGATACAAATCCGATGCATTTTAATTATATACCTAGCATCTAACCCTCACAGTTGACTTGAAAAGTCAACTGTGATTCATGACTTGCCAAAAAACACCCCAATTACTCGTTAATTGTTAAGGGTTGATTGAGGAGCTTGATTACCGGCCTATCACAACTAAATACACGATCAATTACCTCTCCAATCATACCAATTTTAACCTATTACGCGTCAACATTCAAGTCATGGTCAACAATTACCATTTTGAACATCCGAGCCATTATACTATAAATTGAAGGTTTCTGGACCATCTCACATCGCCGAACATCCTATCCCAATCCCCAATTCTTCACAAACAAACCTCTGTTCTTGATAATTATAGCGTGGTTGACTTATTAATCTGACCGAGCAATCGTGATCATATCAACGTTGTAAGTCCAATTATTTTAGTGGGTTATGACCTTCGGCACTCACACATCAATAGCCCTAAGGTTAATTGGGCTATTGATGTGTGAATCATACAATTGCAGAACTAGGGCTCGAATGGTTGAAATTGGGGATAAACTCGATTTTGCATAATGTATTTATTTTAATTGAAACAGGAATAATCACAACCACTGGTCTGGACCAAGTGGTTGTGACCGTTGCTTGCCTCCTGAGCCACCCGGGTTCGAGTCCCGGTAGTGGCGTTTCTTTTCTTCCTTTTTCATTTTTAAAACAACAAACCTCATATAAATATATATTATACATTTAATCTTATAAATTCATTTTTAATTATTAAAACCCTTTTATAAATTCTAAAAAAATTATTTTTAACTAATCTGATATAAATGTTCCACTTACAATTTTTAGTTTTCTGAAATTAATTTATTTAATATATATAATAATTAAATCAATTTTATTCTATTATATTTATAAAATTCCATTAAAATATCAAAACAATTTTATAAATTTCTACAAAATTATTCTGAGTTTATATAATGATAAACTTTTCTGAAATGATTTTTAATTCTGAAAAATCATTTATTTAATATTTTTAATCAATTTTTGTTAGATTTAATCATAATTAAATCATAATAAATCCAATTTTTAATATTTTTGCACCAAAATTTTATACAAATTATTTCTGAATATTTAGAACAGAAATATAAATTTTAAACTTATAATTCTTTAATTTTAATATTTTTAGATATTAAAGTTAAATTTTGACTATTTGTTATAAATAGAATTAATATTCTATTTTAAAGAAAATAATTTTGTAAAAATTATTTTTACACTTTAAATACATTATTGTGACCATCTTAACTTTAAATTTCCTAAAAAGATTTTTGGTTATTTATTTATTAATAATCCCTCAATTATCAAACATTTTTTATATTAATCAAACAAGTATTTATCCCCAATTCGAAGCCCTAGAAACTTATACATTTGTAGACTTGATAGACTTAGACATATTTATTACCTTATTATAGGGTGATAATTGATACATTTGGGCAACACCATTATTCAATTCTTCAACAGATATAATATTTTGCTAAGGTGAGTTTTACATAGCCTCTTTTCTATTTATCACCATTTTTGGGGTGAAACATGTTACAACATTATTCATGCAATTCAATCATCAATGTGTCTATGTGTATTTCTATGTTGCATTATGTCTTGAACATGACTAGGGTAAGCACAATTCTAGCATAAACATTCATCAGCCAAACGGTATACATTGATAGATCTATTGGACTGACAATCCCACCTGGATACGTGCCTCCTACAAAGGTTGCGTGGGTGTTTGTTACTGCAATATAAACGAGTGAACCATGAGCGTATGGGATGTACCACAATACAACAGTCACAATGGTTGATTATGCACTCGATTTACTTCTAGTATGTTTTTACATATGGACTAGATTGCCATGACACATGAATTGCACAACAATTTTATTCGATTATCAAAACCTATGTAATTCTCACCAACTTTTGTTGACCCAAAATATTTTCAACTTAACATGTTTCAGGTTCTACTTGCTTGAATATTAGAGTTAATACTTGAAGATGCGTAGCTAGTAATTATTCATTTTGATGTACAAATTTTGGAGAACAATTGTATGTAATGTACTTAAATCCATTATTGAAATTTATTTATCATGAGCTACTGAACAATCATCAATACGTGACATCCCGATGTTTCCGCCATCGGTTGGGGTGTTACACCTATAAAAGTAAAGGTGTACACACTTAGATTATTAAAGTATGTGCCAACTCAAGTGTGTGGGCTGTAAATAAAATCAGTATCGTTGCTCATGATATTAAATGAATGTTTTCGTACAACTGTGCATGAGCTCACCAGCATAAGCTGACGTAAAAACTTTTTAAATATATGTCGCAGGATTAGCAAGTTTACCGGTAAAGTTGTGATTCCGCTGCTAAGCAAGGTATCAACCGTGCATGATCACCCAGGTTTCGGGTGGGGTGTTACATAAACGAACGAATATAAACGAACTTCACGCCAAACGGTTCATGAACTGTTCACTGAAAGTTCAGTTCGTTTGCAGCCCTACACATGGCACACTCAAGGAGGAGAATGCGTCCTTGAATACCATGTCATTAAAATGGCTTTCTTAGGACTCCATTGAATGTCACCTCATCAATATTCAATTCTTTTATTATAAGTTATAGATAATTATCTATATATTAAAGAAGGGACTCTGCCAATGACCCCCAGCTCAGTTGGGGAGATGTGGGAGGGTTTACTTCTTAGGGAGGTTTCCGTCCGGGAGAGGTACACGGTTCGAATCCTAGGGCCAACAAAAATACATCCCTTGACGTTGAAAGGACTTATGCCCTCAGGGACGATGCGAAAATGGGGATTCGAAACGTGGTATCGAGGTGATGACGTTAGCCGATCCAAAAAAATAAAAAATAAATAAAATTAAAGAAGGGACTCTAACATGCACCTACACCCCTATGTTAATATGAACCACTTTACTTTGCTAACATAAGCCAAAATGGTATTCTCGCTTATCGGTACTGGATTTTTTCCTTCTTTTTTAGGGATGAGCATTTGGTACATGGTATTTATACCGAAATGGTATTTTCGATACCGGTATAATGATATTTTTTTATCGTAGACAATTGACCCAGTATTGTCTTAATACCGGTATCAATACTGTATTCGTTTTTATAGTTTTCTGAATGTGAAAGTATAAAATCTATTGAAAATGGAATTCTCCTAGCAAGTACTGGTTCGGCGTCGGCATAGTGATATTTTTCTTTATCGCGAAGAACCAAACCAGTACTGGTTTAATATTGGTACCAATGTATTCATTTTGTAGTTTTCTCAACGTGACAGTATAAAATCCATTAAAAATGGAGTTGTATTTGCAATAAAGCATGTATTCGATGTCGTTAGCCTTTATGTTCCGATGCGTACGAAGTTCAAACAATGTCCTACAACAACGTGCGGGTAACTATGACTTAGAATAAGTTTTTTAGATTAGTTTTTAGAAACAAAAGTTACCTAATGTCATCTCTAACTTTGACCCAACTTTTAACTAAACAAGCACCCCCGCAGCTAAGTGTGGGGAACTTACAACACTAGTTTTACTTGTAAACAAACTAGTAACTTTAAAAAGATAAAAAAAAGAAAGAAATGGATTTAAACCGCCAAAACTAAAATGTCAAACTACAAAACTGGTAAAACCATCAAGTCCAACCGATCGATCCACCCAATTTGCACAGTTTGGTTGTTGTTTCCCAAAATCGAAGTCGGCGATTTCGTCTTAGTGGGTGTTTGGGAATGAGTTTCAAAACTCTTTATTGACTTCTCCAAGAAGCCAATAAGTTGTTTGTGTAAACAAAAAACACTTTTGGTTTTGGCTTTTCAATAAGGTTAGAAAATGTGTTTTCAAAAAGTCAGAAATCCTGGCTTTTGGTCATTTTACACTAATAAGCTAAACCAAACACTTTTGACTTATTGACTTTTCTCACCACAAAAGCTAATCCAAACGCTTTTTTTAAAAACTCATTTTTCAAAAGTTACAAGTCAATAAACACTTTTGACAAAAACAATTTTAATGTTAAATAAGCAATCCCAAACACCCTATTAGAAGTTTACTTTAAAAAAAAAGTCAAATCCAAAGATCAAAGGAATAAAAAAAGTCAAAATAGCAACCAAATCCCTTTCATCCACGGCCCACCCATCACCAGAAGCCCAACTTGCCACACAAGTTTCCAAAAAAAATATATAAGGCGTTGACTTTTAACACACCAATGACCAATAAGCTTAAAGAATGTAAATCCATATATTGACTATTATGCTATAGTGAGCAGTACATTGTGCAATAAAGGTTGTACTAACTATATACGGTGGGTGAGCAAGAAAACATCCTCCCAAGTCCCAACCATACCCTTGTAGTCTTGTGTTGACTATAGCTGTAGGGTCAAAAAAGTCAAACATACCGTGTATGCTTGGTGGCATGTTTGCTTTCATCATGTGAATCACAAATCACCTTTTTTGATTCTTTTTGGCAACTTAGGCTTAAAGCATGCCGCCTCATGCACATAATAATATAAGAAAATTTAGGAAAATGACCCAACAAAAGGCTTTTGATTGTGATTTATCCTTAAAAACCTTGAATATGATTTATGAATATGACTGGAATGATCACGAGTTCGATACACACTTCGCGTTTATAGTAAACACATTGTTGAAAAAGACTAGTAATAACAATTATAGTTGGTTTTAGGAACATATTTACATGAACACATGCACATTCTGGTGAACATGCATAAATGTGTACTAATATGTTATCAATGCAGAAACTGTAAAAAAAAATCCACATTACTAACACACGGTTATAGGATCACCCCATACGTGAACTCATGGACATTTCGCCATAAGCCATGTTTTTAGGTATAACGTATAATTTCATATCCCCTTAATAGGTAAAATTAGCAACTTACCTAACATTTCGTGATTTCACCATACCCGTTGGTATTTTTAAGCATAAGGTATAATTTCATATATCCACTTCAAAACTTGAAAGGACGTAGATTATTGGAGTTCAAAGATAAATTAATATTGCCTAAAAAATCATGACATCCTTCCCTTGAGAAAGGGCTTAGATTATTGGTGTTAAGATAATTTAAAAGAAGCCATGATAAAGAGTTGTGTAAATATGAATTTTAAGTGTTTTTGAAAAAGGTAAATTTGACACTTTTTTAGCCAAGATAATGTTACATGTTTTAGAGGTATCTATGAACTTAACCGTAAGTAAAAAAAATCCTAGTCATGGATCTATAAGACTAGAGGGAGTATTGGGTAAAGGGCTCTTACCCTGCCATGTAGGCGCTACCTAGGCAAAGGGGGCTTTGCCTTCAAAAGCACAAAAATTAGAGGGGGGGGGGGGGGGGGGGGGGGGGGGCTAAAAAGGACAAAATGGGTGAGAGGAGGAAGAGGGGGCAACACCCGTGAGAATTCCCACGGTGAAGGAGCAAGGCTAGGTGACATGGAAGGAGAGGATGCTGTGGGTGGCGTGGAAGGGCTTACCCTTCCCATCCATGCCATTTTGTAAATTTCCCCATAAAACACTCACACAACAAACATATTTAATTACACTAATACAATGGCATATGTTTTCAAACTAGACAACTCCCCACAACTCTAGTCAAAATCAGTGATATGCATACCACATGGGGTTAGAAACACAACATGATTATACCAAAATACAGCAGATTTATGGGTTGTTAAGACATAAATTAAGCCATGTATGGTGAGGGACCAACAAAATTAATGTCAGCCTCAACCATACCTAATCTTAGGTTAGGGGTAAGCAAATATCGGTTCGGTTTTTACATATAACTGAAACCGATAACCGAAGTTCGGTTTTAGGAAAAACCATAACTGTAACCGAAACCGATCGGTTACGTCGGTTCGGTTAATTCGGTTAATATGTCGGTTTTCGGTTCGGTTTCGGTTATGTTCGGTTAATATCCAAACATAAAACTTGTGCAAAATTATAAACTTAAAATAGTTAGTAAAGTGTTCAGATCTTTTTCAACAATACAATATATATATATATATATATATATATATATATATATATATATATATATATATATATATATGAAAACGCAAGAAAATTAAATGAAATACAGAGGAATCAAATAAAAAATGCTTCAAATATATGGATATACATGAAAAATACATGAGTTACATAAAAGATATATTTCAAATACATAGATATACATGAAATATACCGGAAATATATGAAAATATGTTCCAAACACATGGATATATGTATGAAAAATATTTAAGTATATAACTATCGGTTTCGGTTATTTCGGTTACGGAAGAAGGCAAAACCAAAACCGTAACCGAATGGTTCGGTTTTGGCTATATGTTAACCGTAACTGAACGGTTAATTCGGTTTCGGTTATTTTCGGTTCGGTTTTGGTATTTTTCGGTTATCGGTTTTCGTATGCTCATTGCTCACCCCTATCTTAGGCTGTCATCCTCACTCATCACAGAAATCAGCATATGGTTTTAAGTAACCTGGTATATTGTTTTAAAACAATAAGAACTACATATAAATTTGTGTATGAATAACCTGTTTTAATGAACACCAGACTTGTCTTTGTCTGCTATAAACAAACTCTTACAAGTTACAACAGTTGAACATGGATTCTAGATAATTAATATCACATAACCACTTTCATAGTGTGCATAAAATGATAAAAACATCCTCTAAGACTATGCAAGCTCATAGCTACTTAGCTTGTTATCAAGGCAAATCCAACCACATGGCATAATGTTGAACTGTCGAAAACGGTGACACAATGGTGCAGATATGATGTCCAAACTCCAAACCATAAAAGCCACAAATGTTCAATAATGATATCTAAGTGTCCATATATTGAGCCACAAATTGTGTATTGTAATATTCCATCATAATCTTTTAAAAGCAAAGCCAGGTCATGACTTGTCTAAAGCATTTCATAACATTAGCCTAATCTTTGCAATCCCCAAATATGCATGATGCATCGTAAATCAACTGTGTAATGATTGTCTCACGACCAAGTACCAACCTAACCAAGATAAGTGAAGATAGAAAGAAAGCATCCATTAAGACAGGTGAATGGATTACAAATTTAAAATAGGGCAAACTGCACAAACAGAAACAAACTTCACAACCTTTTCTCAATTTTAGCAATTTACTTATGCTGTATTACCGATTTTAGCAACGAAGTTACATTTTATTACGGATTACAGCAATGAAACACCTGTTTAACAAGCACACCAATTATTTTGCCTCGAAAAGTGTTGACATGGCACCTAACGTTGTAAAGTGACATTTAGCACTTATTTTTGAATCTCTAAAGAACTATATTTTGCTTATATAGCATCTGATGTGGCATCAAGGTGTGACACGCTAACAACTTATATGTAAAATAAGTGAAAATGAAGTTGGGTGCTCAAATTGATGATAGATTGTAAGCTTTTTTTTTTTTTTTTTTTTTTTTTTTTTTTTTTTTTTTTTGATTCCTTTTTAATATATTAAACTTCAAACAACTTAATACAAGTGAGTGACGGGTAAACGGGCTACAAGTTGCGCCGCTACCCCCTTTTGAATAGCAAAACCAACTCTATTAAAAATAAAACGTGAGTCCTTGGTCGCTGGGGAGTTACTCTGCACCACCTTTTGTACTCTTTCCAAGAACCGAATTGCTTCGGGCGCTAGACCTCCAAACGTGTCAAAGGCAAAGGGCACAAAGACGTGTTGGTTCTCCAGACAGGCAACTTCATGTTTGGCAAATTTATTGGATTCTGCTTTCAACACTGCTTGCCCTGTCAGAAACCCAGAATCCCGCAGTCCAACCAACGGAGACACCCCTGTAAGATCAACGCACGATTGTAAGCTGGTTTCTATTTTGGCATATTTTAAAGTTGGTTACTGAAATCATGAAGAAAAAGTATAAAGTTCATTTCTATTTAGTGCACTTTACCTCTGTAACAAATGCATGAATCATGATGTTAATACAACTTTTTTTACAGCAGACCTTGATCAATGTGAAGTCTGTTTACGTTCTCTATAATTTGGGACTAAATGTCTTAAAAAATTCTATAGACTACCCATGTTTTCACACGGGATTGCACCTAGTATAAGCTAAAGGGATATTAAATTATCCTTCAAGGGTTCTAAGAGAGAATAGATTATAGATATACACGACTTAAAATCTCAAGAAATTAGACCGCATATAGCTAATGTTCATTGAATATAGGTAAAAAAGAGTTTGCATACACCATGGTACGCGAAACACATGGTAAAAAAATAGCATATAGGAATATTACAAAGATCATACCAGATTTTGAATAGTAAAAATGTGCTTGCTTTAATCCATATCAACATAAGAATCAGAGTCATCAGAATCACTTCTCTCAGGCTCCCCAACATTTCTTCCAGCCACTGCAACGTCATGCTTGGCTGCAAGCGCAGGTGCACCTTTCATCATTGTGTTATGAGCACTCGTATCACCAATGCCATTTTGTTCAGTCATATCCTGTCACACCCTCAAAATCCACTTGCGGAGTTTTACCGCGAGGCGCATGACAAACCAGGATCCAAACCAACGATCACAATAAACAAGTCTAAAATGAACATAATGCAATTTCAAAACAATGTTTAAAATTCCTGTTTACAGCGGAAGCTTATTCAAAACAATATTCAATAGTAAACCAATGTTCAACGTTTGTAAAACCATGCAACCCTAACTAGACGTCGTGCCGACGCGTGCGCCCTAGTCTAGTCGTGCTACCTTAGCGACCTGAGAAAACATGTAAGAGAATACGTCAGCACAAAAATGCTGGTGAGTTTACAGGTTTTGTAATCCAAGTACCAAGTCAACCTGTCCATACTATAACAAATCGAAAACCAGTGTACGCTAGCTAGGCGTATGTTTTGTTACTACCACGATTGGAAAACCATTACTAACTCGTAAACCAAATGTGTGCCCGATGTAGTAAACCTGTTGTTCCTGTTGTTCCTGTTTGAGACAATATGCACCCGCCGACCCTCCAAGTCGACGAGCGGGGTTGGTCACTCCCAATAGCGCTATTCACATTTCCCCGTTGTGCAAACCCGCACATTCATGGTTCCCCCCGGGACTTCCAAAGATCGTGTAGTACACAATAGAAACCCATAGTATGACAGTAGTTACCAAATAATCGTTTTAACACATGTTTTCTCCCCCGAAAATGTGAAACCAGTTTAAAAGAGGGGCCGTAAACTCACCTTAAGTTGCGTTACTTCGTAATACGAATAACTCAGTAGCTATGCTAGTCCCGTAAAGCGGCGACCTAACATATGACAGTTACAAGCACTTAGACTAATAACCCGCAGGTTAGTTAGTCCCTAGATGTCCAGACCATAACCAAGTTCGTTTGAAAACACCGTGACTGTTTAACTGACCCAAAGTACAAGACTCGACATCCCATTGGTGACCCGAGACTCCCCATGTTATGTTAACGCTCTCAAACATACAATCATGCAACCACACTTAACATACGTTAACGCACAAAAAGTTATAGCACATAGCTCACGTATCACATAATTACATCCAAACATATGTTACCAAGTTATTAGATATGTTACGGGGTTCCTAGCATGTTCCTACAGGTCAAATCAGGTCTCGGAATGCTAATTTACACTTACAGCAGCAGTACACGCGATTAGGAAAAGTCAACTAGCATTTAGGTTGGTCAACTGGCATTTAGGAAGGCTAATCGCCTCTATTATAGGCGATTAGGGCTATACCACATGTAATTACTAGCAATTAGGTCATAAGACATGTATCTACTAGCAATTAGCTCATAAGACATGTATCTACTAGCAATTAGCCCCTACTCGCATGAAACATAGGCGATTAGCCTCCTAATCGCCCCTAACATAGGCGATTAGGGTTGCTAATCGCCAGTAACCCAGCTGTTCCGGTTTTTCGCGCGTTTAACGCTCCAAATCAGATCCAGAACGTGTGTAACCATCCAATATCATCCCAACAACTATTCTAAACATGTTTAAACTAAAATCCTTCATTTTGCCTCGTATTATCAGCCCTGCATGCACCCATGTAGTCCAAACACCATACACATAGCACGAATCATCACCTTAACATGCACAACTATAACCCTAATGAACAATTACTCAGATTTTATTATCATGACATCAATATTATTCTGAAACTAACTTAATAACATGTTAATCACTCATCTTGAATCATAAAAACCCTATATATTAATCATAAACACACATAACACATGTATGATTGTTAGAATCTGATTAACAACACTTATTAACGATTTTCAGAAAGCTTTTTCATTTTAGAACAGGTCTGGACCATTAGGGATTGAATAAAAATGTTTATAAAGATTGCATGGATGGAAACCAAACCTTAGATTTGTGAAAGAATGATGAATTAAGCTTGAAACCTTGTGTTTTGATCAAAAATCGCGTTCCAGAGGTTGTGTGTGTGTTGGGGCGGGTTATGGGACGACTAGGGTTTGTATTATGAAGTTTAGGAGGTCAAGCATTGTATTTATAGTCGTTTTTAGTCGTCCAGCCCGTAACTAGCGATTGTGCAGACTTACACGCGATTAGGCATCCTAATCGCATGTAACTTCATGCATTTGGGCCTAATCGCCACTTAGGTCATGCATTTAGCTCCCCAATCGCCCCAAATGAAGCCTACTCGCCTCCCCTATAGGCGATTGGGCTTCCCTAATCGCCTATAGGGGCTGGTTCCGTGTGTTTTGCGCGTTAAACCCCGTTTTAACATATGTTAACACATATTCACATACCGACAAGTCACATAATGATTGTAAACACATAACACTTGCAAATACACATATTCACACTCGTTCACCAATTCCCGGGACTCGAGACTTGTATGTTCCGTATGACCTGACGATCCTACAAATCGTCACCATTTGTACACTTGGTTAAGGACTGACATCTAACGAACCTCTAGACCAACATCCAATGATCTTCTAGACTAAACCGATAGTTCCCGAACCATAATCCGACTTAACTAACCCAGTTAAGTGCAATATACGCGTGACTCGCTAAGGTAGACTTTCATCTAGACAACGTTGTTAACCAGAATTTGCCGGGTGTCACATCATCCCCACGTTAAAAGAATTTTCGTCCCGAAAATTGCACAAGTACCAAAAGGAATAACGAAGGAAACAACAAAAGATAGAAACCAAAAATAGAAACCAAAAAGAGAGATTTACCCGAGTTGTCACATCATCCCCACGTTAAAAGGAATCTCGCTCCGAGATTCATTCAGCTGCAGAAGAGACATATCTCGACTCGAACGCTTCCTTAGGAAAGAGATGAGGATACTTAGACTTCATCTGATCCTCCCGTTCCCACGTGTACTCTGGTCCCCGGTTCGAGTTCCAGCGAACCTTTACGATGCGAATCTTGCTATGACGTAGGCTACGAATCTTGTAATCCAGAATCTCCACAGGTTCTTCCACAATCCGAAGACGATCATCAACCTTGATCTCTTCCAGTGGAACAATGAGAGACTCGTCAGCCAGACACTTCTTCAAGTTGGACACATGGAAGACGTTATGTACGTTACCGAGCTCCGTCGGTAAATCAAGACGATATGCCACCGGCCCAATCCGTTCCAGGATCGTAAATGGGCCGACATACCGCGGATTGAGTTTGCCACGCTTCCAAAAGCGTATGACGCCCTTCCACGGTGAGACTTTCAGAAGTACCTTGTCATCAACTTGGAATTCCAATGGTTTGCGACGCTGATCGGCATAACTCTTTTGCCGATCCCGTGCCGCTGCCAACCGGTTACGAATCTGTACGATCTTTTCCGAAGTTTCGTACACTAGTTCAGGCCCAGTAAGTTGACTCTCACCCACCTCAGCCCAACAAAGAGGAGAACGGCATTTCCGCCCGTACAGTGCCTCGAACGGAGCCGCCTTGATGCTCGTGTGATAACTGTTGTTGTATGAGAATTCTACTAACGGTAAATGAGCTTCCCAACCTTTGCCAAAATCGATCACACATGCCCGCAGCATGTCTTCCAAAGTTTGAATTGTGCGTTCACTCTGACCGTCCGTCTGTGGGTGATAAGCTGTACTCATGTCTAGTTGGGTACCCAAAGCCTTGTGTAAAGACTTCCAGAAGTGAGAAGTAAAATGGGAATCACGATCCGAAATAATAGAAACCGGCACCCCGTGCTTAGAAACAACTTCCTTCAGATAAAGACGAGCCAAACGATCCATGGTGTCGGTCTCCTTAATAGCGAGAAAATGGGCTGATTTTGTCAACCGATCAACAATCACCCATATCTTGTCATTCCCGCTTGGTGACTTAGGAAGTTGCGTGACAAAATCCATTGTAATCCGTTCCCATTTCCATTCCGGAATTTCAGGTTGTTGCAAGAGACCCGACGGTTTCTGGTATTCCACTTTGACCTTAGCACAGGTCAAGCATTTGCTCACGTATGAGGCTATATCTGACCTCATGTTTGGCCACCAGTAAAGCACCTTCAGATCTTGGTACATCTTATCCGAACCAGGATGAATAGAATACCGGGACTTATGAGCCTCATCTAGGACAAGCTCCCGTAGTCCCCCAAATAAAGGAACCCATATGCGTTCTGCGAAGTAGTGCAGGCCATCAGGCCTTCGCTCGAGGTGGTTGTCGGCACCGTGCATAGTCTCAGCTTTAAGGTTTTCCTCCTTCAAAGCTTCTAACTGGGCAGAACGGAGTTGATCAGGTAGGGATGAATGAATGGTGAGCTGCAACGCCCGAACGCGACGAGGTTTAGTTGATTCCTTCCTGCTCAAGGCGTCTGCTACAACATTCGCCTTGCCAGGATGGTACTTAATGGCACAATCATAGTCGTTCAGGAGTTCAATCCAACGACGCTGCCGTATGTTCAAATGTTGTTGGTCGAAAATATGTTGGAGACTCTTGTGATCGGTGTAGATGGTGCATTTGGTACCGTAAAAGTAATGTCTCCAAATTTTCAACGCGAATACCACGGCACCCAACTCCAAGTCATGGGTGGTGTAGTTCTTCTCGTGCACCTTGAGTTGACGAGAAGCATACGCAATCACTTTCTCGCGTTGCATCAACACACAACCGAGACCATGAATAGAAGCATCACAGTAAACAACGAAATCATCAGGGCCTTCAGGTAAGGACAAAATAGGAGCAGAACAAAGTTTAGACTTCAGTTCTTGAAATGCCGACTCTTGTGGTTCACCCCAGTCGAATTTTCTATCCTTCTGAGTAAGAGTGGTGAGGGGTTGAGCGATCTTCGAGAACCCCTGAATGAAACGACGATAGTAGCCCGCAAGGCCTAGGAATTGCTGCACCTCAGTTGGCGTCTTTGGTGCTCCCCAGTCCTTGATCGCTTCGATCTTAGCTGGATCGACATGAATTCCTAGTTCATTAACCACATGTCCTAGGAACTGAACTTCGCGTAACCAAAAGTCACACTTTGAGAACTTGGCGTAAAGTTGTTCCCGTCGCAAGAGTTCCAGAACCAAACGCAGGTGTTCCTCGTGTTCAGTCTTGTTCTTGGAGTAGATCAGAATGTCATCAATAAACACAATGACGAACTTGTCCAGATATGGTTTGCAAACGCGATTCATCAAATCCATGAAAACCGCCGGCGCGTTCGTGAGACCGAAAGGCATGACCAAGAATTCGAAATGGCCATAACGTGTACGAAAGGCAGTCTTTGCAACGTCAACTTCCCTTACGCGCAACTGGTGATAACCGGACCTTAAATCAATCTTGGAGTAGTAACTAGAACCCTGAAGTTGGTCGAATAGATCATCAATACGTGGAAGAGGATAACGGTTCTTGACTGTCAATTTGTTCAGTTCTCTGTAGTCCACACACAATCGGAAACTTCCATCCTTCTTCTTAACAAATAGAATCGGGGCTCCCCAAGGGGAAGAACTTGGTCTGATGAAACCCTTGTCCAAGAGTTCCTGTAACTGACTAGACAATTCCTGCATCTCGGGAGGTGCAAGACGGTAGGGGGCCCGAGCAATAGGAGCAGCCCCTGGTACAAGATCAATACCGAACTCGACTTGACGATGGGGAGGAAGACCAGATAAATCATCGGGAAAAACATCAGGAAACTCGCGTACAACTGGAATATCGTCGATCTTCTTCTCATCACCAGAGGAAACAGATAAAAGTGCCAAAACGGCCGGATAACCCTTTCGAAGACACTTAAGGGCTTTCATGCTAGAGATGATATTCAGCGGAACACCACCCTTGATACCGTACACAGAAAGGAATTCTCCATCAGGGAGAGGAATCCGAATAATCTTGTCGTAACAGACAATCTCCGCGCGATACAAAGACAACCAATCCATGCCTACCACCACGTCAAAACTACCCAAAGGTACCGACATAAGGTCGATGGGGAACGACAAACCCGACAACTCTAGTTGACACTCCCGAAGGATACAAGTAGCTTCAATCTTTTTACCGTCAGCCAACTCAATAATATACTTAGTCTCTAATGGTACGGGTACTACATCTAGCAGTCGACTAACTTCTATGGATACAAAACTCTTGTCAGCACCAGAATCAAATAAAACACTAACAGAGCGATTATTGAGAAGGAACGTACCGGTAACTGTGTCAGGATCCTGTCTAGCCTCCGTGGCTCCTATGACGAAGGCACGTGCATTTCTGCCGCCGCCCCCGTTGTTTCCGTTACCGTTGTTCCCGCCCTGCTTCAGTTTCGGGCAATCCTTCTTGTAATGCCCAGTCTCACCACAGTTGTAACATCCTTGTCTTCCCGTAGTCCCTTGAGTAGTAGGAGCTGAGTTAGTAGTCGGGGCCTGGGTCGATGGAAGTGTAGCCCGACAATCTTTAGCAAAATGCCCAATTCGCTGGCAGCGATGACAACGGTTACTGTCGCAGTTCCCTTGATGATGACGTCCACACTTGTTACATTTAGGCAGTTTCCCCGCATAACCACCCTGTTTGTTACCCGAAGAAGAAGAACCCCCATTATCGAACCTCTTACCCTGCTGTGCTGGCCCAGATCCTTTCCCTTCAATATCCCACTTGCGCTTGTTGTTCTCTGGGGCCTTGACAGTCGAACCCTTAGCAGGCAAAATACCCTCATTCACCTTTAAGTTGGTCATCCTATGAGCCGATCGGACCACCTATGAGTATGTAGGATGATTTCCCGCAGCCACCAACCCTGCGATTTCTGGTACTAACCCTGAGATATAATGCTCAATCCTCCTGTATTCTGGCACATGCAGATCGGGACACAGCACTGCCAACTCATTACGCCTCACAGTATACTTCTCAATTTCAGACCCAGACATCTTGAGGTTCCACACTTCGTGCTCTAACTTCTGCACCTCTTCCCTCGGACAGTACTCTCGCTTCAACAGTTGAACAAAGTTTTCCCAAGGCATAGCATACGCCTCCCCAATACCCATATTCTGGGTGATGTTATTCCACCAGGTCAAAGCAACATCCTGGAATAACGCAGCAGCATACTTAACTCGATCCTCTGGGAGACAGTTGCACATCAGAAACACTGACTCCACCTTCTCCAACCACCTAAGCAAGCTCACCGCACCCTCAGTGCCAGAGAATTCCTGAGGCTTACAATCCCGAAACATCTTGTAGGTACACATAGGTGGGGGTGGGTTAACAGGACCCCCTGAAATGAAACGCGTGAGGAAGCACGACGAATGTAAACAAGGTTCACTAATGAGGCAAAGAAAATGGATAAATCAACTTACCATACTTAACTCGATCCTCTGGGAGACAGTTGCACATCAGAAACACTGACTCCACCTTCTCCAGCCACCTAAGCAAGCTCACCGCACCCTCAGTGCCAGAGAATTCCTGAGGCTTACAATCCCGAAACATCTTGTAGGTACACATAGGTGGGGGTGGGTTAACAGGACCACCTGAAATGAAACGCGTGAGGAAGCACGACGAATGTAAACAAGGTTCACTAATGAGGCAAAGAAAATGGATAAATCAACTTACCACCACCATTGTGCCCTAACTGGAAGGCAGCTTGTAGCAAGTTGTTCAGGTCCTCCTGTGATAGGTTAACACCTCCACGACCACCAGCACCACCGCGACCACCACCACGTCCACCATTGCGACCACCTCCACGTCCTCCTCGTACTCCAGACATGATTCTGGCAGAAAGAACGAGAAAATTTAGTTTCGCAGATAAAGATAACCACTAATGTTTACAAGATCAAAGCTAGATCCAATCCAGGACTATCCCTTCAAACCCAGAGCTCACTAGGGCTTCCATGCATTTCGGTTTATGATTTTGTGTGCACCCAAAATGATAAACCGCTCTACATGGTCCTCCAAGTGTTCTCCTAGTTCAAAGTTCAAATCACCGAACATGGACTCTTAGCTATACACCGTAATACTACGATAGTTTATGGCAAGTGTTTCTATTGGAGTACGAAAGGGAGAAGTCCGAGCCTTGGACAAATCTCAAGAGTATACGAGTTACCCAAATATACTACACTGCCTAGAAAGCAAGTAACCCAACCTAAGATAGAACGGATGATGTAACGTAGAAAGACCAAATGATTTAGAGACACCCCGACAAGACCATACGTAAACCACCATAATGTTTAGTACCATGTGATCGTCTAGTGTGTGCGACTCGGCTATAGACTAGACCCTACATGCAGTCCTAGTTCACTATAACCATTGGCTCTGATACCAATCTGTCACACCCTCAAAATCCACTTGCGGAGTTTTACCGCGAGGCGCATGACAAACCAGGATCCAAACCAACGATCACAATAAACAAGTCTAAAATGAACATAATGCAATTTCAAAACAATGTTTAAAATTCCCGTTTACAGCGGAAGCTTATTCAAAACAATATTCAATAGTAAACCAATGTTCAACGTTTGTAAAACCATGCAACCCTAACTAGACGCCGTGTCGACGCGTGCGCCCTAGTCCAGTCGTGCTACCTTAGAGACCAGAGAAAACATGTAAGAGAATACGTCAGCACAAAAATGCTGGTGAGTTTACAGGTTTTGTAATCCAAGTACCAAGTCAACCTGTCCATACTATAACAAATCGAAAACCAGTGTACGCTAGCTAGGCGTATGTTTTGTTACTACCACGATTGGAAAACCATTACTAACTCGTAAACCAAATGTGTGCCCGATGTAGTAAACCTGTTGTTCCTGTTGTTCCTGTTTGAGACAATATGCACCCGCCGACCCTCCAAGTCGACGAGCGGGGTTGGTCACTCCCAATAGCGCTATTCACATTTCCCCGTTGTGCAAACCCGCACATTCATGGTTCCCCCCGGGACTTCCAAAGATCGTGTAGTACACAATAGAAACCCATAGTATGACAGTAGTTACCAAATAATCGTTTTAACACATGTTTTCTCCCCCGAAAATGTGAAACCAGTTTAAAAGAGGGGCCGTAAACTCACCTTAAGTTGCGTTACTTCGTAATACGAATAACTCAGCAGCTATGCTAGTCCCGTAAAGCGGCGACCTAACATATGACAGTTACAAGCACTTAGACTAATAACCCGCAGGTTAGTTAGTCCCTAGATGTCCAGACCATAACCAAGTTCGTTTGAAAACACCGTGACTGTTTAACTGACCCAAAGTACAAGACTCGACATCCCATTGGTGACCCGAGACTCCCCGTGTTATGTTTACGCTCTCAAACATACAATCATGCAACCACACTTAACATACGTTAACGCACAACAAGTTATAGCACATAGCTCACGTATCACATAATTACATCCAAACATATGTTACCAAGTTATTAGATATGTTACGGGGTTCCTAGCATGTTCCTACAGGTCAAATCAGGTCTCGGAATGCTAATTTACACTTACAGCAGCAGTACACGCGATTAGGAAAAGTCAACTAGCATTTAGGTTGGTCAACTGGCATTTAGGAAGGCTAATCGCCTCTATTATAGGCGATTAGGGCTATACCACATGTAATTACTAGCAATTAGGGCTATACCACATGTAATTACTAGCAATTAGGGCTATACCACATGTAATTACTAGCAATTAGGTCATAAGACATGTATCTACTAGCAATTAGCTCATAAGACATGTATCTACTAGCAATTAGCTCATAAGACATGTATCTACTAGCAATTAGCCCCTACTCGCATGAAACATAGGCGATTAGCCTCCTAATCGCCCCTAACATAGGCGATTAGGGTTGCTAATCGCCAGTAACCCAGCTGTTCCGGTTTTTCGCGCGTTTAACGCTCCAAATCAGATCCAGAACGTGTGTAACCATCCAATATCATCCCAACAACTATTCTAAACATGTTTAAACTAAAATCCTTCGTTTTGCCTCGTATTATCAGCCCTGCATGCACCCATGTAGTCCAAACACCATACACATAGCACGAATCATCACCTTAACATGCACAACTATAACCCTAATGAACAATTACTCAGATTTTATTATCATGACATCAATATTATTCTGAAACTAACTTAATAACATGTTAATCACTCATCTTGAATCATAAAAACCCTAGATATTAATCATAAACACACATAACACATGTATGATTGTTAGAATCTGATTAACAACACTTATTAACGATTTTCAGAAAGCTTTTTCGTTTTAGAACAGGTCTGGACCATTAGGGATTGAATAAAAACGTTTATAAAGATTTCATGGATGGAAACCAAACCTTAGATTTGTGAAAGAATGATGAATTAAGCTTGAAACCTTGTGTTTTGATCAAAAATCGCGTTCCAGAGGTTGTGTGTGTGTTGGGGCGGGTTATGGGACGACTAGGGTTTGTATTATGAAGTTTAGGAGGTCAAGCATTGTATTTATAGTCGTTTTTAGTCGTCCAGCCCGTAACTAGCGATTGTGCAGACTTACACGCGATTAGGGATCCTAATCGCATGTAACTTCATGCATTTGGGCCTAATCGCCACTTAGGTCATGCATTTAGCTCCCCAATCGCCCCAAATGAAGCCTACTCGCCTCCCCTATAGGCGATTGGGCTTCCCTAATCGCCTATAGGGGCTGGTTCCGTGTGTTTTGCGCGTTAAACCCCGTTTTAACATATGTTAACACATATTCACATACCGACAAGTCACATAATGATTGTAAACACATAACACTTGCAAATACACATATTCACACCCGTTCACCAATTCCCAGGACTCGAGACTTGTATGTTCCGTATGACCTGACGATCCTACAAATCGTCACCATTTGTACACTTGGTTAAGGACTGACATCTAACGAACCTCTAGACCAACATCCAATGATCTTCTAGACTAAACCGATAGTTCCCGAACCATAACCCGACTTAACTAACCCAATTAAGTGCAATATACGCGTGACTCGCTAAGGTAGACTTTCATCTAGACAACGTTGTTAACCAGAATTTGCCGGGTGTCACATATCCACATGTGAAAAAAATCCAAGTCAAGGAAAAACGGAAAATATGGAAAATAAGCAATCAACGAAACTGAACTATGCACGTTATCAAAACGTGTGTCGGTGCGTGCATTAAAAAAAGTATATTAAAAAAGGATATCAAGATTTTCAGCAGTTCCGCCATTCATGATGTTCACAAGATCTTTCTCAACTTTTTGCACAAGTTCAGGCTGCAATGAATGTAAACACAAACATTAGCACGAAACTACAGATTGCAACTTAAAGCGCAGATAATTTACAAAACTCATACATTTAAATCAGGTTAGGGGTAAGGTTTGCCTACATCTCACCCTCCCCAGACCCTACTCTTAGCATTGCTAATCGTGGGATTCACTGGGTAAGGTTGTTGTTGTTGTTGTATACATTTAAATCAGGTTCCCTGCGAAATCTACGCCTTCTAACGTCTCGCATAGGAGGGGTAAGACCGTGGCGGCTCTCAACTACATCTGGTGGTGGATCACCGTCACCCTCTTCTCTGACCACAATCACCTGTGACATTATACAATTGTTAGTAGACTGATAAATGAATCAATAATGTTCATGTATAAACAGATTATAAAAACGGCAAACACCGCCTACTTGGCCAACATCTGCTGTTTTAATCAGAACATTATCGTCGTAAGTTTTGTACGACTCCACGATAGTAGGAAGGTCCAAGAGCGACGCAGGAAAACAGTCATTTCCTATAACAAACGTGCCACTCCTACCGTCATCTACAATTCACAAATTGAACGATAAAAATATAGCAAAAGCCCATCAATCAGTGCACATAGAACAATAAGTGTTTGTGTGATTAACTGATTATGATGATCTTAACATGAAGGGTCAATATAATCAAATTCAATTGATCATCTTGGTTTATAAAGCGCAGGTGAGGCGCGCCTAGGTGCAAGGCAACCTCAGGCGCAGAGGTCATCGCTTCAGCCTACATAAGGCGCAAGGTTTAAATATCAACATTATATATCTTATAAAAAATAAAATACTAGTAACTAATTTCATCATCATATTAATAAAAAAATGCACATAAAAAAGACAAGCAATGTTTGAAACGGACACAAAAAGTCTAAAACGTAAAAAAAAAAAAAAAAAAAAACACACATTAAAACCCTCTGAGGTGCCCTTTTTCTTTCTGCATACAAAATAACCCCATGAGGCGCTGCGCCGCCGCCCCACAATCGTTTTCTTAGCGCCTCAACAGTTTTCTTAAAGTGTACGGTTGTACACGTAGGTAATTTATATAGCAAAACACATACAGTGAAAACATAACAAAAAAAAAATGATATAACAAACAGCGCCTAGCATCGCAAACGAAAAGGGTGCACTTTTACGCTTGGCGCCTCGGTTTTAGACCCTATCGCTTTTGTGGGCCACACGCACTTTTTAAAACCAAGTTAATGAATGAATATCTCACCAGAGAATGACAAATCCAGTGACTTATCATCACCACCATCAGAAGCATTTTCATTCAACAGACGCTCTATCTGCTCTGCAACAGAAGGTGGGACCCTCAATACAAACTGCTCCTCCATCTATCTGTAATCAAAATACAATCTTGATGATGCATTGATGTAATTTACTTTGAAAATATATTAATTAATAGATAACGGAAAACCTAAAATGGTAATGAATTAACAGATAACATACACATTATAAATACAGTGAATTGGAAAAACATGAATGATATTGAAGTCTGTAATAGGTTAGGGTTCGTTGAGATCTTACATTGTTCGCTCAACAGGTTTCACAATCTCCTGCGAAACAGAGGTACGGATTTCAGTTTTTCATACTACTGTATATAGGTTTTTAATTTCAGTTTTTTTTTTTTTAATCAGCTATTTTGACATAGGTGTTTAATATTTGGTAACTGAGGATTGGTTTTCGGTTCGGTTTCAGTCATATAAAATAACCTAATTGTATTTGCGGTTTTAGTAGTCTCGGTTTGATACAAAGTGAAAAGTCGAATCGTATTATATCATAACCTTGTTTTAGGACGATTACTTAAAGACTCTAATATACTTACTAGCTGATTACCCCGAGAGTGTCCCGGGGTTGAAACATCTAATATTACTTAATAAAAAAGGATAAAATAAGTAAACAGTCTCAACCTCTTTTAATGTTAAAGAAAGTTCTTCTAATGTTTATACTATCAAAAGGGGTTCTCATGCTGCGTTCCCAGCAGATTAAAAAATCTCAACCACTTTTAATGCTAAGCATATCGTTATAGCACATGAACATGGGCAATTCATATATGTAATAGTAGGTTCAAAAACATATATACTATCATAACATGATTAATGACTTGCCTATATATAATTAATAAATTACCTAAATACATTGTGTTTTTTTTCTGCATGAACAAAAACTCACTAAAAAACATTTTTTCGTTTTTGTATAGCACTATATATGATGCTCGTTAGAAAGATAATAAAGCGATCGTTAATTTGGTGTAATTTTTTTTTTCCAAAAAATGTAATACATAAAAGTTATTAACGTTTAAAAATTGTGAGTGGAAAATAAGAAAAAAATAAAGATAAAAATATTAATTAACATATTTGAAATTTTAAAATAATTAATAATTCATTAACATTTAAAAAATGTGTGAGGAAAATAAGGAAAATATATTAATTAACATATTTGAAATTTTAAGATAATATAGATATAGATTTTAATTAAAAATACAAAATAAATAAATTTAAAAGAAAGTTTCACATGATGCCACATGGCACATTCAATGAAGGGTTGGGGCCTCCATTGAATGTTACCTTATACAAACTCAATTCTTTTATTATAAGTTATAGATACGTTACACATTTTTTTATCAACATAGGTCAAACCCTTATCATTTAAAAAAACAAAGTCTTATTGTTAGACCAAAAGCCCTTTGTTAGTACATTTCATAACTTATGACTCACATTTTATATAGCCTACTATTTAATTCTATTCTTTGAGTAATTTCTTTATAGTCCAATATGCTAATACATCCATGGTTAGCCCAATAGTCTAAAACCCCATTAAAACCCAGCACTCAGCCTAACTAAATGATTAACAGAACCATGCTTGAGAGTTGAAACTAGTACAATTTGACAATCTAACTTATCAATTATCAAAACCCGCATTGCCGTTGGTATTGGACATTCGAGGATAAACTTGATTAAAATAAATTTTGATCTTGAATTCAGGTTTTCTGGTTTGATTGTGAATACTTGATTTTGGTTTGGTTGATATTAGAAAATTGTACTAATGAACACCCTTACATCTTGATATGAACATTTTGTGGGTTTAGTTACTTTTAATAAGCTTTAAGTATTCGAACCCACACTTGTTATTTGTTAGAAAATATGTGAAGTGCGTTACCTAAAAAATTAACTTTTCATCCTCTTCTTTGTCAATCACCGTCCTAATCACTGTCCTTTAACACCTACCGGACTCAACGCCCTGACCCTCACTAGTTACAACGACCCCCTTCTTTGTTGCTCCTGTCAATGTGTCTTTTCATATAACCTACAACCCACATTATTACCGATTGATGGAAACACATGTTTAATTTAATTAGGTGACAAAATATATGTTTTATATATATTTCACATTAACAATGTAATAAGCTTTTGGATTATGTTAAAGACAAAATTCTTTTTTAACCTAATTAAATCAAGTGAAATAATTTTTTAGGTTGTCTTGAGTTTGACAGCTATAAAGCAATCGTTGTCATTTGAAGTATATAGTTAAAGCTTGGTAGATAAATCCTCACTCACGAAAACAAGCTTAGACAAAAAAATACTACAACAAAAGAACCAAATACGATTGATAATCCTGTCAACGAAGCACAAACGAACAACATAATGAGATTATCAAACCCATCTTTTTAACCAACTATTCAATAACTGTTTCATACGCTCGCAATGATCAATTTCATTCCGCTTTCCTGCAGACCAAACAACACCTTAACGAAAAACACTATATACATTAAACGACTAAACAAATGAGTAATCTCCTAATTATTTCAACGAAATAAATAAATATGCAATATTTTATAATTAAAAAAAATAAAAATAAAATTTAGGCGTGTAGACACACGTGCCAATAACCACTATGAGAATAATCTAAAGAACAAAAACCCTAAGACTATCCGGAGTCGTAGGGGGAAGAAATTTTGGATATCCGAAATTTTGGATAATCCGATTTTCGGATATCCGAAAATCGGATTATCCGAAATTTCGGATTCGGATTCGGATCCTGATTTTGAAAATTTTCGGATAATCGGATTATCCGAATCCGAATATTAAAAATATATATATATAAATATATAATATTATATACACTACATAACACAATACACAATCCTAAATCCTTAATCCTTCTAACTCTAAGTCCATACTCCTCTAATCCATAGTTGTTGTTCTCTCTTCTCTCCTCTATAACAGCCCCGTCCACCTCGTATCCGACCTCCACAGCCCACTTCCATCAAAATAATAAGTTTTTTTTATATATTTGTTGTCCAAATTTCGTTTATCTAACTTCGATTTTTGTTTTTTAATAGGTTCACGTTTTAGGCATAAAAGAGAACGTTTTTTATAGTTTTTTTTATTATTTTTTATTATTTTTTTAAATTTTTTTTAAGTTTCGGATTATCCGTTGGATGATCCGAATCCGAATCCGAAATTCGGATACCGAAATTTCGGATAGTCAATATTGAGATCCGAATCCGAATCCGAAATTTCGGATATCCGAAATTCGGATATCCGAAATTTCGGATTCGGATTCGGATCTCAATATTGACTATCCGAAATTTCGGATTATCCGAAATTCGGATATCCGAAATTCGGATTATCCGATTTTGAACACCCCTAGTGGAACCCTTGTGGGGGGAAAATAATTGTGGGGAGTGGAAGGGGGGAAGAGGGGGAGAGGGAAGTGACATGTGGCATTTCTATTTTTTTTAAGTAATTAAAATAACATTTTTAATTAATATAAACCTAGAAAAATACAAAAATTAAAAACTTAGAAAAATAAAAAACGTAAAAAAATAAAAAAACCGAAAAAAAAGTAAAAACTAACACATTAATTAATATTATATTTTATATATATATTTGTGTTTTTTGTAGTAAAATTTTAATTTTAATACATTAGTTTGCGAAAATACCCTACGGGTAGGGTCGGGTTCGGGTATTAAATAACCGGGTTTTAAAATACCCTACGGGTAGGGTCGGGTTCGGGTATTAAATAACCGGGTTTTATAATACCCGGGTTTGGGTATTTTTTCGGGTTCGGGTATTTTGTACACCTCTAATTATGTTGTAATGTTTAACACTTTAACATATTTTAACAGATGAACCACTTCGTTTCTTGTTTCTTTAGTAATGGCCATTTAAATGTTGAGTTCAGTGGTGTGAAGAAACATTCCACTCTTATTGTGGAATGATTAATAGCGTACATTTTCTCCGGTAAGCTTAATTCATTCTTTGCTTCTGCATTCGTTCTTAGTTCATTAGTACTTATAGGTTCACAACTAGGCGGCTGTGTATCATTCTTAATTCTGTCTTTGCTTCTTAGTTCGTTCTTAATTCATCTTTACTTATAGGTTCATAAATAGTGTTGAAGGGAAAATGGTTTTATCAAAAAAGATAATCCTGTTGTTCATCCTTGTGATTAGCGTCTTCAAAGGTAATGACAACTGACAAGTACTTTACTTATAGGTTCATAATAGCGTACATTATCCGTTGGATGATCCGAATCCGAATCCGAAATTTCGGATATCCGAATTTCGGATATCCGAAATTTCGGATTCGGATTCGGATCTCAATATTGACTATCCGAAATTTCGGATTATCCGAAATTCGGATATCCGAAATTCGGATTATCCGATTTTGAACACCCCTAGTGGAACCCTTGTGGGGGGAAATAATTGTGGGGAGTGGAAGGGGGGAAGAGGGGGAGAGGGAAGTGACATGTGGCATTTCTATTTTTTTAAGTAATTAAAATAACATTTTTAATTAATATAAACCTAGAAAAATACAAAAATTAAAAACTTAGAAAAATAAAAAACGTAAAAAATAAAAAAACCGAAAAAAAAGTAAAAACTAACACATTAATTAATATTATATTTTATATATATATTTGTGTTTTTTGTAGTAAAATTTTAATTTTAATACATTAGTTTGCGAAAATACCCTACGGGTAGGGTCGGGTTCGGGTATTAAATAACCGGGTTTTATAATACCCGGGTTTGGGAATTTTTTCGGGTTCGGGTATTTTGTACACCTCTAATTATGTTGTAATGTTTAACACTTTAACATATTTTAACAGATGAACCACTTCGTTTCTTGTTTCTTTAGTAATGGCCATTTAAATGTTGAGATCAGTGGTGTGAAGAAACATTCCACTCTTATTGTGGAATGATTAATAGCGTACATTTTCTCCGGTAAGCTTAATTCATTCTTTGCTTCTGCATTCGTTCTTAGTTCATTAGTACTTATAGGTTCACAACTAGGCGGCTGTGTATCATTCTTAATTCTGTCTTTGCTTCTTAGTTCGTTCTTAATTCATCTTTACTTATAGGTTCATAAATAGTGTTGAAGGGAAAATGGTTTTATCAAAAAAGATAATCCTGTTGTTCATCCTTGTGATTAGCGTCTTCAAAGGTAATGACAACTAACAAGTACTTTACTTATAGGTTCATAATAGCGTACATTATCCGTTGGATGATCCGAATCCGAATCCGAAATTTCGGATATCCGAATTTCGGATATCCGAAATTTCGGATTCGGATTCGGATCTCAATATTGACTATCCGAAATTTCGGATTATCCGAAATTCGGATTATCCGATTTTGAACACCCATAGTGGAACCCTTGTGGGGGGAAAATAATTGTGGCGAGTGGAAGGGGGAAGAGGGGGAGAGGGAAGTGACATGTGGCATTTCTATTTTTTTTAAGTAATTAAAATAACATTTTTAATTAATATAAACCTAGAAAAATACAAAAATTAAAAACTTAGAAAAATAAAAAACGTAAAAAAATAAAAAAACCGAAAAAAAAGTAAAAACTAACACATTAATTATATTATATTTTATATATATATATTTGTGTTTTTTGTAGTAAAATTTTAATTTTAATACATTAGTTTGCGAAAATACCCTACGGGTAGGGTCGGGTTCGGGTATTAAATAACCGGGTTTTATAATACCCGGGTTTGGGTATTTTTTCGGGTTCGGGTATTTTGTACACCTCTAATTATGTTGTAATGTTTAACACTTTAACATATTTTAACAGATGAACCACTTCGTTTCTTGTTTCTTTAGTAATGGCCATTTAAATGTTGAGTTCAGTGGTGTGAAGAAACATTCCACTCTTATTGTGGAATGATTAATAGCGTACATTTTCTCCGGTAAGCTTAATTCATTCTTTGCTTCTGCATTCGTTCTTAGTTCATTAGTACTTATAGGTTCACAACTAGGCGGCTGTGTATCATTCTTAATTCTGTCTTTGCTTCTTAGTTCGTTCTTAATTCATCTTTACTTATAGGTTCATAAATAGTGTTGAAGGGAAAATGGTTTTATCAAAAAAGATAATCCTGTTGTTCATCCTTGTGATTAGCGTCTTCAAAGGTAATGACAACTGACAAGTACTTTACTTATAGGTTCATAATAGCGTACATTATCCGTTGGATGATCCGAATCCGAATCCGAAATTTCGGATATCCGAATTTCGGATATCCGAAATTTCGGATATCCGAAATTTCGGATTCGGATTCGGATCTCAATATTGACTATCCGAATTTCGGATAGATATCCGAAATTTCGGATTCGGATTCGGATCTCAATATTGACTATCCGAAATTTCGGATTATCCGAAATTCGGATATCCGAAATTCGGATTATCCGATTTTGAACACCCCTAGTGGAACCCTTGTGGGGGGAAAATAATTGTGGGGAGTGGAAGGGGGGAAGAGGGGGAGAGGGAAGTGACATGTGGCATTTCTATTTTTTTTAAATAATTAAAATAACATTTTTAATTAATATAAACCTAGAAAAATACAAAAATTAAAAACTTAGAAAAATAAAAAACGTAAAAAAATAAAAAAACCGAAAAAAAAGTAAAAACTAACACATTAATTAATATTATATTTTATATATATATTTGTGTTTTTTGTAGTAAAATTTTAATTTTAATACATTAGTTTGCGAAAATACCCTACGGGTATGGTCGGGTTCGGGTATTAAATAACCGGGTTTTAAAATACCCTACGGGTAGGCTCGGGTTCGGGTATTAAATAACCGGGTTTTATAATACCCGGGTTTGGGTATTTTTTCGGGTTCGGGTATTTTGTACACCTCTAATTATGTTGTAATGTTTAACACTTTAACATATTTTAACAGATGAACCACTTCGTTTCTTGTTTCTTTAGTAATGGCCATTTAAATGTTGAGTTCAGTGGTGTGAAGAAACATTCCACTCTTATTGTGGAATGATTAATAGCGTACATTTTCTCCGGTAAGCTCAATTCATTCTTTGCTTCTGCATTCGTTCTTAGTTCATTAGTACTTATAGGTTCACAACTAGGCGGCTGTGTATCATTCTTAATTCTGTCTTTGCTTCTTAGTTCGTTCTTAATTCATCTTTACTTATAGGTTCATAAATAGTGTTGAAGGGAAAATGGTTTTATCAAAAAAGATAATCCTGTTGTTCATCCTTGTGATTAGCGTCTTCAAAGGTAATGACAACTGACAAGTACTTTACTTATAGGTTCATAATAGCGTACATTATCCGTTGGATGATCCGAATCCGAATCCGAAATTTCGGATATCCGAATTTCGGATATCCGAAATTTCGGATTCGGATTCGGATCTCAATATTGACTATCCGAAATTTCGGATTATCCGAAATTCGGATATCCGAAATTTGGATTATCCGATTTTGAACACCCCTAGTGGAACCCTTGTGGGGGGAAATAATTGTGGGGAGTGGAAGGGGGGAAGAGGGGGAGAGGGAAGTGACATGTGGCATTTCTATTTTTTTAAGTAATTAAAATAACATTTTTAATTAATATAAACCTAGAAAAATACAAAAATTAAAAACTTAGAAAAATAAAAACGTAAAAAATAAAAAAACCGAAAAAAAGTAAAAACTAACACATTAATTAATATTATATTTTATATATATATTTGTGTTTTTTGTAGTAAAATTTTAATTTTAATACATTAGTTTGCGAAAATACCCTACGGGTAGGGTCGGGTTCGGGTATTAAATAACCGGGTTTTATAATACCCGGGTTTGGGAATTTTTTCGGGTTCGGGTATTTTGTACACCTCTAATTATGTTGTAATGTTTAACACTTTAACATATTTTAACAGATGAACCACTTCGTTTCTTGTTTCTTTAGTAATGGCCATTTAAATGTTGAGTTCAGTGGTGTGAAGAAACATTCCACTCTTATTGTGGAATGATTAATAGCGTACATTTTCTCCGGTAAGCTTAATTCATTCTTTGCTTCTGCATTCGTTCTTAGTTCATTAGTACTTATAGGTTCACAACTAGGCGGCTGTGTATCATTCTTAATTCTGTCTTTGCTTCTTAGTTCGTTCTTAATTCATCTTTACTTATAGGTTCATAAATAGTGTTGAAGGGAAAATGGTTTTATCAAAAAAGATAATCCTGTTGTTCATCCTTGTGATTAGCGTCTTCAAAGGTAATGACAACTAACAAGTACTTTACTTATAGGTTCATAATAGCGTACATTATCCGTTGGATGATCCGAATCCGAATCCGAAATTTCGGATATCCGAATTTCGGATATCCGAAATTTCGGATTCGGATTCGGATCTCAATATTGACTATCCGAAATTTCGGATTATCCGAAATTCGGATTATCCGATTTTGAACACCCATAGTGGAACCCTTGTGGGGGGAAAATAATTGTGGCGAGTGGAAGGGGGAAGAGGGGGAGAGGGAAGTGACATGTGGCATTTCTATTTTTTTTAAGTAATTAAAATAACATTTTTAATTAATATAAACCTAGAAAAATACAAAAATTAAAAACTTAGAAAAATAAAAAACGTAAAAAAATAAAAAAACCGAAAAAAAAGTAAAAACTAACACATTAATTATATTATATTTTATATATATATATTTGTGTTTTTTGTAGTAAAATTTTAATTTTAATACATTAGTTTGCGAAAATACCCTACGGGTAGGGTCGGGTTCGGGTATTAAATAACCGGGTTTTATAATACCCGGGTTTGGGTATTTTTTCGGGTTCGGGTATTTTGTACACCTCTAATTATGTTGTAATGTTTAACACTTTAACATATTTTAACAGATGAACCACTTCGTTTCTTGTTTCTTTAGTAATGGCCATTTAAATGTTGAGTTCAGTGGTGTGAAGAAACATTCCACTCTTATTGTGGAATGATTAATAGCGTACATTTTCTCCGGTAAGCTTAATTCATTCTTTGCTTCTGCATTCGTTCTTAGTTCATTAGTACTTATAGGTTCACAACTAGGCGGCTGTGTATCATTCTTAATTCTGTCTTTGCTTCTTAGTTCGTTCTTAATTCATCTTTACTTATAGGTTCATAAATAGTGTTGAAGGGAAAATGGTTTTATCAAAAAAGATAATCCTGTTGTTCATCCTTGTGATTAGCGTCTTCAAAGGTAATGACAACTGACAAGTACTTTACTTATAGGTTCATAATAGCGTACATTATCCGTTGGATGATCCGAATCCGAATCCGAAATTTCGGATATCCGAATTTCGGATATCCGAAATTTCGGATATCCGAAATTTCGGATTCGGATTCGGATCTCAATATTGACTATCCGAATTTCGGATAGATATCCGAAATTTCGGATTCGGATTCGGATCTCAATATTGACTATCCGAAATTTCGGATTATCCGAAATTCGGATATCCGAAATTCGGATTATCCGATTTTGAACACCCCTAGTGGAACCCTTGTGGGGGGAAAATAATTGTGGGGAGTGGAAGGGGGGAAGAGGGGGAGAGGGAAGTGACATGTGGCATTTCTATTTTTTTTAAGTAATTAAAATAACATTTTTAATTAATATAAACCTAGAAAAATACAAAAATTAAAAACTTAGAAAAATAAAAAACGTAAAAAAATAAAAAAACCGAAAAAAAAGTAAAAACTAACACATTAATTAATATTATATTTTATATATATATTTGTGTTTTTTGTAGTAAAATTTTAATTTTAATACATTAGTTTGCGAAAATACCCTACGGGTAGGGTCGGGTTCGGGTATTAAATAACCGGGTTTTAAAATACCCTACGGGTAGGGTCGGGTTCGGGTATTAAATAACCGGGTTTTATAATACCCGGGTTTGGGTATTTTTTCGGGTTCGGGTATTTTGTACACCTCTAATTATGTTGTAATGTTTAACACTTTAACATATTTTAACAGATGAACCACTTCGTTTCTTGTTTCTTTAGTAATGGCAATTTAAATGTTGAGTTCAGTGGTGTGAAGAAACATTCCACTCTTATTGTGGAATGATTAATAGCGTACATTTTCTCCGGTAAGCTTAATTCATTCTTTGCTTCTGCATTCGTTCTTAGTTCATTAGTACTTATAGGTTCACAACTAGGCGGCTGTGTATCATTCTTAATTCTGTCTTTGCTTCTTAGTTCGTTCTTAATTCATCTTTACTTATAGGTTCATAAATAGTGTTGAAGGGAAAATGGTTTTATCAAAAAAGATAATCCTGTTGTTCATCCTTGTGATTAGCGTCTTCAAAGGTAATGACAACTGACAAGTACTTTACTTATAGGTTCATAATAGCGTACATTATCCGTTGGATGATCCGAATCCGAATCCGAAATTTCGGATATCCGAATTTCGGATATCCGAAATTTCGGATTCGGATTCGGATCTCAATATTGACTATCCGAAATTTCGGATTATCCGAAATTCAGATATCCGAAATTCGGATTATCCGATTTTGAACACCCCTAGTGGAACCCTTGTGGGGGGAAAATAATTGTGGGGAGTGGAAGGGGGGAAGAGGGGGAGAGGGAAGTGACATGTGGCATTTCTATTTTTTTTAAGTAATTAAAATAACATTTTTAATTAATATAAACCTAGAAAAATACAAAAATTAAAAACTTAGAAAAATAAAAAACGTAAAAAAATAAAAAAAACCGAAAAAAAAGTAAAAACTAACACATTAATTAATATTATATTTTATATATATATTTGTGTTTTTTGTAGTAAAATTTTAATTTTAATACATTAGTTTGCGAAAATACCCTACGGGTAGGGTCGGGTTCGGGTATTAAATAACCGGGTTTTAAAATACCCTACGGGTAGGGTCGGGTTCGGGTATTAAATAACCGGGTTTTATAATACCCGGGTTTGGGTATTTTTTCGGGTTCGGGTATTTTGTACATCTCTAATTATGTTGTAATGTTTAACACTTTAACATATTTTAACAGATGAACCACTTCGTTTCTTGTTTCTTTAGTAATGGCCATTTAAATGTTGAGTTCAGTGGTGTAAAGAAACATACCACTCTTATTGTGGAATGATTAATAGCGTACATTTTCTCCGGTAAGCTTAATTCATTCTTTGCTTCTGCATTCGTTCTTAGTTCATTAGTACTTATAGGTTCACAACTAGGCGGCTGTGTATCATTCTTAATTCTGTCTTTGCTTCTTAGTTCGTTCTTAATTCATCTTTACTTATAGGTTCATAAATAGTGTTGAAGGGAAAATGGTTTTATCAAAAAAGATAATCCTGTTGTTCATCCTTGTGATTAGCGTCTTCAAAGGTAATGACAACTGACAAGTACTTTACTTATAGGTTCATAATAGCGTACATTATCCGTTGGATGATCCGAATCCGAATCCGAAATTTCGGATATCCGAATTTCGGATATCCGAAATTTCGGATTCGGATTCGGATCTCAATATTGACTATCCGAAATTTCGGATTATCCGAAATTCGGATTTCCGAAATTCGGATTTCCGAAATTCGGATTATCCGATTTTGAACACCCCTAGTGGAACCCTTGTGGGGGGAAAATAATTGTGGGGAGTGGAAGGGGGGAAGAGGGGGAGAGGGAAGTGACATGTGGCATTTCTATTTTTTTTAAGTAATTAAAATAACATTTTTAATTAATATAAACCTAGAAAAATACAAAAATTAAAAACTTAGAAAAATAAAAACCGTAAAAAAATAAAAAAACCGAAAAAAAAGTAAAAACTAACACATTAATTAATATTATATTTTATATATATATTTGTGTTTTTTGTAGTAAAATTTTAATTTTAATACATTAGTTTGCGAAAATACCCTACGGGTATGGTCGGGTTCGGGTATTAAATAACCGGGTTTTAAAATACCCTACGGGTAGGGTCGGGTTCGGGTATTAAATAACCGGGTTTTATAATACCCGGGTTTGGGTATTTTTTCGGGTTCGGGTATTTTGTACACCTCTAATTATGTTGTAATGTTTAACACTTTAACATATTTTAACAGATGAACCACTTCGTTTCTTGTTTCTTTTGTAATGGCCATTTAAATGTTGAGTTCAGTGGTGTGAAGAAACATTCCATTCTTATTGTGGAATGATTAATAGCGTACATTTTCTCCGGTAAGCTTAATTCATTCTTTGCTTCTGCATTCGTTCTTAGTTCATTAGTACTTATAGGTTCACAACTAGGCGGCTGTGTATCATTCTTAATTCTGTCTTTGCTTCTTAGTTCGTTCTTAATTCATCTTTACTTATAGGTTCATAAATAGTGTTGAAGGGAAAATGGTTTTATCAAAAAAGATAATCCTGTTGTTCATCCTTGTGATTAGCGTCTTCAAAGGTAATGACAACTGACAAGTACTTTACTTATAGGTTCATAATAGCGTACATTATCCGTTGGATGATCCGAATCCGAATCCGAAATTTCGGATATTCGAATTTCGGATATCCGAAATTTCGGATTCGGATTCGGATCTCAATATTGACTATCCGAAATTTTGGATTATCCGAAATTCGGATATCCGAAATTCGGATTATCCGATTTTGAACACCCCTAGTGGAACCCTTGTGGGGGGAAAATAATTGTGGGGAGTGGAAGGGGGGAAGAGGGGGAGAGGGAAGTGACATGTGGCATTTCTATTTTTTTTAAGTAATTAAAATAACATTTTTAATTAATATAAACCTAGAAAAATACAAAAATTAAAAACTTAGAAAAATAAAAAACGTAAAAAAATAAAAAAACCGAAAAAAAAGTAAAAACTAACACATTAATTAATATTATATTTTATATATATATTTATGTTTTTTGTAGTAAAATTTTAATTTTAATACATTAGTTTGCGAAAATACCCTACGGGTAGGGTCGGGTTCGGGTATTAAATAACCGGGTTTTAAAATACCCTACGGGTAGGGTCGGGTTCGGGTATTAAATAACCGGGTTTTATAATTCCCGGGTTTGGGTATTTTTTCGGGTTCGGGTATTTTGTACACCTCTAATTATGTTGTAATGTTTAACACTTTAACATATTTTAACAGATGAACCACTTCGTTTCTTGTTTCTTTAGTAATGGCCATTTAAATGTTGTGTTCAGTGGTGTGAAGAAACATTCCACTCTTATTGTGGAATGATTAATTGCGTACATTTTCTCCGGTAAGCTTAATTCATTCTTTGCTTCTGCATTCGTTCTTAGTTCATTAGTACTTATAGGTTCACAACTAGGCGGCTGTGTATCATTCTTAACTTCTGTCTTTGCTTCTTAGTTCGTTCTTAATTCATCTTTACTTATAGGTTCATAAATAGTGTTGAAGGGAAAATGGTTTTATCAAAAAAGATAATCCTGTTGTTCATCCTTGTGATTAGCGTCTTCAAAGGTAATGACAACTGACAAGTACTTTTTTTTTTATAAAAATTTATTATTATTATTCTAACTATAATTTTGTGCAGTTATGAATTACCCGATTAAGAGTGAGCCCGTTTGTAAAAGTGTTTTAGATTGCAGACGTTACTGCAAGTGTGTTCCTAGCGAACAGCAGTGTATACTTAATCGCTGTCTTTGTAAGGGGATGCGTTGCCTTCACTAAATTTGTTTGTTGACGCAACAATAAACATGAGATGTAATACCGTATTTATGAAATAACTAGAAGGAATGCCCGCGCGTTACGGCGGGTCTATCGATTTATATTATACTAGTTTATACCCGGGAGCGTCCCGGGGTTGTAGATAATTTTTTATTATAAGTCGGTTTGTTATAATAAAATTAGAACTACATAAATCAAAGTCTATTAACAATGGAAATTTAAATTAAATGTTGGTAAAGTAAGATAGATACGTGCATGTCATCACGATCAAGTTGTATTCATCCCCCATGATTGATCTTTTGCACCTCCTTCATAAACAACTTTAGAGCTACAATATTAGTTTTGAAAATTTTATTTGTTCCGCGAGGATATACAAATAAACGACTCCATATAAGGTATGTTTGGGTCATCTAAACTCGTTTGTCTCACACATGTGTGACACTAATAATATACAACAAATATCATACTTAGCATGACCAACATCTAAAGAAGAAGCAAGACCAATGGAAGAAGATGAAACAATATTAGCATTCTTGGTTCCAAATTGTTTAAGCAAACTACCAAAAGACAAATATGTGCAAGCCTGTTTGGTCTTTTGCTTCATATGTTAGATTAGTACACAGATGCAAATTTGCACTTTTGTAGATATAGCAAAATGATAGTTAAATCAACAATCTTCTTGGATAAATTAACTTCTCCACCGCATCATTCAGCAAAGTTGGACAATAAGATCCACATGTAGCATGTTGAAGGACAATAGTAAACATGTGAAATCTAACCATCCAAATTTCATGTGTTTAACAATATAAAATTGGGGCCTTAGGGCAAGGCCAGAGGCCGATATCCTCGTCCGCCACATCTAGCACCGCTGTCCGCTGTACTGCCACAATCTCCTTGATATCCACATCAACCGTCGTAACATCCATAATATGCAGTATCTGTCCGTAAGATGTGTCTTCGCCACCACCGTCGTAGCCGCTGCCAACAAATCCATGTTCTCATCAGAGAACACATACAAAGAAAATACCAAGAGTAAGATCGGCTCATGAATTTACTTTACCTTCGATTATCGGTGCCTACACAACAAACCTAACCAATACTTGAAAGAATGATATTTATTGATGGCTCTACCGTTATCACAAAATATAATAGGCTTATGGAGCTGGTGGCATTGTGATTCAATTGTTAATCACATCGCCATCACAACCAATACACAAAGCATTTGTAAAATGTCCCTAATAACAATATAACTAAAGTGAAGCAGGTTTATAAACCTTGTAACCAAATTATATATCAATACTGTATACAAAATGATGCATATTACCTTCAATCTCATTAAGACTCGATCTAATTAACGCTGACAAAACCTGAAGCAACAACAAAAAACATGAATAAAAAATTCTCATTGAGGCATTAACACAAACAACTGGTATGCAACATGAATCCAAAGGACGCAACATGAAATAATGCAACCGATATGCATGACCTAAGCAGTTAATGCGGTAAAATATCGGATATCGGTGAAGGACCGATATTTGAGATATAGGTTATCGCGGTGAGACATCGGTGAGATATCGGCAATTTTATCTCATGCAAAATCCATATATGTAGCAATTTAACACTAAGAATTCAATATACTCTTCTACCATTAACAAATTAACCTTCTACAACTTATAAAACACTAACAATTGTAGCAAGTGGGAACTTATTAAGACTTAAAACACTAATATATAACACTAATTATTAACAATTAAGACTTAAAACAATACTAACAACTATAAGAAATAAGAAAAATGGAAGAACTAAGAAGAAAAACATCAATATCGGGAATATCGGTGATATATCGGTCAAATATCGGCCAATATCGCCGATAATATCTGTACAAAATATCGGTACCAATATATCGGTTGATGACCGATAACCGAGATATCGGTGATATATCACCGATATATCGGCCAAGTTAACTACTTAGTGCATGACATCTGAGTAAAGGAAAAAAACGAATAACGCATTCAACATCTCAACCAACAAAGATCAGAAAAAAAGAAAAAAGAAAAGAAGATTCAAACACAAATGCACGAAATGAAAACCACGCAGTTAACATGAAAATGAACATCAGTCACAAACTCCACAAAAGAAGGTTGAATGAATATATGAAAACACACCTACACACGTTGAAGCGAAAGAAAGAATGACGCAAAAGAAGTCGCACCCCACTAAAAGACACGCTTCACATGCTTATACAATTTGCAACAGTTGAAACATAGAGACAAACAAAACTTGGTAAATATAGAGTAATAGTCTATTTCCGGTCGCGTGTTGCGACGGCACTCAGCAAGGCCAAAACATACATGGACGCAAATACACATAATAAAATGAAAACGAATTATAATTGCAAGATTTTTAAGCACCTAGTCACGGGTCCAGGCTAGGCTAGGCCCAGCGCCTTGAGTGCGACTATGCGCTTTCACGTCGCCGAAAAGAACAATATAAAGAACCAATAATTCAACCGGGCAAGTTAGTGAAGTCAAACCATAATTGATTGTGGACATGGACTAAATGTGCTCGGAGCATAACCAGATTTTAGGCCTAGCCACTCTTGACCAATATCAGTAAAGAACTTAAGGACCATCGGGCTTGGAAGCAGTCCTACCAATCCGGAACTTTGTACGCCTAATGTTCAACTTTTAAATTAACAAAATCCAACCGCACGATTCCTCATTCCATAACTGATCATCAAAAACCTTACCTACATAATTCTAGTAACCAGAGCCAATTCTATACATACAAATCCACAAATAATATTCAATTTCATGTTGTCAAATCTTACCAACACGTCAATTTCATTTCAAAATTCTAAACTACACAACGGCAAGTTCAATACACAATCAAATATAGATAACAAATTGGCGATAACAAAACCTGCTCTCACGTATATGCGAAGTTGTAGCCACGTACTGGAATAACCAACCGCGTTAACAGTTAGTCCAGCTCCAGCACCTACCCCTGCAACGGTTGCTGATGTGGCAGTTAAGGCGGCAGCTGCCAAATCTGCAGTTTCCAACACCTACAAAACTATGGTGGAGTAATCCAGGATTCCAAGGTACCTTTCTTTCCAATCTGTACTATCTACGACATCCGGATATTTCACTGGTGCTGATAATATAGTGGATTCAGAAAAGATCTTAACAGCATCGGAAATTGTGGTGTTTGCTTGAATTTCAATCACTACAAACAGAATAACCTCTCAGTTTATTTACTGCAACATGTCAGAGTATTATTTCAATAGCAAAGGTTAAATGCACACGAAAAACACGAAAACAAACAAAACGAATACCGATAGTTACAATCGAATAAAAACCACTATAGATATCAATTTTACCTTTGCCTCTGGGCACTTGAGAAAAAGATGACACTGGAATTCTAGAGAACGCAGCAGTTAATTTCTCCTGCAATGAAGGAGACAGTTTCTTGCTGCTTTGAACCAACTCAAAGTATGCATCATACTCTGTTTTTCACCGCCTTTTTCCTTCTCTTTTGCATCCCACATCTTATCTCTTATTATACGTCCTATGTAATTATTATCTACCATAACCATATACACCAACAATTAAACAAAAAACACATAATAATAATAAAGACAACCCATTAAGTGAATAATAATAATAAGGATGGTATCAACCCCAGATTAATTCAACCCCAGATTAATAATAGATTTTGTGAACATATCGTGACTTAGATTGGAAATAATAAAAAGAATCTTAATTATAAATCTGCAAAAAGAACCCCTAAATTAAAACATTAAATAATAATCGGCAACTACCTGATAAAAATACGATTACCGATGAAGAACATGAAACAATGGGTTCATGCTCTGATGCACCTGTTATGGTGGAAGCATCAAAAGACATGGAAGTCAACTCTCATAAGAAATCACCATTCAATTGCCAATGTGAAGACATATACCTAATTATTGCTGTGAACCTTAGAAGATAGAAGAAATCAGCAGTCAACTTTAGAAGAAATCGTAGATCTATTGTTATTGTGAAAAGATGAAAGAAGGAGCTAGGTAGGGTTTGTTGGTGAAGGTCTGTGTTTCTAGGGTTTTTTCTGAAGAGGTTGAAAGCCAGATATCCTAACCATGTATCGATCTGATTATTTGTTTATCATTGGTGTTGGAGTTTTTTTTTATAACTTATATATCACTTGACACCTAGGATGACACATGGCACACTCAAGGGGGAGAATGCCTCCTTGAGTGACATGTCATCAAAAATGCTTTGGTTTATTATAGATATAGATATAGATATAGATATAGATAGATAGATATAGATATAGACCAGGTTAGAGCCCGTGTGTACACCCGGTACAACCCCGAGTCAAATAAGAAAGTTATTTTATAAATATTGTAATATACAAGTTTTTATTACGTATTATAAATTTCTATGAATTTTGGTTAGTTGGAAAATATCATAAAAATGCTTAATGTTACCAATAAATAATATATGAATTATACAATGTTTGATTTCACGTCATCATTAAAAAACAAATATTGAAATAAAGATGCAGTCATGTTTATTTAAACGGCATGCAAATGAGACCATACTGGTGGTTGACCAAATAACAAAAATAAAAAAGGCTAACGGCACATCTTGTTGTCCGTTTGCTTCCCATTTCATGGTATTATTGTATTAGATTTCTTTTTCCTTGTATGTCTACATGGAAACAAAAAAAATCCGGTTTTCGTTTAGTTTTTTTCCTTTTTAAGAAAAGGTCAAATTGATATATTGGGCTCACAAGCCTGCTCGAACTCAACAAACGAAGTTCAAGCTCAAGCTTGTTTGGGCTCGATTTGTTTTGAGCTTTTTTTTTGGAACAAAGATCGAGTAACTCGGCTCATTTGCACCCTAGTTATTGTCCTAAAAATGAAGTCCATAGATGTTCAATCATGACATTTAGTCTTTTAAGTCTCCTGAAAAGTTCGTTCACAAGTGTCAACCAATAAAACCAATCAAGCATCATTTACAATATTCCACAACTTAAAACAACAATGACGATGATAATATACGTTATTGGTTTGAGGTTTTGTATGGAAACTCGTAGCCAGAAGAAGGCGGATGGCACCTCATCAGCCGGTCCTATCACACGCAGGGGCGATGCTTAGTAGGGGCGGGAGGGGGCGGCCGCCCCCCCCCCTCCCCCCCGAATTTTCACGCAGAAGTTTCGATTATATAGTATTCGTATAGAAAATTTTGGAAATATAGGGTTTCGACCCCCCGAAACTGGTTTTCGACCCCCCGAAACTAGTGACTTCCGATCCCCCGGTAACTTCCGACCCCCCGAACATTCGGGTCAAGCTTCGCCACTGATCACACGCTTCGGCTAACATCATCGTATCGCTTCTGCAACTGATTTTTTCATGGAAGCTATTCCTTTGCTTACGAATCTTCTTCAGTATCATGATGCCAAGCTGAGTAAATGAAAGTCCAAACATTTAAGATTGGCCAACTGTTTATACATCCAGCTGTTTTTTTAAGTTTTGGAGCATGCATCAGTCTGTTTGGCTTGAATAGTTTATAGAGGCATTTGCCGCATCATCAGACAAACTTGATGAGCTTTGCAACCATGGATTACTTACACAAACTGCTTCACTTATTTCAACCAGCATCTCTCACCCCATCTACACATACCGTATGATTTTTTTTTGGACCTATAATTTCTTTTGGGCGGTTTATTCACTTAAAACCAATGTTTTTGCTTTATGTGATTCATTAACTTGCAAAGGAATCATATTTCTTCCTGCCAGCACTAACTTGTTTTATCTCAAACGGGTCAAAATAAAAACTTAGCAAAAAGCATAGTGGATTGAAAATCACACAAACTCTATTTTTAATGCAAACAACCTTTTGCATCATTTAGACATTATTGTAATAATATTGTTATTGTAATTATAAATAACACATTAACTATTTATTAAAATTTTAGAATTTGTAAAAAATCAGAGTATTTCATAATAACAAATCCATGAAATACAAACCATCACTAACAAAGCTAAAGCATTAATAAACTTTTTGTATAGTTCGAGTTTGCACATGCTTCTCCGTATCTGAGTCAAAATTGGCAGAACTTAACCCAAACTTCATCAAAATTAACACATTAATCGCTTGTAGTGACAACGGCAGGAAACTAAACAACATTCAAATAACATTAAACTTCAGCAATAGAAGCTAAATGCTAACTTGCAATCATAAGTGAACATCAAAACAAAACAATAACAGACAAAACAAACAAAATGTATTTCATTCAAGTACTATGTACACTAATAAGTGGGAAACATGGTCATGGATAATAAATTTTTTATTCTACGGACAATAAACACATACATTACACTTTAATTAGGATACATTGGCAGCATGCAAACCACTTCAAATGATTTTCATATATTAGAATATTAGTTATATTAAATATTATAGTTCATCCGCATAAAAATGAATGCACTGAATATGTGGTATATGCTATTTAGGGTTAATTGCATAAAAAGATACCAAATTAGCCTAATCTTCCTTAGATTGCAAATGCTGCAATCAAAAATTAAAAACCAGCATATAGTTTAACAAACAACACAAAAGATTCATCCCTCCAATGAATAACATCATCAACAATCAAATATATAATTATAATGTAAACAAACTACCAATCCAGTTAAATCTGTAGCTTTTATGTGGCTCCCAAATTCTGTAAGATGAAAATTAAACAAAATAAAGAATAAAAAGATAAAAAATCACACTAAACACAGATTTGGAAACGGCATTGATTAATTGACTTACCTGGTTAACCTATATATGAAACATAAAAATCACACTAAATACAGACCTTCATTTTATGTTTTTGCTCACTATCACTTGCTACCCAATTCTACATTGATACCGTACGCACATAAGTAACATAGCTAACCTCTAGTTTTCATTGAGGAGCAAAAGTGAAATTAAATAAAACAACAACAACCTAACACAAGCCTTAGTATAAACCACTTTCGTTCATGAATTTGTTAAAATGGGACTAATACTATATTTTCTATTTCGTTTTAACCCTACCTAATAGACATTAACAACATATAAAAATATGCATTCAACTAAAAGCACACTAACGTACACACATGATGCAACTAACACTTAGGAAGACCATCAAAAGAATACAAAAAGAAGAAAAACAAACCTGTATAAACGTGTAAAATGAACGGCAGATGCGTGACACAAAACCAAACCTGCAAAAACCAAAAACACGAAAAAAGAAAACTATAATGCAAGAAACCACCATAAGTTAGGTAAAAATATCAACACAGCCAAAACAACAAATAAAACATAGAACAACACACAAAACAGACTACCACCGCCACCGACTTGTTAGGTTTCACCTAACAACCGACACCTATGTCACCAGAAAAACACAAGACACAAAACTAATAATTTCAAAAAGAACAAAGACCCCAAATACTAAGACTTATAAATATAATTTCAAAAAGCATTTCATTTTCGCTGACCAAATATCATGTTAATCGCCAAATGCTTAAATCCAAACTAAAAGAATCCCAAGAAACACACAAATATGACGATTGCTATGAAAAACTCAGTAGAGAAACATACAAACCACAACACTTCTTCAAGCAACTGAAAGCTGAATTAAGAATCTAAAGCGACAATATCGCCATTGCCGCCACCGCCATAGCGACAACAGGTGAAGTATTTTTACTGAAAAGAGGTATTTTCTCAACCCTGGTTAAATGAAAATGTTCAAAGCAATCTTATCAACTGAAATTTTATTCTTGTTACCCTAGTGAAACGGTATATTCTATATGAAAATGTCCACACTAACTTTAGGGATTGAAGAAACAAATAGCCTAACCTCCTTGTAAGGATGATAGTCTAGATGTAACCACAGGATTGATCCTTCACTAGCACTTCCTGGATTAGAGTAACCTGCAATAAAGATCAAGTGGGTAAGGAGACAACTACACAAGGTAGTAGTTTATAACAAAAACGGGGGTGAATGGGGATACTATCAAGTTTGATAGCTCTTAGGGTTAGCCAAAAGTGTCCTCTCTATTAGGGAGATGATCCCTTATATAGAGGTGGACGTATGCCACCATTACCCAAAACCCTAATCGTAATGGGCCAGGCCCGATTAGGGTTGTCTCCACTACCCAAGGATTATATTAGTAAAGTAGTTAAGATACAGCAATAAATAAGGAAACATGAAACGATTACCGCTTTTACCGCTTACGCGCGCGGGCATCACTCCGTGATTGTAGGAGAGTCGTTGATACTTTGCTGATATCACTCCGCAGTGGTAGGAAAGCAGTTAATGCTTTAATATACGGAGTAACCTCTTTTGTGCGCGGGAAGCTCTCCCGCGGGGCTGAATTCCGGGTTTGGGCATGCTCTGCGCAGTTATGAGCACCCAATCCCATCAAGTCCCCCCAGTCCAGCGTGTACCCTTTTCTCGAGTGTATGAGGGAAGGGGGTGGATGGTGGACTTAAAAAGTGATGGCCCCTGGATGATAGCTCAGCCTACCTTGGTGGTGAAAACATGGTAATCAGTGGATTGTTGTTGCAGATTTATGAAGACTCGGAGTGTTTGTCATACGGAGAGCGGAGTGTTTGCCATACGGAGAGCGGAGAACGGTACTTGAATTTGACGTTGGATCTCCGTGTTGTGTTACGTGGCTCTCTAGCAGAGGACAGCTGTCGGATAATGAGCAAAGGATGGCGGATAGCGTCTGCCACAAGCTATACTTGTGTCAGTGAGCGTCCCATCGGTTATGGCAGATAGCTGTCTCAGGCGCGTGCTTAGCGCGTGGTGCGCGCGTGTGCCGTCGAATTAGCTGTTCACAGCCACGTGTCGTTTGGAAAACCGTTTCCACTTACCCAGGCTGACGTCAGTGGCAGTTATAGCCCACATTATAAAAGGATTTCAAAATATTTCAAACTTCACCGTTCTCACACCTTTAATTGCAAACCTCCCAACTTCCCTTTTCTCTCTCACTCATTAACCGTTGCTTTTACTCAATCATCAAAAATGTCTCAAGAAACATCTGGTGCTGTTGATCTGACAAAGACGACTGAGAAAACCGAGAAGGGCATTACCACAACCGTTATCAAGTGGGATGCCTCTTCTTTTTCCTCATTCCTTGATCAATATGGAATTGAGTCTGATTGGGAGCCTGAACTTCCTGCTGCTGGTAAGACGGCGTTGGACGCTTCTCCTGGTAAAATCACTCTATATGAAGCGTTCTTTTCCCGATGTTGCTTTCGTCTTCCCATTACGAAGTTCCTGGTGAGCACCCTTATGAAATATGGGGTGCATCCTACCCAAATGACTCCGTTTGGACTGTCCAGACTCGTGCATTTTGAAGCAACCTGTCGGTCTCTCGACCTAGAGCCGACCTTTGATATGTTGAATGTGTTTTACGTTCTTGAAGAGGCCCGCGGTGGGCCCGGGTGGTACAGTGTAGCTCCCCGGAGAAGTCGGACGCAGATTGTCTCAGAGAGTCCCAAATCAATGTATGATTGGAAGGAAAAATTTTTCTACATCCACCGAGGGGTGATTCCCGCTGCCATGCAGTGGATGAGCATTGGAGTGAAAGAAAGGATTGCGGAGTTCCCGCCCATGAAAGATTACAACAACCAACCGTGGTATGATACCCTGTGTGCTCATTCTACTCCGCTGTCTATGGAGAAGTGCCCAGAGGGCGTGCTTGTGATGTTAGGGCTCAGCCGTTTGGGTAACCCGGAGGGTAACGAGCCCACCGCGGCTGATGCTAGTAAGTACATGTGGATTTCTTCTTCATTGTTTCTTCCTTTTATTTTTGTGTTTACTCGTTATGTCGTTATCCTTGCAGGAATGACAAAGTTCGATCTTTTCGATGCCCGGGGGGCCGCTAAGCTGAAGTATATTGCTTTGCCCCAAGGAACTCCCACAGTGATTGAGCGGCTGGCTCGCAATTTTTTGATGCCACAACTCAAGGATGCTCCGCAGCATTACACGCGTACAGGTTACATCCTATACTACCTCTCGATAGTCAATATAGTGTTTCTTGCATTTACTGTGGGGGATTCCTGCGCCGAAAAAGGGTGCGTCGTGTTCCACGACTTGCAAACTCTGACCCCGCGTGCCCTTTGTTTCAGGCGCAGGGATATGCCCAGCGAAGAAGACCGGGGTTGACCCGGGTGAGACTTCCCCAGGTCGTATGAAGATGTCATGTTCAGGTAAATCATGTCATGTGTTATCGTAGTATGTATGGAGCTTGAACCTTGTTTTATGCCTGTCCGTAGGTGCGGGTCCGAAACGTCAGCGGAAAGAATCTCGTAAAGGGAAGAAGGTGGCCTCCAGCTCTACTGTTTCTAGAGACGATGACGAGGCAACGGAATCAGATGATGACGCTAAACGTCAGCGTACGCGCGGACCTACACCCGTTGATGATGCCGTTGAGATATCTAACGAGTTATATCAGAAGCGTCTTGAAGATCTTGCCCAAAAGCAGGTTCAAATCTCAAGGCCATCTACGGAGGTCATGAAACCAACTTCGTCCAATGTGGTTGAGGAGTTGACCCTTAATAAAGGGACAAACGTCAAGCATGCTGGCCCGAAGATAATTGTGAAGCCTCCACCTAAACGGAAGCCTGTGTTAGTCAAATCTGTCAAGCAGATCCCTGGTAAGTTTCTGTTGTAGGTCTTGTGTTCAATTTCTGCATATGGAACACAAAGTCATTATTTTCTCCTTTGTATTCTCAGGTAAAAGTGCTGCTCCACAAGGGGCACTGAAGAAACCCATTTCGATCGTGGAGAAAGTGAGTGAGCCTGTCCCTGAAGATGTGCAGGGCCCAAATCCATCTGAGTTGGAGACCCGGAGACCTTCTCCAATGGAAGGGATTGTGATGTCTCCGAAGGCAAGTGAAGACGCTGGTAAAAGCCCTTTGGTTGAGTCGTCCTCTGTGAACGTTGATCCAACAATCATGGAAACAGATGCCTCCCGAGGAGAAAAAGGTAGTCAGCCGGACCCGCCTTCTAAAACGGATAAATCTGCGCCCACGGGTGTTCCCGCGGATAAGGTATCCGCAGAGGGCATGCGGACCTCCTCGACTCCTAAGGGGGATATAACCAAAGCTGCTCGGGGGTCTGGAAAAGCGAGTGGAAGCGGAATGAGGGTTGCTCCCCGTGATTTTGATCCGAACAGACCTTATCAGCCCCGATGGGATATAAGGCAGACGACCCGCTTTACCAATCCGTTGAGTGCAGAGGAGTTTATCTCCTATGCTGTTCCGCCCAGCGAGCGCGATTATCAAGATAGTATTGACCGTCGCTCATTGTTTTCTGACATGAGCTTGAATCTAGCATTGAGCTTTAGTAACTTCGGGTCGATGCTGCGACGAGAGGAGGAATTCCAACGTTCTTGGCAGGCTCTCAGGAGTGCGGAAGAAGCACAAAGGGAACGGGAGGAAGAATTCCAACGATTCCGTGCAGATGCTCATTCTGAAGTTGAGCAATTGAGGGGTCAACTTCGGTCTGCTGAGGGTGAGATTCAAAAAATGAAGAAAGAGAAAGCTGAAGCTGCCAAGGGGTGGAAAGATTCTTGTGAGCGCACCAACTTAGAACTAGAGCGTGGTCGGAAGACTAATGAGAAGTTGAAGAATGAGGTTGCCCGTGTAGTCCGCGAGGCGGAAGAGAAACAGAAACTTCTGGATGCGAAACAAGCTGAACTGTCTGACACGGTCATTAAGCTGAAAGAGCAACATGAGAGCTTAGTGACTGCCACCACGCGGGTTTCGGAGTTAGAAGCGCAGGTGAAGAGTCTTGAGGAGGAAAAGGCACAACTGGGTGAGACGAATGCCTTATTGGATTCCTCCCGTGTTCAGCTGGAAGTAAGCCTCCAACAAACACAAAATGAGCTCCGTACTGCTGTGCAAACCTCGCAGGCTGCTCGGGAGCGTTTAACTTGGATGATGCAGCACGGTCTTCAAGGGGTTCGAATTCCCTTGACCTTTATTATGAGTATGTATATGTTGCTATATACTTTATTGCCTTATCTTGTTCATGTTTGATCCATAGGTTTTTAAACGCATATGGAACGAGCCAAAGTTTGGCGATGCGGTTGCGAAGATCGGTGCATCTTCCATGCGGAGTGGCCTACAGGAAGGGTTTGCGTAGGGCTATCATCACCATGCGGCTGGCTTAGCCCTTGAAGATGGAGAGCATTTTGGGAAACCATATGAAGAAGAAGCCGTTGCTGCACAGCAGGAGATTGAGACTCTCACCTTTGATGTCTTCGACGTGGTTGATCATTGCCTGAAGACGGATGATCCAATAGGTCAGCTGCGCGAGTACTTTGAAGAGTCTGATCGTCTTGGCGCAGAGCTCGAAGAGAACGAGCGTAGAGAAGAAGAAATGCGGAAAGCCGCTGCACAAGGAGGAGGCGAATCGTCCAATGCTGCTGCAGGGTCTGGCACGCAGAATGAAGGGGCGGACGATGACGCTTATATAGATCTTATAGACTATAATTGACTTTCGTTGTAATTTGTCATCCTCCTTTGCCTTGTGTTTTTTTGTAATTGAACAATTGCATGCTTCCTTATGCTTTGTTATTTCAAGTTTAGTTAATTAATTTTTGTGCTTAGCATAACTGTTGAACTGCCATGATGATTGGATGACGTCAGCCTTGGAAAAGGGAGTGCCACTTGTCCTGCTGATGTCATCTGACAGTTTTTTGGCGGCGCTGCAGCTGACTGATGTGACGGTTGACGTCCACACTTGAGTATTAACCATTAATGGTAATTAATGGCCTTCCTTGTCTTTTCTATAAAAGGTTAATCATAGATTAACATTTTCCCATTAACTCTTTATCTTCTATCAATTGCTTCCATGGCCTCTCCGTTGAGAATTACCAAAGCTGAAGTTGAAGCCTTGCAAGGGATGTTGTCACTATCTGACCATCCCCCTGTAATCAAGGTACCTCCAACTCCCATGCATCAACTAGCCACTTATTGTGGTTATCTTTTGTTGACTGAAGATCAACAAGTGGACCAACCAGTGAAGCGTGAATCGCTTGGTGCTCCGGTGAGGATGAAGCAGCTAGGTGAGCTCCAAGATCATCCCAAGATTCCCAAGTTAAGGCTTCGTCGAACTTCCACCGGTTGGCAGCATGCCACTTGATGTCTCTTTCCTTTTTGTTGCTTTTTTTTTTTTTTGCTACATAGCCTTAGGTGCATGTATTGTGTTGGCTTAATCACCTCTTTTGTATGTTTCTTTTGAATCTGGTGATAATATGTAAGTACGCCAATGTTTTGCTTAATGAAATATGTTTCTTGACCGTGGTTGGCATTGCATGTAGATCAAAGAAAATAAAATAAACTGAAAGTTCTTTTATTAAAATCGAAATGGTCATAGCCATTGTTTATTACAAACTGAATAAAATCTTCATAAGTAACACATGCGCAGTTGGGCCGCGTTCCATGTGCGTGGGACAGGGGTGCCATCTAAGCGCTCCAGGGCATAAGCACCCTTCCCCAATACTTCTTGAACTTTGTATGGCCCTTCCCAGTTTGGTGCCAACTTGCCTGGCTTTTCTGCGCCGGATGCCTCGTTGCGGAGAACGTAATCTCCCGCGCGGAAAGCCTCTGCCTTCACCTTTGCATTGTAGTATCTTTCAAGTTGTTTTTTGTAGTTGGCCTCTCTGACAGCGGCCATGTCTCTGCGCTCGTCTAGTAGGTCTAGATTGAGTTTTAGCTCCGTATCGTTAACCTGATGGTTTGCCAGTAGGATTCTTGGAGACGCACAATACATTTCCGCAGGAATGACAGCTTCTGTTCCGTACGTAAGGCTAAACGGGGTTTCTCCATTACTTGTCTTGGATAATGTGCGGTGAGCCCATAAAACATGAGGGAGCTCGTCCACCCAACCCGTGCGTTTCGTTCCAAGTCTAGTCTTGATGCCTTCTACCACGCTTCTGTTCGCGCGTTCAACATGCCCATTACCTTGCGGATGTGCTACCGAGGTGAATATCTGCTTAACATTCATGGAGGATAACCATTCTTGTAAGTGTTGGTCTGCGAATTGCGTGCTGTTGTCACTTACGATTTCCATAGGTAAACCGAAACGACATATGATAAACTCCCAAATGAATTTTTTAATGCTCTTTCCATCGATGGAGGCCAAAGGCTTGGCTTCCACCCATTTGGTGAAGTAATCAATTGCGACCACCAGATACTTGACGTTTCCTGGAGCTGTGGGAAATGGGCCCACGAGGTCGATGGCCCACTTTTGAAAAGGCCATGCCGCGGTTACAGGTATCAGATTGTTCTTTGGGCGCAACGTTCCTGGAGCATGACGTTGACAAGACTTGCATTTGCGCAATTCCGTCTCGGCGTCCCTGTGCATTCCGGGCCAGTAATACCCCGCGTTCATTAGCTTTGCTACCACCATCCTAGGGCCAGCGTGCAGTCCGCATGACCCCTCATGTATGTCTTTGATAAGGTAAGTAGCTTCTGCGGAGTCAACACATCGTAGCAATGGCCCTAGGTAAGAACGCCGGTATAATATGCCATCAATGACTTGGTAATGCAGTGCCTTGTTTTGGAGCTTTCGAGCTTCTGCCTTGTTGTCTGGGAGTGTCCCGTTTGTGAGATAAGCCCGAATAGGAGTTATCCAAGATGTTGTTCCGACTTGGATAACGTTGACCTGTTTTTGAGACACGGACGGGTTATCCAAGACTTCCACTCGCACATCTTTTGCTAGATGATCAAAAACCGTGGATGCCATCTTGCTTAACGCGTCCGCTGGCTTGTTTTGACTCCTCTTGATGTGGTGGACCTTGCAGTATGCAAAGTCACGCATGAGGGCTTTGGCTTGCTCCAAATACATAATCATGGATGCTTCACGTGCTTCATAAGAACCGTCGATATGATTAGCTATGAGCTGAGAGTCGACGTGGGCGTCTAAGTGTTGCACACCCATTTTTTTCGCAATGCGCAATCCCGCGAGCAATGCCTCGTATTCCGCTTCGTTGTTTGTTGTTGGGAAATTGAGGCGGATTGCATACGTGAAATCCTTCCCTTCTGGTGTAACTAAGCGCAAGCCTGCTCCAGCGCCATCATCATTGCATGCTCCATCGGTGTATAATTCCCATTTCTCCGCTGGTTCTGAATTGGGAGTTGTGATATGTGCCTGTTGGCACTCAGTGATGCTTTCGGCAGGGACTTCCGCGGCGAAGTCTGCGAGGATCTGCCCTTTGAAGGATGTTCTTGACTTATACTCGATCGTGTGTTCTCCCAGCTCAATGGCCCACTTAGCCAATCGTCCCGACAACTCTGGCTTGCGCAAGATGTCATTTATGCGAAAGTCTGTTAGGACGATAATGGGGTGTCCTTGGAAGTATCTTCGCAATCTCCTTGACGCGTGCACCAATGCCAGCACCAGCTTTTCCATCATTGAGTATCGAGTCTCTGGATCGAGCAGAGTTCTGCTGACGTAATATACTGGTGTTTGGACGCCTTTTCGATCAACCAAGAGAACAGCACCAATTGCCTTTTCCGTTACGGATAAATACAGTGTCAATGGCTCTTTCGGGAGTGGAGCTGTGAGAACAGGCAAATGACTCAAGCATTCTTTCATTTCTTTAAATGCGGCCTCGGCCTCGTTGGTCCACTTAAAGTTGGACTTCTTGAGGCAGCTTTTCAATGTACTTACGAAAGGGAATGACTTGGACGCATAGTTTGAGATGAAACGGTTTAAAGCCACTAAGCGCCCCATGAGTGTCTGGACTTCCCGGATAGAAGATGGAGACGGCATACGCTCGATTGCTTGCACTTTGTCTGGGTTTGCGCGGAAACCATCTTTGGTTACAATCACTCCCAGGAACTTGCCCTCCTCCATTCCGAAAGAGCACTTGCTCGGATTGATCTTCATTCGCACTGCGCGGAGCTGATCAAAGGTCTTCTGGATGTCCAACAACATTTGGTCCTCTTCTGTACTTTTTATGACCAAATCATCCACGTAAACTTCGAGATTGACCCCGATTTGTTTGTTGAACGCATTGTCCATTAAACGCTGATACGTGGCTCCCGCGTTCTTCAATCCAAATGGCATTTTGGTATAACAATAAGTTCCTGTATCTGTGCGGAAAGACGTTTTGTCCTCGTCTTCCTTAGCCATCTGGATTTGATGATACCCTTTATATGCGTCCAGAAAACACTTGAACCTGAACGGTGCCAGGGAGTCCACCTTTAAGTCAATCTCAGGGAGCGGGTAGCAGTCTTTTGGACATGCTTTGTTTAAGTCTTTGTAGTCCACACACATCCGCCAGCCTCTATTTGACTTTCCGACCATGACTGGGTTGGCGACCCAGGTTTGGTATCTTGTCTTCCGCAGGATGCCTGCAGCTAATAGCTCTTCCACTTGCTCATTCATGGCCTTTGTTTTCTCTGGCCCCATACTGCGCTTCTTCTGGACGACTGGTTCAACGGACTTATAGACGTTAAGCCTGTGCTCTGCTATGTGTCGCGGAACGCCCACCATGTCCGCGGGTTGAAATGCAAAGACGTCCATATTTTTAATTAGCAGTTGCTTCAAGTGCGTACGTATGGTGTCAGAGATTACTGGGCCTATGACAACCGTCTGATCTGGGAATTTAGGGTTAATAACCCATTTTTCCGGATCAGTACGGTCCGCTGGCTTCATTATCTTGGGAGGTTTGCATGTGTCTGTTGCGTGGCAATTTTTGTTTCCGCGTATGAAAGCCACCCCTCCTCGCGTCGGAAAGTCGACCATCTGGTGTGGTGTGGACGCATTGCAATTGAACTTAGCCAAACCTTCTCTCCCTATGAGAACGTCATGTGATGAAGTCACTGGCAATACCATGAAGTCACATGTCTCCGTGCGGGAGAGTTGTCCGTCTGTCCATGTGACAGGGAGTGTGAGTATACCCAACGGAATGATCACTTCATGGATGAATCCTGATATTGGCTCTGTGGTCGGAACAAGCTTCTCTTTGTCTTCGGCATCTAACTGATCGAAGCACTGCCGGTACATGATGTCGGTACTGCTGCCATTATCGAGGAACATATATCTTGTTCGATAATGTCCGATGATTCCCGTGATGATCAATGGTGTTGTAGCAGATGCTCCTACTTTAACGCGTGGCATGACGACCGGTGCCTCTTTCCAGGAATCATCATGTGCGATCGAGTAAGATCTTTTCTTCTGACCCCTGTGATGAGTCATGTAGCAGTTGTGACGACCCGAGCGCTGTGCGTAGTGCGCATTGAGGTTCTTTTTCTTCTTGTTGCTAGCATCCGCATCTCCTTGCGGGTCTCTGGACTTTTTCCTCACATTTTTTACTAAATGTGAGAGTTGGCCTGACTTGATTGCCTTCTCAATCTCCATCTTTAGACTATAACAATTGTCCGTCAGATGGCCGTAATCTTCGTGATACTCGCAATACTTTGACGTGTCCACGTTCTTCCGATCTTGACTTAGTTCCCTGGGCTTAGGGAACTGAATTTGTTCGGTTTTCAACACTTCCGAAGGTGTTTTGGACAGTGGGGTCCAATCGTAATTATTCTTGCTTGGCGGTTTCGGATCACGTGAGTGCTTGCTATTGAGGAATTGTCGCGCGTCTTGCCCCGAAGAGTATTTCCCTTCGTCCGCGGAACCCGAAATTCTTGACCATACCGATTGTTTTCCCTTGCCTCTATCATGCATGCTCGTACCCTGGTTGTTGTTATGATAGAGATTTTTCGAGCGTGTAAACGAGCGCTCTGACGACGCGTATGTCTTTGCTGCCTCTATTAGCTCATCCCATGCTTCAGGCACACCATCTTTCCCAGTCAAACATCTCATGAGATCATCGTGTCGCACTCCATGAATGAATGCGGCCCTGGTAAGTTCTTCACCACACCCCAATTGTAGGGCTTCCTTATTGTATCGGACGATATAATCTTCCAGGCTCTCGCTATCCTTCCGGGAGCATAACAGAATCTGAGCCTTGTCCTTCTTGTGTTTCCTCATATGGGAGAAGTGATTTTTGAATTTCTTTATCAGATCATCAAAGTCGACAAGACTTCCGACCGGTAAACTTTCATACCATACCCTTGCCGCACCTGTTAAGGTTTGAACAAACAGATGGCACCAAGCTTGAACCGGCCATGGTTTAGAACTACCTGCGCAATCGAATGCGTGTAGATGATCATCCGGATCACGCAAACCATCATATTTGCCGATCGTGTTCGGCAGCTTACATTCAACTGGCATAGGTGCCAGTGCAATTCTTGCGCAAAATTTGGATCTTTCCGCAAATGTTTTCGGGCGGTATGGCTTGTGTAGATCATCGTCTGGGTGAGGCTGGTTGCTAGCCACAGACTTGTTACGTGGCTTCCCAGTTGGGTCAGAATTGATCTCATTCTCAGACTCATAACCATCAGGTTCCCCGGTCAGGTTGACGTGGTCCTGAACGTGAGTAATCTTACCACGTTCTCCACCACGTACCGCCTGGCGGGGTTTAGCTGTATGACGAAAAGCAGGTTGTTCTTCGTTTTGAGAGTCGTCTTCAGCGTCAAAATTCAAGGTTTTTCTTGCTTCCAACCTAGCTTTTGCTATCAGTCTCTTCTGGTACTCTGCTATAGTCTTAGCATTTTCCTGAGCCAACCATTCTTCCAGATCTTCGACAGGCTCTTCTGTCGCTTTCTTTTGTGCTGCTACCGCCGACTTCCTTGGTGCAAACATTGGAAAGTTAGTGGTAGTCTGTCTCTGATTCACGTTCTTAGTCACCGTCGTTGGTCCGACTGTGTCTTGATTTGCCTGGACCCCATCGTCAACATTGGTGGGATCGGCACGTTGTTCGGTTCCAGAATCCATTTGCACTAGTTTGAAAGATTGGTAGACCGTAAGGGATGGCGCCAATGAAGAAACAAATAGCCTAACCTCCTTGTAAGGATGATAGTCTAGATGTAACCACAGGATTGATCCTTCACTAGCACTTCCTGGATTAGAGTAACCTGCAATAAAGATCAAGTGGGTAGGGAGACAACTACACAAGGTAGTAGTTTATAACAAAAACGGGGGTGAATGGGGATACTATCAAGTTTGATAGCTCTTAGGGTTAGCCAAAAGTGTCCTCTCTATTAGGGAGATGATCCCTTATATAGAGGTGGACGTATGCCACCATTACCCAAAACCCTAATCGTAATGGGCCAGGCCCGATTAGGGTTGTCTCCACTACCCAAGGATTATATTAGTAAATTAGTTAAGATACAGCAATAAATAAGGAAACATGGAACGATTACCGCTTTTACCGCTTACGCGCGCGGGCATCACTCCGTGATTGTAGGAGAGTCGTTGATACTTTGCTGATATCACTCCGCAGTGGTAGGAAAGCAGTTAATGCTTTAATATACGGAGTAACCTCTTTTGTGCGCGGGAAGCTCTCCCGCGGGGCTGAATTCCGGGTTTGGGCATGCTCTGCGCAGTTATGAGCACCCAATCCCATCAGGGATAATGAATTCAAGGTCAATATTGTTTCAAAACAAACGAATATGGTTTGTTCATTATTATTGAATGATTATAGTGATAATTATATCAAAATTTTCATCCTAAAATACACATACATTTTACTATATTTCAGCCATGCTGTTTCAGCAACATCAGTCATGTTGTTTCAGCAGCGACGCGCAGCAGGTACTCGCAGCAGCGACGCGCAGAAATATCTTTACAGAAATACCCTTTATATGCGCAGAAACTGTAAAAAAAACCTGTTCAACATATCGCCAATGTGTTTTAACTTAACTAAACTTTCAAAAAAGAAGCATGAACTATTATCCAAAACAAAAGTACCATCTCGATTACGTCAAACAAGAAAAAAAACAAATGTCATAAGTATTTCAGACCATAAAATAAACGTAAAAAAACAGTTAATAAGGTTTCATAAACTAAACACTGTTTAAACGCATATATACATCTAACATGTAAGACCTCTTGTTTAGATTAGTGAATATAGCTTACAACTGCAAAAGGCTGAGATGATTGATCTCATTGAATAAAAAATATGGTATATAGAGACAAATACAAAGAGAGAATAAGGAAACTGATAATCCTAAAACTATGGAAAGATAATCACATTATCACAATAATTACAAATTGATAATTACGAATTTACAGCTGCGAATTTGACTAACTGACAGCTAACAATAGCAATGCTTGGCCCCCTTTTGCCGAGTATACATTAGAAATCCAATCAACGCTTGTGGCTTACTATAAAGCGAACCCGAAGTCAAATCCCTAACACATAAAAGCAAAGGTCTAATATATATAAAATACAGGGCTGAAAAAATAACCTAAAATGAGTATCACAAAACAATGTAAGACAACCTAAAACGATTAACACAAAAGTATAATGAATCCCAATATATTTAACCCTAACAAACAACTATTTTCGGATATTATTTTACAATATAACATATAAACTCATCAGTCACCAGAAGTTGAAGCCAACTTTTTTAAATAAGTATATCAAGCATTGTGATATACTCACACCCCAAATCAACTAATCTATACAGAATTAGTGTATCCAAATCGTAGATTAATATAATATATAAACTGTAAAGGTAAAAGGGTCCACATCAAATTCAGAACCCTAAAAAAAATATACAAAATAACTTTCGGATTAAACGCATTGTTAAGAACAATATATAAACCCTAAAAAAACAATAAGTTTCGGATCCGTAAAATGATATTATGAAACGCCATTGTTAATCTTTGAAAACCCACCATTGTTCTATGATGAAACCAATTGTTAGGAACCCTAAAACAGATACGATGTAAGAGACACCAAAAAAACAGATGCGGCGCAGGAGAGAGAGGCGCAATAAAGAGATGAAACAAATAGAACAACCGATTTGTTACATACCTTAGATTCGATGAGATTGCAGAGAAGAAGTGTGTTTGGAGAGGAAGATAGGAGCGGCGCATAGAGAGATGAAAAAAAAAAAGAACAAACAATTTATATTAGGAGGGTCTCAGATGTATTAGATGGGTTAAATGGAGCTCCATATTTGAGTTGGAGCCTAGGTGGACATCTTAGAAATGGCTCATTCGACCCGAGATGTATTGATTTATTATATAGATAGAATAGAATAGACTAGTTTATACCCCGGGAGCGTCCCGGGGTTGAAGTAGAAGATTATATCACTTCAGTGTCAAATTCAAGTTATTGATCATTGCTTCAAACAGAACAATTACCTCTGGTTTTCATAAATCCAATTTATGCATCATGTAGCTTCAACTAATGGTTATCATGACAACTTACTTAGCCCCAAAATATTTCATTATTAAACCTACATTAATTGAAGTTATGATATGTAATCAATCAGTTTGGAATGGCAAAACTCTACAAAAATTTGACATGCATTATATTACTAATTCATGAACCTTTTTTAGAAATGTTAAGCAATTTCTGCACATTTGCATTAAATTAAATACGAAAGACTCGACTTACCCTCATCTTGATCATGTTAGTCTGCTTCAGAGCTCTCAAGTCTACGATAGCAGTCATCGATTATGGTCAAAGGTGTTAACAGTTGACCTAGAAACAACTTTGACTTCAAATCAGTTTTTTGATGATCTACCATTGAAGGTTTCTCTAGACTTTGATCTGCTCCAGTGACCTGAATCATCATAAATACATACCCATGTTGATCTTCTACAAAATACTATTAACTATTAGATGTATACCAACAGAACAGAGAAAACAGTTTTCGGCAATGGTCCAAGAATAATCTCTTCACCAAATAAACTAAAATCCTCGACTAAATCAACCCAATCAAAATAATAAATAATTCCCTATATGTTAATTAGTTAGATGGTAATCGTCAAAAGTAAAGTAAATCAACATCTACCCGGTAATCATCCAAAGCAAAGCAAAGTAAATCAACATCTAAATCACATTCCCATATATGTTAATAAGTTACTTGGTAATTGTCGAAAGGAAAGTAAATAAACATCTAAAACAATAACTAAAAAACAAATCACAATACCTGGCAATCATCAAATGATAAACCGTCTAACCGCATTATTTGTTGTAGTCTTTCTTCACCCGCTCAAACATATTAAAAACCAATGTTCATACATGGCGAACAAAATCAGTTGGTGCAGCTCCAGTTTCCTAGAAAACGAAGCTAAAAGTTAATGTTCATACTTGGATTACAGAAGCGGAACTCAACAGTTCCATCCATAGTTCGTACAAAATTAGTTGATGCTCAACGATGAGTTGATGGTCATACCTGTTTCTCAATCGATTAATTTTGAAACGTATCCTGGACAATACGTGCTTTAAAATTAATCCGTCGTATTTTGTTAAATAAAAATAAATATTATTTAAAAACAAACTACCACCTCGATTTCTACCTTGTGTGGCTCTACCGTTACTTGAGTTGAAACATCAAACATCACGGGTTGTACTTGCTGAAGCCCAACTGGTGCTTCATCTAAAAATGGTTGGCGCTACGGTCATTGAATTTTGAGACACTTCTGAACAGTGGGCTGCCATTCTGTAATACACAATAGCATACCCATAAACCAAAAGAGAACAGAATTAAAGGTTGACATTCAAACCTAAACCTTAAAAGATTCATTGGATGACTAATAATCAGGTTTTGGGTTGTCATATCTAAACATGTTTAATAAACATGTCGTGTTTGGGTTAACCCTTTTAGTTAACAGGCGTGTTCGGAATAAGATGCATATAAAAGAACACATAACACAGCAAAGATAAAAGGCTTAACCGAAAAACAAAATCTACTAAACTCATTTAAATAGTAAAAACTCTACAGCATAAAACAACTTAAAAATAACCTTTTTATATTCATCAACTTTGTTCCCACACCAATTTAATAAACAAACAACACTTTACAGCTTAATCAACCAGATTTAATAAACTATAGAGCAAAAAAAAAAAAAAAAAAATTAGCACTTTATAACTACACATTAACAAAGAAAACTATAAAGTGTTACAAACAATTAAACACAGTACCTGCTTTATAAGAGACGATCACCGAATTCGATTCGAACGCTGCATATCACTAAGAGACCTATGGGACAAAAAGGTTGAAACATTGAAGTTCAGATCACATGTAATTCACTATATTTACATATTTGGCACAAACTCACTGACAATATTTTATAAAATTCCTTCAATGAAATAGCTCCGACCAATGTACCGGAACAGAGCTTCATTTCCGGCAAACCACCGGTCAGTCGATAATAATCACCGGAGGCCTCCAGCACCCGCTGTCACAACATCGCTATAGAACGGTCACATAAAAAAGATGAAAACAACTACAACCGTCACGAGATCGTCACTCTCATGGGTAAACTCAAGACGATTTCTCCCTCTATGGCAGTTCTCCTCCTCAATAAATATCTTAATCCTCTCACCGTCGTCGAGATCTGGATATTAGGGATTTTCACATATATTAAAATCCTTTGTTCAGACCTCTGTAATATATACATATATGAAACGTATACCTTCGGTGGTGATAATCGTAGATGGCAAAGAAGAGGAGAAGATGTAGATGGATGGAACTGTTACGGATCAAATGTTATCAGGGACTGAAAGTGACAATTAATAATAGTTGTTATGTAATAATAGAGTCCTGTCCAGGGGAGTCAAGTGTCAATAAGTCATAGTTGAAGGAGTCTTATTGTATAAAGTTAGTTAGCTCTTGAATGTTACTTAGTAACCGTTGATCATTGTATTCAGCTATAAAGCTAAATGGTAGTTGATAATAAAACGGTTATGTGATTGTTGAGCTTATCTTCTTCTTTGTGTTCTTGCTTATTCTTTCACATCTTAACATTGGTATCAGAGCGCCGATCTTGGCACTCCGACCACCGGCATCCATCGTTATCCGTCGTCCGCCACCGTCTTCTCCGACCAACTGTTCTTATTCCATCCGAATTTTTTTGGAATTTCTTTTCTTTTCGTCCGGGAATCGATCAATTGTGATCATTCCATTCCATTGAATAATCAATTTGTGATTATTCAGTTCGTGGATCGGTCAATTAGTGACTTGTCCATTCCATTACGAAGTTTGAATTCTGTATTCTTTTCAGCGAGATCTTAAATTTTTGTTCTATTCTGAGTCAATCATGACTACCCGGAGCAGATTTGAAACAGAAAAATCTGCTATTGAAAAAACGGTGGAAGATCATTCGATCTCATTGTTAAAGATTGATGCGTTCATGCAAAAATATGAGTCAACCTTTGCCAATCTTAATGCTAGTGTTCAAGCATTATTAGAGAAATTACAACCTTTGCCAATCTTAATGTATCCCATCTGCCATTACTACCAACACCCCCTCAAAACAAAAGACTATCTAACACTAAACAGTTATCTAGTAAAGAAATAGAGGCAAAAAGAGCAAAAGGAGAATGCTTCTGGTGCACAGAAAAATTTACACCAGCACATAAGTGTGCAAACAAACAACTGTTTGTTCTTGAGATATCTGGTTCTGAAGAAATAGAGGAGGAAGGTTCATTGTCAGAAGATGATGAAATTGTATTGACAAAAGACTGGAAAGAACCTCAGATTTCTATTCATGCATTAACAGGTATGATTTCTTTTTCAACAATGAAGGTTATTGGGACCATTGGGAATAAAAAGCTAAGAATCTTGATTGATTCTGGATCTACACATAATTTTGTGAATCTGTTGATTGCATTAAAGTTGAAATGTGCCTTGAAGGGTATTAAGGGAATTTCAGTGGGAGTGGCTAATGGATCAGAAATTGACTGTGCAAATTTCTGTCCAAACTTCCAATGGTACATGCAAGGTATGTGGTTTACAGCTGATGTTCTGGCTATACCACTTGACAATTATGACATGGTACTAGGAATCCAATGGTTGCTAACCTTGGGTCCTATTATTTGGAATTTTGAGGATCTAACTATGGAATTTTCTATTGATGGAAATCCTTGCAAACTGAAAGGCATTGATAGTAACAACAAGATGTCACTTTGCTCTGCTAACTTTTTAGATGTATTGTTAAGTCAACAAGATAAGTTAGTAGAAGCTCATTTGTTGAGTATGCAAGTTCAGACCCCACAGTCTGAATATCAACATCAAGCTAAGGTGAATGGAGAGTCTTTGAATGAAAAGATGGAGGAGATGTTAGTTGAGTTTGAGGATGTGTTTCAGACACCAACTACTTTGCCTCCCAAAAGGCAGTTTGACCATAAGATTCCCTTGAAAGATGAAACTCAGGTAGTCAATCTTAAGCCCTATAGATATCCATCTACTCAAAAAGATGTCATTGAGAAACTCACAAAAGAGTTAATGGATACTGGTGTCATAAGGGACAGTTGCAGCCCTTTTGCTGCTCCTGTGGTACTTGTTAAAAAGAAAGATGGGTCTTGGAGGTTTTGCATAAACTATAGAAGGCTGAATGATGCAACAATTAAAAACAGTTTCCCAATTCCATTGGTGGAAGAACTGTTTGATGAATTAGGGGCTGCAATGGTGTTTTCAAAGTTGGATCTTAGATCTGGCTATCACCAAATCAGAATGGAAGATCAAGACATTCACAAAACAGCTTTCAGGACTCATGAAGGGCTGTTTGAGTTTGTTGTGATGCCCTTTGGTCTTACAAATGCACATACTACCTTTCAAGCCCTTATGAACCATGTGTTTAAAGAATACTTGAGAAAATTTGTCCTAGTATTCTTTGATGATATTCTGGTTTACAGCAGCTCTTGGGATCTTCACTTACAACATGTGAGGGTAGTTTTGGAAATTTTAAGGAAGCAACAGCTTTATGCTAAGAAATCAAAGTGTAATTTTGGAGGAGATTTTGTAGAATATTTGGGACACATTATTTCAAACAAAGGTGTGTCTACTGATCCCAATAAAATTCAGGCAATCAAGGAGTGGCCAATGCCTAGTGATGTTAAGCAGTTAAGAGGGTTTCTAGGCCTCACAGGGTACTACAGAAGGTTCATCAGGAATTATGGGTTGTTGGCAAAGCCTCTTACTAATTTGCTGATGAAAGATGCATTTATATGGAATGACTTGGCTACTCAAGCATTTCATCAGTTGAAAGAGGTAATGGTTTCTCCTCCTGTACTTGCTTTACCAGATATTAAGAAACCATTTATTGTAGAGACTGATGCTTCAGGGAAGGGTATAGGGGCAGTGTTAATGCAAGAGGGCCATCCAATTGCTTTTATAAGCAAGGCTCTTTCCCCTAGACAACAAGCTCTATCAGTGTATGAGAGAGAGCTATTGGCTATAATATTTGCAGTTAAGTATTGGCACCATTACTTAACTGTGGGTCATTTTGTTTTGAAAACTGATCAAAAAAGCCTAAAGCATCTTTTAGAACAGAAAATAACTACACCTTTACAACAAGTGTGGTTAGCCAAACTCATGGGGTATGACTTTGAAATAGTGTATAAACAAGGATCTGAAAACAGTGTAGCAGATGCTCTTTCAAGGGTGGAGTCACCTTCTCTTATGAGCATTACAATGAATACTTTTGATCCAAATCTCTGGGAAAGAATTAAGAATTCTTGGATCAATGATGAAAAGTTGAAAGAGATTAAGGAAAAACTAACAAGTGGACAAGTTGTTGATAAGTATGAATGGAAGGGAGATGCACTCTTTAAGAAGGGAAAAATTATTGTTGGAAAAGATGATGTTTTGCAAGAAGACATTATCAGAATATGTCATTTAGATGTTACTAGTGGCCATTCATGGGTTCATGCTACCACTCAAAGGGTACAAACCTTGTTTAGATGGAAGGGGTTACATAGACAAGTCATAAATTTTATCAGACAATGTGGAGTGTGTCAAAGGGCAAAGACTGAAACTGTATCATCTCCTGGCCTGTTACAACCACTGCCAATTCCTGATCATGTGTTTTCCAGCATTTCAATGGATTTTATCAATGGGCTACCCAAGTCTCATGGTAAAGATTCCATCTCTGTAGTGGTTGGCAGACTTACTAAATACAGCCACTTTATGGCTTTGTCACACCCTTATTCAGCAGCTCAAGTTGCTCAGGTTTTCATGGACAATATCTTCAAATTGCATGGCTAGCCAGATTCTATAGTGTCAGATAGGGATCCAGTATTCTTAAGCCAGTTCTGGAAAGAATTTACTGCCCTACATGGAGTGGAATTGGCCTTATCTACTGCCCATCACCCTCAGACAGATGGACAAACAGAGATTGTCAACAAATGCTTGGAATCTTATCTCAGATGCATGGTAATGGATAAACCATCTGAGTGGGCCAAATGGTTGTCATTGGCAGAATTCTGGTATAATTCAAACTTTCACACTTCACTGGGAATTAGTCATTTCCAAGCTTTATATGGATATCCTCATCCATTGTTTGTTCCTTACATTCCCAAAGATGCAAGAGTAGCTGCTGTGGATGAAGTGTTAACCAGCAGAGAAGAAACCATCAGATTGCTGAAGTTTTCATTAGTCAGAGCTCAAAATAGAATGAAGCAGTTTGCAGATCTCAGAAGGACTGATAGAGAATTTAAGGTGGGAGATTTTGTATATGTAAAGCTGCATCCTTATGGTCAGAACACCTTAAGAGCAAACCAGTACAATAAGCTAGGACCTAAGTATTTTGGTCCCTTCTTGATTGTAGAAAGAATTGGGCAAGTGGCTTACAAGTTGGATCTTCCCAACTCTGCACAGATACATCCAGTTTTTCATGTGTCATTGTTAAAGATAGCACGAGGAGACAATAATCAGATCATTCCTATACCTCAGGGTCCTAGATTTCAGTACAAACCATTACAAGCTTTACAAAGAAGAATGGTTCAGAGGGGTCATAGAGCATCAGCAGAAGTTTTAGTACAATGGGACAAGTTGCCAATTACTGAAAGCACTTGGGAGAATTTGGAAGACTTACAGATTCGTTTTCCAGATTTTAAGATTGATATTTGAGGACAAAAATTGTTTGAGAGGGAGGTATTTTTATGGATCAAATGTTATCAGGGACTGAAAGTGACAATTAATAATAGTTGTTATGTAATAATAGAGTCCAGGGGAGTCAAGTGTCAATAAGTCATAGTTGAAGGAGTCTTATTGTATAAAGTTAGTTAGCTCTTGAATGTTAGTTAGTAACCGTTGATCATTGTATTCAGCTATAAAGCTAAATGGTAGTTGATAATAAAACGGTTATGTGATTGTTGAGCTTATCTTCTTCTCTGTGTTCTTGCTTATTCTTTCACATCTTAACAGGAACAGTGGAGAGACATGAGAAGATGAAACCCTAGCAGGAGGAATGATGGAAAAGGTAGAGGCTGTAGAAGAGGCAGAAAAGAGTACGTAGGGTTTTGATGTTCGATGTTTGAAGGAGAAGATGAGTAGATGTTTTTTTTTCTTTTTTCTTTTATAACTTAAATACCAATTGCCATATGGGATGACACATGGCACATTCAAATAGGAGAATGCCTCTTTGAGTGCCATGTCATCAAAATTGCTTTGGTTTATTATATGTATAGATTCAATTACTAGCTTACTGCCCGGGAGCGTCCCGGGGTGAAATTTATAATATTGAAGTAATTTTTAAAAAATGAAATATAATTGCACTGAAATGCAATGTTGTGGTCAAATTGTGTTACGTATAGGATCTCGAGTAGTGTGTGGTGGTTTGAACATATGGTTTAGCTAGAAAGGGCTCTTGTACTCTCTTTCAGCACATGATAATTGTTGAATAAATATTTGGCATAGATAGATATCAATCTCCTTGCTTTATTCTAAATCTCTTCTCGAAGTTCATGACCTCTCTTGGGTATTGAGTTGAGAAATATACATGGTTAATTTGGTGATAGGTTTAAGATGTACGATAGTGCCTCCATTGATGATTATAATAGTGCATCGAACCCATTACTAAGGTAATTCCAACTATGGAGGCCTGGTTCAATATTGTAATGAGTTATGATTGTGCAACTACATTCTCGAATTACAATGGTGAGTCTAACCCACTACAATGACCCATCCAAGTTACGCATATTGCGGCCAAACCCACACATACTTTAAACTTGCACATGTATGCATGTCACCTAATTTGTTTTTAAGATTCTATAATGAGAACTCAATTTCGATTTAACCGAACACTATAAATATACAACTTTCTTGACAAAATGCTAATCTAATGTCGAAAACAAAACAAATTGCTAACCTAATGTCTCCCTACTCTCAAAGCATTTCCTTTTACATACTGTTTTAGTTGCGGTATTTCACCAATTGATCCACTACACGAACTTACCCAATTAAACATTTTATCCATCGATAGAATCCAAACGGCCATGCCTATATATGACAACAATCTAAGACGGTATTCTTTAATTGCCATGACAACGTGGAGTTTAGGCCATAAGTGATATCCAAGCGCGAGAAGAATTACACATACTCTTAGGTACGGTTCTTGTCTAGCTCGACGCAATTGGTTTGCATATTAGCTTCAACTACCGTGGTGATTTGTTTGACTGGTTACAGTACACTTTTCACACCAAACAGAAACCAACAAACCCCCTGCTCTAAATGCGTGAGGTATTAGATTACAATACCTCAAAATTCTCAGATATATTGTCTAATATCACACGTCAAACGTGACACGAAAAAACAAATACATAAAACGACATGATTAAAAATGGGCCTTCCGTTTGCGGGCAGTATATTTTGAGTCCGGAGGCACGACGTTTCCTTTGCTCCTCATCTTCTCCTCTTTCTTCAATACCCATGATCTCGTTTTACCTCTTTCTTCGTTATTTTTTGCTTTTTTTTTTTTTTGGCCTGTTCCTATCTGAAATACTCACCTGCACAAGTGAGAAAAAAGACTCAACAAAACGACATAATTTGGTGTATCTATAGTCGACTTGAAAAGATATTGACGCATATCAACCTCCAAAAATAATTGTATTAAAACTTACCGTTTGGTTCTCCTCATCGCCACTACTGTCATCATCTGAACTATTGTTACTATCTTCACCTTTGGCACTTGGTGCAGCGGTGCTCATTGAAGGCGGTCCACAAGTAAGCACAAGGTACTCTTTTCGTTTCTTTGAGCTGTTAAAGATTATTGCAAATTGTCCACCGAATGAGTTTCAAAGATAAACACAAAAACCTAAAATTTATTTATACATTGAAATTATATATCCTACGACTAACATGGACGGGAAGTAAGCTCCTTCGATGTATGGTTTTCTTTTTATTAGAGGTTGTGATTACCATCTAACCAATAGCCAAGAGATCGGGGCGAAACAGACTAATACCGAAAATTGAAGTTATCGCAGCTTCTTCCTTGGTCATACCCTCCTTCCATGCTTGATCAAAGAACCCATATAAGTAACTGGAGCCAGATCCTGCAAAACATTAACCATTGTGCTGATCCAAATTTTGCTGAGCCAAAACCTCATAATGGCTGGAATTGAAACTTATGTGCAGGCTTATAAATCAAAGGTGCAAATTCCAAAATATTAATGGGTAGCCAGATAGATCAGGCCATCAACGTTATATTTGTTTATAAATGAAAGGGGATTGAACGATCAAACATGTTAGAGAAGAACTGAAAAACCTCCCAATTCATTTTGTTTCAAAAATTGTAAACTTGCAATACTATAGTTTTCTAATAATAATTAACATGCTTTTTTAATTATGAAGTTCAAGAAAAAAAAAAGCAAAGGTGTTTGCAGGTTAACCACTCAACACAACCCAACACTTAACCAACACCCATTTTGATCCATACTAAAAAGTTACTCAGGCTATGTGTACTCGAGCGTGATTCAGGGCGTGAAAACTAACATAGCGCCCCCAACACCACTACAGGGGGGCGCTATGTGCTAAAAAGAGGTCAAGGCGTTATCGTTTTAGCGCCGGACATCACAAACATCACCCGATCATCTTTCGGCACCTCAGCCTCTCTCTCCTACTTTCTCATCTTCTTATTTTTTTATTATTTTTTTATTTAAAAATTAATATATAAACAAATTCGCGCCCCCACTACACCCCCCATTTTGAATTAAAGCCCCATGCTGACTCAGCCGCCACGTGGACCAATCACTGAGGGAGGCCTTAAATTTTTTCCGCCCCACTACACATGGTCTCATTCTGATCCGTTACACAACCCACGTATGTTCTGCCACCTTCAATAACTACGTAAAATCATAAATTAGCTTCTCTTCTCTCATCTTATCTTCACCTCACACATAAGATAATTGTTTTTGGTATTTTATTATTAACATACGTAGTGTTAACTCTAATACTATTATTATTTGTTGAACCAACGTGACACCTATGAGACACGCCAAAAAGCATAATTGAGACTACCAAATGAGATAAAGCATATACGATTACAATTTGATAAACATGGTTTAACCATTTCAAAGGCTTTTTAGGGTTTCTAACCTCCACCGTTTAATGCCTAAAGACACACCAAATAACCTAGGATTAATCAACTCAGCTGCTGTTGCTTCTACACCATTACCATTACCTCCACCAGTTGAATTACCTATACACTCCTCTGCTAACCGCTTCAGCGGTAACAGATCTAGCGGTTCCATCACCTTTCTCTCCATCCAAACCTCCTAAAGTGAGTTAAATCAGCCGTTTCGGCCCAGCTTAGAAGTGAACTGGTTCACCCTATGGTTAGGAAAACTGGTTTTCAATCTGGTTTACGGTTTGGAACCGGTGGCCACAACCCATCAGGCGAATTTCTTCAAAATTAATAAACAATATATGTAACTGTCTAATCAAGTATTCGTCAACATATTAATCCAAGAAACACATCCATTCAAGTATTCAACAACATATGAACAAAAGAACTCACCTTGAGCTACAGGGGTACCAAACGAAGCATCTGGGGCCTCCTCAGCCTTCCCGACACAACCATCTTTTCAAATTACAACTGCTAGCAGCATCTTGATTACAATTGTCCACAACAGGGGGTTGTGAGGGGTGTTGAAGGGTTGGTTTGTCTGATGTGTCTCCGTTATCAACCTAAGAAGATAATATTGATCGCCATAAGATACTTGACACATATCTATCAAAATTCATCAAAAGCCAAAAAAGAAGTATAAGGCTAATCATAAAGATTGTGATCAAAATCAACTAAATGAACATAATTATTACCACAGCTGGCTAACCAAACCCGAGCTCAAGATGACCTCCAATCTCCTGTGCAGCAGATTGCAAAGTGCATGCATCCTGTAACTGCACCGGTTTTTGACCATTAGATGAACTCTTGGGGTCACCTGAATCGCTTTAAAGAGACGCATCACACACGTCATTATCGAAGCGGTTCACAAATATGGAAGGCTCAACACAGGTCGAACGCTACCATAGACAGCCATAAAGCCGTCGGCAACAGCAAGTAGAAAGTCGCCAATGTGTACTTTTTAATGCCCAAAACCTCTAAAATCATTTTATTTAAAGAAGTAGATTATTTATGGAATCATATTTGACACACTGATAACTAATTATCTATTAAAAGGTTGCAAAACTTTTCACACAAAGTGTTTTCGGTACCTATACCAAAATTACACGTTTTGACCCGCTACTCAACCCAACCGGAATGCCTATTGTGCCACCTCTATCATGCATACAGCCCAATGAGATATTATTTTTATTTTAAAATTTTGTAAAATATGATAAAGATACCTTTGGAACGCGTATTTGCTGGTCCGTGGTCAATTGATCTCAAAGATTCTTTCGGATTTCCTTCTGAAGATCTACGATTTCCAGATGAAAAAACATTATTATCTGGTTTTGGTCTGATACTGGTATATCTAGAAGAAACTTCCATGTCTTTTGATGCATCTCTTTTAACTTCGGCATCCATGGAAAACCCATATGTAGACCTTAAAGGTGACCTCTTAGGAAGAGGTGGGCTTCCATGAAGAGCATTTGAATCATCATCACGACTAAATGGTAGAGTATCTTCTTGGTTATTTTCTTCTTTCTTAAAAGTTGTGCTTGTAGGATATGAAAACCCATCGGTTGTTCTACGCGACCTCCTATCTCTGCAGATACCAGAACGTTATTTAATTATTTAGCATGCAGTATAATGCATTTATACATGGAAGAAGTACTTCTGCTTATAAGTTACCTTAACAATCCATCAGGTTTAGTTTGGGTGATGAAAGGGTGTGTGAAAATGTGACAACCGGCAAATTTCGTACAACGATTAACGTGAAGCTAATCATGTTTTAGAAATAATTAACATGGTTTAAGGTTAATTATGGTTAGTTGAGCTAATATGAGTCCTACGATGTCCTTTTGAAAGTTCGTTGAAGTCTTGATGCCTTTAAAGAAAGACTTCGCGTGTTTAACGTAACGAACTGACATCAGCAAAAATTTGTCAAACTGGAATAACATAAGCTTATTCTATGAGAATACGACACGTATTTACTATCGATGCGAACGGATGTGAACTCGGCGTGGTAAACGGCCAAAAACGCAGCGTTTAGGAGAAGCGGAGAGGAACTGACGTGGGATTCGAACGTCGAAACGCGTGGCTTTAACCGTTACCGAACTTCCGGAATAATTATTTATTATAAATAATGTTATCGGTTGAATTTCGAAAGTTATCGGATCATTTAAATGAAGGATAACACAACCGAACCGATTAACGCGATTTTAACGCGTGTGCCGTCTTCACGCGTCGGGTGACGAAAATAATTATTGAATTGCTCGGTCTGGTGTTATTTATGACTACGAACAAAAACCGAGTCCAGAAGCGATAACGGGTTAAAACGGAGCAGTTGGTACGCGACGTTGGGCTTGAAGCCCAATCCAAAAGCCCACCTATAAAAGCCCAAAACCACTCCAATCTTCCTCATTTCCCCACACCACTTTCTCTCTCTAACACCAAACTCTCTCAACTCTCTCTCTCTCTAGATTTCCGGCGACCGGAGGAGGCCGGCCGGCGGCGTTCCGGCGGCCGTCCGGCGGCTTCCGGCGGCCGTCCGGCGACTTTCCGGCGGTCCTCCGGCGACCTTTTCCGGCGCGTGACACCCCCACCCCCACTAATTTCGACGCCCCGAACGCGATGGTGAAGGCCGTTTTCCCTAAAACGAAGCGGTTTGAACTTTGGTACCATTCCGGCGACTTTTCCGGTAAGCTCGTTTTTTAGTTTTCTTTGTACAAACGTTTAGATCGGGTCTTTGGGGGACTCCTCGCAAGTTTTCACGGAATTTCGTTCTCCGGCCATATTCCGGCGAGTTGTTTCCGGCTATTTGCGAGTTCAGGAAGGGCCGGAGTGGGTTTGGTTGGGTTCCGGTGGCGCGCAGGAGGTCAGAACGGGGGTGCGAGGTGGCGTTGGATGGTGGTAGTGTCCAGCGGCCGCAGGTCCGGCCACGGTGGTGGTGTCCGGCGGCCGCAGGTCCGGTCAGCTGTGGGTTCGGGACTCGGGGCTCGGGTCAAGGTTGTGTCCTCGGGTCAGATCTGGTGCGGGTTCACGTTAATGGTCCGGGTTTTGTTCGGGTCTCGTCAGATCTAGTCAACCCCCGGTCAAACGGGTCAGATCTGGTAATATTTGCTTACGGGTCAGATTTCGAGCTCGGTTAAACACGAGTCAACTCCGGTCAAACTTTGGCTCGGTCAACGCGTCGTTCGAGACGTGTCAAGTCACGCACGCGCATATCGGTATAATTTAATCGTGTTTATTTTTCGTTACATTTATAAAGCATATTATAAATATAACATGAAAGAAGTTTTAACTCGCGAGAACGAACCGATAAAAATACTAACGAAAAGTATTATGAGATAATATTTGTATATTAGTCGTGACTTGCATTGTTGTTGGACTAAATTGATGGACTATACGTATATATATATAGTTATATAAACAGTATGATTTATATAATAATCACAACGTATAAAGTCTCGTGGATTAGAAATGCGGATAAATATAATGTCGTCTTTGTTTAGGTGTTGATTTTGGGAAATTGTAGACAACTTGTGTTGTCTGATTTATACAAAAACAGAGGAAACTCTGCCGAAATTTATAAAATCCGAAGTACAACGAAGTTAATATTGTTGTGTATGCTTTCACAAATAAACTTTCCAAGTGTTTAAACAAATGGTCTTGTTCAAAGTTGTGACGTTTTCGACAAATAGTTAATTACAACCATAAAGGTCAACATCGAACAATATTTGCAAAACAAATATATAGTTTTGTCGAGCGTTAATTGTGTCAACTTCAATGGTGTTTGGTAACCAAAACGTTGTCAAAAATACGGATTCGGAATACGTAAACGCCTAACTTATTTGGGAAAGATTATTTGAAAGTAATGCTTCGAAACACTTAAAAACACTCGGATTTTGGGAAGCGAAATAACAAACGCTATTAGTCAATTTTAATAATTATACTTATGTTTCTTCAAAGTATATTGCCCAAAAATAATAATACAAGGCAACTACATTTATCCGATTTACGAGACAAGCTATTACTCGGGATGAGTTATGCGTTTCGTAGTAGTAGTCCAACATGGTTTACACACGAATAGTAACAGGTGCGCGACTTGGGTACTATGTCGTATGTGAACTCATGAAATATGATAAGTCACGATCGGTTCGTCGAGTTAAAACACTTAAGGACTCGGGTTAGTACACACGAGTCAAGATAGTTGAGTAAACTATCTTTTAACCGGAAAAATAAGCTAGATTTATATATGATAGACTTTAAGGTGTCCTTTATTGGTAATTAGGGCACGAGGGAGTCGGTCAAAGCTTTGGATTTTATTTGCTAGCTAAGCATGGAATTTAAGGTGAGTTTCACGGCCCCATTTTACTGTTTTAACTGGGGGAAAGATATGTTTGTCAAAAGTTATCACATATTGAAATGTTTTCAAAGGTTAAAATGTGGTAAGTGGCATGATGAGTACTTGAGTTTTTGGTCGCCACTCGGGGTTGGGTCCTCGCTACTGTAACCATTAATTCAGGTAAATGAAACCAAAGGAATATTTGGATAGTACTATTGGTGCCTGACGAGGCCCACCTCTGGTTGATAGCGTCAACCCGGTAAAGACAAGAGGTGCACGTATTCTGAACTTAAGTCGTTGGATTCCGAGAAACGACTTGGAGCGGGGCATATTTATTAGTCTTGGTTTGGTTATGGGACTCAGGGGATTGCTTATCATCATAGTTTGTAGGAGCTAGCTACTCCATACAAAGGCCACAAAATGTGCTGGATTGCACAGGATGTAAAAATGTGCTGGATTTGCACAGGACGTAAAAATGTGCTGGATTTGCACAGGATGTAAAAATGTCGTATTTACGAAACTAAAACCTGTGAACTCACCAATATTTTATATATTGACGTCTTTTTAAACATATCTTTCAGGTAACTAAGTGCTGAACAGGTATGCGGCTAGTACGGTGGAATTTGGGATGTCGGACACTGGTTGGGGGTTTCATCTATTGTTACCATCGGGTTGGGACATAAACGGAAACACCCCACTTTAAAACTTAATGTTTGTGGTTTTAAGTAATGTTTGAAACCAGGTACTCCTTCCCGACGTCTTAATATAATGATCTTTTCTAATTAAATATAGTTTGTGTTAATTTTGACTTTGATATGCTTTCGAGCGTCGCGCCACGTGTTTCCGCCATTGGCGTGGTGTGACAGAAAAACTCCTCAAAAGTCAATCGTTCAACTGTGCATCAAAGTAATCAAATTCATAAATAAGTTAACAGGGATTTGAGTTCTCAAGCCATCATGAATTGACCATAAGTAAGATGGCTATTTTATGTTGTAGTTTAGCAATTTCCTTCTTTGAATTATCTTATACGACGGGGTAGACTTGTTTCATCCTGTATTCTAGCAATATCTTTTACATTATTCACCATATAATCTATTTCATGAATTATATCAAAGGGTAGACTTGTCAGACTCTGTATATTAGAAATTAACTTATTAATAGCAGATCGACTAAATTACTCACAAAACTATCATTTAAAGACCATTCCAATAATTCACAAAAAACAAATTTAAGTCTGATTGAATCAACACTTATTATGAATAAAATTTGATGCAACGAAAATCAAGCAGAAACATTAAATTAAAAAATTCAAACATTATTTATAAGAAAATAAAGTGTGTAGTAACATAAATTTCCACAGCACACATCTATAAGATCAACTGCCGGACGAAGATACATATAGAAATTGTATGTGAATAATTCAAATCATGATATCTCTACAAAAACAACAAATATTCAAATATTTGTCTAAATTAGGGTGGAAATAGGGATGAGTATTTCGGTTACCGAAAATACCGATACCGAACCGATATTATAAGTCAGTTGGTCACTAACTTTTAAGCAATGATCTTAAAGCCACTAAGAATATGCATTGCCACTAAGCGGAAAATCAGTAATTCATACATGCATGTCAACTTTTTGGTCAAGAAAATCACTGCAGGTCAACTGATATGATTACCCTCAATTGCTAGGCAGGAAGAATATGCTGATGATGTTTCTGTAGACAGATTCACTGCAGAAACCAAGGGCACGACTTTAGGACAGATCAAGAAAAGCAGTATGTTTGTAATCTGAAGTTGAATTCTAGTAGAGGGCTGATTTTACTAAAGACGCTTGCGATTAAAGCTACAATATCCACTTGTGCATATCCAACTGGAGCCAGCATATAAAGTCAATGAAATGTAAAAACAACTTTGGCAACATATATCGATTAAACAAACCGGTATGTTGTTATTAACCTTAAAGAGTCTTGGAATCAGATAAAACCCCCCAAAATTCAGAAACACTCCCATGCACATAATTTCTACCATGTCTTATAATATTAAATATTTAACAGACTTCGCTAACAGTTATGTTTGAAAACTTAATAACTTCAATTACTAATTCAGCTAACATAAATGGAAGATCTGGTCCAGAATTTGGAGAATCCGCTCTAGTTGACTCATCGTTGACTTTCTCATCATCACTAACAGTAGTAATTGCAGAACTTAACAACATAATAATTATAATCAATTATCAATAACATAATAATAAAAAGTTACCTTTATTTTGGTAATTGAAGAAGAAACTAACCAAAACATGATCGATGCATAAAGGAACCAAGCCACCCTGGTTAAACCAGACAGTTCTAACCTTTATAAAAAATTAAAAAAAAACAAAAGTAATTAATTAGAAAAGAGGGGTTTTGGATGTAGAACCAACCAACATAGGTTGAAATATAGAATTAGGAATCGCACCATTGACCAGAGAAGGAGGGATGATGAAGGCGCCAAGATGTCGAGCAATTTTGATTGGAACTTTGGGATGGTGATGCGAATGGGGGACGGCTGAAGGAGTTTTAGGGTTTTAGAAAATAGAAGACGAGGTTGATTGAGAATGTTTGAAAAATAGAATGAGAAGAGGCGGATGAAATTTTACGCTGTGTTCCCGAGTTAACTTAAAGAGGGAAAGGAAAAGAATCGAAGGAAAGGAAGGGAAAGGAAAAGAAAGGATTAATATCCTTTCCTTCCGTTTCCTTCCAAATCGGAAGGAAAATTAAACTTAAAGATTTTGTCTAGTTTTCCTTCAATTTACTTTCTTTTCCCTCCTTAAATGAAACTCGGGAACACATTATGTTTTGTTTTCCTTTCTTTTCCCTCCTTAAATGAAACTCGGGTACACAATAAAATTTTTGTTTCCTTTCATTTCCTTTCTTTTCCCTCGTTAAGTTACCTAGGGAACACAGCGTTAGGGTTTTTTAGGTTATCGATTTTTTTTTTCTTAAATAAGGAAAATACTCAAAAACACTCAATTATTAAGCCACGTGGCACTCTCAAGGGGAGGTTGAGGCCTCCATTGCACGCCACGTCAGCATATACATTTTCTTTTATATATATTAATTAATAGATGATGTTGATTACGAACCACAACCCGGGTTTACGACATTTTACTTTATTCAACAAAATATTGTATCAAAAATATTAGCACAACAAACCAAATACAACTTTGTAGATAATTATAGTGGCAAAAATATTAGTATCATCTATAGATTGATTTCCACTACTTGGTGTCATAGTTCTTTTTTTTCGTCATCTTAGATTCAGATAGCCAATAAAAATCACCAAATAATAAAAGTGAAAATAGGAAATATGATTACTGTAGTTATGCTAAGACACCATATGAAAGTGAGATTGTGAGAGTTCATTAAATTTTATAGAAACTACAAATATATGCATACCAGGTTGACGAATCAAAAAATAGAAATTAATAGCATCGCTTAGCACAAGACAATCATCAACTACTATAAAAGGTATAAAAAATCGAACAACAAACGAATAATCGAATAATTCACGATGATATTAGCAAGTAAATCTAGGTATCAAACCTGCTGGTTGCAAGAGAATTCCTTTGCCAATCTTATGCGCATACTTCATGAAAATTTGCTTTTATAATCATCATTCGCGTGTAACGCATCCTAGAGGGCCCAACCGCCGCAATACTCGTAAATTAATAATCGTTGACCATGCTCAGAACAAGTAACCCATGAATTCAACAACATTCGCATGCCGAATTTTATCAAATCATTAATAAGATCAATAAACTCTTCCTCCTTTTGTCGACTGATTACCTTTTTGTCCTAACTTCTTCACAGCAAGCAACTAAATAAAAACACGAAATACAAAAGTTTTGCAGCTTTAGATATGAGATCAAATGTGTAAAAGAAAAAAAAGAAGTCAACAAATTAGAAATCAGGTCAAAGAGTACCTCATACATGTTTTTTGTAACCATCTTGAAATTCTGCACCCAAATTAGCAAAAATCCAAATTAAATATAGATATAGATAATATAGATATGACTTTTTTTAGGAGCAAAGAATTAAGACGGTGATAGGAAGGGGCTGTAAATTGGGCTAGGGGCCTATAAAAACAAAAACAAAAAATCCACTAAAGGTTGAATTATTCATTCACCAATATTATATTAAATCAATGAATTATTTATGTAGTTAAAACTAATAAGCTAACCTTTCTGTTGTTGTTATTATATGTAGTTGAGGGACGATCTTCAAGAATATGTGTAGTAGGTGCTAGTGGATTAGGCTGTGAACTTCTCAAAGACCTTGCCCTCTCCGGTTTACCAATTCCTTTTCAGGTATATCCTTCCTTTCATTGCCATTCCTCCAATTGAATCAACTTCTTCTTTTTAAACCAACCAAGCCAAGCCATTTAAAAAATCTAGGTATAATTTATGATGTTCATAGGCTCTTCACATTCTTACATTTAAGAAATTTATTACATTAATGGTTTTTTGATCAATCATATACCATGGGGTAAGGTTGGAATAAGTTTTTAAGTTGTGAGTATGAGGTTATGATAAAATTACAATTATAACCTTTCAAGTGTCTTAATTGTCATAATTATGCCCAAAATACCCTTAAATTTCTTGCTTAAGTATGTTGTACATGTTGCTTCTTAAGTTGTACGGAAATGTAAATGACAATCTTAGCCATCACTCCTCCTTAATAAGATAATATAGATAATTACAATAAATGTCTTAGGTTTGTATCAATTTGCATGTTTAAACCTTTTTGTTTAATTAAAACCACTTTATTCATACTTCATGTTTCATTTTTTGTTGAATGTAACATCATTTATAAACGGAGTTCGTCATAAAAAGAGGTATTCACGCCGACCTCCTTTCGAAAAAAAATAAAATAAAATGAAGCCATAATTTCTTTTTAAGAATAATCATAGGAGGATAAAAATCACAAATACATTTATTTTTTATACGTATAAGGTCATGAAATAGTGAAATACATTACAATTTTGATGTGTGTATAATGTACACACTTTACAAATTGACGCATGTAAATACAAACAAGTCATTATGTACATCAATTTATGACACATTGACACTCCACGAATACGTGAAATGTCTATGAGTATAGTGTATGCGAATAAGTACTATGATTATAATATAAAATCTGTGTATATATGTAACACCCTGAACCAATTTACAGAAAAACGTGCAGCGGAAATACCAACCGAAAAATTCTTTCCTTTAATAACAACCTTGAACGTTTAGAAACCGATTCTAATATGTATTTTTGGTGTTACATCTTAAAATATTTCTTAATACATTCTACGTGACTCCTCTCCGTTTGATTATGTGACCGTGACCACGTACAATCCGTCTCCTCGCTCGATCTCCATCCTTTCCTTACTTCTCAAGATAGACAAGACATCCTGCATTCACCACAAAACCATTTTGTTAGTTCAATAGGTAACCTCATGTAATCTACTCATGACGCGGAAGTAACATCCAACAATACTCTGTGATCCTGTCCAACAGCCTTTATTCGAGTTCGGGTGGGTTACCCCGATCCGAACCTCCACGTCTCCTGCAATCATACGTACATACCTACGTTTCCTATCATTCACATAACAAAGGTTAATAACCCCACAATGCGTCCAACATACACTTCCCCTCCATATAATTTCACAATACATACAAGCATACACTCCCTTCATATAATTTTACAATACGTACAAGCATACACTTTGTATAGTTCTACAATACATACAAGCATACAACTCCTTCATATAATACCACCATACATACAATCATACAAGTCCTTCATATAACTTACTTGACCCGTCATGTTACTCTTTCTTCGCTAATCTCTACGACAAATATGACGTTCCAGCCCTATACTCAATCTACTCATAATTACCAACCCTTACATGCATGAAACTCTCTCTCAAACCCGAGCATGTGTACCCATATGTACAGCACATTCTCAATCTACTTAATCATGACAATCTACTTATCGTATTTGATACCATCGAGCAACGTATCAATTAAACTACACGCACTTGTATCATTCCGTACTATGATCATATTACAAAACTAACATTAGTATTACATGCTACACCCTTACATAGCCTTACACGAGGTCCAACAATATTAATTGATGCGTTAAACGCTATTACGAGTCGCGTACGTAAGCGAAACATCAACATACGATAGAATAAACTAAAAAAAAATATAAATTTCCAGGTCCCACCGTAACCTTACGGTGGCCACCGTAAGGTTACGGTGGACCACAAAACCCAACGGTGGTATCCCTTCTGCCCTACGGTGGGGAAAAACATTGCAAGGGCCACCGTAAGGGAACGGTGCCACCGTACCCTTACGGTGGACTCTGCACATTCCCATTTTGTTTCTCCTTTCCACCCCTTCTAGACCCATCCACGCCGATCCATTCGAAGCCACGTTTATTCCATTATAAACTCCAATTCAAGCCTTAACCTCGTTATTTACGTTCCATCATCTCACGGTCCTCATACTACTTACAAACACATATACATGTTAAGATTCATTATCCTAAGTGGAATAAGAACCACTTACCTTATGCCCTCCAAGTTGATGCTTGCTACTTGCCTTGTGACATCCGTCATTTCTCTGTGTTTTTGTTATTTATTTCGATGTACGTTAAACCGCAATTAATGAAGCGTTACATTTTCATCATTTTCGAATGTTTAAAAATTATTCTATTACATATTCGGGTACATATATTCATACTATAAGTCTAGAACAACTCCAAACGCGTCGATTAAATGCCAAAAAATAAATGCTTGGGACGGGGTTCGAACCCGCGTCCCAAGCCAATTCAACACATTTACAAACCACTAGGCTACACCATGATATCTGTTTAGAGAACCATCTTTATTATTATATACAAACTTCAAAACTGAACAGTTGACTACAAAAAGTCAACTGTCGTGTGGATCATCATCAATCACCTTCTAAAACGCGTTAATCAATTCAGAAAAGGAATGGAATTGATTTGCTTGACCAATTCGCATCAATTACACGTATGAATTCAGTCAAACTTTCCAAGTATCAAGCAATTTGCCGAGTCATCTTCAACCTATAATCAATAACTTGCCAAATCCACAATCCAATCTTCATACTATAAATTGAACCTCCCTACACCATCCTTAATCGCCGAAAATCTCTTATCCATCTCCAATTTCTGTAAACAACTTGTTATTGAAGCATTTTAATCGTTTTTCTTTGCGTCTTCTTGTTCGAACTCGCAGACCCGATTACAAGCTTTTTGTAAGTCTTTTTTTTCGTGGGTTATAACCTTCGGCACACTGTGATCATTAGCCCCAAAGATTTAGGGGCTAATGATCACCAATTATGATGATTGGAAATTAGGGCACGAATTGGTATGATTTGGGGAAGAACACTTGAATCAGTTAGTGTATATAATTATTTTGAAAAGAGAAAAACACAACCAATTGAGGTAGCTCAGTTGGTTTACACGCGTGTGGTAAGGAAACGAACCGGCCGGTGGCCAGGGTTCGATTCCCACATGCTCCTTTTATTTTTCTTCCTTTAAACCATTTATCTCATTTAACCTATATAATTAATTTAAATCCAATATATTTCGTTCTCAGGGTGTGGCTCAGTTGGTGGCCACACTTGTGATAAAACCCGAACCGGCCAAAGGCCCGGGTTCGATTCCCATAACCAACAAGTATTTTTTTTGCCACTTTTTATATATATATTTAATACATTAAATCTTTTTAAATCAGTTTTAAATACCAAAAGTGGTTTATAAATTCCACAAAAATTATCATATGACCTTCAAATGATAAAGTTCATCACCCAAATTTTTGTTTTTCAAAAATAATTTATTTAATATATATTATTAATAATACAAGTTTATTCATTTATATTTATTAAATTCTATAAAAATATCTAAACGATCTTATTAAATCTCACAAAAATTATTCTAAACTTGTATATTCTTAAACATTCCAGAAAATATTTTTATTTTAGAAGAACCGTTTATTTTATATTTTTAATTAATTTTTGTTAGTTTTAATCATAAATAAATCATAATAAATTCATTTTTCAATATTTTTGCACCAAAATTTTATATAAATTATTTCTAACTATCTAGAACTGAAATACAATTTTTAATTCAGAAATTCTTTAATTTTAATATTTATAGATATTGAAGTCATATTTTGACAATTTGAAATAATTAAATTAAATATTCTATTTTCAAGAAAATAATTTTATAAAAATTATTTTCATAATCAAAATCTTATGTTGTGACTATATTTAACTTAAAAATTTACAAAAAGACTTTTATTTATTTATTTATTTATTAAACTTCTTATATTTTAATAAACAATTTGTTTATTAATCAAATAAACGTTTATCCCCAATTCGAAACCCTAAAATTTCATGTATCCTAGAGTTATTCCTTACACATTATCAAATTCTTTAGGTTGATTCTTTGGAATATTTCCAACGCATATTTCGTTGTCCAGTTCAATTTCAAGCTATTACATAGACAATGAGTATTCCTACCCCTTTTTGCTTTTATACATTTTTGGGGTGTTACATGTACACTATTACAATTTCAAATACAAGTTTACATTTTCACAAATACAATTCTAGTACTATGTGCATTGCTTACAACGTGCTTTATGCTTAGACAATACATGTGGATTACATTTGTACTTAGTGAAATCATTAACATGGTACAAGCCGACCTTAAGATTGGATAGCGCTATTTGGATTGACAATCCGCCTAGATTGATTCTCCCCCTTTTTCATCGGAGAATCCGTGGCCATTGTTAAGTTATCACCCATTTATTGGATGAGTACACCACCGTTCATACAGTACATTATACAGTCACAGGGTTGATTTCGCTCATTTGTATGATACATAGTTTACATATTTGCACTGTAGCTTGCACTTGAATTGTATATCTTTTTAACTTACTATATATATCAAAACTAGGAATGCTCACCAACATTTCTTATGTTGACCAAACCTATTTTTGTACATGTTTCAGGTGCAGTTTGATCTAATGCTTTAGCAAGAGACATTTAGTGCTTTATTTTAATTCAGTTATTTCAATATTTACATTTCATTTAGACAATGTATTTTCCATTTCCATGTAAGACAATTCTGGTTTATTCAATAATATTTACATTTTGGTACCATGTGCTTTTGAACAATCGTCACTACGTGGCACCTCGATGATTCCGCCATCGGTTGGGGTGTTACATGCCTCCACTTGACCCATTAGCCACTCATGCTTGAGCCCATGTTGCCTACGCATTCATGTTATCATTCCCACCATTCCGTTAGCATACACAACCTTGCATACTATCAATCATATTACATTTACTTGTTCCCATGACTTTCATTGGTCAATTACTAATATGCATATCACATAATTAACTACCACATTGTTTATCAATCAAGCAATCCAACATATCATCATGTATGACACCTAGATAATCTAACATATATCACATGATTTCCTTAATCCCATAATCATGTTAGGAAGCATAACCATGTTAGTCATACATTGTTGACTTTCTCAGAAAGTCAACTTCCAACTATACAAACTTCCTACTTAGAACATATGTCCATATTGATGACTAGATCATATGAAACACACCATAACATCACATTCCTATCTCATTAACATGCAAGATTATTTATCATTCCAATCATAGTATTTAAGCATTAGTGTACACATTACTAATGCATACTTCCTACCATATCATACAATCAACCAAGTCCCCACATGATTACTCTTTAAGACGAAACCCTTATGTTAATCCTACTATCAATTGCACCAATTATCACATTACTTTCATACTTGTCGAGTCTTGCATACAAATTTACACATGTTAGACTCATCTAAGCATTTCGTCAAACACATGGTGTACGTACAATATTCTAAGCTCGAAGTACAAGCTCCTAATACACACATTCTACCACAACAACATAATCACCTTAAATTATGACCAATTTCCACATGCATATCATCAACTACACATTATTCCTACAATTACATGGATTTACCACTCATTTAGCAACATCAAAGCTCTAATGAAAACCCAATATCATCATCTTTTGCAACAAGCAACTTCTAGTGATTAGCTCACCTCTAGACCATTAGAGATGATCAATATCACTTAAAATCAAGCAATAATACGAATTTAACATCATTTGCTCAAAACCCACATGTGGGGTTCGAAACTTGGATGAGTTGGGTACTAGGGTTCTTACCATAAGCTTTAAACATGAAGACAACCATCTAATTCATACCCCCATCCTGCCATCATTCAATCTCTTGCATTTCTTCTTCAATTTTGGTGTGATTAGGGTTTTGTTCTTGGCTCTAGAATGCCCCTTTGGGGCTGAATACGTATACACCCAAATGGGTCTTCTTGACCTTCTTATTTTGACCAATAGTTACATTAATGATCCCTCAAGTTTACCCCTTTCACAATTTTATTATGAAACTTAACTAACCAAAATAGTTCCTAGTGTTATTTACTTACATGTTTAGATAACACTAGCGAGGTTATTTCCATATTAGAACATAACCCATATTCTTATCATCCCGTTTTATTATCAGTAAGGGTTCATTCTACTATTTATTTCATCTTGTCATTTCTTATGCACGCCTATTAGCGTAATTAAGCGAAATAGATTTCCGGGATGTTACAATATATGATGGGATAGTAAGTATCATATTAATACACCTATAGTCTAGGTAACCACTTTGTGGTTTTTTCTCTTTGAAACATATAAATGTAAAAAAGTCTAGGTAACCAAAATTACCATATTCCAAATCTGCTGAAGTTAATAAAAATATAAATAAATAAAAAGACATAAAAAATAAAAAAAGACAAAAAAAAATAATTTTTTTGGAAACATGAAATCATGTTTCAAATAACTTCATGGCGGAAATATCAACTAAGTTAATATAATTTGGGATTAAATCAAATCTAACTTGAATAGATAAGTTTCTGGTTAAACTTGGAGAGTAGATAATTAGTTCTAGAACAAATGCATATAAACGGACTGAGGTGTGCACATATCGATGAGTTTTTCAAACAAATGGATGCAAGCCATATCTTGTTTTTGTGATGATCTTAGTACCTCTTTTGAAGTCATCGGCTCGGCTTCATTGAAGATTGTAATCATGGGCGTACCCACTTGCAAAGGAAGGGGACTGAAGAAAAAATTAGTGTTAATTTTATGCAAAAATTCTGATTGTTCTCCGTAAAAGTTTGGTTAAATCTACTAATTGCCTCTTATGAAAAAAATTATGATCTGTCAGTAATATCAATTATCAACCTTTTTTTTCTTTTCATAGATCCTTGTTGTTTCTTTTGTTTTGATTTAAAGTTTGTTTTGAGTGCGTTGGCGGATTATTAGCTACACTTTTATACACTCATACAGTCATTTATTTTAACATTGTTTATTTGTTGTTAACTAGTATATTATCCGCCGCGCTCTCGCGCGGCGTCGAAACATACAACGGACTGAATTTTCGTCAAATGGAAACGTATTATATTCGACCCGACATGTTTGAAGACGATTTTTGCCCGAAGATTAATCCGTCAATCATACAACCCACTATACACTAACCCAATTGACTACAACCCACTAAATTGGAAAACCCCACCAAAATAAATGCTAACCAAACCTCAGAATTGCAGTCATGTTTTGAAGCAAACAAAAAATTCATGGGGAATAAGGGATTAAGCAAGAAGTGGCCCACTACAACTTCTACGCCTAAAACACATCTATGCCAAGTCATCTTTGAAGTTGCAACATATTACCAAAGTACCATATCTATATTATCTTATTAAGGAAGAGTGATGTACCATATTGTAATTTTGTCATTGGTACAAGTTAATAAACAACATGTACAGCCTATTTAAGCAAAACAATTAAGGGTATTATTGGCATAGTTGTGACAATTAAGACACTTGAGGGGGTAGATTAGTAAATTTAACATAATCCAATACCTCACGTCTTAAAATCTTATCCCAATTATGCCTTTATGTCCAATTTTTAAAACACAAAATACAACTTAACCTATGATGCATCTTAAATGTGAGACCTTTCAACCTCTCATCTATATTATTATATATACTTAATTGTAATCAATTTCTTGAATGCTAATAGTCTTTTCATAACCTCAAAAAAAATCTTAGATCTAATTTCATGTTTTGAAACATTGTTTTGTCCAAAAAAAATTATGTCTTTATTTGATGAGAAGAGAAAAAAAATCAATGAGAAGTTAAGACGCTTGCAAGATATGGTTCCTGGATGCCACAAGGTATAAAGATATGAGTTAATCTTTATATACATATATACATTTTTTCTACTTGTTCATATGTTATTTGACATTTACAAAAAATTATCTTCATAATATTTCATTGTTTTGCTCTATTTAATTTTAGTTATGTGCTATAGACAATGGGAATGCCAGTGATGTTGGATGTAATTGTCAACTATGTTGGATCGTTGCAGAATCAAATTAAGGTAATTTAATTGTGCAACTAACAATTAAAACAATATTCAGAATTATTGATGAGAAAATATTTTTCAAGATTAATTAGTACAGTTTTTTCTCTTCTTTGTGCATTTTTAGTTTCTCTCCATGAAGCTTTCAGAAGCCAGCATATTCTATGACCTATTGACCTCAACTCTACTGAAATGGATGATATGGCCCCTATGAAGGTAACAGAGTGCTTTCCTAACTATCCTTGTTAAGAAGTTGTGTATCTTGAATCATATATATTGTTAACTAAATAAAACGGACAAAATTATAAATATAACATTCTAAATTTGCTAAAACGTTTCTAATATATTATAAATATTACTTCCACTTACTGCATGGGATGAAAATTGAAGTTGCAGGGAACAAATGGACATGAAGGACAGATGATAAAGATGATGGTTGGAGAAGGGTATGGAGACTTTCCTCAATTTCAATCAACATGGTCTTCTTGAACGCCATGAAATAGTTAACTCTATAAATCTATATATGCATGCTCAAATATAACTTTATACCTAAACTATATTTGTTCTAAGACTTTTAAGGTATTTGTTTATCTATTTAATGTTCTTTTCAAACATTGTATGAAGTGTGGTTCACAATATTACTGTGCTTTCGGCAATTGTATATTGTTTAAGTTCTAATTCTAATTAATAAAATAAATTAAACATTATCATAAAGAGAAAACAAAAACTTAACTATGTGTTAATTACTTATGTTATTTGTGTTAAGAAATAAGAAATCGCCATAAATTCACGTTGGCGCTAATGAATCAACCCGAATCTTTATCTTCTATACTATATTATAAAGCATCAGTGAAGGATACCCGCAAAATTTAAGTAAATACAACATTTATTGCTTATAGTACAATGCTTATTGAAGTCATTTAGGGTGTAAAATTGTCTTTCTACCTAAATATTAAATTGTTGAAGAAATTAATTTAAACATAATTATAAAATTGATGAGGAAATTAACAATAATGTGGTGACTCTTTACATTCATAACCTCCATGTCTTTATTATGTTTGTATCAATGTTATAGTCTTATAAATTATAATGTAAAACAAACCCCTCATATACTAAATTACATATATGACTTACCAGCTTCTTAATTTTTGTCCAAAATTTCTTCCATCCTTGGAGATATTTAGTGCAACTTTTTTCATCTGGAGCTCTTCTTCCTAACCATTGAAGATAATGAACTACAATATCAAGAAGATGACATATACACTTCATCAAAGGCACTCAAAGGTCTCACCTTCCAATAAACACAATTAAAACAATTCTTAAAGACAATTCAATGAATATCTATTGGTATGGTCATGAGGGCAAGATTGGAATAGAATATTAAGATGTGAGTAAGATAATGATGGTAAAATTACAAACATATCCTCCTAAGTGTCTTAATTGTCACAACTATGCCCATTATACCCTTAAATTTCTTGCTGAAGTATGTTGTACATATTGCTTTTTAAGTTGTACGGAAATAAAAATGACTATGTTAGCCATCACTCCTCCTTAATAAGATAATATAGATATAGATATGCATGCTCAAATATAACTTTATACGTTAACTATATTTGTTCTAAGACTTTTAAGGTATTTGTTTATCTATTTAATGTTCTTGTTAAACGTTGTATGAAGTGTGGTTCATAATATTATTTTGCTTTCAGCAATTGTATATTGTTTAAGTTCTAATTCTTATTAATAAAATAAATTAAATACTAGCATAAAAAGAAAACAAAAACTTAACTATGTGTTAGTTACTTATGTTATTTGTGTTAAGAAATAAGAAATCAAAACGCTATAAATTCACGCTCACGCTAATGAATCAACCCGAATCTTTATCTTCCATACTATATATTATAAAGCATTAGTGAAGGATACATGCAAAATTTAAGTAAATACAACCTTTATTGCTTATAGTACAATGCTTATTGAAGTCATTTAGAGCGTAAAATTGTCTTTCTACCTAAATATTAAATTGTTGAAGAAATTAATTTAAACATAAGTATAAAATTGATGAGGAAATTAACAATAATGTGGTGACTCTTTACATTCATAACCTCCATGTCTTTATTATGTTTGTATCAATGTTAGAGTCTTATAAATAGTTGTCATGTATTTAGTACATAAATAATGTGGTAACTTTTCACATACATAACTTACATATCTTTCAATGTTTATAGTAAATAAATTACATCATATATTATGTATTTATATCTTCTTTTTAAATTTATGTGGCTGCATGATGGTATGATGTGACACTTCTGTACACAAATGAATATGTAGGCTTGAAGTTTGCCAACACACCCAACCCATGACACGTTTCAACCCATTAAAGTGAGCGATATATGTAGGCTTGACTTTTATACACGCAAATATGGTAGAGATACTTCATGAGCAACGACATCATCTTCCTCGATGGTTTTTTGTTTTCTCCACTACTATAAGCTTCTAGGAATAGAATTTAAGTTTCTGATCTCACGAAGTCACCAATTGTTTACATATCCAAAAGAAGACAAGTTCTTATCAGTCGATTTGGTAGTTTTAACTATATTGATTACTAATTTGTTTGGTCCAATATATTTGTTACCACGCTTGTCAAACTAACATAAAACGAGAGTATCTATGTAAATCATTGACTCTGCTGCATCTCGCGGGTGCCCTAAAATAATAGAAATATGTTGCACACTACAAACTGCATTTTAGTAATTACATCACTTCCACTACAATCTTATGGTCATTAAGAGATACAACGCCACTTCACTATGCTAAGTACCGCTCTACGATGGCATACTTATCTGTCTTCGAGATACATAAAAGGGTCCCACCGAAGGACGTGGGCCAATCTAAGGGTGTTGTAAGGAATAGTACGACCTATTGTGATGTACCCGTTTAAAATATTCAGAAGATATACTTATGAGTTTCAGTTTTTGATAACATATATTTTATACATCTTTATTTTCTACTTTAACATAACGAATAACCAACAAACACAATGCACAAGGGGCAAAACAGATGCACCCGCCGCAACGCCCGGGCATTTCTACTAGTCTACCTAAAAATGGAGCATGCAACACGGATTGGACTATATTGCCGTCTTCGCCGGAGTCATGGTAGTAGTTTACTTCTTCTTCTTCCAAAGCGACCGTTTTCCGATGAACAATCTAGAGTTTTGAATCGGCAAAGAGCTGTCGGCTCTGTTTCACTGGAGAAGGCTTAAATTCGACCGATACAGAGAGAAGTGTCGCAGTACGATAGGACGATTGAGCCTTCGGACGTTACCGGTATCACCAATACTATGTCGTTGTATCGTATCCTGTCGGCCACTCTTTCCTGCTTACCACTCCTTCGTCTCGCTTTCTAGATGGTATATGTGTGTGCAGGGGTGCAAATGAGCCGAGCCAAGCCCGGGCCTTGCATTATCGAGCTCGGCTAGTGACAATTTTCAGAAGCTCGGGCTCGATTCGAGCCTTGTATTTTTGGCTCGAGCTCGGCTCGAAAGCTCGATCAAAGTGTGTGGTAAGAGTTTAAACGAGCCCAAGCTCGGCTCGAGCTCGTTTTGGACCATTAAGAAACTCGTTTTGGACTATAAAGGACTCGTTTTGGACCATTAATGAGCTTGTTTTGGACAATTAAGAAGCCCAAGGCCCAAAGTAATTTAGTTAATGCATGGGTTGCAATAAAATTGGGCTATATAGTATTAATTGACATAAATAAGCAAAGCTCGATAACTAAATGAACTTTATTTCAGGCTCGAGCTCGATAAGGCTCAGCTCGTTTGAGCTTTTTACCAAGCCGATCTCGAGTAGCTCGCGAGCCGCTTGGCTCGTTTGCACCCCTATGTGTGTGAACTGTAGTAAGGAAGAAAAAAAAGGGGAACACTGTAGCACGGGGTGATGGTCAGCACGGGTGAAGAAGGCAGACAAGATAAGTCAACTGACGAGGATGGTCAACATAGTCAACTGGGGTCACTGTAGCGGGAAAGCGACAGTCGCTATAGTGATTTTCCATCCCACAATTGTTATATATAATAATAATTTCAAAGTGTATTAATTGTTTTGGTATTTTTATTTTCTCGAGTATTTTGAAATTTTATTACATAATAATATATACAACTAAAATTGAAATTGAAAAAAATATATATAAAAGATATCACTCCGTCCTGTCGGAGTCTTCCCGACCCATGCATACAACCCATCTCCTCATGTACACGATCATCCTTTTATTTTATTTTAATTAAACTAGTTTATACCCCGGGAGCTTCCCGGGTTGAGAAATTTAATATGACGTATTAAATCTTCAATATATCGGGTTGAGAAATCTAAGTAAAGTAAATAACATTAGAAGTATCTAAAGTATAAAAATGGCATCTATATAACAATTCACATTAGATACTTTTTTAAAAAGAAAATACCAAAAGATCTGTTTCACCTTACAATATCAACACATAAAACATAATATTAAGATCCCAAGCACTTCAAGGGGACAGAGATTGTTTAGCACTAATACATTCAGCCAAATATCTTTAACTGCATACAATAAGATTTGAGCTATATCAGAATATGGTAGAAAAAGAAAACATAACAATTACCTGTTAGAGTTTTATAAGCCCCAAAAATTTGCAAGGGCTTTACCTGTTGTCCCTTCTATCCCCTAACACATTCCTAAGCTCAACATCATTCTTTGCAGCATCTTCCAACACTCTGTAACCAATAAACTCACTTAATCCTCCTTTGACCTAAGACCCACTTAATCCTCCTTTAACCTAAAATCCTCTTTCATCACCTTCAACAAACTCACGAATCAAAACTAAAAGGTGTTTTCTTTTTTTTTCTTTTTTTTTTATAAAATGAATATGCAAGTGGGAGATGAATGAACACAACATAAACAATCTCTTTAATCCTCATAACCTCACCAAAAGTCTCCGATTCTTGTTCGATTTCATCGGTCAGAGCTTTTGTAGCATCATAACTATAATTGCTAACTTGAAGCTTAGTTTCATTAAGCTTCACATCATGATTATCATAATCCACTTCATCATCATGAATATGATTATTATTTCTAGAACAACTAATCACTTTACTGCTATCTTTCCATTTATTCAAAAGGTTTAAACATTTGGGAAATTTCATTTAGACAGGTGAATTAAGAGGTAAAACTTCATTCTGTTGAACAGAACCTATAAAAACACAATGCAAATAAAAAGTATCCTATTGTGATCAAACACAATAACAAATATCTTTATTATTGTTAACTTACAAAATTATTAGCTCTTCGAAGGCTTCATCTATTGCTTGCCAAGGTTTAAGTTAGCTTTATCTTTATTTCATATTGGACATATATTTTTACCAAACATTCGCGTGGCACACTTAATAGTAACTTCTTCTAATACTAACCAAAAGAATCACTTCTATTGAACACCGACACCGGAGAGCACCTTTAACTAAGAAACATGGAGTGGAATAAATGCTAAGAAAATTTTACATTATAGGGCAATAGATTTTTAGTTTCTACTAAATTAAGATGTAACTATCAACGCAGAGATCAGACCATCAACATTCGGTGGCTATGTGTGTGAGTGATCATGCCTGCCCAATATCAAATACTTCAAAACAGTTCAAAAATTCAAACTTTCAGGTGTTATTGTTTGTGTGTGAATGAAATCTTACTCGGGCAACGATGTCTGCATCAACAACGGGAAAGCGATTAGCTTTGAAGAGATTGGAAACAGTACTCTTTCCTGTCGCTATTCCACCTGTCAATCCTATTATCCTCATTTTTTGGCTGCAAATAATGCTATTAGGCAGGGGAGGCGACGATCTCTTCGACGGCGGATTTAGCGAGGACGGAGATGTCACGGCCGGCGGCGGATTGTTGGAGAGCTTGGAGAAGGGCGCCTGATTGACGGAGAGCGTCGTTGCAACGGAGATCTGCTTGGATCTGTGCGAATAAGATGTCCATTAGCGTGTGATTGTGGTGGTTAGGGTTACGGTTTGGGTTAAGGGCATGGAGTGGAAGATGATGGTGATGGAGACGAAGTGGTAGTTGTAATTCTACCGGCTTCTTCTCGGCGGGTTTCTTCTCTGCCTTTGGTGCCATTGATTGGAAGTCTAGGGAATTGGGATTATTTTAGGGTTTGTTATTTGGGGGAATCTATTGTGAAAAGATGATAGGGTTTGGAGGAGAAAGGAGAGTCATGGTTGTTTTTTAATTTTTTGATAACTTATATAACCCTTCCACCTAGGATGACACATGGCACACTCAAGGGGGAGATTGCCTCCTTGAATGCCATGTCACAAAAAAGGCTTTGGTTTATTATAGTTATAGATGTTTTAAAATATCACTATCACTTCCTAACTTCTTAATATTTATAAATGACACTAATATTTTAAAATGCTGTAAAAAGTATAAAGAGCGTAAAATAACATTCTGTTGGCATTCATAACATGATTTGTTAAATAAGCGGCACAAAATATCGATGATTAATTTGTCAAACATTTACATAATCAACTTTAAATTAAGACTATGAGTTAATTGCTAAAATGGCCTTTGTGGTTTGATCTAAATTGCTTGTTTTTGTCACAAAATTAATTTTTTTTGCCAAAATCACCCCTCACAGATCGAAAATTGCCAAAATGGCCCATTATTAACTAAGTTTTTAACTGAGATTTGAAAGTCAGTTAAGTCTCAGGGGCAACTTTGTCTTTTATGTCCTCAGGGGCCAAAATGACAATTAATGGAAAGTTATAAATAAGTGGGGTTGATGTTGTGCATGTAGAGGGAGAAAGAAGAATTGATTATAGGGAGCGTATCGGTTCAATCACGTTAAACATGTATCGAGAGCACATGAATTATAAGGGTTTAGAGAGAGAAAGCTTTGAAAGAGAAAGAGAGTGTTTGCAGGGTCTACTGTTTTGAGAGACCGCCACCTCAATAGGGAGAAGGAGAAGAGGTGTGCATATTATTATATTAAGGTGACTTTTTTTAGGGGTTTTTCTTTTTCAAGAAAACGTAATACTTCCCGACGAACTAAATATCACCTGAACTATGACTTGGTTAGTATGAGATAAATGACTGTTCACTGTGTAGTTCAAGTCCTCAAGCCAATAATTCGGGGAAAAACCTGTTACCCAAAGGCTCACTACGGTAAAACCCTCTAGTTTGGATTCGAACTTGAGACTAAATGGCCTCAAGCTCTTATCTTCTTTCCTCTTATCACTCCACCAAATGGTGGGTGGTGTTTTAGTATTGTTAACTCATGCGCCTTTCATTTAAGATCATCTGGGACGTTCACTAGATGTTTCATCGGGTTCATAAACTAGCTCTAGATAGAGCGAATGTGATCGTTGGAAGAGAAAAACAAAGTGAATATTTTTTTTAAGCGTGGGGGTTCGCCATAACGCAACCGCGGCTAATATGATCGTGTGTGGGTTTAAATGATGGAGATTATATGTTAGAGTATGATTGGTTTGTGGTGTTGGTTTTACAACGGACGGGTTTAAACGCCCAGCCCCCTAATCCTATACTCATATTTATACATTTGTTCACCATATTATTAAAAACATTAGCTACTAAGAAAAACATACCTTGATAACACTATGCTACAAGTACTTTGATAACTAAAGTTAATTGACTTATGGAATTCAAAACTGAAACAAAACTTGTAATTAATTAAACCTAAAATTAAAACCAACTTTTGAATTTTGAATGTTCATTGGATCGATCATACTAATTGATACTAATTGTTTATTGGAAAATCATATCCACACCGATGTTAAACAAATGAAATTGAAATTGAAATTGAATTCAGTTTGTATTGTGTTATGTGTGTTGTTCTCACATTACGATAATAAAAAATAATTAGTTGAGAATAGGGATGGTAATGTGTCATCATTAATACATACTTTTAGTGCAAGCTTACCTCTTTTTACGATTTTAATCACATTTGGAGTCTTAGTTTTAAATTGAACCTATTAACATGTCATAAGTTGGTTGTACTTTGTGCTTTTATAATTTGAACATCTAGAAAATGTTTTGTAGACAAGGTGGTAAGTGAATTAGATTCAATTATTTGTCTTGTGTAGTTACACATATAATAATATGTCTTTTCTACCAACAATAAACGATGTGCAAACCAATATCAAGATCTACTCGGGGAGCGTTTAGGTAGGATTTTTACAACCATTTGTATAAACAGAAATCCAATGATGCCTACCAAAATTGTCAAAAGATGAATTTCAACCTCATTTGATCCCAAACTCTATACCTATATTACACCTACATGCATATACATGACCAACATTACAACCTATACTACATGATATTTTTTTAAGAGTGGTTGATAAAACACGATTAATGTAACAAAAATATTTTATTTAAAAATTACATCAATTGTTATAAACTTTGTTAAAACAAAAAAAAATATTATATAAAAAACATTCAATACGCTCAGTATAGGCCAATACGAGACATATAGATGGTTATATGCTAAGTATATGCCTATACGGGGCATATATGGGAGGGACCTATACGCGCATATTTACTTATACGAGGCATATAAGTCCAGTAATAATAGTTTTGTCGGTTGTTGTCTGGCCTTAGGAAGCAAAATACAGATCATATAGGTGATAACCAAATAAGGATTTAAGTTGTCGAAATAAGGATTTAAGGCCTTAAGGTGTTGAAATAATACAAACCTTAATAAAACTGCATTTTATTAAATTTTGGTTTTTTACTACTAAGACTGTCCATTGTGGACGCGCGAGAAGCACGACGCGAACGAGGTTTCAGCGCCCGTGCTCACCCCCAGTCACAACAGCCTCACACGAACAGTCCCGGCGCAAGCACAAGCGACGGTGGTCGCGTGGGTTAACGGGAAAAGTGACCTTTAGTCGCGCCATTGCTCACCCTTAGCCACTACGGGGTCAACTGACCATATTACTTGATAGTCACGTTGGTGGCTTGCGCCTGTTTGCTCGTGCGTCCACAACTGACGGCCTAATGCACAAAGTTATCACATGGAAAACACACCATATAGTTTGTAAATCTTGAAAAGGACGTTTAATCATTTGAGTCTTGTTTATATTACACGTCTATACATATAATAAACCAAAGCCATTTTAATGACATGGCAATCAAAGAGGGTATTCTCTTCATTGAGTGTGCCATGTGTCATCCCATGTGGCAAGAGCTTTATTTTAGGAAAATAATAATTTAAAATTTAAAAACAAAATTATATTTTTATCTCTAATGTTTTCTCATATAACTTTTAAACGTTAATATCTTTTATATACGAGATTTTTTAAATAAAAAAATTGCACCAAATTAACGAGCGTTTTATTATCTTTCCAACGGGTACCATAGTGCTATATAAAAAACGGAGAAAAAAACGACTATTTTTTGTGTGGTTTTGTTCATACAGGAAAAAAACACAAAGTGTTCAGGTATTCATTAATCATGTATAGGCAAGTCATTAGTTATGTTCAAACCAGTAAATATGATTTTAATTTACAACTTGTGTTAGCATTGGAGTTGTACATTATTTTATGTTAGGTTTTAATATTAGAGTTATACAATGTTTAAGGTTATGCAATAACATTGAAGATACATTGTTAATTGTTTTAGGTTAAGTGCTACCCGAAGCTTTCCTGCATGTAACTGTAAAACACATCAGTCTATTTCAGGTGTAAAATTGATATTTCAAATTAGATTTCTCAACCCGGGACGCTCCCGGGATATATTAATTTAAAAAAAATTGTGGGTTTGGGTCGGGCCTGGGATTAGGTGATACCCGACCCAATTACCCTTTTTTTATATTATAATATGATAACTTATGGTAGAGATTTGTTTAAAATAATAATAATAATAATAATAATAATAATAATAATAATAATAATAATAATAATCATTAATCATATATTGGCAAGTCATTAATTATGTTGTTATATTAGATATTTTATTATGTCATATTAGATATTTCAACCCGGGACGCTCTCCAACAGGTAATTGTTATGTTTTCTTTTTCTACCATATTCTGAAATAGCTCAAATCTTATTGTATTCAGTTAAAGACCTTTGACTTAATGTATTGGTGCTAAACAATCTTTGTCCCCTTGAAGTGCTCGGGATCTTAATATTCTGTTTTAGGTGTTGATGTTATGTTGTAAGGTGAAATGGATCTTTTGGTATATTTTTTTAAAAAATATCTAATGTAAGTTGATACATAGATATCATTTTTATAGTTTAGATACTTCTAATTTTATTCACTTTACTTAGATTTTTCAACCCGGGACGCTCCCGGGGTATAAGCTAGTTAACTTATAAATAAGTATTTTGAAAAAAAAAACATTAAAAGTCGTTCGGTTATTTCGTGTAGCGTTCTGTTTTTTAATCATATTCTATTAAAAAGACTATTTAGTGTTCTAGATTTTATTTAGGGTGTTTAGGATTGATTATTCAAAACAGATTATGCGTTTTGGAAAAGCAGAGGTAGGGCTGCTTAAAGATTATTGCGTTTTGGTAGCCTAAAAAACTGATTATCTGCGTTTTAAAAACGCAATCCCAAACACTAAAAATTGATTATCTGGGTTTTCAAAACGTAATAATTTAAAAATCAGATTTAAAACGCAATCTCAAAAACTCTCAGTCTTCTATGATTATTTGAACTTTTTAAATAAAATATTTAAAGAGAACTAAATTCATCATATTCTTCAAAACAAACATCATACCAGATCATCACACTTTCAATAAACGATTACAAAGAATATCATAAATCAAACATCATATCATCATTTAAAAAAGTCATTTTTATTGATTTTTATTATTTCTAATAAATGAAGTTAATATCATAGAATAAAAAATTGCTTACTTTGAAATGGCTCCGTCTATTCCCACCCCCCACCTTCTATTTCCACCCCCTCAAAGCGCCTCGCTTAGGCCTAAGCGAGGCGCTGTGAATTCAATCAGAGGAGGTCAGTACGAGGGGGCAGAAAAAGCTGATTTTTAATTCGAAGCGCCTCGCTTAGGCCTAAGCGAGGCTCTTCGGATCAAATTTTTTTTTTTTTTTTTGATCTTTTGAGTTAGTTTTTTTTTTAATATAATTATTATAAAAAATGTTCTTTTGACAAACGTCTGGCTAACCTGAATTTCCTTTGGTTCAAAATGTCAACTTTTTCCTGCCACCCTCGTATGGTTTGGCTAACCTGTCCAGTTATCAATCTCACTGTCCAACAACTGAATTTTACTTGCTTGCATGAAAAGTAATGATCTGAATTTTACTTGCTTGCATGAAAAGTAATGATCAGGAACATTCCAAATAACCATCCAATTTCAGCTTTTGTTTAACTCATGATATATCCACCAAATCATTTCTTCAAGTTCATTTCACTAAAAAACGCATAACTGTAATGATCAGAAACATTCCAAATAACTGTTCAATTTCAGCTTTTGTTTAACTATTGTAGCAACTTCCATAGAGAAGTTATCAATCTCACTGAGATGATATCTTCTCTTTAGGTTTTGGAATTAATGAGACAACTTTTCAGTTGTTATCCGAGAGATAGCGGTCAACGATGAAGACAACCTGAAAACAACCGGATACCATGGATCAGAGAGATTCAAGCTAATTAAACTCATATCTCAAGTCGGTGCAAGTTATGTTGTAGCTCATATGTTATTATCTCTTCTCTTATTCTCTCTTTCTCAAGTTCTCGATGGATTATTTGCTCTCATATCATGGATCAGAGAGATTTAACCTAATTAAACTCATATCTCACTGTAATGATCAAGAATATTCCAAATAACTGTATAATTTAAGCTTTTGTTTAACTAGAAACAGTCCAAATAACTGTAATGATCGCTACGGTTAGTTCAGAGAGATTCAATCTAATCAAACTCCGGGCAACCCTTGTTTGATTATACTCGTGTACAACCTTTATCTCTTTATGTATGAATAGTGACCCTCTGACAATGATCAGAAACATTCCAAATAACTGTAACCTCTGCGCCATCATCGTTGACAACTTTTCAGTTGTTATCCAAGAGATAGCGGTCAACGATGAAGACAACCTGAAAACAACCGGATACCATGGATCAGAGAAATTCAAGCTAATTAAACTCATATCTCAAGGTGGACTTAAGCACCTGAACGGGAAGTTGAAATTTTGAATGATGTTCGTTGACTGCACCGAACACACTACAATTATTCACTATTTTATACATACAACACAACTTCATCGTTGAACGTACTGTCTTCTTTGATCTTGATCTTCACACTTGCTTTTGACAAATCCATTGTTGTTTCCATAGACATTCAAGCAAACAAACAAACAAACAAAAAGATGTTCGATCGGTCTTTGACAATCCCTTAACTAGTACTACCTGAATTCAAAAGGAGGCAAATCGTTTGAAATGGTGAATACATCTTCTTTGACAGAATTGGGATGATTTGCATGGAGGGTTATGTGCATCACGTATTTTCATTCTTTCCTTGATCTGCAATATTTGAAAATTATCAATTCTTGACATGCTTGGTAACACCTTGATCTGCAATATTTGAAAATTATCATTTCTTGACATGCTTGGTAACACCTTGATCTGTAATATCTGAAAATTATCATTTCTCGAAAAGTAATTAAAAACACTTAAAAATGAATTAAAAACAATTGTTGCGAGTTAGGTTTAGTCGGAGGACCACGTACAATGATTCATCAAAGTTGTACAAAGCTGGATGTTTTTACTGGAAAACCAAAACGATCAATTAACGAAGCGAAACTGAGAGATATAATTTTCTTGGCTTGGAAACAACTTAAAAGAACCAAAAATGAATTAAAATTATTTTTTGGTGATTAACAGATAATTTTAAAGAATTAAAAGAAATTCAATTTTTTTTAAAAAAAGGCCAAAGCATCTCGATGGTTTATTGCTCTCATATCGACTCTCACAATTATTCACAATTTTATACATACAACACACCTTCATCGTTGACCGTAATGATCAGGAACATTCCAAATAACTGTATAATTTCGTACAAGATTCCTATGCAAGCAAGTCAAATTCAGTTGTTAGACCAACTTGAGATTTGAGTTTGATTAGCTTGAATCTCTTTGATCCATGGTATCCAGTCTTCTTGATCTTGATCTTCACACTTGCTTTTGACAAACGTCTGGCTAACCTGAAGTTCCTTTGCAACCAGGTTATGTTGTAGCATCTTTGATCATCTTCTTTGTATCTCAAACCGATTGTTAAAAGTATCAAGACTATGAAATTAGTAAAACAACTGATTTGGACTTGCAATATTTGGACTTGACAGATATCTCTCTGAGATGATAGCTTCTCTTCAGATTCTGAAAGTGGATACCATGGATCAGAGAGATTCAAGCTAATTAAACTCATAGGTAAGAACATTGTGGATGAGGATTGTTTATCTTCCCATTGATTTCAAGTATGTTGCCAAATAACTGTTCAATTTCAGCTTTTGTTTAACTATTTTAGCAACTTCCATAGAGAAGTTATCAATCTCACTTCTCACTGTCCATGTTTACCTTCAACGTCCAACGGTAATGAGTAACCTAGTAACCTCTACAATGATGTGATTTGTTTTTAAATAAGGAGGTATATGTACAATGAACTTTTTACGCTAAATAAAACCGATTAATGGCAGGTTTGCCAGAGGGTCACTATTCATACACACAACTTTTTGCTCTAGTGGTGTGCTCTACCTTTTTGACAAACACCTGGCTAACCTGTCCAGTTATCAATCTCATTGGCAATCATCCGCTGCATGCTTTTCGCAGCCTTCACTGAAAAGAACCCTAGTAGTGGTTTTCATCTCTCTACATGTAAACTCATATCTCAAGTCGGTGCAAGTTATGTTGAAGCTCATATGTTATTATCTCTTCTCTTATGCTCTCATATCATGGATCAGAGAGATTTAAGCTAATTAAACTCATATCTCAAGTTGGTTTAACAACTGAATTTGACTTGCTTGCATAGGAATCTTGTACAAAATCATTCTCACATGAATATCCTTTGATGAATGTATTAGGGGTTGGAAACTCTGAAGACCAATGACCCTCTAGCAAACCTCCGTTAAGGTCTTCAAAGTTTCCATGGGAAGGTAAACATATATAACATTCTCTTCTTCTTCTTCCCTTACAAATCACTTTGCCATTAATACAAATCCCATTGTGCATGACATTACATTCTGCATGTGTCATTTCATAACTTGCACCGGCTTGAGATATGAGTTTAATTAGCTTAAATCTCTCTGATCCATTGTATCCACTTTCAACTAAATCTTTCTCTGATCGCTACTGTTGATTGGTATATAGAGAGCAAACCGACGATCATTCAAAATTTAAAGTTACCGCTAACCTCTGCGCCATCATCGTTGACAGATATCTCTCTGAGATGATAGCTTCTCTTCAGATTCTGATTGCACCGGTGGAATTGGAATTGGAATTAATGAGACAACTTTTCAGTTGTTATCCGAGAGATAGTGGTCAACGATGAAGACAACCTGAAAGTGGATACCATGGATCAGAGAGATTCAAGCTAATTAAACTCATATCTCAAGCCAGTGCAAGTTATGTTGTAGCATCTTTGATCATCTTCTTTGTAATTACTTTTTATTGTTTCGGATTGTAATTACTTTCTATTGTTTAGCGCCGATCCGATTGTTAAAAGTATCAAGACTATGAAATTAGTAAAACAACTGAATTTTACTTGCTTGCATGAAAAGTTCAATTTCAGTTCAAACTTTTCAAACACCTGCAACATCTCAAGAGTCGAGGTCCTCTGAAAAAGACATCGTACAATGATTTGGACTTGCAATTTTTGGACTTGACAGATATCTCTCTAAGATGATAGCTTCTCTTCAGATTCTGAAAGTGGATACCATGGATCAGAGAGATTCAAATAACTGTTCAATTTCAGCTTTTGTTTAACTATTTTAGCAACTTCCATAGAGAAGTGATTTGTTTTAGATAAGGAGGTATATGTACAATGAACTTTTTACGCTAAATAAAACCGATTAATGTTATCTTTCATACAATTTAAGTGTAAAACTGATAGTTAACTAACATAATGATGAAGAAGTTAAACCATCAAAGCCCTTTAAAATACCTTGATGATCAGATGTTCAACTACTTTGATCAAGATGACATACACCTAATTTACACATATCCTTTGATGATGTCAAGTTTAAGTCATTGACAATGTTGAGGGTTATTACTTTGTTTAAGTCATTGACAATGTTGAGGGTTATTACTTTGTTTTTTAATTTTTTTTTAACTTTTTATAATTATTAAATTAAAAAAAAAACAACTCAAAACATCAAAAAACTACCAAAATAAATTACCCCCTCCAAGCACCTCGCTTAGGCCTAAGCGAGGCGCTTGGAGGGGGTTTAAATAGAAGCTGGGGGGTTTAAATATCACCACCCTTTGAAATCCTTACTTTAATATCGGCCTTCAATTTATATCTTTAAGTTGCCCTATATTTTTGTTTATGATAGACTAGTTTAGTTACCCGTGTAACACAGGAGTTGAAGAATGTAAATTATATAAGTCAAAAAAATATCTACACGATTCTTATAATTGTAATGACCTATTAGATTATCTGTTGTGGGTCGCAAGCGAGTAGGCACGAGCCACCAACTTCACTGTTAAGTAACCCGGTCACTTGACCCCATTGTTGCTGGGAGTGAGCACTGACGCAATCAAAACTCATTTTCTCCCGTTAACGCACGCAACCAACATCGCCTGTACTCACGCCACGTCTGTTCACGTAGGGCTGTAGTGGCTCGGGGTGAACACCAAGCTCGCTCATGCCTGCTTACTTGCGCCCCACAATAGATAGTCTTACATATAACAAAGAAAATGACATATAATAGTATTAAAAAGGCTCGTGAAAGAATACAACCAACTACCTCACAAAAGGTTCTTTTACAACTCCATATTAAAAAGGTCGAGGGTTCGAATCTCACAAAGGGGGTTTTCTCATAATTATAAGTTTCCTCCTGAATTGGTGACTTGGTGGTGGAATATGATCGCGTGGAAACATTGGTGGCACGATGATACTCCGGTATTCCGTGAGTGATTCCAATTTGTTGGCCGTTCAAAAAAAAACAACTCCTCCATATTGGAAATAGGTTCACAATCATTAGGGGCAGCATCCACACTTTAAAATATGAACTGGCTTTTATATTTTTTTAGGAACTTTTTATAATAGCTTAGTGAGAAGATTAACTCGATTTCTCCAACACTACATCAAGTTTTGAAGTTGATAGTCTACTTAGATTCTTCTTTAGGGACCGAGTCTTTACGCTCGAAGGCAATCACTATATGTAATTTACAATAATAGAAAAATCATGAAAAACTAACGATGTTGTAGTAATCATCCTTAAACATATATGAAAGTTAAACGCATATAAATGTTTTTACATATGTGACCAAAAGAAAACTCCTACGTAAAGTTCAAATACGTGTGACCATGCATGTGTATAAGGCATGCCTTGTTTTAGAAAATAGATGGATAGACATCTAAAAATGAGGAAACTGCTCAACCAAAAGCAATTATTATTCAGAGGCTCATTTAATAATTAAGGAGACTGATGATTATCTTGAATAGGATTGACAACTTGTGAATTGTTTTGTTGTAACACCCTAAAACTCGTAATTTCACTTATTGTTAAAACACAAGAAATTCAGGGGTTTAGTGAATAAATTAAAACTGAACGCTTTAACTAACCCGTAAAAGAGTTTCGCAGTCCCGTTATTTACAAACTTATATAAGAACCTTTCATGAACTAATATGGTAACATGAGGGGCTGAATATGTTAAGTGAACTAAGTAAAAGCAATAAGGGGTAATGAAGAAACAATAAGTAACACGGTGATTAATACTAATCACCGGGTGGTCTATACTTATGTTACTACAAGTTTAATCCTTTACCCAAACCGTGATGGTTAACCCGTTTGAAGGTTTAGTTGTGGTGAAGTGTGTGTATGAAGTGTGTAAGGACACAAGATATAAGTGGTTCGGTCGGTAATGACCTACGTCCACTGTAAACACCGGAACATTATTGAGAGAGAATGATTACAAGGATTATATCTAGTTGTGGGAGCTATTTTCTGAATGATCTTACAAGGAGAAACCTACTCCTATTTATAGGCATAATGGTGGGCTGCATGGAAAGGCCCACCGGTGATACCATCGGCTTGGGCCCAACTGAGGCCCAAGCCCATGTTCCTTCTGAAACTGGCGGGAAGCGGCCGATTACTGTTGATGACGTCATGCTACAGTGTGGTCGTTGTTATAGCTGGACATGTGTCAAGTTTCTGGTGGTGTACAGTGATGTTGTACTTGCTATAGTGCTGAGGCTACCTGTGTCGTTTGACTGTTGGCGAGGTATGCCTGCTGGTCACTGTTGATGACAGCGTGAGTACAGTAGAGCGGTTTAGCCTTTGTACTATCTGCCACATGTCATTCTCCTGTTCGTGTGTACTCTGACACAGATCTTTGTGAATCTTCCTTTTGTTGTCCTTCGTACCTCGTATGAAAAGTGTTAAGGGAAGATTCCGCGCGTGCTGGTACGCGCGTATCAGGTATTGTTTGTTGCTTATCAGCTATCTTGACGCGCGAGGTTGTTGACTGCTTGCTCCCGCCCGAGGATCTTGTTTATGGGGATAGGGACGCCTCTTGGATTAGGCTCCCTATCCCTTCAGGTAAAATGAAAGAGGTATGTGTGAACACACACACTCTTGGTCGATCAGAACACCACCCTAAAACACACACTTAAAGAGTTCTTCACAATCAGCCCCAATTCTACTCAAAATCAAGGGTCCTAGCCAATGCATGTATGGATTCTTGTTGAAGTATTGCTCAAAACACTTTAAGGTAACTCTAGAACCATGTATGGATTCTTGTTGAAGTATTGCTCAAAACACTTTAAGGTAACTCTAGAACCCTTTTTGATTCATCCAAATCCATGGATTATGGAAGAAGGTGATTTTAGGGATTTCATATAAACATGATTGTTTGTTGTTTGAAGATTTCTATATGTTCATAAGCATTGAGAAACTATATATGAAAACGTGATAAAATATGTATATGTTAGTTCATACAAAATGTGAATTCTTGATTGTGTGTATGTGGTGGGTTTTGCTATAATAGTAAATTATTCCTTCAATTGAGAAATTGTTGTTGTAGGCCGTGTTAATTTATCATAATCAGGCCTAAGTAATAAAAATTTAACTTGAATTGTATGAATCCCATATTAATAAAAATTGTTTGTGAATTATAATAAGGCCTAATATGGCAATGGTATGGGGTATTGAACTTGAATTGTATGAATCCCATATTAATAAAAATTGTGCACTTAAGGGTATTTGATGAAATGCTTGAAAAAATAAATTTTCATGAATAAAAATAGGTACAAATGGTACAATAGGCTTTCATTATAAAACTAGGTTATGGCGAAATCAAACAAGCCTAATAGCATTACTAAATCTGTTGGGCTTGTAGATAACTGGTTAAGGAAAGCATATTGGGCTTTCATTTGGTTTTTTCACCTTTCCTAGTACGAAAACATTTATTATTTTATAATACTTTATACATATTAATTAAACATTTAACCCTAGAGGACTAAATGTTATTTATGTTTTGGCACCCGTCCACCGCAACTAAAGAACTAGTAACTTAATGGTATCAATGTATGCATAAAATGTGTACATCTATTAGAGATCGAAGGTTCTAGTCCTAGAGTGGACGACAAGTATACGTATTAGTTAGAGTGGACGACAAGTGTACGTATTAGTTTATGTTTATTGCATTATTGTAACATCACAAATATGTAATACAAATTAGTTGTTTCTCTAGGATTTTCGACTCGACTAAATCCGAGTCGACAATTGTATAGCTCACACTTATGTTAACTGTAGTAAATATTCTTGTGCAATTAAAACAGGTTGGAGACATGGAGTAGCTCTTACTATCCAATTACATTTGGTGTTTGCCTATTTGGATTTTCTTTAATAAACGATTATAACATACGTATTTAAAAAGTCTCAAAATCATTTCAGTGAAAATGATTTCTTTAATAATAGAATAGAATATATTTAGTTTAGGTTCCTAAACACTTTTAAAGTGTAAAAGAAAATAAAATAAAATAAAATAAAAAGATTGATGGTTGGAAAATGTATAAAAATCATTTAAAATTTTAATTCTTAGTCATAAGTATCAATGATTCGAAGTATCGAAGGTAAGAAATATTTAACTTGTCTATGTAATTAAGTATTTATTATATTTAAACGATGGTATTTTACACCATTAATCATGAGTTCATGACCAATTGACCCTATAAAACCTATACATATTTTTAGGAAGGAGACTTGTGCACACCACACGTTTATATTAACAAGCGCACCCACTTGCTATACTTAAACTAATATTAATACGCCACGTGTACTCGTAGCAATTCACACACAGTACAGTTTAAGTCAATGCATCCACGTGTAAAACGACTAAACATGCAAGGTGACACGACATCACTAGCCCACCCTTTTTCATCTATCTTCGTCTTTATTAATAATCGACGGTAAAAAAACCATCGGTATAAAATTTATAAAAACAAAAACAAATGGACGGAAAGAGCAGCGGAGACACCACCCCATTCCTCCCTGACGCGGCAGCGACGGAGGCGAATCACGGCGGAGAGCGACCAAGAGAACCGTGGAAAGGAGAGCTGGTGAAGAGCATAGTTTACGCCGGACTTGATGCCATTATTACTTCGTTTTCTCTTATCTCTTCCATCTCTGCCGGCCGTTTATCTTCCGGTCAGTCTTCGATTCTATGTTTTTCTTATACAGAATGGTTAAAACAATTAAATTAAGAAATTTACGATTGTGTAATAACCTTTTTATTTAAATCCAGGGTGTTGTGTCGGGTGTTACAATGTATCGTATATTTTGGGTGGTGAATAAAAGTTGTTTGTGTAATAACCTTTTTATTAAAATCCAAGGTGTTGTGTCGGGTGTTACAATGTATTGCTACACCATCCACCAATACGATTCCACCTTAATTTCTTCAATCATAATTGGTGTAGCCCTGTTGAACTGATTTAGAAGGATGGTGCATGATCGCCTCATGCACCTTCTTTTTATTTAAATTGCATTGTTTACCCATATAAAAACAATAATTTACTTACCTACAATAACAATTCACACAAGTAATATGCTCAATGTCAATTCTAACTTTCACTTTTGTTATCGTATGCAATCAAGTGTAACAGAAAAAGTAACTTCGTCTACTCCTTAAGACTATGTGTCATGGGCTTGGTAGAGGGGACTCTAAAGGCACTTTTACTAGCTTGGGTAAATGAGCCGAGATACTGTTAGCAACTCGAGCTCGACTTGAAAAAAAAACCCAAAACGATCTGAGCTTAAACGAGCTCGAGCCTGATTTGTGTGTCTAATTTTAATTGATATATTGAATATATTTAAATAATAATAATAATTACTATTTATAAATTATGAAAATAACTATATTATTATATATACATACACATATAGATATATTGTTGTATATAAATTATCCTATATATTATCCTATATATTAATTTTTAAACTTTTATGAATAGTAAATGAGAGCATGATGGTAATTTTAGTTTATATAAAATAAGAACTATTGTACTAATTATTAATTAAAAAATAAATTAACAAACCGAACTCAAGCTAGAAAAACTAGCTACTATCTAAGCACGCCCGGCTTGTTTACTCCCCTAGTTTTAACTACAAAAGATGATGCCACACACAACCAAGGGGGTGTTGTTGGTTTTAACAGGGTTTTAGGTGAATTGGAAAAATTGGTTGAGTAGATAAATATGATAGGGTAAGTATATTATTCAATATGGTCCATGGTCCAAAGTCCACACCCTTTAACTCCATGGCCCCCTCACCCTTTCCGAGCCCACATGTTGCAGTGGTCACGCTAGTGGCACAACCTATGTGGCACCGGGCGCCATCCCTTCAAAACCCACAACACATAGTCTAAGGAACAATTGACTGTTCGTCCGTGCATAATGAACATTTATTGAACCCTGTTTTTTATTTTACTATTTTTTCAATTTTCAATAAGAGGGTTTTAAACTGTTTTTTGTAGTTAAACTACAAAAATGAAGATTACTATTTTCAACAAAAGTGAAAGTGGGGAATGTTATCTCTTATAGATGATTATTATTGGAGAATGACGAATTAGTTATGAATTATTAAAAAATAATTTACATTTGTCACTGTTTGCGCCATTGTAGTTGATGTGCTGGTTTTGGGGTTTGCAAACTTGGTGGCCGATGGGATATCAATGGGGTTCGGAGACTATGTTTCTAGTAACACCGAGCGGGATGTGGCGGTGAAGGAGCGGCTAGTGACAGAATGGGAGGTCACGAACCGCCGGAGATGCCAAGAGCAAGCGTTACTCGACCGGTATCGAGATCTCGGCATGAACATCGATGATGCAACATCGGTATACATATATGCTAATATATACATGATACATCCACTACAATTAGTTTTCGTTTAATAACTAATCATTCAATTATTGCATAGGTTGTGAACATCTTTGCAAAGTATGAGGACATAATGGTGGATGAAAAGATGGTCCAAAACGGAATCCTATCGCCAGATGACGGCGAGAAGCCATGGAAGAAAGGTCTAATAACATTTGGAGCATTTTTAGTGTTTGGTAGTGCTCCAATCCTTGCATTCATCATCCTTATCCCGTTTACGCGCAACGATACACATAAGTTCATCGGTGCGTGTATTTTGTCCGCCCTTGCCTTGGCGGCTCTGGGAGCCGCCAAGGCGAAGATCGCTGGACAGAATTACGCGGTATCCATCTTAGGGACCTTGTTCAATGGTGCACTTGCTGGTTTTGCAGCTTATGTGATTGGGTGGCTGCTCAGGGATGTGGCTGGGCTAGAAGATTAGATATGGAGATTCAAATTAAGCACAACTAGTTATTATGTTTGCTAATTATTATCTATACTAAATCATGAAAATGACATCATTGACCCCAACTGTTCTTAACTTTGTAGATGTGATAGGCACAAAATGGTGTCAAATTTTCATAGGTTTAGTAGAAAGCAGGAATCATTTGCCTTGGAAAGTATGTGCATATAATAAGTAAAAATGTGAGACCCAACAAAGGACAAATGAGATTACAATATTGCTACTAAATCATAATGGTGTTTTGAGGTGCTTATGACGGTGTAAACAAAGCGAACACAAACGAGACTTGTTTTTGCTCAACACTAGTCGAACAACTGTCTGGATATGGATCATTGCTTTCAATTTAACCAAATATCGCCAGGTAAACGAACAGACCTTCTTGTTCATTATTGTTTTTTAAGAAAATAAACGTGTTTGTTTGTGCTCGCTTCTTTAATAAAATAAACAAATATAAAGGAATTTAAATGAACAGGATGAGAAATTAAATTAAAAGTAAATACAAGTAGACATCCAGTGGTAACTATATCCAAATCCCAAACTAAAAATCTTTATGTTAAAAGATGAATTAACAATATTAAACATGTGCCAATGATCTCCAGCTCAGCTGGTTTGAGGTAGGGTGGGTTTTCCCTTAGGGGTTCCCATCCTGGGGGGAGGTCACAAGTTCAATCCATGCACACCATAAAAAAATTCCCGTGACGGTTTGAGCTTAGGCAAGGAGGACATCGGTGCGTGGGTAGGGATTCGAACTTGGAACCAATAGGTTAGAGTTGTATAAGGATTTCCATTGATCTAAACCTTTCAAAAAAAACAATATTAAACATGCCACAATGAGAAAATAAAAGTAAACACAAGTGGACACAACTAAATAGAATATCCGGATCGCAAACTGATTTTTTATATGATAATAATTAACATGAATCGACAATATTTAACATATCCAAATCCCAAACTAAGATCAATATATTATAATATGGATTAACAATATTTTAGATTTTAAAGATACCAAGAATAAACAACTCTATGTGTCGTACTGAAATTATTTTTAAAAAAAAGGGTCAAGATTTAACTTCTTTGAATAAATAAGAAAGAAAACATAAACGAACATTTACGATTTAAATGAGACATGGCATATGCCATCTTTGTTTGTTTATTTTTTTAAGAACAATTTATTCTACTTAAGGGGGGACGCAACCAGTGAATGATACTGGTACCCCATTATCAGCACCAATTTACTGTCGTCGTGGTCACGGGTAGTGAGATTCTGATAGTCCCGTGAAGAGTTTTCGTGGTCTATCTCACGGGTGCAGAGGAGAGGGAGGGAGAGAGGGAAACCAGGTACTCCACGGATGATTTACGGGTGTATACACCTCGTCCTCTCTAAATTCTACATAATTATTCACTATGGGAGTTGAACTCCTACTTTGTGAGGAGTGGCATGTTTTACGTACATGATCCAGCTTGCCAATTAATTTATAACTTACTAGGTTTGAGACCCGTGGGTACCCACGGTGCAAACCAAAGTAAATTAAAAAAAATATATTAAACTAAGACTTGTATTATTCAAGTTTAGTGTCCACAACGTAAAGTCTTAAGAATAACGGTTAGCCTGATATTTTTTTCTTATATAAACGTGATGTTTCAATGTTGCGTTGATATGATCTGGATATTAAAACTAATATATAACTTTGGTTTTAATGTCAAAGTGGATAATCTAGGTAACTTATAAATAACGATAACAACGAAACCCGATTACCTATTATGATCAATACTCAACCAAAGTATAACATTTAACAAAAAACCACAAAGGTACAAATACATTTTGTTTTTGTAAATTACCTTTATTATATTTTTATTTTTAATGTAATTGTAATTAGGAAATAACTTGTTTTAAAGATCAATGGTCACGCACGGTTCAAACCAAATAAAAAACAAATTTTTTTTTTAAAATAATACTTGTATTATTGAAATTGTATGTACATAACGTCAATGAAGATAAGTAAATAATTGCATCAAAATTACTCACAGTATTCATAAATCTTGAAAGACTTCTTTGTACACAACATTTGATGTTTTGTTCGTCAGTTCACCATTTTCATCTACTATAACTATCTTCAGTCCATCTCGACTTCTGACTGCCCGTGTGAAAAAACTGGATCCTTCAAATACAATCCAACTCTGGATAAGGATTGTCCTTGACTTTTGTTTATTGTCATTGCGAAAGAAACGGCAATTGGGAATTGCCTTCTGTTAAATTTAAAAGGAATTTTTTTATCCGAGGGGGATAAAGTAATTCTTGGAATAAAAGTTCGCATTCCAATGTTACTTCCTGAAATGATTTTGGCTTCAATTACACGTTTTCTCATTTTAACAACTTGTAACCTTGTCCCATTACACAAACCGCTTTTCTGATCAATGTTTCTAAGTAACATTACGGGGACACCAACTTTCAAAACCAAACGATGGTTTGGTATTCCAGAAAACTTAAGACCATTCAGCACATCAGGAGAAACTAATCTTTCATCAACCTGTTTGTTAACATCTTCTGACTGGCAAACACTATCCGAACTTAGATACTCAACTTCGTTACCGGGAAACATTGAAAGTAATATATCATTAATTTCATGAACAACTTCATTCTTCGGTGCCAATATAGCTCGATCTTGAAAATAAGTCGGAATGTGGATGTTATCCAACAGTGACGGATAAACAAAGTCTATCAAATCAGAAACAGGATCCGAAGATTGAGAAATAAGTAAGTCATCAGGTATCAAAATAACATCCTATACAAGTACACATGTATTGAAAACAACCCAATCTACATAACTACACATGTCTGTTATGGCAAAATGATAAAATCGACTAAGCGACAACAATAAAATATAAAAAACAGGTCCAAGATCATCCGTTTGAATATGGATTATTTTCTATAAATCATCACCCATAACCCAAAAACTTACATGCTAATATGCGAAGCAGCGCGTGCCAAGAACATTATATGAACTTTATCTATATATGGTGTGACATTCGTCACCCTTGTCTTTTATCTAATTGACGATAATAGTCCTTCAAATATTTCCATTATAGTCCATGTAAGTTCGTCGTTTTCAAATTTAATTTTAGAGCAAACTAAAAAAAAATCTAATTCGAAACTTTAAAATTATGCTAATTGTTATTTTGAATAATTTAAATATTGTCGATGGTTTGAACTTAATTGATTTTTCCATTACATATTATAATCATAAACATGTATGTCAAATTGTATAAATAAATTAGTTTCTTTGATTTTCAATAAATAAGGAAATTAACAATTTTATAAGAAATGAAACATCACAATTTGTAGTCTCACTATTCAAGTGGTCTTAATAATATTATTTAATAAGAATTTATAACAATTTATGATGACTGATTAATGTCCTTAAAGTTTTGCCACCGTTACAAACTTACTTACCATTGTTTTTTTTATATACTCATAGTAACTTTGTCACCTTCTTAACATCCCTACAAAAGAACCAATGCGCAAACCAAGCACCCAAACTCACTTAAAATAATCAGACAACCTCTCAACCTATCATATAAGAACTCCATTTGTTACAGTGCCCCCGCTATAAAAAAACGATTTCAAAATCGCATGCTTCCTTGTTGCTACATGTTTGTCACGAGTCCCTAGCAAGGGTTACGATGTACCCGAAACCCAACTAAACTTACGAAAGGAAAATGCGTCTAACCATTTCCTCATGCGACGATCTCGTAAACAAGTTTTGAGGGTTCATAAGTAATCAATTAGCCTCTAGTACAAACGGGTTAAGAATTCGAGTGACAGTTCAGATCCTACTCTAGGCGTGCGCTTTAAGTCTTTGTTTTAGAAGCCATCGATCTCTCCTCACTTTTAAAGGTATCCTTTTGTTTCCCTATACCGTATGATTCTACCATGCTTAATTATTTAGGATAATTAAGTAAATGTATAAGAAAATTATTTACAGTACTATGGAAAACTTGAAACAAAGAAGATGAGTTTCCTAATGAAATTATATATATTAAATAATATTCTATTCGGTTCGACTTCCGTTAGTAAAAACATTGTTTTGAATTACTCCTTCAACTTCAAGATAAAATTAGTCACTTTGGGAATTATATATTTTTTTAATGCTTTACGTGTGAAGTAATTAAATTCAAAATAGTTTGTTTTTATAAATATTATTCTAGTTGTTAAAATCCTTAAACGAAAAGGTTAATGTATATTATTATATGAGATAAGTAAATAAGACTTACTGATTTTTTTTTTCTTGTCTATGTTATTAGTTATACTAATTATTAATTGAACTATTTTTGCAAAATATTGGAACTTTTAAATATATTGATAGCTTTCAAAAATTGATGGAACTATTTAAAAAAATAGAAGTGTTGTTTTTATGATCGATGTCATTAGGTGAAATCCAAAAGTGTTAAAACACAAATATTATTGAAATGTATAAGAATAATAGTGATAATAATAAAATAGTTAGATAAAAAATTATAGTTTTGCATGAACACTATAATTTTAAAATAACATTTTTAACTTACTTAGGTTCAAGCATAAGTCCATTGATTCTTATTGGATTCTAACAAGTCCATCACCAAGCAAAGTGAGTATATCTTTCCCCTTTTTACTGTTTTACTATTTTTGGGGTGACTCATGTACTTACTATCAAGTTTCTATTTCTTTTACTAAATGCAATTCTCATGTGTGTTTGCTTTATGTTAATTGGTGTGTCTATGACTTGTCAAAATCATTAACCGCTGGGCAGCCCAGCTTTTCAATGAATAGTACTATGGTATACCCCCTTGAGACTCTGTTGAGAGAATCTTGGTCATTGTCTTGTTAATTCATTATTCAGTTGGTTAGTCATGTGTTAGTCATTATTCTCAGGTTTGGTTTTGAACGGATATTACTTATTACATAATTGCAAATGGTACCGCACATGAATTGCTAAACACTTTTCTACTATATTTATTTAAACAGGGTATGTTCACCAATACATTTTTGTATTGATAAAATTATTTTGTACATGTTTCAGGTTGTTTTGAGATGCATCCTTTAAGCTTTCGGATTTATATTTAGATTTTGATTCATTGTATTTTAATTTAGTTGGCATTTAGAATCGTTGTATTTCATTTCAATGTAATAAACTATTTAATCAATGTATTCAAAATTACACTTTAGTGCCATGAGCTATTGAGCAATCGTCACTACGTGACACCTCGATGTTTCCGTCATCGGTTGGGGTGTTACATATGGCAAAGATTATATGACCTATTATAAACATAATATAAATAATAACATTGTGTCATATACTTTTTACAGCCATATAAACATAATGTATATATGGCAAAGACTATAAAACCTATTACAAACATAACATACCTCATAACATTGTCTCATATGCTTTAGGAACAGAAATATGAACCTAATCTATATATGGCAAAGACTATATCACCTATGTATCAGTTTTAATATGTAAAAGTCTGTAATTTATCAACTGATTAACATAGGTTAGTTTCCTAAAAAATAGTTAGCCATATTAAACATATTTCCAAATTAACATACTAATACAAAACGATTATTACATATATTCAAGAACAATTATTTCAGATGAAACATTGATCAAAAACATCAAACGTGATTAATAATAAATTATAAAACCAAACAATCTAAAAATTTCTTAATGATAACTACATATAGTAAACACTGATTGTTTATTACATAAATTTCAAAAACAGAAATTGTTACTAAATACATATTCACATTAAAATTAAAAATCAAGATATACGCTTACTAATTTGAATATCCAGAAATTTATAGTACATGCATAATAGAAATTTCGTAGTTATAATTACATAAAGTATATGATTCCTTAATAATAATCAGTAAAAATACAAACAGATATAACCTACACATCGATTAAAGAAAAAAAAAAGAAGAATTATAAGATCACGATTAGATAGAGAAGAAGATGAAAAAGTAACTCACAAATTGGTAAAGTGGCTTTTGAGAATCTGAATATTATGAGGAGGTTGGTAGGCATTTATAATAAAAAAAATATTCTAAAATACATCTTGTTATGAATCGGGCCTTTGTTTCATCAAACAAATTCGGCCCACTGAGTAACATAAGACCCACGTTTCAGATGAGCTGGTTTTGATAATTTAGTGGGCCTTTATAATTAGGTTGTATTATAACAACAAAATAGAGGTAACAATTTAAGTTGGCCGAGAACATTTTTTTCTTAATTAGATATTAATTATAAAAAATAAAAATAACATTAGGGTAGATGACTACATCAACCCAACCAGTTGTATTATATAATAGATAGATAATAGCAAATGGATGAAAATATACTTATCAATCAACCAAACGCATTTATTAAATATTACCATCGTTATGAAACATAATAAAAACAGTAAACCAAATCATGGTAGAAATAGGAAATAACAAAGTAGAAATTGTTCAAATATATTTAAAAAAAACAAAACATAAAGCAATAGAACTCGTAGACCATCAGCATAGCAAAGTAATCCTCTTCATTAGGCTTTAGCAAGATGGAGGACTCAACGGACTTTTATGTTACTCCATACTACCACCACTTCCAATCTTAGTTGAAGGAATTGGTGTGCTTTCATCATCAGAAATTGCGTCAATCAGTTTACGCTTAACCATTTGATACTTAGAACTGATAGAACATTGTTCTCCTTCAGCATAAACTTTCTTATCAACAAAGTTATCAGCAATGGAAATTGGTGTTTCATTATCGGCTGTGTCTGATTCCTAAAGATAAAATATTTATAAACATATGTGGCCAATGTAGCCGTGATTGTGTATCAATAAAAAATGAGTAAAATTTATTAATATGAACTTAAGTGTGTGTGAAAATGGTACCTTGGAAACAGAAATAACATTGGACGGCATTGCTAGGAGAGATGTGTGAAGTGATTCTGATTCAGCAGGCTGTAACAACGACGTTGAAAATCAATGTAATGTAAAAATGTCTTACGTACATAAAAGTTTGTTTTTTTATAGCAAATAGGGTTCGATTATGTACCTGTCCTACGTACAACTTCTTCTTAGCTCCGATATAATTGTTGGATCATCACTTATCTTAGTTACACCATAAACATCATATTTGTTGTTTAAATTGAAACCGGATACAAAGATCTTGAAAGCAAACTCTCTTTCTAACAAAGTCTTAATCTCTTCAGGATATTCAACTGTATCACCAACCTATTTAAAAGGAATCAAAAAAGATATAAATATTAGACAACTATAATTAAAGAATTATTAAAAAAAAACTGTACTATAAATGGCAAAAAATATGGACTACCGTATTCAAATCAAGCAATTCAGAAGCACTTTTACTAATAAGTTGTGCAACGTCACGATGAAACAACGTAAGAGATATAGCACCATTAAGATCTTGTACACGAACCTGAATTTTAAATCTAGAAAAAAATAAAATAAAAAAACAAACATAAAACTAAATGTTAATTAAATTTTTGTATTCAACCATGATTTATGTGTATTAAAATTTATTTTATACAGATATCCGACCTTGGTGTAGGCACAACTTGTTTCGCACTGCAACTAACATTCAAACACTGGTAAACCTTTTCTTCCTCAAAATCTGAACTTCTTTCACTAACCTGTTTGATTACATAATCAATACTACATTTTTTGGTGCATTTGGGACATCCCATGTAGTACCAGCCAAATTCGGTAAACAGGTCTTTAATAGTACCCAATAACACCAGAGCCTGCTCCTGTATGAATATTATAATTAGTTACTGAAAGAAGATAGTCTATGTTATACAATGGGGATTTATATTAAATAAATCTAATTTTTTAATAATGTTAAACTTTTTATATTTAATTATAAACAACGTATTTAAGTATGAACATTATACTTACCTCTTGAATCTCACAAATGTCACCAATATTACTAAAAGGAGTGTTATGGACAAATTCATCTTCATCAGAACAGAACATAGAGGTTCCATATGGTCGATGACACGAGGAAGGATTATCAGACTTTCTCTTACCCAAGCTGATAAAAATAATTTGATTTACACATTATATAACTATTATTACACGTTTAAGATATTGTAAGTCGTATTGAAAAACATAATAGTGCCTACCCTATTTTGTACCGGTTTATATCTTCAATATCTCCATTGATGAACAGTCGACTAACTCGATCTCCAAAAGAGTTAGAAACATACGGTTTTCCTATATAAAACAAATATTAGGAAAAAAAATTCTAAATAATAATAATAATAATAAGAAACTTTAGAAGTATAAATATAATTTATATTGCCAAATATAATCTAGCTATAAATATAATATAAATATTTAATAAGATTAAACAACCATTATAAAACTTCAAACGGCCAAACAACAGTATTATTATAAATTCTTTCTCCGTTTGATGAGTTGCAACATATTTAGACATTTCCATGGCATAAGTATCCCACAACGTTACATAGATGCTCAAACCCCTTCAAAAAGTTAAAATTATTTTAGTATAAAAAAACAAATTATATACCTCCATAATTTGCAGGTTGTATAAAAATGCAAAAAACATAAACAATACATACTCGATATGTTGGATTTCCATTGTTAACCTCTTCTTATCAGAGACAACCTTTTTATCTTTATCATCATTGTTGAAGAACTTGTGTACATGTCCTATAACATCTAAAATCAAATATAAAAGAAACATTAATGAAACATAAAACCAAACAATATTATTATGGTTTGTTTATAATGAAAAAAAAGACTATATTGACGAAATATACCTATTGTAACATATTCATCAACCTCCCTATCCAGAATTCTTTGATAAGGCACAAAAGAGAACCCAAAATCTGGACCTTGGAAACCAGCATATTCGGAAACTTGAGTATTCATATTCAAGCACAGTTTGTTTGGGTTTGGAGCATACTTATATTTAGAAGAATTGAGCCCAACTCCTGGATTTCTTATAATAAGAGACGCATTTTCAGTCAAAAATCTCTCAAACCTAAAAAACAAACGCTTAAATACATTCGCTTGAATCCTGTCACCCTGTTAATTATAAAAAAAAAAAAAACTATAAATATGTATCTAAATAATTTAGGTATTTTAATGTACGAATATAAGCAAATTTGTATTTGAAAAATATTAAATACCTAAAAAAAATTAATGAAATTGCAAAATAAGAGGCTATAATCAAAACGTGTAGTTGAGTTTTACATTTTCATCACATAGGATCATTTCAATTGAGTAGACATCCTTAGGATTACGACGATCGGGTTGACGCCAAAGACGAATAATCTTTAGCTTTAACGCCACACCGTTTCGGTTGACATGAATTTGGTTAACCATGGTAAATTCATTTGCATCTACAGCAGCCATTGATCTTTGTAACTGGGAAAAAAAATGTTAAATTCAAGTTAATACTTCAATAATAAAAACCGTAGACAACATAATAATATTGAAATTTATTATAAATTTTTAAATAAATATCGAATGTATGGCAGCATAAAATGTTTGGATTGATTAAACATAATGTATGGAAAACATCAATGTAATCTATTGGTTAATAACAAATCGTAAAAAATAATGTTTATGTATTTAAAGATGAGAAACAGAAAATAACCTAAGAATATATGTATGCGATTACTCAAAGTGCAAGAAACGTTTCATGGGATAATCGTTTGTGCATTTCTTTGATGTGTTTATATAGCTATTCAATCGATAAGGAATGGATGAAATAGTGGAGTGAAATTAGGATTAGCATTAGCATATTGTTATTAATTGGGTTTTAAAGTTATGAAATACACTTCCAATACTTTAACCTATGGAGTAGAATTAGGACATCAAATCCGTCTTAATATGTATGAAATTGGACCGCCATAATTGAAACATTCATTACAAAGTTTTAGAGTGTGTTCATTTTCAAGTTGAAACATAAAATGCATATACAAAATTGTCTGTATGTTTGATCGAAAAATCCAAATGGTATCGTAGATAATTATGGAATTCAATTAGGAGATAACTTTGACTTGTTTTACACATTTAATTCGAATTGATATATATGGTTTATAAATTATAATTTTTTTTTGGAAGGCTCATATTTGTAATGAAGTTAAAATTAATGTACATTAATGTCTATAATAGAAAGTTATAATGTAATTCACGGTCAGTTTTAAAATAAATAAACCGGTTTGACTTTAATTATTTTGAATAAATTTATAGTCAATAGTCTAAATACATTTACTGCATATACATTTACTGCATATAATTATGGAATACAATTAGGAGATAACTTTGACTTGTTTTACACATTTAATTCGAATTGATATATATGGTTTATAAATTATAAATTTTTTTTGGAAGGCTCATATTTGTAATGAAGTCAAAATTAATGTACATTAATGTCTATAATTAGAAAGTTGTGAATTGATTCACGGTCAATTTTAAAATAAATGAGCCGGTTTGACTTTGATTATTTTGAATAAATTTATAGTCAATAGTCTAATTACATTTACTGCATATAAATTTGTTTACATATTTATAAGGAGGATAAATGTATATAAGGAATTCAAATTCAATACACATATTTATTCCTTATGCAATTGGTGAAACATAAATAAGGATACAATTTGATTTTGGACATTCAATCCGTATTCAATTAAGCAGAAAGTATATACATTAGATTAGTATTCATATATCTTCTTTATAAATGTCGGCTCATATTTATAAATAAGTCAAAATATACTTCTAATGTCCAAAATGTAATATGTAGATAGATATTCAATTCGTATGAACATGTACGGATGTATAATTCAATGTAATTTATAAGGAATAAATTCGAAACTTATAAGAAATTCAAAGTCAAGTTTTTAAATAAATAAGGCAGTCAAACTAAAAAATAATTTGAATCAATTTTAGTCAATTGTATAATTACATGTTTTCCATATAAAGGAAGAATAAACATTTATATTAGGAAGTCAATTTCAATGCACATTAATACCGAATGGCGAAAATTATATAAAAGTCAATATAAAATGTGAAATTAATAAGACAATCAAATTCAACATTAAATTGCGTGAATTATATATGGAAGGTAAATTGAAATACGTTAATATTCAAAATCGGAAATGATAACAAATTCAAAGTCAAACCTATAATTAATAAGGTAGTAAAATTCTAATTAAATTGAATCAATTTAAAGTTAATGTCATATGTTTATAAGGAAGTCAATGTAAAATGGCATATGATTAACGTATTTCAATTTCAATGCCCATTAATACCACATGACTAAAATTATAAAAAATTCAATGTAAAATGTGAAATTAATAAGACATTCAAACTCTGAGCTTAAATTGCATGAATGATATAAGGAAGTTAAATTGAAATACATTAATCTTAAAAATCGAAAATGATAAAAAATTTAATGTCAAACCTATAATTAATAACATAGTAAAAGCCAAATTCAATTCACATTAATATTCAAATATAAAAGGAAGTCAATTGATTGACGAATTTATTGAAAATGTTTATAATGGAAGTAACAATAAATACATTTAACTCAAATTAACTAAATAAATCAATAACTTCTTGTGTGTCAATCTTGGTAACAAACAGCTTACGTTGGTTTGAACACCATTTGAACAGGCAATAGTCACCAACAGAAATATCTTCTGATTCAAGCAAGTCATCCCATCCAATGACAGTAAACCTTAATAAAACAATTAACAATACAAAATATATATAAGAGGTAAAACAATATAAATTAAGATCAATGAAAACGTAGATGCTGAAAATGCAGAAAACAAACCTAGCGACTTGAGAATGAACTTCTACATGCACCATAGGACACCATAAGTTACCATTGGTAAATTTAATCTTGATCTTGGATGATTGATTTAAATTCGCCATTTCAGCAATCGAGTTAGGAATTATCTACATAGCCAAAACAATTAAATAAGGCTTACAAAATTGTAGATGGAATACGCAAAAAAAATAATATCAGGCAATATAACCATATAATCAAAAATAAATGTACCAACTCATTTGTAACATGGCATGCAAAACCAGATAAACCATCGTAGTTGGAAACTTTAATTTCTTGCATATTCGGGCAAACTAATGTTGTTGTTGTGTAAGTTTTTAGATAACAAAAACCTGTTCATGGATTTCGGTAATGTCTGGATGAACACGTAAAAAACAACATTAGAAAAAGGAATAATCTTTTTGATTAAAAAAAAATAGAAAGATTCATACCAAAACTCGTGAGGAAGGGTCATGAATAACCTTGAAGAATTTGTCACCCTTATGATATGCCATAGTCAAGTTCTTTGTCCTAATGGAAACCTGTTATTAAAATGCAAAACAAACATATGTTAAATTAGCCATAATTTTGGCCAATGCTTTTTAATTTTTCCAGAAAAAACAATTGTTAACCATTTAAATAATTTGATATATAATAAACAGTTATGTATACTTATTGACCAAGTCAGAAACTAAATATCGATTTCAACATGTTGGCCAAAAGCGAATGATTAAACTTGATCGTACTCATTTACGGATACAAGAATTATTGTTTTGCTTTTCGATTTTGATTGATAAATACATAAAACGTTGGATAATAAAAAAAACGTTTTTATCATTACAAATCCGAATGTATTTTGTATAAGTGATGTAATATGATAAATCAAAGATAAGATAGACAACATACCTTGGAAAAAGAACAATGAGGAAGGAATGAGGAACAATGTTTTAGGCTAGAAAGAATGAACAATGTTTTAGTCTAATAAGGAGGAAGAATGTTTTAGGCTAGAAATGGATGCTAAATGGAGAAAAGAAAAAGAAAAAGAGGTTTATATACTACAATTCATGGAGCCCCATTTGTGATTTGGATTCTAGGAGACCCTTTCAAAAGCTAGGATTCAACCCTAGTGTATTGATTTATTATATAGATAGATTATTTTCATGATCTTTCATGTTTTAAATAAATTGGCATCAACGATGTAGGTTCGTTGATTGATCAATGTTACCTATTTAGTTCAAAACATAATACCTATATAAAAACAAGTAGCTAAAATCCTAGACTCCTAGAGGGTCTTTTGGACGATCGTCGGATCGTGTTTTTGTTTTTTTAGCAATTGAAATTGAATTATATTAAATATAATAATGGTGAGTAATATTAAAACATGTATTAAATATCAAAGTAACATTCATGCTTTTTACCAAATGGTTTAACTTTACCTTTGAAAGGTATCTTTACCAAAGAAAATGCACATGCTACATCACTAACTTTTGGCTCTATTAATTTGCCAATCAAAATTAAAATTTGTGTTGTAATGTACTATGGAAGTTTATAATAGTTGTCGTATGGTGGAGGTGCACTCCTTTTACTAATTTTGTACCGTCATAGGTCATTTTTACATTAAAGTACTAAACTACATTAACATCACAAAATCATTAGGCTACATGTTGTGAAGGGGCTTCCTTCTACAACATCATCGCCACCTCAGTGTCATGTCAAAAGGGAGCTCCATTACCCTTTTCAATAACACTAAGGAAATAGAATAAAGTTCCATCAAACATTACTTATTCATCTTTTTTTATATTTTGATAAATTTAAAGAAAATACAAAATAATAAAAACAACATAAAAAAAACATTAAGAATAACGTTTAAAAAAACATAACATTGATAAAAAAATACATTACAATAATTGAGGTGCATCAATACTCAATAACATGCCCCTACTATTAATTATCCATACAAGCCCAACGTCAAAATAATCATAGCATAGACGGTATCAAAGTGTTGCTGTATAATTTGTTCAACTAACATGTCTAAAATTAATTTATCAACGTGTACTTAATGGCCGATGATCTCCAGCCCAGCTGGTTTGAGGTGGAAGGGTTTACCTCTTCAAAGGGCTCTCGCCCGGGGTTGGTCACAGGTTCGATTCTCGTCCATCGAAAAACTATACACATTTAGGTTGAAAGGGCCCGACGTGTGGGTGGACTCGATATTATTTTTCATATCGATGAACTATACTTAATGGCCGATGATCTCCAGCCCAGCTGTGTAAGAATTATTTTTCATAAACATAAGTTAAAATTTTACGATATTATTTAGTAAATAATTTGTTGTTATTACTTACTTTAGGTTTAGAATTCCAATAAGGGTACAAGATTGTACTGGAATAACATCACTCACATTGTTTGATCGAGAAGCGAAAAAAATGTTGGGCATGTCAGCGATGCAGCTGCTAGAAAAATCCAAGCAGGTAATTTATTTTTTCTGCCTTAAACAATATATTTTATTATACCTAATGTTACTTATGAAAATTTTTATCTAGGTTTGTATTGAAAACAAAATAACTCGTGCTGAATTTGCTTCATTTGAAGATAAAAAGTTTGCATTCAAGATTAAAATTGGGCAATTTAACATTGATAAGCATCTGGATGGTTATGGTATACGCAAACTTACCGATGATTTTTCAATAGTTGCTTCGCTGGAACAAAGGTTCCCTGACATTCAGGTTATTATTATCATTGAAATATTCCTTTGTTATTACTCTTATGAATCATTAGTACATGTTTATTATTGTTCTTATTAATTTTTTTTGTTTTTAATATCAACGTTACCTTTGAAGTATTACATGTTTATTTTTTTTTCAGCTCGATCAAACTGTTTTTGACAACATTGATATAGATGACTCTTCAACACAGAATGCATTGTCTTTGAAGGTTGTTCTTTGACTTATTTAATCATATATTTTAATTAAGTTTTTAATGTAGTTTACTCTAACAATTTTACATTTTATTTAATATTGTAGGATTCTGTTGGAGATAACACTACTCCAGAGTCATCTTCTAGAGTTGGTGTTGTACGTGATGATGAGGAAGTGAAGCGTAGCCTGGACAAAGTGTATGACCTTGATGATGATGATGCAAGTGAATCTACAACAAAAGCTGCAAAGAAATCACCTGAGATCCCCCTTTTAGTTCCTAAGGTTGAAAAATAGGAACAATGAACAATTTCTTTAAAGATTTATACTTCGTTTGGTTTTTTGGACAATTTTGTTTTTTTTTTTTATGCTTGGTTGGGTTTTTTGGATAATTTCGTTTTGTTTATGGTTTGTTTGGTTTTTTGGACAAATTTCATTTAAATAATTTGTTTGTTTGCATTTTATTTTTTTAATTTGTTATTTGGTTAAAAATTTTAATTATAGAATATATTTTTATGAGGTAACATTATTATTACAAAAAAATTTTTTTGAACATTTTTAATAAAGTCAATAATATTAATAAAACAATTTTGAAAAAAAAATAATAATATTAAAATTATAACTTTATGATTTACAAAATATTAATAAAACCAAATTAAGTTGTTACCATAAATTAAGCAAGTTGTTACAATTAGCACTAGAGATCGTTGTTCCCGTTATGTTGTTAAAAACATAGATCAACAAAATGGTTTGTGTAACGGCCCGAGGTTACGTATGATGGGAAGGTGAAGACTAAAACACAAAAATCGGTGTATAAAGAAATATTTAGTTATACTTGACTAAAATGTGTGTTGCCTTCTTTTACATTTTAATAAAATATTTCTACTACTTTTTTTTACGTCTAACCTCTCAAAATAATTGTACGTTATTGAACCGCGTGTAAATGCGGACAAAAGTCTAGTTAATAATAAAAAAAGAGTTAAATGCCAATTTAGTCCCTGAGATTTGTCAAAAATTGTCACTTTCATCCAAATCTTTTTTTTTGGTCAATTTAGTCCCTGTGGTTTCATTTTTTTGTCATTTTAGTCCCTGCGGACTAACAAGATTTGGATGAAAGTGGCAATTTTTGACAAACCTCAGGGACTAAAATGACAAAAAATGAAACCACGTGGACTAAATTGACAATAAAAAAAAGATTTAGATGAAAGTGGCAATTTTTGACAAACCTCAGGAACTAAATTGGCAATTAACTCTAAAAAAAAAAGAAAAAAAAAAAAGAAACGTAACTATTGATATTTCAAGTGATACACCTAAAATAAGACATGAACTGTTTTTTTCACGCAAATGAAAATATATATATATATATATATATATATATATATATATATATATATATATATATATTTTGCAATCAACTCTTATACTTGTCGAAGTCGTGACTAGTGTTTTGATCGGGTTTTTGCACGCATTGTGATCAATATAATCTAATATTATTTTTAAAACATGTAATACCTCGAAAATTAAAATATATACAAGATGATACATACAAATTTTGTCATTTTAATAATTGTTAATGGTGTTTTACGCTATGGATAAAGTACATATATGTGATGTTAAATTGTTGATATTTCAAATATATGAACACAAAGCTATTTCTTTTGTGATAACCACGTTTCTTTTTTTATTGGACAAGTGTGAAAAAACAAACATGTTGCAACAAAAGACTTCTAGGAACATTTTTTAAAATGTGTATAATAAATTATTAGTTGGTTAATAGATAAGTAACATATAAAAGGCCAAGGATCGATTAAGTTGATAGCATTTTTTAATCAGTTTATTTTAATTGTAAGGGGAAATTGGAATTAAATATTTCAAATTATTGCTCGTTGGCCGATATTATTCTCAAGTTTCAACTATCACTTTGATTATCAATACTTCAAACTTTACACTTTGTTTGTTATGTCACCCCCATTTTCGAATAAGGGGCAAGTTCTAATGACGAGGAAGTGTTTGGATCTTAGTTTGGGGGTGGCATAACAAACAAAGTGTAAAGTTGAGAGTATTGGTAATCAAAGTGATAGTTGGGAGTGATATCGGCTAATGAGCAATAGTTTAGAGTATTTAAATCCAATTTTCCTATTTTATATAATAAAATTAACATGGCAGAGAAAGTATAATTATATTGGTATATGGAAATTATTCAGAAGGGGGTGGCGGCGCAGCTTGCTGTCCGCCTACCTGCTATTTTTATGTAATTTGGCTCTTTTGTTGAAATGGAAATTATGTTGGTCAAAAAAAAAAAAAAAAAAAATTGGTATATGATAGGGGTGTGGGGGTGTTCTTCAGGTTATTTCTTCAAGTTTATTACTGAGAAAAAGTGACCCAATAACCAAATCATTTAGAGTTTGGGTTGGGGTTATTTGGGTTTGGTTTAGTTCGGGTTGGTCGGGTGGGTTCTGGTTTTTTAGAGTATTCTCTAATTTAGGTGGCTTCGGATTCAACTCAGGTTTCAGGTTTTAGATAAAAATGAATAGCCCTGGAACCTGGTATATGATGGATAATTAATATTGTTAAAGTATATGCAGTTTTATTAATAAGTAAAGAATGAACACCTCGTATAGTCACATGAGATTCATTTTATCAACATTTTCGTTGCATCCCACGTTTAGAACATTATTAATATATTGAAACACTATTTTAGGCGGTAACTTTTATTTTTACTTATAAGATCATACAAGCTTTAAAGTTCAAAGGTAATTTTGAAAGTTAACCACATTGTAAATGATGGTAAAAAATTGATCAGTGTTTTCGCCTGTTTATCATTATGTGGACCATGTGCAATCTTATTTTGCCCATCCAATGGAATTTTCTGATCATTGTCACTTAATATATTAGTTTTTAAAAACCACACAAAACAAATATAAACCAAAACATATTTTCTTTTCAAATATTTGACGGACGCCACATGGTTGGTTGATGATCGAGTTTCGATTGACGCAGCTGTAGAAATTTCGTCTTCAAGTTATGGAGTAGTGATGCCATCTGAAAACAAATTGCGAGATCTGAGAATCGTTGAATGAAAACCTAATTTGATTTGATGCGGCGGAGGTGGCTATGGTGGTTAGGATGTCGGTGGTAGTGGTGGTGGTGGTGGTGGTGGTGAAAGTGGAGATGGGTAGCGATGGTGGTGGTTTGGGGAGGTGTTAGTGGTGCCAGTGGTGGTTTGTGGAGTTGATGAGTGAGAAAGATGAATTGTGGAAAAATAAGTGGGTGGGGCCCATATAATTTTTAATTATTTTTAGTTATATTTTTTTAATAATAAGGATAATTTAGTATTTTCACACCAACTTAATTGGATAATCTAACGTCGCCATCCACTCCAGGGACTACCCGATTTAAACGATGTCAAAAGTTGAGAACTATACTTGTAATTTTAAAAAGTTTGGGACTAAAGAAGAAAGTTGAGTAAACCACGTAAATTATTTGAGGAATTTTCTCTTTATTTAATTAGCCAGTTTTTCTCACCAAAATGTGAAATTTAAAAATTACGTTCATAAATCACAATGCCGTTCAAAAAAAAAAATGTTCATAATTTTTTTTAACGGTAAATTTTTAACACCTTATTTTCACCTTACCTTGCACTTGCAAGGATTTGAACCTACAACCTCATATTTATTATTTTCACTTTACCTTGCACTTGTAAGGATTTGAACCTACAACCTTATATTTATAAGGGGAGACACCATACCACTAGACCAATAGACAGAGGTAATGTTCATAAATCACAAGTACTTCCCTTTATATCCGATCTTTCTATATATAGTGTGACCTTTGCATATCTAAAAGGACACTTCCACATTCCTCTTACTTTATTTCTTCCCTATATATCTATTGTCTTCATTTTGCTTATTTGTAGTCGCAGTGGAGTGAATATTCAGAAGGGTTACACGTTCTCAAATTTCATCATATACGTTGCCTACACTTAATCGTAAGTCAATATTTTTTCTCTTCATGTGTTGAACATATTTAATTATATATTCTTTTTAACGGCAAACAAATCAAACCCGAGCACTCTCAGGGCACCCTTTAGACAAATTCAAGTGCTCCGATAGTCCCCGAGTTGTCAAACACCAATTCTTGGGAAAACCCGATAATCCACCCGCCCGTAGGCACGACGATAAAATTACTGGTAAAACCCGTCTGGCTCAAAAATCGAAACCAGATCCACCGGGTCTTCTATCATTACCCACCAATGTATGTACCACTACCATGTAATGGTATTTAATTATATTTTACGTATATTGTATTTTTAGATAACCAAGATACTAATCAATTAATATAAACTATTCCTTTTCTCTTCTTTACTTTTCATACATAAAGTTGATGCAGATAAATGAAGTGAAGTCTAACCACCACATAAAATTTAAAGTCGAGAACTTACATGAATAAAAAAATGAATGTTATTATGGAGGGGAAAAATCATGCATATTCACATGGTCCACTTTGATATGAATCATATCCACTATTTGATTTTTCCCGACCAAAATAAAAACTTTTTATTACATCAATAATTCGATTATGTTAGTTGTGTCTATACATATACACACAAACACGTATACATACTAACATACATTAATATATAACTCATAAGGGTCTTAATATAAGAGAGCCAGACTAGAATGAGATGATTATAAAAAGTTAAAAACGAATTGACTAATTAAATAAGTGTGGTAACCCTGACTTAATTATGTTTAAACTATCATGAGAACTCAATTTATATATATATATATATATATATATATATATATATATATATAGCTAATAAATTGTTTTTTTTTATTACTAAAATAAGTTATATATGAGTTATCATCATCAGGAAATATAGGGGTTAGGAATAATTTACTTGATACAATTTGTTAACTTATATTTCAAGTCTATTATATGATATTTTTTATAGTTAAAACAAATGTGTATAGAGTGTTAGGATTAAATGTAATGTACGAAACAAAGAAATATTCACGCGGTGACCAATTTCGTAGGACTGTCTGTTGTGGCTAGAGGTGAGCCATGACTCTATCCTCTCATATTTCGTCATGTCAGCGCTTAGTTGGCAGCTTGATAAAGCTGCTGGTCGCTCACCTGATGTTGTTGTGGATAAAGGTGAGCAGCAGCTTTATCCATTTTTTTATACAATATTATTTTTTAAACTTTATTATTTTAAACATTAATAAACAAAATAAAAAACATTATTTTACAAAAAAATAAAAATATTAAAATACACTATCCAACTTTTAAATAATAAATAAAAAATAAATAATAAAAAGATTAATAGTAATAAAAAGAAAATACAAATATGAATCATATCTATTTTATAATATAAACTATTTATATTTTGACAACTCACATGTAATGACAAGATATGGTTAATTACAAAAATAACCATCATCTTTACTATATTTACCATTTTAGTCATCTTCTTCACAAGAAATTGTCCGTAGCTCCACACATATCAAACTCATTCTCATTTTATTCTACTCAATCTTCTCTTCCCCCACAACTCCACTCTCATCAAATACCAAACACAAAATAAAAAAGAAAAAAAAAACAAAATAGCCCTCGCCATCAGAGCGAGCCGGGTTGCTTCAGCTCGCTCGCGGCAACGTTCACCCAGGTGTGTTGTGGTTCAAGCGAGCCACAACGAACAGTCTAATTAGTATAAATAATACGCTACCCGTAAACTTTAGCATAGTTATTTTTACTCTAGTTCATTTTGTTGTAGGATAATTATTTATTGAATAGTACAATTAACATAATTACGAAAATGTCAACGCTACCCGTAAAAATTATTTCGGCCGCCTCTTTTGACTTCGGTCACCTTGCAGTTTGACTGCCTTCGGGCTTCTTCTGCAAGTATCTTCCTTTACATTTTTTATTTTATCTTTCCCTGTTCTCCTACTCGATGTTAAGAATGCGTTTCTTCATGGTTTATATCACCTGGCTTCACGGACCCTAGCAAACCTCGGTACCTCAGTTTGTTTGCAAGTTGCAAAAATCTCTCTTTGGCCTCAAACAAGCCCCTCGAGCCTGGTATCAACGGTTCGCATCTTACATTACATCTCACGGCTTCAAGAGTAGCACATGTGATACTTCTCTTTTCGTTTATCGCAAAGGTGACCACTTGGCTTATTTGTTGTTATATGTGGACGATATCATCCTTACTACATCCTCGTCCAGTCATCTTCATCACTTTATACAGGTCCTGTCTACAGAATTCGCCATGACTGACCTCAGCAAACTTCATCATTTCCTCGGCATCAAAGTACAACACAATAAAGATGAGATGTTCTTGTCCCAATCTTTCTATGCTGCCGACATAAGGCACCGGGCCAACATGTTGGATTGCAATCCAACAACTACACCTGTTGAAATCGGCTCCAAGCTCAGTGCCGATTTCGGCCCTCCTGTCTCAGACGGTACATTATAATGCAATCTTGCCAGGGCACTCCAATATCTTACTATTACCAGGCCTGATCTCTCATACGCGGTCCAGCAGGTTTGCTTGTTTATGCACGACCCTAGAGAGACCCACTTCTCCTTCCTCAAACGTATATTGCGATATGTCAAAGGAACACTTGATCTTGGCTTACACATTTCCCCATCCACGTCCACTTCCCTCACGGCCTACTCAGACATGGGTTGGGGAGGGTGTCCAGATTCTCGCAGGTCCACCTTGGGGTATTGTGTTTACATGGGCGGGAACCTCATCTCTTGGAGCTCGAAGCGCCAACCCACGATCTCTCGATCCAGTGCTGAAGCCGAATATCGTGGGGTAGCCAATTCCGTAGCTAAAACATCTTGGATTCGCAACTTGCTTCTTGAACTTGGCATATCCACACAACAAGCCACTATAGTCTACTGTGATAACATCTCCGCCGTATATCTAACACAAAATCCCGTGTAGCATCAAAGAACAAAGCATGTGGAAATGGATATTCATTTTGTTCGTGATAAGGTTCGAGTTGGAGAAGTTCGCGTGCTACATGTCCCCGCAGATTATCAATATGTTGATATTTTTACCAAGGGTTTGCCGAAATATCTCTTCACCAGATTTTGCTCCAGTTTGTGCCTTCGTTAGGCTACGGCTCAAACTGCGGGGGCCTGTTAACAACATAAAATATTGTCCGTATCATTTGTATCGAGCATATATCTCTCCCACTAATTAGCTTTGACTTCCCTTTGACTAGCCTAGTTATTAGCTTTGACTAGTGATTGATTTGTTTCCTAATATCCCGATTGTATTCTTGTATATATATTGTGTTATAATCAATGGAAAGGACATGCTTATTACACACTTATCATATTTAGTAGGTTAAGACAATTTATATATGATTTTTAATTTTTAATCTATGTGTATAAATCTCAAATCATTGAGTAAAAAATAAATGAGTAAACATACAAAGCGTATGTAAAATAATAATAATATTATTAGGGTATCCCAAAAGAAGAACGTGTACGTTATAGTTTTTGTTTGTTTGTTTGTTTGTTTTGTTTTGTTTATCATGGGTGGTGAATTCATTGAAGCTGCGCCACGTATATTTTTGTGATGGAATTCCGATGGTTAATGTTACACCGCTACTGAACTACCCTACAAAATCCATTGTCCTCTCTCATTATACTATTATTTTTAACTTCGAATCTCTTTAATTTAGAAAAAAAATTAAAAAAAAAAAAACAGTTTGCTTGTTACTCATGTTTAGACGTTAGTCTTATTAATCCTTAGTAAGCATTTCATTGCATTTGCATTTTCTAATTCGTTCATTAATGGTGTTTGATGATAGCTAGCATTGTTCTGTTTGCAGGCACTAGACTAGACAACAGTTGTAATACAATACAAGGACTAGTTTGTGTGGTCAACTACAACTATGGTGGCATTTGGGAAGAAGTTGAAGGAATTGCAGATCCAAGAATGGAAAGGGTAATGTTCTTGACCCTCTACATGCTTAACTTTATTTTAATACCAACCATCATGTGTTAAAGTATTAAAGTACACAGTTTAGCTATAACACATGGACTCTTTCACCACAGTATTATCCGCTTTATATGGGTTACCCATTCAGGAGGTCCCTCGTCCTGGTACTACTCCTATATGAGCACGCTTAACTGTGGAGTTTTCATGTGTTCCGTAGCCCAACTAAGCCTAAAACGCTTTGGTGATTTCAAAGACATTAGATTACTTATGAACCAAGGATCTCTCACGTCCATGGACGATGTGAGATTTGCCTGTGGTGTTATATTGGTCCATGTTAATCTTATTAGTATTAGGTATGGTTACATTAGCGTGCTTGGGTGGGACCCATCTAGGGAAGTCTCCAATCAGGCAACCGAAAAGAGGTGTAAGCTATTTGTGGGAAAACGGACAATATTGGTTGTTACGATGGGCTAGATGTTGCATAAGTGGTGGTGTCCAGTCAAGTAAAAGGGTTGGGTTCCGTTTTCCGTATGCGGATTAAAAAAGCTACCAACTTAATGAACAACAATTCTTATATAATTGAAAACCAATCACAAATGTTGTTAAAAAGCCTAAAAGACAATCACACACACAGTTTGCAATTATGATCATGGTTGCAAAACTCGCTAGGCGCTACTATGCGGCCTGGTCGGGCGAGTACTCGGGGGTTGAATCGGCCTATGCGGGGAGTACTCGGAATATTCGGCCAACTCGGCTATACTCGGTGACCCACCCTGTAGCGAGTACTCGCGAGTAATCGGTCAACTCGGACGACTTTGCAACTATGATTATGATTAAATTTGGATAACTTGTGACCAGAGCATAAATGGTATTAGACCTGTTAATAAGTTTGTAGATTAGGTTGCTTATCATGTTATCGTTTTCAGATCGTATATCGACTACAAGTTACTAAAGAAGAAAGTGAAATATTATGCGCAACAAGACGATGCTATTGCTCAGAATCGTGAATATGTTCTACGCGATTTCTCTCAAATGCTTGACGAACAGGTACACGTCGTTTATGTTAATTGTTTTTGAACAGGTACATGTCGTTTATGTCATGGATCTTGTTTTGTTTCAGATCGAGAAGATAGTTTTGTTTTTGTTAAAACACCAAGGTCAACTCGCGACCAGGCTATCAGGTCTTGCTGATCATGACGATGAGTACCTTTCACATGGACTAAATCACGACTCCATAGTGGAACTAAGAGAAGCATATAGAGAAGTAGGACGAGATCTTTTAAGGCTATTGTTTTTCGTTGAAATGAATGCCATTGGTCTAAGAAAGATTCTTAAAAAGTTTGATAAGCGGCTCGGATATAAGTTCACAAGTTACTATGTCAAAACGCGAGCAAACCATCCTTATTCTCAGCTGCGACAAGTGTTTAAGCATGTGGTACGTATACAACCTTGAAAAAAACATAGCTGTCTTTTGTTGTTTTTGGTTGCAGATATGCATTACCACCATATCTATACCTGCAGGGTATATCCGCAGTCGTTGGATCCATAACTAGGAATCTTGCTGATCTGCAAGACGTTGATAGACGTTATGTATCAATTTATGATCACCCAAATATTCAAATCTCGGTATTCTTTTTTATAAATTTATTCGTTTTGTATGGAAATTCAAATCATTTTAATTAAATTATTTCCTGCTACAAATTACAGGACCCTATCATTGAATCAATTAAAGCGGCTGAGAAACGACTACTGAACTCAACCGATTTCCTTCACTATTTGGGAAAACACGCGTTTATTATGCAAGAAGAGTTGCCATCTCCGTCATCAGAAGAGCATGTCGTGAACGAAAGATATCATTTTATGTCACTTCTTTTGAACTTAGTGAATACGTTTTTGTATATGGTGAATACGTACATCATTGTCCCGACAGCAGATGACTACTCTTTGAGCCTTGGGGCTGCAGCCACGGTTTGTGGCGTTGTGATCGGATCAATGGCAGTTGCACAGGTTTTTTCATCAGTTTATTTTAGTGCATGGTCAAATAAATCATACATTAGACCTCTTATTTTCAGCAGCATTGTTCTTCTTATTGGCAACACCTTGTACGCCCTGGCTTATGATCTTAACTCGATATATGTTCTTCTGGTTGGACGTTTGTTCTGTGGGTAAGCTATCGATATCTTGTAGGAATTTGTCCTGTTAGCCTCATACTGATTATACTTGTATGGTCATTTTCCGGGCATTCAGGTATGGGACTGGGTATGGTATTAATTATAAACGTTTTCACGGTCGTGTCACCTCTAAAGTAAATTATTTATTTATTTTTATTATTTATTTCTAACTAAAATATTTTTCCATTCCATAACACCGAACATTACATCAAAATAGCGGGCAGACGGGCAACAAGCTGCGCCGCCACCCTTTTCTGTATAGCGAATCCCAGTCTACTGAAAAGAAAATGAATATGTTTGACCTTAAAAGTCAGATTTTTGAAGTCTGACCTGATTGTTTGCTAGGTTGGGATCTGCCCGGGCTGTTAACAGGCGTTATATTAGCGACTGTGTGCCTCTAAAACTACGAATGAAAGCATCTGCTGGGTTCGTGAGCGCCAGTGCCCTTGGAATGGCTTGTGGTCCAGCTCTTGCGTGCCTATTTCAGACACAATTTAAAATCTTTTGGTTCACCTTCAACCAAGATACTTTACCTGGGTGGTTCATGGCATTTGCATGGTTCATCTATTTACTATGGCTATGGTTGTCCTTTAGAGAGCCACCACTTGAGAAAGAAGATATTATTGTGCAACACGAAACATCCGGTACGTTAATATTCTCACATCTTACAACTCAGCTGATTTACTTCTCAGTAGATTGATTTGGGTTGGGTTTTTACTAAGCGTGTTAACAAGGTAAGCCTACTTGAGATCGGCTCGCTAAAAGTTTGAACCAAGCAGATCTTAAACGAGCCCGAGCCTAAAAATAAGCTCGTTTTGTATTAAATATATTGACACAATAAGTATTATATATATAAGATTATGATAGGAAATGAAGAATAACTAGTTAAAATATATTATGTGATGATATAAACTATAATTATATATGAAAAAATTGATACATAAATAATAAATGAGCAGAGCTCGAGCTTAAAAGTTACAACGGTAGTTTTTACTTTTTATTTCAAACGGGTCAAAACTAAAAATAGCTAAAGAGGAAATGGGTCAGACAGGCTGAATAACTTATTTTTATAAAAATAGGCATGGAGATGTTTGTGGGTCAACCCGGCCCGAACAGTGTCGACCCTTACTAAAAATGACAGGGTTCAACTCAACCTGATCCAACCTGTTACCCACCCCGCTCATCTTGGCACCTCCACTCGTTTTTCTAACAAATGCAAACAAATTAGTAGTTATGTATGTTGTTAGTAGCAGGTGCTACCGTAGAAATCGGTTTTTCGGAGCCTTTACTTTTGGATTTGGGGAAAAATCAAGAAGATGAAGATGAGCAAGAAGAAGATGATGATCCTAGTGATGAGTTATCTGAAGATAACCGTCAGCCTGTGACTTCTATTATGTCTGCGTATCGGCTGCTTACTCCATCTGTCAAGGTCCATTTTAATAACTAGATTATCATTCTATAAAATCGTTTTATATCATTTATAAAACTTGAGATCATGAAATAAAAAAAGGCGCAACCAGGCGCACCAAGTGCGCTGTGCCCTGTGAGGCGCGCGCCTAGGCACTGAGGCGCACTATCGGGGCTGTTTTCAGGCTGATTTCTGGCTAAATTCAGGCTAAAAGTTGCCTAAACCTCTAAAATATCCTAAATGAGTTATGAACAAGTCCTAAACAACCCTAAAACATCCTAATGTAGCCCTAAACAAGCCTAAAACATCTCTAAAATCCTTAAAAAATGTACTTTATACTATGCGCCTAATTATAAAAAGCCCTCGTTTTTTATGCGCCTAGGCTCCGGGCTCGGCCTATGCACTTAGGCGCTTTGACAACTATGATTGACACCTTATCACTTATACAGGTTCAACTGATTATATACTTCATGCTCAAATACGCTATGGAGATCTTACTTGCTGAATCGAGTGTCATCACATCATACTACTTTGTGTGGTCAACAAACAACGTCGCCATGTTTCTGGCGTTTCTCGGGCTGACTGTTCTTCCAGTCAGCATTTTTGTCGGCAGCTACATCAGCAACGTGTTTGAAGAAAGGTAAAAACTTGGGAAATTTCACAAGTCACATAAATTTGAAGTTTTATCTTTTTGAGTTATTCAAATATGTTGTCGATACAGGCAAGTTTTGTTGGCTTCAGAGATAATGGTATGCTTGGGTATCGTTTTAAGCTTTCATACGATTATCCCCTATTCGGCACCTCAGTACATCTTCTCAGCTCTTCTAACATTTGTGTCCGCTGAAGTTCTTGAAGGTACATACAAACCTACCTTGTATTACACAGAATACATTAGTCACATAATGCTTATGGTTTAATAGGACTATATATAGTATATACCATGATGAATCTAGTATTGTTTACATTAATAGGTGTGAATTTGTCCCTATTATCACGGGTAATGTCATCCCGCCTATCACGTGGGACCTACAATGGCGGGCTGCTATCAACTGAAGCTGGGACACTTGCTCGAGTGATTGCAGATGGAACAATTACGCTTGCAGGATACTGGGGTATGAGTGAATTCTTGAACATCACCTTACTTCCTTCGCTTGTGATTTGCGTCGCGACCATTGTAGCCACTTCCTTCACTTACAACTCTCTTTATTAGTATGAGTTGTTAACTTGTTATTGTAAATAGTAAACGAGATGTGTATATAACTTCTAAGGAACTCGACCCGTCTAGTTTTATCCTCACTTCTTGTGACATATCAGTCTTAAGGTAGGTAATAATTATGTTATGAGATGGGTTGTAATGGAAAATGTTTAAAGTATGTAACTAATGACTATGTAAGAAGACTTTTCCTTTTTCATCAGTACTTACTCAGATCAGTTTAAACTTTAAAAACCGGATGAGTTGTTTTCATACGTGTAAGGCTAATTTAAGACAAAATATGTAACTATTCTATTTTTTTTACATGGATTTGCAATATTAACAAAAGATGAAGTTCTAAGCAGAGAATTAGATTTTGAAAGAAAAAAAAAATAGCAAATAAAAATTTGAACTCTCCAACCATTGACTCGGTTCCTTGGTTCAACCTGCCTGACCCATAACTAACCAACCCAAACTGTACTTATTCAAGAGTAGCGATGAGATCGGTACCTTACTGAAAATGCCCATACTGAATTTTCGAAAAAGTGGATACCGAATATTGTACCGAATTTTTCAGTATAGTGCCGATATTCGCTACAAAATGTTCTCTCTTTATGGTATTGATACCGAACCAATACTAATACCGATTTTTTAAAAAAGTGAGTACCAAGCACCGTATCAAATCTATCGATATGGTACCCGTATTTGGTACCAAATCATCATATCCTTATTCAAGATTACCTAATTAGGCTATGTATACATTCATTATTTATAAACGTTCCACTAAACTTCTGATGTCACCAGTATTTTAAAAAGAAAATACATTATTTAAATAGTTTTTTTTGAACGACAAATTTTTATTCCACCTTTATTTCATCTCACCTTGCATTTGCAAGGATTTGAACCCGCAACCTTCCATTTGTAAGGGGGGACACCATACTACTAGACCAAGAGGTCATGGGTACATTATTTAAATAGTAACTAACAAAATATATTAGTATATATATTAATTCTTATCGGTCGGCGCAATAGGCGCTTTACCGATTTTCAACTTTTCCCCACACAAGTTTTCCACTTTCCATACGGCCACAGTTTTATAACCGCCCAGAAAAGCTTATCACAAAGCCGCTCAGAAAGCCAGCCACATCGCCTAAGAAATCTCCAACAGTGCCCAGAAATCTTTGCCAAATCGCGCAGTTCGCGGCTGTTAATGTTCGCGCCGGAGAAGCCATTGCCGGCAATGGCGGCGAAAAAGAAGACAATGTCGGGTGACGGAGATTGCAGACAATAACGGCTACAGGTTCTAAGGTTTTCAACGGAATGGTGACGGCTAAAGATCGGTGCATGTCGATTCAGCTACCGGCTTTTGATCTTTGGCGGAAAACCGAGTACAACCGGAGCACCTAGATTGAGGTTGCGACGAAGAGGACGACACAGCTTTCCTTGAGGAGCCAACGCGCATCTGTTACGTTGCTTGAATACACAGATTATATAGTTATGTATCCGGAGGGTGGTGTTGAGTTGGTGATGCTGGTGACTTTATATCTTTCATTCTAGGTGGTTTACTTGTGATGAGGATGAAATGATGAAAGAGAAAAAGACAATGGTTGTGGTTGTCCGTTGTTGTAGTGTAAAGTTGTACTCTACAAAAGGCATCTTTTATTTTATTATTTTGAAATTTCCATTTTATTAGATTTAATAACGTAATTTAAGTAAATGAATTTTAAAACTCAAAAATTTTGGTATTACTCATACCATGAAAGCTAACCTCAACACAATACGATTGTCGTATAACACAAACGGTACATGATTTGTGTAATACACAGTTTCATCCACCGTGTGGCGTCGCGTGTTGCAGCGGCAGGTAAAATAACATGTTTTGCGGCAATGCGCGGGTCAAAATACTAGCCGTGTGCCGCCGCGTGATTCCATGTTTTTCGTGTGTTGATCCATTAAAAAGTCATATGTCGGTTTCGTGTTTATAGTCACGCAATATTATTAGATATTGGTAACATGATATTACAGGTAAAAATTTGTTTTCTATCTAAAACAAATGAATAGGCATATCAATGTGCATTATGTGTGATACGTAGTCGCACCCAAGGTTTTGAAAACCGGACCGGACCGGCCGGTCTGACCGGTTCAACCGGCGATCGGAGACGACGGCGGTCCAGTCATGACCCTGTAACCGTTTGTGAAGGAACCGGCTGGCCGGACCAGCGGCCGGTGGTTTAATCGGAAAACCGGTGTAGAAAAAGGTTGGACCGGTCTGTATAGAACGCAAAATAGTTAAAAGAAGATGGAGGACGGATAAAAGTATTTTCAAACGGTGACGAGTTGAACACAGACCTAGTTTCAGAGTTGGATCTGTTCGGAGACGTGTCTCATCTGACGATAGTTGGCGACAACATATGTTGAATAAAACAATGGTGAATTAAGTAAAAGATGGAACCACGGTTGTCCATTGAAGATTTTTTTGCCAAACTAGTGCTACAGTGCATTTTTTTTGTGCATTTGGAGGGTGTCAGCAATGAATTTTCAAAAATGGTGTATCCGCAACATGATCCTGCGGATTTGATGATGTGGCGGGGAGAGGAGAGAGGCTTTTGCTGACTAGGAAAGATGGGGGTAAATTCGCAACACCATCTTGCGGATTCATATGCTTTTTTTGTAGGATTCAAAATAATGCAAGGGGGTGTTTTGTAACTTATAAGGATGTTGGGATATCATCTTGCGGATTCAACATTAAATCCGCAACATCAAGTTGCGACTTCAATAAAAATGGACGACATGTTAATTCTTGAAGGGTGTCTTTTGTAACTTATGTTTTGTCTTCTTATGTTTTATGTCGTGTGGATATCACATGGATTAAACCCAACCACACATATGTTTGCAGGTGTTGCAGGGGGCAGCATGTACACTTGCGCATGACCATGTTGCGGTTTCCATATATTATGTATGTTATATAATATTGAGACATATTAAGACGGTGTTCTCATCTCATATCTCATTTACATGATGTTCAAAAAAAATATGATGTTTTCATCCAGTAGATGCACAAAAAAAAAAGTTCATTGTTTTCATTTTCTCATTTCATTTTGTTACATCCACATTCCATCATTGGTGGTGACAGGAGAAGTTTCGTTTGGAACATTGGATCGATGTTACATCCACTTGGAGTTATAACAGTATTGGGCGGGGATGAGCCATGCTTAAAGGCATTGATGCCCGTTTCATCCCCCGCGTTGCATCGCTTTTCTGGGGTCCAAAAAAGCGGTGTCTTTGGATCGGTGTTACATCCACATGAAACTACTTAGATCGGTGTTACATCCACACGTGGTATAACACGTGTAGAATGCAACACTTTCACTGTAGTTTATAATATTTTGCCATTGGTTGTCGTTGCTAGTCTCAATCTCCAGTCTACCAAACCCCGACATTCCAACGGTCTCTTTAGGGGGGTCAACTTTCCAGACAAAGCCTGTAGGGCAAGGCCATCCGGTGTTGATGAATCACATCATGTGATTAGCGACGTCGGCGACATCGGATGATGCGATTCTTCAACGTGCTACTTTAGAAATGAATCCTGGGTTGACCATTGGGTACCTGTTTGAAGGAGCACGGTTGGAATCCCAGCTTGATCCCGAGCCCCCTGTTTGACTTCAATAAAGCAATGGAGATGGAAGGCGTGAAACAGAAACTCAATGAACTCTGCAATAAGTTTTGTTTTGCGCCTTCCATCACCGTTGTACACTAATTTTGGCAGCAAATTTAATCGTGTAATATCCGTCAAATTATAAACTAAAATAAATAAAAGATGTAATAGAAAAACAAGTTGACTCAATGGGTCAAAGAAAATATAACAACCATATTATTACGATTCTAGATTATCTTATCAGTATTCAAGTTAGATAATTATCTCGGGTTAGATCGTATACATATTAAAGATTATGTAAACAATAAAATTAAACTAATTACTAATATTAATTTATTTACTTAATAAAAATTAATACTAAAAACTAATAAGAAATAGAAATAATAAAAGACTACATGAAATAATATTTATTAACCTTCTTGTACACTTCATGTGGACACACTTTCCACATACACTCATATAAACAAACCATTTGATAAAATAGAAGTAGACATAAATGTCCAAGAGATGCACAGCAACACACACATATGAGTATGTTCTAGAGTTTTGGACAGCTCATAATGCCAACACACAAGTTTACTGCATAGCTCATTCATAAGCTTGAAACCTACGCATCCTTCACCACCTTCCACCTATCATCTTAATCATCATTTCTATACATACATGCATACCTTTTATTATAAATAGACAAGAATGAAGAGAAGAATAGTGCACCAATAAAACTATGTACATTCAAATGTGAAAGAGAGAGAGTTGCGAGAGACAGAGAGTGAGAGACAACCACCTCCGGTTACCTTCTTAAATCTCCGGTGACCGGTAATCGAACGCCGACCATATTCCGACCAACCCGTCACTCCGACAGGTTGTTTTTCCTGTCCGATTCTTAATCCAATTAGTCCCGGTAATCCAACCAAACCAACCCGTCACAACCTACATCACCGTCTCCAACCACCCACACATCACACACGCTTACAGACGTCGAACCGTTGTTTGCAACGAACCACCTTCGGCAACCAACACACACGGAGCGCATACACTACACACGCCAACCCATGAGGATAAGCTTAAGGCACTCCTATAAATTAAGATGAAGTCTCAACATAACTCTCATCTCATCTTCTCTGCTTTCGCTCTGTTCATAACACTTTTCCGGTGACCCGAAAACAAACCCAAAACACCAAAATAATACTACGGTTACTACCTTGTTAGTTGTAACATGTGACCACGTCTTTATGTTTGGAAAGCTTTCGTAAAGCTCAAGGATATATTCCGGTGAACCTGCTCATCGAAGTGTTGGAGAAGATGGAGTAAAGTGAAGTATATATCTTTTAGGTAATATTTAATTTTGAACCTAGCTGAGCCTAGATAAAGTTTAATAGAAAAGCTTTAAACCAAAGGCTCATATTGGGTTGAACCTGAAATTCTAAACCATCCGTTTATTTTATTAAATAGATCATGGGTAAAGTGTCAAATTAAACTATCTTGGGTTATTACCAAAATGATTTTTATAAAATATATTATCTACGTACTGTATGAAACATTACACTTTACATAAATTCCATACTTTCAATAACATTATTATTTAAAGATGATTAATACTATTTTATTAAAATAAACGTGAAACTTTATAAAATATGTGAATACTCTTAAAAACTAGAAAATGGACATATATATATAGTCTCTAAATAAAATATCACTTGTATGTAGATAATCACATAAAGTTGTCAACAAGTTAACTTGCTTTGGAATATTAAAGGTACGGATCCTTACCCCTCTCCTTTGTTATCTGGTTCAATTGATAAAAACCCCACTAATAATATATATAAATATTAAAACTCCTCCGTCTTTGAGCATCAATTCATTTGACCGTCCGTTCATTTCTCGTTCTAAATATATTAATATTGAAAGTAGATTATATAAATCATACGATATTTTTAATTCACTCATTATCGTATGCTCCCAAGTATGTGATATTAGTATTATTAGTTATTATTTGCAGCAGATTATATGATTCAGATTTTCAGTACTCTGTTACCCTAAGCTACCGCTTCCCGTGGAGTGTCCCGCGGGCATGTTGTTGTGGCATCGACAATATGTGCTCCATCCGTGACGGAGAGATTAGTTCACGGCGTCTCTTAAGTACAGGTGTGGTACAGTGCAATTAGGAGGCGTATGGATCGATCCTAGTTCAGTTTCAGTTTCAGTTCCGGAAATGGTTGCGGGTATGCCAACCTGCGCCATTTCATGTGTTGATAGACGGGAGTAGCTACCCGTATATCAACACGTATAATAGAATTCAGTTTGGCTTACGGGTACATCTGTATTACATGATCTAGTTCAGTTATATGCTTGTTACATTTCAGATCAGTATTTGTGTTATCATTTCAGTTAATTATTGCGTTACTATTTGAGCCTATTATTCCGTACTGGGCCTTCAGCTCATTCCGTAAATTTTTTTTGTATCTACAGGTTAACAGGTTACTTTGGGCGGGATAAAGAGAGAGCAATAAAACATAGGATGCTACCTAAAGAAGTCTTGTCACTTATGTTTAATATTATGTAGTTTGACCTTAAGACTAAGAACCACCTGTCTTCCGTTACGCTATAGGTTTTATAATTAAATAAATGAAACTTTGTCTTTTGTCTCTGCTATGATATTGTGACACGTCAGCCCATTCCGGGCCGGGGTGTTACAGCTATGGTATCAGAGCGAAGGCTCTTTACTGTAGAAAACTTAAACATAGTAATTAGGCCTGTGAGGTTTTGGGTAGATTTAAGATAGGATTTTAGTTATGTTATCTATTCTGATTCCAACTGTCTTGTATATTTTATAGATGCCTCCTCGTCGTCAAACCCGTAGGACCACTCGCACTAATCCTATACCCAACAACACTACTGCAAATGAAAACGCAGTGGATCCAAATGTTGTTTCTGCTATCAATCAAGCTGTTGCTGGTTTGCTTCCAAACCTTATTGCTCAAACGGTTGAGGCCGTTATTCAGCAAACTCGTACCCCAGAACCCAATCCAAATTCTGGTACTCAAACCGGTGAAAACGCCACAAACAATAATGCTAGTGGTATACATGTATGGATCGAGAGATTCCAAAAGCAAAAGCCACGATCGTTTAGTCATGCAACTGAGCCAATCGAAGCAAGAAACTGGATAGCCCATATTGAAAAGATCTTTGGAGTTCTTGGAGTTGCAGATCAATTCAAAGTTAGGTTGGCTACCTACAAACTAGAAGATGATGCACAGACTTGGTGGGAAGGATACAAGCAAGTCAAAGGGGGCGATGCTTATGCTACTACTCTTCCATGGGCTGACTTTCGTACTATTTTCTATGATAAGTATTTCTCAACTGCTGACAGAGAAGCTCACATCAGGGAGTATGCTGTTATTCGACAAAGGATCGATGAGCCTGCTTCTGAATTTATCACTCGATTCACAAGGTTGGCCAGTATTGTGGGAGAAGTGGCAGGTTCTGATGCAGTCCAAGCTGAGAAGTGCAAATGGGCTGTCAATGATAGGATCCGGAAGTCAATCATGTTTATGAAATTCCAGGACCTTACTGAAGTAGCTGATGCAATTAAGACCTTTGAGTTCGAGAGGAAGGAATTTTTATCACGAACTGGTGAAAGCAAAAAGAGAGACAGAGACGGATTTCCCAAGCAAGCTTTAGGCCAGTCTTCTACTGCTGCAAACCATCAAGACCGTAGGGTCCAAGCAAATCGAAACCAGGGAAATCAAATACGTCCTTCGAATCCGAGACCCCTTAATCAAGCCCCTGTCCAGAATCAGACTCGGCCTAATGGAGGACCTAATAGAGCCCAACCGACGAATCAGAACATGAGCCCTCCCTGCCAAAGTTGTGGTAAGAAACATCAGGGCATTTGCCGTAAAGCCTCAGGAGCATGTTTTCGATGTGGCCAGACTGGACACATGATTAAGGAGTGTACTATGCCAGAACCCAGGAGAATTACTGGAGGGAATGTTGCACCACCAAACACTAGGGGAAGAGTGCTTACACTTACTGCCACTGATGCTGCTAATGCACAAGGTACTGTATCTGGAACCCTTCAGCTCGGTGAACGTAGTGTCTATGCATTATTTGATACAGGAGCGACACATTCGGTAGTATCTCACTTGTTTACTAAGTACCTTCCAGTCCAACCTATTCTGTTAGATCCTGCTCTGACCATTTCCACTCCTTTAGAAAACTCTATCATGATCACCCACGTCTTTAGAGATTGTCCTATACGTATTGCATCCATTGTGTTTATGGCAGATCTATTTCCGATACATATGTGTGATTTTGATATTATCCTAGGGATGGATTGGTTATCTAGACATCATGTAACCATAGACTGCCATTTTCGACGTGTTATTTTCGGTAATCTTCAAACGCCCAATTTTGTATATCAAGGGGTTTTGCCCCATAAATCTCTTAAGATTATTTCCGTGTTGAAAGCTCAAAAGTTAATATCAAACGGTTGTGAGGGATTCTTAGCATCAGTTAAGGATACTTCTGCTAGTATTAATAATATTGATAGCCATCCTGTTGTCCGCGAATATCCCGATGTATTTCCAGATGAATTACCGGGATTACCACCTGATCGTGAGATAGAGTTTACTATCGATTTAATTCCTGGAGCTGAGCCTGTCTCTAAAGCACCATATCGTATGGCCCCATTGGAACTAAAAGAGTTGAAGGAACAACTACAAGAATTATTGAATCTTGGATTCATTAGACCAAGTGTTTCACCCTGGGGAGCACCAGTCTTATTTGTAAAGAAGAAGGACGGTAGTATGCGCTTATGTATTGACTACAGAGAGTTAAATAAGATCACAATTCGAAATCGGTATCCTCTGCCTCGTATAGATGATCTCTTTGATCAACTTCAGGGTGCTAAATTCTTCTCTAAAATCGACCTGAGATCTGGTTATCACCAGTTAAAGATCAAGAAAGATGATGTCCCTAAGTCCGCTTTTCGTACTCGCTATGGTCATTACGAGTTCTTGGTTATGCCCTTTGGACTAACCAATGCGCCTGCAGTTTTCATGGATTTGATGAATCGCATATTTCACAAATTCCTAGATAAATTCGTCATTGTCTTTATTGATGACATCCTTGTGTATTCTAAAAGTCGCGAAGATCATGAAACACATCTGCATGCTGTACTTGGAACGTTGCGACAAAAGAAGTTGTACGCAAAATTTTCCAAATGTGACTTTTGGCTTAGCCAAGTGGCATTTCTGGGTCATGTTATATCAGCAGATGGAATCATGGTAGACCCATCAAAGGTTGAAGCTGTTACTAAATGGCCTAGACCCACTTCTGTTACTGAAGTACGAAGTTTCTTAGGTCTTGCTGGTTACTATCGAAGATTTGTTGAAGGATTTTCTATCATTTCTTTACCTCTCACGAAACTCTTGAGGAAAGGAGTGAAGTACTCATGGAATGAAGAACAAGATAAGAGCTTTGAAGAATTAAAGAAACGACTCGTAACAGCTCCAATACTCACCCTCCCTTCTGGTTCAGGAGGTTATCAAGTCTACAGCGATGCCTCAAAGAAAGGGCTAGGTTGTGTGTTAATGCAACATGGAAAAGTTATCGCTTATGCCTCACGCCAGTTGAAGCCTTATGAAGTTAACTACCCAACACATGACTTAGAGTTAGCCGCAGTTATCTTTGCACTGAAGATCTGGAGACACTATTTGTATGGTGAGACTTGCGACATCTTTACAGACCACAAGAGCCTCAAGTACATATTCACTCAGAAGGAGCTAAATATGAGGCAAAGAAGATGGTTAGAACTTCTGAAAGACTATGACGCAAACATACAATACCATCCAGGCAAAGCCAATGTTGTAGCTGATGCATTGAGTAGAAAGAATGTTGGGAGTGTATCTAGTCTTCAAATTCACCCTCGAATTATTCAAGATCTTGAAAGGATAGGCATTGGTATTCATATTGGAAAATCTGATGGATATCTGGCTAGAATGCAGATAGAACCCGACCTCATTTCACGAATCAAGGATGCACAAAAGCAAGATGGAGAACTATGGGCGATTGTGCAAAACCTTGAGGTTGGCAAGCAATCAGAATTCCGTATAGACAAGCATGGAGTGATTTGGTGTGGCAAAAGGCTTTGTGTACCCAATGACTCTGTCCTTCGTGAGGCATTATTATCCGAAGCTCATAACTCACCATTTGCTATTCACCCTGGATCTACAAAGATGTATCGAGACTTACGACAGAACTTTTGGTGGAATGGCATGAAGGAAGATGTTGCTCGATACGTAAGCAAATGTCTCATCTGCCAGCAAGTGAAGATTGAGCACAAAAGAGCAAGTGGACTATTGCAACCATTGGATATTCCTGTTTGGAAATGGGATGAGATCACAATGGATTTTGTTACTGGTTTGCCTAAGACTTTCAAGAAAAATGATGTTATTTGGGTTGTGGTTGATAGATTGTCCAAATCGGCCCATTTTCTACCAATTCAGCAAGGATTTTCAGTTAGTAAATTATCTGAAATATTCCTGCAAGAGATTATTCGACTCCATGGCACGCCGTCTTCTATTGTTTCAGACAGAGATCCACGTTTCACATCAAGATTTTGGAAAGGCTTCCAAAAAGCATGGGGTACACGGCTAAAGTTCAGTACTGCTTTTCATCCCCAGACAGATGGACAATCTGAACGAACCATCCAAACGCTAGAAGATATGCTCCGAGCATGTGCGTTAGACTGGAGTGGTAATTGGGATGAATACTTGTGCCTTGTTGAATTCGCTTATAACAATAGTTGGCAAGCAAGTATTGGTATGGCTCCATTTGAACTATTATACGGTCGCAAATGTCGAGCACCTATCTATTGGGAAGAAGTTGGAGAGAAAATTATTGAAGGACCAGAGATAGTTCAAATCACGAATGAGAAAGTCACTATAGCTCGGGAACGATTAAAGGAAGCTCAAAGCAGGCAAAAGAGTTATGCCGATCAACATAGACGAACACTTGAATTCAAAGTTGGTGACCACGTATTCTTAAAAGTATCACCTTGGCGTGGAGTTCGCAGATTTGGAATCAAGGGAAAGCTTAATCCTCGTTTTATCGGTCCATTTGAAATTCTTGAAAGAATTGGAGAAGTGTCTTATCGATTAGCCTTACCACCTCAGCTCTCGCATGTTCATAACGTTTTTCATGTATCCTTGTTAAGAGGATATAATTATCATCCGCTCCATGTCATTAGTTATCCGTCACTTTCGATTCACGAAGATTTGTCATATGAAGAAGAACCAGAGGCTATCTTAGATAGACAAGAACGAGTTATGCGTAGGAAAGTAATTCCTTTCGTTAAAGTCCTTTGGAAGAATCACTCTGAACGTGAAGCTACATGGGAAACTGAAGAGTCGATTCGTTCAGTATATCCTAGTTTGTTCGAGTCTTAGAGCCTTTAGTCTAGGTAACCATGAATTTTGTTTTAATAAATATGTCTGTTATTCTGGCCAATAGATATGGTTAAATACATATGTGGGACATGTTAATCCAAATTGTCATCTTGTTATATATGACTGTCTGCTAAGTTCCTGCATGATTAGATATGTAATTAACTTGATTAGTGGGAGGACCAGTAGAGTACAGTTGTAAGGTAATTAACAATTATGGTCATGAACATAATTGTGAATTACAGGTACAAATGTGCGCTATTGAGATTCCTATTTTATAAATTAGGTTTATATTCAAATATATTAATAATTCAAAAGTTTATTAGAATTATATATGGAGTAAGAAACAATGAATTAACTTGTTACATATACCTTAGTTATTCGAGTGGTAAGAAGTTTAATCTAAGTAAGTATAAATCTCATTATGCCATATATTATACAGTTTCCGTTTAGATACAACCTACAAATTTCGAGACGAAATTTTTTTTAAGGGGGTGATAGTTGTAATATCCGTCAAATTATAAACTAAAATAAATAAAAGATGTAATAGAAAAACAAGTTGACTCAATGGGTCAAAGAAAATATAACAACCATATTATTACGATTCTAGATTATCTTATCAGTATTCAAGTTAGATAATTATCTCGGGTTAGATCGTATACATATTAAAGATTATGTAAACAATAAAATTAAACTAATTACTAATATTAATTTATTTACTTAATAAAAATTAATACTAAAAACTAATAAGAAATAGAAATAATAAAAGACTACATGAAATAATATTTATTAACCTTCTTGTACACTTCATGTGGACACACTTTCCACATACACTCATATAAACAAACCATTTGATAAAATAGAAGTAGACATAAATGTCCAAGAGATGCACAGCAACACACACATATGAGTATGTTCTAGAGTTTTGGACAGCTCATAATGCCAACACACAAGTTTACTGCATAGCTCATTCATAAGCTTGAAACCTACGCATCCTTCACCACCTTCCACCTATCATCTTAATCATCATTTCTATACATACATGCATACCTTTTATTATAAATAGACAAGAATGAAGAGAAGAATAGTGCACCAATAAAACTATGTACATTCAAATGTGAAAGAGAGAGAGTTGCGAGAGACAGAGAGTGAGAGACAACCACCTCCGGTTACCTTCTTAAATCTCCGGTGACCGGTAATCGAACGCCGACCATATTCCGACCAACCCGTCACTCCGACAGGTTGTTTTTCCTGTCCGATTCTTAATCCAATTAGTCCCGGTAATCCAACCAAACCAACCCGTCACAACCTACATCACCGTCTCCAACCACCCACACATCACACACGCTTACAGACGTCGAACCGTTGTTTGCAACGAACCACCTTCGGCAACCAACACACACGGAGCGCATACACTACACACGCCAACCCATGAGGATAAGCTTAAGGCACTCCTATAAATTAAGATGAAGTCTCAACATAACTCTCATCTCATCTTCTCTGCTTTCGCTCTGTTCATAACACTTTTCCGGTGACCCGAAAACAAACCCAAAACACCAAAATAATACTACGGTTACTACCTTGTTAGTTGTAACATGTGACCACGTCTTTATGTTTGGAAAGCTTTCGTAAAGCTCAAGGATATATTCCGGTGAACCTGCTCATCGAAGTGTTGGAGAAGATGGAGTAAAGTGAAGTATATATCTTTTAGGTAATATTTAATTTTGAACCTAGCTGAGCCTAGATAAAGTTTAATAGAAAAGCTTTAAACCAAAGGCTTATATTGGGTTGAACCTGAAATTCTAAACCATCCGTTTATTTTATTAAATAGATCATGGGTAAAGTGTCAAATTAAACTATCTTGGGTTATTACCAAAATGATTTTTATAAAATATATTATCTACGTACTGTATGAAACATTACACTTTACATAAATTCCATACTTTCAATAACATTATTATTTAAAGATGATTAATACTATTTTATTAAAATAAACGTGAAACTTTATAAAATATGTGAATACTCTTAAAAACTAGAAAATGGACATATATATATAGTCTCTAAATAAAATATCACTTGTATGTAGATAATCACATAAAGTTGTCAACAAGTTAACTTGCTTTGGAATATTAAAGGTACGGATCCTTACCCCTCTCCTTTGTTATCTGGTTCAATTGATAAAAACCCCACTAATAATATATATAAATATTAAAACTCCTCCGTCTTTGAGCATCAATTCATTTGACCGTCCGTTCATTTCTCGTTCTAAATATATTAATATTGAAAGTAGATTATATAAATCATACGATATTTTTAATTCACTCATTATCGTATGCTCCCAAGTATGTGATATTAGTATTATTAGTTATTATTTGCAGCAGATTATATGATTCAGATTTTCAGTACTCTGTTACCCTAAGCTACCGCTTCCCGTGGAGTGTCCCGCGGGCATGTTGTTGTGGCATCGACAATATGTGCTCCATCCGTGACGGAGAGATTAGTTCACGGCGTCTCTTAAGTACAGGTGTGGTACAGTGCAATTAGGAGGCGTATGGATCGATCCTAGTTCAGTTTCAGTTTCAGTTCCGGAAATGGTTGCGGGTATGCCAACCTGCGCCATTTCATGTGTTGATAGACGGGAGTAGCTACCCGTATATCAACACGTATAATAGAATTCAGTTTGGCTTACGGGTACATCTGTATTACATGATCTAGTTCAGTTATATGCTTGTTACATTTCAGATCAGTATTTGTGTTATCATTTCAGTTAATTATTGCGTTACTATTTGAGCCTATTATTCCGTACTGGGCCTTCAGCTCATTCCGTAAATTTCTTTTGTATCTACAGGTTAACAGGTTACTTTGGGCGGGATAAAGAGAGAGCAATAAAACATAGGATGCTACCTAAAGAAGTCTTGTCACTTATGTTTAATATTATGTAGTTTGACCTTAAGACTAAGAACCACCTGTCTTCCGTTACGCTATAGGTTTTATAATTAAATAAATGAAACTTTGTCTTTTGTCTCTGATATGATATTGTGACACGTCAGCCCATTCCGGGCCGGGGTGTTACAAATCGGCTCTGCGGCTTCTACACCTATAGCGGAATGCACCCCGGTGTTGAAGAATCAAGGTCTGTAATTAGCGACGTCTGGGAGAATATTGGAATTGGTGGTCTCGGAAATAGATTGTTTTGTAACTCGGTAGATTGTATATTTAACGTTTTAGTGCATAAATAAATTTACGTGTGTTTCAGTCATTTCCAATTTATTATTATTAAATAACCTTGTTAAAAACAACATATCTTTGTTAAAAACAACATATTATAATTTAAGAAAATTACTAAACAATATTCTAAAAAAGACGCCATATTAACTAAAAAAATACGATATATTCTGCTTCGGAAATAGATTGTTTAAAAAACGCCATATTAACTAAAAAAAATAACCTATTTTCTGCTTCGGAAATAGATTGTTTAAAAAACGACATATTAACTAAAAAAATACCCTATTTTCTGCTTCGGAAATAGATTGTTTAAAAAACGACATATTAACTAAAAAAACTAAATATTTAAAAAAATTAACAATATTAAACAATATTCTATATAGATTGTTTAAATATAATTTTTTCTATGACTTTATTAAAAAAAGTGTGTTGAATTTTTTTTATTTTTTAAGTACGGTATAGACATTTACTATGATTATCAAAACCGCAAGATGATGTTGCAGTTATACTTTAAGTACGGTATGGACATTTACTATCATTATCAAAACCGCAAGATGATGTTGCAGTTTTACTTTAAGTACGGTATGGACATTTACTATCATTATCAAAACCGCAAGATGATGTTGCAGTTTTACTTTAAGTACGGTATGGACATTTACTATCATTATCAAAACCGCAAGATGATGTTGCAGTTTTACCTTTCTTAATATTGTCAATTTCACCTATAAATACATATATGTGAAGTTTCATTATCATTCATTCCAAAAGAAACGTTCGATAGTATGGAGAAGGACGAAGAGGTTGGGTCATATTTCTGTTCACAACCAGTTGCTAAGAAATCGAAGTGGACGGAAGATCTTTGGAGGCGTATGAAGAGGCCGTCGTCATCCACGAAGGTTGGGTCGTCTACGGAGATTCCGACTGAAAAGCCACCGGAAAATGAGCCCGAAAAAGGTAGTGCTATAGTTTCCAACAAAGATTCAAAGAACTGGTCCCCAGATGTTTTAGAGTTTTACCTCAACGAGGACTCTCCATACTGCTACAGTCGTTTCATTACAAAAAAACTCGACAGATCTTTTTGGGGTGCCCTACTAGGGAATGAATCTGGCGGTCATCTGTCATCTACGGTACACTTAACACGACATATTAATTTTTATAAGTTTTCACATGCTTACATAGTTAAGTTATAGTGTTTTTTTCTTCTTTTGCAGCATGTTGAAGCTTGGACTGTAAGATTAATGCGTGTACGGCAGGCGATGCTCTTAAAAAACCCCAACAAAGAATTACGATAACCAAGACCACCACAACTAGGCTGATTACAGTATCTAGAACCGGTACCACATCGAGTACGCTGGCGATTTCTGGGTGGATTACGACGTTCATCATATTGAAAGGGTACAGGCGTCCAAGAATTATTAAAACCCGTTGGTTGTTCACTTTGATTTGGTGCCCAGTAAGTGAACGAGGATTGCTGGGTGTTAAACGGGTTATCTGGTGTCAAAAATGTAGACGCCTGGGTGTTACTTAGGGGTAGGGGGTATTATACATACTAGACTGTTGGGGAGTAGGTATGAACCCCCTAGAGTCTTGTGGATTGAACCCCCCTAACTGTTGTGGATCAAACCCCCCTAACTGTTGTGGATGAACGGGGTTTTGTGAGGAACTAGCCCTTTCAAAATTACCTCTCCCACTATCATCATCATTCAGAAAACTTGTGAAATCAAAATTCGACCAGTCCATGTCCATAGACTGGTCATCATTCCTGGGAGGGTCTTGAGTTGCTGAAGAAGGCCCTGCCTGGTCCACCCGACCACGTCTACGGTTTATACGCCCCGACACCCTATTAGGTCGGCTTCTGTCAGCCTGGCTACCGACCGGGTGATCTTGTAGACGCGAAGGATGATTCAAACGATCTCCTTCGCGAATTGAAGTCAACACTGCGGTGGCAGTGTTTTGTATCGCTGCGAATTGTTCAGGAGCGTGTGCATAAACCGAGCCGCTTGACTATACATCTCTGCATAGCCTTCCATCTGCATTAATATTAAAATAAACAACATTAAAATAATATTTTTGCATTATATACTATTGTGTAAATTTATTAAAGTGATATACAAACCATTAGTTGGGGATTGACCCATCATCTCGGAACCCGGTTTGTGGTACCGGGTCATTCGCCGGGTTGGTCACAAATCCAACCGTGTGTTCCAGATACCAACTCATGTAATCTGGAAACACGGAAGGAAACCCTGCCAACATCGGTTGCCCCACCACTCTATTAAATCTGCGATTGTCCCAGGAGGATACATAGGTTTCATGTCTGTTTCTCCAGTCTGTATCCGTATGCCCAGAACGCTTCAATTTACGCAGGGAAAGGTGCTCTTCATGGCTAAGGGGGGAGATTTTGAGGTTTCCATTGGCAGAACCCGTACTGTCTAAGGACCCGAGATGGTGAGTGGTATTCCACCACTTGATTCCACAAGATATAACACTCACAACACCAGGAATCCTGCCCTTCTAGACAATAATCCGCCAAGGAACCCATTTCTTCTTCATATGGACGTGATGTATTGTAAAATACATCTATTTTCAGTGTAAAGTTTGTACAATTTTCGTGTCGTTTAGATAGAGTTTTTATTAGTTTTAGGCTTGTACCGGTCTATTTTATTTAGTATAAGTTTTTATAGATTTTTATTAGTTTTGGATTTTTTTTAGTGTTTATCTATTTTATTTTATATTTTGTAGGTGTTCATGGACGTTGGAGCGTAAACGAGTAATTTCGGTCAAATCAAGAACACCCGAGTCGAGAGTACGGGGTTAGAATAATAATAATAATAATAATAATAATAATAAAGTCAACAAAGAAATGTGACTTGGAGTCATCGGCCCTAAAGCCCACGAATGGCCAAAACAAAACAAAATAGGGTTTCAATATTATTTTAAAAAGGAGTGGGCGGTGCATATTATAAAAGGGGAAGGAACATTGTATTTTGGGAAAAAACAGAGAGCCGCAGAAGATATTTCTTGGAGAAGAGACATCGAGCAGAGCACAATAAAACAAATATTATTAAGGAGGCAGGCCAGGGATCAAAGGTTTTAAGCCAGCGATTATTCGGGTGTCAATCATTCGGTGTTTTCGTTCCTTTATTATCTTTGTTCTATATAATGATTGTTGAATTTTTATTTGGCTTTGTTTTTCTTTTCAAGATGATTTGTGGCTAAAACTTTTATAGCTACCTAGACCAAGACAAATAACTGTGTTTTGATTTGTTTTTATTTTCTATGGTTTTTGGAACGTGTTTTGGATTTATGATTCAGTAAAGATTTTGATTTCTCTAGATCTGGTGTATGTGCGTATCTATTATTTTTTAATTGTCATTTATTCACTCCACTTGCACTTTTGTGAATGTCTTTCATGTATGAGTGCTAGTTAGGTTGCAGACTTTGTGTAGCAACTAGTTTATGGTCAATAGTCGCGAGTTTACCATAGGAGTGGTATTTGGTGGTTAGAAGATTTTAGGTATTCTTCCAAGTTCAATAGCTGTGAGGTGAGGACTTGTTGGTATGTCTAGGTTGTTAAATTGCTAGGTTAGAGGCTTTGTGAGAAGATCTGCCTAGTTTCCCTTTCAACTCCTGCATATCAAGTTAGATCTAGGCTTCAATAATTACCCCTTACACCTAGTGTAGTGAGGCTTTCGCGCTGTGAGGTAGATTGTCTAGCGGGTACTCGATCATAAGAGTTAGATAACCTGTGAGGGTTTGTACTCCAACCGGTAGTTTAACAGCACAAAAATATTCTAGGGTTTCCCCTTGAGAAGGGTCGAGGGTGTCTAGTTTATTCTTGATGTTTAGTATATTAAGATCCCGGTTCCAATTCAGTTCCATAACCATAGAGGCTTATCAGGCATAGTTAGGAGTCTGGTCTAGGTAGTATCTCATCATCATCTGAATTCAGCTCAACTAAGTTCGTGTCTCTAGTTCAGTTTAGTAATTTTAGTTAGTCTTTATTTTATTGCAATTTATTTTTCAGTAAAACCCCCCTTTAAAATAATAAATTAATTTAATAGATATTTAGGATAAGTAATCGAGTCTAGTTTTCGTTTTCCATTAGAGTCTCGTGGGTTCGATATCCGGACTTACTTTAGCTATACTAGAGTCGATAGGTTCACTTGCCTGTCAGTAGTTTAGTTTTAGAGAGTCTAGAGTATTACTAGGTGTCTAGTTTTAGGTTTAATTTAGTTGTTTTTATTAAACTACTTTTAGCACATCAAGTTTTTGGCGCCGTTGCCGGGGACTCTTGGCGATTGCGTTAATTAGCTTTGATTGAACTTATCTGAAATATCTGTGCTATTTGTTATTTTATTTTAGCTAATTTTTATTTTTATTTCGAGTCTTTTCTATTTTTCTTAGTTTATTTTATCTGTTATTCTCTTACCTCTTTTACTGTCTACTCTGCAGTTTTATGCCAGTTACTCGTTCAAGGAGCAAATCAGCTGCTGAAGTTAAGCTTGAAGAGGTAAGTTCTTCTAGCTCTTGTTCTTCTAGGTCATCCTCCCCACCACCCAGTCCACCACCAAACCTTTCTCAAATGGCTGAACGTCGCACTGTCCACCAACAATCCACCCAGGGTTTTACAGGAGTTAACTCACCTATTACCATTCCAGCCATCAACAATGATGGGTCCTGGCAGATACCCTCCTACATCATGACGACCATTAATAACACCTGTCAATTCCACGGCCGCGATGATGAGGATGCCCCGGCCCACATAGCCCGGCTGACTCGCATCCTAGCTACCTTTAAGCTACAGGGTGCCACAGATGATGCTAAATTCCTCCACCTATTCCCCTTTTCCCTTGCTGGTCGAGCCGCCACTTGGCTCGACTCTCACCCTACTGACACTTTTACCACCTGGGATGCCCTTAAAGAAGCTTTTCTGAATAAGTACTTTCCACCTAGCAAGGCATCCCGCCTTCGCGATCAGATCCATTCGTTCCGGATGGAACCTAATGAGCCTTATTATCTTGCATGGGAGCGTTTTCAAAACCTGCTTAGCAGGTGCTCCCAACATGGTCTGACTGATTGGGCCCTTGTAGAGAAATTCTACAATGGCTTAACTTATGAGGCAAAGAACCGTTTTGATACTTCTGCAGGAGGCCACATGATGGGTAAGAAAACTGCGGCCGAATGCAATGACTTATTTGAAAGTTTTGCCCAAACAGACCATGAGCAGCGGACTTTACTTAGGAATTCCATTCCTACACCTAGTACCACCTCACCAGCTCGAGGTGTTCACCAAGTCACATTGGATACTAGTGTGGCTGCTGCTTTAGATGCATTAACTAAGGAAGTGAAGGAGTTGAAGTTGAAATCTGAAAAGTGTGAGATGTGTAGGGGAGGGCATGTTACTTCTGAATGCCCTTTGATTCATCAGGATGAGCAGGTGGATTTTGTAGGCGGTCCGAACCGTGGGTCAAGCAACTCTTATGGAAATTCTTACAACCCAGGTTGGAGGAATCATCCAAACTTCAGCTGGAAATCTTCTGGTAATCCCCCTGGTTTCTCATCAAACTCTACTCATAACCAGGGGCAGGGTCAGTATTCGGGTGGAAATTCGGGTAATAAGGTAGGTTCGGGTATTGAGGGTGGTTTGGGTAAGATAGAAGAGCTTTTAACCCAGTTAGTAGCTAAAGACGCCCACACCCAGAAAACTCTTGCAGAGCATGACACCTTGTTGAAAAATCACCACTCTGCATTTTTGGATCTTCAGCGTACTGGGGGTGATATTGCTAGGCAGTTGGAAGGGCGGCCCCAAGGCCAGTTCTCGGGTAGTACTCAACCCAACCCAGCCGCCCAACTGAAAGCAGTCACCACTCGTAGTGGTAGAGGGGCGGAGAGAGTTAGTGAGCAGGTAGAGAGTGAGGTAGAGGAGCAGATAGATGAGGAAATAGAGATGGAGGCTCCTAGTAGGGTGCAACCTAGGCTAGTCCCAGCAAGTACCGCACCAAATAGTGAGCCTCAGATAGAGAAGGTTGTAGGTAGGACACCCACACCGATTAGGCCTACCCCTGAGATTGATCCTTCTCGTCTTCCATACCCAGCCCGCCTTAGGAACCAGAAATATGCTAAGGAGTATGGACATTTTCTAGATATGTTTAAGCAGCTTAAAATCAATCTCCCGTTCATTGAGGCCCTCCAGCATATGCCTAAATATGCCAAATTCCTTAAAGATCTTCTGAAAAGGAAAGACAGGCTGGGGGAGGTCTCAAACATTCCATTGACTGCGGGATGTTCTGCGGTGGTTTTGAACAAGCTACCGGAGAAATTGACAGACCCCGGGATTTTTACAATCCCGTGTATGTTTGGTAGTGACACTCAGAACCACGCGTTGGCGGACTTAGGTGCTAGTATCAACCTAATGCCTTATTCTCTTTATGAGAAACTAGACCTAGGTGACCTGACCCCAACGCGCATGACTTTATCCCTTGCTGACCGATCAGTCAAATATCCACGGGGCATTGTGGAAAACTTGTTGGTGAAAGTTGATAAATTTGTTTTCCCCGTGGATTTCGTTATTCTTGACATGGAGGTAGATGACAAAGTACCTCTAATTCTAGGTCATCCGTTTCTGCGCACCGCCAAGGCACTCATTGATGTCTTTGACGGGAAGATCACTCTACGCGTAGGAGATGAGACGGTCACCTTTGAGATCGTCAAATCCATGAGATACCCTGGTAGTCAAGACGATTTTAGCGGTCCCACTGACTCTATTTACTTCATAAATTCTTTTATCTCTCGTGTGGACCGATGTCTTGATTACATCTGTGGGGGTGATTTGGTAGTTGAGACCCATGATGAGGAGTTAGATTTAGTTGGGGAGGAAGCCCCTTTGTTTCCCGAGGCATTAGAGATTAGTGAGGTTCGTGAGGAGAGTAGTAAACCTACGTTAGAGATACCACCGCCTTTAGAACTTAAGGTTTTACCCTCTCACTTAGAGTATGCCTACTTAGGGGAGAATGCTAGTTTGCCCGTCATTATTTCATCTAAACTGACGGAGGAGGAGAAGAGTCGGTTGCTTGATGTGTTGAAGGCACATAAGCAAGCCATTGCATGGAGGCTCTCTGACATCAAGGGCATCATCCCTACCTACTGCACCCATAGGATACTCATGGAGGATGATTATAAGCCTGTAGTGCAGCCTCAGAGACGCCTAAATCCAAACATGCAGGAAGTAGTTAGGAGTGAGGTTCTTAAGCTTATGGATGCCGGTCTGATCTATCCCATCTCTGATTCCCCGTGGGCGAGCCCGACTCAGGTTGTCCCTAAGAAGGGAGGGATGACAGTGGTCACTAATGAGAAAAATGAGCTCATTCCCACTCGTATTGTCACTGGTTGGCGTGTTTGTATTGATTACAGGAGACTGAATGACGCCACTAGGAAAGACCACTTTCCTCTCCCGTTCATTGATCAGATGTTGGAGCGTTTGGCAGGGCAGCAATTTTACTGTTTCCTTGATGGATTTTCAGGTTATTTCCAGATCCCCATTGCACCGGAGGATCAGGAGAAGACCACCTTTACATGCCCCTATGGCACTTATGTAACACCCCAACCGATGGCGGAAACATCGGGATGTCACGTAGTGATGATTGTTCAGTAGCTCATGGTGAATAATAATTTCATTAAATGATTTAAATAATTTACATACAATGATTCTACAAGAATTCGTACATCAAATTGAATAAAACTATGCACATATCTTCAAGCAAATCTTCAAGCAAGTAGAACCTGAAACATGTTAAGTTGAAAATATTTTGGGTCAACAATTGTTGGTGAGAATACATAGGTTTTTGAAAATAATTGATAACAATAGTTTGTGCAACATTCAACGTTGTATGATGATAGAGTATGATACCGACATGTAACAATGCGTCTTTGTACAACCAAACCTTGTGTCTACTGATGACTAACTCGCAAGTTAGTTAAATGTTATTACTGTTATCGATCATCCCTGAGTCTATGCGGGGGATGGGTTTGTCAGACCTATAGCGCTATAATCTAAACAGGCGGCTTGATCATTGTTAATGATTGTACTGTGTCTTTTTGTTACAGTCAAATGATAGAATGATGTTGTAATTGAATCACAAGTAAATATGAGTAAATGATAGTATAAAATGTTTAAACATGTTTCACCCCAAAAATAGTGAAAATAGAGTAAAGGGGCTATGTAAACTCACCTTAGCAAATGTTATACTTCTTGAAAAGATTGAATAATGGGGTTGCCCAAACAATGCCAAATATCACCCTATAATAATGTGATAAATAAGTCTATCTAGTCTACAAATGTATAAATTTCTAGGGCTTCGGATTGGGGATAAAATGCTCGTTTGATTAATACTAAAAATATTCGACAATTGAGAGAAATTTAGTAAATTAATGACTAAAAATCTTTTTATGAAATCTAAATTTAGGATGGTCACAATAATGTGTTTAAAGTATAAAAATAATTTTTATAAAATTATTTTCTTTAAAATAGATTTTTAAATCTATTTATTACAAATTGCCAAAATTTAACTTTAATATTTAAAAATACAAAAATTAAAGAACTATTATTTTAAAAATCATATTTCTGTTCTAAATATTTAAAAATAAATTGTATAAAATTTTGGTGCAAAAATAATAAAAATTGAATTTATTATGATTTAATTATGATTAAAACTGACAAAAATTGATTAAAAATATAAAATAAATGATTTTTCTGAATTAAAAATCATTTCAGTAAAGTTTAACATTGTACAAACATAGGATAATTTTTGTAGAAATTAATAAAATTGTTTTGATATTTTAATGGATTTTTATAAATATAATAGTATAAAATTGATTTAATTATTATAAATATTAAATCAATGAATTTCAGAAAACTAAAAATTGTAAATAAAACTTTTTCATCAGATTAACTAAAAATAATTTTTGTAGAATTTTTAAAAGTGTTTTAGTATTTTAAAATGATTTTTAAAAAAAACAAGCAATATATATTGAAACTTGATAAAACAAAACAAAAGAGAAAAAAAAAGATGCCGTTGCCATGGTTCGAACCCTCATGGCCTGTATGGCATGCACCAAGCACAACCACTTGGTCCAGACCAGTGGTTGTGTTTGGTTTCAGTTGAATAAAATTATATACCACATCAGTTCTAAGTGTTCTTCCCCAAAATTGATTTCGTGCCCTAGACTTTACAATCACACAATCTAACAAGCAATAACCCGATTCATTATAGGGCTATTGCTTGTTGATAGACGATGAACAAAACCCACAGAAAAGATTTTACTTACAATGCTTGATTGTTCACGATTGCTCAGTCAACCAATAAGGTCAAAACGTGATCAATTAATCAACACAGAAGGTTTTTAAGTAAGAATTAGAGGTTGAGAGATGATGTTCGGCGAGGTTAGAAGGTCCAGCAACGTTCAATTTATAGGGTAATGGATTGGTGTTCGAATTGGCAAGTTTTGACCCGTATGTTAATGTATGCGCGTATGATTTGATGATGATTGACGAAATTTGATGATGCTCTACGTGTAATGGACGCGGATTATCAATAAAATTGCTAATTACATATTACTTTCCATATTTTGTGTGATTGATTGATCAATCAAAGGGGATTGGTCTCCCCTTGGCTGCATACGCGTGGAACAGCAGCAAGAAAGGAAACAGACTTGTTTCCAAAACGTGATAAATAAATAACTTACCTAAAGATCATCACTAATGGCAACACGGACTAGTGGTTGTGGTGTGTGTGTGTTAATTGTGAACCGGCCTGTTGCTCGGGTTCGAAACCCAGCAGAGGCAAAAATTTCTTTTTTTTTTTAAAAGCAAACAGACGGAAGGTAGGGGTTTGGGCCGGGTGTTTGTGGGCTCTGAATGCTGGGCCTTGTCTGTGGGCTCAGATTAAGGGCAAGAAGAGGGGGGGGTGGACTGTTGTTGGGCTGGCAGATCTAAAATGGGCTCAGGTGGGTTGGGTTAGCACATTATAGTTTTTATGTATTATTATTATTATTATTATAAGTTTTTATATATATATATATATATATATATAAATGCTACAAAATAATTAAATGTAAAATAGAATTTGTCGTCTTAATCCAATTTATACGTAACGTATAATTATTAAATGTGAATGTTACAACTTATGCGTATCGCCGCATGCCGTTTGGGTTATGTAACGCTCCAGCCACTTTTCAGCGTTGCATGATAGCTATCTTTCAGGATATGATTGAGACGTCTATGGAGGTTTTCATGGATGATTTTTCAGTTTATGGTAGCTCTTTTGATGTTTGCTTGGTTAACTTAGAGAGGTTGTTAGAGAGATGTGTAGAGTCTAAGTTAATGTTGAATTGGGAGAAGTGTCACTTTATGGTGACTGAGGGGATAGTACTAGGACATAAGATTTCTAGGGATGGTATAGAGGTTGATAGGGCTAAGATTGACACCATTAGTAGGCTTCCACCTCCGACCAATGTCAAGGCCATCCGTAGTTTTCTAGGTCATGCGGGTTTCTATCGTAGGTTCATTAAGGATTTTTCCAAAATCACTCGCCCCATGACTCGTCTTCTTGAGAAAGACGTTCCTTTTGTCTTTGATGAGGAGTGTCTTAAGGCTTTTGAGTTTTTGAAGGAGCGGTTGGTGAGTGCTCCTATCTTAGTTTCACCCGACTGGAGCTTGCCTTTTGAGCTCATGTGTGATGCGAGTGACTACGCAGTCGGGGCAGTCTTAGGGCAAAGGCGTGACAAACATTTTCACCCTATCTACTACACCAGTAAGACCCTTAATGATGCTTAGGAGAACTACACAACCACCGAGAAAGAGCTCTTGGCGGTTGTGTTTGCTTTTGATAAATTCCGTTCGTATCTCGTGCTCTCCAAAACCACCGTCTTTACTGATCACTCGGCTTTGCGGTTTCTTTTCGCAAAGAAGGACGCCAAACCTCGTCTAATTCGGTGGATTCTTTTGCTTTCTGAGTTTGATATTGAGATTAAGGATAGACGGGGAGCAGAGAATGTGGCTGCAGATCACCTTTCTCTTTAGAGGATCCGAGTAGAGAGGAGATTCGTGAGGAGGCGATTGGAGATAAATTCCCTCATGAGTCCATTGATTTCGTTGAAGCTGAGAAGCAGGGTATGCCATGGTTCACTGATTTGGCAAATTACCTTGCTCATGGGATGTTGGTAGAGGGTATGAATACCCAACAGTGTAAGAAATTCCTGAGAGATGCTACTAGGTATGTGTGGGATGATCCTTTTCTGTTTAGGATAGGAAGTGATAGAATTTTGAGGAGATGTGTTAGTAGAGAGGAGGGACTAGAGATTATTAGGCATTGCCATGAGAGTCTCTATGGAGGGCACCATGCTCATCACACCACTGCGCAAAAGGTCTTTGATAGTGGTTTTTATTGGCCTACTGTGGTGAAGGATGCCCTCGATTTCGTGAAGCGGTGCGATGCCTGTCAACGCACCGGTAACATTTCATCCAAGGATGAGATGCCTCAGAACCCCATTCAGGTTCTTGAAGTTTTTGATGTCTGGGGCATTGATTTCATGGGACCGTTCCCCATTTCTGGAGGGAACCGGTACATCCTCGTGGCCATTGATTATGTTTCAAAGTGGGTGGAAGCGCAAGCTTTACCTACTAATGATGCCCGAGTGGTGGTGAAATTTTTGAAGAAGTTGTTCACTCGGTTTGGTACTCCCAAGGCACTTATTAGTGACCGTGGTACGCATTTCTGTAACACCATGATGGAAAAGGTGTTAGCGCGCTACGGGGTCACTCACCGTTTATCGACCGCTTACCATCCTCAAACAAGCGGTCAAGTGGAGAATGCAAACCGAGGAGTGAAGAGAATTCTTGAGAAAACCGTTGGGAAAAGTCGGAAGGATTGGTCCGACAAGTTAGATGATGCGCTTTGGGCGTTTAGGACGGCTTATAAAACGCCATTAGGTACTACACCTTTTATGATTGTTTATGGTAAAGCGTGTCATCTACCCGTTGAGCTAGAACATCGAGCTCTTTGGGCCCTCAAGGCGGTTAATCTTGATCTTACCGAGGCTGCTAGGAGACGATTTTTCCAGCTTCATGAGTTGGAAGAGCTTCGGGATGCAGCATATGCACGGTCGTTGAGCATTAAAGAGAAAACTAAGGAGTTGCATGATAAGAGGATCAAGAAGGTGAAGGAGTTTAGAAAGGGAGATAGAGTGCTTTTATATAATTCACGGTTGAAGTTGTTCGCAGGTAAGCTTAAGTCCAAATGGGCGGGTCCATACACAGTTAATGAGGTTTTCCCATATGGCACAGTCGAATTACTAAATGATGCAGATGGAAGCACTTGGAAGGTTAACGGTCATAGGCTTAAGCTTTATATCGGAGGACCGTTAGACCCGACGGAGAAGGAGGAAACTCCTCTCGAGACTCCTTAGAATGAGAAATGGTTGAGTTCTTGGGTACAATCCCAAGTGTAGAGTTTGTAAATTTATTTTTTATTTTTAGCTTTTCATTTATTTTATTTTATTTTATTTTTGGTTCGGTATTTTGCTCGGGATTTGTTTGTTTCATTTTGCGCAGGTTTGGATTGCACCGCCCGTACTCAATCTCCATTCGGGTGATTCCGGAACTGTTTAACATTTATCAAGGCAAACCCGAGAGTTTATTATTGTGTTAGAGCCGATCGCGAATGAAATGCTATACGATCGAGCTGGATTGGACTAGAGTTTTTGGAGCTTACGCGCTAATAAACCAGCTAAGTCCTTTCCAATCTGCCCTTTTCTTTTTATTTTTGTATTCGGAATTTATTTTTTGTTTTAAGTCGTTTTCTATTCCTACATTGAGGGCAATGTAGAGTTTAAGTGTGGGGATGGGAAACTATCGTTTAGTCTATATACAGAGTCATTTTGAGTCCAAAATTTGAGTCCAAAAAAAAAAAAAAAAAAAAAAAAACGAATTGAAAAAAAAATGTCCCTGATTTTGAAGTTTGCATTATATAAAATATGGAAAATGATAGGTAAAGTTAGGTGTCCGGTTTTCAAATAGTATGTATAATAAGAGATTAAAATTGATTGAAAACGTGTCTGATTTGGGATATGTGGGTAGGCTCGGCCGGTAGAAAGGTTTCCTTTGAAAAGTAATAAATTAATTATGTTAGGCTATTTTGTGGGTTCTCATTTAGGAGAAACGGGGAGACCGAAACCGCCAAAAATAGTATAAGAAGCACCGTTATAAGTAGAAAACCGTTAGAATTTCTAATCACTTAAAATAAAATAGAAATCAAAGCAAAAATGCTGAAGCTTAAGGTGCCTGGCCACTGGGATAGCGACTTGGATTGGTCACACCATCTGAGTTAAGTATGCTGAGATGAAAAAAAATGCTAAAGCTTAAGGTGCCTGGCCACTGGGATAGCGACTTGGATTGGTCACACCCTCTGAGTTAAGTATGCAAAAAAAAAAAAAAAGTGATTTTAAATTCTCTGGGTTTTCTACATAAGACGGTTGGGAAATGGTCAATTGGTCGTTCCTTTAGCTTCATAAGCTTGAGGCGGGATTAGGAGGAACTGTGGCTTCCTTCGAGTGAGACCCTAGATAGACTAATCAACATGAACTTAACATAAATAAAAAGGGGCTTGGAAACCGGTATGGGTTTAAGAGGATCAGTATACCTGCAATCGCAATCAACACGTTAGTAGATTATTAATTAAGTAACCTATGTTTTGAAACCGGATGTAAACCTAACTGTGATTCCATAGCATAATTCTTTTTCAGGGACGAAAAAAAGATAAGTGTGGGGATATTTGATGTATTGTAAAATACATCTATTTTCAGTGTAAAGTTTGTACAATTTTCGTGTCGTTTAGATAGAGTTTTTATTAGTTTTAGGCTTGTACCGGTCTATTTTATTTAGTATAAGTTTTTATAGATTTTTCTTAGTTTTGGATTTTTTTAGTGTTTATCTATTTTATTTTATATTTTGTAGGTGTTCATGGACGTTGGAGCGTAAACGAGTAATTTCGGTCAAATCAAGAACACCCGAGTCGAGAGTACGGGGTTAGAATAATAATAATAATAATAATAATAATAATAATAATAATAATAATAATAATAATAATAATAATAATAATAATAATAAAGTCAACAAAGAAATGTGACTTGGAGTCATCGGCCCTAAAGCCCACGAATGGCCAAAACAAAACAAAATAGGGTTTCAATATTATTTTAAAAAGGAGTGGGCGGTGCATATTATAAAAGGGGAAGGAACATTGTATTTTGGGAAAAAACAGAGAGCCGCAGAAGATATTTCTTGGAGAAGAGACATCGAGCAGAGCACAATAAAACAAATATTATTAAGGAGGCAGGCCAGGGATCAAAGGTTTTAAGCCATCGATTATTCGGGTGTCAATCATTCGGTGTTTTCGTTCCTTTATTATCTTTGTTCTATATAATGATTGTTGAATTTTTATTTGGCTTTGTTTTTCTTTCCAAGATGATTTGTGGCTAAAACTTTTATAGCTACCTAGACCAAGACAAATAACTGTGTTTTGATTTGTTTTTATTTTCTATGGTTTTTGAAACGTGTTTTGGATTTATGATTCAGTAAAGATTTTGATTTCTCTAGATCTGGTGTATGTGCGTATCTATTATTTTTTAATTGTCATTTATTCACTCCACTTGCACTTTTGTGAATGTCTTTCATGTATGAGTGCTAGTTAGGTTGCAGACTTTGTGTAGCAACTAGTTTATGGTCAATAGTCGCGAGTTTACCATAGGAATGGTATTTGGTGGTTAGAAGATTTTAGGTATTCTTCCAAGTTCAATAGCTGTGAGGTGAGGACTTGTTGGTATGTCTAGGTTGTTAAATTGCTAGGTTAGAGGCTTTGTGAGAAGATCTGCCTAGTTTCCCTTTCAACTCCTGCATATCAAGTTAGATCTAGGCTTCAATAATTACCCCTTACACCTAGTGTAGTGAGGCTTTCGCGCTGTGAGGTAGATTGTCTAGCGGGTACTCGATCATAAGAGTTAGATAACCTGTGAGGGTTTGTACTCCAACCGGTAGTTTAACAGCACAAAAATATTCTAGGGTTTCCCCTTGAGAAGGGTCGAGGGTGTCTAGTTTATTCTTGATGTTTAGTATATTAAGATCCCGGTTCCAATTCAGTTCCATAACCATAGAGGCTTATCAGGCATAGTTAGGAGTCTGGTCTAGGTAGTGTCTCATCATCATCTGAATTCAGCTCAACTAAGTTCGTGTCTCTAGTTCAGTTTAGTAATTTTAGTTAGTCTTTATTTTATTGCAATTTATTTTTCAGTAAAACCCCCCTTTAAAATAATAAATTAATTTAATAGATATTTAGGATAAGTAATCGAGTCTAGTTTTCGTTTTCCATTAGAGTCTCGTGGGTTCGATATCCGGACTTACTTTAGCTATACTAGAGTCGATAGGTTCACTTGCCTGTCAGTAGTTTAGTTTTAGAGAGTCTAGAGTATTACTAGGTGTCTAGTTTTAGGTTTAATTTAGTTGTTTTTATTAAACTACTTTTAGCACATCAGGACGCCAGACAAACTGATGCAAAAAAATAATTAATTATTAACGCATTGTACGGAATTCAACAGTAATTTAGTGTAACTTAACTCTTACCGAATCCTCGTGAAGATTGGCTAGTTGAGAACGGATTGCGCGTAACGAGTGTCTGGTCGTCTGCTTAAACCGGTGTGGTACACGCCACCTTTTAAAAAAAATTATCAAACGCAATAGTTAGCAAAAATAACATGTTTTAATATAATCAATAATATGCACGCATAAAATACTACTTACTTGGCACCAAATGGGAGTCTACCGGCGCCTTCTTCTTGTTCTTCCGGAACAATTCTGGGAGCTAATACCCGGATTCTGGTATACGCCCACAACTGTAACAAAGACACACACCCACACATTGCTTTGCCGTCCATTACTGCTGCTTTACACAGGTTGCGATACAACCATGCCAACACAACACTACTCCAACTAAAGGTCCGACATTCATTGAGGTCCTCTAGGTATGGTAAAAAGGACAGCTTCACTGTCCCGTTGCTTGAGTCATTAAACAAAGAACATGACAACAAGAGTAATATCACACAACGGGCGCGTTGTATGATCTCGACGTCAGTCGGGTCATCGGGCAACGGACTTGAAATTCTCTCTGTAACATCCCGTACAAGCATCTTGTTTCCAGTAAATTTGTTGGTTGTTATACCCAACAAATTGTAGACAAGTAGTGCCCGTTCATCATTATTCGTCACGTCAAGTACTTCTCCTATCACGGGGGGGGGGGGGGGGGGGGGATTAATAGGAAGACCCATTATGCATGCAACGTCCTCTAACGTTACTGTCACCTCACCGAATCGTAGGTGAAACGTGTTGGTCTCGGGACGCCATCTTTCAACGAGGGCAGTTATCAACCCTCGGTCAATCTTCCGGTAACCACACTCAATAACTCCAAGAAAACCTGCAGTGCGCAGCATATCTTTAATACGACCATCCAATGGAAAGTTGTTAATTGTCGACCAAAAGGATTGGTCGCCGCGTCTAACATCAACATCTGCATCTACCGCATTTCCTTTAAACAACATCGCCGAACGATGTCGTGATTGATCCCATAGAAGTTCATTGCTGCGAGGACCAGGGTTTACAAATGCCATAGTGCAAATTATAAGAGTGCAAGATATGTGTATACAGATTGAGAGTGAAAGGTAGATATCTGAAATATATGTGGTCTTTTGCTTGGATTTTGAGAATGCAGATTACTCGTTCACATGCTTAAAATTTATAAGACTACTACTGCATTGTTGCATGTCCTTGCATGCATGCAATTATGGCATTTGTCTAGTCAAATCTTACTGAAGAAAAGCATGCACCCCTTTGTGTGGTAGGGGTGTAATGCATGTGAACCTCTTTCTTACACACACTGCTTCGTACACGACATAAAACATAAGAAGACAAAACATAAGTTACAAAAGACACCCTTCAAGAATTAACATGTCGTCCATTTTTATTGAAGTCGCAACTTGATGTTGCGGATTTAATGTTGAATCCGCATGATGATATCCCAACATCCTTATAAGTTACAAAACACCCCCTTGCATTATTTTGAATCCTACAAAAAAAGCATATGAATCCGCAAGATGGTGTTGCGAATTTACCCCCATCTTTCCTAGTCAGCAAAAGCCTCTCTCCTCTCCCCGCCACATCATCAAATCCGCAGGATCATGTTGCGGATACACCATTTTTGAAAATTCATTGCTGACACCCTCCAAATGCACAAAAAAAATGCACTGTAGCACTAGTTTGGCAAAAAAAAATCGTCCATTGAATCGATATAAAGAAAACTAAATTAAAGTCTTGAGATTGATAACTGAGCCTTGTCTTGTTAGAAGAGAAAGTCAAAATAAAATCCATTTGATTAAAGGGTTGGAGTACGGAATTGGTTGGAAATATGCTAGGATGATGGGCCACAAATGAATATATGAATTTTAACTTAATAATGAAATATATATATAGTCCGGTCTTATAAACGGTCCGACCGGTTGAACCGGTCCGACCAGTGAACCAGTAAAAATACCGGTTTAATGTCCGGTCCGGTTATGAAAACATTGGTCGCACCATATGTCTTCGTATATTCCCGTGGCTACGGGCATACTCTACCAGTTAGACATATTTTCACATTATATCATTTGCTACAAACAAAACAAAACAAAAATAAAATCTCCTAATATTTGCACGCATCAACGATTCAATGGTTATCAGATCACACATAACCAAATTCCATTGTTTATGAACAAATACCATCAAAAAGTTTTCATCTTTTACCCTAAATCCCTCCAAACTTCATTATTTCCAGACGAATTAAAAAATCGTCAATTCGATCCAAAACCTTTCGTATTAACATCATTTCACAAATTCATTACCCAGATCGCCTCCCTAACTAATAAAAAATCAAATCTCTGAATACCCATCACAAATTTCTAAAGTTTCTGAAACCAATAAAAACAGAGGAAAACAGGGGATAATGGCGGAAAGAGAAGATATGCCTGAAGGGACGGTGAGAAACGTAATGGAACAGGATAATCTGAAGTGGGTATTTGTTGGAGGGAAGGGTGGTGTAGGGAAAACTACGTGTAGTTCTATTCTTTCGATTCTGTTGGCCTCTGTTAGGTCCTCTGTTCTTATTATTTCGACTGACCCTGCTCATAATCTTAGCGATGCATTTCAACAGAGGTTCACCAAGGCTCCTACTTTGGTTAATGGGTTCACTAATTTGTATGCTATGGTTAGTCTTGCACTCTCTTTTTGTTAGTTTGTTTTGGAATTTTTACCAGCTTTTATATTTGTTAACAGAGTAACCGTTTTCGGGTAAAAGTTGTTATTATGATCTTTTTATTGTAATGGTTTTTGGGTTAAATCAAATAGGTTTATTGAGATGAATGTGAATTGTCTACATGTTCCTTAGTTTTAATTATTTGATTGCCTACACATCCAAACAGTCCCTTTGTATGTTAGTGGTTTGCCGGAACTCGGTATGATGATGATGATTCTTTAATTATATAGGTCCAAAATAACGACAAACGTACTAGTAAAATCCCACTCATAGCAGAGCGATTGGTAGGGTACGGGGAGGGGGGGGGGGGGTGGACAAATAGCTCTTCCGTCCTAGGGGATGGAGTGGCCGCTCGTGCCGAGAACTGCGGGCTCCAAAAACTTTTACTTTTTACGTGTAGAGCATACAACTTACAACATACAACATATGTGTAACATCCCACATCGGTTGGGAAGGGGAACGAAAGCTTCCTTATAAGGGGCTGGATACCTTCCCTATCAGACGCGTTTTAAACCCGTAAGGGGCGGGCGCCTGAGGGCGTACCGGCCGCCAAAGCGGAAAATATCTGGTACGGTGCTTGGGCTGTTACAATATGGAGCCATAGCTAAAACTTATAAAATTTATAACTCAATGGCTATAATAACACTTCCAAGCATGCTCTATAATACAACAAAAATACTCATAGGTCCAAGATAAATAATGATTAAAATAGATAAATGTTGTTGATTCTGATAGCTGGCCAAGGGATAATTTTTCACCGGTTTGGTTCATGGAAAGAGTTTGCTTTTTAGTGTTGTGACCTAACAGATAATATTTTCATTTTTAGGAGGTGGATCCTAATGTGGAGGAAGGAGAAGAAGGCACGGAAGGAATGGACGGTTTCTTGTCAGATTTAGCAAATTCAATTCCTGGAATTGATGAAGCTATGAGTTTCGCTGAGATGCTAAAGTAAGAGTCCCTTTTTATGTAATATAATAAAAACATGATAATAACCAGTGAAACTACCAAAATTTAGTATACTAGTGTCGCTCTAGGAATCGAATGCTTTATCAGTTAATCTGGTTGGATACTTGAGGCTTTAAGTATAATTCCCATTATATTGTATCCTTGACAACTGACATTGTAAAAAACCACTTTGGACAACATTTCACCTTAAGTGAAATGTAGGCAATATATAATAATGTTATCCTGGGATATAAATTTTACTTTTTAATCAAATGTGAATAAGGTTGGTGCAAACGATGGATTACTCGGTGATTGTTTTTGATACTGCTCCCACTGGACACACACTTCGGCTGCTGCAATTCCCAACAACGTTAGAGAAAGGTCTTACCAAAATAATGAGCTTAAAGAGTAAATTTGGTGGCTTGTTGGGTCAGGTATTTTCTCTTTGCTCCTGTAAATATATATATTTTAACTTGTGAAAGCAGATTTCTGAAAAAAAATAAAAATTAGAACTTAAATCTGGTCAAACGTAAAGATATTTCGGGTTTTCGGATGTAAGCCTCATTCTGAAATTTTGGTTTCTTGAATGCATTTAATAATCAGTACCGATCGTGTTCAGTGTTTGGGAATTTCTGGTTATTTAAAAAAGCATTAAGTTTTACCATATGATAATAACTTTTTCTGCAGCTGCTACAAACTGAATATTTATAATCAATACTGATTATATGAGTTTACTTGTTTTTGTCATTTTAATGGCAGATGGGTCGTTTGTTTGGCGTTGGAGATGAGTTTGGTGAGGATGCAATCCTTGGAAGGCTCGAGGGCATGAAAGATGTGATTGAACAAGTCAACCGGCAGTTCAAAGATCCGGTAATCGTTTGAGTTCTTTTTCTATAATATTAAAAATCAAGAGGTTTGACTTTTTTATCTTCTTTAATAGAACTTGACAACTTTTGTATGCGTATGCATCCCGGAATTCCTCTCGTTATACGAGACAGAAAGATTGGTGCAAGAACTCACTAAATTTGAGATAGATACACATAATATTATCATCAATCAAGTGCTGTTTGATGAGGAAGGTACATATGAATACAATTTTTAATTTTTATTTTGAGTATTGCCTTTGTAAAAAAATTGTTCTTTTGATCCATACTGAAAATTAACCATTTTTCGTGTAAATGTTGCAACAAAGATTGTACTTGTCATTTATGTTTCCCTATAGGTGGCGGTTTTGACCCATTTATGGTAAATGGGTCGATTTGGGCTATAAACTCATACTGGTCATATGAGTATAAAAGTTATCCAAAGTCTTTACAAAGTTTGTGAACATTATAAGTTGTCCTTTTCAAACGTTCGATTATATTTATCACTGTAACCATAAAGCTTCTTAATCATATTTAGAACATCAACTGTCTACAAATTAAAGAAAAGAAATGAAACACAAATGTTTGTGGGCAGTTCTCACCCACCCAACGAGTACCTAAAGTGTACCCATTTTGACATGCTACTCGCCCATTTTTTTCATTTTTACGTTTGTCCATAACAAGCCGTTTTTCTAATTTTATTAGGTGTTGAATCGAAGTTGCTCAAAGCTAGAATGAAAATGCAACAAAAATACTTAGATCAGTTCTACATGTTGTATGACGACTTCAATATTACAAAGTTACCCTTGCTGCCAGAAGAGGTATGGTTTTCCAGGTCGAAACCTTTACTGTAAACATAATGACTAATCTACCATCGGAATGATCACGGTTGATCCTTGCAGTCTTGTGTTCTATTTAAAAAAGATGATTTACTGCGCGCAGGTTTGTGGAGTGGAAGCTTTAAAAGCATTTTCAAAGCATTTCAGAAAACCGTATGAACACTCAGTTGCTCGAGGGAGCGTAGAAGAGTTGGAACACAGAGTTTCAAGTTTACAAGGACAGCTTAGAGATGTGGTATCAGAGCTAGAAAAGGCTAGGAAAGCCAAGCAAATGCTCTAAACCTGCAAGTTTTTTAATCGCCTTTTTCTGTTAACATTGTTTTTCGCATTCTCTGTTCTCCAGTTTTGTAAATTTAGATTACAAATAATCGAAATTCTTTGTTTCAACTCTGTAAGACTGTTTTTGTTATTATTAGAATTATCATTCGAGTCCCACGGATGGCGGCAATGAAGAAACACCAATATAACAATTAATATAGACGAGCACAGTTAAGAGATATTGTATTGATAATGGCGTAGACGATTACAAATACTCGAATGCAAATTGTTACAATGTTTTGACTATAATCTATCTTTCTCAACTATCACAAAATTCTCTAAATATGAATGCTTGAGAGACGGAATGAATCCTTCTCCTCAAGGAGAAGGGGTATTTATAGGCCTCAGAGTTGTCCTGTGATTGGTTGGATTGGGAATGACAGCTGTCCTGTACGTTTGTCAATCATTGGAGCTCAGGCGTTGTCCTCCTGTGATAGGTCTGCGTATCTTGCAATCGTCCTTTCTGTCCTTTCTCTGTACCTCGTGCCTGCTGGTGATCATGGAGCAGGGAATAACGGCATTTGATTGGCTGCATGTCCCTTTCCTTGTCGGGTCACAGCTGGCATGTACTAGGATTCGTGCGCAGGCTTCTAGAAGGTTTGGTCAGCGCTTCTGCTGACGTGTGTGGAGATGTGTGGTCGTGCGCACGCGCAGGTACATATGTCTCTTATGTGTTAGTTCCAATTTTGTAAGATACACTGAATGAAGAATATTACTCTAGCGTATAACACTTGGTCAAAAAGTGTTAGAAGTATATAAAAGCTGGCCGGGCATTAGCAATGTACATTTTTCATAAAGCCAGCTTTGGTCATCAACTAGACGCTTAGCTAAGTTGTCGTCATATGTTTGTCGGCATGGACAACATCTTTTAAAAAAGATTATTCAGAAGCTGAAAGACATGGTTGAACATGAGGTGCTATACTACTAGTCCTCAATAACCTTTTTTATTAGTTATTGAACCTACCTACCAACGGCTTTACGCGGGCCTACCAATACCACCCATCACCATATATATATATCCCACGTTTTCCTTAAATAAATAAATGATTTAAAAAAGTTATTTTATTGTTTTCTTTTGGTTGCTGCTTGCTTTCTGGATAAAGGATGTGGCCAAGGTTACTTAATCTCTCCGTCGGTCAAAAGGAATTGTAGGACAAAGAAAATTACGTTAAGATAATGGGTAGGCGGACAACAAGCTGCTCCGCTACCTTTTTCTGAATAGCAAATTCTAATCTACTAAAAACGTAACCTCGCCCACCCGAAGCCGAGACACTACTATGAATAACCCGCAGGACCCTGGTCAGGAAACGGGTAGTCTCCGGTGCCAATGAGCCAAAGGTATCAAAAGCCAAGGGTACAAAAACGTGTTGGTTCTCCTCGCAGGCTTTAGCATGTTTTTATACCTTCTTTGTCTCTGCTTTCCGCACCGCTTGCCCTGCTACAAAGCCACTATCCCTCAACCCAACTAGGAAAGATACACCCGTCAAGTCAACACAAGCATGTTTCCCCCCGGCCCACCCAAAAAACGGGTAGCCTCCGGTGCCAATGAGCCAAAGTTGAACTATAACAATTAATATCTATAGTTAACGAGGGTAATGGTACTCATTTACACCAATAATATTGGCATTGTACTAAACAGTGGCGAAGCTTGAACTTTTGGATGGTGAGGGCCGAAAGTCATGAGACCCATTTTTTTCCCAAATCGGTGGGGGTCGGACTCATAGAATACAAAATTTTTGGATAAAACCGAGGAATTTATACTACTGAACCAAAAATCGGTGGGGGCCAGGGCACCCTCGGGCCCTCACTAAACTTCGTCCCTGATACTAAAACAATTGATTTTATGATTTTATCTGGTATAATAGTTAACATTAAAATAATATACACGTTAATCTTTTTAAAACATGATAATGCTATAAAGTATGTTAAAAGCGCTTTTAAGCATGTTAATAACTTTCTTTAGTATTTAAATAATTCAATTTACATGCTGACGAATTCGTCAGAAAACTTGTATTGCCGCTTACATTACGCTGCAAGATTGGCCGGCGATTTCCGCCTAAAGATTTATGTGGCCATCATGTGGCTTGATATGAGCGTGTCCATGTGGCCGATAAGTCATGCACTTGGTGCCTAAAGATGAACACGTGTCATCTTCTTCTAAAAAATTATTCAGTCCATGATTATCGTTGAAAATCATTGTTGATTTGTTAATGTTAGCAGTAAAATGTTTATTTTGATGTTTTTTATTTATTTTTTTTGTTATACATACATGAAACAATTATTAAAAAAATATTTTAACCATATTTGTTGCTACAACAAGGAAAATGACCGGTATTAGGTTAGGAGATGCTTAGGATTATAGGTTAAGGGTATATTACGTTAAGGTTTAGGTTTTAAGATAGGATTCAGTTAAGGTTTTGGGTTTGGTTCTGAGAATGGGGGTCTTCAAGCTCCTGGAAGGGACCTGCACAAAGGTAGCAGACACCGTTAGCCTTAACGCAGGAGGGAGCCTCCTGCGTTTGGACTCCGGCGTGAGAATAAGTACATATTCATTTGGAGTTGGGAATTAATGAAATAGAGAGTATAAGGGTGGAGAGAAGAAGTGAGAAGTGTGTGTGGAATGTCTACCCAAGGGTCTCCTTATATAGGCAGTCGAATTCTGCCCAGGAGCTCCCTCAGGGTAGCTTCCCTATCATACCTGGATGTGTTTTGACCCTCTTTTAGTTCCCAGCAGTGAGACTTTTCCCTTTTGGGATATTTTCAGCTTTTATCTTTTCCAATACAAGGTATGGAGCTGTGTGATGTTTTGTCCCTTGCAAAGATAATAAGCCAAAATCCCTTTTTACATTTCCAAGACATTTTACTGTTTGCTTTCTGCCCTGAGGCTCCTATACGGCAGGTCGGCTGCCTTATACCAGCTCCACTAAGTCAGGCAACCTCTTAATCAAACTTATTTTGCTTATCTTTTTGACGAGAGGTCTAGACGTTGTCGTTTTAGGACACACGTCATCAGCCCCCCAGTCATAAGCATTTGTAAAGAAGTTAGAAGTGCTTGTGACTTGTTCATTGTCTTATTTCCTGGTGGTAACGCTGCTCGAGCTGGGGTTAGCACCGGGTAATTTTTACAGACCCCTGGCTCCCTTATGGGAGCGTTGGTTTGTTATTTTTTCCTTCATCAAATTTCGTGCAAGCTTTTGGCCTTGCATTTGTCATGATGGTCTGATTTTTTAATTTAATATGGCTATCACCATTACTCCCTAGGGAGCAGGCGAGTGTCCCATCAGCCGTCCCAGGCGACTGTTGACATGACAAGGGTCTAGGCTGACGTCATCCCCTAGGACAGGTGAATGATGGTTTCCCTTGATAACCGTTTAATGCCATTAAATTCAAATTTTAAATCTCTTATAAAGAGATAAACCCTCTTTCTTCTCCATTTCATTCCTAAACTAGAAAACCGTCATATTCTCTCCCACGATTATTCAACCGGTGATCCTCTTTTCTTCCCTATAAATCTGGTAAGTAACTTCTCTCTTTTGTCATACCTTGCCTTTCATTATGTCGAAAACTGATCTCGCAAATCAATTTACTCGGCTATCTAAGTCCGATGTTGAGCGATTCTGTACTGAGATCGGTATTCCTTTGTCTTTTAATCCTACTGTTCCAAAGGGAAAAACCCCTGTGACCTCCGTTCCTACTGGCAAGGTGGCGGTGTATACCCGTCAGTTTGATCAGGGTAACCTTAGGTACCCCTTTTCCACCTTTTTCCTTAATGTTTTAGAATATCATCAACTCTCCCTTGATCAGTTGTGTCCGTCCGGAGTTGCAAGAATTTTGCACTTCGAGATAGTGTGTCGCTGCCTTGGTCATAAGCCTTCCTTGGCCATGTACCGGCGGTTTTTCAGATTGGCTAAAAATGGGAACTGGTTTACCATTGAGAAGACTCAATGTGAACCGGCTCTTATTTCTAGTGTCATCGGGATTGTTTCCTCCTGGAAAGACAAATTCTTTTTCTTAAATTCTGACTTCCTACCTTTTAAAACTCCTCGGAGATCTTCGGATGCTCCCCTGAATGAGAAGGAGCCTGAACCTGGTACTCTCGACCAAGTGTTGTTGGAGAAGCTGCGTGGCTTCCCTACTCGTCTTCGTACCTTTCCTGAGGATTTTCTGGTGATGGTGGGTTTGAGTGCCAACTGGCATGATCTTGGGACTGACCCGGTGATATATCATGGTGGGAAGGGTAGGTGTCTCCCTGTCTCCTCTTTGGTACCCTTATCCTTGTTATGTTGTCTAACCCTTTTGTCTTTTTTGCAGAGATGAGCACTTTGGATTTTCTGGCTTTGGATGATATTGCTGACGTGAAATTCAAGGTTCGGAGTGTTGCTGAGGGTCAGAATGTTGTTGTGAAGACTGAGCATGTTCGTTTCAAGGGAGTGTACACAAGTGTGATCACATCGTCTGCTGCTGCTACAGAGCCTTCTGTGGAGAGGTCTGTTACTGCCCGTCGCTCCAGCAAGCGACTTCAAACTGCTTCTTCGGGTCAGGGGGCTTCTTCTGTTGTGCCCTTGGTCTTAGGAGATGAAGATGAAGATTCTTCTCTGATTTCTTCAGCGTTGGGGTATACCCCTGCCCCTGGGAAGGGCAAGCTGACATTATCCTCCCCGAAGAAAGACGATGTTGTTTTCAAGAAGCCAAAGGATGTTGCTGCACCAAGTCCAAGTTCAAAGTTATTGTCAGTTGAAGGTGGTGAAAGTTCCAAAGCTGCCGTTGAAGATGTTTCTGATGCTCCTGCCCAGCAGGAGCCTGTTGAAGGAGTGTTTGTGCCAGATTGGGATATCAAGTCTACTGATTTGTTGAAGAAAGCTTCCGTGTGCCGTGATCTGATAGACCATTGTGTTCCAGATGCTGAGAGAGAGCTCCACAAGGAATGGACAGACAGGGACGTGATGAAGAAGATGTATTACCACTTCGGGCAATTCCTATCTTTGTTCCCGGATGGTATGGCCAGATGGGGTGAGTTGATGGCAAGGAGGGAACAAGTGGAAGAGTTTTTTGAAGAGCATGAGGCTGAGTTGGTGAAGGCGAGGGAGGAGTTGACCAAGCTTGCTGCTCGGGAGAAAGACTTGGTTCAAGAGTTGGCTGTGTCGAAGACTCAGCTTGGTTTAGAGAAGGAAAAATTTGAGAAGATGTTCAAGGGTCTTCATGATGAGAAGGCTAAAGTTGCAGAGGAGAGGGAGGGGTTGGCTCGGGCACGTCAGGCAGTTAAGCAGGAGTTGGCCTCGGTGGAGAGGGTGGGAACAGAGCTTCGAGTCCAGGTGGACCGTTTGACCGAAGAGAAAGAGTGGTTGGTCTCCAAGGGGGTAGCTCGCTTTGTCACCAACCTCCTGCACTCCCAAGAGTTTAATGCTCCCCTGGCTGACATTTATGCAAAGGCCATAGCTTTCGGTCGCCATGGAGGGATTCAAGCCGGCTTTAAAGCGGCTCGGGAGGGTCAGGATCTTGAAGAGCTGCCATCCTTTAAGCCTTCTTCCGGTGACGAGTTTGTGAATGCTGTGAAGGCAATGGAGCTTGCAACTTACCCCTATATCTCTGCTATTGCCAAGGCTTCTGAGCAGCCTCTCTCCTTCCTTCAAGACTTGGAGCCGGAAGGCCTTAAAAAGGATGTGGCCGACCAAGTGTTTGGCTCTTATGTGTCAAAAAGGCCTCTTATGATCATGCTGGAGGGAGCCGACGGTGGGGAGGGCAGTTCCAAACGTATAAAACCTGCTAGTTCTTCTAAGGTTCCAAATTTAGAGCAGGTATTTGAGAGTCCTTCCCCCCTACAAGCTCTGGAGGTTGAGTCTCTCCCTCCTTCTAGCGAAGATGATCCCTTTGCCGGTCTTGACACAGAGGGCCTTTATGATGATGTTGGTAACCGAGCCTTGGCTCCCCCTGGTGAGGATGCTGCCACCCATGAAGCCGAAGACCCAGCTACCCCGTGACTTGCCTTAGTTATGTTTTCAAGTTTTTAGCATGTCTTTTGTAACCGAACTATGCTGTACTCAGCCCTTGGGGCTTTTAATTATTGTCTTTTAATGGAATGCTCCCCCCTTTAGGGGGTGATGCTTTATCTATGTTTATTGCTTCGTTGTTTTGACTCTGTTACTTGTCGTTCATAGTGTTTGCAATGTCTTTAACTTTTCTCCCAGAGGTGGATGCTGCAGTCATCCAACTTAGGATACTTAGCTAAGGAACCGATGCAATGCTCATCCTATCAGCTTTTTTCGTTTATGTTTTAGACTTTTTTCAAACGGTTTCTTAGTGTTATGTTCGTTTTATATTAAGTGTGAACATGTGGGAGCTGTCTTGGTGTGAGGAGCTCACCCTCTTTCATGGGTTTAGGTATTCCTTCTAAGGACTTGTCCCATGGAGTCGTGGATTGTATTAGGGACTCACCCTGTATACAGGAAGGTTACTTAGCCTTGTTACCTGTTGAGCAGTTGTGGCCTGGGAGCTCATCCCCGTTTCATGGGTAGGTATAGCGCCGGATCCCATGGAGCCTGGTTTGGAGGGGCTCACCCTTTGATAAGATAAGCGACAAGTTAATATTTTGAAACATAATTCATTCATTTATCATAACTTTGATGGTACAAAAGAGACGTTTACAACTTTCAAACATAGAAACGTTTTAAGTGCTTGTCACTCCAATGCCTTGGAATCATGTTGCCATTAGGATCAGCTAGCTTATAGGATCCCCCTTTATGGGCTTCTTTTACGACATAGGGACCCTCCCATCGGGGACCCAATTTCCCTACATTCTGCTGCTTGCTGGCTTCATTGCATCTCAACACGAGGTCCCCTGGCCTGAAGGCCTCTTTCTTCACCCTTGTGTTGTAGTATGCTTCGAGTTTCTTTTTGTACCTTGCTTCCCTGATGGAGGCTTGGTCTCTTGATTCTTCGAGTAGGTCCAGATTGAGCAGGACCTCCCTTTGATTGTGGTGAGCATCTTGGCGAGTACTTCTTCTTGAGCTTACCCCTATCTCGGCTGGTATGACAGCTTCGCTTCCAAAGACGAGGCTATATGGGGTCCTTTGATGGCTTGTCTTTTCCATGGTCCTTATGGCCCACAGGACGCTGGGGAGCTCATCAATCCATTTCTTGCCATATCTCCCTAGTCTCGTTTTAATTCCTTCAACGATGTTTCTGTTCATCCGCTCAACTTGTCCATTGGACTGGGGGTAAGCTACTGAGCTGAAGACCTGCTTGATGCCTAGCTCGGAGCACCAGCTGCTGAAAGGTTTGTTGGCAAATTGCTTCCCATTGTCTGTCACCATCTCCCCTGGTAGGCCGTATCTGCAGACTATTTGCTCCCATACGAAGGTTATCACATGTTTTCCTGAGATGGTAGCCAATGGTTTAACCTCTGGCCATTTGGTAAAGTAGTCTACTGCCACGAGAAGGAACTTCAATTTTCCTGCGGCCTGCGGGAAGGGACCCACAATGTCCATCCCCCATTTGTAGAAGGGCCATGCTGAGATAATGGGGACAAGGTCATGCTTGGGGTTGGTCTTGATCGGTGTTTGTAGCTGACAGGCTTCACATCTTCGGATTGTTTCGGAGGCATCCTTGTGCATGGTGGGCCAGTAGTAGCCCAAGTTCATGAGCTTTGATACCACGGTCCGTGGCCCAGAATGCATGCCACATATGCCCTCGTGTACCTCCCTGATGAGGTAGTTACTCTGGTTGGGGCCCACGCATCTTAGTAGGGGTGCCAAGTACCCTTTCTTGTAGAGCTTGTCATCTTCGATTACATATTGCCTCGCCTTTATGACCAACCGCTTAGCTTCCAGTTCATCTTCTGGCAGCTTCCCTTCCTTTAAGTAGGACATTATGGGTGTCATCCATGTGGAGTCTGTTTCGGTGACCACATCTTGTACCTCTCTGTCATCAATGGATGGTTCTTTCAGCACCTCAACTAGGACCTTCTTGGTAAGGTGAGCGAAAGTCAAGGAAGCCAGCTTGCTGAGGGCATCTGCCTGCTTATTCTTAGTCCTTGACACTTGCTCCAATGAGAACTCTTTGAATTCTTTGATGAGTTCTTTGACCTTGTCCTTGTACCTAATCATTGAGGGTTCTTTGGCTGTGTATCCTCCATTCACCTGCTTGACCACAAGATTTGAATCAACAAAGACTTTTAGCTCTTGTACCTTCATTGTTTTTGCCAATCGCAACCCGGCCAGTAGGGCCTCGTATTCAGCAGCGTTGTTGGTGCAGGGGAAGTCCAGACGGAGGGCATAAGTGTATTCGGTTCCGTGAGGGTCCCTGATGACAAGACCAGCCCCGGAACCTTCTACACTTGAGGCTCCATCAGTGAAAAGGCACCATTTCCCCTGAAGATCAGGTTGCTCCTCAATCTCGTTCATTTCTTCATCTGCCTGCAGGTGGGGTAACTCGGCAAGGAAATCAGCAAACACTTGTCCCTTGTAAGCCCTTCTCGGTAGGTACTCTATTTTGTGTTCTCCTAGGCCAATGGCCCATTTGGCTAACCTCCCCGAGTCTTCTGGTTTTTCTAAGATGGCTCGTATGGGCTGATCTGTGATGACCTTCATGGGATGGGCCTGGAAGTACCGTCTGAGCCTCTTGGCGGTGTGCACAAGTGCCAATACAAGCTTCTCTATGGGAGTGTAGTTAATTTCAGAATCTTTGAGGGCTCTGCTGACAAAGTATACTGGGACTTGTTCCTTTCCTCGGTCAACCAAGAGGACTGAGCTCACAGCCTCCGCTCCTGCAGACAAATAAACTGTAATTACTTCCCCTACCTCAGGGGCTGCCACTTCAGGCAGGGAAGCTATGTGTTTTTTGAGTTCCAAGAAGGCAGCCTCTGCCTCAGCCGTCCACCGGAAATCCTTTTTATCGACACAGTTTTTGAGTGTTTTAAAGAAAGGTAAGGATCTTTCCGCGGACTTGGGCAAGAAACGTTTTAAGGCAGCAATTTTACCGTTGAGGCTCTGCACTTCTTTCTTTGTGGTAGGAGACTTCATGTCAAGGACTGCTTGGACCTTGCTTGGGTTTGCTTTGATGCTTTGCTTTCCAACAATGTGGCCTAGAAATTTCCCCTCCTCGAACCCAAAGGAGCACTTGACAGGGTTGAGCTTCATGTTTATTCTTCGAAGGTTGTCAAACGTTTCTCGGATGTCTTGGATCATGGCCTCCCCAGATTTGCTCTTGATGACAAGGTCATCCACATAAGCTTCCATATTCCTTCCAATTTGCTTCGAGAAAGCTTGGTCCACCAACCGTTGGTAGGTGGCTCCCGCATTCTTTAGACCGAAGGGCATCTTCTTATAGCAAAAGATCCCCTTGTCGGTATGGAAGGCTGTCTTTTCTTCATCTTCTTGCTTCATCTGAATTTGGTGGTATCCCTTGTAGGCATCCAAGAAGCACTTGTATTGGAAGCCGGCGAGAGAATCCACCTTCCAATCAATTTCGGGCAAGGGATAGCAATCCTTAGGGCAGGCCTTGTTGAGATCCTTGAAATCGACACACATCCTCCAAGATCCGTCTTGCTTGGCAACCATGACCGGATTTGCCACCCACGAATGATATTGAACCTCCCTTAGGATGCCTGCTTCTACCAGTTTTTCCACCTCCTGACAGGCAGCTTGGCTCCTTGCTGGGGCCAGGCTCCTTTTCTTCTGGACAACTGGTTTATATGAGGGAGCTATGTTGAGAGAGTGTTCAGCCATATCTCTGGGGACACCTGTCATGTCTCCGGGGCACCAAGCGAACACGTCTTGACTATCCTGCAAAAGGTTAATTAGTTCACTCATAACCTTATCGGGAAGCAGGTTGTTTACTTTGATGGTCTGCTCCTGACAGGCAGCATTGATGCTAACCTCCCGGATGGGACCACCGCTTGGTGTTTCCGGACTCTTGGAACCTCTGTTCTCTTCCACGGAGGCTATCAAAAGAGCCTCTGCCGTTGGCTTCAGGGTTGCAATTCCATTAGGAGTGGGGAGCTTCATTAAGCCATGAGTTGTTGACACGACCGCACCGAAAGTGGCGATTCCCATTCTTCCAATGAGAACGTTATAGCTTGAAGGGTACCTGATAACAGAGAAAGTCAACTCTTCTGTCCTTGACAGTGAAAAGGTGACAATGTTATTTGAAGGGTACCTGATAATGGAGAATGTTAGCTCCTCAGTCCTTGATAAGTCTCCGTCACGGAAACAGACGCTAAGTGTGAGCTTCCCTAGGGGATGTACTCGTTCCCCTGAGAAACCCACCAGTGAGGCGTCGGATGGTTTGAGCTTGGACTTGATCTCCGGGCTCAAGGATTCAAAGCATCGTTCATACATTACCTCTGATGAGGCTCCACAGTCCATGTATACCCTGTCCACAGGGAGGCCATCAAGTTCGGCTTCCACTATCACGGGTGTGACTATCAGTTCATCGGGAGCCGGAGGGAGGCAGATGTATTGTTTGTTCCAGGGCTCGGTTCGAGCCTTCTTGACCTGCTGGTTTCCTTCAAGACTGACCATATTAACCTCTTTATCTTTCTTCCCTTCATCTCTCCTCCCCTTGATGTCTTTGATCAGGTGAGCGAGTTCCCCGGACTTAACAGCTTCTTCTATCCGTTTCTTCAACTGGTAGCAATCGTTTGTGTGATGCCCCGTATCATTGTGGAAGGCACAATGTTTACTGGCATCCCTCTTGCTAGCTGGCTTAGACAGAGGTCTGGGGGGTCGGAAGGTGTACTTTACTTCCTCTGTGGAGAGTATCTCTTGAGGAGTCTTAGTGAGGACAGTGAAAACCTGTTTTTCTTTGTCATGGTACCTTCCTGATCTTGGGGACCGTCGTCTTTCTTCTCCCCTTTGGTTGTCATAGGATCTCCCTGATCGTCTTTCATTGTAGGGTTGAAAGTGAGGCCTCCGGGAGCTCGTTGAGCTGTCTCTCCAGCTCCCTCGATCCCTCTTCCTGGTGTCCTGTCGAGTTAATGCTTCCTCTCCCCTGAGGAAGGCTTCTGCTCTTTCGAAAGCCTCCTCCATGGTTTGGGGAACATCTTCATGAAACCTTCTTAGCAACTTCTTGGGACGAATGGCTCCCATGAATCCCGACACCCGGATCTTCTCGGTGGCACCACTATACTGCAGACCTTCCTTCTTGTACCTCTCAATGAAACTACGGAGGTTTTCGTGCTCCCCTTGTTGGATTTGATGCAATATGGCGGCATCTTTGGTACACTTCCTGAGGGGGTTAAAGTTTGAGGTGAAACCTCTCCTTAAATCATCAAACGAGGAAATGCTCCGAGACGGTAGGCCACTGAACCACAGGCGAGCCGGTCCTACCAGGGTCTGCATGAACATGTGACAGCACTCGGCATCATTCCATTTTTCTACAGTGGCTGCCCCAGAGAAGACGTTCAAGTGGTCATCCGGGTCTTCTGTGCCGTCGTATGTTTTCACATTAGCTGGCATCTTGATCTTGTTGGGGAAATCGAAATGAGCAATGTGTTCAGCAAAGCATTCCAACGACTTGGGTCGGTACGGCTTAGAAGGTGTAGTTTCTGCTCTAACTTCAGCTACAGGAGTTTGAATCAAAGGTTGGGAGGTCATGGGACCTTGCCCTTCCACAGGGGGAGTTACTGATACTTGGTTCAAAGGCGAAGGATATTGCCAAGGATATCCTCCCGGCCATATAGGGAAGTATTGAGACTGTGAGTAGTTAGGATACATAGCTCCTGGAGGAACGACGAATCCTCCAGCAAGACTCCATGCTCCCGCAAGGGAGGTGGCTACGGCACTGCTGGCCAACGGTAACGATCTTAAAGCTTCTTCATAGGAAAGTGGTAATGAGGTCCCCGGAGAGAGTACAGAGCTGCTAGGACCTCCTCCTCCTGAGTAAATGTCCCCTCGGCTGTTCAAGTAGGGGTGATTGTTAGTGTAGTCACGCTGGGTTGCTGGTGAGGTGGTGGTTCCCAGTAACGGAGGGCTAGGTGAGAGGGTGACAACAGGTTCTTCGTCATAGGACAACCTGACCCTGACTCCTCTGGACCTCTCCTCTCGCACATAACCATTCAGGAGGTCTCGGAGTTGCAAGAAATTTCTTCGTACTCCCTCCGGGGTGATATCCATTCGTTCAACTGGAAACAACAAGTCGTCTCTAGGAGACGAGTTAACAGCCCTTGAGGATGGCGGTGTTTGGAAGTTGAGCATGTCCCCTAGAGACGGTTCGACTTGTTGTCCGTCCGTTCCAGGCGTTTCATGGCCAGAGACATCACCTGAGGTGTGGCTAGTGGCCGGTGTTTCTGGAAGACCCCCTCCTAGGCGGTTATCTCCACCAGTCATCACAAAAGGAGGTTACTTAGGAACAAATGGGACTGTAGAGACTCTCAACAGTTTGTTCAAAGTAGCGACAGCCCCACGGTGGGCGCCACTTGTTGCTACAACAAGGAAAATGACCGGTATTAGGTTAGGAGATGCTTAGGATTATAGGTTAAGGGTATATTACGTTAAGGTTTAGGTTTTAAGATAGGATTCAGTTAAGGTTTTGGGTTTGGTTCTGAGAATGGGGGTCTTCAAGCTCCTGGAAGGGACCTGCACAAAGGTAGCAGACACCGTTAGCCTTAACGCAGGAGGGAGCCTCCTGCGTTTGGACTCCGGCGTGAGAATAAGTACATATTCATTTGGAGTTGGGAATTAATGAAATAGAGAGTATAAGGGTGGAGAGAAGAAGTGAGAAGTGTGTGTGGAATGTCTACCCAAGGGTCTCCTTATATAGGCAGTCGAATTCTGCCCAGGAGCTCCCTCAGGGTAGCTTCCCTATCATACCTGGATGTGTTTTGACCCTCTTTTAGTTCCCAGCAGTGAGACTTTTCCCTTTTGGGATATTTTCAGCTTTTATCTTTTCCAATACAAGGTATGGAGCTGTGTGATGTTTTGTCCCTTGCAAAGATAATAAGCCAAAATCCCTTTTTACATTTCCAAGACATTTTACTGTTTGCTTTCTGCCCTGAGGCTCCTATACGGCAGGTCGGCTGCCTTATACCAGCTCCACTAAGTCAGGCAACCTCTTAATCAAACTTATTTTGCTTATCTTTTTGACGAGAGGTCTAGACGTTGTCGTTTTAGGACACACGTCATCAATATTCATTCTTATAATTTGTTTTCTCTTAAATTAAATGAAAAAAAGTAGATTAATTTTAAGCCAATGAGATTTAGCTATACTCGTACTAGGTATTGGAGAGGACGTGAAGATTTGGACTAAAGGCCAGTGGTGTCAAGTACGAATCCAATCTCAACCGTGTTTAACGGCACTGGGCCTTTGGGCTGCGGGTTCCCCAAAACTGAAAATAGTGGACTTGGGCAAGCCAGTACTGTCTATGATCACGAGCGTATGAGAACACGTTTTTCCACTGGTTACCCCGTGTAGTGTAGTGGGACTTTTATTCCAAAGTGTGTCGGTTTAAAGATTAACCGTTGCTTTGTTGTTGTGGGTTTTCCATTTTTTTCACAACTTTATTCTTGCACGATCCGCGATTGAATTACACAAGATTTACAAAAGTTACCATCTTTGAGCAGAAAATACAGATTGTTTGTAAATGGAAGCTTATAAAAGATGGGTTCGAAGGAACAAAGAATATCTTCATTCCTTCGACTCTCTTGCTAATGTAAGTCCACTCACTTATGATTTTCACTTTTTCATTATTATTATTATTATTAAGGTCACAATAATCACATTTTACATTAATAATAATAAGATAGTTGATTAATTATCAAGGTAACTGTAACTTACCTAATCATATTCATTCTACTGTTGAAATGATATCTTGTGTTTGTGCCTTTCACTAATTATGTTGTGTTGTTTAATCATTAATGATCTTTGATAACGTGTGAATGCAAAGTTTGAAACATGGACAACCACTTTGGATTGCAAATGCTTTGACTTATGAGATTATGTCATAATGACACAACATATTACATCAAGTGTAAATTCAACAATGTTGATAGAGAAGTGGAATGTCCATTTAGACGCTTCGGTTTATCCGAATAGTTTCAAAATGTTTGTACTTAAATTCAAATGATTACTTTCGTAACCAATGAAAATATTTGAAAATTGGAAATTCTGAATATGGCATTGGTTGTAAAAACTCCGCCTAGCCTCCGATTAATCGCTAGTCGGTGGTTTACCGATTAATTTTCAACTAATCACTCGATTAATCAGTAAGTGGTCAACAATGGTCAAATCCAGTCAAAATTGGCCAAAATCGCGGGCAATCTTGTGATTCGGGCCAAATTCTCGCCAAGACCTGTAAATTGGCTAGATTCCGGCCAAAACTTGTAAATTCCGGCAAATTATTCCTATCTGCTTCAAAATATTGGTCGAAGAAGGTGTTAAAACATGTCTACTTACAAAACTGCATATAAAAATGTGTGTATATATACATAAAACTGAAAATTACATATAAAATCTCAATCCTATTAATCGCTAGTCGGTACCCCACCGGCCGACTAGCGCCTAGCGATTCTTACAACACTTATATAGGTCTGTAATCTGTTGTTGAACTTGTTACTCATGAAGTTGGTTTTTTTCTAAGTTTCGCGACTAAAATACTTGTTAAGATGATTTACCGTATTTTGTCTAATACTTTCAGCAATAAGCAATGTTAGTGTTGATTATATGTTGTTGAATTATAGGGATTGACCTGGCTTCTTCCTGAGAGATTTGCTGAGTCGGAAATCGTACCAGAAGCAGGTTTTGTGTGATCCTTTGGTAACATTTATCTTTCTTTTATTCACCTATAAACTTATATCTCTTCAAGTTAAAATTGGTTTTCTTCACAAGTAAAAATTTTGATTATTCAATGAGCTAATAGACCCATAATGGAGCCAAAATATCATCTAGAGTCAACTCTTTCAACCGACAAAGGTCAATTGACATTTAAAAGTCTTGGTGACATTTTGCATTGTTATTTGTGCAGTAACGTCGATATTGGGTATAGTGACTACTGTCAATGAACATATAATTGAAACGACTCCATCAAACGCACACACAAAGTGATAGCCAAACCTTAACGGACCGGGTAAATCAAACCACCCGACCCGCGACCCTTATGAAGCATATGTGGTCAACTTAATTCAGTATGATCTTTGGAAGACTTAGATGATCACTCCACGCATCCCACGTTCCCAAGTTACTAAATTAGCAATGTTATTTTATTTCTTTATTAGTTTGTGTTTATTTTTATTTTCTTTGAAGTCAGTTATTAGTTTCCTAAATATATGCTTAAGTGGGTAGTTTCTTTTCCATCTATATGTATCTCAAGTTTAATGAAAGTGGACAGTGTGTTTTGAGTTTATGAATGAGAGTTTTTCTCTTTTGGTTAATTTATCTCAATGGATTTTGAGGTTGATTAATTATTTCCATGCTAGTTCAAGAGTGGCATCTTGGATGGTGTTCTTGGAGTCTAAATTAGAGTCAAGTGGTGTATCTGTATCTTGATTCTCGTTTAGTTCGCCCTATCGTGTTCTTGTGTGGTGTTTCTGTATCACAAGAATCCGTTAGATCTATCCGTTTTCATTTTATTTTCAAATTATCTATCTGTTGCGTGTTTCATTTCCTATCACAAAGCCTCAGGAATGTTCTTCTTTTCCATACTCTTTGTGTTTGACTTTGATGAAAGACGTCGAGACTTTGGTTGAAGTTATAGCACAACAATTTTACGGTGATGATAATAAATGGAATTTCATCGCTGTTACAGAGGCCACAAAGTAAGCAATGCCTCTTGATGATTATTTTCTTCTTTGAGTTTTGAGAGCCGAATCTTCTTCTTTCAAGACTTACAATTGCTGCACATTTCTTCATCGTTTTACATAAAAATCTTTCCATGACTAAGGGATATACAGCATGATTTATTATCAATCTGTTTGACTTTTTGATGTCAAATTTCAATCAGGGTACTAGCGAGACTAGCGTTATTGCATAATAGCGGGTACAAGATGCTATTGCATGGAGGGGAGACGATAAACGATGGAAAAGATCCAAATGATGCAAACCAACAGCAAACACATATCCAATTATTACAAAAGGGGCGAAACGGTAATCTCACTCCTGAAGGGAGGGCTCTCTCTGCATTGAGTAGGTTTGGTGAAAGTGCTAGGATGATTAACCAACGTGCAACTATTGAGCTTCCTGGTAAAACTTTCCTTTTCTTACGTAGTTATTTGCTAATTTTTCGGGTTAAGAAAATGTCAAAAAGCGTCCTTATTTGGTAACAGAAGCCGACATAAAAAGACACACGCTTTTGAGTATCTTGTCTGAAAAAGGCCTTCACGGGGGACTAATGTTAATGGGAGAGGTAATGTTTATTGCAAGACCGCTTGTTTATGTTCTATTAATAAGAAAATACGGCCCCCGATCATGGTTCCCATGGGTCATCTCCTTAACTATTGACCTCATTGGGATTAGTTCATCAACATTGTCATCATTGAGCGGTCAAAATGATAGGCAGCTTCATCTATCTGATTCCGAGAAGGATGAGGTAAAATTTTCGTTAAATTTTGTACATTCTGAAATGATTTCCCGAATATTGCTACAATTTTGTTTTGGCATATTAGACATTTGACAAATGGTTCGAATAATACGCAGCTGAGAAGGAGAAAACTGTTGTTGGCACTTTACCTTATGATAGATCCATGTTTTGGCAAATACACACGGTAGAGTTTGTAAATTCATCTTTTTAATGTTTGTTCATTTACGAGGTACGAAACTGGATTAATTTTGATTCAGAAAATGGTTGACTTTGTTTTTTTTTTCAGTCAAACATTAGAAAGTACCGAGAAAACGTTGGAACATGTTCCCGTCGTAGGATTTCTTGCAGGTTTGTTTATAGCACAGGCTGCATCTGATTACTTAGTGCAGAATATGTGCAGCAAAACATATCTTTTACTCCCATTTCACTAAAATATCATTTTTGGTCACTTTATGTGCTAATCCCTTTATATAATTAGAATTTGACAAACACTCGAACATTAGATTATCTGATTAGTAATATGAAACGTGGTACGTGATTTCTGCAGCGAAGCTAATTGAGCTTTTGGTTGGAGCCCAAACACGTTACACGTACATGTCAGGTTCTTGAAACATACGAAGCGTGGTACGTGATGTTTTCCAAACTAGAAGTATCATTAAAAGTTTGGTATGTATGTTTAAGAGGCATATGTATATAAGCTTCAGTGTCACCTAACAATTTTATGGCATGATGATGTTTCTTTAACTTGTTGAGGTGATCCATGGATATTTGTATCTACATGTAATGTTATTATAGATAAACCATTTCAGTTAGGTCTTTGAAGAAACGAGTGTAATTACCTTGGTAATAGGTGATTATGGTTATCAACTCGTGTTGCTGCAGGGACTATCCTTTGCACACACTCGTAGTCGAGATCCGAACCTACAAGAAGAAGAGTGAAAGGGCCGTACGAAGGGAGACCCTAGGTAGTCGAAAGAGACTCCAAGACACAAAAATAGTGTTGGCTTTCTAGGTGAAACATAACATGTCCATGCAAGAGAGGGACAACATCCTTTATATAGCACATACACGGGCCAAACATCATTAACCCTTAACCACGACAATAAACTTGGGCCTGGGCTAAGGGCTTGCCTCCCTTCGGCCCGTGTAATTAGGATAAGGACATGTGGTAATAAATGCTGATAAGAGAGAAAGAGAATACTCCCTGTCAAGGTGCCATGTAACATTTCGCATTAAATAGTTGTACGTTACGACAAGTTTTATTACTATTTACATTTATATATTTTTGTGGCATTTTGAACCCTAATACAATGATAATTATTCATATATATATATATATATATATATATATATATATATATATATATATATATATAAAGGATAATAATAATAATAATAATAATAATAATAATAATAATAACAACAAGTATACTAATTTTGCAATGTTAAACCCACACCCCAAGCCCTAGAATCTGAGCCCACAGACATGGCCCAAACCTGAGCCCATTAATCCAGCCCAAACCAAGCCCAAAACCCCTTGCCCTCTCTTCGTTGCTGTTAAAAAAAAAATGTGTCCTTGCTTGGTATCGAACCCGAGTCTAACCAACCACACACATACACACTAACCAACTGGGCTAGCCATCATACCTGAATCAAACAAGACGCGGTATAATTATATCATCTGTTGAAACCTTCACAGTTGACTTGAAAAGTCAACTGTGATGAACGACTTGCCTTAATCAAACACAATAACTCGTGATTAGGCTATGATTGACATTCCTACATGATTTTCGGCCTGGAACAAGCCACGAACACGTCAATTTCTTACCAATTGTTACCCAATTTACCAAACAACGCGTAGAACATTCAATGGTTGGTCAATGGTTTCCAATTCGAACACCCAGGCCATAACACTATAAATTGATCATTCACAAGAAATTACAAGTCGCCGAACTTCATCTCTCAACCCCTAATTCTACTTAAAAACATTCTGTGTTGATTATTTGATCACGTTTTGACCTTATTGGTTGACCGAGCAATCGTGAACAATCAAGCATTGTAAGTATGATGTTTTTGGTGGGTTTTGTTTATCGGCTGTAACACCCCAACCGATGGCGGAAACATCGAGGTGCCACGTAGTGACGATTGTTCAAAAGCTCATGGTACTAAAATGTAAATATATGATTATTGAATATTGTTTTACAACATGTGAAATTGAATACAAGACAACAAAAATAAAGAAAATTGATTGATTTAATCTAAGTCCAAAGTCCTATGTGAAACGTCAAGCAGCTTATCCTGAAACATGCACGAAAATAATTTTGTCAACATATGATGTTGGTGAGTACTACTTAGTTTTGTACATATAGTATAAGTTTGAAAAGGTAGTACAATTCATGTGTCTAGCATCACCAATGCATTATGTAAACACGTAAGTAACCAAACAAGACAAAGATCAAATGTAAAGTTTGTACAATGTAATTGATAATGAGCACCTCAACACGTGTGAGTCTAATAGAGCACCATAACACCAAGTTATGTCTGTATGTAAAGAGCACCATAACATCAGTTATGTCTGTATGTAAAGAGCACCATAACACAAAGTTATGTCTGTATGTATGATGTTGTATGTAAGCTACGTTCATGTTCAAGCATAAGCACAAAAATAATCAAGACACGTATATGAATTGTAAATGAATAAGAATGTATGTGTAAATGAATATGGAGGCTTTGTATAGTTGTGCATGAATCACCCCAAAAATTGTAAAAGCGAAAAAGGGGATAAGTAATACTCACATTAGCAAGGTGTTAAGTCTTGTGTAGTGTAATCCAACGTTGCCAAGTATCACCCTATGCATAATGTAACAATTAAGTCTAAGTCTATCTAGTCTATAAGTATTTTCTAGGGCTTCGAATTGGGGATAAGTATTCGTTTGGTTAATAAATTAAACGTTTAATAAATAAAAGAAATTTGATAAATAAATGAACAAAAGTCTTTTTGTAATTTCAAATTGAAGATGGTCACAATATAAAGTTTTAAGTGTGAAAATAATTTTTATAAAATTATTTTCTTGAAATTAGAATATTTAATCTATTTATTTCAATTTGTCAAAATATAACTTTAATATTTAAAAAAATATTAAAATTAAAGAAATTTTAGATTAAAAATTGTATTTCTGTTCTAAATGGATAGAAATAATTTATGTAAAATTTTGGTGCAAAAATATTGTAAAATGAATTTATTATGAATTATTTATGATTAAAACTAACAAAAATTGATTAAAAATATAAAATGAGCGGTTTTTCTGAAATAAAAATAAATTCTGAAATGTATATTGTTATAAAATTTTATTATAATTTTTGTGGAATTTTATAAAATCGTTTAGATATTTTTATTGAATTTTATAATTTTAAATGAATAAACTTGTAATATTTATTATATATATTAAATAAATAAATTTTTGAAAACTAAAAATTTTATGTTAAACTCTTTCACTAGATTAACATAATATAATTTTTGTAGAATTTATAAAAGAGTTTTAGTATTTTAAAACTAATTTTAAAAGAATAATAATACTTATATAATCATAAAAGGAAAAAGAAAGAAAGCAAAAAGATTTGTTCATGGCAGGGATCGAACCCGTGACCTTTTGTTAAACAACAACAGTTTGAACCATCTGATCTGAATCACATTTTGTGTTTATAGTTGATTTCAAAATATATATAAACAAAGCTTTAGTAAGTCATCTTCCCCAAATCATTACCCTAAGAACCCTAGAAATCTAACCCGTACAATTAACCCGTTACAGGCCCTGATAATCAAATAAAACAGAGGGCTTTGATTCGGAACACGACTGTAAATATGGAAATGGATTGAATTAAGACTTACAGTGTGGAAATCCTTCAAGAATGTGGGTCAACCGAAAAGTCAAACGTTTGCTAATGATATAAACGGGTGAATGAGAACGTAAAGTGATGGTGGGGTTTTCTTAGTCGCACCCCTGTGGTTAAGATGGCATGCTCAATTTATAGGGCCATGCTCGTTTTGGAAGGTTTGATTGTTTGACCAAGAATGGTCAAGGTCGAGTAACTTATGCTCATTTAGAGCTGGAATTGCGTAATCTAGGTGGTTTGATTGCGTCAATCGTGTTGCACCTATTATGTTTACTAATAAAAACTTTGATTACAAGTCAATTGAAAGAAGACAAGAAGAAAAAAAAAATAAAATAAATAAAAAAAAAAAAGAAAAGTTGCGTAACAGTAGCAGCAAGGAAGAAGGAAGATGGATCAGTTAAGGGTTAAATATAATTGGAGTCTAGTTTAAATCAGACATGATGTGTAGCTCAGCTGGTTACGTATGGGGTTTGTTTGGTGGCTTACCCGGGTTCGATTCCCGTCAGAAGCAACCCTCTTTTATTTTTATTTTTTTTTAAACAAACAGATATGAAGGGCTAGTGGGTTTGGGCTTGGTCTGTTGGGCCTGCGTGTGGACTGGGCCAGGCTGATGGGCCGTGAAACTCTTTAAAAAAAAGAACAAGGTGGGCTAGAGGTGTTGGATTATGTCATGTCTTGGGTCCAAAAGAAATAACATATCATGCTTCTAAATAAAATCTGATTTTTTTTATTAATTATTATTATTATTATTATTATAGAAATAAAATAAAAAGTGACGGATGTCACATCGGCACCCACACAACATAAACCCTAAGGTTAATCGGGTTAATGTTGTGTGGATTGTCTGATTGTAGATCCTAAGGCTCGTAATTGAGATTTTGGGGAAGAACACGTCCTTCTGTCTATATTTATTTTAAATTAACAACAACCAAACACAACCACTGGCTTGGACCAGGTGGTTGTGTCTGGTGTCCAACAACCGAGTCACGCGGGTTCGAGTCCCGGCCGTGACATTCCCTTTTTCCTTTTTCATTTTTAAACAAACAAATCAATTAATTATATATAATACATTTAATCTTATAAATTCGTTTTTAATTATTAAAACTCTTTTATAAATTCTAAAAAAATTATCTTATATTAATCTGATGTAAAAGTTCAACTTACAATTTTTAGTTTTCAAAAATTTATTTATTTAATATATATAATAAATAAATCAAGTTTATTCTATTTTATTTATAAAAATCTATAAAAATATCAAAACGATCTTATAAATTTCCACAAAAATTATTCTAAGTTTTTATAACAATATACTTTTCTGAAATGATTTTTATTTCAGAAAAATCATTTATTTAATATTTTTAATCAATATTTGTTAGTTTTAATCATAATTAAATCATAATAAATTCAATTTTTAATATTTTTGCACCAAAATTTTATAAAAATTATTTCTGAATATTTAGAACAGAAATATAATTTTTAAATTGATAATTCTTTAATTTTAGTAATTTTAATTATTAAAGTTAAAGTTTGACAATTTGTAATAAATAGATTTAATAATCTATTTTAAAGAAAATAACTTTGTAAAAATTACTTTTACACTTTAAACACATTATTGTGACCATCTTAAATTTAAATTTGATAAAAAGATTTTTGGTTATTTATTTACTAATATTCTCTCAATTATTAAACATTTTTTTATATTAATCAAACGAGTATCTATCCCCAAATTCGAAGCCCTAGAAACTTATACATTTGTAGACTTGATAGATTTAGACATATTTATTACCTTATTATAGGGTGATACTTGATACATTTGGGCAACACCATTATTCAATTTTTCAACAGATATAACGTTTTGCTAAGGTGAGTTTTACATAGCCCCTTTTCTATTTATCACCATTTTTGGGGTGAAACATGTTACAACATCATTTATGCAATTCAATCATCAATGTGTCTATGTGTATTTCTATGTTGCATTATGTCTTAAACATGACTAGGGTAAGCACAATTCTAGCATAAACATTCATCAGCCAAACGGTATACATTGATAGATCTATTGGACTGACAATCCCACCCGGATACGTGCCTCCTACAAAGGTTGCGTGGGTGTTTGTTACTGCAATATAAACGAGTGAACCATGAGCGTATGGGATGTACCACAATACAACAGTCACAAGGTTGATTATGCACTCGATTTACTTCTAGTATGTTTTCGCATATGGACTAGATTGCCATGACACATGAATTGCACAACAATTTTATTCGATTATCAAAACCTATGTAATTCTCACCAACTTTTGTTGACCCAAAATATTTTCAACTTAACATGTTTCAGGTTCTACTTGCTTGAAGATTTGCTTAAAGATATGTGCATAGTTTTATTCAATTTGATGTACGAATTCTTGTAGAACAATTGTATGTAATTTATTTAAATCATTTAATGAAATTTATTATTCACCATGAGCTACTGAACAATCATCACTACGTGACATCCCGATGTTTCCGCCATCGGTTGGGGTGTTACATGCCACGTGGCGTGACTTTCTGACAGCAGCATGGTTGACCTTACAGGGGCGCCTGACGTGACGTCTGGCCACTTGCAGCCTTGCAGGGCGACGAAAGATGGATTAAATTGAATGTTGAAATAGATGGTTTGAAGAATATGAAGGGTTGATGATTGAGATGATTTGTTGAGGAAAAAAAAAAGAACATAACCTTAATTCTATACGTTGGGTCAAGCTTTCAGTATTGAATCTAGTTGGAGCACCACGGGTTTGTTAAATGGGTTAGAGGCTGACATGGACACCCTAGGAAAGGGCCACCTCAGCCTAAGCTACTCTTTTACTATATAGGTTGAAGGTAGATTCATGTAAAATTCGGTATTCAAATCGGTATAAATTTAATCGGTATTCGGTTTTATTTCGATATTTATTCGGTATTTTCATTTTTGGTATTTTTTCGCCATTACCAAAAAAATCCCATCTCGATACCGAGTAATACCGAAATCGAAAACCCAAAAATGTGGGTACCGACACCGATCCCAAAACCCCTTGGTTCGGTTTGGGACGAGATCGAGATCGGTATTCGGGTGTGTTTTCTCCTCCCTACTTCTCACCCTTCTTATTTATTTTTCTTTTGCACTATTGTAGAAATATAAATAAATAAAAAGATAAATTATCCGAGGCCCCCTATGAATTACATAAGAAAATATAGTTAGTTAATTATATTTGTGGACCACTTTATTATGTATAAATCATTCATTTATGCAAAATAAATTCCAGTTGTTTATTTTTATTCTGGTCCATTTTTTTATTACAAAAGAAAATATAGTTAGCTAATTATATTTGTGGACCACTTTATTATTTATAAATCATTTATTTATGCAAAATAAATTCCAATTAGTTATTTTTATTCTGGTCCATTGACTGTAACCTATATGTTAAAATAGTGTACCGTGTATAATAGACTAAAAATCAAATATAAAGTGTTTTTTAGTGTGAACTGTGAGAATCAGGGGGGGGGGGGATTTATTTTTTTTTTTAGAATTTTTTTTCCCATGTGCTTAAACATACTTTCTAGATGAATAATACAAAAAAAAATTAAATTTTTTTAGTGTAATTACGTCATTAAAGTAAATGCATTAGTTTACACTAGAATAATTAGGTAATTACTCTACAACAGTAATTACATAATTACTCTACAGCAAAATTTATTTATTTTTTGTTTTTTAAGATTTCAATACTATAATACATGTTTAACAATATGGAAAAAAAAATTCAAAAAAAAAAAAAATACACTCATTTAATTCTCACAGTTCTTACCAAAAAACACTTTATACAGGATCTTTCCCCGTGTATAATAAGTATTATAAAAAAACGGATAGTTTTTAAACTGTGATTTAGTGAGTAAAATTAAAACCTTGAACTTTTGAAAACTTTCTACTCGAGTGTGTATCCAAGGATTACCTAGTTTGTTTGTTTTTTTTTTGCTAGGATTTTTAATCTCGCTTAGCGCCTTTTACAACCTTGGCTATGGGCAAGTTGATTAGGTAAGCTAGTTCACACTAGAAGTATTCATCTACTCAAGAGTTAAATGTCAATTTAGTCTCTGAGGTTTGTCAAAAATTGTCATTTTCATCCAAAACTTTTTTTTTGTTAATTTAGTCCCAGTGGTTTCATTTTTTTTGTCATTTTAGTCCATGTGGACTAACAAGATTTGGATGAAGGGGACAATTTTTTATAAATCTCAGGGACTAAAATGACAAAAAACAAAAATGAAACCACATGGGCTAAGTTGACAAAAAAAAATTTAGATGAAAATTGTAATTTTTGACAAACGTCAGAGACTAAATTGGCAATTAACTCTCTCCTCAAACTAATAGGTTAAGCTTGCGCCAGTCAGCCAGTTGAGTTGTAGCCCAAAGATAGAATGCAAAGCCTCAAAAGAGGGTTTAAATCCTGGATAAGATGCCAATAAATAAAAATTTAGCCGTAAAAAAAATGCATAAGCTCGCCACTCAGCCTTTGTTTTACTTTGTTTTAGGACTTGGTCCAACCAAACCGAATTTTAATATAAAAAAAAAAAAAAAAAAAAAAAAACTTTAAGACCTATAAAAGCATCGTAAATGGTCCCACTTCATCAATGGTCCAAAAATGTTAAAGCTGACTGTTAACACTTTTGTAATATGCTTCTTTTGTAATTCAATTTTTGGCAAACTACGAAAATAATAAACCTTTTTGTTCAAATGGTTATTTGATAAAAAAAAAAAACCTCTTTTAAAAATAGAATCTCATTGTTATAAATAACCATATGAAGCTATAAGCAAAACTGAAAACGTCACATGGGACATGATTTTAGCCTTGAAAATTGATATTTTGCCCAGTTTTTTTTATTAAAAATGAAATTGGCGTTGTATGCAACTAATCAGACGATTAAACGTGAGCCCTACAATCAAAATGGCGTGTTTTGCAAAAAGAAACCATAAAATTGGTGTTGTCAACTTGTTTAACCTATGATTTTTTTTTGTATAAAAGTGCAAATCATCATCGTACTCGGTTAATTCCACCAATAGCAAAGCTAAGGTAGAGTCTGAGGAAGATAAGATGTAGACAGCCTTACATCTACCCCGTGAGAATAGAGAGGTTGCTTCAAGTGAGACCTCCGGTTTGATAGTGGTATTGCATCAAGCCTTAACTATAAGTCACATAACATTTAGCAATCGGGACAAGCTCGATTGGTGTATGTACCCACGTGTCTCTTGGCCATCAACGCCACCATATGATACATGATTAATCATTCATCATTTTTATTATATTTTTACGAAATTAGTAAAATAACGTTAAAATTAATGCAATTTACCTTTTCCCCACAAAGGTCCACACTTACATACATTATATGCGCACGCAACAAAAAAGGACAAATATTATATATTTTTAAAATATTGGATATGACCATTTAACTCTCCATTAAGACATCTATACTAGGGGTGAAAACAAGCTGAGCCGAGCTCGAGCTCATCTCATTGGTAATTTCTCGAGCTCGGCTCAGGATCAGATCTTTTATCATCCATTAGTTAATATATTAAATAAAAATAATATAAATAATAGATCATTTAGGCTTGTAAGCTCGATAACTGAAGCTCAAACTCGGGCTTGTTTACTAATTAACAACTTTTAATAAGGGGTAAATATTATTAAATATTAAAAAAAAAACTAATATTACACTTAAGCTCGATAAGGCTCAACTAGCCTAACGAGCTTTACATGTTAGGCTTGAGCTCTGGCTTGATATATAAACGAGTTTTGTTTTAGGCTCAAGCTCACCTTGAGCTCGATAAAGCTCGGCTCGTTTGCACCCATTCTATACACTGGTTTCAAAATGTTAGTCTTATGACTATTTGTGTGACAAAACATGGCCAAAATTGTCATTTTACGTGGATACGAGCTATTTATTTTTTCTTTTTTAGGTTTTCTCACTAATAGCAACGTGAAAGACCACCCACCCTTGTGGTGGAGTGGTATTAGGTGATGAGGGAGAGACACTTGACCCTTGTGGTCATGGGTTCGGCTTCCCTTTGCCAATAGGGGCCGCGTACGATAATACCCGACGATTCTTTAGTTGACCGTTAAAAAAAATAGCAACGTGAAAGAGAGTGCACACTGAACAGTGAAGGAACATCAATCTTTTGGTTGGGAATCAATCAAGAGTTGTCATGTCTTCCTATTATGATTAGCGAATCTCATCCTTTTTACGAATTTCATAGAGTAGCTTGTTAAGTTAATTGAATCACTCGTAAGCTATTTAAAAGATCGATCATTTAGAGGAATCGCTTAAAAGAGCTTAAGTCCAAAAACCAAACCAAGTTAGTCCCGTTAGATTAATGCCAAAACATATATAACAAAATCATCATCATCATCACATGTTTGATTTAAGTATTTAACAAAACAATAAAAAATCGTATAAAATACTTAACTGCAAACATTAAAATCGTTAATACCGGCTATGGAATAATATATTGATATCTTTCATCTATCTACATGACTAAATATCGACCCATAAACTTAAAAACAAAAAAGAGAAAGATATGGATATATATAGAGCCAATGACATACATACACGTGTCAAAACCCTAGAAAGCGTAATAAAGCCGTCCCAGTTGAGACACGTCACAGAGTTAGTTGCCGTGTGCTACGCAGGTCCAATGTGGGACCCCCTTATTGGCGCATAAATCAAGGGGTTACAAAACCAGGTGGGCCACATGACGGCCCATGATCTACCCAAGTGGACCCACTTAGTATGGTCCTACCACATAAACATTTACCCTACACCCATGGCCTGCCCCTGCCCTGCCCACCTTCTGGACCCCACTCTTCTCTCACGTGCTCACCTTCTTGACCATAACAATAATAATATAATATTTCAATAATAATAATAATAATAATATTAAAACAAGTTGTTTAAAAGTTAAGCAACCGTGGTTACTGCTCGGAAGGTGTTCGACGATTTGTCTCAAAGAAACAAAACTCCTTTTTTGGTTCAAGATTCGTCGGAATATCTCCCACCGGTTGAGCTGCCGTCGAGTTTCCGGTGGTGGTGGTGGTTAAAAAGGATATAAATGGAGTAGTGGGTGGTTGAAACGCCAGAAACGATGTCGTTCCGTTGATGGGTATGGCCCATATAGGGATTAAAGATTGAGGGTGTGATGTGGTGGTCATAACAGGAGCAAAAACAGTGGTTGGGTTGGTGTTTTCGTCTCGGTTTATGTCAAAATCAGGTGGGAGTTTTCTTTTCCGATCAGTGGTGGTGGTGGTGGTGGGGATATGGAGAGAGCCGTTGACTGACGTGGCGATGGCGGGGATGGTACCGGTGCCAGTGGCGGCAATGATGGAGGGTTCAGCGTGTTGTAACAGCCACTGGATGGTTTGACCGTCGGACTTGTGGCCAAGCTCTCGAGTCAACTGAAAGATTCTAGCGGCACAGGTGGCCGGCATTCGTATCCTTCTTCCCCGACCCTCCACTTTCGTGTGGCGGTCCTTGGTTGACGACCGCCTGGACGCCGTCACAGGCGGCGGAGATGGTGGTGGTGGTGGTGGTTGTTCAAAGAGAGGTTCGGTTTTTGATGGAATGAAAGGGAAGGGATGTGGGTTAGAAGTAGATGGTGGGTTCATGGTGGTGGAAAAGAAAGAGAGAAAGGGAAAAGGTTATTATGATGTTTTGATTGATTCTATGGAATGAAGGAAGATGGAAGGGAAGGGAAGGGTTGGGTAGATGATTATGGTGAAAGAAGGGGCCCTGGATATGGATATGGACCACCACCATAAGGCCATACTTTAATTTTGTGGGGACAAATGGTAGGAAAGGTGTTCGATCAAATGCCCAACCCAATATTTTACACTCCATTGTTCCTGTGTCTTGTTATTTTGTTAGCCGCATGTATTATTATTCCACTATTTATATTTATGTTTTTTTCTTTTTATTACTATTGGTTATAACAATGATGCTAGCGCCTAGCAGGCTTCAAAAGAACTGAATGAATACGAATAAATCGGTTTTGTTCCTGTTCATTTGTTAAGAAATATATGTGTTCATGAATATTTACTGAACGAGATTTTATATTCGTGTTCGTGTGTTAATTTTGTTCATGGAATGCATACGAACATTCATGAACACAAACGAACAAAAGTAAGTGTTTATGAACGAGAACAAACACAAACGAACATATATTAACTTTCGAAGAACATCGAATTCATGTATATTAAGACATTAAGTAGATCCATCCAATATTATAACCTAATTATCCAATCATACTTGGTATTTGCCATAATATTGGTAAACATAATAAAGTAGTGTCTCAAAAAACTAAGTTCACATCTTAAATTTGAAGTCTTTGAACGGTCATAAACAAGGACGAAGGATTTAAAGGGCCAGGGGTGGCCCTGGCCCCCCTGTTTTTTGGCGCAGTAGTGAAAATTTGCGATTTTCATAGGTAAATTGAGTGCGGGTTGAGTCCGGCCCCCGCCGAATTGCACTACCGATAAAAAAAAATTGAGTCCGGCCCCCTCCGATTCGAGAAGCAAGTTTCGCCCTGGTCATAAATAACCGAACATAAACGAACACGTTACCAAACGATCACGAACGAACACGACATGTGTTCGTGTTTGTTTTACTAAACGAAGTTCCCGCTGAATGGTTTATGAACGATTCGTTGAAAGTTCGGTTCATTTGCAGCCCTAGATGCAAGTTCTGAGATCAGGGAGAGGTGTCGAGTTCAAGTTAAATTTGTGGCATGAATGATGAGGGACCTTTCAGGGATGGCGGGGGTTCAATTACCGGTCTTTATGCCCCCTCAATGGAGCGGAGGTTGGTATTCTTCAGAATGATGGGATGCCTCACCGATTTTTACTTGAAAACGCCCTTGACGTATGTGAGTCGTATCGAACCCAAATCTTTTGGATTCATAAGTATGCACGCTGCTACTTGATCTAGCCATTCAAAAGAAATTATATTATTGCTTTGGTGTAATGAAATTATTATTTTTTATTTGATTGTATCGAAGTGACGTTCATCTTGCATCACATGTTCCAATTAAACACACAATATAGGTGCAAGTTATCTATTTGATGGAAAATACTTTTTAGGCTTTTGATTGCCTTGTAAAGTTTCTACATATTCGACTGCAATTGTCTTTTACACGATTACAATTTGTTTACCTTTCAATCTACCATTGAAATTGTTTTTGTGTTCACAATATTGTCATTTGTTATCCTAGTTCTTTATTCCTTTTTACAAGTCAATGTTGATGTTGATTTTTTAATTTTTGAAATTTGTTTTGGTCATATTGTTTGAAGACTTTGATACAAACTTCTATACCCTGTAAAAGTGCATGACTAACTTTATTAGTTCATTAAAATTGCCCGTTCACACATTAATGTCTTGAACCCTATGTTTATTTTATTAATATAGTATTGGTTTGATTGTTTTGCCACAAGTGGTGGATCTAGAAACACAAATTTAGAGGAATTGGAAAGAAGAAGTTTTTTTGCTTAGAAGTATCCGATACATAAAACGGAGAAGAAATATAATGCACTAATTTTTCACTTCGCGGACAAAGTGGGGTTGAGGGGTAGCTCCTACTAACCCTAGTTCAAACATTAATGGCTTTTTTTTTATAACATTACCTCACTTGGCCGCTAACTGCTCGCCTAGTGCAGCAACTTGTAAGGTTAGTTTGAGTCTTTATAAGTAATTTACATACAATATGTTATAAAAACAAATATATAATAAACTTTCCAACAAAATATAAGAGAAAATTCAAGAAAAATACACGTAAATTTAAGGGAGTATGAAAGGAAATTACCGATGCTAATGTGAAATTAGTCTTTGAGATGTCATAGTGGTTGTAGACTTGTTTTTGTTTGGTACCTTCCAAAAAAAACTTGTTTTTGTTTGGTCCTATATGAATGACATACTGTATTTGACTTCAATTTGTTTTCATAGCAGCCATAAAAACCCCACTTTCAAATGTATTTTTTAACAATAATTTATACATAGATATCAATTTAATCTTATATTTGGAAAGATTTAAATTTACAAAATTTTTGTAAGGGCATAAAATACCACTAGACTATTAGAGCATGAGTTAATTTTTAGGGAAAATGGCCAAAATAACCCGTTGACCGTGCGATTTGCCTAAATGGCCCTCTCCCCCCTCTTTGGAGAGACCGGTCACGTTTCCCAACCAGTCTGAAGCGTCTCCCGAGAGGCTTCCCATATGAACCAATACAAAACCAACACCTTATCAGACACTCTCTCTCCTCGCTTTCTCTCTCCTCTCTCTCTCTCTCTCTCTCTCCCTTTCTCTCTCCTGAACCCCCTTTTCTCTCTCCTGAACCGTCTCCTCACTCTCTCTCTCTCTCCCTTTCTCTCTCCTGAACAGTCTTACACTCTCTCCAACCTCCACCGTTGACTCCCTCCTCCGTGACCTCACCGGAAACGTTTCCGCTTCCACCTATTATACGTAGGCAGCTTCTCCAAAGCAGCCCATCGTAACGCCTCTTCATCTTCCATCGAGTGACAGCTGCTCCGGCCGTCATGGCTGCCACCACCTCCCGGAGCAAACACTTCCTCCATCCGCCAACTTCCGGCGGCTCTGCTAATATCGCAACTGATACTCCTTCCAAGACTTTGACTTATACTCATCTTCCGCTCGTCCTCCATGGTTGTAATGTCACGAACTAACGATCCCGTTAAGGGTCCGGTGGTTCTGAATGTAGTGGAAGACTGTTCAGGAGAGAGAAAGGGGGTTCAGGAGAGAGAAAGGGAGAGAGAGAGTGAGGAGAGAGGAGAGAGAAAACGAGGAGAGAGAGTGTCTGATGAGGTGTTGGTTTTGTATTGGTTCATGTGGGAAGCCTCTCGGGAGACGCTTCAGACTGGTTGGGAAACGTGACCCGTCTCTCCAAACAGGGGAGAGAGGGCTGAGGTGTTGGTTTTGTATTGGTTCATGTGGGAAGCCTCTCGGGAGACGCTTCAGACTGGTTGGGAAACGTGACCGGTCTCTCCAAGAGGGGGGAGAGGGCCATTTAGGCAAATCTGTAACACCCCAAAACCATTCGTTCGCCTAACCACGCCATTAGGCGTGATTAGCAACATATTTACACGAGACTTAGAGTATAAGAATATAGGTTATATTCTAGTATGGAAATAACCTAGTTAATAATATTATGTTTATAAATTAATAAAAGGTGTTTGAAACTAGCTTATGAGTTAGTTTTTATACGAAAATGACACTCGGGGATATTTGGAGGGACTATAGTTGCCAATGTGGTAAAACTAGTTTTATTAATAAAATTTAATAAAATCAAAAACACACTTGTGTGTGTGTGTTGATCGATCTCCACATCAGGAGATCAAACTCCTTCACCAACCAAACCTTAAACCTCCAATTTCTTGCTCCAACTCAAGGCAAATCAAAGGGGAAGCCTATGCATTACACAAAAACGAAGTATCTAAGGTTCAATCACCCTAAGGTACCTTTTATTTGGCTTAATTTGATGTAAGATTCATTCTTGATCATGGTGAAAAACTAGGGTTTTCACAAAAACGTGAAGGTTTATGTTGATGGAGGATTTTCTAACCTTAGGGAACCTCAATCAAGTCTAATTTGGTTATGAATTTCATTTTAATTGTGTATTTGATTATACTCATATGATTATGTGAATATGTGAAAATTGGGGTTTCACCTCTAGGTTGAAACCCTTTATGTTTAATGATTTAGTTAACTCTTAGGAGTTTTCTTAATGAGGAATTTTGGCTAAAAAGCCTAAATAACATGTTATGATGTCAATTGGACAATCGGTTGTGCTTTGGTTAAACTTAGAATGTTGAAAACTAAGTATATTGGTGGATGCACACCAAGTGTTTGATGAAATGCCTAGATGAGTTAATCTTAACTAGACATGTAAGAAAATGGCTATGGATTTAGCTAGAAATGATAATGAATACATGATGTTATGGATAGTGAACAAAATTCCATATTATGTATTCTAATAGACAAGTTTGACTCATCCCCAAGTTAGGTACAACCATGAGGGAGCAAACGGGTCAATCGGATGCAAGGCGAATACTTATGGAAACAAGAATGGATGCGAGGTAAGTTTTACTTACACCAATGTACTATAACATAGCTTAATTCTTGTAGATATTAGTCTTAAATCTTGAATGTGTGATAAAGATAAACCCCAAGGGGTAGAAGCTATTAATGGGTCACCTTATGTGCACTCAATACAAAACGTGGTTTATGACCTTAATCAGGACAATGTGTTATGACCAAATGGTGAAATCCATCAAACGGGTCAATAAATAAAGATATGTGAAAAATGATGTTTTAATCTAAATGAAAGCATTTGAATGAAGCCGTTAAGAATGGTGTTAAACGGGTCAAGTTGGTGTCACTTGAACCATAATAAAAACTTGGGTAACATAGTATCATGAACTATGGGTCTAAACGGGTCATATGGTGAATTCGTCATCATTTAATTCCAACACTTGATGCTTGTTTTCCAAGCATTGAGATTCTTGAGGTTTACGGATCAAATGGTATGCTATTATCATTTGAGTTCCGAGAAGTTAATGTGTCTATCTAGAAATCACGCAGGTAAACGCACTCGTGTATGCATGCTTGATGTTAAGAATCATGGAGGATGAGCGCAAGGTATGAATATGGGACACGGGCACCCGGTAAGTCCGTAGCTAATAAAACACCTTCGGGCGAAGCAACATGGGTACTAAAACTACCCACATGAAGTGTGGTTGCAAATCAAGTAAGTTATTTCCACAACTATGTCTAATGCGCGCTAATGCGCTTAGAATCAACTAAAACAAGTGAAAACTTGAGAAAGGATGAAACTCTAAGTCCGGAAGGACTTAGAGGTTTTTAAACAAGTCATTGAGTCAAAAACATTGGATTTGAAACAAGAAGTTTCGCCACGAATGGCTAAATTGAAAGATTTGGTCATGAGGGGCATTTTGGGGATTTAAAGGATTAATAAAGGTTGAATTCTAAGAATCTAAGTCGTAATGAAACAAATCGGACAAACACTTTAGTTGATCAAGTGTATAATGACTTGACAACATAAACTAGATGCATTGCGCATGGTCAAATGGTGTTTGGATAAGTTAAATGTCTAAATGGGTCAAATTGGGTAAAAGTCGCCATAAACATTCAAAACTAAGAACCCGATCATGGCGACATAAACCGGACCATAATTTCAGTCAAACAAAGGTTTATTTAGTCGGCGAGTCATTACTTAGGCTTCGGGAATCATCAAATGCGGTTGCGACATGATTCCCATGCTTAAAAATCACCAAAATCACATCAGAAGCTTCGAGCGGCCGCTCCCAGAGGCCGAGCGGCCGCGCGCTTTGACCTGCACGTCAGCACGAACTTTAAAATTGCGTATAAAATCGTAGAAAAATCGTTAGGAGGTGTTCTTTATATGCCTGGAAAGCTCTCGGAGCGTAGAACAATTCTCATTTGAAAGTAGAAGTCGGATTTTGGGTTTTAGAAGGGGTAAAAGTGATCCGAACAGCTGCTGCGCAAAAGTTGCAGCAGTTTGTTCTCCTGATAAAGGGCCGTTGGGCCTGGTTCGTTCCGTTTCGACGTGTAACGACTCTCACACTAGTTCAAATGTATTATTGACAACCCACTAACCATTCTTTGTGTGATGGTGCTAGGTAAACATTCAAGGGACGACCCGGAGCAAGGATCAAGTCGCGAGAAGAACCGAACACGCCCGAACACTCATCAAGCTTCCGCACTAGAATCTAAGGAACTCCCGTTAAAACGCAACATCTTAAAATATGTTTCAACTATTAAAAAGTAAAATTTGTGTGAATCAAACATGTATTTGATCTTAATGGGTTGACTTATAAAGAAAATTTCAAAGTTTTAATCGGGAGTGGTTTTTAGTTAAGGTCAAAACCCGTAAGATTAGGCAATAATTGCGTGATTACGGGTTAGGGTCTTACAAGTGGTATCAGAGCCATAGGTTTGAGGGATCCGAGTGTCGGGAAGGATACTTGGACTCAAACCGTGCGCTCAAAGTGTTGAAGGGTGTTCGGTTCAAGACTTGATCGAGGAATCCGGTAAGTAATACCTATAATGACCATCCGTTTTGATCGGAAATTGTTATAGGTAATCAATAGTTATATCGTGTAGGTTAGGTACTCATGGGGCCTATCCAAAAGATTGATTCGGGCAACGATAATCTCGTATAACAAGAATTCTAACATCACTATTGCAGTGATGCATACTAATAATGAAATGTCATGTTACTAATTAATTGAAATTATAAATGTGACAGGGATGATAACATCTTATTTGATCGAGAGAGGATCAAATGATTCACCAAACGAGGTTGTAGAGGTTTCGGGAGCACGGCTGATAGCATGCTCACTAAGGACCAAGTCAAGTAACGACTCGGGCTAATGGATCAGTAACGAAAGGGAACACGGGAGCAAGTATCAAACAGGTACATGCTCAAAACCATAGTAGGTGCATTAGTATGCAATTATCACCTGAAGAGTGGTAATTGCATATGCAAGCAATAGGAAAAATGTGAAAGGTGCATAGTTCACGATAATGAACGATCAATGCACAAACTTAACTTGAACATCGAGACCGGGTTGGGGGTAATCATCCCAAACTAATGTTTAGAAAGGCGTTGTGATCATACCAATGAGTGTGATCACACAAAGCTTATTAAATTGAAAACACATCGCTTTTTCTTAATGGATGAAGGTAAAACCTAACATTGAATAATTTATCAAGGAAGAGTTTTACCAAGTCAAATAAGGGACACAAGCATGAGTTGAAGCCTTGCTTACATAGGATGTGATGTACTAATTATAACAAGTCCATGTGTATCATATGCGGATTGCTTACCCTGGCCAGGTAAGTGTTAAACGTATGATACTATGGGTTTCTTACAATTGATACATATACAACCTATGTAACAAGGTCTAAGTAAGTGTGAGGTGTCGGGACAATCATGGATTAGTCAAATATGGCCCGAAGGGCCATGATAAACAGAGAGGCAAGGAAAAACCAAGGTATAAGCGACCCGTGGGGATCGTAGAGGCCGAGGTATTGCTTCAGTAAATCAATCATAACTACGGTTTTGGTTGATAAATCATAAACAACGGACATGGGCCGTGATAAATCCATGGGTCAACTGGACTTTCGAGTCAGTGACAATTATAAACTAATAAGCCAAGGTATAAGCAATCCCGAGCGGGTTGTAGAGACCAAGGCAGTTGCACTCTCAATCAAAGTCATGAACTTGGTTGAATAAAAGTGCAAAAACATGATCATAAACAACGGTCTTGGGCCGTGAAAAATCAGTAAATCATTCAACCCTCGGGTTAAGGATGAGAAAGTGTAAACTGCAACAACATTAGATTGTATTGTTGGTACGATTTAATACAAAACATAATAACGGTTGGATTGTATAGTTATTACAATCTGATGCAAACCGTGATAACAGGAAATTAGTCGATACAATACGTAGTAATGACTATTCGAAACCGCGTTTTATGAAAAGAAAACCGACCTCAACTTATATTGAGATCGGTAAATCAGAAAAAGGATTTTTAGAAAATAATCATTCTAAATAAATACATGATTTGAACTCTGAAAACTCAAAAGTCTTTAAACGGGTCGGTTGGGGCAATGACCACCAATCGAGTTAGCAAAACGGGAACTTGGGTAAACCAAATAAATGGCAAATTCTTAAAGTAAGGATTAGCCAAAGAAAGGAAAATGTTAGTGTAAAGCAAGGTTGTTATAATATTATAGCAAACCAAAAAGAAACAAGGATTGGATTCGGGGGTGAATCCAAGAAGCTAGAAAACGGCTATGTTAAAAAGTCGGGCCAGTCTTGGGAACCAAGACAAATTACTTGTTAGTAATAGAAGCATAGACCTGTATGTGTATGCATGCTACAATCGAGTATTAAAGTAGATGCTCTAAGGTGCATGATAGAATGGCCCCTTAAAACATTACATCATTCGGGATAATAGTAGACGGGGATAGTCTACGGATCTAGGGAAGACCTATGAAGAACATAAGTAGCTAAAATGTCGGGTAGGGGGTAAGTATGTAGATATTGCCCCTAGTTAACCGAAATAATAGGATGACTCAAGTCGTATTATGAAAGCTAAGGCTTCCATATAATAAAAGTTAGAAAGCCGAGTAAAGGGATACAAACAATAAGTATATAGTACTACTCGTTAGACTATAGAATGTCAAGGGATTGAGCGATGCACAAACTTGATTAGAGACACTAAGGTTCTTTGGTGTAACCAAAGCAACAACACAAGAAAGGTTTCGAGGACGAAACCTCTTTAAGGGGGGTAGACTTGTAACACCCCAAAACCATTCGTTCGCCTAACCACGCCATTAGGCGTGATTAGCAACATATTTACACGAGACTTAGAGTATAAGAATATAGGTTATATTCTAGTATGGAAATAACCTAGTTAATAATATTATGTTTATAAATTAATAAAAGGTGTTTGAAACTAGCTTATGAGTTAGTTTTTATACGAAAATGACACTCGGGGATATTTGGAGGGACTATAGTTGCCAATGTGGTAAAACTAGTTTTATTAATAAAATTTAATAAAATCAAAAACACACTTGTGTGTGTGTGTTGATCGATCTCCACATCAGGAGATCAAACTCCTTCACCAACCAAACCTTAAACCTCCAATTTCTTGCTCCAACTCAAGGCAAATCAAAGGGGAAGCCTATGCATTACACAAAAACGAAGTATCTAAGGTTCAATCACCCTAAGGTACCTTTTATTTGGCTTAATTTGATGTAAGATTCATTCTTGATCATGGTGAAAAACTAGGGTTTTCACAAAAACGTGAAGGTTTATGTTGATGGAGGATTTTCTAACCTTAGGGAACCTCAATCAAGTCTAATTTGGTTATGAATTTCATTTTAATTGTGTATTTGATTATACTCATATGATTATGTGAATATGTGAAAATTGGGGTTTCACCTCTAGGTTGAAACCCTTTATGTTTAATGATTTAGTTAACTATTAGGAGTTTTCTTAATGAGGAATTTTGGCTAAAAAGCCTAAATAACATGTTATGATGTCAATTGGACAATCGGTTGTGCTTTGGTTAAACTTAGAATGTTGAAAACTAAGTATATTGGTGGATGCACACCAAGTGTTTGATGAAATGCCTAGATGAGTTAATCTTAACTAGACATGTAAGAAAATGGCTATGGATTTAGCTAGAAATGATAATGAATACATGATGTTATGGATAGTGAACAAAATTCCATATTATGTATTCTAATAGACAAGTTTGACTCATCCCCAAGTTAGGTACAACCATGAGGGAGCAAACGGGTCAATCGGATGCAAGGCGAATACTTATGGAAACAAGAATGGATGCGAGGTAAGTTTTACTTACACCAATGTACTATAACATAGCTTAATTCTTGTAGATATTAGTCTTAAATCTTGAATGTGTGATAAAGATAAACCCCAAGGGGTAGAAGCTATTAATGGGTCACCTTATGTGCACTCAATACAAAACGTGGTTTATGACCTTAATCAGGACAATGTGTTATGACCAAATGGTGAAATCCATCAAACGGGTCAATAAATAAAGATATGTGAAAAATGATGTTTTAATCTAAATGAAAGCATTTGAATGAAGCCGTTAAGAATGGTGTTAAACGGGTCAAGTTGGTGTCACTTGAACCATAATAAAAACTTGGGTAACATAGTATCATGAACTATGGGTCTAAACGGGTCATATGGTGAATTCGTCATCATTTAATTCCAACACTTGATGCTTGTTTTCCAAGCATTGAGATTCTTGAGGTTTACGGATCAAATGGTATGCTATTATCATTTGAGTTCCGAGAAGTTAATGTGTCTATCTAGAAATCACGCAGGTAAACGCACTCGTGTATGCATGCTTGATGTTAAGAATCATGGAGGATGAGCGCAAGGTATGAATATGGGACACGGGCACCCGGTAAGTCCGTAGCTAATAAAACACCTTCGGGCGAAGCAACATGGGTACTAAAACTACCCACATGAAGTGTGGTTGCAAATCAAGTAAGTTATTTCCACAACTATGTCTAATGCGCGCTAATGCGCTTAGAATCAACTAAAACAAGTGAAAACTTGAGAAAGGATGAAACTCTAAGTCCGGAAGGACTTAGAGGTTTTTAAACAAGTCATTGAGTCAAAAACATTGGATTTGAAACAAGAAGTTTCGCCACGAATGGCTAAATTGAAAGATTTGGTCATGAGGGGCATTTTGGGGATTTAAAGGATTAATAAAGGTTGAATTCTAAGAATCTAAGTCGTAATGAAACAAATCGGACAAACACTTTAGTTGATCAAGTGTATAATGACTTGACAACATAAACTAGATGCATTGCGCATGGTCAAATGGTGTTTGGATAAGTTAAATGTCTAAATGGGTCAAATTGGGTAAAAGTCGCCATAAACATTCAAAACTAAGAACCCGATCATGGCGACATAAACCGGACCATAATTTCAGTCAAACAAAGGTTTATTTAGTCGGCGAGTCATTACTTAGGCTTCGGGAATCATCAAATGCGGTTGCGACATGATTCCCATGCTTAAAAATCACCAAAATCACATCAGAAGCTTCGAGCGGCCGCTCACAGAGGCCGAGCGGCCGCGCGCTTTGACCTGCACGTCAGCACGAACTTTAAAATTGCGTATAAAATCGTAGAAAAATCGTTAGGAGGTGTTCTTTATATGCCTGGAAAGCTCTCGGAGCGTAGAACAATTCTCATTTGAAAGTAGAAGTCGGATTTTGGGTTTTAGAAGGGGTAAAAGTGATCCGAACAGCTGCTGCGCAAAAGTTGCAGCAGTTTGTTCTCCTGATAAAGGGCCGTTGGGCCTGGTTCGTTCCGTTTCGACGTGTAACGACTCTCACACTAGTTCAAATGTATTATTGACAACCCACTAACCATTCTTTGTGTGATGGTGCTAGGTAAACATTCAAGGGACGACCCGGAGCAAGGATCAAGTCGCGAGAAGAACCGAACACGCCCGAACACTCATCAAGCTTCCGCACTAGAATCTAAGGAACTCCCGTTAAAACGCAACATCTTAAAATATGTTTCAACTATTAAAAAGTAAAATTTGTGTGAATCAAACATGTATTTGATCTTAATGGGTTGACTTATAAAGAAAATTTCAAAGTTTTAATCGGGAGTGGTTTTTAGTTAAGGTCAAAACCCGTAAGATTAGGCAATAATTGCGTGATTACGGGTTAGGGTCTTACAAAATCGCACTGTCAACGGGCTATTTTGGCCATTTTCCCTAATTTTTATTTTTATCCGTCTATTCTAGGTAAGTTATGCTCTTATATGGGATTCTCTAGGGATGTTGCTAAGGTTATTGGGAACTGTGCTTATAAAAAGAAGAGCAAAATACACAGATAGTCCTCGTGGCTTACAATATTTGGAAAAAGTCACTAAGTATGGGAAATTACACAGATAGTTCAAACTTTTGCAATTTGTAACACCTTTATTCCCTGAAATTAGATGACATACTAGGACTAATTAGAGGTGTTAGAGCATTCACAACCCATCCATCAAATCTCCTCCATCAAATTATACTAAAAATCACTACTTCACCCCTAAATCTTGTCTCTTCTAATTAAAATAATCATAATTTTATCATTACATTTTCTCTCTCCTCACTCACAACTACTTACAAAAATATTAAAATATATATAGTGGTGAACAGTAGCTTTTCATATTTAGGGTGGAACAGTGCTTTCACCAAATATTTTCTCTCTCCTCCACTCACAACAATTTACACTCACCCCATATAATTTGGTGAACACACTCACATACATTTGGTGGATGGGATGTGAGTGCTCTTAAAAATTATAAAAAGTTTGACTGAAGGTGTTACAAATTGCAAAAGTTGGTTTATCTGTGTAATTTCTCATACTTTGGGCCTATTTTCATTTTTTTTTGTGAAACTACATGCACTATCCGTGTCCTTACTCTAAAGAGAAGCAAATTGAAGATGAGAGATTCTTTTATTTTGCAGCAATGTGTCACTGATGATGAAAATCCATTCTTGTGAGGAATTATTGGAAGGAAATTCAGAAAATCAACAGGTTAACGTGCCCGACTTGACCACACTTGGTTGGCGAGTGATGTAGATTAGCAAACTCGACGTGCAAAGCTTGTAAACAACATTAGTTAAAGATTTTGATCAGCCACCGTAGTACTTGTTCCATCATGTTATAACCATGATCTTGGTTCATGAAATATCTTGTTCTTTTAAATATGATCTTGTTCCCCTCAGTATTGAGAATAGTATTGTTCGTTTAGATATTGAATTTTAAGAATTTAAGGTTTAAAGAATCAAACCTCTTAGAGTTAATCGTGTTGCACTAATTTTAGCGTTATTTTACTAATTTCGTGAAAATAACGTTAAAAATGATGGACGGTTAATCATGCATTATGTGGTGGCGTTGATAGCCAAAAGACAAGGGGGTACATGCACCAATCGTGTTTGTCACGATTGCTAAGTGTTGTGCCTTATGTCCAAAGCTTGAAACAAAACCACTATCGAGCTGGGGGGGGGGGGGTCTCACTGGAAGCAGCCTCTCTATTCCCACAGGGTAGAGGTAAGGTTGTTTACATCTTACCCTTCTCAGACCCTACCTTATTTTTTGCTATTGGTGGGATTAACTGAGTATGATGATGATGATGATGATGATGATGATGATGATGTATTGTACTAATTAAGTTCCATGATCTTCTTTATATATATAAAAGAGAAAATATTTGGTACAAAGTATCTTAATGTAAAAAGTGTAGGAAGCCACATGATAATGACACCTGTAAACCATAGTTAGGGTTAATAAACTCAATCATGATTGATTACATGGGTGGTTTAGACATTTTGTTTCTTCAACCTCTGAATCATATACAGAATCAAAGATAGCAATATTTATTTCAATTACGACGTAATCATATTCGATTGAAGAAATTTACGACATTCCAATAATTAACAATAGTTTCATAATTTTTTGATCATGTTTTTGCAGATTTAAACATAACTGGTATTGATTCAAACCTAGATCTCAATAATCATGTGATGCTCTGTTTTGTCATTCATTTTTATAACGTTTGTTCACGATTGATAATGAGTGTTGATCCCATGAGTGATTTAGTTTTATATGTTGATTATATATGTTTACTGAAAAAACAATGATCATTGAGATAGTGAAGAGAATGAAGAAGAAGAAGATTTTTGATGATCAATAAGAATATGAAGATCAAGGTGCGTTTTATGATTTTATGGATGCGTTTTATGATTTTATGGGTGATTACAGAAAAAAACGATCAAGGTAGCATGTGTTTTTTGATTTTTTTTATGGGTGCGTTTTTTTTTTATTTTAAGGGTGCGTTTTATGATTTTATGGGTGCGTTTTTTGTTTTTATGAGTGGGTTTTATGGGTGTAGGTCTTTGAGTGCTTATTTTGTTGTTCTGCCTTTAAGAGATGAATGTGCGCTTTATGATTTTTATGGATGCGTTTTATGATTTTAGGTGTGTGTTTTATGATTTTATCGGTGCGTTTTTTGTTTTTACGAGTGCGTTTTATGGGTGCGTTTTTTTTTTTTTGTAGCCATGTTTAGTAACCATGCTCTGTTTTTCTTTTGAAAACAGAGCATACCCGCATTCATAAAAGTTTTTTACAACGATAATGCACGTTTATACATTTCAATTTATTCATTTACGTTTAGATGGTTATTCTTTTATTTTGGAGTTTTATATTCAACATCAGTATCTTGCTCTTTTTTTTTTTTTTAAAAAAAAACAGAGCATGTTTCAGAGCAAATCGACTGGTCACTTGTTATGAAACGAGAATTGCAAATCCATCGATTGTCTGTAAATGTAATCGTTCTCAAGAATTAATGAGATTTGGGCGGTTTAATTAAAAAAAATGATTGATTATTGTAATTTGTCTAATTTACCATTCGATTATTTAACTGAACATTAATTATGTGTAGATATTGCGATCATGTCATCGCTAGTTTTTAATCCTAATCAATGGTTGAGAATCCTTGTCATGCTTTGTACATTAAGAATGCTTTGTACAATAGCCTCTCTCTATATAAAAAATCTAAAAACAAAATTCTATATAGTGATCTCATGTTTATCCGATAATATGTCTGGTGAGGCTTCTAATCAGTATTATCAAATCAAGATCTCTATTATTAGTTCTTCTACTATCCAAAACTAGTTTCATAATGTGCTATGAATTTTCTTTCAAATAATTGAAGACAAAAAAAAATGTAAAGAACGAATAGTGATCCCTTACAACTCTATAAAAATAAACGTTTTTATAAGAATTAATTATGTAAAACAAACCAAAATTCTTTGAAGATTGTTGTAATAAAATAAACTAGGATCTATAAAATATCGTGTTTTTCAAATGAAAGTGTAAGAATGTTTACCGAATTAAGTTTGTCAAGCAAAGCCTTTTTGGATGCTTTATATTAATTTTTTTTTACTAAAAAATCAGTGAGTGTGAATCTTAACAAAGAACAAGGATTGTCTTTTAAAAGAACATAATTATATAGGAAAGCTGATGTTGATAGTTGAATTTTTTTTTTTCATGCTTTGTTTTTACTCTCCTATAGATGCGAACGTCAACTTCTTGCAAACAAATCAATGTACTAATTTTTTTCTAAAGTTATATTAACTCTATATGACTATATCATATTCCTTTATCAATATCTTTGAGATTAAGATTAAACATCCAAGAGAAGAAGTGAGGTTGTAAATCCTGCTAAAAACTAATTTATATTGGTTGAAGATCCAAAAAGTGGACGAACCTGAAATAATGGTTAAAACAGGGACGAGTATAATGGATCTCGAATGCTCCGAACCTAGGCTTAAACCTGCACAAGGCAAAAGACCGTTAGACTCGTTACAGAGGAGGAGGGAGGGCCTCTCTGTAACCACCCTCCGGCGTGAGGATAAGTATCTGTTTAGTGAGAGAAAGTAGAGAGAGAGTAAGATTCAGAGTGTATGCATTCGTGTCTCAATTGTACTTTTGTGGGGGTATTTATAGTGGTCAGCAAAGTTGTACTTTGCTTTGGACCCCCCTTGTACTATCGTTCGGAATCTTTTGACTTCCGGGAGTGTGTTGTACTTTCCTTCGGTGGGAATGTCATGCCACGTCCTAGTATCCTTAGTTCGTGTCTAGGGGGCAAGCCGCGGTATAATTGCTTATACCTCTTCATGTCTTCCCAAGTCCTCAAGTTACTCGTAACTTGCTGGATTTAGGTGTGACCGAACCACAGGTGCATAAGCCGTGGTATAATTGCTTATACCTCTTCATGTCTTCCCAAGGCCTCAAGTTATTTGTAACTTGCTGGACTTAGGTGTGACCGGACCACAGGTGCATAAGCCGTGGTATAATTGCTTATACCTCTTCATGTCTTCCCAAGTCCTCAGGTTACTCGTAACTTGCTGGACTTAGGTGTGACCGAACCACATGTGCATAAGCCGTGGTATAATTGCTTATACCTCTTCATGTCTTCCCAAGTCCTCAAGTTATTTGTAACTTGCTGGACTTAGGTGTGACCGGACCACAGGTGCATAAGTCGTCGTATAATTGCTTATACCTCTTCATGTCTTCCCAAGTCCTCAGGTTACTCGTAACTTGCTGGACTTAGGTGTGACCGAACCACAGGTGCATAAGCCGTGGTATAATTGCTTATACCTCTTCATTGGTAATCTCACCTGCAAAGTGGTGATCATTACCACACAAGAACAGAAATTGGTAATCGTTATCATATTGGTGAGGTGATGTGATATTGATCTATTACGATTTAAATAGGCGTTATTTGTGATCGAGTGTGTTTCCAGATTATTCTTGGGCTTGGAGTTGTGACATAAGCTTAAATTTTTAGATAGTGGGGATATGAAGTCACAAGACCCATTTTTTTTTTCAAATCAGTTGGGATTTGACTCAGTATATACAAAAATTTAAAAAAAGAATAAAAATAGAAATTTACACTACTGAGCAAAAAATGGTGGGGGCCGGGGCACCATCCGGCCTACTTAATGCTTCTCCCCTGGCAAGGGGGAACAGGCAGTGGCAGATTCATGAATTTCTTAGGGGGTGTTTCTTTTTTCCCCAAAAGTGCTTCTAACCTCTTTTGTCTGCGCCGCGCAGACGCGGGTAGACGTTTGAGGTCTACAGACTGTTTGTTTTTTAGAAGACCTTTCACTAAAATATGTCTTTCTGGCCTCTTCTTGGTGCAGACATAGGTCTATGTCTTCCCATCTCTTCCCACATATTCTTCTCCTTTCTTCTTTCCCTTTTCTCTTTTCTTCTTCATCAGTATGATTCAGCATCATTCTTCTTCTTCTTCTTCACAAACTCATTTTCTCCTCTCCCTGTCGCCTTTCTCCTCCCATCCCCTCTGCCGCCGCCTCCTCCCCCTACCCCTCTGCCACCGCCGCCGCCGGCTCCCCTCCCCCTTGTCGTCGACGGGTGTCTTATTACGGTTAGGTTGTGTGTCTTTATATAGTTGTCATGTATGAAGCTCTAGAGACAGAGAGATAGAGAGAAGAGGAAAGAGAGGGAAATTCCAGGGAAGGGGAAGGGTAATCTCATGTGAGTGAAGATGGTAGGTAGTCTTGGTTTGTATGTATGTAAAGTTTTTTGGATTATTATTATCAAAACTTATTAATTTCTTCTTCATTAGGCTGTTTATTTTATTGGAGATGAGATCCACATGGTCTGAAAATTGCAATAATTGAAGTATGGTGGGTTGTGGTGTGCCATAGTTATGGTGGGTTATGATTTTGGGTTACGCTGCAGAAGTTAACAAACAAACAGTTTTCTTCTTGTAGACTGCAGACCTTTGGTCCACCTCTTCTTCTGCAGATGTTTGCAGATGTGGTCCGCAGACTACAGACCTTTTATCTATAATCTATATCTATATCTATAATACATTACAAAGGAGGAGTGATGTACAACAAGGTAATTTGCATTTTCGTACAACTTAACAAGCAACATGTACAACATATTTAAGCAAGAAATTTAAGGGTATTATGGGCATAATTGGGACAATTAAGACACTTAAGAGGTAATATAGGCATTTCATCCACCTCCTCCTTTACAATATCAAAAGACTTTTACAATACTACCCTCCTTCTTCCATCCATACCCTTCAATTGTTTGCCTTCTTCCTTCATAAATATAGATCATTAACCTCTTGTCCCTTCAAGTTCCGTAACCCTAAGGATCAAATTGAATGAAATTGATTGTGAAATTCAAGTCCTCCTCTTATAACATTCAATTGAAGGCCTACATGAACTATCTTGCCTTCAAAAAAATGCTTATGAAAGAACTATTACTTATTTTACTATTTGCATTTTCTTTGTTTATTGTACAAAGTTTGCAATGTTTTATATTGTTTTTTTTATTTATGCACCTAGATTTGGACGAGCACATTGCAACGAACAATTTTGATTGAAAATCAAATTGTTGGATTTCCCAAGGTTAGTTTTACATGTCACATAAATTGCTTCTTTGATCACTTATCATTTGTAAAATTTGTGTACTTTCTTTACGTTATAGATACAATGGCGTGCACTTGATGAGATAAATGTTGGTGTATGTGACGGTATTACGTATGAAAAAATAAAGAAGAACATTCCTGAAGAATACGAGTATGTTAAATATGAAATATTCAATTTTTTTATAATTTTATACCTTTCCATTCAATGGTCTTTTTTTTAAAGGTCAAGGAAGAAAGACAAACTCAGGTATCGATATCCTTGTGGAGAGTCGTATCTTGATGTGATACAAAGGTATTGAATTCAAATACAAGGAAAAATCTCTGTTGAAAATATATAAAGTAAACAATTAAAGTTTTGGTATTTTAAGCAACGTCAAAAGTTTGCAGTTGTGTATATAACAGGTTGGAGCCGGTTATTATTGAGTTAGAATGACAACGCGCGCCAGTTATTATTGAGCCGGTTATTCCATCATTGCCCTTTAACCATACCTATCTCTTTCAATTCCCTCCTTTACTTATTTATTACTTCTCAGACAACTCAAAGGTTCTTGCAATTGCAGTTGAAGCATTTGTCAGTTACCCACTCATCATATTCCTGAAGGTGTGCCTCCGTATTAAGAGATCCTCCTTCCAATTTCTTACCCTCATAACAAATCAGCCGTATTACAGGTAATTGTTTTCTCAAGTTATTGGTAATTTTTCATGCTTTGTGGTTATTTTAGGCTTTGTATTGTTTGTTTTTAGTTTATTTGTGGTTCCAAATTCGTGGTATTTATATGATGATGAAAGAAACCCCACTGACCTACATAGAATTCAACGGCCAGTTTTGAAGTTCTTGTAAGTTAGTTTTTCTTTTAATCAACTATCCGTTTTCCAAATTCGTGTTGATATTGTTTTATTTTTATACTTTTAAAACTATTCATGTATATTTTTATTACTTGTAATTGATTATAAGATTGTTCTGTGATGATGATGTGTGTACATGGTTAGTTTCTATAATTTATATAGTTTATAATATTACCAGAGCCGGCCCTATAGTTATATGACCCAAGGCTAGGGCCTAGGGCCCCCACCATATTGGGGCCCCTAATTTTTTTTAATATGTTCTCTATATTTATGTGTATATTGGGCCGTATAGATTTATTTAACTGGGCTTGGATTAAACTATAGAGAACAGTGATTCAAGATCTCTAATTTTTGTTTATGAATTTTTGAATTTCCAATTCTGGTTAATATCCATAGTCTTCAAGATTGATTTGTGGTTCTGCCTTCAAATATGCGAGGATTTGTGGTTCAAGTATTTTTGGTATATTTGTTTTAGCTTCCTGCCTTCTTGTATTGACTATATATGTCCAGGTATTAGATTTTTTCATTGTAAATACTTTGATTGCTTATCATGTCAGGTTTCAAATTCCGTAAAAAAACTAGTTTTGATTCTATGGTTCTAAGGTTAGAATAATTGAATACTTTATAGTTGCTAATTGCTAATAGCTTCGATTGTTTAGTATTTGCTATATTTTATGGGCCTCAACTTTTGAGTTCGCTTAGGGCCTCCAAAAACGTTGGACCGGCTCTGAATATTACCAAATTACTTAGTTTTTCTTAACTTTAGTATTTGTTTCTACATGTTGAAACTATAAAAATTTCAATCTTGATTCATAAATCATAATAGGCAACTAATTTCGTTTATTCATTCCACTTAAAATTTTTCATTTGTATGCATGCTTAAGCTGTAGTTTTTTGTAATTTGTAGTTGCTTGATTGTTGGATTGATCTTTTTTAGTAACAATGTGAAAAACTTTTATGATTGAACCATATTTTTCTAAACCCAGTGGAAAGTAGATGGTGTAAAAAACCATTTAACACTACATTGAACTAGAAGCATGTTGAGCCTTAGCTATTTCCATCATAACAACACTCACATTTGCAGCCTGCTCGATACACCCAACCTTATGCAGTTAATCTGTAAGTACAACACAAGTATTAGGATACACATGACATCAAATAATTTGGCGCGACTCCCCTTAAATATCTCATGCTTTTTTTTTTGTATATGCAGATGTTCTTTTATGGATTAGTAAGTGGCATGCTTTTCATCTCCATTGAGCTTTCTGGCACATTGGGTTATTTAGCTCATAAATATCTTTTAGATGGTATGACCAAGTAATCTTGAACTACTTAAATTTTACACAAAACTGATTTATGTTAAGACACTTTTTATTAAATTGTTTTTTTTTTAATTTGATGGTATGTTTTCCTTGTACAGTTCATGCTGATGCTGCTATCGAAAAGTTTTTTAATTTTAAGACAACAACCCCAAAAGCTACAATTACTTAGATATTCGTGTAACTTGGTAGAGCAAGTCTTCATAACATGAACTTTATACATACATCTAAAAAGAACTAAGAGTTATCACAAGTGGAAAATGTATTATATAGCCATATGACATTAAAGTAATCAGCACAAGGAATTGCAATTGCAATTGAAGCATTTGTCAGTTACCCACAGGTCACCAAGTTCAAGGCACCTAAGGCGTCTCCGATGAGGCTTCTCGTATTGGCATATAGATATCACATGTAGAAGAGAATATCTATATTTTGTGTATACATTGAAGTTAAATATAAGGCATTAATGTTAGAAACTTCTTTCACATTGAATGTTAGAAGTAAATGTGTGTTAATTAGTTATCATTTGAAGGGTTTAATAGTTATGGGGTTTTACTTTAGACTGAATTACAAGTTTTGTCCTTTAACTTTATATCATATTGCAAAGAATGTCCTTTATGTTTAAAATTGATGAGTTGTGTACTTTATGTTTCAAAATCTTACACGGTTTGTCCTTTGAGCCTAACCCAGTTAACTTTTACCGTTAAATGAAGGGTAAATTAGTCTTTTAGTCATTTATTTTAAAAACCCAGTTTAATAATTAAAAAAAATTATATTATATAATCTCTATCCATCTCTCAACCCCTCTCTCTCTCTGTACACAAGCAGCCACCCTCCACCACCTGTCACCGCCACCTGCCACAACCAGCCACCACCCCCTCGGCTGTACCATTGTCACCGTCGTCATCATCTCCTAATATTATAAAGGAAGGGGTTTTACCTTATAGTTCAACGATATGCAGTGATAGGGTGTCGTCGCCGCCGCCGGACCACAACTCAGCTATCATCGCCGTCGTCCTTCTCCTCCAGCTTCTCTTCTTCTAACTCCTCTGTTCCCCTGTCGATTACCCTCTCTCTAGTTCAGATGAGGTGGATTTAAAAGCTCTTCGATTACCAATCTTAATTTCTTGTTTTTATACAAACCCACTACCAAGCTCCCAACAAACTCTTGGTACTGAACAACATCACAAAACATGCTTTTCTGACCCACAGAATTATTATAACCATAGCACTGCAACCCACCACCACCATTGACATTATACTCAAAGTCAAACTGCCCCCGTTGACTATTACCACTGATCTTGTAAGCCCCACTCTTTGTTCCTTTATACTTTTTTAGTGTTCTAGAGGTGAAGGTGAAGGGGATAATTAGGGAAGAAGGTTAGGGTTTAATTAGATTGATCTATAGTTAGGGTTCTTGACTAAGGTTAATTAGATTGATCTAAGGTTAGGGTTCTTGACTTGGATAATTAGGGAAGAAGGTGGTCCGATGGAGGTGAAGGGGATAGTGATGGTGGTCTGATAGAGGTGAAGGTGAAGGGGATAGTGATGATGGTCCGATGGAGGTTTGATGGAATGGAAGGGGTGGTGGTGGTTTTGGTCGGCGCAGGTGGCTTTGGTCGGCAGAGGTGGTGGTGGTGTTGGTCGGCGGAGTGGTTTCAACTTGTGGTGGTGGCAGGTACTATCGTGCAAGATGGATAGGTTGGTGATCTGATCTTTACAAGAGAGAGAGAGAGAGAGAGAGAGAGAGAGAGAGAGAGAGAGAGAGAGAGAGTGGGGGAAGTTGGTGATCTGATCTTTACAAAATTATTTTTTCTTAATAAATGGGTAAAAAGACAATTTTACCCTCCACTTAACGATAAAAATTAACTGGGTTAGGCTCAAAGGACAAACCGTGCAAGATTTTGAAACATAAAGTACACAACTCGTCAATTTTAAACATAAAGGACATTATTTGCAATCTGGTATAAAGCTAAAGGACAAAACTTGTAATTCAGTCTTTACTTTATTATATTTAAAGTTGAAGTTATGTGTTATATAATTATGAAATTGATAATTGATTGTCATAATTATTAGTTTGTAACTGATTCAACATTCAATATTCTTCAATTATCTTTTTCTTCATCATCTTAATGGTAATTGCTTAGGGAAGGCATCATCTTTTTTTTTTTGAAAGGCGAATTTCTTGCTTCTTGTGAGACTTGAACTCAAGACCTCACATTTTTAGTGTATTAAAAGGCTTTGCCTTGTCATTGGACCACCAACCCCAATGGTGGAAGGCATCATCTGTTTGTATAAAAGTAAAAAAAAAGAAATAACTAATAAAATTTGTTGTACAAGAATGGGGAAAATAGAATAATAATCAATAAATCTATATTTGAGATCTGTCAACACATTTGTATATGTCAAGTTTTAATATTTAGGTTGTAATTATTTACAAAGAAGCTGGTTGACGACTCCACTGACCATCAAGGCTATAACCTGATGTGAATATTTTTCATGCATTGCGTCTTGGTTTAATGAGCCATCTTTACTATATGTCAAAACCGATCGGGTTGGCCATTGTAAATTCTCGCCCCACAATGCTTTAATTTTTTTTTTTGTAAGGTTTTATTTGGATCCCGCGGCAACGCGCGGGTAAACCCACTAGTCTTTTAAAAAACAAACAACACCTTAGAGTGAGTTTCTTTTGGTAAATTCTCACTATTTATTTCCAAATCATACAAGGTTCTTACTATTTTTTCCAAGTCGAGTCAATTCCCGGGAACCCACAAAATAAGGCTGGATCCGTCGAGGTTTCGATTCCCGAACCAAGTTTTTTTTTCTCTCTATTCTCTTGTGTCGACCCAACTCAATTCAAGTTTCCCATAACATTTATACGTTTGAACTTTAAACCAAAAATTTATTTCGGCTCATTGCCATTATGAAACTTCTCATAAAAAACACCTTTGATAAATCCAAAGCTCCAGGCCCAATATAAAAGCCCAAATACATAATAGGCCCATTCCATAAACATGTAAAAGCCCAAACAATCAAAGATTCCACCTTTCTCCTTCACTTGCCGCTGCAAATCATTTGCAGACAGACACCTTCCTTCGTTATAAAACAATGGATTATTAACCCTAACTCGATCTTTACATGGATGATGATACGCTCAACACTCATCCTCAAACAATCCCATCATCATTTCATCATAAAGTTCAAATCTTTACAATCTTTATTCCATTCCTCTCTGTCCCCTTCACCTTCACAACCCATTGAACAACAAGACCAAGAACATGACTTTACATCTCATTTACTGACCCTTTTGTCTTCACCCAATTGGCAGAAAAACCCATGTCTCAAATCTTTGATTCCATCCATATCCCCATCACATTTAACAAATCTTTTTAATAATAACCCTAATTTTGACCCACAAAAAGCTCTTGCCTTTTTTAATCTTTTATCACAAAGATCCAGTTTTAAGCCCACTGTTGAGTCTTTTGCATCATTGGTTACAATCTTGGTTGATAATAGGTTGTTGAATGCAGCTGAAAGGGTTAGGGTTGCAATGGTGAAGGCTTGTGTGGATGAAGAGGATGCAAGGTTTGTTTTAGGGTTTTTGAGGAAAATGAATGTTGATGATTGTTTTAAGGTTAGTGTTAGGTGTTATAATACTTTGTTGATGTGTTTGTCAAGGTTTTTGATGGTTGATGATATGAAATGTGTGTTTTTAGAGATGTTGGATGATGAGATTGTGCCGAATATTTACACGTATAATTCGATGGTGAATGGGTATTGTAAAGTGGGGAAGGTTGATGTGGGTAGGTTGTATGTGGGGAAGATTGTTCAAGCCGGGCTTAGTCCGGACACGCATACGTATACGTCGTTGATTTTAGGTTATTGTAGGAGTAAAGATGTTGATAGTGCGAATAAGGTGTTTGATTTAATGCCTAAGAAAGGGTGTCGAAGGAATGAGGTTTCGTATACAAATTTAATACATGGGTTTTGTGAAGAAAGACGGATAGATGAAGCTCTACGGTTGTTAAATCAAATGGGTGATGATGATTGCTTCCCGACGGTGCGTACGTTTACTGTTTTGATATCTGCGTTAAGTAGGTTAGGTAGAACGGCAGAAGCGTGGGAATTGTTTAAAGAGATGAATGAAAGAGGTTGTCAGCCGAATGCTCACACTTACACGGTTCTTATTGATTGGTTGTGTAAAGAAAGAAAGGTGGGTGAAGCAAGAAAGTTATTAGGTATAATGGAAGAGAAGCGAGTGGCTGGGACCGTGGTGACGTACAATGCTTTGATTGATGGATATTGTAAGGAAGGAAAAGTCGAAGAAGCGATCAAGATGTTTGAAGTTATGGAAAAGAAAAAAATAAAGCCAAACGTCCGGACTTACAACGAGTTGATTGGTGGACATTGTAAAGTTAATGACATTCACAAGGCTATGGCTTTACTTGATAAGATGATTAAGGTGAAACTCTTACCTACTGTTGTGACTTATAATTTGCTAATCAACGGATATTGTAAGCACGATGATGTAGATAATGCCTATAGGTTGATCGGTTTAATGAAAGAGAATGGCGTTGTTCCTGATGAGTGGACCTACAGTGCCCTTATACAGGCTTTATGCCGTCGAGGGAGCGTAGAGGAAGCTCATGAATTGGTAAATTCTCTTAAAGTGAAAGGGTTAGAAGTAAATGAAGTTCTTTACACTACTCTTATAGATGGATATTTCCAAATTGGGAAGGTCGATAATGGGCTTACTTTATTCAACAACATGCTCGTTAACGGTTGCTTACCCAATTCTTGGACTTACAATGTGCTGATTCATGGTTTATGCATAGAAGATAAGATTCAAGAAGCGTCGGTTTTTATAGGAAGGATGATAAAAGTAGGTTTCAAACCGGAAATTACTACATTCACAATTTTGATTGAAGGGTTATTAAAAAGATACGATTTTGTGGATGCTCGTAAGCTTTTAATTGAAATCGTTTCTTCTGGACTGAAACCCGACGTTTGTACATACACTTCATTTATTTTTGCATATTGCAGTCAAGGGATGGTCAGAGAAGCAGAAGATATGATGAATGACATGATCGTTGAAGGTGTAGAACCAGATACCGCAACATATACAATTTTCATTGATTCGTATTTTCGTGCAGGAAAGATAGATTCTGCTTTCGATGTTTTAAAACGGATGATGGATGCTAAATGCGAACCATCACACCATACATATGCTATAATAGTGAAGCACCTTTTAGTCTTACAACAAAGGGAAAACATGAAGTTTCCAAATTTTGATCTCAGTATTGGTAACGTGTGGAAGGTAATGGATTTAGAGACCGCTATGGACTTATTTTCAAAAATGAATAAAAGTGGTTGTGAACCAAATGTCAAAACTTTTGAGGCATTAACCGACGGGCTGTGTAGAGAAAGTCGACTTGAAGAAGCTTGTCGATTGGTTAGGCATATGTTAACAAATGGGCTTGTTCCAAACGAACATATATACACCTCTTTAGTAAACTGTTCGTGTTACTTGCGAATGTTTGACCAAGCATTGACCTTACTAAATAATATGGTTGAAAATAGGATTTTACCGAATCTAGAGTCATATAAGTTGCTGATATGTGGATTATATGATGATGGAAAACACGAAAAAGGTAAAGAAGTTTTCTGTAGTTTGCTTGATGGGTATAAGTACAATGCGGATGAAGTTGCTTGGAAGATTTTTCTTGACGGGTTACTAAAACGTGGGATGGTTAATGAATGCTCTGAACTTGCTGACGTCATGGAGGAGAAGGGTTACCGTTTTAACCCACATACATCTGTAACATTAGATGAAAACAAAAGTGTTTGAAACAAGAAATCTTGGATTTTGATATATACACATCCAATAAGATCATGTGGTTTTGGGTCTCATTTGACAAGAAGAAATCAATTAATGCAGGGCCTGTAAAATGAGGGGCTGGTTGAACCGAAGGTCGTTGAAAGCACATAATCTATCCTGGAGGCTGGAGCAGATGTCGTATTCAGGTAACTTTTATTTTTCAAATTGTGTACAAAGTTGTAGAAAAAGATTCGATAACTCTTGCATTTGCATGTTAATCTGGTCAGGGGCGATCCTTAATAGGGGCGGCCGACCCCCCTGAATTTTCACTTAGAAGTTCCGATTACGTAGTATTCGTATAGAAATTTTTTTGGTATATAAGGTTTCGACCCCCCGAAACTAGTGACTTTCGACCCCCCCAAAGTTTCGGGTCAAGATTCGCCACTGAATCTGGTTCTTATAAAGATGCATGAATCAATAAAAAAGTAGTTGTATAATGGGTCAGATGGGTTGAATGAGTAGAAAGTGTACTTTAAATGTATCTAAATAAGTCTGCAGGTCTGCAATCCATTTATTCAAAAAGTTATGTCATTACTGAAACAATATTAACTTTCTAATCATATTTGATGGACTTTTGGTTTACAAAAATTTGAAGTTATGGACAAAATTATTTCAGGTCAACTTGTACCGAAAATTTGCCCATTTTGACCCGTATGTTGTTGGCAGTTTGTTTTCATGTCTTTGCTCTTCTCCTTTGATGTCCTTATCTACATCATTAAGCTCATTTTGTGGTGAAAATTGTCATAACAGTTATAACTTGTTAAATCCATTGCAGATGAACGATAATGATGAAAATCGTCATAGCAGTTGGCCGATTGGCAACATGGTTCTCTTCTTCCAACCTTGGCAAGATCTTTTAGGTTTAGACACAAGTATAACTCTGTAAGTATAATTTTTTTGCGAATTGAAATGAGAATCATTAATACGATTTAATTGTGCATTTTTGTTTTCCAAACAATGTAAAAACCTTTGACAATAAATCACAGCTAAAGATACAATACTTAGCTCTTCTACAAATTGTGTTTTGACTCGAACCTGGAAAAAATGTACGACACATGAAAATCCCCTACCTCACCGATACCCTGCTTACCAACGAGATTATGGAACTTGTGCCGGGGGCGCAGTTGTGTTATGTAATACATCAAAGTTACTTTAGATAAAATGACTTGGTTCCAAGCTTGGGCTATATATATATGAAATGGGTTGTGTTGTTTTATTGCTATTATATGTTGTATTTTATAAAAAATATTTAATTTAATGTACTAAGGTGGTTAAAAAGCAACACAAAAGTGTGGGCACATTCTGAGAAACTAAGATGTTGACAATATTTGCTTTTATAGGTGATTCTAATCATTTATTCCAAATTGACTAGTAACATATTAAATGAATATAATTATTAGATATCATCACATTCAAGTTTTGTCAAAATTTTCCACCTTCTCATGAATCCATTAAATGGGTTATATCTATAACTTGTATCATTTTCTTTATATAGTGTTCCTTTGACATATTCATATTTATCACCTCCAAGGGTATACTTGTGGTTTTCTTTAGTTTATTATTAACTTCTTTTCGTTTGTTTCGGTCTTGGGTTTTCATAAAAACAAACATACAAACTCAATATAATAGATACTTCTTTTCATATTGGCAAAATGTTGATATCTATGACCTACGACCTACGAGTAGTGCTATTAATGTCATCGTTGCTCACAAGAGACGCCGAGGGTCCAAGCACCATAGCAGTAACTATCTTTGTTGTTTTGGATGTTTCTACCACCTATGATCGCAACACAGTTCTTCAATGGCCGTCTTTGTTTTGTCTACCCTAATAAACACGCCCTCAACGCACAATAAGAAGCATCAACACCACGATCATCAGTAGAATACGAAGGTTGATCTTTATAAGTTATAAGCATATGAATAAACTTATTGTAACTTTTGACCTGTTTAATCATTTCTACAGCTATTTTTTGCTTTCTATTTTAACATTGATGCAAATACAGAAGATAAATCTTATCCTTCTCAAACTTGTAATGCTTTTGTACAGTAAGTCTTCTGTGGTATGATCATATACATACTGAGGTCAATATTTGCATCAACAAAGAATCTATAAACCAAAATTGTTCTTTAACATTCTAACCCTTGTCGAATGTTGATAACCGAAATTCAAGATCTCTGATCTTTCAAAAACTGAAGAAACCATTCTTATCAAATAGTCAAATTCTCTTGAATTCCAAGAAACGACCCGACGATTTGTCCTCCTACATCCAGGAAGCTTTCGAACCCAGGAAGAGATTTTACCTTACCGCTTCTCACAACTTCAACAGGATATTTCAACAGATGACCTGTCATTTCAGTTACTTCTTCTGATGCAAACTGGTTCCAGTTAGCTTCACTCATGGATCTAACCTGTCTCACGCATTCTATCGATTCTGGCTTCATAAAGCAGTCGTGAACAGTGCCAAGATGCTCGGCCCAAAGAGACATTCTATATCCATGAATCTTAGAAAACCATCACAACATTTTTTTATGTCATTTTACATGTACACATAGAACTTACGATGAATGCGTAAAAATTTTAAGATGGTTAGTTACCTGTCCTTGTGGATCGGTGAGATTTGTGGCCCATGTATGACGAGGTTGGTACGCCCCCATTGCAATTTCTGTATCTCGAGTTCCCTCCATAGACCGCTGATTTATGTTTGCAGAGCCTATAAGTACAAACTCGTCATCCACTATCATGCCTTTTGAATGAACATAGATCATGAATCGTCTGTACTTACGTGCAAGTCCCTGAAAAATAATCAAAATTAACAATTTGTTCATTAAGTAGATGATGTGGAACTTAGAGGTGGCAATCTTGACCCGTTTACATCTTAATGAGTCTATTCAGTTAATAATATAGACATTAAGTTTTGTAATCATAACTAACATCCTATGTATTTATAAAAACGGACAGAGGAAAAACGTTTGCTAGTCAACTCAACCCGACCTGAAGTGTTTTGACCCATGATCAGACCTGCGCCTCTTGCCAAATCTAATCGTTATTAATGAGATATCTATAGATAAATTTTGAAGAAAATGTAGTAAACATAATGCTGGAGAAATCATGTTAATTAGGGTTTTAAGAAGCGTCCCGAAGACTAACCTGAGGAGTACCTTCAGGACTATGGCTAGGCGAAGTACCATTTAGGTCGATAGCCTCACGGTTCCCCAAACAAAAGAAATTTAAATAATCTTGTGGTGAAAAAGCTTCCTCAAGACCAACCTCCACCAAAGCCTTGTAGATGGTTTGGTACATCATTTGCATTGTTTTGTTCTACAAAGATAGAACTATTGACCAATCTTGATTTGGACTTTCAATATAGAAGTCACAGAAATGTAAGAATATACCTGCCAAAATAAAATCCTTTGAGTTGCAGAACCTGAGGGGACACCCTCTGGCCACATAGGTATGACAATATATACGGCAAATCTTTCGTTGGCCCTAATTTTACTAGCAACCTTAAGAGCAATCTCCATTGGAATCAAATTGTTGGCACCTAATGAGAGAATCAATTATTAAGAGTTATATGTTATGCATTTTGGTAGAAGGAAAATATGTGTGCAACAATAATCCGTCGAGTTAATTTATATAATACTAATAAAACATTAAACAGTAATATAACATCAAATGATCAAAAGAAATGTTACTTACCCAAGTCTCTGTAAGATTTCCAGTTGTATGACGACCCGATAAAGTATTGATTTTCAATATAGATGAAATGCTGTGCAGAACGGATAGCTTTTATATACGCTGAATGTATGCTCATATCAATTAGCACATTCTTCCCACAAACCAAATTCTGTTCCAATCAAAATTAACAATTTAAATCTTGCATTAAACCGTTTTTGCGGGTACATTTACAACATAACATTGGATGTTCATTCAAGCAAATTTTATTAAGAGATTGCTTAAGTTCTTTTTTCCATTTTTGCGATTTTAAACATACCCTTAGAATCCTAAAACAAACTGATTTATCTCATCACCTTGGCTGTAGCTTCATGAGGGTCCTTTGGAAATCCTTTTACAGAGTTCGAATCAATCGAACGAAATATCTGCATTACACAAAACACGGCCAAATAGACTCACTCAAAAGTAAGTGGGTCGTAGTTACCACCTTTATTTTTCATTATCTTATTTACCTGTACATGCCATTCCTCAGGATCGTCATCACTAAGGCAAGGTTCATCGTTTTGACCCAAAAATTCCGGATACAATTCTAATTTTAGCAAAGCATCTATTGAAGTCTTTAGTTTTTTAATGCCCCGCCGCTTTGAAGCCTTTAGCCACCGTTCTTCAAAGTTGGTCATAATATCATAAGCTGCAGGCCCGTCAATTTTGCTATGCAAATCATGCCATGGTTCTCTTGGACAACCAGAAACACTCCCCTGTTACAAAAAATAAAAAATATCTATAATAATAATAATAATAATAATAATAATAATAATAATAATAATAATAATAATAATAATAATAATAATAATAATAATAATAATAAAAATTCCAAAACTTGAATAATTTCCATATTTCTTTATGTAAATTGTAAATAATTTATCTGTAGTCTTTTAATTACCGCGAAGGTCGGATTATGATAATCCTGTGCATGTAGGGTATCCAAAGTACTAAAAATTGGATGTTGTGGAATATCGTATCGCCCATTGCAGAGGTCAAGCCCTCCTATAAAAGATATAATTTTTCTTTTACCATTTCCAGCATCAGCATCTACAATCACGGTTTTCTGGTGATGTGTATAGATCGTTCCAACTTCCTACGAAACAAAAGAGCTAAAAAGTTGTAACAATAAAGAAAATAAAACTACCAAAATTGAAATTCCGAGTATTTGTTGATATTTTAGGTACCTTTTTCTTGACCCAGCTATGTTTTTTTCCAGCCATACGAGGGCATAGCAGTACTTGCACAGGAGAGTGCTTAAAGAAACGCCGAGTTTCTTCATCATGGGTGGCCATTAGTCCATCCTGAAAATTTGCACGCACTTATACCAACTATACTATCTGTTTTGAGGGTCAAAGGTTCAAACAAGAAACATAAACCTTTTCGAATTTATGTAATGTATGTACATACCAGATGTGACAGTTTTGACCCATTTACTTAGAAAATTAACTGATAATGGACAACAAAGGTTAAAAGTAGCTTAAAAAGGAACGAATCATGATGTTATAAATTTTATTTCATAAAACTTCCTAATCATTTTCTTCAAAAGGTAAGATATTTGAATTCTATAATATCGTAGTCATATCAAACACACTACTATTTACAAATAAAAATTAAACAGAGTTTTTCGAGTCAACGCAGCCTACCAAAAAACTGCCTGCTTTGACCTAAACCCTTTTGACTTGTTATCCAATCCGCCCGACCCATCCATTTTGCCACATTTAGCATAAATCATCAAGCCTAAAATAACATTAATTGGTTATTACAGTTTCAGAAACTTACTGTTTTGTACCCCATTATGCTTCTTGAAGTAGGGTCATCCCAAACAAGAAGTAAAACCCTAACACCTTCTTGTGCTTTGCATTTCAAAAGATCTCCTAACGAACACATTGGTGAATCCGGCTGGTCACGAACCAACCTCACTTTATGCCACACAGACCATCCCGTAATATAAATAAGACGTTTTGCATCAGTAATTGCATTCAATATATCAAACCAACAAGTCCCATGAACATAATGCATGTTGTCACTTAGCTCAAAATCCGGGAGGCTTTTATGGGGGACGTGTGCATCTTGATATAAAGTAACTCTGCCGCCCTTTCTTAGCGGAAAGTAAGTTCCTGGAACACCGGCATATTCTGGGCCCACCCCAACTCCATTATTATATAAACTCAATCTTGCCATTGGTATGTATTGCATTGTGAGTGCTAAACTGGCTCCATTTTTACACGGTCTTCCGTTTGCATTTATTAATGGAAAAAGACCTTCAATTTTAGATCCTGTGTATATATGTTCAACTGGGATTGCAACGGCTCCTATAAGCTGTGATCCCACAACATCACTATCTTTAACAAGAAAATGAACTTCGGCTGTATGATGTGCAACGGGTACACTAAAATGTTGATTCCAAATGGGATTTTCGCTGTTGGTAAGCACGTAAGTTCTTCCAATCACCGCACTTGTTATAGCAATGGAAACATACGGGTCGCTAGTTTGTTTCCCAGAAAATCTGTTCAAAACATCCCCCATTGTTTTATGAAAAACATCCATGTTTGGAAGGTTCTTCGCCTCATGCACCCAAATATCAAGATTCCCATGCAAGAGAAGAACTTTCAACGCCTTTTTAGGCGTCCCAAACGGTACAATTTGGTAATTCTGATGATTCGCTAAATCTAGAGACGCGTGATGTTGAATAGCTAGAAGTTGAGTTGAATCAAGTGAGCCCATATGAGAAGTCAACCCTGTGCAAGCACTCGGATACGAAGCACTATGATGATGCCCTGAATAAGGAATGTGAGACAGTCTTTGCTTTATAAACTGACTCGACGTAACATCCTCTTCACAAGGGTGGTCAGCGGTGACAGTAAAGACACTTTCTTCGCCGTCAAGAAGACTATTCGATTGAAAAGGAAGCGGATACAGGTACCTCGGATACTGATACAACAACGATTGCGGTGACCCACCGCCAGGAGATAATTGCGATTGGTACGACGGATATGGATAGGGGTACGGGTAAGGGTATGGCGAAAATACAGGCGAATTGTGAGGCGGGCACGACGAAAGATTGGAAGTGGCTTCAGAAGGGGCAGCATTAGGGCTAGATGAAGATGACAGATTGTTATTGTTATCCATTCATATAGGATATATACATACACACACATACATACATAGATTCAATCAGGTTCTCTTGTCTTTATCATGTATATATAATAATTGCAATCAGAAAAGAAAAGGGTTTCTAAATTGGGAATTGTAGATAGGATATAATAAATAAAAAGGAAACCTAAATGATAATAATAATAATAATAATAGATTGTTTAATTTAATTTAATATAAGAAGGTGAAAAGAGAAAAGAAGAGATTCTGTACCTTAAATGAGGAAGATGGTAATGGGGATGATGAAAGAAGATAGGTGAACGAAAATGGAGGAAAAAGAGAAGGAAACAGGTAAAAATAGTTGCGATTATAACGCTAAATCTTCACCATTTTTGTTATAAAATTTTTAACTTTTTAATTGAAATTTTGAGGGAAGATCTCCCTCGTACCCAACCCCCAACGGTATTACAAACAAGCAAGCCAATTTTTTTATTTTTTATTTATTTATTTTGTTTTTTTAAGACCAATTGATGTGGTAGCCCACGTGACCCTCTCCCCCGACCGTAACACTCCCCAATGGTATTTCGGTGGAGACAAAGAGGCTTCCCCTTTCTCCTCGAGCTCGGTCTCTCTCTCTCTCTCTCCTCCCTTCCTCCCATACGGGTCAGGTATGGTTAATAGTATACCCATACCCGATTATAAAATTTCATATCATACCCGTTCTATTACCTATCGGGTATAGAGCATACCCACGGGTATTGGGTATACCTAGGGGTGTAAACGAGCCGAGCCCGAGCCTGACTGAGCTCGAGCTCGGCTCGTCATGGTTTTATGAAGCTCAAGCTCGAGCTCGGCTCGGTTCGAGCCTGCAATCTTGAGCTCGAGCTCAGCTCGCTAGCAAAATCAAAAACTCGAGCTCGGCTCGGCTCGAGGGGATTTGAGAACAATCTGACACGAGCTCAAAGCTCGGCTCGAGATCGCAAAACCTCGGCTCGCAAGTGTTATTAAATGGGCCTATGAAATAAGGACTTGGGCTTTGGAGATGTGGACTATAAATTATAAGAGATATATAAAAAACTTATAATTATGTTTGGGCTCGTTTAGGCTCGCGAGCTGTAACACCCCAACCGATAGCGGAAACATCGAGGTGTCACGTAGTGACGATTGTTCAATAGCTCATGGACTAAAAGTGTAAATATTAATACATTGATTAAATAGTTTATTACATTGAAATGAAATACAACGATTCTAAATGCCAACTAACTGAAATACAATGAATCCAAAATCTAAATAAAATTCCAAAAGCTTAAAAGTCATCTCATAATTAACCTGAAACATGTACGAAAATAGTATATGTCAATACAAAATGTATTGGTGAGCATACCCTGATTTGAATACATATAGTAAGAAAAGTGTTTAGCAATTCATGTGCGGTACCATTTGCAATTATGTAATAAGTAGTATCAGTCAAAAGCAAGCCTATGAATAATGACTAACACATGACTAACAATTTGAATAATGAATTAACAAGACAATGACCAAGATTCTCTCAACAGAGTCTCAAGGGGGTATACCATAGATCTATTCATTGAAATGTCAGGCCGCAACGGTTAATGATTTGACAAGTCATAGATACACGAAATGACACAAGCAAACACACATAAGAATTGCTATTTTAGTAAAAGGAAATAGAAACTTGATAGTAGGTACACAAGTCACCCCAAAATAGTAAAACAGTAAAAAGGGGAAAAGATATACTCACAGTTTGAGAAAGCGATCAAAATCCACTTAAGCGGTCGTGAGCTAAGTAATGGGAATTCCGAGGAATTCAACCTATAACGTAATAGAATACTAATAAGGGAAAAGTCTAAGGGTCTAAGGCATTAGGGTTTGCTAAGTCGATTTGGGGAATTAGAGTTTTATGATAAATCGAATTAATGTAGAAGTTGTATATCAAAAATGATATGTCAAAGTTTGTAAATGTGGTTTATGTAATATACTTATTACTAATTGAATATCTAGTTCAAAATATGTTTGAATAATTAAGACAAACTAATTTAGTTAATTACTTTAACTAATTATTGTAAATAAATACAATAATCATAAATATTGAAATAAATAATTATAAGTTACACAATGATCCAACAAATTATAATTAATATTTTCCAACTTAGAAATATTTCTATTTTATAGGAAAAGTATTTATAAAATAGATGTTTAAATAGTGTAAATAAATAAATGTTCAATTATGTCTATTTAAACATAAATAAGATTAAAAATACCAGACATGATCCAAAAATGTTATTTTTATACAAAATGGATTCTTTATGATGTAAATCAATGAAAATAATTTTCTCATAATTTTTATAAACTTACTTTTATTTAAAACTGATTTAATAGAATTAAATCATGTTTAAATGATTAAAAATAGGGAAATTAATAAAATAGGTGTTTTCTGAAATAATAATTTTTATTTCAGTTCATGATGATGAGAAATAATTACTCAAAAAGTTTGAGATTAAAATCATTAAAAACGAAATTTTTATAAATTATTTATGATTAAAAGAATTTAATTCAATAAAAATAGAAAAATAAGACATTTTCCAGAAATTAAAAATGTGATAATTTTCTATGAGGTGTCAAAAAGCTGCACCTAAATTTTTATAATTTTTGGATCAAAAATGAATTTATTATGATTATTTAAAGATATAAATGTTTATATATGAATAAAAGGATAAATAATAAGGAAAATAATAATCCTAAAAAAAACAAGTCAGACCATAGGATCTGAGGGACTCGAACCTGTTCCCTTTTCTGTATACATCACACGAATAACCACTAGACCAAGCCACCAAGTTATTGTTTTTATTCAAATATAAATACATTTAACTTATTATATAAAGTCATCTTCTTTTCCAATTAACTTTACATAAACCCTAACCCTAGCCCTAAATCTAATAACCTTGAAACAAAACAGATTACCCTTAAAAAAATAGGGCTTTAAATCGGAAAGGGACAATAATCAAAACGGCAACAATGAATGAGACTTAAAAAGATGATTAAACCCCAAAACGAAGTGAACATAGTCGCACACTTAGAGCCGATATACAACCAATCTGGACGCGTTTTTGAAAGGTTTCTTGTGTGTTTTTGCTGTGAAAGGTTTATTGAATGGCTTAGGATAGAGAATTTTATAAGTTTAAGTATGTTATAGAGGCGTTTGGACTCGGGTCTTAATGGTCCGATCAGTTACGAACTAACATCGATTAATGCTGATTATAACACGATAAATGCACATGACTGGGTTCGGAATCAGTTATGTATTCAAGAAGAGACGATTTGAGATGATCAAAAACGCGTCTAGAGCATTAATAAGTGAGTTATTGGCTTGCCGGAGCATAGCCGGAGTTTGCCGGATCTGGCAAGGGTCTGACCGGAAAAAAAATGCAGAGAGGGAACTTGTTTCTTTCAAATTCAAGTTTCATATTTTTGCAATTTAGGTCTCTCTCTTATTAAACTAAGTTAATAATATGAGTAACTTGATTAGAAATTTCTTATATAAACTTAATAAGACTAACCAAGGTTTTAAACTTATTTTTTTTATAGAATCCTTTACGAATACGCTTCAACGTACGCATTTGATTAAAACTTATACCCGATCCATAAGAAATATAAATGATAAAATTTTAATTCGCTTTAGAATTAAATTTGAAAACGACGAAACTTCTAGGGACTAAAATGGAAATATTTGAAGGGCTATTATTATCAATTTGACGAAAGACGGGGATGACGGATGTCACAGTCTCCCCTACTTTAGAAAATTTCGTCTCAAAATTTCTTTTAAGTGGAGGCTACTATGAAACAAAAGGCCTTGTAAAAGTTAGCTAGATTTTTAAAAAGAAAATTTCATCATTTATGATTCGTCAAAATTTAAAAACAGTTGTCTAATATCCAAAGTAAAAAATTTCAAAAATCCATGACAGGTAACCCAAAGTTAGAAAGTTGAGAGTTTATATAAGAAAGGTTTCGGGAATGTGTAACTGGTGAGGGGCAGAGGTACTAATGAAGCAGTCTCCCCTACTTTAGAAAGGTTCCTGACTGAACTTTACTAAGGACATGCAATAGAATTTCGACTAACAGAGTGTGTAAGAGTACACAAAGTTTAAGGTTTTCTATAGAGATGGTCAACAAGGAAGGCTCCAACAAAACTAATTGAAGCTTATGTAAAATGATCTTATTGAAAATACTAGCTATTAGTCAACGATCTAATGAAGAGGTAGTAATGGGTAATGGGTAGGTTCTTGGTTAGACTCCTAGTCCATTCCCGCAGTATCAGTGGTGAAGCTTGACCTGAAGGTTCGGGGGGTCGGAAGTCACCGGGGGTTCGAAAGTCACTGGTTTCGGGGGGTCGAAAACCAGTTTCGGGGGGGTCGAAACCTATATTTTCAAAATTTTCTATACGGATACTATATAATCGGAACTTTTGCGCGAAAATCTGGGGGGGTCGGCCGCCCCTCCCCGCCCCTACAAACCTGCGCCACTGCGCAGTATCGTTTATGCTTATATATAGGGTGTACCGCAGCTGACCCACCACACTCCCGATACTTTAGACTCGTACTGATTGTCTACCAACAGCCTAAATAGAATTACACACCACCCTCATGTACCTGTAAGCCCATGATTGCGTTCCGGACCGTAATCATCGATTTACCTTACACTAGGGTGTTATGCTTTTCCACAACCCTAACATGAAATAAATGTGTGCAACCAATATGTAATAGCCACTGTAATGAAATAATGTTTAATCATGACATGGTTAGAGGTCCTTCCCTTTCGGGTTCACCCTTAACCGGTAACTTTTGTTCACATCGTTGGCTCTAAACACTCATATTGATAAACTCCGAAAATTTCACCGTTCCCCTCGAGTTGGAGTATTCTAACCCGAGTCGTACGTGGGCACTGGCTTAGATCTCATACGAGTTATCAACTAGTATGTTCAGTGGCCATGACGGTGAACAAAATAATGTAAAGTATAACAGGGTTTTGCTCAAAATAGGAAAAAATATATATATATACATACCCAATATGCGTTTATGTAAGTATATAAATATAGCATCAATTTTCATTCGAAAGGAAAATATAGCATAAATCGAGTAATCACACAGCTACACAAAAATGAAAGTAAACGAGTTGAACTCTTGCAAATAAACAGTGTGAAAATAATCACAAATAACATGTTAGAAATAACTATGAATAAAATGGTGCAACAATAAAATAATGAAATTTAGTTAGTTTTACATATATGCATTGTGTGATAATTACAACATTCTAATAAAGATATGTCCAATATTTTGTTAGACCAAAAGTTTTGTGCCTGACAGTGTGCGAGTGTAATAGGATAAATTTTCGTTTATCAAAAACGTAGTTTGCTCAAACTTTGTGATATAGTTGAAAGGATAGTAGTAATGCACGAGGATAACTTCTTTAGAAATGGAAGTGTGTTTTAGATTAAAACAGATTCATTTGAATTTTTTTTTTCGTAAATACACATTTTCATGTTTTATGAGAAGTCAAGTTTTAAAAATGTTATAAGGCTTATTATTAGTTGCAAGTTTCTCCCAAAAACATATATTAGATACGTCATATGAAAACAAAAGTATAATGCAAAATGAAACCATTTTCATAAAGTATGTGTAAATCTAATGTGTTTTAAAAAAAACCAAGATTTAAAATGATGTGAATGATAAAATCAACGTATGTAATAGATTACCAAAAACAAAATATAAATATCGATATCATAAAACATTGAGATTGTTTCCATAGGAATTTTGACTAACTAAAGTAATTGAAATGTTATTAGCGACTTGTGGGGGCGTACTTTAGCCTATAAGTGAATGCTCATCCCGAGAGTTCCCAGGTCGGCATACGAGTCCCTCTTCTGATTGGGATTTATGCGAAATGCCAGGTCTAGACAGAAAACTCAGGATACAGGCGCACACCCTTCCAGATTGCACATGCCCCATCACTAGTAAATTCCAAAACTTTAGCGAGATTAAAAACGAGATGCATAACTAGATCCTTGAGATGTGGATTTCACTCCTAACTCAAAGATGTATTTCAAAATTGAAAACGATTGTGGAATGAAACCAATCACTAAGTTAAGGATTTCACTCCCAGCTTAGTGGTTAAGTTTCTTTTTTTAAGGTAATACTCTTTGAGGTGTGGATGTCACTCCTATCTCAAAGATATATTCCTAAGATAAATAACATATAGAGGAGTGAAACTAATCACCAAGGTATGGATGTCACTCCTATCTTGGTGATATCGTTTCATTTGTGAAATACGAGCGCATTCTTTACTAAGCAAATAATGAAAGAATAACGAGAAAGCATCATCGCAAAAATACCTTAAAAGAAAATATAAGAATAAAGAGAAATATACACGAGAGGACTCGTGAAAGTAAGCGTAGTTATAGTCTAGGCTAAAAGGCATTCTAATAACCTAATTCCCTATAACCATGGCTCTGATACCAATCTGTAACACCCCAACCGATGGCGGAAACATCGAGGTGTCACGTAGTGACGATTGTTCAATAGCTCATGGACTAAAAGTGTAAATATTAATACATTGATTAAATAGTTTATTACATTGAAATGAAATACAACGATTCTAAATGCCAACTAACTGAAATACAATGAATCCAAAATCTAAGTAAAATTCCAAAAGCTTAAAAGTCATCTCATAATTAACCTGAAACATGTACGAAAATAGTATATGTCAATACAAAATGTATTGGTGAGCATACCCTGATTTGAATACATATAGTAAGAAAAGTGTTTAGCAATTCATGTGCGGTACCATTTGCAATTATGTAATAAGTAGTATTAGTCAAAACCAAGCCTATGAATAATGACTAACACATCTATACAACTAATAAACAAAACTCAATGTGTACACATGACACTCCCATGTTGAACCTTCAATTTTGTCTCCTATCACATTGTGTCACATGGCACAACCATGGAATTTATAAAATTTTATGTTTTAAATAAAATAAAAAATCTATATTAAAACACAAGGTTTGGTCAAACACAATTATTAATGACAATTATTATTATTATATCACAATTATTAACTTTCCTAATTTTTTAAAACATTTATTCTCTTATACTCTTCTTTTTCAAAACATTTCTTCTCTCATAGTGAATCAAAAAAACTCAAATCATTGTTCATCTATTCTCCATCCTCCCCATCCTTCTTCTTCTTCTTCTTCTTCAAGGTATTATCGATATGCACCCAAACATCGTGTTGGAAAACAATAGGTACGGCGTAACAGCTTTGCACTCATTAGCTAAAAAGCCCGAAGCTTTTTTGAGTGGAAGCAGTCTTGGATTTTGGAGACGTTTAATGTATTCATGTAAATCACTCTTTTGATATATCTCTATTTTACGAATTTAATTTCCTTTTGGTTGTGGTTTTTATTTTTTGTTGTGTATGTTTGGTTCAACTGATTCCTGTGGAGATGAGTGAAGGGGCTACTCAAATCAAAATCAATATCTTCTTTCGCATTTTTAACAAGGTATAAATCTTTGTTTTTGTTTCATTTATACCATCTCTATATTACATACTACATAATTACATAATGTTACCTATATTTTACGAAAGTAATTTAGAATGGACAAGGGTGCGTTTAGTTTGCATAACATGTTTTGAATTTGAAATTGCCAAAAAGATTGGGAATTTATCATAGGAATTTGAATTTATATTAATGTTTTTTTTTGGTGCAAAACAATCACTGGGGAGTTAGGAATTCATCACTACGGGCAACACCCAGTGGTCGCTGCACCACCGTTGCGGCTCTTGCACCACCGACCACTATCTACACCACCATCATCGGCGGGTGGCGGCTGTGGTTGAGTTATGAGGGATGGATAGTTGGTGGATGCAACGACAGTGGTGGTTGAGATTTGGTATGCTTGGCGGTCACTAGCTGTAGATTCCAATTCCTTAGGTTGAGTCATTCACAATTTGAAAGGAATGTCAAAATCTTTTACATTTAGGAATTTGAGTGAATTAATTTTAATTACACGTTTTCTTTCAATCACACACATTAAAAATGTAAATTAAATATTTCTAAGATTTCTGTGTTGGAAATTCATTATATTTTTTTTTTGGAAATAATATCCCCTGAAATTCATTTGTGTAGGTTGTTCAAATGGTTTCACTCATGGACCGCCTGCTTAAGTTAGAAAATCTTGACTTACATTTAACACTAGGTGTTAGCCACTGGATATGATGAAGGTATGCTCTAATTCATAAAATCCAAGTCTCTAGCTCAGGTGTGATTATATCATTAATAAAACCTTGATTGTAAACTTTTTAATGTATTTACTTATTTATTTTTCACGTTTTAGTCTTTTTACTTTTTTTTTAAACAAAAAGCAATAAATGAAAAGACTTAAATTAGAAACTTATTAAATTTCCTTATTACATTCAAATTACTCATTTCCTAAATTTATTGTAATTTATATTGGTAATAAGTTAAATTCATCATAATTAATACGCCTAATTTCATTTGAATTACTTTATTTTCAAACATTCAAAATCAAAATTTAAAAAAAATCCGGTTTTTAAAATTAAAGACATTTAAACACAAAATAAATGCTTAATTATTTGATTTGTCACATTACTATTTTTACCGTATAATTAACATTTATCATGATTTACGCAACATTGAAAGGATCTAATGTTAATAATTATGATTACCATTTCATTAATAACCTTTAAACACAAAATTTTTTTAGATAATCTGGTTTTCAAAATTAAAGACATTTAAACACAAAATAAATGCTTAATTCTTTAATTTGTCACATTACTATTTTTAGCGTATAATCAGCATTTATTATGATTTACACAATATTGGAAACATCTAATGTTAATAATTATGATTACCATTTCATTGATAACCTTTAAACACAAAATTATTAATCATACATAAATACATTTATAAATGTATTTTTAAACATTCAAAATCAAAATTTTAAAATAATCCAGTTTTTAAAATTAAAAACATTTAAACACAAAATAAATGCTTATGTATTTGATTTGTCACATTACTATTTTTAGCATATAATTAGCATTTATCATGATTTACACAATATTGGAAACATCTAATGTTAATAATTATGATTACCATTTCATTAATAACCTTTAAACACAAAACTATTAATCCTATATAAATATAAATACATTTATAAACAAAGTTAAATTTAAAATTTTTTCATCATAATTAATACGCCTATTTTCATTTGAATTACTTTGTTTTCAAACATTCAAAATCAAAATTTAAAAAAAATCCAGATTTTAAAATTAAAGACATTTAAACACAAAATAAATGCTTAATTCTTTGATTTGTCACATTATTATTTTTAGCATATAATTAGCATTTATCATGATTTACACAATATTGGAAACATCCAATGTTAATAATTGTGATTACTATTTCATTAATAACCTTTAAACACAAAACTATTAATCCTATATAAATATAAATACATTTATAAATAAAGTTAAATTTGAAATTTTTTTATCATAATTAATACGCCTATTTTCATTTGAATTACTTTGTTTTCAAACATTCAAAATCAAAATTTTAAAAAAAAATCCAGATTTTAAAATTAAAGACATTTAAACACAAAATAAATGCTTAATTCTTTGATTTGTCACATTACTATTTTTAGCATATAATTAGCATTTATCATGATTTACACAATATTGGAAACATCCAATGTTAATAATTGTGATTACCATTTCATTAATAACCTTTAAGCACAAAATTATTAATCTTATATAAATATAAATACATTTATAAACAAAGTTAAATTTGAATTTTTTTCATCATAATTAATACGCCTATTTTCATTTGAATTACTTTGTTTTCAAGCATTGAAAATCAAAAATTTTAAAAAATCCGGTTTTTTAAAATTAAAGACATTTAAACATAAAATAAATGTTTAATTCTTTAATTTGTCACATTACTATTTTTAGCACATAATTAACATTTATCATGATTTACACAATATTAGAAACATCTAATGTTAATAATTATGATTACACATACTAATTATCTTTTTATTTACACATACTAATTATCCTTTTTATTTACACAGTTACTATGATTCAAAGTCCTTACATAAGTTGTGTCAACTCTTATTAATACATTGATTTATCCTATTAATTGCCCTATATTATCCTAATATTAGTTTAGCTTATATTGGTAATCAATTAAATGGCGAATTATCAATTTCAAATTTCAAATTAAAATTTGAAATATTTAAATACGAATTAGACAAAATTTCAAAATTTGAATTTTGTTTAATAATGGTAACAAATTACACATACTAATTATGCTTTTAATTACACATTTTGAATGACTTAATGTTTTAAAAAAAATTAAAATTTTTAACTAAAGTTAATAATGGTCACCATTACAAAACTATTTATTATCTTTAAATTATGATTTCCTACTATATTTAAAATATAACAATTAATAATTTTGGCTGTAACTTTCTCAAATTAATTACAAGTAAAAATTAAAATTTTAAATACTATAATTTGAAATTATAGATTTATGTTAAACTTTAAAAATATTTGAATACTAAATGTTTTATTTAAATATTTAATCTCAAAAAATTGAATTTAAGATTTATGGTAACATTTATATTTTGATTTAATTAACACATTTAAAATATTTAATTCAAATTTTTGAATGATTTGAATCTTTCAAATTTTGATTTATAGAATTTGAATTGATAGATTTCAATTAAACTTTATAAATATTCAAATATTAAATGTTCTATTTAAGTATATAATTTCATATATCTATAATTTTAAATTTTTTTAACATTATAGAATTCTAAATTTTAAATAATAATGGTAACAATAACACTTAATTATAACATTTAATTCAAATTTTGCATTATCTGAGTATTTTAAAAAATTTCAAACTTTGAATTTAAATTAATAGTTGTAACAATTAATCCTACTATGACCATTAAAATAGAGTTATAATAATTAAAGATTTCCTAATATATTTAAAATTTAACAAATAATAGTTTTTATTATAAACTTCTCCAATCAGTTACAAGTTAAAATTCAAATTTTGCTTATTAGAATTTGAATTTATAGATTTCAGTTAAAATTTATATCTATTCAAATATTAAATATTCTATTTAAATATATAATTTCATATTTCAATATATATAATATAAATTTTAAAATTTTGTTAACATTATAAAAATTCTAAATTTTGAATTCTATATAATAAAGGTAACAATTAGACTTAATTATAGCATTTAATTCGAATTTTGAATGATTTGAATATTTTAAAAAATTTCAAACTTTTAAAGTTAAGTTAATAATTGTAACAAACAACCTACTATTACCTTTAAAATAGAGATATACTAATTAGATATTTCTTTATATATTTAAAATTTAACAAATAATAGTTTTAGTTACAAATTTCTCAAATTATTTACAAGTTAAAATTCAAACTTTGAATACAAAAATTTGAATTGATCGATTTCAGTTAAACTTTATAAATATTCAAATATTAAATGTTCTATTTACGTATTTCATATTTTAATATCTATAATGGTAACAATTAGACTTAACTATAACATTTAATTCGAATTTTAAATGATCTGACTCAAACGGTGTCTTACTTTTAAAATTTTATCATAAATATTTTTTACTACTATTTATTTTTTACTAGATAATGCTCCTCAAATACCATCTGATAACAAGATTCCAGTGAAGTTCCAAATGCGTTAATTCCCAATATCCGTATGTTTCGCAATGACCATCAATAAAAGCCAAAGACAGTCTCTATCGAAGGTTGGATTGTATTTAAGAGACCCTGTATTCTCACATGGCAACTTTATGTCGCATTGTCAAGAGTTAAAAGCAGGGCAGAGGTGAAATTAGTTATACTTTATGGTGATGGGAATGTCAAAACTAAAACAAAAAATGTGGTGTATAAGGAAATATTTAGTGATATTTGAATAAATTTTGTATTCGTTGGTTTTAAATATTAATAAAATATTTCAACAGTATTTTTCTTATACGTTATACTACTCCAAATAATTGTACGTTGGTGAACCGCGTGTCCACGCGGGCAAATATCTAGTGACTAACAATTTGAATAATGAATTAACAAGACAATGACCAAGATTCTCTCAACAGAGTCTCAAGGGGGTATACCATAGATCTATTCATTGAAATGTCAGGCCGCAACGGTTAATGATTTGACAAGTCATAGATACACGAAATGACACAAGCAAACACACATAAGAATTGCTATTTTAGTAAAAGGAAATAGAAACTTGATAGTAGGTACACAAGTCACCCCAAAATAGTAAAACAGTAAAAAGGGGAAAAGATATACTCACAGTTTGAGAAAGCGATCAAAATCCACTTAAGCGGTCGTGAGCTAAGTAATGGGAATTCCGAGGAATTCAACCTATAACGTAATAGAATACTAATAAGGGAAAAGTCTAAGGGTCTAAGGCATTAGGGTTTGCTAAGTCGATTTGGGGAATTAGAGTTTTATGATAAATCGAATTAATGTAGAAGTTGTATATTAAAAATGATATGTCAAAGTTTGTAAATGTGGTTTATGTAATATAATTATTACTAATTGAATATCTAGTTCAAAATATGTTTGAATAATTAAGACAAACTAATTAAGTTAATTACTTTAACTAATTATTGTAAATAAATACAATAATCATAAATATTGAAATAAATAATTATGAGTTACACAGTGATCCAACAAATTGTAATTAATATTTTCAAACTTAGAAATATTTCTATTTTATAGGAAAAGTATTTATAAAATAGATGTTTAAATAGTGTAAATAAATAAATGTTCAATTATGTCTATTTAAACATAAATAAGATTAAAAATACCAGACATGATCCAAAAATGTTATTTTTATACAAAATGGATTCTTTATGATGTAAATCAATGAAAATAATTTTCTCATAATTTTTATAAACTTATTTATATTTAAAACTGATTTAATAGAATTAAATCATGTTTAAATGATTAAAATAGGGAAATTAATAAAATAGGTGTTTTCTGAACTAATAATTTTTATTTCAGTTCATGATGATGAAAAATAATTACTCAAAAAGTTTGAGATTAAAATCATTAAAAACGAATTTTTTATAAATTATTTATGATTAAAAGAATTTAATTCAATAAAAATAGAAAAATAAGACATTTTCCAGAAATTAAAAATGTGATAATTTTCTATGAGGTGTCAAAAAGCTGCACCTAAATTTTTATAATTTTTGGATCAAAAATGAATTTATTATGATTATTTAAAGATATAAATGTTTATATATGAATAAAAAGATAAATAATAAGGAAAATAATAATCCTAAAAAAAACAAGTCAGACCATAGGATCTGAGGGACTCGAACCTGTTCCCTTTTCTGTATACATCACACGAATAACCACTAGACCAAGCCACCAAGTTATTGTTTTTATTCAAATATAAATACATTTAACTTATTATATAAAGTCATCTTCTTTTCTAATTAACTTTACATAAACCCTAACCCTAGCCCTAAATCTAATAACCTTGAAACAGAACAGGTTACCCTTAAAAAAATAGGGCTTTAAATCGGAAAGGGACGATAATCAAAACGGCAACAATGAATGAGACTTACAAAGATGATTAAACCCCAAAACGAAGTGAACATAGTCGCACACTTAGAGCCGATATACAACCAATCTGGACGTATTTTTGAAAGGTTTCCTGTGTGTTTTTGCTGTGAAAGGTTTATTGAATGGCTTAGGATAGAGAATTTATAAGTTTAAGTATGTTATAGAGGCGTTTGGACTCGGGTCTTAATGGTCCGATCGGTTACGAACTAACATCGATTAATGCTGATTATAACACGATAAATGCACATGATTGGGTTCAGAATCAGTTATGAATTCAAGAAGAGACGATTTGAGATGATCAAAAACGCGTCTAGAGCATTAATAAGTGAGTTATTGGCTCACCGGAGCATAGCCGGAGTTTGCCGGATCCGGCAAGGGTCTGACCGGAAAAAAAATGCAGAGAGGGAACTTGTTTCTTTCAAATTCAAGTTTCATATTTTGGCAATTTAGGTCCCTCTCTTATTAAACTAAGTTAATAATATGAGTAACTTGGTTAGAAATTTCTTATATAAACTTAACAAGACTAACCAAGGTTTTAAACTTAATTTTTTTTATAGAATCCTTTATGAATACGCTTCAACGTACGCATTTGATTAAAACTTATACCCGATCCATAAGAAATATAAATGATAAAATTTTAATTCGCTTTAGAATTAAATTTGAAAACGACGAAACTTCTAGGGACTAAAATGGAAATATTTGAAGGGCTATTATTGTCAATTTGACGAAATACGAGGATGGCGGATGTCACACGAGCCTCTTTAAGGCTCGGCTCATTCAAGCTTTTTACCGAGCCGATCCCGTGTAGCTCTCAAGCCGCTATGTGTCATTTACACCCCTAGGCGTATACCCGTTGGTATTTACATGTATATATATATATTTATTTTCTTTTATAGTTTTATGTTTTAAAAATCTACAATATATGAAATTGTAATAAATAACATATATATCAGCATCACAATAATGAGAACTTGAGAAGAGATAATGTATGAAGTTTCCTTAACGTGAGAAGCGTAGCAAGGAATTCTAGCCATTGATCAGGTTTATAATTTCAAGCGGTGGCACGATCGTAATTATTAAGCTAATAAAAACCCGTTAAACATAGCAAGGGCATAAACGTCCCACTGTAAATCAAATTTCAATTAAAAATCAAATTGCGCCGCCCAATTCTCGTTTATTAGGTTTACGATTTAATTCGGAATTGAACTGCTTCCTTTTTTACGGTTATGTATATTCCATCGATCAATTACACACAAAAATCGATTACATATATTCATTACAAAAACATGAAAAACAGAGCATGGTTGCTAAAACGTAAAATAATAAGATGAAATGTATAAACGTGCGTTATCATTGTAAAAGACTTTTAAAAATGCAGGTATGCTCTGGTTTTAAACGAAAAATAGAGCATGGTTACTAAACAGAGCTACAAACAAAACTAAAAAACGCACCCATAAAACTCACCCATAAAAACATAAAATGCGCCCATAAAACATAAAATGCATTGATAAAAATCATAAAACACATCCATAAAATCATGAAACGCACGCATAAAAGGGTGGTGATATTTAAACCCCCCAGCTTCTATTTTCACCCCCCAGAAGCGCCTCGCTTAGGCCTAAGCGAGGCGCTTCTGTGGGGTGTTTTATTTTGGTAGTTTTTTGGTGTTTTGAGTTTTTTTTTTTTTTTTAATTTAATAATAACAAAAAGTTAAAAAAAATTAAATGTCAATGACTTAAACTTGACATCATCTTCTTGTAATTACTTTTCAGTTGTTATCCGAGAGATAGCGGTCAACGATGAAGACAACCTGAAAGTGGATACCATGGATCAGAGAGATTCAAGCTAATTAAACTCATATCTCAAGCCGGTGCAAGTTATGTTGAAGCATCTTTGATCATCTTCTTGTAATTACTTGACAGATATCTCTCTGAGATGATAGCTTCTCTTCAGATTCTGAAAGTGGATACCATGGATCAGAGAGATTCAAGCTAATTAAACTCATATCTCAAGCCGGTGCAAGTTATGTTGAAGCATCTTTGATCATCTTCTTGTAATTACTTGACAGATATCTCTCTGAGATGATAGCTTCTCTTCAGATTCTGAAAGTGGATACCATGGATCAGAGAGATTCAAGCTAATTAAACTCATATCTCAAGCCGGTGCAAGTTATGTTGAAGCATCTTTGATCATCTTCTTGTAATTACTTGACAGATATCTCTCTGAGATGATAGCTTCTCTTCAGATTCTGAAAGTGGATACCATGGATCAGAGAGATTCAAGCTAATTAAACTCATAGGTAAGAACATTGTGGATGAGTAACCTAGTAACCTCTACAATGATGTGATTTGTTTTTAAATAAGGAGGTATATGTACAATGAACTTTTTACGCTAAATAATGGCAGGTTTGCCAGAGGGTCACTATTCATACACACAACTTTTTGCTCTAGTGGTGTGCTCTACCTTTTTGACAAACACCTGGCTAACCTGTCCAGTTATCAATCTCATTGGCAATCATCCGGTGCAAGTTATGTTGAAGCTCATATGTTATTATCTCTTCTCTTATGCTCTCATATCATGGATCAGAGAGATTTAAGCTAATTAAACGCATATCTATGGGAAGGTAAACATATATAACATTCTCTTCTTCTTCCCTTACAAATCACTTTGCCATTAATACAACAAAGATGAAACCGATTAATGTTCTTTATATATGAATAGTGACCCTCTTGCAATATTTGTAATTACTTTCTATTGTTTAGCGCCGATCCGATTGTTTAAAAGTATCAAGACTATGAAATTAGTAAAACAACTGAATTTTACTTGCTTGCATGAAAAGTTCAATTTCAGTTCAAACTTTTCAAACACCTGCAACATCTCAAGAGTCGAGGTCCTCTGAAAAAGACATCGTACAATGAACTTTTCATGCAATCAAGTAAAATTCAGTTGGTATTAATGGCAAGATATGTGGCTTTAGTCCTTTACGCAGGATATTCATGTGAGAATGATTTCGTTACAACATAACTTGCACCGGCTTGAGATATGAGTTTAATTAGCTTGAATCTCTCTGATCCATGGTATCCACTTTCAGGCTGTCTTCATCGTTGACCGCTATCTCTCGGATAACAACTGAAAAGTTGTTTCATTAATCTATAAATAAATCCTTACAAATTGTGAATAATTGTAGTGTGTTTGGTGCAGTCGACGAACATCATTCAAAATTTCAACTTCCCGTTCAGGTGCTTAAGTCCACCTTGAAGACTGGATACCATGGATCAAAGAGATTCAAGCTAATCAAACTTATATCTCAAGTTGGTCTAACAACTGAATTTGACTTGCTTGCATAGGAATCTTGAACGAAATTATACAGTTATTTGGAATGTTCCTGATCATTACAGTGAGATTGATAACTTCTCTATGGAAGCAACAAATTCAAAACAGAGGTAGGTTTGCCAGAGGGTCACTATTCATACATAAAAAGATCAAGAAGAACAGTACGGTCAACGATGAAGGTGTGTTGTATGTATAAAATTGTGAATAATTGTGAGAGTCGATATGAGAGCAATAATCCATCGAGAACTAGAGAAATAGAGAATAAGAGAAGAGATAATAACATATGAGCTACAACGACGTCGTATTTTGGAAGCTGAAGTTCGGAGAGAACTAAATATTCGGTTGTTGTTTTTCTTCTCTATACAGAGTGACGATAGGCGTTTTCGATTTCCAAATGAATCAACGACTTAAACTTGACATCATCAACCACGTATAGTCAAATATTTATTCTCCATATCCATACCTTGTTTCAAGTATCTTGTAAAATTCATTTCGTCTTCAAGACTCCTATGAGTCACAAAGAACAGTACGGTCAACGATGAAGGTGTGTTGTATGTATAAAATTGTGAATAATTGTGAGAGTCGATATGAGAGCAATAATCCATCGAGAACTATAGAAACAGAGAATAAGAGAAGAGATAATAACATATGAGCTACAACGACGTCGTATTTTGGAAGCTGAAGTTCGGAGAGAACTAAATATTCGGTTGTTGTTTTTCTTCTCTATACAGAGTGACGATAGGCGTTTTCGATTTCCAAATGAATCAACGACTTAAGGAGACATGGTGTTTGACTTTTTATTATATTTGTAATTTAGTTCCTTTGTTTTATTATTATAATAATTTATTATTATCAAGGATCGAAAATTAGTAAAACGATTTATGAAAGTATCAAGAATCGGAAATTAGTAAAACGATTTAATAAATCATTGCTCAGACGTTAGGGTTTGATAAACACAAAACTTATTATTTATAAAGCAACAAAAACACAAATCGTACCGTGAAATAAAGAGAGGCCCATTAGGAGTGCCGTGGAGGAAGATCGTCGGTTTGCTGTAGTCGATGATGGCGCAGAGGTTAGCGGTAACTTTAAATTTTGAATGATCGTCGGTTTGCTCTCAATATACCAACCAACAGTCGATCCGACTGTTGATTTCTTTCTATAACCGGTACAACTTTTCAGGCAAGCAAGTAAAATTCAGTTGTTATCGGAGAGATATCTGTCAACGATGATGGCAACCTGATAAAGGCTGAACACGAGTATAGTCAAACAGCGATGTCAAGGGTTTTAAGACAAGGAAGATGAATTGTTGGACAGTGAGATTCATAACTTCTCTATGGAAGTTGCTAAAATAGTTAAACAAAAGCTGAAATTATACAGTTATTTGGAATATTCTTGATCATTACAGTGAGATTGACTGTTATCGGAGAGATATCGGTCAACGATGAAGGCAACCTGATCATACTTTTCATGCATGCAAGGTGGACTTAAGCACCTGAACGGGAATGAAGGATGAAAGCATGACGTGAAACATGGCGTAGTCACATTCAGTCTTCAAGGTGGACTTAAGCACATGTCCAGTTATCAATCTCACTGTCCAACAACTGAATTTTACTTGCTTGCATGAAAAGTAATGATCTGAATTGTACTTGCTTGCATGAAAAGTAATGATCAGGAACATTCCAAATAACCGTCCAATTTCAGCTTTTGTTTAACTCATGATATATCCACCAAATCATTTCTTCAAGTTCATTTCACCAAAAAAGGCATAACTGTAATGATCAGAAACATTCCAAATAACTGTTCAATTTCAGCTTTTGTTTAACTATTGTAGCAACTTCCATAGAGAAGTTATCAATCTCACTGTCCAGTTATATCCACTTTCAACTAAATCTTTCTCTGATATACTCTATACCAACCGGCTTGAGATATGAGTTTAATTAGCTTGAATCTCTCTGATCCATGGTATCCATACCTTGTTTCAAGTATCTTGTAAAATTCATTTCGTCTTCAAGACTCCTAGGGAGTTACGTGCATTATCTAGTATTGAAACTTGCGATTAATAATATATTAATACATCAATGGACTACACTCACGGTATGTGCATCACGTATTTTCATTCTTTCCTTGATCTGCAATATTTGAAAATTATTATTTCTTGACATGCTTGGTAACACCTTGATCTACAATATTTGAAAATTATCATTTCTTGACATGCTTGGTAACACCTTGATCTGTAATATCTGAAAATTATCATTTCTCGAAAAGTAATTAAAAACACTTAAAAATGAATTAAAAACAATTGTTGCGAGTTAGGTTTACTCGGAGGACCACGTACAATGATTCATCAAAGTTGTACAAAGCTGGATGTTCGTACGGGAAAACCAAAACGAGCAATAAACGAAGAGAAACGGGGAGATATAATTTTCTTGGCTTGGAAACAACTTAAAAGAACCAAAAATGAATTAAAATTATTTTTTGGTGATTAACAGATAATTTTAAAGAACTAAAAGAAATTCAATTTTTTTTAAAAAAAGTCCAAACGCCTCGCTTTGGTCAAAGCGAGGCGCTTGCTTGCCTCGCTTTGGCCAAAGCTAGGCTGTTTGTGCCTAGCTTTGGCCAAAGCGAGGCAAGCAAGCGCCTCGCTTTGACCAAAGCGAGGCAAGCAAGCGCCTCGCTTTGACCAAAGCGAGGCGTTTGGACTTTTTTTTAAAAAAAAATTGAATTTTTTTAATTCTTTAAAATTATCTGTTAATCACCAAAAAATAATTTTAATTCATTTTTGGTTCTTTTAAGTTGTTTCCAAGCCAAGAAAATTATATCTCCCCGTTTCGCTTCGTTTATTGCTCGTTTTGGTTTTCCCGTACGAACATCCAGCTTTGTACAACAATGATGAATCAAAGGAACTAAGTTGCAAATACGATAATTATCAAAATAACAAAGATGAAACAGAATAAATTAATGTTCTTTATATACGAATAGTGACCCTCTTGCACCGGCTTGAGATATGAGTTTAATTAGCTTGAATCTCTCTGATCCATGGTATCCACTTTCAGATTGTCTTCATCGTTGACCGCTATCTCTCGGATAACAACTGAAAAGTTGTCTCATTAATTCCAATTCTAATTCCAATTCCAATTCTACCGGTGCAATCAGAATCTGAAGAGAAGCTATCATCTCAGAGAGATAATTGTCATCGATGGAAGGGAACCCGAAACAATAGAAAGTAATTACAAGAAGATGATCAAGGATGCTACAGGTATTTGGACTGTTAATCACCAAAAAAATATGAGTTTAATTAGCTTGAATCTCTCTAATCCATGGTATCCACTTTCAGGTTGTCTTCATCGTTGTACATATACCTCCTTATCTAAAAGAAACCACATCATTGTACATATACCTCCTTAGCTGAAATTGGACGGTTATTTGGAATGTTCCTGATCATTACTTTTCATGCAAGCAGGTCAAGTCAAAAAAACATTTTTTTATATTGCTCTCATATCATCTCTCTCTATAACAATGAATGCGGTATGCGCGTTAAATTTCATTAAATGCGGCAACACAGGCAAGTCCTCGTCTGATAACAACTGACATGCAAGCAAGTCAAGTCAAAAAAACATTTTTTTATATTGCTCTCATATCATCTCTCTCTATAACAATGAATGCAGTATGCGCGTTAAATTTCATTAAATGCGGCAACACAGGCAAGTCCTCGTCTGATAACAACTGAAAAGTTGTTTTACTAATTTCATAGTCTTGATACTTTTAACACTTATGCGTAGATCAAGGAGATTGATGAAGATATCATCAAGATGAGCAGGAATTGTTAACCTTCCCATTGATTTCAAGTATGTTGCCTTGATCGTTGACAGCTATCTCTCCGATAACAACTGACTTTTACTTTGTACGAAAATCGAGATCATCTCATTCCATGTTGCCTTTTCATGCAAGCAAGTCAAGTCAAAAAAAACATTTTTTTATATTGCTCTCATATCATGGATCAGAGAGATTTAAGCTAATTAAACTCATATCTCAAGCCGGTGCAAGTTATGTGATTTGTTTTTAAATAAGGAGGTATATGTACAATGTACCTAGTAAGAACATTGTGGATGAGTAACTAGTCAAATCACATCATTGTAGAGGTTACTAGATTCAAATCACATCATTGTAGAGGTTACTAGGTTACTCATCCACAATGTTCTTACCTTTTCATGCAAGTCATTATTATAAAAACATTTTTTATAATAATTATATTAAAAAAAAAACAAAAAACTAACTAAAAAGACCAAAAAAAAAAAAAAAATTGATCCTAAGTGCCTCGCTTAGGCCTAAGCGAGACGCTTAGGCCTAAAAATCAGCTTTTTCTGCCCCTCGTACTGACCTCCTCGAATTCAGCTCCCAAGCGCCTCGCTTAGCCCTAAGCGAGACGCTTGGGGGGGGGGGGGTGAAAATAGAAGGAGGGGGGTGGGAATAGACGGAGCCGCATAAAATCATAAAACATACCCATAAAAATCATAAAAACGCACCCATAAAAAATTGCATGCTACCTTAATTGTTGTTTTTTTTGTAATCACCCATAAAATCATAAAACGCACTCATGAAAAAAAAACGCATCCAAGAGGTTAGGAAATAGGAGGCTGTGGTTCTGTTCTCTTGGACGATGATTTGATCTTCAGCAAAGAAAAAATGCACCTTAGATACACAAAAGAAGTTTAGTGATGAATTTTTTTGGTATTCAGCATCAAAGCTCCCTTTTCTTTAACAAAAAAACAGAGAACGTTTCAATTGGTAGGTTTTTGAAATCAGAGCATTCGGTTACATGATTTTTTCTTCACGATCGTGAAATTGATTACACTGTTTAATCGGAGATACTGAAGATAATCAGAGACTCCCATTTGTTTTGATTACACCGTGTCATCGATAGAATAGGGAGTGCAACCGCTTAATTTAGGACAAACCGCGTCAATAGAAAAAGTCTACATTACCCTTCTTAATATAAACGACCAAATCCACGTGGCGCTCTAGGGTTCCTTCCTACGCTTTGTATGTTAAGGATCGTTTCTACCGTATACTTTCTCCACAGTAATAATCTTTGAAACATTTAAAATGTATATATATATATATATATATAGTGGAAGTATAGACAAAAAACTCTCTCAAAAGGAAAAACCCTAAGAAACCCATCTCTTGGTCCACATTGTGCCACCTCATCCAAACCAATTTTATACCATATTATATTATGAAGGGTAATTTAGACATTTACACTCACCCCTTCTCTCTCTCCCTATATATTATTTCCCCCCTCACTCTCTCTCCTCATTTCTTTTTCTTTCAAATTCAAAATATAGATCTGTGCTCTCTACCCTCTCTCTAAGTCTCTCTCTATAACCACAACCACCATCACCGCCACCGCACATGTCCCATACATATAATCTTTGTTTTTCTTTAAATCGTTAGATGTAACAACCTCAACAAACCAAAGCAACGTGTCGCTGGATGGTGGTTGAGAGAATGAAATGGATACAATAGCCTCGGCTGCACCCTTAACAAGATCCATATGGGTATCATCCATGGATCCATCATCCGGGTCAGGCTCAAGAACTGCTGGAGCTTCTAAGTCTATCTCCATTTTCATTTGGAACTTCATACCATTTATTTCTATATTTTTATTTAATTTTATTATTTTATAATTATTGAATTAAAAGACGGTTTTTTTTGTCTCTTCTTCTTTTCATTTCATTTTCCCGAAGGCTGTTATTTAATTTTATTATTTTATGATTTTATAATTATTGAATTAGACTAGTTTGGTTCGTGCGGTTGTTCGTGAATGTTGTTGGTGTGTGTATAGTCGGTTGTGTTATTGGTCGGTTGATGTGTTACGGGGCAGGTTAAAGAAGAGCTTTTAAGAAAAAAACAAACACCCACTAATCCTCACACTTTTTTTTTTTTTTTTTTTCTGTCTCGGTTTGTTTGTTGTTATAAGGTTCTTGCTCTTCAAGAAAAGTTATTAATATAAATAAATAGGCAGAGGCTGACAATGATCGTCACTCTTGTTTTTGCTGTCTCGCTTAGTTTGTTATAAGCTTCTTCTCTTCTCTTGAATCTTCCTTCCATCTTCTCCGACGAAAAGATGCCGGCCTATATTGAAGACGAGATCAGAGACGAGATGAACCCACGGCCTCTGGATGAAGACGACATTGCTCTCCTCAAGACCTATGTAACATATTTTCTTTGCTTTCCTATCCTATTTACATAAACCCTAATTTTACCTTTACTCTTTAAATAATTTGACTGTTGTATTAAGGTGGATTTGTTTGGTATGGTGTTTTGATGTAGGGATCGGGGCCTTATTCCAGCAGTATCAAGAAAGCAGAGAAGGATGCCAAGGATATGGCCAAAAGGATTAATGATTTATGTGGTATCTTATCTATTTATCTGCTTGTTTGTTTGATTACTGGTTTTTGATACAATGTAATGTAATTGTTTATGGTTATCTCATTGATTGATTGGTTGAAGGTGAAGTAAGCTGTTTGTTTGTTTGGTTATTGCTATTGTGCTATAGCCTATAGCTGATTATCATTCACATACCTGATTACAAAACCATGTTTCCAACTTTGATAGGTATTAAGGAATCGGACACTGGTCTTGCTGCACCTACCCAATGGGATCTTGTTTCTGATAAACAGATGATGCAAGAGGAGCAGCCTCTTCAGGTTTCTAACTTCATATTGCTTTCTATTCATATTCATATTAATTAATAAAAGAAACCCTTTTTTCTCTCCTCTTGACAAATTCTCTCTTGTTAGGTGGCTAGATGCACAAAGATAATCAACCCCAACACAGAAGATGCAAAATATGTTATAAATGTCAAACAAATTGCAAAGGTATTTCAGACTTTCGTTACGTTTATATCTCTAGTTGTCACGATGTGAGGCAAGGCGCAACTAAACACAGCAATGTGCAAAAGCACTTTAACCGGCCTAGACCACCCAAAACTCATTTCAAATGGCTCAGTCTGCGTCTTGCTTGCCTTTGGCGTGTGCTTTTTTTGTGCATGAGCCCTTTGTCTTTTGAATGCGCCTTGATCTTTTTTTAACTACTATGTTTATATCTGGATTAATTCATCTAATATATATACATATATTTTTTTATAAATTTACAGTTTGTTGTTGGCTTGGGTGACAAAGTTTCACCTACTGATATTGAAGAAGGCATGCGTGTTGGGTAGGTTGCATTGTTCATTGTTTTGTTTTGTTTTTAACTTAAATGTTTTTTTTTTCTTTCTGAAAAGTAATCTTTAATATTTGTACTCAATTCTCCATTGCAGTGTTGATCGAACTAAATATCAGATTCAGATCCCATTGCCTCCCAAGATTGATCCTAGTGTGACCATGATGACAGTGGAGGAAAAGCCAGATGTGACATATAACGATGTTGGCGGGTGTAAAGAACAGATTGAGAAAATGAGAGAGGTGTGTGTGTAGCAAACTACCAATTGCTACATTTTTTTTTTTTTTAAATTAGCGAATTTTGTATAATATCTTTTAATCGATGCATGTGCAGGTTGTTGAACTGCCTATGCTCCACCCTGAGAAATTTGTTCAACTTGGAATAGATCCACCCAAAGGTGTTCTCTGCTATGGCCCACCTGGAACTGGCAAAACCCTTTTGGCTAGAGCCGTTGCTAATAGAACTGATGCATGTTTTATTCGTGTGATCGGAAGTGAATTGGTTCAGAAATACGTTGGTGAGGGGGCCCGTATGGTTCGCGAGATATTTCAGGTTCTACATTCAAATTCAACTCCTATTATATTATCATTATCATTATTATTGAAGTTTGAACATGGGTGTACCGAATGACAAGAAAAAACTAACACCAAATTAAACAGATGGCACGTTCAAAGAAGGCTTGCATTGTTTTCTTTGATGAGGTGGATGCGATTGGTGGTGCACGTTTTGATGATGGTGCTGGGGGTGATAATGAGGTTCAACGAACCATGCTTGAAATTGTGAATCAACTTGATGGCTTTGATGCTCGTGGTAATGTTAAGGTTCTGATGGCAACAAATAGGTATGTTTATATTATAAACTTTTAGGGTAAACCTTATACACAACTAATGTGTAGGTACAAAATAGGAACCAACATCATTTTAAGACCTATTTAAATTTTGTTGTTGTTTGCAACTAATGCCCTGTTCAGCTAGCAGCAATTTTTTCTTTTCTTTTCGCTGAATTACAGACTTTGCTAAATTTTGAAATTTTCATCTTCTTTGTCAATTTATTGTATATTCCGTTAATGTCACGTGGCATCTGATGTGATTTAATATTTATGTCATGTATAATTAAAAAAATATATCATTTCTTCAACATGTAAATAAACTTATTCTTGATTTTTTTTGGATGAACATCATTTGTCATGTAGCATCTATTGTGACACTGACATTTAATATTTATTTCATGTATAGTTAAAGCAAATATTATTTTTACAACTTGTAAATAAACTTATTTTTGAAAAAAAAAAAAAAATCTAGATGAACATCATTTTGCATATGTTGTGTTTGATGTGGTGGCTGACATGGTACCAGGCATCCAGCGAGTACCACATCAGCAGTTTACTTTTAGAATGAGGCTGGTTCGTTGCTAATGTTGGTAAAAGATTGTGAGTTGGTTTTTGTTCTATGTCTACTTTAAAGTTAGAAAAAACAATCAGGAAAAAGTGTAATGTTTGTTTCTAGTTTGTGCAGTTTGCCTATACTCTGTATCCGCTTTTGATAACTGATTTTAGAATACTGCAACTGCTGATTTGGTTACCTGCTCAATTGTTTCTATTCCAGACCAGATACCCTGGACCCGGCACTATTACGACCTGGAAGGTTAGATAGAAAAGTGGAGTTTGGGTTGCCAGATATGGAAAGCCGAACACAAATATTCAAGATTCATACACGAACAATGAACTGCGAAAGAGATATTCGTTATGAACTTTTGGCTCGCCTCTGCCCTAATGCTACTGGTAACATCTCTTATCAATCATATTTACTTATTCAAAACTATACATTAAATGGTCATAAAGTTTAGAAGTGACATTAATTTTGAATATGCAGGTGCGGATATACGAAGTGTGTGCACAGAGGCGGGAATGTATGCAATTAGAGCACGCAGGAAGACCGTGACTGAAAAAGACTTTCTTGACGCAGTCAACAAGGTGATCAAGGGCTACCAGAAGTTCAGTGCCACTCCAAAATACATGGTTTATAATTAACTGCAGCTTAACCAGATTCTTTCATCACATGTTGATCTTTTTTGTCTATAAATACATCTTCTCTTTTTTTAAGCTCATCAATCCAACTGTTTTTTTACAATGGCTTTTAAAGTTGTTGGCTATTCAAAGAGAGTGTGTTTCATTGGTCAAACAACAGGGGGCTTATATATATCGTTCGTCGTTGTGATACCATGCTTCTATGCTGGTACATCCAAGGAAACGACTAGCTTCTACTTGCCTTTTTCTTTTTGCTTAACACATATATAGATACGTTTAATATACTCTTTTTTGACCCGTTACATAACTATTTCTTGTGGAAGCCTCGTTACAGTTGTTCCTACTTGCCTTTGTCCAATTTAACGTGGTCTCGGTTACACAATTCCTATCTTTCTTTACATTTTTCTTTGTGCAAAGAAAGAAAGTTCCCATTGGGCTTTTTGAGAGAGAAGCTGGTATCTTTTTACGTAGACCGGGATCTTAGACATCAAGGAACAATGCCAGAATGAAGAGTCTGATATCAAGTAGGTTGCTTGAGAAGGAAGTTAAATCATTCACATCTTTTGTTTGTTTAAGATCACTAGATCTTTTTATTATCCAACTAAAATATATACTAAAACTCACATGAATATAAATAGACGTAAAAACATTGTAACGCTCGTAGAAATATCACTTATAATACTTTGAATGTACAGAATAGTGAGTTTTCTTGTATGCATCTAAAATCGAGTTTAACCATGAATTATTGTAGTAAGATAATTATAACCTTAAGTTTATTACTTTTATTTGGTGTGGAATTAATAATAAGGTTATTACTTTTATAACCTTATAAGTTTAGATTTGGAAGAAACAACGTTTGTTGTCGTCTTCAAATCTAACTCTGCCAACGGCACTGCAGTCGTTGCCCGGTTTTGGTGGGTTGCCTTCAAGGATGCTCAAACAGTTGTACCTCATGCTTCAGCCAATTGTACCGTTAGCACCATATTTTGCCAAAAAAATAAAAAAAAATATTGCAATGCCACTTGATTTTAGAAAACAGAGAAAAGAATGTCTACTTTTAAAAGAAACATGGCATAATTGTAAGTAACGTTTAAACTCTGTCCTAAGTATATACTATTCACAAGAGGCTTCATGTTTTGTTTTAAAATATAAATATAAATATAAATATAAATATAAATATAAATATAAATATAAATATAAATATAAATATAAATATGCAAAAGTGTATGGCGGATATAATAAAAATGGACATTAATATGATTTTATAACATGTTAAATGCAAGACTCTATATTAGTAAACCCAAGGTTTTGAAACCCGGACCGGACCGGCCGGTTCGACCGGTCGGACCGGGTTCCGGAGGTGAGGGCGGTCCGGGTCGAGACAAAGGATCGGGTATGCATTGAACCGTCCGGTCACATCGGGACTCGGGCGGTCAGACCGGGAACCGCTTGGATGGACCGGACCGGTTGCTATTTTTTTATAAAAATTAAGGAGGAGGACGAAGAGCGTCCGATTGGACCTGGACTCCGGCGACGTCTTTGAGATTTCTTCAGGAAATAAGGAGGAGGATGAAGAGCGAGTGAAAATAGGCATCCTCTATAGGAGATGCTTCTGATGGTGGTGAACGGCTGGGACACATCGACTTCTCTTGCTGAAACTCTTTTGCTTTAGTGAAGAAGATGATAAATTTTGCTTTATAAAACTCCAAGTAAAAGAAATTGGTTTTAAGCTTGACAAGGCAAGACTGTTGACTTTTGTCTTTTGCATACAACTGTTTTGCACTTTCTTTTATTGATTGTTTTGATTTTGATTTTTATGTATATTTTTATAATATTTATAACGTTATCCGGTTCTTAAATCCGGTCGGACCAGTTTGACCGGTCCGACCGGTCCGACCAGTGAACCGGTAAGCGCCTTCGACGTCCGGTCCGGTTCTAAAAACCTTGAGTAAACCACAAAAGTGGCTTGTTTTACAATTACACAAGCTTTCACTCTTCAGTACACTTTCAATCAAAGTAAGTTATAAAAACATAATCTTTCATATATGTTAAAGTGATACAATCGGCCCTATTTACATACATGTAAGAGCATTCACATCACATCCCCCATCTCCAACCATATAATTTAAGGAAAAATCATATTTTTCTAAATTTGTCACTCACTTTTCTAAAGTCTCTCACATCCCATTCCCATTCATATTCCCATATTTATTATTATTATTATTACTAGACTTTTGCCTACGTTGACACGCGGTTCAACAACTTACAATTATTTTGAGCGGTAAAACGTATAAAAAAATATAGTAGAAATATTTTTCTGCAATTACAATTATTTGGATCAAGTCTTTAGCCGAATCCGCAACCCATTAACTTACCACCTGGGGCGTAATACCGTTCACCTTCACCTCGATGCTACCATTTTCTGCAATTGCAACATTTTTTGTTGGAACATTCTCCATGGTGATCCTACATTTTTGTAAAGGTAAGTAACAAACAAATGAGAAGCATGGTTCTTCACTTGTTCCCCTGTTTTCTCGCTTTTCCTCTCCACCCCTTTGTTATTGCATTTAGGTACAACAAATATTAAATAAATCATTAAGCGAACCTGTCAATCGAAATAGTGTAAATTTATAAGAGGACTTGATTTATACAACAAAATAAAAATAGTGTGCTTCTTTATATTAATTACAAAAAATAAAAATAAATCACGAAAGTAGCAAGGAATACACATTTTATTCAAATATCACTAAGTATTTCCTTATACACCACATTTTTGTTTTAGTCTTGACATTTCAATCACTATCTAGTATAAGTAATTTCACCCCTGCCCTGCTTTTAACTCTTGAAAATGCGACATAAAGTTGGCCATGTGAGAATACGGGGTCTGTTAAATACAATCCAACCTTCGATAGAGACAATCCTTGGCTTTTATTGATGGTCATTGCGAAACATACGGATATTGGGAATTGACACTTTTGGAACTTCACTGGAATCTTGTTATCAGATGGTATTTGAGGAGTATTATCTAGTAAAAAATAAATAGTAGTGAAAAATATTTCTGATAAAATGTTAAAAGTAAGACACTATTTGAGTCATATCATTCAAAATTCGAATTAAATGTTATAATTAAGTCTAATTGTCATCATTATAGATATTAAAAAATGAAATTAAATAGTTAAATAGAACATTTAATATTTGAATATTTATAAAGTTTAACTGAAATCTATCAATTCAAATTCTTGTAACTAATTTGAGAAATTTATAACTAAAACTATTATTTATTAAATTTCTAAAGTATTATTTGTTAAATTTTAAATATATTAGGAAATCTCTAATTATAATATCACTATTTTAATGATCATAGTGGGATTAATTGTTACAATTATGAATTTAAATTCAAAGTTTGAAATTTTTTAAAATATTCAGATCAATAAAAATTTGAATTAAATGTTATAATTAAGTCTTATTGTTATCATTATTATCCAAAATTTAGATTTTTATAATGTTAAAAAAATTTAAAAATTAAAATTATGGATATCAAAATATGAAATTATATACTTAAATAGAACATTTAATATTTGAATATTTATAAAGTTTAGTTGAAATCTATCAATTCAAATTCTAGTAAACAAAATTTGAAAGATTCAAATCTCTCAACAATTTGAATTAAATATTTTAAATGTGTTAATTAAATCTAAATCTAAACGTTACCATAAATCTTAAATTCAAAATTTTGAGATTAAATATTTAAATAAAAAATTTAGTATTCAAATATTTTTAAAGTTTAACAGAAATCTATAATTTCAAATTCTAGTATTTAATATTTTAATTTTTACTTGTAATCAATTTGAGAAAGTTACAACCAAAATTATTGATTGTTATATTTTAAATATATTAGAAAATCATAATTTAAAGATAATAAATAGGTATAATGGTAACCATTATTAACTTTAATTCAAAAGTTTAATTTTTTAAAAGATTAAATCATTCAAAATGTGTAATTAAAAGGATAATTAGTATGTGTAAATTCTTACATTATTAAAAAATTCAAAATTTGAAATTTTGTCTAATTCGAAATTAAATATTTCAAATTTTAATTTGAAATTTGAAATTTGAAATTGATAATTCATTATTTAATTGATTACCAATATAAGTTAAACTAATATTAGGATAATATAGGGTAATTAATATGATCAATTAATGTATTAATAAAACTTGACACAACTTATGTAAGGATTTTGAATCATATTAACTGTGTAAATAAAAGGATAATTAGTATGTGTAATTTCTTACAATTATTAATCAAAATTTTAAATTTTGTCAAATTCGAATTTAAACATTTCGAACTTTAATATGAAATTTGAAATTAAAAATTCGATATTTAATTGATTACCAATATAAGCTAAACTAATATTAGAATAATATAGCACAATTAATATGATCAATTAATGTATTAATTGGAGAGTTGACACTACTTTGAATCTTATTAAATTTGTAATTAAAAGGATAATTAGCATGTGTAATTTGTTACCATTATTAATCAAAACTAAAAAATTGAAATTTTGTATAATTTGAATTTAAATATTTTGAATTTAATTTGAATTTTGATTTCAAAATTCAAAATTTAACTTATTACCAATATAAATTACTCTAAATTTAGGAAGTGAGTAATTTGAATGTAATAAGGAAATTTAATGAGTTCCTAATTTATGTAAGTTTCGTTTCTCATTCTCATTTATTAAGGTAAAATTTTGAATTTAGAATAGGCGTAAATAGTTAATATATAATTATTATTAACGTGTATTTATTATTTACGAAAAATATGGGATTTTCAAATTTAAATTTTTTTAAAAAGTCAAACAATTGTTTATATGGTAAAATCTTTGAATTTGTAATGGGCGTAAATATAGTTAATATATAATTATTTTACAAAAAAAAATAGGTTTTGATTAATATACAAAACATAATTTTGAAAAAAATAAAGCAGGGATAATTATAAAAAAAGATTTGAACAATATAGAAAAGTAACCTAGGAAATTAAACAATTAATGAACAAAATAATAAGGAGAAGGAAAACTTACAATACCCAATTTGACACGATGCAATCGGGTGCACCCACATCCGAGATCCATGATCCATCCGATCACAAACCAAACTAAAGATTTTCACTAAAAAACATTATCTCAAGCATATGAAGATCCGAATTATATTAAATCCTCAAGAACAAATAAAAACAATTGATGAAAATTCTTTAACCCTTTAAACAATCTTAGTCGAATAAGAAGTTATGAACATGAAAGAAAAAAATATGTGATGATTAACCAAAGCTTAGCCGAATGGCTAAGTTTGGGTTCGGTCTAATGCCTAGAAACAGCTACGTACCTTCAAATCGATCACAGAATCAGAATCAAACATTAATCATAATCAGCTAACTCTAATCACCAACCAAAAAAAAAACAATCGGTGTTAAACTAAATCAACAAACAACAAAGGACCCTAAGAACATGACAACCCATCCCTAGATAACCAAAATAATGTGAAATACACGTTCATACCTTGAAAATAATCGGCCAAAATCCATACTAATCATCACCTGTATGATCAACCAATAATCAATCCGATAATCTATATTTCTATATTATCTTATTAAGGAGGAGTGATGGCTAAGATAGTCATTTTCATTTCTATACAACTTAAGAAGCAACATGTACAACATAGATAAGCAAGAAATTTAAGGGTATTATGGGCATAATTGTGACAATTAAGACACTTATAAGGGTAATATAGACATTTAACCCACCTCTTCCTTTACAATATCAAGAGAAATTTACAATACTAACCTTAATTCCCATAGTTGCCCCTCCAGACTAATTGACTCCCCCCTTTCAATTCTCCCCTTCAATTTCTCTAATTGCATAAATTAGTTTCTGTCTCTTCCTCTGCTTCCACCATAAATTGAAATCAGTTTTGTATAAATATGAAATCTTCCTTAAAATTTTGCCTGTTTTGGAGTTTATTGGTACTTGTATGGTCATTGGTGATGGATTTTTTACTCTGGTGATCTTGGGTATGCAAATCTTGAAAGAGTTTAATTAACTTTTGGTCTTTAAATGTTTCAATATGATACCCTTTCTTGGTTGCTACTTGCTATTACTTGAATCTTGATGCTTCTATCAAAGGCAGTTTTTATGTGTGCTTTTTTGTTGCAGCTGGGATCTACAGGTAGCTCGTTTCATCATTAACATTTGTAAGGGATCTATATTTCTAAGGTATGCCCACCAGATTTTGGAATCATTGATTTTCATATTACAATAAATGGATATTGGTTGCTATTGAACACCTGTAAGGATGCCCAACCCAATGAATAAAAAACTGAATGGTTTTGGAGAAGGTAGTGGTTCTTTATTGCATTTTCATTACTTCAATATGTCAAAATAGCCCTTCTTGCAACTCTTTTTTTTTATTTAGATTTTTACATTACTTATTTAGCAAACAAAGAGGTTATGTTATGCTTTCTTAAAAAAACAATGACATCACGATATCGATTGCGTAATATAGTTTTTGATTTTATTAATTCATTTTTGCAATATATATCTAATCTTTTATGGTTGATAACTGAAAAACAAGCAAATTAATTATGAAGAAGATGTTTAAATGGTCTCCAAATGATGGCAGTAAAGATAATGATTTCTTCCCACATTATGGATCTTGTCGTTGTTGACCGATTATAGATACCAAGCGAATGGACCGTTTTGTTGTAGAATTATGTTTCTAAATTTTTGTAGGCTATGAATTCAGTTTTTTTTTTCTTTTGTTAGTTATCATGTGTTGTTATTGTAAATATACCCGTACCGTTATATTATGGACTCTTTTGAAGAATTAATGATACAAATACCTGCAATCGTCCTTAATCATAACAAACCGTTTTTTTAGCAAGAACACTGAGCCAAATGTAATCTACACATGTTACTTTGGTAGTTTTGTCTTTTGGTGCAGAGTTTTGATGTGATAGCAGGCAGGAGTATGTCTTTGAGATTTTGGAAAGTTTTTGGGATCCCTGAAGTGGTTGCTAGACCTGCTACCGTAAAACCCTTTCGTGGGCCGTTCACTCACCTGGACCGTATTCGTTGATACGAAAGTTCACTTGCGCAACAATCTTAAACGGATATAGCCAATAATACTTATTTTATTTGTGCAGTTTTTTAACAGGTTACTTGTTAACTTTTAAACTGTTATATTATTACATTGAATGTTAGCCCTCCATTATATAACTGATTTGATTTAAATTTAGTTTCAATTTAATAAATACAATAAATACACTGTTGTTTGTAAGGGCTTTTGGTGTGGAATCGGCAACATACTCGTTGGGGTGAGGTGGCAAGCCCACCGATCAGGCAGACTCCGATATAACACTTCCCATAACCGCCTTTATTCTTTCAGCAAATATCTTCGAAATAGTCTTGCTAATCACGCCCATAAGGTTAATCGCTCAAACAAGTATGATCAATTCACTAAAATACCAAATTAAGGTTTTAGCTACACAATGAACAAGATTTTTAATAGATTTAGTGAACTACAATTACAAATTACAATATACTTCTATTGCTCATTCAGAGAGTAGTAGTCTTCTTTAACAAATGAAGCTAAAGTAGTCGAGGCTGTAACTCTAGTTCGCAGAATCACAAAAAAAAAGTCCAACTTAAATGGTGATTAAAGAATAACGCTTTTTGTTAAATTAATTTACATATTGGCCGAGATTGTAGTAGTTGAATTCTTTTGGCCGGGATCTAATTTTATTGGTTGATACAGTGAATATATGAGAGCACCTGATTTCAATATATTTTTATTTTGGAAGATTATGATAAGTTGCTACTATATTGGTATTTGATCGATTTAGGGTTGGGTTTTGATCCAATCCTATGTTCCTTGTTTTGTATATTTATTTCCTATTGATTTATTAGTTGTTTCTCATCCCCAATTTCCCTGTTCTAGAGCCAATCCCAAGCTTGAAAAGACTAGCGTTTCAGAAATTGGAGCCCAATTATGGACGTGGAAGGGCGATGAAGAAGAGAACACACGTTCTCCTGAGGACTTGCCTATGAATGGAGATGACTATCAGAATACATTGAGGTTGGTTGAATGTTCTATGTTTGCCGCTCTTAGTGGATCAACCTACATTTTGAGCAACTCTCTTCTTATTGAGGTAATTTTTACTCGTGCTTCTTTCTTAATCAATCTAATTTTATGTATAAAAGATACTATTTGGATTAATTCTATTATGTTTTAGCCATTTGACCTGTCCACTCATTTCACATACCACAAATTGTTTTGCTTTTAGATTTTAGACCCTCATGTTGATGCATTGGTGTTGCTTACTCTGGTAAAATGGATCTTCACATTAATTTGTTAACTTTCTTTGGTTTCCATGGATCTCATTTGTTGTTGTTAAACTGAAATTATATAAAAAAAACCCTTTTTGTTGGTCTTTTAAGCTGTGAGCTACCTGATAACTAAGTGACATAGGCAATCCATTGTTTTCTACTTCTAACTTGATCTTATATGATCTACACTGCATACAGAACACTTATAGTATTAGTTGTCATCACTTAGCAACACAAAAGAAAAAGAAAATGAAAAAGAATTGATAGTCGTTGACTTCAGGTGGAAAATGGATGTACCTATCTTGAAAGATAATTCGTTTGCTTCCTCTAATTCGATTTGTAGTTTATGTCCATAGCTGTTGTTTGTTCAACTAGACAGTGTACTATTTTATTATTTTTATTAGGGAAAAAAGGGGTTAAGCTTCAGATCTATGTTTGGCCAACTTAGCAGAATAAAAAATTTTGGAGATAACAAAACTTTTTTCTTCACGAGTAACATGGCTTCATGTGTTTTCCTTCAATATCTAACAAGGCTTTGCTACTGTTCTCCAAATTCCCCTGAATGCAACATTAACAGAAACTATTATAAACCAGTGATAAAGGTCATTAGTTTATTTCCTTTAGTTTACTGCCCATTTCATACCTTGCAATGGTTAAGTTCCCTTTCTAAACCTTCTTTTCCTGTTCACTTTCATACAGGTCACTAAGTGAAGGTAAAATGAAATTTCTTATCAAGTAATGGTGTTTGGGCCCTACCACCGCAGCCATTTCAACAACTGTGGACATATACCAAGGTCTGATATTGGCTATTTATCATCGTTTTGCCTATCTTCATAGTAGTGGAAGGACAATGGTCAGGTGGGTGTGTTTTGGAAACTGATCAAATGAGTAATCATGGTATGCGTTTAGAAATGGGCAAAATGATCCAAAACTGAAGCTGGTCCTAAAAAAGACTGGCTTAATTAGGACATGCCATAGCTTGAGCCTAGCCTTACAATCCAAATCACAAAATTTAAGTCAGCCAAAAAGCAGTTTCAGCTCGAAATTGATTAAAAACTGAAACTGGTCCAAGATCAGTCTTAAACCGTTTTCTTTTGGGTTTTTGGAAAACTTCTTGTTTAGTCTTTCACTTTTACCCTAATCGCCATATTTTTTTTTTTTTTTGAAAACAGGCCTATTTAGGACCGGTTTGAAAGTCGGTCTATGCTTATTTTTGGTTGAGTTGAGTTGGTTTAATCCAAAACTTTTATTTTACATAAATGTTAGCAAATATGATTTCATTATATTTCTTATTAAGTAATAAACTTATATTGAGAGGGTCGACCGGAAGACTGACAAAAATTGACCGTGTTTCTTGGAGCATGAGTTATTAATCCATGAACAGGTTCAAGACTTAACGAGTGAAACGGGTGGTTGTTAAACTTGATAATGTCTAGCCACCGTGATTGTTGTAGGAAATTCATGTTGATATTAGTACAGAATCTCATCATCCATTTGTACAAATAGATGTGTCGAAGCCTTTTCATCATACAATTGAATATAAGTTTAGTTCATGTTATGGATTTGATTTTACCTTTACACAAACTTAAATTTGCAAATATCGTGAATTTTGTGTTTTATCTAAATATTCACTACAGTTGTTATACATGACACATTTACGGACCAAGAGACTTACAATCTTACCTTTACACAGCATGAACGTGAATATCATTCTATGACATGTCAAGTCGAACATAACTTGTGCATTTAATCAAGAAATACAAGCAAACATAGGAATATGATATAAAAAACAAGTGATCACTTTTTTATTCAGATTTGGCAACACTATTTTTATGTTGCAATTAAACACACATTTCATGCAAAAATTTTTATGTTGGTTGCTACTTTTGATTGTGTTATTATGTGGTTTTTTTATTTAGGCAATTTTACAATTGTCCTACACAATCGACTATCTCTTCACTTTATTTAGTCAAACTGCAACAGAGTGTGGTTCCCTACTAGGAAATCTGGCACTCGCAACAACACGTGCAAAAAAGAACATGAGTACACAACAAATTGTCCTTCTTTTTATTCAGCCCAAATTCACTGAAGTGAAACCTGCCACTCAACATGCGTCAAAATAACGTAACTACCTGCAGCAACGCGATGACTACCCGCGGCATCGCGCGGGCATTCCCACTAGTAATTAATCAATATGCACATGCTCGACCTTCCATCGTAACATTTTCTTGATATTGTGCCATAGTTTCTATATCAACATTCACGAAAACAAAAACAGAGGAGTGAAGAAAGATGAAGAATGATCGTTTTACAGAATAAGAAGGCGAGATCATACCTTGAAGAAGATGGAGGATCGACAATGGAGAGGAGGTTGGTTTAATTGTTTTAGGATTTAGAATATTGTGAATGAATGATCAATTGGGTATGAGAATAATTGAATTTAGGAAAGTTATTAATGGTTGACCGATTTTGACTTACAAATTAATTTAATATATTATTTTCGATTTAAAAAAAAACAAAAATTTTATAATGCTCACATATTGCCATGTGGCTTAATAATGGGAGGAGAGATAATTGCTAGGGGGTGAATGATTGCCATGTGTACAAAATGGCTTTAAAATATTATATGTATAGATTATTATTTTCTTTCTTTCAGTTACAACCAAAAATCTGCGTTAATATGCAGCGATAACTACCATAAAATGCAGCCATAAACTGCACATATTATGCAACCAAACTACCATAAAATGCAGCCATAACCTAGCGTAATTTGCAACCAAAAATCTGCGCTAATACGCAGCGATAACTACCATAAAATGCAGCCATAAACTGCACATATTATGCAGCCAAAACTACCATAAATGCAGCCATAACCTAGCGTAATTTGCAACCAGAAATCTACGCTAATATGCAACGATAACTACCATAAACTGCACATATTATCTAGCCAAAACTACCATAATATGCAGCCATAGAACTGATTTGATGTTTGCTTTAAGTTTATGAAAATTCCGTTCTTTGTTGGTTGGTAAGTTTAATGCTATATAAAAGTTATGATTGTGAAAGATCGACATGGTCTTTTGTTAACAAGGTTTTTGGTAACATGTTATACTTTTTACATACAAACCAAGTGCTGGCATGTAAAATGTACAACAAATGTTGTAACCTAAACTATATTCCTTTTGAGTTCAGCTTATAACTCTTCAGTCGATTCGACATGTAGATGCGTAACTCTTCAGTCGCTTATAGCTGCCTTTATATGGTCTACGGCACCACTAGGCGTTCGCCCCCGAGCGGTCTCACAGCCAACATGAGGGAGGTAAACATCAAACCAGTTCTATGATGAAAGTTGTCGACATTGATTCGCACATTGAGCTCAAACATCAAATCAGTTCTATGATGTCGACACTGCTAATCCAGGTCAAACAATTAAACAAGCCCACAAACAAACCTTAGATCTCAAAAAAAATCATACTTGCTATGAATGATGATTAATAAATATGAAAGAATCAAACCTAAATTCAAAACATATTAATACAATCAACTAAAGTAATGTACAGAAAGATATGTATAACATATTAACAGTCCATTGGATCTTGAGATATTTACCTTTGCAATAACACAGATGAAGGTGAGTGGCAGATTCCTGGAATGTAGAAACTAGATATTATGGTAAGGGGAAAAGATGAAGGGGCGGGAGTGAAAAAGGCGGGAAAAAAATGAGATGCGGGAGGTAGGAAGGCCCGCATATATGCGGGCTCAGTATAGGATTTTGACAAATTTTAGAAATGGGGTATGGGGATGGGGGTTGGGGGTTGGGATGGAGTGAGTTTTTGTGTGATTTTTTTTTTTTAAATTTAAGAATGGGGTGAGAATGAGGGATGGGTTGTGAATGCTCTAACCTAGGTTGTAAACAAACCAAACGTTCGGTGAACAGTTCGTAAACTGTTTGGCGGGAAGTTCGTTTGTGTCCGTTTGTTTAATAAATGAACAAACACGAACAAATGTCTCGTTCGTTCGACTGCGTTCATGAACGTTCGGCAATGTGTTTTTTTACGTTCATTTATTTATATCCGTTTGTGTATGTTTGTTTATGTTCGATCACTAGTTAATACTTAGGATAATTATGAACTTTTGAATTAGGAATATCATGTATTCATGCCTATGCCTAAGTAATTTTAGATAGTTATGTCTAAGTTAGTACAATTTGACCTATCGACATTGTTTAGTAGATGTACTTTGTCTAACGGTTAATATTAACAATGTTTTTTTTTGTTAGTTGCATATTAAATGTTTGTTTTTGTTTGTTTGTGTTCAAGACTCGTGTTCACGAACAGTTCGCAAACAACTGAATTTCTTAACAAACAAACACAAACATATAATTATGTTCGTTAGTGTGTTCGTGAACAGTTCGTTTGTCCAATAAACCTTAACAAACAAACACGATTGGTTCGTTTACAGCCCTACTCTAACCGGTGTGAGTGAACCAATGTGACTATGATAATAATCTAACTTATCTATATCTATACTACTATATAGTGTATTCAGGACGGGCAACATCGTCATTACATATTTATTTATATGGGCAAAAATGTAATTTCATTAGATTAGTAAGACAAATTTAATACGGAAATTTAATACAAGTCAAATTTCATTTATAATCTCTTTTTTATTAATTTTGTTTTTGTTTTTGATATATATCATTGATGCATTTTTTAAGACGATTGTTTTTTTAATTTGACAAAATTACAAAAGTCGTCATTTATGTTTATAGCGAATTGCAAACCATGTTCTTTAGAAACACAAATTACAGAAAACGTACTTTATGTTTACAAATCTTTACACGCTATGTCTTTTGACACTAACTCATTTAACTTTTCTTGTTAAATATGGCCAAGTGGACCCCATGTGAGGGTAGATTAGTCTTTTTACCCATTTATTACAAAAAATAATCTTTTAATACATAAAACTATATTCACACACAACTATCTCTTTTCTCACCCTTAAATTTAATCTTTCCCTCACTCTTTGCTAACCGACACTATCACCCAGCACCACTATACCCTCACATGAGGTCCCCTTGGTCGTATTTTAACGAGAAAAAATAATTAGGATAGGGTAAAATGACGTAACATGTAAGGGTTTGTAAATACACAGTACGTTTTCTGTAATTTATATTTTTAAAGGACATCTATGTCGGTTCACCTCCTTTCCAGTGCCTCCTCATTGAAGAAACAACTATTCACCTCCTTTCCATCAACACACCCTTTAAACCACCATTCGGTGCGACTGATCACATCTTCAATCATTGTGCTTCTTTCGATATCCCTAAACAGTTTTAACCAGAATTTATTTTTCCCTTCCATTTACCAATTGAATCCTACTTTATACCCTTCGCAATAGCATCATGGTTTATTTATGGACGGAGTTGAGAAGAAGACAAGCCGAATCACATGTGATGTTCGTGTGTCCAGAACCGATGGTTGAATTTGGAGGTCCTATGAACCAAATTTTTAGAGTGCAATAAGAACACATTAACCGTGCGGTAATTGCTTTGATTTAGCTACTGTTTTCATGAAATCTTCCCTGTTTAGGGGTTTGTTTCTTTGTTACAACACATATAACATATACGTTTTTTAAACAAAAAAAGGCAATAGACAAGATATGGAGCAAAATATTGATTGTAAGTTTCTTAGTTAATTTATATCAGATGTATTGTTATTGTTAGTTATTGATGTTAGCAAGCATTTATATTATTGGGAAATTAACAATTGAGTTTGGTTAGGTAGAGGAATCAAATCTGAAATCTTTGTTTAACACATCATAAAATATGTTTAAAACTAAACGAACTTGTTTAAATTCAGATACATAGCCTAAGTGAAGATGTTCCTTCGGCGATTACTAAGTTAAGGCTAGGAAAATTCTTGATTGTAGAACAATTCCTACTGTTGAAGTTGATTTGTATACGAATAAAGGAATTTTTAGCAAACTTGGTTAAAAATTAAGAATTAGTAACTTCCGTTGAAATGTAAGATGATGGTGCTTTTATTATCTACTTAATTACTTGCAACATATAAGGAGTCTCTTTGATAAACTAGTGGCCATAGATTTGACCAGATGTCTGACCATGTTAAAAAACATAAGGTGATTTTTATTACATTTTCTTTGATACTGCAGTTTATCTCTTCCCAAAAATAGCTAGAGTGCGAACTTCAATCAGATAGAATTAGAATGATCTTTGTTGTGTAACTTTTGTACATTGACAATTAGTTAATGGATTTTGATTGTTTAACAAGTAAGGAATACGTTTATATTACGCTCACCAAAAGAGGATCGGCAACACCCACTGCTGTAAATTATAAATTGTCGATTCCACTGCAACGTGCAAGCTCCCAATACAATATCCCGCCCGCATAAACAAATTTTGTACCACACGTAGGGGCTCGAATGTAACATATTATTACTTAGGTGCTTTAACCAACCGGCATAGATTGTCACTACTTTCCTCACCGTTTAGACTGCGCTTCAAATCAAGCAGAATAAAAACAGCGAGCCGATTAACCAAACAATGTGCAGTCCCGCTGCAATGCGCGGGCTCCTGCTAGTGGTATATAGAACGTAGTATGCTATCATGTCTCCTTGTAGGCTTTAAAAAATTACTCCACTACGAAGCACAGGTGCTTCACACACAAACATACACCTTACATATTGATTCTTTTAATCGTTTTAAGGTTTGAATAAAGTTTCCGCCCTTTATTGTCAACTCCGCCGCAACGCGCGGGTTCCCTGCTAGTGACATTCTAATTTCTAATCGGTATGATACATAACCGATGATAACTAACCTTTCTAACTTATAATATGTAACACCCCAACCGATGGCGGAAACATCGAGGTATCACGTAGTGACGATTGCTCAATAGCTCATGGTACTAAAGTGTAAATTTGAAATAGATTGTATTGAATAGTTTATTACATTGAAAGAAATTACAAGAAACAAAATTCTAAAGCGAAAACTAAAACTGAAATACAATGAACTCAACATCTAAGTAAAAATTCCAAAAGCTAAAAAGTCGTCTCATAAATAACCTGAAACATGTACGAAAATAATTTTGTCAATACAAAATGTATTGGTGAGCATACCCTGTTTTGAATACATATAGTAGAAAAAGAGTTTCGCAATTCACGTGTTATACTGTCTACAATTTAGTGTTCAAGCTATATACAAATGTCACCCAAAATCAAACCATTAGAGTAGAAATGATATCCAAGAATAATGAGATATCTAGTATATATAGTATGCGACAAAGCAAGTAGTTTACACATAACAATAGTCAAGTACTATTTATTGCTATGCTAGGCCCACAATGGGTTAATGATTAAGGTCATAAGTACACACTATCAGCGAATCAACAAGTAAAACACATACAAGAATTGCGATTGTGAATATAGATTAAAGCATGATTAAGTGTGTGAAGTAATAAGCGTACTTGAGTCACCCCAAAAGTATAAAACATGAAAAAGGGGAAAGATATACTCACTTTTGCCAAATGACTAGATGACTAAGCGAGCATGAGAATGCGAGCAATCCAAAGATTCAACAACAAAACTAGTCCAATTTAGAAGAAAAGAAACCGAATAGAAAAAAATATCCAACTTCCAATTCGCCAATTACAAGAGCTTATAATCAAAGCTTCAAATGTAGAAGTAATATACTATAGAAGAAAGGTACGAGGGAGAGTTTAATCGAATTGAAACAATCGATTTAGATGTGCAAAGTGCAATGGGTCATAGGTGGGTTTTTATACTAGTTTTGGATTCAATTAGGCTTTAAAACTGGTCAACACAATAAAGTAAGGTTTTAAGATGAATTGACTATTTGACTAGGATTTTGACTGAGACTTTGACTAGGACTTTGACTGAGACTTTGACTAGGACTTTGACTGGGACTTTGACTGTTTGACTGTCTCAGTGGACCACAAGAGCTAAAAAATCTTTTTTTTCTAATTTAATCAATTTTAAGTTCTGGACTTGTTTCCTACGGTTTCTAAGTTGTTTTAGAACCGAAAATTAAGGGCTTTGAGTATCAAGGTCTGAAACATACGTGCTCGGGTATAGATGTGAGTATAAAACGTGCATACTTTTACTTGTAAAAATTATAAGTTTTATTAAATTGTGAATTTTGGTCCTATTAAAATACGAGGGTTAAAAATGAAAATTTTGAAATAGTTGAGGAACCAATTATGCACATTTATGAAAAGTGAAGGGTGCAGGTTGTCACAGTCTCCCCTACTTTAGAAAATTTCGTCCCGAAATTACTTTCAAGTGAAGGTTTCCATGAAACAAAAGACATTTGTAAAAAGGCAAGTAGATTTTAAGAAATGCATCAGCCATGATTTGACAAAGTTTGAAGTAGTTGTTTAATACCCAAAATAAAAGTTTGAAAATCCTTAAAGTTTGACCTAAAGTTAGAGAATTAAGAGTTTACAATGAGCAAGGTTTGGGAAAAGTATGTAACTGGTGAGGGCAGATGCACTGATGAAGCAGTCTCCCCTACTTTAGAAAGGTTATGATTAGAACTTTGTTAAGAGTACATAAGGTTTGAGTTTTCTGTGGGGGTGGTCGAAAGAAAGGCTCCAAGAAAACTAATTGAAGCTTATGTAAAATGTTCTTATCGAAAATGATAGCCGATAATCAACGATCTAATGAAGAGGTAACTATAAAGTAATGGGTAGGTTCTTGGTCAGACTCCTAGTCCGTTCCCGCAGTATCGTTTATGCTTATATATGGGGTGTACCGCAGCTAACCCACCACACTCCCGATACTTTGGACTCGTACTGATTGCCTACCAACGGCCTAAATAGAATTACACACCACCCTTATGTACCTGTAAACCCATGATTGCGTTCCGGACCGAAATCATCTATTTACCTTACACTTGGGTGTTATGCTTTTTCATAACCCTATCCTAAATAATACCAGAAACAAATGCGTGCAATCAAGATATGCTAAGTAATTGATACTGCAATGAAACAATGACATGGTTAGAGGTCCTTCCCTTTCGGGTTTACTCTTTAACCGTAATGAGAGTAACATGTAAGTAATAGACATGGTTAGAGGTTCTTCCCTTTCGGGTTCACCCTTAACCGGTAATTTTTGTTCCCATCATTGGCTCTAAACACTCATATTGATAGACTCTGAGGTTTACACCGTTCCCCTCGGATTGAAGAAATACTCTAATCCGAGTCGTACGTGGGCACTGGCTTAGATCTCATATGAGTTATCAACTAGTGTGTTCATTGACCATGAGGATGAACAAAATAATGTAAAGTATAACAGGGTTTTGCTCATAACAAAAAAAAATATGCATACCAAATATGCGTTCATGTAAGTATATAAGTATAGCATAAAATTTCGATTGAAAGAATAGCATAATGTAAATCGAGTAAATCGCACAATTTGCACAAAATGAAAGTAAACGAGTTAAATTAATGCTCAAAACTAGTGTTGTAAGAATAACTACTGATAACTAGTGCGAGAATAGTTGCGAATAACACGTGAAAATAACTACCAACAAAAGAATAATACAAAAATAATAAGATAATGTACGAACGTAACTATAAATAGAATGGTGTAAAAAAATAATGAAATTTACTGTAAATGAAAGTGCGCAGAACAGACGTATAGTCTACTGGTATGAGGATAACTTTTTGGAAAACGAAGAATGTTTTAAGTTCAAAACAGGTTCACTTGAAAAGATTTCGTAGGTACACATTTTCATGTGTTTACGAGAAGTTGAGTTTGAAAAGTGTTATAAGGTATATTATTAGTTGCAAATTCCTCCCGAAAACATATATTGGATACGTTATATGAAAACATGCAGATTTACATTTGATTTGTAAAATATGCAATGCAAGTTTATAAAATGCAAGATGAAACCATTTCATGAATTGTGTGTAAATCTAATGTGTTTCGAAAGACCAAGAATTAAAATGATGTGAAGGTTGTGAATGATCCCAGATGCCCTGACGAATTTTGGAAAATAAAGTTTTCTGTATTTAAACATTTATTTAACTTGTGGGTTGAAAAGTCAGAAATTTTTAATTGTTATGACATGTTGAGAAAATCGAAATGTTACCCGTTAAGACTGGGTAAACTTGAAACCTTTTAAATTTTCAAACTTTTATGAAATTTATACATTGAAAGATCATTTATTTGTAGGATCGTTAAGGCATCTCTTTGGGCTCATAGCGGGCTATTTGTTTCAAGGCACAAGGTGTATGAAAAGTGTGTTATAATTTTGCGAATAGGCTTTGTGAAAAGACTTATAGAATAAGTTGTCAAATTAATCGTTTTAGAGAGTAGTGTACTAGTGCGTATCGTGTAGGTAGGCATATATGTATGAGTTTAGTCTGACTAAGAAGTTCTAACTAATGGTAGTTGGCCATAGCTTAGGGGACTGGGTGCAGCAATATTAGTATTAGGTATATGAGGATATATTGTGACTTCGATCAAGTAAGTTTGTAAACATGAAGGTATAAAACAGGTTGAAATAATAAGTTTGGAAAAACCATGTTCATTTTTAACTGTATGATGACGCAACATTCCTAAAATCAGGATGTGATCAAAGTTAAACACAGAGTTTAAAACTTAAGTCGTGGGTAAAATGTTTCAACGCAAAACGAATAATACCTTGTAGTGTAAAAATCATGAGCATAAGTGAAATAGTGTAAGCTTTAATGCGATAATATATCGAACAAAAGTTTTAGTAATGATGATAAGGGATTCAAAAGCGAATGATCAATGAATAATGGCATATGAAACATCCAGTGATTAAATGGAATCTTCAAATTATAAACAAACATAAATATCAATGATATAAAACATTGGAATTGTTTCCATAGGAAACTTTGACTAACTAAAGTAATTGAAATGTTATTAGTGACTTGTGGGGGCGTACTTTAGCCTATAAGTGAATGCTCATCCCGAGAGTTCCCAGGTCGGCATACGGGTCCCTCGTCTGATTGGGATTTATGCGAAATGCCAGGCCTAGATAGAAAACTCAGGATACAGGTGCTCACCCTTCCAGATTGCACGTGCCCCATCACTAGGAAATTCCAAAACTTTAGCGGGATTAAAAACGAGCTGTAGAAATAGATCCTTGAGATGTGGATTTCACTCCTAACTCAAAGATGTATTTCAAAATTGAAAACTATTGTGGAATGAAACCAATCACTAAGTTAAGGATATCACTCCCAGCTTAGTGGTTAAGTTTCATTTTGAAGGTAATACTCTTTGAGGTGTGGATGTCACTCCTATCTCAAAGATATATTCCTAAGATAGATATCATATAAAGGAGTGAAACTAATCACCAAGGTATGGATACCACTCCTAACTTGATGATATCATTTCGTTTGTGAAATACGAGTGTCTTCTTCGCCAAGCAAAATATCGAAAGAATAACAAGAAAGAACCATAGCGAAAATTTGTTGAAAGGAAATATAAGAATAAAGAGAAATATACACGAGAGGACTCGTGAATGTAAGCTTAGTTATAGACTAGGCTAAAAGGCATTCTAATAACCTAATTCCCTATAACCATGGCTCTGATACCAATCTGTAACACCCCAACCGATGGCAGAAATATCGAGGTGTCACGTAGTGACGATTGCTCAATAGCTCATGGTACTAAAGTGTAAATTTGATATAGATTGTATTGAATAGTTTATTACATTGAAAGAAATTACAAGATACAAAATTCTAAAGCGAAAACTAAAACTGAAATACAATGAACTCAACATCTAAGTAAAAATTCCAAAAGCAAAAAAGTCGTCTCATAAATAACCTGAAACATGTACGAAAATAATTTTGTCAATACAAAATGTATTGGTGAGCATACCCTGTTTTGAATACATATAGTAGAAAAAGAGTTTCGCAATTCACGTGTTATACTGTCTACAATTTAGTGTTCAAGCTATGTACAAATGTCACCCAAAATCAAACCTTTAGAGTAGAAATGATATCCAAGAATAATGAGATATCTAGTATATATGTATAGTAGTCGCCCAATAGTAAAATTATATATAGTATGCGACAAAGCAAGTAGTTTACACATAACAATAGTCAAGTACTATTTATTGCTATGCTAGGCCCACAATGGGTTAATGATTAAGGTCATAAGTACACACTATCAGCGAATCAACAAGTAAAACACATACAAGAATTGCGATTGTGAATATAGATTAAAGCATGATTAAGTGTGTGAAGTAATAAGTGTACATGAGTCACCCCAAAAGTATAAAACATGAAAAAGGGGAAAGATATACTCACTTTCGCCAAATGACTAGATGACTAAGCGAGCGTGAAAATGCGAGCAATCCAAAGATTCAACAACGAAACTAGTCCAATTTAGAAGAAAAGAAACCGAATAGAAAAAAAAATATCCAGCTTCCAATTCGCCAATTACAAGAGCTTGTAATCAAAGCTTCAAATGTAGAAGTAATATACTATAGAAGAAAGGTATGAGGGAGAGTTTAATCGAATTGAAACAATTGATTTAGATGTGCAAAATGTAATGGGTCATAGGTGGGTTTTTATACTAGTTTTGGATTCAATTAGGCTTTAAAATTGGTCAACACAATAAAGTAAGGTTTTAAGATGAATTGACTATTTGACTAGGACTTTGACTAGGATTTTGACTGAGACTTTGACTAGGACTTTGACTGAGACTTTGACTAGGACTTTGACTAGGACTTTGACTGTTTGACTGTCTCAGCGGACCGCAAGAGCTAAAAAATCAAATTTTCTAATTTAATCAATTTTAAGTTCTGGACTTGTTTCCTACGGTTTCTAAGTTGTTTTAGGACCGAAAATTAAGGGCTTTCATTATCAAGGTCTGAAACATACGTGCTCGGGTGTAGATGTGAGTATAAAACGTGCATACTTTTACTTACAAAAATTATAAGTTTTATTAAATTGTGAATTTTGGTCCTATTAAAATACGAGGGTTAAAAATGAAAATTTTGAAATAGTTGAGGAACCAATTATGCACATTTATGAAAAGTGAAGGGTGCAGGTAGTCACATAATATTTACATTAACACATGTTTAATAATACTCTAACATAAGTATAAAATCAAGTTTAACTATTATGTCTAACAATCTTCCCCTTAAACTTGATTTTCATGATCGGTTCTTCAATCTTCACTTGAGGATGATCGGCTCCTCTTCTTTGGTGGTATGTCTTCATCATTCCATTCGCTTTTCTTTAGTCCACCACTTGTGCTACCATCTTCATCCTTTATTTCAACAACTAACTCGCGGCCTATGTATTTAAGATGGTACCATTCCATCATTTCCAAATATCGAACATACACTAGCCTTAGAGTTAATGCTATATCTTCCTTCTTTGCCAAACTTGGTAGCCCGTTTCCATAACCAATCGACATTGCAACTATTGCCCCATTGTCATCTCTTGTTACTTTATCATATCCACTAAATACTTGCACTTTAGTATATAAATCCAATAAACTTATTGGATATCCGGTTCCATCTCTTGGTGGAATTGGTGCTTTGTTTTTTATCTTTAAGAATTCTTGCATAAACCATTCAATTGTTTTTTCAAACTCCAATTCAAACTTTCTTTTGTACCTTTCAACCATAGTAGTAACATGGATCATATCCATGAAAACTAAACAATCTTGAAGCCGAGAACCGTTGGTCGGGTACATAATAGGACCTTTTTCCATAAAACCTTCATAATCGTCCTTGTTAATTGAGAACTCTTCAAAGTGTCTAAAAACGGAAGCCCTTTCTTTATCTTCTTCATTGATTCCTTCGTGTATGCCTTCAAATCTGACCCGCTTGCCATTATGCGCCTCACGCGTGCTTCTTCCATTCTTTTTCACAACATTCTTCTTATCGGGACACTTGAAAGTGAAATGGTCTTCACCATCACAGATTCGGCATGTAATTATTCTCCTTTTCTCTTGTATGATCGGCCGGTGTATGTGGCAAACATCACCATCAAATTCAAATTCAACTTCTAATCCTTCTTGATTCAACTTTTCAATACTTAAAACATTCTTGTGAAGTGTAGGAACATAAAATACCGACTTTATCTTGTGTATTTGTCCTCCACTTGTGATTATGACCGATCATTTTCCACGAAAGTATTCCCTTCTATAACCATTCGGTTGGCCTTCTAAACCAAATGATTTACTAAAGATTGCGAATTGATCTTTGTATCCGCATCCATGCTCTTTCCTCGTCAAACTTGCATACCACACGTCGTCCCAACCTTTCTCGTCTATCCCTTTAACCATAAATCATGTTTTTCCAATCTTCTTCGGACAGTTTCTTCTATAATGGAAAGGTTCTTTGCATTTTCCACAACACATAGCGTTTGGATATTCAGGGACATCTTTGATTTGCTTAATGAATTCTTCTTACACCTTCTTTCTCTTGATTACTTGATTCTTCGGCGATGATCCGATATGAAAATAGGAGAAATTGATGTTCATAGGATTCATACAATCCTCTTTGAGTTCCGCAACCCTCTTGGCCAGAACTGTTTGATCCACGCGATCAGAAACATCTTTGGACATAGGCTTCTTTCCTTTGTCAATTGGAACATCATCGGATTTCTCTAACATATCAAATATACCACAGGATTTCGAACGAGGCTCTGATGCCATGTTGAAATTATAATCTTCGGGTATGTAATGGAGTTTGAATGGGACGGTTATTTGGAGGGAATAAAGAGAGGGAGTGTTTGAAAGTTAGTTATAAAAACATAATCTTTCATATATGTCAAAGTGATACAATCGGCCCTATTTATATACATGTAACCGGTGTGAGTGAACCGGTGTGACTATTAGATAATAATCTAACTTATGACATTCTAATTTCTAATCGGTATGATACATAACCGATGATAACTAACCTTTCTAACTTATAATATTTACATTAACACATGTTTAATAATACTCTAACATAAGTATAAAATCAAGTTTAACGATTATGTCTAACACGTTATTTCATGATCACCGGTAGCCTGAGAAATTCTCCGAACATGAAAACATGAGCTTAATTTGAGTAAAGAAAACAAATAGAAATTGAGAATTTGATAAAATGCAATAACTAAAACCTGATTTATAATCGGTGAAGAACGTTTGGAACCACATGAGACGAAAGAGAATCTGATAAAATGCAATAACACCCTTGGAGGCGAAAGAGAATCTATACAAAAATTAATTATATTATTAACTTATAAAAAACAAAAAATTGTTAATTAGTTAGACATGAAAATTGAAAACACTTGTTACATACCCCTAGACACATTGTTAACAAAAGTCCATGAAGCAGAGGTCTCCTTTTGTTGTGGATGACCTGTGGGAAGCACATAATCACCATTTATTCTTTTTTATTTTTATAATAAAATAAAAATGAAGTTTAATAATTGAAAACTCATTTACCATCCATTGTTTGGGCATCAACAGCAACAAATTCCACTTCTCCTGCTCTGAAATGATAGTTTCTGGAACCAAACACCTTTTCATAGCGGCTGATTACCTGTATTTAATTCAAAAGACAGTGAACACAAGTTAAATATCATGACACATCATAAAAGAAATATACCAATCGTACATTATCATATGAAAAGGTAAATATACCTTAGGGCTACGAGAGAGGTATGCTGCATAACCAATATCATGGTTTCCTGAGAGAAAGTATACTTTATTATTTGTAACTCTTTCAAGAGTCTTAATGTCAAAAACATGCCTGAAACGATTCAAAGAATCCTGCCACCTTTAACACCGAACAAAAATGAGCTTTAATGTTAGAAAGTAAAAATACTTACACAAAGCATGTATTTTATGGCCTTACTCTTCATTGGAAAGAACAGGACCCCCGTCAAAATAATCACCCAAAAACAAAACCATATCAGGTTTAAGAGGCATGATGGAGGCCAGCATCGCTCGGCGCATGTAGATGTCAGTATAGAATTGTACAATCTCCAGGGTTAATGATTTGGTAGCCAAATTTAGGGATGTTCTATCCATGAGCTGTTAAGAACAGGGAAATTGTGTAAAACACAATGGTGGAGAAACATGTATATTACAGATTATGCTCTTTAAATGAAGAATACCTGTAGATCAGCAACCACTGCAATTTTTACATAATCACCAGGATTATCGATTGTATCCATTTGAACAAACCAACGAGAAAATGAGTTCCTAAAAAAATAGATACCGGTTTGCAAGAAATTTGTGTCAAAGATAGTGGTGAAGACTCAAGAAGCCAATACCCCATATTCTTAAAGATAAAATACATTGGTTAGAGCTCAATATTTGTTAATGTAGTTCAGTATGTCTGTATGCACACTTGTCAGCGAGACCTAACCCTAATATTATTGTCTTTAAAGATAATAAATCCGCACAGAGAACAAACCAAAAAATCAGTGTCACTCGTCTCACTTTATGAATCCACTTAGATGTTGTTACACACAAGTTCTGTAACATCTCAAAAAGTTGGTAAAAAAGTAAAGTTTCGATGGAGGACACAGGCACATCCGTGTGATTTGCATGAAAGTTGAGGTTGGAAGTTGATAAAACATGGCTATATGGAGCGAAAATCGTCAAAAAGAACTTGAGGGAGACCTTTGGTGAAGATGTCAGCCACCTGGAATCTGGATGGGACATGCAGGATGCGAACTAAGCCTTTCTGTACGTGTTCACGAATAAAGTGAATGTCCAGCTCAACGTGCTTGGTTCGTTGATGCTGAATTGGATTTCCGGAAAGGTAGATGGCACTGATGTTGTCGCAGTACACGAGGGATGCTTTGGATAGAGGGCGGCGAAGTTCGAGAAGGAGATTGCGAAGCCAACATATTTCTGCAACAACATTTGCAACGCCACGGTACTCAGCTTAGAAGACCAAGACACCAAGTTATCCCCCAGATAGACACAATAACCTGATGTGGAGCAACGAGTGTTCGGGCAGCCAGCCCAATCAGCATCCGTGTATGCACGGATGGTAAGAGATGAAGAAGAGCTGAGATGGAGACTAAAAGAGACAGTGCCTTGAAGGTACCTGATAATGTGCTTTAGAGCATTCCAGTGAGCAACAGAAGGAGAGTGCATGTGCATACATATTTATTGAACCGCATAAGTAATATCGGGCCTGGTGAAGGTAAGATATTGTAAGGCACCGGCTAGGCTTCTGTAAGTGGTGGGGTCATCAAATAGTGGACCCGGGTCGTTGCTTATTTTACCCTGTGTGTCGACTGGGGTGGCGGCGGGCTTACAAGATGCCATGCCCGCGCGATGAATGATATCTTTGGCGTAGGACTGTTGAGATAGAAATAAAGTGTCACCATTGTGAGTGACAGAGATTCCAAGAAAATATGTCAAGGGACCCAAATCTTTCATTGTGAATTCACCTGCAAGAATGGTCATAGGTTGTTGACGCAAGGAATCAGTCGACGTGGTCAGGATAATATCGTCAACATAAAGAAGAAGGTAGGCGACATCGCGCCCATGTTGGAAGATAAACAAGGAGTTATCTGTCTTGCATTGAGTGAAGCCCTGCTGTAGGACAAAGTCCGTGAACCGTTGATACCAAGCACGAGGAGCCTGCTTGAGTCCATAGAGTGACTTCTTCAAGCGGCAAACGTGGTCAGGATAATCACGGTGTCGAAAACCCATAGGTTGGTGCATAAAGACGGTTTCCTGTAAGTGGCCATGTAGGAATGCATTCGTTACGTCCAACTAATGAATAGGCCAAGCCTTAGACAATGCTAAGGTGAGAACGGTCCGTATGGTAGTGGGTTTTACTACCGGACTGAAGGTCTCGCCACAGTCTATACCAATCTATTGACTACGCCCATCACAAACCAACGAGAAAAAAATGAGTTCCTAAAAAAATTGTATCCATTTGAACAAACCAACGAGAAAATGAGTTCCTAAAAAAAAAGATACCGGTTTGCAAGAAATTTGTGTCAAAGATAGTGGTGAAGACTCAAGAAGCCAATACCCCATATTCTTAAAGATAAAATACATTGGTTAGAGCTCAATATTTGTTAATGTAGTTCAGTATGTCTGTATGCACACTTGTCAGCGAGACCTAACCCTAATATTATTGTCTTTAAAGATAATAAATCCGCACAGAGAACAAACCGAAAAATCAGTGTCACTCGTCTCACTTTATGAATCCACTTAGATGTTGTTACACACAAGTTCTGTAACATCTCAAAAAGTTGGTAAAAAAGTAAAGTTTCGATGGAGGACACAGGCACATCCGTGTGATTTGCATGAAAGTTGAGGTTGGAAGTTGATAAAACATGGCTATATGGAGCGAAAATCGTCAAAAAGAACTTGAGGGAGACCTTTGGTGAAGATGTCAGCCACCTGGAATCTGGATGGGACATGCAGGATGCGAACTAAGCCTTTCTGTACGTGTTCACGAATAAAGTGAATGTCCAGCTCAACGTGCTTGGTTCGTTGATGCTGAATTGGATTTCCGGAAAGGTAGATGGCACTGATGTTGTCGCAGTACACGAGGGATGCTTTGGATAGAGGGCGGCGAAGTTCGAGAAGGAGATTGCGAAGCCAACATATTTCTGCAACAACATTTGCAACGCCACGGTACTCAGCTTAGAAGACCAAGACACCAAGTTATCCCCCAGATAGACACAATAACCTGATGTGGAGCAACGAGTGTTCGGGCAGCCAGCCCAATCAGCATCCGTGTATGCACGGATGGTAAGAGATGAAGAAGAGCTGAGATGGAGACTAAAAGAGACAGTGCCTTGAAGGTACCTGATAATGTGCTTTAGAGCATTCCAGTGAGCAACAGAAGGAGAGTGCATGTGCATACATATTTATTGAACCGCATAAGTAATATCGGGCCTGGTGAAGGTAAGATATTGTAAGGCACCGGCTAGGCTTCTGTAAGTGGTGGGGTCATCAAATAGTGGACCCGGGTCGTTGCTTATTTTACCCTGTGTGTCGACTGGGGTGGCGGCGGGCTTACAAGATGCCATGCCCGCGCGATGAATGATATCTTTGGCGTAGGACTGTTGAGATAGAAATAAAGTGTCACCATTGTGAGTGACAGAGATTCCAAGAAAATATGTCAAGGGACCCAAATCTTTCATTGTGAATTCACCTGCAAGAATGGTCATAGGTTGTTGACGCAAGGAATCAGTCGACGTGGTCAGGATAATATCGTCAACATAAAGAAGAAGGTAGGCGACATCGCGCCCATGTTGGAAGATAAACAAGGAGTTATCTGTCTTGCATTGAGTGAAGCCCTGCTGTAGGACAAAGTCCGTGAACCGTTGATACCAAGCACGAGGAGCCTGCTTGAGTCCATAGAGTGACTTCTTCAAGCGGCAAACGTGGTCAGGATAATCACGGTGTCGAAAACCCATAGGTTGGTGCATAAAGACGGTTTCCTGTAAGTGGCCATGTAGGAATGCATTCGTTACGTCCAACTAATGAATAGGCCAAGCCTTAGACAATGCTAAGGTGAGAACGGTCCGTATGGTAGTGGGTTTTACTACCGGACTGAAGGTCTCGCCACAGTCTATACCAATCTATTGACTACGCCCATCACAAACCAACGAGAAAAAAATGAGTTCCTAAAAAAATTGTATCCATTTGAACAAACCAACGAGAAAATGAGTTCCTAAAAAAAAAGATACCGGTTTGCAAGAAATTTGTGTCAAAGATAGTGGTGAAGACTCAAGAAGCCAATACCCCATATTCTTAAAGATAAAATACATTGGTTAGAGCTCAATATTTGTTAATGTAGTTCAGTATGTCTGTATGCACACTTGTCAGCGAGACCTAACCCTAATATTATTGTCTTTAAAGATAATAAATCCGCACAGAGAACAAACCGAAAAATCAGTGTCACTCGTCTCACTTTATGAATCCACTTAGATGTTGTTACACACAAGTTCTGTAACATCTCAAAAAGTTGGTAAAAAAGTAAAGTTTCGATGGAGGACACAGGCACATCCGTGTGATTTGCATGAAAGTTGAGGTTGGAAGTTGATAAAACATGGCTATATGGAGCGAAAATCGTCAAAAAGAACTTGAGGGAGACCTTTGGTGAAGATGTCAGCCACCTGGAATCTGGATGGGACATGCAGGATGCGAACTAAGCCTTTCTGTACGTGTTCACGAATAAAGTGAATGTCCAGCTCAACGTGCTTGGTTCGTTGATGCTGAATTGGATTTCCGGAAAGGTAGATGGCACTGATGTTGTCGCAGTACACGAGGGATGCTTTGGATAGAGGGCGGCGAAGTTCGAGAAGGAGATTGCGAAGCCAACATATTTCTGCAACAACATTTGCAACGCCACGGTACTCAGCTTAGAAGACCAAGACACCAAGTTATCCCCCAGATAGACACAATAACCTGATGTGGAGCAACGAGTGTTCGGGCAGCCAGCCCAATCAGCATCCGTGTATGCACGGATGGTAAGAGATGAAGAAGAGCTGAGATGGAGACTAAAAGAGACAGTGCCTTGAAGGTACCTGATAATGTGCTTTAGAGCATTCCAGTGAGCAACAGAAGGAGAGTGCATGTGCATACATATTTATTGAACCGCATAAGTAATATCGGGCCTGGTGAAGGTAAGATATTGTAAGGCACCGGCTAGGCTTCTGTAAGTGGTGGGGTCATCAAATAGTGGACCCGGGTCGTTGCTTATTTTACCCTGTGTGTCGACTGGGGTGGCGGCGGGCTTACAAGATGCCATGCCCGCGCGATGAATGATATCTTTGGCGTAGGACTGTTGAGATAGAAATAAAGTGTCACCATTGTGAGTGACAGAGATTCCAAGAAAATATGTCAAGGGACCCAAATCTTTCATTGTGAATTCACCTGCAAGAATGGTCATAGGTTGTTGACGCAAGGAATCAGTCGACGTGGTCAGGATAATATCGTCAACATAAAGAAGAAGGTAGGCGACATCGCGCCCATGTTGGAAGATAAACAAGGAGTTATCTGTCTTGCATTGAGTGAAGCCCTGCTGTAGGACAAAGTCCGTGAACCGTTGATACCAAGCACGAGGAGCCTGCTTGAGTCCATAGAGTGACTTCTTCAAGCGGCAAACGTGGTCAGGATAATCACGGTGTCGAAAACCCATAGGTTGGTGCATAAAGACGGTTTCCTGTAAGTGGCCATGTAGGAATGCATTCGTTACGTCCAACTAATGAATAGGCCAAGCCTTAGACAATGCTAAGGTGAGAACGGTCCGTATGGTAGTGGGTTTTACTACCGGACTGAAGGTCTCGCCACAGTCTATACCAATCTATTGACTACGCCCATCACAAACCAACGAGAAAAAAATGAGTTCCTAAAAAAATTGTATCCATTTGAACAAACCAACGAGAAAATGAGTTCCTAAAAAAATAGATACCGGTTTGCAAGAAATTTGTGTCAAAGATAGTGGTGAAGACTCAAGAAGCCAATACCCCATATTCTTAAAGATAAAATACATTGGTTAGAGCTCAATATTTGTTAATGTAGTTCAGTATGTCTGTATGCACACTTGTCAGCGAGACCTAACCCTAATATTATTGTCTTTAAAGATAATAAATCCGCACAGAGAACAAACCAAAAAATCAGTGTCACTCGTCTCACTTTATGAATCCACTTAGATGTTGTTACACACAAGTTCTGTAACATCTCAAAAAGTTGGTAAAAAAGTAAAGTTTCGATGGAGGACACAGGCACATCCGTGTGATTTGCATGAAAGTTGAGGTTGGAAGTTGATAAAACATGGCTATATGGAGCGAAAATCGTCAAAAAGAACTTGAGGGAGACCTTTGGTGAAGATGTCAGCCACCTGGAATCTGGATGGGACATGCAGGATGCGAACTAAGCCTTTCTGTACGTGTTCACGAATAAAGTGAATGTCCAGCTCAACGTGCTTGGTTCGTTGATGCTGAATTGGATTTCCGGAAAGGTAGATGGCACTGATGTTGTCGCAGTACACGAGGGATGCTTTGGATAGAGGGCGGCGAAGTTCGAGAAGGAGATTGCGAAGCCAACATATTTCTGCAACAACATTTGCAACGCCACGGTACTCAGCTTAGAAGACCAAGACACCAAGTTATCCCCCAGATAGACACAATAACCTGATGTGGAGCAACGAGTGTTCGGGCAGCCAGCCCAATCAGCATCCGTGTATGCACGGATGGTAAGAGATGAAGAAGAGCTGAGATGGAGACTAAAAGAGACAGTGCCTTGAAGGTACCTGATAATGTGCTTTAGAGCATTCCAGTGAGCAACAGAAGGAGAGTGCATGTGCATACATATTTATTGAACCGCATAAGTAATATCGGGCCTGGTGAAGGTAAGATATTGTAAGGCACCGGCTAGGCTTCTGTAAGTGGTGGGGTCATCAAATAGTGGACCCGGGTCGTTGCTTATTTTACCCTGTGTGTCGACTGGGGTGGCGGATTTTGCGTTCTGCTTTACCATTTTGGGATTATGTGTGTTGACAGGAGAAACAAAATTGCATTCCATTGTGATGACAAAAATTCTTGAAATTATTATTGGTGTATTCAGTTCTATTGTCACATTGGAATTGTTTGATATTTTGTTCAAATTGAGTATGAATTAATTTATAGAATTGGGTGAATGTCAAATAAACATTAGATTTATTAGAGATGAGGTATGTCCATAGAAAATCCGTGAAATCATCCAAAAATTAAATGTAATAACGATGTCCACCGGTGCTTAAAACCGGTGATGTCCACCGGTGCGGATCATGTTGTTAATGGTGCGGATTTTGTGTTCTGCTTTACCATTTTGGGATGATGTGTGTGGACAGGAGAAACGAAATTGCATTCCATTGTGATGACAAAAATTCTTGAAATAATTATTGGTGTATTCAGTTCCATTGTCACATTGGAATTGTTTGATATTTCGTTCAAATTGAGTATGAATTAGGTTATAGAATTGGGTGAATGTCAAATAAACATTAGATTTATTAGAGATGAGGTATGTCCATAGAAAATCCGTGAAAACATCCAAAAATAAAATGTAATAACGATGTCCACCGCTGATGTCCACAGGTCACTATGAATAATATCAAAGGGAAAACAAGTTTTATTAATGGAATCATGAAACGGAAGTTTAACGCTTTTTCCAAAAACACAAGACTAACAAAGCTTATTATTTGGTTTATCAAAATTAATAAATGAAGAGGTCTTCAACGAATGCAATAGGTTGGCGCCTGGGTGCCCAAGGCGTTGATGCCAACGTTCTTGAGTGATAGCAGTGAGAGCAGTGGGTGTGGTGGTAGACTTGATAAAGTTGGTGGTGAGAGGGTAGAGGTCGCCCGAGCTATTGCATCGTAGGATAGGGGCCTTGGTCTTGAGATCCTTCACAAGAAAACCAAATGGGTCAAATTCTATGGAAAGTAAGCTGTCAGTCGTTAAACGACGAACATATATGAGGGTTTTAATGAAGTTAGGGGCATATAGGATGTTATTTAATTTGAGGGGTGGGAAGGTTTGGTTGCCTTGTCCGAGTACCGGGATGGTCATACCATTACCAATGATAATATATTTGTTAGTGCAAGGATTAAAAACAGACGGAGAATGATTACCTGGCTGTTGCATATGTCCTGAAGCTCCAGTATCCATAAACCCGATGGGCTCATTCTGTTGATTCATGGACAGGGTGTAAAGGGCTTGGGCTATATCCGTAGGAGTTGGGCTGTAAATGGCCAAATGGGCCTGATCTGGGCGCGGCCCAAGGATGCCCTGTCCTGAAGATGGTTTCGGCACAGAAGGGTATGGGCATGGTGGTTATGGGTTACTTTGTGGGTTGTAGGAGTTGGTCTGGTTGAGGAGGGAGTCCCATTGGGCCGAGGTCCAATTTTGTGGGAAGATGATGTATGGATGCTGAGGGGTGGTGGAGTAGTTGTTTGTTGAGGGGCGGCTATGGGTGGAGTTTGATGAGGAGCGGTCGCGGCCACGACCACGTGACCGAGCACGTCCACGGGTGTAGTCAGACCGGGTATCAACAGCAGGTGGGGAGGGATTGGAAGGTAAGGTGCGGCTTTGGGTGTGAAGGGTCGTAGCGGCCTGTGATTCCGAGTGGAGGGATTGATTCGCCTTTGTGGTTTCGTTCATGCAAAGTTGTGAACGAACCTCAAAGAATGAGGGAAGGGATTTGGTGTTTTGAAGGACTGTGCTTACCGTTTCATACTGTTCGGTGAGGCCGGCAAGTGTTTGAAGAACAAGATCTTGTTCATCAACTGTTGCATCAACATTATGGAGTTGATCTGAGAGTACCTTCAACTCTTGACAATATTCATTCATGGAGGAGGAGTTTTCTAACCGAGTATTAGCAAACTTCTGTTTTAGATAGAGAGCGCGAGTGGCTTTGTTATCCTAAAACAGAGCTTCTATGGCTTTCCGGGCATGATAAGCGGTAGTTCCGTGTTTTATGACGGTTTTAAGAAGACCTGAGGAGATGGTACCATAGATCCACTGAAGGACAATGGCATCTAGGCGTTTCCATGAGTCGGCAGCAGGGGGTTTGGGTAGTGAAGAATTAGAAGAGGTGGCTTGTGCGGCGGGTGGTGGGCGGGGAGAAAGGTGGTCGGATACTAGGAAAGCGGTGCAATGGATACGAAACAGTTCAGACCGCATATTGTAGTCGGCTGCCTCGTTGTCCAGGGTGATGGGGATGAAGGTTTTGATGTTAGACACGGTGACAGCAGGATGTAGCTTATTTTCGGCCATGGATATAAGTAAGAAATGAGATATTCGGTGGTTTAAGGGGATGTCGGCAGAAAAGAAAGGGCACGGTGACAGCAGGATTTCGGGTGAGAGGGTAGAGAGGATCAGGGTTTTAGGCCTGATACCATGTAGAATGTTATGATTGTCAAGTCTCCCCATTCCCATTCACAATCAACCATATATAATGATACAAAGAAATCTCCTATTTTTTGGAGATAATAATCACAATTAAGACTATACAATATTAACATAAATCTTGAGTCTTGACATAATTTACGGGCTCTATTAGTTCGGTTAAACCCCCCGATCGCCCCCGTTGAATACAAATCCTACAAATCCTAAGTCTGCCACTGTTCCTAGAGAAAAGGTAGCACATGGCTATGTCACTTTCTTCTACATAGGAGCGTCGTATGATGCGTATAATTCAGAAAGGGAAAGTTTGTAACCCAAACGGTAGGTAAATCAGTTTACATAGTCGTGTGATGTCACGCATTTTGGGAAATTGTGCTTGGTGACATTTTAGTAAGAGGACTTAGAAGACGGACTAATTGTGCCATTTTTCAAACATATAGTTTCACCAAGTACTTCACCTAAAGGCCCTTGAGGGTTAGAATATCTTGGTTTCGCCTATTATTTAATATCTTTTGATTGTTCTTAAACAAGCAGCTTGGATCATTGGCTATTATCTTGTATAATACACCTCCTTTTGGTAAACAAAACTTGTATTTGGTCTTTCCAGATGTTTGAAATATTTTGGAATGAATTGTTTGTATTTTTCATGGGATATAAAACAAGAATCTTATAAAGCTCTTAAAAAATATTCCGCGTAGTAATTGACTTAAAGTCAGATGTAAAGAATATTGGTCCTAAAAAGAATCTATGTTTGGTCTTGTATTAAGAAGTTCACATTTCTTTGTTAACTCTCAAGTGATTCGTTGATGGATATTATATAAACAATAAACTATCAACTACTAGTACTTCGTGTTGAACTTAAGCACACTTTGGGACACCGTCTGCTAAATATCAACACACATTTCCCAAGTTGATTCCCGACACTTTACTATAATCAACTTCCTCCTTTGTAGAAGGTTTGTTATTTCCCGATTTGACTTGTTAATTTTTTTTGGGTTATGGGATTCATACACCATATGACGTCATATTCTGGGGGGTGTGACATCATATTCTGGGGTATGTGGCAGCCTCTTATTGGTATGTGATGTGGGCCAGGGTGTATGAATCCTAAATAGGGGGTGTATGAATCCTAATTACCTTTTTTTTAATGCGAATTTCTTGCTTCTTGTGAGACTTGAACTCAAGACCTCACACTTTTTAGTGTATTAAAAGGCTTTGACTTGTTAAAATTAATGCTTAAAAAAGGAAACTTAGTTAAATTCCTGTTAATTAAAGGGTAGCTGAGATAATCCATTTGACTTTCCTTAAAAACACGATAAGGACCAAGATTCAAATCCAAATTCTACAACCCTTTTAGAATGATTTGATTAGGACAAATCTTGGCAAAACAGTGACAATTAATTAAACAGATCAAGGAAGTTGAAGCATACAAAATATGCCATGAGTATGACTTACCTAGCAAGTTCAAGAATACATGTATTTTTATAACTAGCAACAATATGTAGAGAAAGAATGATGCCTAAGTCAAGAAACTCGTATCAGAGCCACTGCTACAGAAAAGGGAGTTGGTTCCTGAAACAAAAGTCTATCCGTGACAAAACGAAACCGATCAATTTCTAACTTATTTCTGTTTCAGTGTTGTGACTTTAATATTTCTTGTAGATTCAACATATAATTCATCTCTAAATGCCTCAAACTCACTACGTTTGTTTCCAGATAAGCTGTTCCTAACCTTCAAGGTGTTAGTGCGGTGGTAAGTGCTTGAGTCCTTCTACTAGAAGTCTCACATTTTATGACTTTAATCCCCTTGAAGGCCACCTACCCGCCGCAGCAAACTGCGCTTTACTTTTTTTTTTTCCTTCCTAAAATCCACTCGTAAAATTCACTTTGTGAGACTTAAACCCGCACCATTTTGGTGGGGATAAACACCTGGTGTGACACTAGACCAAGAGCATAGTTATCAAAGGCGCTAGACGCACTCAAGGCGCATAGGCCTCGCCTTGGGCCTAGGCGCGATGCGCAAAAAAAAACGAGGGCCTGAAATAAAAAAAAGCGAACAAAGAAATAAAGTAAAAATGTAAATATATTAAAATGATACTATTTTCATCTAGTTAGTATCAAAAGTTTAAAATATTAATGTATTAGTGTATAGAAGTGATTTTGCTTATATGAAAGTAGAAATCTGGCCACACACACAAACTCTGTACTCTTTCTCTCAAGCCCCACCATCTCCACCGCCGTACCATCACCGACCACCACTCACCACCACCTCCACCGCCGTACCATCACCGGCCACTACTCACCACCACACCAACACCATCTTCTTTAAACTCAAACACACCAACACCAACACCAACACCAACACCCCACACAACCTTTCCACTCATCTGAAATCGAAACCCAAATTGAAACCCATAACAGCTACAGACTTGCAGATTTCCCTAAAATTGAAACCCAAATTGAATAGTCTAGGCAAACCAAGAAAAACTAAAATTACCTGATCGGAGAAGGCTTGCGTTTGGTGGTTGGTTGACGGTTTAACCAAATACAACGAAAACTCAATGGCGGTGGTGGCTAACTCGTTTGGCGGGCGACGGTCTGTTAAAACGGCTCCGGTTCGCCGTGATTTAGTCGGATAAATAGAGAGGCTGAGATGGATATGGGTGTGAGTTTTGTTTTGCTGGATCAATAATGATGATTTGTGTGTGAATATATATATATATATATATATATATATATATATATATGATTTTAATATGGTTTTCTAAATATATGGGTAAAAAGACAATTTTACCCTCCAGTTAACGATAAAAATTAACTGGGTTAGGCTCAAAGGACAAACCGTGCAAGATTCTGAAACGTAAAGTACAAAACTAGTCAATTTTAAACATAAAGGACATTCTTTGTAATCTGGTATAAACCTGAAGGAGAAAACTTGTAATTCAGTCTTTTTTTTTAATCACCGGAACCTTAGTGGTTTCATTTTGGTGCCATTTTGGAGAGCCACAATTGCAGTAAACATTGCTTCGATTTGGGAATTTTTTATTTTTGGGTATTAGGGTTTTTTAAATTAAATGAGGAAGAAGAAAGAAATCAGTGTTTGCGGGTGGAAGAAGTAAAAGAGGTTTTTAAAACTTTTTACCCTGAAATGACTAAAATGCGGACCTTAATTGAGTTTTTTTAACAACGTTTAAAAAATGGTTCAAAATGACACCAATTTATTGTTTGTGTTTGTTTATTTACTAGAGAACGAACATAAACAAACTTCTCGACAAACGGTTTGATTCCTTTAGATCCCTAGTTGCCGAATGTGGGAGGTGTGTGAGAGAGAGAGAGGGGGGGGGGGGGGGAGGGAGAGAGAGAAAGTCTAGTGGGATAGAGGGATGATGAGCGGTTGTGCCATAGAGATTTGGTGGTGAAGAAGGAACGTAAGAACAAGTTTATTTATATATGTGTATAGTAATAACAAAAACAACAAATAGTACCAGGAGTAGTAGTAACACTAGTAGTATACCCTTATTATATAACACAAAATGACAAAGATGCCCTTATTTTATAACGGTTTGTTAGGGGGGAAGGGGTGTTGCTAGTTTAAAATTTTCTTTCACTAATTTTAACCAATCCTGCACTGCCACATCACTTCACTGATTTACTTAACCGAACCACTTTTTTGGAGGCAACACTCCACTGATTCTTTAATTTATATTTTCATTTAAATTCAAAAAAGTAACCGTTTTTAATTGTCAGACCGTAATTAATTTTCTTACCGTTACTAAAATTTAAACTGTTGGAACCTTCAAGAATTCTTACGTTAGATTTTGGTCTATGAAAACCCAATAACTTCAATACCAAAATCACACCAAAACCGGTTATACTTGCATCGTATCGTTAAAATGGTCCCGTGGAATGTAAATGAGGAGATCGCGTTAACGAGAGCATTCTTGATAGTGAGAAACACATGGGTTCATGCTGTCGATTTCCAAAAAAAAATCATTTTGGAACCGGGGTACCGGTGATATTCAATGAAATAACCGGCACAAATGACCGCCCCAAGGATTCGCTCGCTACTAAGTGGATTGCTCTCTGGTCCATGTGTATCCGATGGAACGCCCTCTATGAAGCCACGATTGAGAGACATCCTAATCTTCAAGAAGACATTGCAATCCAAGTCACGCACGGCGAATATTACCCTGCACACGGGACTAACTTCAACCATTTTGCGCCATGGCGAATGTTGCGCCATTTGTTTAATATTTAATGATTAATGTTGTTTAATGTTTATTGTTTAATGTTGTTTAATTTTTAATGAAAGTTAACCGTTAAAAAATAACACTTAAAATACAAACATAATTAACTGTCACACCCCGCCCAGGCCGGGACACGTAAAGTGACCAGTCGGCGCAAACTTAAAGCGGAAACGTAATCTCATTACATAACTTGAGTATTTCTTACAATAAGATGGACCATTTAAAGTATTCCAACTCTCAGCCAGCAACTCCCATTTCTTACACCATCAACCTGTGATACATGTTCGAGTAATAAAAATACGTCAGCACACAGCTATTGAGTCACATAAACTGACTCATCAGTAAAACACCCACATAAACATTTTATTGATCAAGTATGAGCTCCATGCATGTCAAAATAATCATAATCCGGTCATATATTCATACAGCCTACCAATTCCCCAGCAGGAACTGTATGTCCCCTCATGGGAAAATATAATGATCATCATAATATATATATATAACACATTGGATGCCGCCACCTATGGTTCGATGCATATACATGATCAATCACCATCAAACAATTTTATGAGCAAGTATTAGGTTTTGAAAATAGTTTAAGTAACTCACCTTTGCTTTACAAATGTTTATTCTAATCAATCTGAACTTGATTCCCTGGCCAACACCAAGACAATCTTAGGTACTGCTTAAATATGGAGCGGGTACTACCTAGTCATTACCGTGATCGGCTTTGAATAACCTACCTAATTTAAACATGGTTGATCAGTCAAGTGCCTAAATTATAGTAGGTCACCCAACACCTATCTTGGCTATGACCTTAAACCATACTACTAAACTAATATCATACCTATTCTTAATTAGGGTTGTACACGAGACGAGCCGAGCCAGACTGAGCTCGAGCTCGGTTACAAAACGAGCCGGCTCGGCTCGAAAACAAAACGAGCCTTTTCGAGCGAGCTTTTTTCAAGCGAGCCTCGAGCCGCGGGCTTTTTGTACATCCCTATTCTTAATATATCACTTTAAAAACTAAATTTATAAATCAACTAGACTAAATACGTACCTCACGTGTACCAACTTCTAAGCAGAGAAGGCTTGAAAATAAAATCTACCTATGAACTTATCTATCTTCTATCTATATATATAAAAGAAAACGTATATGCTGACGTGGCGTACAATGGAGGTCTCAACCTCCTCTTGAAAGTGTCACGTGGCATCATAATTGAAAGATTTTAGTGTTTTTTGTGACACCCGGCATGTTTGGCTTAAACATATTAGTAACATCTAAGTCTACCTTAGCGAGAAATGTTTATAAACGAACTTAACTGGGTTAGTTGAGTCGGGTCATGTTAGGATTGTCCAGGGTACAATGATCTGGAGGATCATTGGGAGTCGTTTTGGTAATACACTAGTACCGGGTTCCGTTGTTGATGACATTACATGAACTAATTAAGTATATGTGTAGATTATGGGTCGTGTGGTGGACTATATACATAGATGTGTTTAAATGATGTGTAAATGATTATCTATGCTTAAATATGCCAAATATAGATTAAGGATGCATGCTTATGTGTTAAGATGTGTTAGAATGCGTTAAACACGACAAACTGGAAAACTAGTTAAAAAGGAGTTCTGGTTCGACCACTTCGAGTGGTCGAAGGAGAACATTTGCCTGGTTCGACCCCTTGTAAATGGGCGAACCTGGGAAGTGGAATTGAAAGAATTCCCTTCGACCAGGACAAGGCTCATTCGACCCTGTGTAAGGGTCGAAGGAGGCCACCTTCGACCATTGAAATGGGGCGAAGGAGGATTAGTATAAATACCAACCTTTGTCATTTTTCATCATTTCACAAACCCTAACCGTCCCGAAACGCTCTCAAACGACCTTAATCACTAAGGAAGGAGTTTTTGCTCTTCTTTTCATAATCTAACCTATCTACAACATCTAAACAAGAATCCAAGGTGTGTTCTTAATCCTAAACCTTTTTTAAAGCATTTTAATTCGTTTTCATCTAACCCTAATTGTCCGGATCTGTTCTAAGGGTGTTTTTATGATTAAAAACCTTTTAAACATCTTTCTAAATCAAAACATTATCATTTAACATAGGTTTTCATGGTGAATAACATATGTAAATTGTGTATTATGTGGTGTTATGTGTTGTTCAATGATTTGCTGTTGTATCTATGATAGAAACATGATATAGGATTGTTATTGATGCTAGATTATTGTTGTTTAGGGTTAGGAATGGATATGATGATATTATGGGTATTTGGGGGTTTTAACGAATCTAGACTTGATGCATGATATTTATGATCAATAGAATTGATAAGAAAAGATCGAACACTCGACAAACTGAGCATTTCAAGTTGAATATGAATCGATTCCAAAAGTTTCCAAATTGGGTAAATTATTCATGCATGAAAGTGATGTTTCCATAATCTTTACAATTTTGGGAAAGGGCTGAAACGGACGTATTATCGGGGGAAATCGGTGGGGTTTTGTAGGGATAAGTTATCCATGCTTGACTGCTGTGTTTGGTGATGTTTCGAGTCGTTTTGAATGTGTTTGAAGCGTTTTTAGGAAAATTTGCACAACAGGGGCGAACCTGGCCTTCTTCGACCGATCGAAGGTGCGTATGAGGGAATCCAGGGTCGAACCTGGGTTTTTGTTGGGCGAACGTGGTAAAACGGGCGAAGGAGGCATCAAACGGTCGAACGAAATGTAAAACGGGCGAAGGAGAATGAAAACGGGTGAAGGAGACTTAAAACTGACTGGTTCGACCGTTCTGATGCAGAAATGAGATTTTTGATAAAAACTAAGTGTTTTATACCTGAACCTTGTGTGTAATCTATATGTACTTGATTAGTTAGGGTAATGGGTCACCAACGGAATGTCGGGTCGGTCTAGTGTGTCGGTTAAACATTTAAACACGTTTTAAAACATACTTGGTTACGATCTGGACAATCGGGGACTAGATAACCTTATGGTTATTAGTCGGAACACTTATGTGAACATTTTGATAGATCTCCGGTAGAGGGATTATCAAGGGCTTAACATCTTTACGTGTAACCGAAGAACGCTATTTAAGGTGAGTTCACGGCCCCACTCTTACCTACTCTTGTCTTCTTCTTCTGGATTGAAGAAGGAGGGGTTGATTTGTTGGTTCTGGCACACACATGCCTTCTTACACTTGCACCTATCGTCACACGTTACTAGGCGACGATATTCAGCGACTGGGGTTTGGATTAGGGGTACATCTGGAAGACCATGTAGAGCAGTTTATCATTTCGGGTGCACACGAAATAATAAACTGGAATGCATGAAAATCCCGATGGACTTCAAGTTTGGATGTATAGTCCTGGATTTGTCCCTAGGTTGACTTTTGTAAATTTCTAGTGGTTGACACTGGAAATGAATCTGAATCCCTCGATTTCCTGATTTGTTAGATCATGTCTGGTGCTCGTGGTGGTGGACGTCGTGGTGGCGGCGGTGGCCGTGCTGGCGGTGGTGGTCGTGCTGGAGGCGGTGGTCGTGGAAACATCAACATGACCCAAGCTGAACTGAACAACTTGCTACAGCAGCAAGTGAACATGGCTATGGCTAATTTCCAGGCTGGGATTAATGCCATGGGTGGTGAGTTGATTTCTGTCGACCTTGCCTCATTCTTGGGTTTCGTATCCTTTCGTTTGTGTTTTACTTGTGTACCGTGTTTCAGGTATTGGTGCCAATCCACCCCCACCTCAGTGCTCCTATAAGAAGTTTCGGGATTGTCAGCCCCATAACTTCGCTGGAACTGAGGGAGCGGTGGGACTGCTCCGATGGCTGGAGAAGGTTGAGTCTGTGTTCGTTATGTGTAACTGTCCTGCTGGGGACCGTGTGAAGTATGCTACCGCGACATTTGAGGGGCCTGCATTGTCATGGTGGAATGCTACTACTCAGAACATGGGATTGGGGGAGGCTATTGCTATGCCTTGGGCGGAGTTTGTGCAGCTGTTGAGAGGTGAGTACTGTCCGAGAGAGGAGATACAGAAGTTAGAGCATGAGGTCTGGAGCTACAAGATGGTTGGGTCTGAGATCGAAGAATACACCGTGAGGAGGAATGAGCTGGCGGTGTTGTGCCCTGATTTGCACACACCCGAGTACCGGAGGATCGAGCACTATGTGTCTGGACTGGTGCCGGAGATTGCTGGGTTGGTGGCTGCTGGGAATCTTCCCACTATTGGTGAAGTTATCCGATCAGCTCATCGGATGACTAACCTGAAGGTGGCAGAAGGCGTTTTGCCACCCAAGGGTGCTGCTGTGAAGGTTGCTGAGGGGAACAAGAGGAAGTGGGATAGTGTGGGGAAGAGTGTTGTGCCAGCTCAGCCGGCAAAGAAGTTTGATTCATCTGGGTCTTCTTCTGGGCAGAAGACGGGTGGGTATGTTGGGAAGCATCCCAAGTGCAACAAGTGTGGTTTTCACCATTCTAGGGGTTGTGATAGGGCTCGTTGTCATTGGTGCCATCAGTTGGGGCACCATGCTAAGGATTGCAAGGTGGCACTCACCCCAACTCAGACTCCTGCGGCTACTCCTGCTCCTGCTGCTCAGGGGACTCAGGGGAGGCAGGGGTGTTATAACTGTGGTGATGCGGGACACTTCAAGCGTGAATGTCCTAAACTGAAGCAGGGCGATAATGGGAGGGGCGGGAACGGTAACGGGAACAACGGCGGCGGAGGCAGGACTGCACGTGCTTTCTGTAACATCGCAAAATTTTCCCCAAAATTTTAATACATAAAAAGCCCTTATATATATATATATATTTTTTTTTATTACACCTTTATCATTAATATTATACAAATGTGCCTAAGTCTTTATTTATCCTAACACACAACTTATATACATACATAAATGTATATAAATAATAATAATAATAATAATATGATTCTAAATTCTTTTTTTTTTTTCACATACAAGATTTTTTTTTAAATAAAGCCTTGAGTCAAATAGTCAAAGTCCTAGTCAAAGTCTTAGTCAAACAGTCAAAGTCTTAGTCAAATAGTCAATTCATCATAAAACCTTACTTTATGGTGTTGACCAATTTTAATGGCTAATTGAATCCAAAACTAGTATAAAAACCCACCTATGACCCATTATACTTTGCACCTCTAATTGTTTCAATCCGATTAAACTTTCCCTCATACCTTTCTTCTATAGTCTATTACTTCTACACTTGAAGCTTTGATTATAAGCTCTTGTAATTGGCAACTTTGGGGCTACACATATTCTATTTCTCGAGACTTAACATTTTGCTAAGGTGAGTTTTACATAGCCCCTTTTCTATTTATCACCATTTTTGGGGTGAAACATGTTACAACATTATTTATGCAATTCAATCATCAATGTGTCTATGTGTATTTCTATGTTGCATTATGTCTTGAACATGACTAGCGTAAGCACAATTCTAGCATAAACATTCATCAGCCAAACGGTATACATTGATAGATCTATTGGACTGACAATCCCACCCGGATACGTGCCTCCTACAAAGGTTACGTGGGTGTTTGTTACTGCAATATAAACGAGTGAACCATGAGCGTATGGGATGTACCACAATACAACAGTCACAAGGTTGATTATGCACTCGATTTACTTCTAGTATGTTTTCGCATATGGACTAGATTGCCATGACACATGAATTGCACAACAATTTTATTCGATTATCAAAACCTATGTAATTCTCACCAACTTTTGTTGACCCAAAATATTTTCAACTTAACATGTTTCAGGTTCTACTTGCTTGAAGATTTGAATTAATGCTTGAAGATGTGTGCATAGTTTTATTCAATTTGATGTACGAATTCTTGTAGAACAATTGTATGTAATTTATTTAAATCATATAATGAAATTTATTATTTACCATGAGCTACTGAACAATCATCAATACGTGACATCCCGATGTTTCCGCCATCGGTTGGGGTGTTACAGATTGGTATCAGAGCCATGGTTATAGGGAATTAGGTTATTAGAAAAATAATCTAATCTATAACCATAGGATTATAACCAGTATTTGCTTCTTTTACTTGCCATTCTCTATCTCCCTCCTACTTCTTATCCCTACTTTCATCCTTACAAGAAGGTTGCTCTCCACCATTGGATCTACTCTTAGACTAATAGGACAAAATCCTCAGGTTTAGCCTGAACCACCTTAAGATCTCGTCGAAGTTCTAGATTTTAATAACGAACACGTGCAATCTGGAAGGGTGAACGCCTGTATTCTGAGTCTTCTGTCTAGGCTGGCATTGCGCATATATCCCAATCAGACGAGGGACCCGGATGCCTACCTGGGAATTCTCAGGATGAGTGTTCACTTATAGGCTAAAGCATGTCTTCATATGTTATTAGAATTTAGAATCTTTGATAAGTCAACGTTTTCGTTTATTCGTTTTAATTAAATGAATAAATGATTACATTCCTTATATTACCTCATTGTCCTTTATTCAACCCATATCTTATTGAACATTCATTACCCAAATCACTTCCGTAACCGATGCCCTAAACTAAACAGAGATCAAGATCCTCCAGCTACCTAACCGCAAGTCTCACCATTTGACTATTGGTTGCTTTTATTCTATGTATTGACGCTATTTGATTCAAGTAATAAAATATTTGTCTGAGAGTTGTTACATGGTGCATGATTGTTTGAATGTGAACTAATTATATAAATCTATACAACTACAACTCATATACTGTGCTTGTTATACTTGCTTGCATAAACATGTTATCAATTTGCAACCTATGTGTATAATAAATGCTGCACTTAATAGAGGTCATCATGCCTTTTCAACAGTCGGGAGAGGCCCTACAACCTGCTCCACGACTGGTGGAGGCTATCGAACCTACTCAACGATTGGTAGAGGTCATTATGCCTTTTCATCAGTCGGGAGAGGCCCTACAACCTACTCCACAACTGGTGGAGGCTATCGGACCTGCTCAACAATCGGTGGAGATATAGAAGGACGCAAAACTTTAATGTAAGGTAAATTGGTGATTGCGGTCCGGAACGTAATCATGAATTTACAGGTACGTTAAGGTAGTGTGAAATTCTATCAAGGTTTTCAGTAAATAACCAATTATAAACGCTAGTTACCTGGTAGTTCATTTAGTCTTTCTATAGTCAATCAACTCATGCATTTCTTTTAGGAGTCCTAAAACTTAAGATTCTTATTCTCCTTGCTATTTCAGATGAACCTAATCCAACCCTTAAAACTCACACATATCAAAACTCTTACCCAAATTATTCGAAACAGTTTATTCTGTTACCTATAAATTTATGTCATGCCTTAACTCGAAACTTCCCAAACCACCCTTGTCCTAATTTCTACCCAATCACCTTCAACCCTGTGTTTTCAATAAACTTCGGGACGAAGTTACCAAAAGTAGGGGAGACTGTAACATCGCAAAATTTTCCCCAAAATTTTAATACATAAAAAGCCCTTATATATATATATATATATATATATATATATATATATATATATTTATTACACCTTTATCATTAATATTATACAAATGTGCCTAAGTCTTTATTTATCCTAACACACAACTTATATACATACATAAATGTATATAAATAATAATAATAATAATAATATGATTCTAAATTCTTTTTTTTTTTTCACATACAAGATTTTTTTTTAAATAAAGCCTTGAGTCAAATAGTCAAAGTCCTAGTCAAAGTCTTAGTCAAACAGTCAAAGTCTTAGTCAAATAGTCAATTCATCATAAAACCTTACTTTATGGTGTTGACCAATTTTAATGGCTAATTGAATCCAAAACTAGTATAAAAACCCACCTATGACCCATTATACTTTGCACCTCTAATTGTTTCAATCCGATTAAACTTTCCCTCATACCTTTCTTCTATAGTCTATTACTTCTACACTTGAAGCTTTGATTATAAGCTCTTGTAATTGGCAACTTTGGGGCTACACATATTCTATTTCTCGAGACTTAACATTTTGCTAAGGTGAGTTTTACATAGCCCCTTTTCTATTTATCACCATTTTTGGGGTGAAACATGTTACAACATTATTTATGCAATTCAATCATCAATGTGTCTATGTGTATTTCTATGTTGCATTATGTCTTGAACATGACTAGCGTAAGCACAATTCTAGCATAAACATTCATCAGCCAAACGGTATACATTGATAGATCTATTGGACTGACAATCCCACCCGGATACGTGCCTCCTACAAAGGTTACGTGGGTGTTTGTTACTGCAATATAAACGAGTGAACCATGAGCGTATGGGATGTACCACAATACAACAGTCACAAGGTTGATTATGCACTCGATTTACTTCTAGTATGTTTTCGCATATGGACTAGATTGCCATGACACATGAATTGCACAACAATTTTATTCGATTATCAAAACCTATGTAATTCTCACCAACTTTTGTTGACCCAAAATATTTTCAACTTAACATGTTTCAGGTTCTACTTGCTTGAAGATTTGAATTAATGCTTGAAGATGTGTGCATAGTTTTATTCAATTTGATGTACGAATTCTTGTAGAACAATTGTATGTAATTTATTTAAATCATATAATGAAATTTATTATTTACCATGAGCTACTGAACAATCATCAATACGTGACATCCCGATGTTTCCGCCATCGGTTGGGGTGTTACACTTTCGTCATTGGATCTGCGGAGGCTAGGCAGGATCCAGACACAGTTACCGGTACGTTCCTTCTTAATGATCGCTATGTTTCTGTCTTGTTTGATTCTGGTGCCGATAAGAGTTTCGTATCTTTGGACATTAGTCGATTGCTAGATATAGTACCCACACCTTTAGAGGCTAAGTACTTAATAGAATTGGCTGATGGTAAGAAAATCGAAGCGACACACACCCTTAGGGAATGTCGCTTGGAACTGTCGGGTTTGTCTTTCCCCATTGACCTTATGCCGGTGCCCCTGGGTAGTTTTGATGTCGTGGTCGGCATGGATTGGTTATCGTTGTATCGTGCGGAGATCGTTTGCTTCGACAAGGTTATTCGGATCCCTCTCCCTGATGGAGAGATCCTTTCGGTTCGTGGCGAGAAAAGCGGTACTCCGCTGAGTATCATTTCTAGCATGAAAGCCCGTAAGTACCTTCGGAAGGGCTGTTCGGCCATTCTGGCGCTTGTTAACGTTTCTACTGACGATGAGAAGAAGATCGAGGATATTCCGGTGGTTCGTGATTTTCCTGATGTGTTTCCTGATGATTTACCTGGTCTTCCTCCCCATCGTCAGGTTGAGTTTGGTATTGATCTCACTCCGGGCGCAGCTCCTATTGCCCGAGCTTCGTATCGTCTTGCACCTCCCGAGATGCAAGAGTTGTCCAGCCGGTTACATGAATTCTTGGAAAAGGGTTTCATCCGACCGAGTTCTTCCCCGTGGGGAGCTCCTATTTTGTTTGTGAAGAAGAAGGATGGGAGTCTTCGCATGTGTATTGATTATCGTGAGCTGAACAAAGTGACCATCAAGAATCGTTATCCTCTTCCTCGCATTGATGATCTCTTTGACCAGCTTCAGGGCTCCAGCTACTATTCGAAGATCGATTTGCGGTCCGGTTACCACCAGTTGCGCGTCAGGGAAGCTGACATTCAGAAGACTGCTTTTCGCACTTGTTATGGCCATTTTGAGTTCTTGGTAATGCCTTTTGGTCTCACTAATGCACCGGCGGTGTTCATGGATTTAATGAACCGCGTTTGCAAACCTTACCTTGATAAGTTCGTCATCGTGTTCATTGACGATATTCTGATTTATTCCAAGAACAAGGCGGATCATGAGGAACATCTGCGGTTGGTCTTGGAACTTTTGAGACAGGAGCAGTTGTATGCTAAGTTCTCGAAGTGTGATTTTTGGTTACGTGAAGTTCAATTCCTAGGACATGTGGTGAATGAACTGGGAATTCATGTCGATCCGGCTAAGATCGAAGCTATTAAAGACTGGGAAGCACCAAAGACGCCATCTGAGGTGCGGCAATTCCTAGGTCTTGCGGGTTACTATCGTCGCTTCATTGAGGGATTTTCGAAGATCGCTCAACCCCTCACTGCTCTTACCCAGAAGGACCAAAAGTTCGACTGGGATGAACCACAAGAATCAGCATTTCAGACGCTGAAGCTTAAACTTTGTTCTGCACCTATCTTATCCTTGCCAGAGGGTACAGATGACTTCGTTGTGTACTGTGACGCTTCTATTCGTGGTCTCGGTTGTGTGTTGATGCAACGCGGGAAGGTTATTGCTTATGCTTCTCGTCAACTCAAAGTTCATGCGAAGAACTACACTACTCATGACTTGGAACTGGGTGCAGTAGTCTTTGCGTTGAAAATCTGGAGACATTACTTGTACGGTACCAAGTGTGAAGTATATACCGATCACAAGAGTCTTCAGCATATTTTCGACCAGAAGGTGTTGAACATGCGGCAGCGTCGCTGGGTAGAACTCCTGAACGATTATGACTGTGCCATCAAATACCATCCTGGCAAGGCGAACGTTGTGGCGGACGCCTTGAGCAGGAAGGAGTCTGCGAATCCTCGTCGTGTTCGAGCCTTACAGCTCACCATTCATTCGTCGTTGCCTGACCAAATCCGTTCTGCACAGTTGGAGGCCTTGAAGGAGGAAAACCTTAAGGCTGAAACTATGCACGGTGCTGACAAGCATCTTGAGCTTAGGACCGATGGCTTACACTATTTTGCGGGACGTGTTTGGGTCCCATTGTTCGGGGGATTGCGCGAGCTTATTTTGGATGAAGCTCACAAATACTGGTATTCTATTCACCCTGGCTCCGATAAGATGTATCAGGATTTGAAGATACTTTATTGGTGGCCGAACATGAAAGCTGATATAGCTTCTTACGTCAGCAAATGTTTGACTTGTACGATGGATTTTGTCACCAAACTGCCAAGGTCACCTAGTGGTTATGATATGATCTGGGTGATTGTTGACCGGCTGACAAAATCGGCACGTTTTATACCTATTAAGGAAACCGATGGGCTCGAGCGGTTGGCTCGACTTTACCTTAAGGAGGTGGTTGCTCGGCACGGGGTGCCTGTTTCTATTATCTCTGATCGTGATTCTCGTTTCACTTCGCGTTTCTGGAAGGCTCTGCACAAGGCTTTGGGTACTAAGTTGGATATGAGTACGGCTTATCATCCGCAAACTGATGGACAGAGTGAGCGGACGATTCAAACCTTGGAAGACATGCTTTGGGCATGTGTTATCGATTTTGGCAAAAGTTGGGAGATCCACCTGCCATTAGTGGAGTTCTCCTACAACAATAGCTATCACTCTAGTATTAAGGCAGCTCCGTTCGAGGCTCTTTACGGACGGAAATGTCGATCGCCACGTTGTTGGGCCGAGGTGGGCAAGAGCCAGCTCACTGGTCCGGAACTCGTGTACGAAACTTCGGAGAAAATCGTGCAGATTCGTCAGCGTTTGGCTGCTGCTCGGGATCGTCAGAAGAGTTATGCCGATCACCGTCGAAAACCTTTGGAGTTCCAGGTTGGGGACAAGGTACTTCTGAAAGTTTCACCATGGAAGGGCGTCATACGCTTTGGAAGGCGTGGCAAGCTTAACCCTCGATATGTCGGACCATTCGCAATCCTGGATCGGATTGGACCGGTGGCATACAGACTTGACTTACCGGCGGAGCTCGGTAGTGTGCACAACGTCTTCCATGTGTCCAACTTAAAGAAGTGTTTGACTGATGAATCTCTCATTGTACCACTGGAGGAGATCAAGGTTGATGATCGTCTTCGCATTATGGAGGAACCTGTCGAGATTCTCGACTACAAGATTCGTAGCCTTCGTCGGAGAAAAATCCGCATCGTTAAAGTCCGTTGGAACTCGAACCGTGGACCGGAGTTCACATGGGAATGGGTGGATCAGATGAAAGCTAAGTATCCTCATCTTTTTCCGAAACGCGCGTTTGAATCGAGGCATGTTACTGCTGAAGCGGAATGAATCTCGGGTCGAGATTCTTTTCAACGTGGGGATGATGTGACATCCGGTAATTTTCTTTTCGTTCTGTCCTTTTCGTTTCTTTCTTTTTGGGGCTTTGCAAAATTTTCAGGACGAAAATTCTTTCAACGTGGGGATGATGTGACACCCGGCATGTTTGGCTTAAACATATTAGTAACATCTAAGTCTACCTTAGCGAGAAATGTTTATAAACGAACTTAACTGGGTTAGTTGAGTCGGGTCAAGTTAGGATTGTCCAGGGTACAATGATCTGGAGGATCATTGGGAGTCGTTTTGGTAATACACTAGTACCGGGTTCCGTTGTTGGTGACATTACATGAACTAATTAAGTATATGTGTAGATTATGGGTCGTGTGGTGGACTATATACATAGATGTGTTTAAATGATGTGTAAATGATTATCTATGCTTAAATATGCCAAATATAGATTAAGGATGCATGCTTATGTGTTAAGATGTGTTAGAATGCGTTAAACACGACAAACTGGAAAACTAGTTAAAAAGGAGTTCTGGTTCGACCACTTCGAGTGGTCGAAGGACAACGATTGCCTGGTTCGACCCCTTGTAAATGGGCGAACCTGGGAAGTGGAATTGAAAGAATTCCCTTCGACCAGGACAGGGCTCATTCGACCCTGTGTAAGGGTCGAAGGAGGCCACCTTCGACCATTGAAATGGGGCGAAGGAGGATTAGTATAAATACCAACCTTTGTCATTTTTCATCATTTCACAAACCCTAACCGTCCCAAAACGCTCTCAAACGATCTTAATCACTAAGGAAGGAGTTTTTGCTCTTCTTTTCATAATCTAACCTATCTACAACATCTAAACAAGAATCCAAGGTGTGTTCTTAATCCTAAACCTTTATAAAAGCATTTTAATTCGTTTTCATCTAACCCTAATTGTCCGGATCTGTTATAAGGGTGTTTTTATTATTAAAAACCTTTTAAACATCTTTCTAAATCAAAACATTATCATTTAACATAGGTTTTCATGGTGAATAACATATGTAAATTGTGTATTATGTGGTGTTATGTGTTGTTCAATGATTTGCTGCTGTATCTATGATAGAAACATGATATAGGATTGTTATTGATGCTAGATTATTGTTGTTTAGGGTTAGGAATGGATATGATGATATTATGGGTATTTGGGGGTTTTAACGAATCTAGACTTGATGCATGATATTTATGATCAATAGAATTGATAAGAAAAGATCGAACACTCGACAAACTGAGCATTTCAAGTTGAATATGAATCGATTCCAAAAGTTTCCAAATTGGGTAAATTATTCATGCATGAAAGTGATGTTTCCATAATCTTTACCATTTTGGGAAAGGGCTGAAACGGACGTATTATCGGGGGAAATCGGTGGGGTTTTGTAGGGATAAGTTATCCATGCTTGACTGCTGTGTTTGGTGATGTTTCGAGTCATTTTGAATGTGTTTGAAGCGTTTTTAGGAAAATTTGCATAACAGGGGCGAACCTGGCCTCCTTCGACCGATCGAAGGTGCGAAGGAGGGAATCCAGGGTCGAACCTGGGTTTTTGTTGGGCGAACGTGGTAAAACGGGTGAAGGAGGCATCAAACGGTCGAACGAAATGTAAAACGGGCGAAGGAGACTGAAAACGGGCGAAGGAGACTTAAAACTGACTTGTTCGACCGTTCTGATGCAGAAATGAGATTTTTGATACAAACTAAGTGTTTTATGCCTGAACCTTGTGTGTAATCTATGTGTACTTGATTAGTTAGGGTAATGGGTCACCAACGGAATGTCGGGTCGGTCTAGTGTGTCGGTTAAACATTTAAACACGTTTTAAAACATACTTGGTTACGATCTGGACAATCGGGGACTAGATAACCTTATGGTTATTAGTCGGAACACTTATGTGAACATTTTGATAGATCTCCGGTAGAGGGATTATCAAGGGCTTAACATCTTTACGTGTAACCGAAGAACGCTATTTAAGGTGAGTTCACGGCCCCACTTTTACTGCTTTAACTTTTGGGGGAGAAAACATGCGCTAAACTATTTTGGTAACATATGTCATACTATGGTTTTAACTTTGTATTGCTATACGATCTTTGGAAGTCCCGGGGGAAACCATGAATGTGCGGGAATGCACAACGGGGGAAATGTGGTTAGATCTATTGGGCGTGACCTGCCCCACTCGTCGGCTTGGAGGGCCGGGCGGGTGCATATTGTCTCGAACAGGAACATTGGTATCATGCTGAACATTCGGGCTGCTTAAACATGCTAAACATTGCTAAACGTGTCTAGTAATGGTTTCCAATCGTAGTAGTAATAAAACATACGCCTAGCTAGCGTACTTGGTAACATTGATATAGTATGGACATGGTAACGTTTTGGTAACATATTGAACAAACCTGTGAACTCACCAACATTATATGTTGACATCTTTTTGGCATGTTTTTCTCAGGTCGCTAAGGTAGCAACAAATGGAACTAGGCGCACGGGTCTGCATTGGCGTCTAGGCATAGTTGCACGTTTTGTAATAAAAAGTGTTTTGAATAACTTTTGGGATGATAGCATAGTTGATTAAATGCTACTTAAACGCTTCTGCTTACAAAATCGTTGGTTATGTTTCTTTACGTTTTTCATATAGAGTAGTTTATTGTGATTGTTGACTTTTGGGGGAGAAAACATGCGCTAAACTATTTTGGTAACATATGTCATACTATGGTTTTAACTTTGTATTGCTATACGATCTTTGGAAGTCCCGGGGGAAACCATGAATGTGCGGGAATGCACAACGGGGGAAATGTGGATAGATCTATTGGGCGTGACCTGCCCCACTCGTCGGCTTGGAGGGCCGGGCGGGTGCATATTGTCTCGAACAGGAACATTGGTATCATGCTGAACATTCGGGCTGCTTAAACATGCTAAACATTGCTAAACGTGTCTAGTAATGGTTTCCAATCGTAGTAGTAATAAAACATACGCCTAGCTAGCATACTTGGTAACATTGATATAGTATGGACATGGTAACGTTTTGGTAACATATTGAACAAACATGTGAACTCACCAGCATTATATGTTGACATCTTTTTGAAATGTTTTTCTCAGGTCGCTAAGGTAGCAACAAATGGAACTAGGCGCACGGGTCTGCATTGGCGTCTAGGCATAGTTGCACGTTTTGTAATAAAAAGTGTTTTGAATAACTTTTGGGATGATAGCATAGTTGATTAAATGCTACTTAAACGCTTCCGCTTACAAAATCGTTGGTTATATTTCTTTACGTTTTTCATATAGAGTTGTTTATTGTGATTGTTGACTTGGATCCTGGTTTGTCATGCGCCTCGCGGTAAAACCCCGCAAGTGGAAATTTGAGGGTGTGACATTTTTGAACTATTTCCTTTTATAATTAAAAAAAAAGATTAATATAAACCCTAAATTAAATTGAGTTATTTTAGGAAAAAAAGAATTTAAAAATAAATTTAAAATTTTTTCTCTCATGTTTCCTCCCGTAATTTTTAAACGTTTATATCTTTTATATACGAGATTTTTTAAAGAAAAAAATTACACCAAATTAACGAGCGTTTTATTATCTTTCCGGCGAGTGCCATAGTCCTATATAAAAAACGGAGAAAAATCGACTATTTTTTGTGGGGTTTCGTTCAACCCCGGGACGCTCCTAGAAAGAATTGATAGTTGCCGACGTGGCGTTCAATGGTGGCCTCAACCATCTCTTGATTATGCCATGTGGCATAATGAGATGCAATGATTACAACTTCCAACTTAAGTGTTTGTTTAGTTGATTAGGTTATGAATTATAAGAGCCATTACAATGTGATAAATTAGAGAGATATGATGAGTTTTTTAATAGTTGCAGCTTACATAAGTGATTCTTTAGATGATTACTGATTAGGTTTTAGATTAGGGAATATGAGTTACTAGTTTTTATCCTGGGAGCGTCCCGGGTTGAAATATCTAATATAAATAATAAAATATATTATTATTATTATTATTTTAAACAAATTTCAACCATAAGTTATCATATTCAAATATAAAAAAAACGAATCTCTGCGTCGGGGTATAAATCTAGTGTCATTACAAATGAATTCGGAAGTTTGTAATCGATCATTCTAAAAAGAATTAATATGAAATAAGAAAAAAAAGTTAATTATTGAAATATCGAACGCATTTGTCTAAGGGTTATGTGATGCGTTAAAAAATTTATGGGTATATGATCGGGTATGTAGTTCGGGTATTTGGGTATATTGTTTCGGGTAATCAGGTTGGGTATCACATAATCCCAGACCCGACCCAAACCCACATTTTTTTTAAACTAATCCCAAACCCGACACAATACCTGTCGGGTTACAAAAAATAGTCATTTTTTTCTCCGATTTTTATATAGCACTATGGTACTCGTTGGAAAGATAAAAAAAATGCTCGTTAATTTGGTGTAATTTTTTTCTTTAAAAAATATCGTATATAAAAGATATTAACGTTTAAAAGTTATGGGAGGAAACACGAGAGATAAATTAATAAAGGTTTAATATTTAGATTTAGTAGATTAGGTATTTAATAGATTATGTTAAATATTATAATAGATTAGGTTAAATCATATTTATTTCTTTTTTTTAATTGGTTTAAAGTTGCCAAATCACATCTTATGTGGCATCTCTTAGAGGCGAGATTGCATAAGAGTATGACATGTAGGATTAATCCCTTTGCAATATATATATATATATATATATATATATATATATATTACTGGCAATGATTGAGAGATTTGTGGTTAGTTAACTTGAGCCATTTGCAATAGGTTATCATATAAAATTAGATTTTTCAACCACAGAACCCTCCCAAGGTAATCAGCTAGTGTGTACACCGTATGTCCGTATAGATTAACTTTTATTATTACTAGGTTATGTACCCGTGTGATACACGGGTTGAACAATTTAAATTATATATATTACATATAAAATTAAAAATATAATTAAGAAAAATTAGATTACATGTTATATTTAAAATAAATAAAATTGCCTTTACAGCCGAAAAATATTAAATATTTATCAGCCCCTAAATAATTTCTTGAAAAGACATTCATATTCACATAAAACTATTTTCAAACTTTTCAACATATATCTTCTATATCGTAACTGTTACCTTGTAGACTGCAGGTACACAAAAAAAAATCAAAAGTAATAAGATAAATTTGTTTATGATAAGATGTAAAAATGAAATTAATTAAAAAATATCTCCTCATCCGTTAAACCATCCCAAATAAGTATCGTTAATTTGGATTTGACATCAAGTTTCTTGCAAAGCCAAAATATTTCTAACCTTGAGTATATAATAATTTTTTTCTAAGATAAAGGTCCTTAAAAATAATGACATTTATTGGTTCAATATGACTGTAATTATAAAAAAAAAAAGATTTCGTGATTTAATAGCGTGAAAATGAAGCTAAAACGAATTACTAATGAAAAGACTGTTGCCACTTAGATATTATATTTCTCTATTCAAGTAACTTAAAACAACACAGTCAATGAAAATTTCAAACAATGATTTTTCATATATAAAATGTATTTTATATATCAAGCTATTATAATACGAAAATAGCTAAGCATATTTAGTTTTAATTAATCAAATATTTAATTAACGTGGATTGATTTGTTTTATTTTGTTCAGTAACTCATGGTGAATAATAAATTTCATTATATGATTTAAATAAATTACATACAATTGTTCTACAAGAATTCGTACATCAAATAATCAAACAAAGCTTCAAATATCTCCTCATGCTAGCTCTAGACTTCAAGCATCAGTATTTCCTGTTGAGTTTGGAAAAATGGGGGGGGGGGGGGGGTCAACTAGAAGTTGGTGAGAATACATAAGCCATGTCAAGCAAATAGTTTTAGTATAAAAGTTTAGCAATTCATATGTCTATCGTAAGTTTAAGTCTACATGAATAAACATGATATGTTGAATCGACATAATCAAACCTTTGACTAGTTTAGGTCCATCCCGTCATCCACGGTTCACCTTAATAATATGTTGGAACGATAACAATCACCCACGCTACCTATGTAGGAGGTACACGTATCCGGGTGGGATTGTCAATCCAATAGATCTATTATTGAGTATCGCCGGCTTGGCCATAGCTAATGATTATGTAATGTTGAAACTCGTTGAAACTGTTGTTGTCTAATTCATGAGGCATTAAAGTTTACAACTAGACATGTATGTAGAATTGCTTAAGTATAATGTTGCAAGTATGAAGAATTGCATAAACATGGTTACGTAAACTCACCTTAGCAAAGTATTAAGTCTCGAGAAATAGAATATGTGTAGCCCCAAAGTTTCCAATTACAAGAGCTTATAATCAAAGCTTCAATTGTAGAAGTAATAGACTATAGAAGAAAGGTATGAGGAAAAGTTTAATCGGATTGAAACAATCGATTTAGAAGTGCAAAGTATAATGGGTCATAGGTGGGTTTTTATACTAGTTTTGGATTCAATTAGCCATTAAAATTGGTCAACACCATAAAGTAAGGTTTTATGATGAATTGACTATTTGACTAAGACTTTGACTGTTTGACTCAAGGCTTTATTTAAAAAAAAAAAAAAAACTTGTATGTGAAAAAAAAAAAGAATTTAGAATCATATTATTATTATTATTATTTATATACATTTATGTATGTATATAAGTTGTGAGTTAGGATAAATAAAGACTTAGGCACATTTGTATAATATTAATGATAAAGGTGTAATAAAATATATATATATATATATATATAAGGGCTTTTTATGTATTAAAATTTTGGGGAAAATTTTGCGATGTTACAGTTCAGGTTATTCATTAAACCTGTTTTTTCTTTTAAACCAGGTTCTTATCTACGATGTTGAAATTCAGCCAATCGCCATGCTATCATTGGAATTTTACATTTCTAAAGATGGATAGGTATACTTCATCAAGAGAAACTAGGAGAAAGAATCGCGCAACACTGCAACACATGGTGTCACCTTATAGCAAAGTTATTTTTTTTATTTATTTAATTACAAGAGTAATAATTATTAGTATTAGTATTAGTATTATTAGAATGGTTATATTTTTCAACACTTATCATGAATTCTACATATATATAAGTCAAAGTCAAATTGTAACATATTTTAAATTACGTGAAGATGATTATATGTTGAAGGTTATCCTTTTAATATTGTATTATGTTTAATATGGTTTATGCTTTTTATTTTATTTTTTTAACTTTTTAAATAAATGTTTTTTAACTAAGATTGATTATGTTTAAGTTATTTACTCTTTTCGTGATTTGGGTTTTCTTCTTTTATCATTTTTTATTAAATCATATTAAATTTTTCAACCCCGGGACCTTCCCGGGGTAATCAGCTAGTATTAAATAGTAAAATTAGAGAACTCATGAGGGAGTGCCATGTGTCCCTCATGTGTTTTCTTTTATTAGTATAGAAAGATTTTTTAATAGTTGCAGCTTACATAAGTGATTCTTTAGATGATTCCTGATTAGGTTTTAGATTAGGGAATATGAGTTACTAGTTTTTATCCCGGGAGCGTCCCGGGTTGAAATATCTAATAAATAATAAAATATATTATTATTATTATTATTATTATTATTATTTTAAACAAATCTCTGCCATAAGTTATCATATTCAAATATAAAAAAAAAACGAATCTCTGCGTCGAGGTATAAATCTAGTGTCATTATAAATGAATTCGGAAGTTTGTAATCGATCATTCTAAAAAGAATTAATATGAAATAAGAAAAAAAAGTTAATTATTGAAATATCGAACACATTTGTCTAAGAGTTATGTGATGCGTTAAAAAATTCATGGGTATATGATCGGGTATGTAGTTCGGGTATTTGGGTATTGTTTCGGGTAATCAGGTCGGGTATCACATAATCCCAGACCCGGACCAAACCCACATTTTTTTTTAAACTAATCCCAAACCCGACACAATACCTGTCGGGTTACAAAAAATAGTCATTTTTTTCTCCGATTTTTATATATCACTATGGTACTCGTTGGAAAGATAAAAAAATGCTCGTTAATTTGGTGTAATTTTTTTCTTTAAAAACTATCGTATATAAAAGATATTAACGTTTAAAAGTGTGACACCCGGCAAATTCTGGTTAACAACATGGTCTAGATGAAAGTCTACCTTAGCGGGTCACGCGTATATTATACTTAACGAGGGTTAGCTAGATAGCTAGAAAGGACATACGTGCATTGTCTCGGGTTTGAGACAACTTACAAAACGTTTTCTAGTCCGGTTTGGGACTACTTTCACATCTCGGGTTATGAGATGCTTTGACTCCTTGTGTGGGTCGGGTTACTACTTTCACATCTCGGGTTATGAGATGCTTTGACTCCTTGTGTGGGTCGGGGTTTGACTCCTTGTGTGAGTTAACGTGTGATTGCATGATTAGTGAACCTCGGACGTTGGTGAATAATAAACTTAGGTGTCTCGGTGATATCTGACAACTTATGTGAAAACCATACGTGATTATGTGAACCTAGACCGAACACGTTAATAAAAATTATTAAAAGTGGAGCGTGAGGTTGATTAGGGTCTTAACGCATGGGGTTACACTTGTTACGGTCCGTAATATCGAAAACGTCGAAGGATAACGCGTCGGGAGGCGAAACGAGGCAAAAGCGCGCCACCCGGACCTGTGAGCGGCCGCTCACAGGCTCCGAGCGGCCGCTCGAAGGGGACTGACGGGTTTAAACCGCCTCAAACTCGTATTTAAACATCCTTAACTCCCATGCAGCCCTCATACTCAACCCTAATCGCCCCCTTACTGCCCCACACGAATATTTCACTCCAAAAACTCTTGCTAAGGCTTAAGATCATCAATTGGGAGGCTCCAAGGCGCGCGATTGATTGATTTGAAGAGCTAAGGGTATAACTCATGATTTCTTACGCTTTTTACTTTATGTTTTATTGTAAAAATCATATAACAAGTTTGTCCAGGTCTGAATGGGTTTAATAAACATTAAAACATGAGTCTTTTTGAAGATTAAACGGATTAAACCTATTAATAAACGCGTAGTAACATCATAGGATGCTTGTTGCGCAAGTTATTGGTGTTTTGATCCTAAAAGCTTTGATCTTGACATGTTTGATAATAGGATCTGATGGGAATAGGTATTAGGAAAGTTGTATGATGATTATTAGGTATTATTGACTGATAATATGCAACTAGGGTTTGATATAATTGATGATATTGTACGATCAGAATCTGGACAGATTCTGAAAGTCAACTTGTAGGGTCTGTTTCGTGGCTTGAAAACAATTGATTTGATCGATTCTTTGCATGATTGTAACGTACAAGGTCTTAGCTTTTCATAATGGGCAAAACCATCGAATTTGGACGTCGTTTGAGTCGTTTTTGGAATTTTAATTGATTAGGGGTCATATCAGATTTTCGGATTTGTAAATTGGGTTAACTTTAAATGGTCATAACTTGAGATTTACAAGGAATTAGATTATGAAATTTTTACAGTAGGTCAATACTGGAAAAATAGAGCTTTTCCAAGTGGATTCATCTCGTTTGGATGAATACACAATTTTTAAGAATTTTCCTACTAAACTGACCTGTTGAGGAGATTTTCTGGACATAGCTGTGTGGTACGAATTTTCATAATTTTTGTGTTTGGAATTGAGACAAAACAAAAATAGGTATTGTCGAGTGAATCCCAAAGTAAATTCAGTAAAAATTTGGGAGGTTAACTCACTGGTTTGCTATTTTAAATAAATTAGTTTTGATGGCGCACAATCTGTCCTGAAAACACAGATTGTGTATTATGTGCTTCTGTGATTAATTGAGGTCTTAGGTGGTATGGAATTGACATGAAACTGAAGTACACTTGTCTGAGACACATACGGAATGTAGAAACTAATTGTAACCAACGTATTCACCAACGGGTCCGTAGGGTTTACTATTGCATGTAGAATCACTAGGCGTCGCATACACACTTTTGAACATTTAAAACGCCTTGGACAAACGAGTTATATGGGTAATGATATTACGCCTATACTCACTAAGCGACACTGTTATTAGGGTGTCGGTAGCATATATTGCTTGCTGTTCGGATTCTTTGCTTGCACGTTAAGGTGAGTTTACGGCCCCTCTTTTAAACTGGTTTCCTACTTTCGGGGGAGAAAACATGTGTTAAAACGATTATTTGGTAACTACTGTCATACTATGGGTTTCTATTGTGTACTACACGATCTTTGGAAGTCCCGGGGGGAACCATGAATGTGCGGGTTTGCACAACGGGGAAATGTGAATAGCGCTATTGGGAGTGACCAACCCCGCTCGTCGGCTTGGAGGGCCGGGCGAGTGCATATTGTCTCAAACAGGAACAACAGGAACAATTGGAACTTTTCGGGCACAACATCTGGTATTCGAGTTAGTAATGGTTTTCCAATCGTGGTAGTAACAAAACGTACGCCTAGCTAGCGTATACTGGTTTTCGAGTTATTATAGTATGGACAGGTGGACTTGGTACTTGGATATAAAACCTGTAAACTCACCAGCATTTTTGTGCTGACGTAAACTTTTACATGTTTTCTCAGGTCGCTAAGGTAGCACAATGGAACTAGGGCGCACGCGTCTGCACGGCGTCTAGTTAAAGTTGCATGGTTTTACAAACGTTGAACATTGGTTTAATATTGAATAATTGTTTTGAATAAGCTTCCGCTGTAAACGGGGATTTTAAACATTGTTTTGAAATTGCATTATGTTCATGTTAGACTTGTTTATTGTGATCGTTGGTTTGGATCCTGGTTTGTCATGCGCCTCGCGGTAAAACTCCGCAAGTGGATTTTGAGGGTGTGACAAAAAGTTATGGGAGGAAACACGAGAGATAAAATAATAAAGGTTTAATATTTAGATTTAGTAGATTAGGTATTTAATATATTATGTTAAATATTATAATAGATTAGGTTAAATCATATTTATTTCTTTTTTTTTTTAATTGGTTTAAAGTTGCCCCATCACATCTTATGTGGCATCTCTTAGAAGAGAGATTGCATAAGAGTATGACATGTAGAATTAATCCCTTTGCAATATATATATATATATATATACTAGCTGATTACCCCGGGAAGGTCCCGGGGTTGAAAAATTTAATATGATTTAATAAAAAATGATAAAAGAAGAAAACTCAAATCACGAAAAGAGTAAATAACTTAAACATAATCAATCTTAGTTAAAAAAAACATTTATTTAAAAAGTTAAAAAAATAAAAAGCATAAACCATATTAAACATAATACATTATTAAAAGGAAAACCTTCAACATATAATCATCTTCACGTAATTTAAAATATGTTACAATTTGACTTTGACTTATATAGATGTAGAATTCATGAAGGGGGTTGAAAAATATAACCATTCTAATAATACTAATACTAATAGTAATAATTATTACTCTTGTAATTAAATAAATAAAAAAAATAACCTTGTTATAAGGTGACACCATGTGTTGCAGTGTTACGCAATTCTTTCTCCTAGCTTCTCTTGATGAAGTATACCTATCCATCTTTAGAAGATTAAAATTCCAATGATAGCATGGCGATTGGGCTGAATTTCAACATCGTAGATAAGAACCTGGTTTAAAAGAAAAATCATGATTAATGAATAACCTGAACACTTTGTGTTTTTTTTTTTCTGTACGAACATAACCCCACAAAAAATAGTCGTTTTTTTCTCCGTTTTTTATATAGCACTATGGTACTCGTTGGAAAGATAATAAAACGCTCGTTAATTTGGTGTAATTTTTTTATATTTAAAAAATCTCGAATATAAAAGATATTAACGTTTAAAAATTATGGGAGGAACATAAGAGAGAAAAATCTAAATTTATTTTTAAATTCTTTTTTCCTAAAATAACTCAATTTAATTTTAGTAATTGAGAATTGAGAGATAGAGAGATAAATTTAGGGTTTTATGTTTATCTTTTTTTAATTAAAAAAGGAAACAATTTAAAAACACTAAAATCTTTCAATTATGATGTCACGTGGCAGTTTCATGGAGAGGTTGAAGGTATCATTGCACGCCACGCCAGCAATGTTCAATTCTTTTATATCTATACATCTAATAAACTAAAGTCCATGAGGACACTTGGGCACTCCCACATTCATCCTCAATTGTGTAGCCAATCATATTGTGCCAAGTGTCTCATTGTGGGAATTTATAAAATTTTTCATTAAAAAAAAAAACAGAAAATATAAATACCCAAATAAAATACACGGACATAACCATCTTCATTATCATCGCCTCCTCAAACAAACCCTTCCAATGAATCGATCCAATTAAGAAACCCTACATAACCCTACATCACAAATCGTTCATCGCCTCCTTCCAATCAAGAACCCTAATCAAGGGCGATCCAAGGTTTTCTTCATCTCCTCTCCAAGGTTTTCTCTATTCCATTCTTATTTCAATGAATCGATCTTGATCTCTCTTTTTCTCTGTTTTTTGTTCGTTTTTTTCTGATTTCTTTGTCGATTAAAGGTTTTTTTTTTCTCTTCCTTGAGTGATTTTGATTATTTATCTTTCAATAGTTGAGTATTGTTTAGGTTATTACCGATTGTTTTGGTTTTATGGTTGATGTTTTAGGGTTTGTGTTTTAGGGTTCATATGCGATTATTGTATAGATGATTCATATGTATATACTCTCAACCAAATCACAACAAGGTGCGACTGCTGGTTTGAGTTTTGAAGCTACACAACCTCTTTAGGTTTAAGGTACAATGTTCATAACTTATTTTCACTATTTTTCTCATTTCTAATTTCACACATCAATAAGAACCTTAAACATGTGTGTAGGTGGCATATAGAAGGATGAAGAACAATAAAACTAAGTAAAGGTAATCAAAATAGGCCCTGTTGCAAATTTTAGTGTACGTACTAACATTAGTGGGAAAAGATGTCTTCTTTACTCCATTCCATTAAATCCTTATTATTCTTTGGTTTTAGTTGTCTTATTCACTTATCTATTAATTTGTTATACTAACAACTCTTTATTTCATTCTGTATTACATGGGATATAAATAATGTTCTGATAAAGAAAGGTGCAGTTAAAGTAAGATTAAGTGTTGAAATGAATATAAAACCCGGACAAAGTAACAATTCATATAATGTAAAAGGTGTAAATGATTCTTTGCATACAAGGTGCTCAATGAATTGCTGCAATGAAACTTTGTGCATATTTTCAGGAGGATTTGAATTATGACCCAGGTTCTAAAAATATTTATTGATGTAAATATTTGTATTTGTGTTTGAAAAAAAAATTGTTTACGTAGATTGAGGTAAACCAAAATAAACTGATTCCTGGATGTGAAAACTTATGAGCAGAGTGTTGTATACGTAACAGGTGATGGCGCCCAAGCAGCCTAACACAGGCCTTTTTGTTGGATTAAACAAGGGTCATGTTGTGACCAAGAAGGAGTTAGCCCCTCGCCCTTCTGATAGAAAAGGCGTAAGTTCTGTTTTTATCTTCGCTTTGTATTGATTTGATCACTTAAATTACAAATGAAATCATTTTGATGTGACTATTGCTCTTTTTACTTCACTTTGAGTGTAAGAATCAAGAACGCAAAACTAAAGATCATTACTTTTCAATATAAAACAAGCAAAAGGGTTCATTTTGTGAGGAACCTGATTCGGGAAGTAGCTAGATTTGCACCATATGAGAAGAGGATTACTGAGCTGTTGAAAGTTTGAAAGGACAATCGTGCATTGAAGGTGGCGAAGAGAAAGTTGGGTACCCACAAGAGGGCAAAGAAGAAGAGAGAGGAAATGTCTAGCGTTCTCCGCAAGATGAGGTAATTTTTTTTTGAACTTTGTCAACAACGTATTGGTTGGAAGTGATAACACAACTCATTCGATAAATGTATTTATCATTAAATTTTGTGAAAATGATTTGCAGATCTGGTGGAGGTGCCGAAAAGAAGAATTGAGGTACCATATCATCGTTTTTCTTGATGCATTTTTTTTTTATATTATAACATGCTATTCAAGCTTTTGAATGAAGTCGATTGTAAATATTTGGTGTCCCTCAAGACGGTTGTTGACAAGTCTTGTGAAGTTTTAGTGTTCATTTATACAGAGAAGCTGCCCCTGTTTATGCCCGACTCTAATTTTTGACACCTACTACTAGAATTTGATGTAAGCGTATATTAATTTGGTCGTTAATTCTTTTGATTGTGGTATTGACCTACTGTTATGGTTTTCAGCATTTGAAACCAGAGAACATCGCGCCGCATATCATGTTGCACCATAACCTTGGCCGCCCCTTTTTTGTTTATCAAAAAACTAATCGTCGTCTCTCAACGCTAAACTATTCAACAATTATGGTATCGATTTTGACTAATTTTTCATTTGAGACTGAAACGATTTTGGTTTTAATTTTGATTCATTGATGTTCATTTTGTTCAATTTCCGTTTCATCATGATGTATTATAGAGTTATTTTTTTCCCGATGTTTCGTCCAGTTTCAAAGTGTAACGGTTTCTCATTTTTTTTTTGCCTTGAAGGTGATTTTGAAGATGCAACAATGGTTGTTATGATCATCACTAAATCAACTTACTTTCTATTATTTCCCCCACTGTGGATTCTTGCTGAATCACTATGTTAAAAGCATAAGCAAGAATTCTTATTTGAATTATGGTTTTCATATTTCAACTTTTTGTTCAGATTTATCTATATAAATTCTACAAAAAAATCCTAAAGAATTCCTATAATAGTTTAATAGTCTATAACTATAAGAAAGACTATTATAATACCGAATTTTAAGAAAAAGAAACACATTTTACGATAGTTATCATCAGGTTGGTCATCTTATCTTATTCCTCATATATGTTATGACGTATAGTTTATAAATATATATATGTGTGCAGGATGTTGATGAAAGATTCACTTATGTTGCACTTGCATGGTTAGTTGCTCTTGGTTCATCCTTTAAACTTGCCACTACACTTTAGCATGAGTATAGGATTGATATATTCTGAAAGTGAGGTGAGCCTTTAACTTCCCTTTGCTAAGCATAGTCCTAACATATTTTATATGATAATTTTGGTAAATATGATGTATTTTAGAGGTCTAAAATGGTACGGGTCAATATGGGTTGGATTACAACAAACACTTATTTTTCTTTTTCTTTTGCCTAATTCTTATTAAAGATTTTATAAATAAATAGCGTGTTACAAGTGCACTTTAAGTGACTTTGAGTAAGGAGATGTATAATAATAAATTGATATATTATATTGATGAAAACCACATTTTGTTGGGGATGAATTAGGGATTGAAATGAAGCTGCTCGAACAACTTGATAAGAATAAGATAAAGACTTAATAAATAGGATGAAGATGGTTGGAGGTTCGACGCGATTGAGAAGGATTTGGATTTTGTTGTTGGGTTTATGTTTTGCTCTGGTTTTGTGGGGCGCTGACCTCAAAATCATGTATCACCATGAGAGTAAGTCTTTAGATCTTTATATAATTAATTTAGATACAAAAATAAAAATTTGGGTTGTACGTCACTGTGACTAATTTTTCAAGCAAATACGATTTCTAACCAAATCGTTATTGTTTATTGCATGATGTTAAAGATGGTACAATGGATTATGCCACGTGTCTTCATGATTAAGGAAACCACGGTATCCTCTTTGTAAGTTTTTCCCACATATTGCTAATTTAGTTTTTTTTTGTCTTTGTAATGTATATTTTGCCGTGATTGTTTATTAGTTTGAATGTTCATATGTTCTTCGAGGTGTTCTTGAGGATCATAATATTAGATGAAAGGTAAAAGAATGTTAAATATTTTTTAGTGATTAATCCGCTTAGGAAAGCTATTCGGGTCCGGGTCCTGTTTGTTGATTCGGGTCTCATTTATTAGCATTTTATTTGTTTCCTAAGTTATTAATTGTTATAAATGGTGGTTTGAAAAGTCTTGGATGTTAAAAGGAAGGGTCGAGTTTTTTGGTAACAGATTGATTGATTGTATTATAGGAAAGTTAATAGCACAATTAGTTGTACACTTTCCATATAGTCATAGTCAAATGTATTAACTGCATAGTCAAATGTATTAACTATAATTGCTATAATTATGAATCTTGGTTTGGAAAGTTGTTGAATGGAATTGATGGTGGAATTGGTTTGTAAAGTTATTGCACTAATTTTAATACATTTTTAAAATTTTGATTTGTTTTTTAAATACTTTTTTATGGCTGTTGCAGGTGTATAACGATTGTGTTGCACCAGTGAGCAACGGTAGAGGCTGTTTGCTCAGGGTAATAGTACTCTGGCAGATTCTTGCATAGACCAATTGGAGTTTATTGTTGCACGGGCACAAAGGATTGGAGATCCAAAATATCAACAGAAGGTACATGATTTTGCTCTTTAGTGTTAACAATTCTTGCATTTTGATATTTATCATGATTTATACAATATTGGAAACATCTAATGTTAATAATTATAATTACCATATCATTAATAACCTTTAAACACAAAATTATTAATCAAATATAAATACATTTATAAATTTACTTTTAAACATTCAAAATCAAAATTTAAAAAAAAAAATCGGTTTTTAAAATTAAAGACATTTAAACACAAAATAAATGCTTAATTCTTTGATTTGTCACATTACTATTTTTAGCGTATAATTAGCATTTATCATGATTTACACAATATTGGAAACATCTAATGTTAATAATTATGATTACCATTTCATTAATAACATTTAAACACAAAATTATTACTCATATATAAATATAAATACATTTATAAACAAAGTTAAATTTGAATTTTTTTCATCACACTTAATACGTCTATTTTCAATTGAATTACTTTATTTTTAAACATTCAAAATCAAAATTTTAAAAAAATTACGATTTTTAAAATTAAAGTCATTTAAACACAAAATAAATGCTTAATTCTTTGATTTGTCACGTTACTATTTTTAGCGTATAATTGACATTTATCATGAGTTACACAATATTGGAAACATCTAATGCTAATAATTATGATTACCATTTCATTAATAACTTTTAAACACAAAGTTATTAATCATATATAAATACATTTATAAATTTATTTTTACACATTCAAAATCAAAATTTAAAAATGAATACGGTTTTTAAATTTAAAGACATTTAAACACTAAATAAATGCTTAATTCTTTGATTTGTCACATTACTATTTTTAGCGTATAATTAGCATTTATCGTGAGTTACACAATATTGGAAACATCTAATGTTAATAATTATGATTACCATTTAATTAATAACCTTTAAACATAAAATTATTAATCATATATAAATACATTTATAAATTTATTTTTAAACATTCAAAATCAAAATTTAAAAAAAAAAAATCCAGTTTTTAAAATTAAAGACATTTAAACACAAAATAAATGCTGAATTATTTGATTTGTCACATTACTATTTTTAGCGTATAAATAGCATCTATAAGGTAATAGTCGGTTAAAATGTTGTTTTATGGTGTAGGTTCATGTTTGTTTACTTATAAATTGGTCGATTTGGGTAATGTTCAACTTTTCCAATGGGTCAAATAGGGTAAAAGTCGCCAACAGTGTGTTTATGGTGTTTTGATTAGATTGATGTTCCTTTTACTTATACATAGGCCATAGGTGAATTGGGGCAATCTTCCCTTTTCTTAACGGGTCGATTTGGGTAATGTTTGCCTTTTCAAATGTGTCAAATAGAATAAAATGTGTTCGAAGCTTTTTTAGCGGGTCGATATGGGTAATGCTCATCTTCTCAGACGTGTCAAATTAAATTGTGAAATTTAGGTGGTAGTTAGTTTCTTATTTTTATTTTTATTACTTTCTTATTGTTGAATATGCCATAAGTCTATTTTTAACACATACCATTTAAGTCGCCTTATTCAGGTTGGATTGTATTTAAGAAACCATGTATTCTCACATGGCCAGCTTTATGTCGCATTGTCAAGAGTTAAAAGCAGGGCAGACGTGAAGTTACTTATACCTGATGCTGGTGGGAAAGTGATGACTAAAACAAAAAATATGGTTTATAAGGAAATTTTCAGCGATATTTGAATAAATGTGTATTCGTTGCTTTTAAATTTTAATAAAATTTTTCTACTGTATTTTTCTTATACGTTATAATTCTCCAAATAATCGTACGTTGTTGAACTGCGTGTCAACGCGGGCAAATATCTAGTATATTAATAGATAATAGATATAGATATAGATTACTGATTAGAATACTATGAACATGCAATGATTGAGAGATTTTGTGGTTAGTTAACTTGAGCCATTTACAATAGGTTATCACATAAAATTAGATTTTTCAACCACAGCATCCTCCCGAGGTAATCAGGTACTGTGTATAGATATAGACAAATTTTGACCGACCATTATTAGTGTCATATGGCGGTTTTTTGGTTCACCAACTTCATGTCGGTTTTAATGAAATAATAATCTTCACCATGCAGATATATACAGAATCTACACGTGTTACTTGCTCTTTCATTTATTTTTCCAATACACACATTACATACGTATGTACACCGTATGTCCGTATAGATTAACTTTTATTATTATTAGGTTATGTACCCGTGTGATACACGGGTTGAATAATTTAAATTATATATATTACATATAAAATTAAAAATATAATTAAGAAAAATTAGATTACATGTTATATTTAAAATAAATAAAATTGCCTTTACAGCCGAAAAATATTAAATATTTATCAGCCCCTAAATAATTTCTTGAAAAGACATTCATATTCACATAAAACTATTTTCAAACTTTTCAACATATATCTTCTATATCGTAATTGTTACCTTGTAGACTGCAGGTACACAAAAAAAAATCAAAAGTAATAAGATAAATTTGTTTAGGCTAAGATGTAAAAATGAAATTAATTAAAAAATATCTCCTCATCCGTTAAACCATCCCAAATGAGTATCGTTAATTTGGATTTGACATCAAGTTTCTTGCAAAGCCAAAATATTTCTAACCTTGAGTGTATAATAATTTTTTCTAAGATAAAGGTCCTTAAAAATAATGACATTATTGGTTCAATATGACTGTAATTATAAAAAAAAAAGAATTTCGTGATTTCATAGCGTGAAAATGAAGCTAAAACGAATTACTAATGAAAAGACTGTTGCTACTTAGATGTTATATTTCTCTATTCAAGTAACTTGAAACAACACAGTCAATGAAAATTTCAAACAATGATTTTTCATATATAAAATGTATTTTATATATCAAGCTATTATAATACGAAAATAACTAAGCATATTTAGTTTTAATTAATCAAATATTTAATTAACGTGGATTGATTTGTTTTATTTTGTTTGTTCAGAACACTATAAAAAATATAGTTTTAAACTTAGAGTGAAAGACCACATATTTAAAAAATAGGTTAATTAACGTTCACGATTTAAATTTTAATTTAATAACATATAAATACGCTATATTAAAAAATGAATATTTTTTTAATAATATTTACTTCTATTAGCTAATAAACATTTTCAAATCATGTCTAGTAATTTATTTCTAATTTTGTATTAAAATATAATCATATTAATTAATTTACAAATACATAGTATGTATATATATATATATATTGAACTAAATTTTGATAATTAAATTAATAGTTATAGTTGTAACTAATAAAAATTAAAAAATAATTATTTTTAAATAAAGAAATAAATTAAAATAAATGTATTATTTTAAATAAGAAAATGAGAGGTTTTATATGGGAGTTCTTACTTCTTAGTATTCCATGTGTTGTCTTTTATTAGTATAGATAGCAATAGATTAATGTTGATTGGTTTACTTTATTTATTTGTTTAGAACAATATGAAATTCTAACAAAAAAGCTTAACCACTTATATTGTGTATTAATTTGCTTATTTGACTTTTGAACTCTTTTAAACATCTAGAATTAGTATGTACTTGCTGATCATATTTAACATCTAAAACAATGACCAAAATAATAAAAAAAAATTAATAATCATTTGTCAAACATCATAACAAACATAGTTTTAAACGTAGAATAAAAGATCAAAATTTTATAAATGGGTTTATTTAAGGTACATGATTTAAATTTAAAGTTAATAACATATAAATATGTTATATAAAAAAGAATCACTAATCTTTAGATAATTTTTAATTCGGTTAGTTAATAGATCTTTTTAAAGTATGTCTAATAATTTATTTCAACTTTTGTATTAAAACATAATTATATTAAATGCGAAAACACAATATAAATATGTTAAATAGAATTTTAGTATTTATATTAATAAAAAAATCATTAAAACCGTTTTTAATGACTTCTGTTACAACTATGATTATTAATGTATTTATAATATGATTTTGCAAATCAATTAATATAATTATATTTGAATTTATTATATTAATAGTAAAATTAGAGAACTCATGAAGGAGTGCCATGTGTCCTTCATGTGTTTTCTTTTATTAGTATATATATAAATAAAAAGTAATCACTAATGTTTAAATAATTTTTAATTCGGTTAGTTAATAGATCTTTTTAAAGTATGCCTAATAATTTATTTCAAATTTTGTATTAAAACATAATTATATTAAATGCGAAAACATAATATAAATATGTTAAATAGAATTTTAGTATTTATATTAATAACAGAAATCATTAAATCCGTTTTTAATTATTTCTATTACAACTATGATTATTAATGTATTTATATTATGATTTTGCAAATCAATTAATATAATTATATTTGAATTTATTATATTAAATTGTAAAATTAGAGAACTCATGAGGGAGTGCCATGTGTCCCTCATGTGTTTTCTTTTATTAGTATAGAAAGATTTTAAAACCCACTTAAACACTTGTTGTAGTCCATAACTAATTCTTGAGCCCAACTAGCATGTCACTGTCCATAACATCTTATTTGTGATTCATGTTGTACTCCAAATTCTCATCCGGGCTTGGTCACAGGTTCGAGTCCCCCCACTAGCATTAAGGGGTGAGAAATTCAACACCCGTGTTTGGCTTGGATTCAAACTGAGGCTGAGAGGTTGTGCGTCGTTTGAATTCTCCGCTGAAACACACATTCTAAAAAATATATATATATACATAGAAATCACGAGCACACATTACTATGCATTTAATAATTAAATTTGTTACTATATTATTAGCTTTTATAAAATCCTATAGGCTTACGAACATACTATTAAGACGAGGTTAATTTTCTCTACGATTTGACATAAGTTTCATTAAAAACGTAGCAGGGTCAAAGATAATATAATATATTAATATATTATTAGACGGTCTCTTATAATCATAATTAATTGCATAGAACTCATATCTTAAATAATCATGATATCCATCACTTAGGCTGTGGGGACATGAAAATATTCATGTCTCAATGCCACCTAGGATGGCTCCCATGTTCTCTTGGTTGAGACATAGCAAAGGTGTGAAGACATGCCTAACCCATGTCTCTTGCATTTATTAGTTATTAATTTATTTTTTAATATTAATTTTAATTAGTTTTAAAAGTAACAAATAAATAAAATAATGTTAAAATAAATACTAAATATTATAAAAATTACAAACCATACTAAAATTAAAAAAAAAAAAACAAACACACCGAAAAAAAAAAAAGATACAATTTCATAAAATTTTAAAAAACTACTTCCACTTTTGAATCAACTTGTCTTGCAAATTCTTCAACGCGGCGCGTTGTTCTTCGGGATAACTCGAGATATCGGCCGACATAATCTTCCACTCTTCCACCGTCTTCGATTCATCAATCAACCTAAGCTTGTTTTCCTTGATTTTTTTTTTCATTAACTTGGTTGAAAGCTTCCATTTGTGCGTTTAAAGTGTCAAGCCTTGAACCACTCCCGCTCGTGCAACCCGTCACCGCTTTCTTTCCTGTCGCCGCTTCCTTTCGAGTTTTGTCCCGACCTACATAAAAAACACAAACTTTTTTATATAAAAAAATATAACACAACGAATTATATAAAAAAACTATAAATTTATAAACCTATGGGGCGTGGCTCCTTCACAAACTGTAGTTCGTCGAACGCGGGCTCGTCGTTCATATCAATATCGATTGGAACCGACGGACCTCCCATTTGAGCTTTAGGTCTTCGTTTGGCCCGTTGAACCTCGTTTGGGACCGTTGACCATTTTGGTTCATTTTTCAACACCGTCCAAGCACGTATCATCGAGAACGATCTTCTCGTCTCAGTTTTATACTTCGCCAAAGCCTCCTCGAAAATATTTTGCTCGTTCCAACCACTAGGCGGGTTGGACTTAATACAGTTGTAAATTCCATTGAATGTACCACAATCCGTATTCATCTTTCTCCACTTCGAGCTTAGAGCATCGTTTAGTCGATACGGCTTGCTTTGCATAAACCTATGAAACTATTCGTTCGCCGTCTCCCATAAGTTGTCTACCGATTAGGCGGTACCTTTGATTAAAAAAAAATAATTAACATACTTAAACAATATATATATAAATTTTCGGAATTAAAAAAAATACATAAATATATAGTTTGTACAAGTTTAAAAAATTTACCGACTGGGGCGCGTGTTGAAGCCGCGACCCACGCCTTAGTTAACGCTTCCTCTTCAACATCAGACCATGGCCTAGGGGCTCCCTCTAGTGGTTTACCACGACCCGGTCCTTTCTCTCTTTGTTTTGCTTTGTGTTTGCCTTTAGCTTTTTCGGTGGGTCACGTAGCTTGGGTTTCGGGAATTATCTCATCATCGGTTTCGTTCTCCGACTCTACAGGTTGAGATGTTCCGATAGGTGTAGTGGGTTGAGATGTTCTGATAGGTGTAGTGGGTTGTTGTTGTGGAGAAAATTGTTGGTTACTTTGAAACGCTTGCATTTGTTGCATATAGTTTTGCATTTGCATGTATTGTATCGGGTTTATTTGGGCAAAAGCTACCGGGTTTTGAAGCATTTGGGCTACCGCCGGGATTTGTGGAACGGATTGCGATATGGGTGGATTGACTACCGGCGTGTAACCCGGTGTGGTGAAAGGATGATTCGGGTTAGGTTGATTGGGGTTAGGTTGATTCGGGTTGTGGTTGAATTGGTGGAATTGATCCATGAAATTTTTTATAAAATTTTGTAGGTTTATAAAAAGTATAAGAGGAAATGTAGAATATTGTTGTGGTAGTGGTATAAAAATTATTGTGAAAAGGTTTAATATATATAGGTAAATGATTTGGTTTTAATTTTTTTTAATAATATATCCGTTATACTAGCCGTTACAACGTTCAAAAAAATAAAGAAAAAGCTCCAATTGGTCCGTTCTATTCGTTACGTTGGGGACAGGGGGACGGGGGCGGTGTACGCAACCGATACGGTGCAAAAGGGAAGGGACGGGGGTTGGGGGCGTCTCCATACCGGGTAGCCTTATTAAATACACGAGTACCACCTCACATGTTGTTGGTTTGTTTTACCGATCAATGACCGGTTTTATTTACTATTATATATTAAACAAGATATTTTATTTATAAAAACGGGATGTTACGTTAACCTAATTAAAACATTAATTAAACATAAACATAAACCTAATTAAAATACAACTTAAACATAGCTAAAAAAAAGAATACGCAATTGACTTGGGCGAAGAAACGTCACGATCACTATCACGCCCGTCCGACCTCTCGTTGTGATATTGATATCCCTCACTTTCGGGTGTCGGGCAATACATTTCTTTATCCGAATTATTTGCGTATTCGGCCCAGGATCATCTTCATCGGGGGATTTTGTACCGGGATCAGTGGGTTTCGCACTAAAGGGGGATTGACACAACTCGTACAGATTCTCCAATTCGTACTGTTTCGAGTTGTACTAGAGCCATTACGTAATCATACGTGTAAACCATTTCCTCGGTGGTCAAATCGTCAGGACCTTATGGCTCGTAAAATTCAAATGTGGGGTGTGTAGTTGGTTGATGTGTTGTCGGTTGTGTTGTTGGTGTGTGTGTAGTCGGTTGTGTTATTGGTGTGTGTGGTCGGTTGATGTGTTGCGGGGCGGGTTAATCGTCGTCGATGACGACGATACGTATTTGGAAACATAGAACCACCACCCATATATAAAGATCTTGTTATTTTTAAAAACGGTCAAAATTTTATGTGAAGATATAATTTATTTATATAGGGGTAAAAGATAAAAACGGTCAACATGTAAAAGGTCAAAAAAATAACAGTCAAAGGGAAACAATACGTGGCAAGTTTGTATTGGTCAAGAAATAAGACCGTTTCTTTGTACCAGCACGGTAACAAGAACCAGAAATTGGTTCATGGGAACCCTACCAGCACGGGTGGCGGCGGTGTTACCGTGATGGTAGTGGGGTACCCGTGCCCAATTCTGGCGGCGCCCCGTCCCCCCTTAGACCTAGGGACGCAAGGTGAAACAAAATGTAAAGGTGAGGGACTCATAGTACAAATATTCATAACCAGACACTCAATGTGCGTTTTAGCCATAAGTATAGGGACTCAAAATGCCAATTACTCAAAACTTTAATTTCATTTATATATAAATAAATAGGAGGCTCACAATAATCCTCACACTTTTCTATCTTCAAGAAAACTTCTTGTTCTTCCTTCTTTGCTTTCCTTTCTATAAAAACCCTAATTTTACCTCACACTTTTCTGTCTTCAAGAACCCACTGCCTCTAGATGAAGACGATATTGCTATCCTCAAGACCTATGTAATCATATTTTTCCCTCTTTGCTTTCCTTTCTATATAAACCCTAAATTTACCTTTACTCGTTTCGCTCTCTAAATTTTCATATAATTTGTTGTATTTGATTGTTGTGGTCACGATTTATGTATTGTTTGTTGTATTAAGGTGGATTTGTTTGGTATGGTGTTTTTCTTTCCTTTCTATATAAACCCTAATTTTACCTTTACTCTTTTGGCTCTCTAAATTTTTTTTTGATGAACAACATTTGTCATGTAGCATCTATTGTGACACCTAATGTTTATTTCATGTATAGTTAAAGCAAAAATTATTTTTTTCAACTTGTAAATAAACTTATTTATGAAAAAAAAAATCTAGATGAGCATCATTTTGCATGTGTTGTGTTTGTTGTGGTGGCTGACATGGTACCATGCTACCCGCGAGTACCATATCAGCAATTTACTTTTAGAACGAGGCTGGTTAGTTGCTAATATTGGTAGAAGATTGTGAGTTGGTGTTTGTCCTATATCTACTTTAAAAGTTAAAAACAACAATCGGGAAAAAGTGTTCTGTTTGTTTCTAGTTTGTGCAGTTTGCCTATACTCTGTGTCCACTTTTGATAACTGATTTTAGAATATTGCAATTGCAGATTTGGTTACCTACTCAATTGTTTTTATTTCAAACCAGATACACTGGACCCCGAATCAGTGGCGAATACAGAAGTTTTTTGCACGGTGGGCACAAATGAAATCTGTAGGAAATATTAGATTAAATAAAATTAAGAACTATTAATAAATCCAAATGAAGAACTATTAATAAATCTATAGGAAAATACTAAATAGTAAAAAAATTGAAATTTATAGGAAATATTAAATTAAATAAAATTAACAAATCCCAACATATAAATAAAATGGTCAGTTAAAATAATATAGAAGGTTAATAATAAAAAGCAAAAGGCTAATAAAATTACTTTTAAATTTTATGTTAGACGGGGACAAAACCCATATACCATAACAAAATATCTAGTTTGTTGTTTCTCCTCCTTCACCAAACACACACCTACAACTTCCACAACTCTGTAGTTTTATCTTTTTTCCATCCAGTATATTTTTCTTTTTTTCCAGTTCTACTACTTAAACAATATTGAGTATATAAACCAAATTTTGGGCCGGCCGGAATACCCGCCTTAGCGCCTAGATTGGACGGTGGGCACATGCCCACACTACTGTAGCTGTGAATCTGCCCCTGCCCGGAACTACTACGACCTGGAAGATTAGATAGAAAAGTGGAGTTTGGGTTACCTGATATGGAAAGCAGGACACAAATATTCAAGATCCATACACGAACAATGAACTGTGAAAGGGATATCCATTATGAACTTTTGGCCCGCCTTTGCCCTAATTCTACTGGTAACATCTCTTATCAATCATATTTCATTATTTAAGTTGTCATAAACTTGGAAGTGACGTTAATTTTGAATATGCAGGTGCAGATATGAGAAGTGTGTGCACAGGGGCAGGAATGTATGCAATTAGAGCACGCAGGAAGACGGTGACAGAAAAAGACTTTCTTGACAAAGTTTTTTTGTTTATATCTGGACTAATGTTTTTTTTAAAATAAATTTACAGTTTGTTGTTCGGTTGGGTGACAAAGTTTCACCTACTGATATTGAAGAAGGCATGCGTGTTGGTTAGGCTGTAGTGTTCACTGTTTTCTTTAATATTGGTACTCAATTCTCCATTGCAGTGTTGATCGAAATAAATATCAGATTCAGATCCCATTGCCACCCAAGATTGATCCTAGTGTGACCATGATGACAGTTGAAGAAAAGCCAGATGTGACATATAACGATGTTGGTGGATGTAAATTGCAGATTGAGAAAATGAGAGAGGTGTGTAGCAAACTACCAATTGCTATGTCTTTTTTAAATTAGTGAATTTTTGTATAATATCTTTTATTCGATGCATGTGCAGGTTGTTGAACTACCCATGCTAAAAAAGACTACACAGAGTTGGATTCGAACCGAGTTGGCTTGTATATTTTCAAGCCTGGGCCATAGCTAAGTTTGGCTTGGCTTGACTCGAACTCGGGTCTTGAACAAGCTTAATAAGGTGTATCCTTACGGAGCTGATACAAGAATTGACGGGTTTATATTTAGAGCAGCTGCATAAAAACAAGTGGGCGAACAATGGATCAATTTTAAACTAATGTAATTTTAATTTTTGTAGAATCATAGGATACACCATTTAAATATAAAAGGTATACTTATTTTAAAACATCTTTTAGTGATTAAGAAAATAAAAAAGAGGCTACATTAGCAGTGAGTTATAACAGTTAAAATAACCGACTTCTATTATGTAAAATTAGAGCAAAAACATATTGGGGGTAAAATTAGGGATGAGATAGTGTACCTTCAACAAACAACACTACAGCAAAGCAAAATTGCTTTTATTGGCGTAAAACAGGGATAACTAGTAGGATTCCGCCTCGTTGCGGCGGTTGTTGGGTCGTTATCGATTCATTACTATATCAGCATGATATCAAAACTCAATATAGCAGTCGAAATAGATATGTGTAAAAGGATATTGACACTTGAAACGAATACCAACACCAATGCGGCGGGGATTCCGTCAATATTGATTCCACATATTGGTACGGTACTGACACACACTATGGCAACCGAGATTTTTGTTGAACGGAGGTTAAAAAAATATATAACACCCAATTACCTTACTTTCAGTATTATTTTTTTGTCCAAGATTGAGACAAACGATAATTGAAATAAATATATTTGCTATTGGTTTAAGAGAAAGTATACAATACAAAGTAATCTTAACGTGAGAAGTCTAGGATGTAACATTTCGCATTAAATACTATGTACGTTACGACATTTCTTAATAAAACGCCAAATTTTTATCATTATCGTGCCCTTTAAAAATATTTCGTGACGCATTTGGACTTTTAGAACTATGTTATGATTATATATTATTAATAAAGTGGGAAATTAATTGTTAAAAAAATAATGACTGGGCCGGGGTTCGAACCCGTGCCCTAGGCCGGTTCAGTTTAACACACACAGACAACCATCTGGGCTACATCACATACTTGTTTCATATCTCAAGCATTATAATTATATAAGGACATTAAATCGTAACAGTTGACTTGGAAAGTCAACTGTGACGATAATCATCCATAATTAGCTTGTCAATCCGCGTTTATTATCCCTTTAAGGCATGAATGTTGATTGGTAAGATTGATTCGCGTCTTATACACGCCAATTAACAGCTATAACTTTCCTAATCATGCCAATTCACGCGTTAATGCTTTAAAAACAAGTCAAACCTTACCAATTCGAACACCCGAGCATCTCACTATAAATTGGACCCTCAATCTTCATCTACAATCGCCGAACACTCTCTCCCTACCCTCAATTTTTTCTGTAAAACTCGTTTTGATCCTCTTTGGGTTCGCGTTTGACTTTATCGTTGACTACTCAAGATCACGCGTAAATCCGTTTGTAAGTTCAATGTTTTTTATTGGTTTTGTTAATCGGCCCCCAGACAACAATAACCCCATGAATAATCGGGTTATTGTTTGTCAATTTTGATTATTGAAAACCTAGGGCTCGTATGCCACGATTTGGGGATAAACACAACCTGCAGACCTCGATATTTATTTAAATCAGAAACAAAACAGACACAACCACTGATCTAGATCAAGTGGTTGTATCGTCTGTCTGTCACCTAGGGTACGCGGGTTCGAGTCCCGCTTCACCCACCCTTTTCTTTTCTTTTATAATGATTATAAATCTGTTTCAAGTATAACTATATAATTATTTCAACAAAGGTTTAATCGTTCTCAGGGTCCAGACCAACTGGTCTGGGCTTGTGATTTAAAGACTCTGGCCCGGGTTTGACGCGGGTTCGAGCCTCACCATATGCAAACCTTTTTTTTAGAACCCTTTATACTTATACATTCATTTTATTTTTAAAAAAACTAAAAATGCTTTATAAATTCTACAAAAAATATTTTATGATATTCAAATAGAAAAGTTTAACATACAATTTTTAGTTTTCCAAAAATTATTTATTTATTATATATAATAAATATTACAAGTTTATTCTATTATAATTATAAAATTTTATAAAAATATCAAAATGATTATATAAATTTCCACAAAAATTATTCTGAGTTTATAAAACATTAAACATTTCTGAAATGATTTTTATTTTCGAAAAATCATTTATTTAATATTTTTAATCGATTTTTGTTATTTTAATCATAAATAAATCATAATAAATTCATTTTTCAATATTTTTGCACCAAAATTTTATATAAATTATTTCTGTCCATTTAGAACAGAAATACAAATTTTAATTTAAAAATTCTTTAATTTTAATATTTTTAGATATTAAAGTTATATTTTGGCAAAATAGAAATAAATAGAGTAAATATTCTATTTTTAAGAAAATAATTTTATAAAAATTATTTTTATACTTAAAACCTTATAATGTGACCATCTTTAATCTAAAGTCCACAAAAAGACTTTTGTTTATTTATTTATCGAATTTCTTTTATTTATTAAACAATCTAATTAATAATCAAACGAATACTTATCCCCAAATTCGAAACCCTAGAAAATATTTGTAGACTACAAAGACTTAGACATATTTATTACCTTATATATAGGGTAATACTTGGCATCGTTCGGCTACACTTATTTGATTTTCACGAGACTTAACATTTTGCTAAGGTGAGTTTTACATAGCCCCTTTTCTATTTCACTATTTTTGGGGTGAAACATGTTATAACATTCTATCTACAATTCAATCATAAAGTGTCTATGTGTTATTCTATGTTGCATTATGTCTTAAACATGACTAGGGTAAGCACAATATTCTAGCATAATCATTAACATTGATCAGCCGACGGTATACGATGATAGATCTATTGGACTGACAATCCCACCCGGATACGTGTACCTCCTACATAGGTAGCGTGGGTGATTGTTATCGCATAACATAATCGAGTGAACCATGAGCGTATGGGATGGACCACAATATTCTAGTCACAAGGGTTGATTATGCACTCGATTTACCTGATAGTATGTTTTCACATATGGACTAGACTTACCATGACACTTGAATTGTACAAGTTTTATTCAATTATCAAAACCTATGTAATTCTCACCAACTTTTGTTGACCCAAAAATATTTTCAAAATTAACATGTTTCAGGTAACAATGAAGCTGAGGCTTAGAGTATGCATGAGGAAATACTATGAAGTTATTTGAAGTTATTTGCTTTATTTGATATTATGTATTTGGGATTTTTAGACATCATTTCATTTGGATATTTATGTTATGAATAAATTATTTAAAATTTCAATATATACCATGTGCTACCGAAACAATCATCAATACGTGACATCCCGATGTTTCCGCCATCGGTTGGGGTGTTACATAGGAAGCCACCAAATCAAGCCACCTGTCAACTATGATTAAGTTTACTTAACCTAAACCTGGTTGATTAAAGGGGTAAAGTAGTTCTTTTTATTCGTTAATCTCTAATCCTTACAATCGACAATAATTCTATTCATTTCAGGATTCAACTCATGATAGATTATGTATTTTAGATTGACGATCTAATCAATTCACGATTCAATAACAATGTTGTTATTTGATTATAAGCATGCTCTGTTTTTCGATCGATCAACTTTTTTTAAACGATTAATTTTTGACTGATTATCGTTTGATTTTCTTACTTTTTACATCTTGATTATACGTTTGTTAATTAAAATCAAGGATTGTGGATGTTTTTACAGTTAGAAAGATGTACAGGTTGTGAGTTAGGGTTAACAGTAATTCTATGATGAAGATGAAGATATAAAACGTGCGTTTAGGGTTAATCAATGGTTTACAACGTGCGTTTATGTAGATGAGTATTTGGTGGCATTGTTTTTGTAAGTGCGTTTAAGAATCATACAAGTGCGTCTATCAATGTTCTGAACAAAATCCAAGCATGATAGTGCTTATATACTGTAACACCCCAACCGATGGCGGAAACATCGGGATGTCACGTATTGATGATTGTTCAGTAGCTCATGGTAAATAATAAATTTCATTATATGGTTTAAATAAATTACATACAATTGTTCTACAAGAATTCGTACATCAAATTGAATAAAACTATGCACACATCTTCAAGCATTAACTCAAATCTTCAAGCAAGTTGAACCTGAAACATGTTAAGTTGAAAATATTTTGGGTCAACAAAAGTTGGTGAGAATTACATAGGTTTTGATAATCGAATAAAATTGTTGTGCAATTCATGTGTCATGGCAATCTAGTCCATATGTGAAAACATACTAGAAGTAAATCGAGTGCATAATCAACCCTTGTGATTGTTGTATTGTGGTACATCCCATACGCTCATGGTTCACTCGTTTATATTGCAGTAACAAACACCCACGCTACCTTTGTAGGAGGCATGTATCCGGGTGGGATTGTCAGTCCAATAGATCTATCAATGTATACCGTCGGCTGATCAATGTTAATGATTATGCTAGAATTGTGCTTACCCTAGTCATGTTCAAGACATAATGCAACATAGAAAAACACATAGACACATTGATGATTGAATTGCATAAATGATGTTGTAACATGTTTCACCCCAAAAATGGTGATAAATAGAAAAGGGGCTATGTAAAACTCACCTTAGCAAAATGTTATATCTGTTGAAAAATTGAATAGTGGTGTTGCCCAAATGTGTCAAGTATCACCCTATAATAAGGTAATAAATATGTCTAAGTCTATCTAGTCTACAAATGTATATGTTCTATGGCTTCGAATTGGGGATAAATGCTTGTTTGATTATTATTAAAAATGTTTGATAATTGAGAGAATATTAGTAAATAAATAAGCAAAAATCTTTTTATGAAATTTAAATTTAAGATGGTCACAATAGTGTGTTTAAAGTATAAAAATAATTTTTACAAAATTATTTTCTTTAAAATAGAATATTAATTCTATTTATAACAAATTGTCAAAATTTAACTTTAATATTTAAAAATATTTAAATTAAAGAATTATTAGTTTAAAACTTATATTTCTGTTCTAAATAATCAGAAATAATTTGTATAAAATTTTGGTGCAAAAATATTAAAAATTGAATTCATTATGATTTAATTATGATTAAAACTAACAAAAATTGATTAAAAATATTAAATAAATGATTTTTCAGAATTAAAAATCATTTCAGAAAAGTTTATCATTATATAAACTCAGAATAATTCTTGTGGAAATTTATAAAATTGCTTTGATATTTTAATGGAATTTTATAAATATAATAGAATAAAATTGATTTATTTATTAAATATATTAAATAAATGAATTTTTGAAAACTAAAAATTGTAAGTTAAACTTTTTCATCAGATTAACTTAAAGTAATTTTTGTAGAATTAATAAAAGAGTTTTAATAATTTAAAACGAATTTATAAAATATAAGTATTATATATATAATTGTTTTTGGTAAAAAGATAAAACAGAGAAAAGGGTTGCCACAGCCGGGACTCGAACCCGCGTGGCTCAGATGATGGGCACCAGACACAACCACCTGGTCCAGACCAGTGGTTGTGTTTGGTTGCTGTTTATTTAAAACAAATAACATATTCGAAATCATGTTTATCCCCAAATCAAAGCTTACGAGCCCTAGATTCTTCAATCAAGCAATTCACACAACATTAACCCAATTAATCATGGGGTTAATGTTATGTATGTTCCGAATAACAAAACCCATAACAGAAATCACACTTACAATCACGATTGAGATACGAATTGGTCGGTCAACTGTATAAGTCAAAACGCGATCAAATACCAAGAACAGAGGATTTTTAAGTGGAATTAGGGGTTGAGAGAGATTGTTCGGCGAGGTGAGGATGTGGTATGAGGTCCAATTTATAGTGCTTAGGTCTAGATTGTATAATTGGAATGTTTGACTCGTTTTGAATGGTCCACGCGTATAATCGAACCATTTGGTCAAATTGATTGTAATTGTACGCGTTAATGATGAAGAGTAGGCCGGTAATCACGTAATCCTTCCTATCTTGGATCAATTACGCGTTAAAGGATGTTAATTACGGTGATTGATGATCACAGTTGACTTTTTCTAAGTCAACTGTTAGTATAAATATTCGATATATATATATATATATATATATATATATATATATATATATATATATATATATATATATATATATATATAAAACGAGTTGGTTTAGATACAAGAAGTAGGTGTGGAGCAGATGGTTACGTGGGTGTGTTGTATCTCGTTGGCTCCGGTTCGAATCCCGGCTTCAACCAAGGTTTTCCATATATGTATTTTTTTTAAAACAGGTATGAGGGTTTGTTTGTGTTGGGCCGGTCTTGGGCCTTTTCTTCTGGGCTGTGTACTTGGGCTCCGGCTCTTAAAAGAAAAAGAGAGGTTTGGGCTTAGGGCTGATTTGGTTTGGGTTATGATTAGGTTGGGTTGGGCTCAAGTAAGTGTGTCCAATGAATACATTATTATATATATATATATATATATATATATATATATTTACCAATATATTAGATATGAAATATTTTTTTTTCATATATATATATATATATATATATATATAAGTTGTTTATAAAAAGATGTATAAAACGAGGACTTTGTGTATAAAAATTTGGGAAAAAAATTTTTGCGATGTTACATTTACAAGCATGGTTGTGATCAGGAATGAGCATGGTTATGCTTGGTTGTGGCATGGTGTGGCATGTTTGTGCTTATTTGCAAGTAGGGTTGTGCTTATTTACAAGCATGGTTGTGCTTAGGAATGAGCATGGTTATGTTTATATACATGCTTTTAAAGGTGCGTTCTAATTTTTCAAAGGTGCGTTTGATAAGTATGATTTACAACAATGTGCGTTTGTTTTCAAAAGGAAGTGAATTCAAAGGTGCGTTTAATATTGGTGTGCGTGCGTTTAAATTTTTGTAAGTGCGTTTAAAAGCTCATGTTTTCACCAACTCCGTCTTCTTCGTCTGCAACTTATTTTTAACCTAATTTTTATGTTTAATCATACTTATTGAAATAAACCCGCGGAGCTGAAGTTGCACTTGCTATGACCTGGGATCAAGTCAAGGAGATAATGAAAGCTGAGTTTTGTCCCCGTAACATGGTTAAGAAATTGGAGGACGAGTTCCACACCCTTGCTCAGGATAGTGGGGAAAACCTTGCTTATAATACCCGCTTCCACGAGCTCAGTTTGTTGTTGCCCCATAAGGTCACTCCCCTGTCTGTAGCCATCGAGAAGTATATCGGTGGTCTACCTATGCAAATTCAGGACACGGTATGGGGAAGGAATCCTGCCACCTTGGAAGAAGCCAAACGTTTAGCGGCTACACTGACTGATAATCACGTGAAGAATGGTACTCTGTTTCGCAAAGGTGCTAAGAAAGATGTGAACAAAGCTACACCAGAGCCGGCTAAGGAGATTAAGACTGAGCACTCTGTTAACAAGAAACGTAATGTGACATCCGTCACCTTCGTCTTTCATCTAGTTGACAACAATAGCCCTTCAAATATTTCCATTATAGTCCCTGAAAGTTTCGTTGTTTTCAAATTTAATTTTAAAGAGAATTAAAATTTTTATCAGTATATTTATAATTGATTGAGTATAAGTTTTAATCAAATGCGTAGGTGAAACGTATTCGTACGAGATTTTATAAAAAAAAATTAAATTATAAAGTTTTCAAAACATTTTGGTTAATTTATATTAATGTGGTTAATGTATAATAAAGGAAAAACTAACCTAGTTATACAATATACTAACCTAAGTTAAACATAAGGGACCAATACTGCCAACCTCCAAAAGTTTTAAAAAGCTGAATCCTTCCTCCCCTGTTACCGTTTTTCCGGCGGGTACTGTTCCGGCCACCGGAATTATTTCCGGCAACCCCAAATCAGCCCTTTAACATGCCATTAACGCGATTTTATGATTTCTATACGTTTCTCCAATGTTTTGCTTCAAATCCCCATCATTAAAACGAATTATAACGCTCCCTTTATTGAGTTCTAGACAGGTTTAAAGTTGTAACCGGCGAAGTCTTTAATCGGGTTTAAACGCTTGATTTACTTTAGTAATCCTATAAATTGTTACCCTACATTCGTTTCCCAACTCTTTACAACGTAACCCACATAAAAATCATTCCAAATCGCGTCTGGAATCCGCTCAATCAACTCGCAAAGCTTCGAATTTTCTTTCCTTCTTTCGCACACTAAAACATGTTGTGAGTTTTATTTTCTGTTGCCGTTTTTGTTATTAATGAGTTCCGATCAAAAACCCTTTAACACAGAGCGTTTATCAGGTCTTGATCATGATTATTGAAAACCTAGGGTTATGGTACTAAGTTTGAAATGGGGAAGAAGATGACTCTTGTTATATTATATAAGTAAATATATGCTTCAAATTAAGTATCAAATATGACCTTTGGTGTAGTGGTTGTGTGTGTGTCTACAAACTGAAGAGACCCGAGTTCGAGTCCCACTGTCCCTGTTTTGGTCCTCCTCAATTCAGAATTGTATTTATATTTTTATTATTATTTGTTAAACATTTATATGTACAAAAATTAGAATATTCATAATAAATCCAAGTTTACCTAAAAATTATGAAAATTTAGGTGTAGCTTCTTGACTCCATAGAGAAAATTATCCCACTTTTATTTTTTGGAAAATGTTTTTTTTTATTGAATTAAATTATTTTAATCATAATTAAATGATTAAAAATTCATTTTTAATGATTTTAATCTCAAACTTTTTGAGTAATTATTTCTCATAACTATGAACTGGAATAAAAATTATTGGTTCAGAAAACACTTATTTTTATTAATTTTCCTATTTTTTTTAATCACTTAAACATGATTTAATTCTATTAAATCAGTTTTAAATATAAATAAGTTTATAAAAATTATGAGAAAATTACTTTCATTGATTTACATCATAAAGAATACATTTTCTATAAAAATAACATTTTTGGATTATGTCTTGTATTTTTAATCTTATTTATGTTAATTAGACATAATTGAACATTTATTTATTTACACTATTTAAACATCTATTTTAAAAATACTTTTCTTATAAAATAGAAATGTTTTGTGTTTGAAAATCTTAATTACCATTTGTTAAATCATTGTGAAACACATAATTATTTATTTATTTATACATTTATGATTATTGTATTTATTTAATTTAGTTAAATTAATTAACTAAATTATTTCGTCTTAATTATTCAAACATATTTTTATATAAATATTCAATAGGTAATAATTATATTACCTAAACCACATTTACAATCTTTCATATATTATTTGTGATATATAACTTTTACGTTAACGCAACTTATCATTAAAACTCTAATTCCCCAAATCGACTTAGCAAACCCTAATGCCTTAGACCCTAGATACTTTAGACACTTAGACATTTCCTTATTAGTATTCATATACATTATAGGTTGAATTCCTTGGAATTCCCATTACTTAACTCACAACCGCTTAAGTTGGATTTTGATCGCTTTCGCACACTATGAGTATATCTTTCCCCTTTTTACTGTTTTACTACTTTAGGGTGACTCATGTACCTATTAATCAAGTTTCTATTTCTTATACTTAATGCAATTCTCATGTGTGTTTGCCTTATGTGAATTTGTGTGTATGCTTAGTCAAAATCATTAACCGCTAGGCGGCCTAGCATTTCAATGAATAGTACTATGGTATACCCCCTTGAGACTCTGTTGAGAGAATCTTGGTCATTGTCTTGTTAATTCATTATTCAGATTGTTAGTCATGTGTTAGTCATTATTCATAGGCTTGGTTTTGACTGATACTACTTATTACATAATTGCAAATGGTACCGTTCATGAATTGCTAAACACTTTTCTTACTATATATATTCAAACAGGGTATGCTCACCAATACATTTTTGTACTGACATATACTATTTTCGTACATGTTTCAGGTTATTTTGCGACGCTTCTTTTTAGCTTTTGGATTTATATTTAAGCTTTGACTTCATTATATTTTAGTTAGACTTGACGCTTTAGAACTATTGTATACTGTAATTTCCTTTCAATCTAAAATTATTCAAATCAATGTATTCAAATTTACACTTTAGTGCCATGAGCTATTGAACAATCGTTACTACGTGACACCTCGATGTTTCCGCCATCGGTTGGGGTGTTACACGTAAGGCCCGAAACTTTACAGTGGTTGCCACCCCCGCACCCAATAAGAAGCCATACACCGGACCTCACCCCTTGTGCAACACTTGCAAATACCATCACCCTGCTCAGGTGCCATGTCGTTTTGCACTAATTGTCAAAGGTATGGTCACCTTGTGAACATCTGTCGAGCTCCTCCTGCTAATGGCCCTGCTGCCCAAAATAACCCAGCCAGAAATGCCCCAGCTCCCAACCAACAAAACAATAGGCCTGCTCGTGGCCAGTGTTACGAGTGTGGCAGCCCATACCACTATATCAATGCCTGCCCCAATCGTAACCAAAATCAGAACCAGAACCAAAACCGCAATCAAAACCAGAACCGCAACCAGAACCAAGGTGCCCGAGGTCGCGCATACAACCTCAATGTTAATCAGGCCCGCAACAACAACGAGGTTGTTAATGGTACGTTTCTCGTTAATAACCACTATGCTTCTATATTATTTGATTCGGGTGCTGATAAGTCATTTGTATCACTAAGGTTTGAACCCTTACTTAACTTACCCCAAACTAACCTAGAGGAACCCTTAGTGGTAGAGGTAGCTAATGGGAAGTCTATCTCGATCGACTCTATTATACGTAACTGTGTGTTGAACCTTGATGAACATACTTTCTCTATCGATCTCATTCCTATGCATCTTGGAAGCTTTGATGTCATAGTAGGCATGGATTGGTTGTCAACCCATCTTGCTGAAATCCTATGCTTTGAGAAAGTTATTCGCATTCCTCTCGAATCTGGTGATATTTTGAAGATCTATGGTGAGAAGCCTTGTGGTGAGCTTAAACTCATGTCTTGTACTACTTCTCAAAAATACTTGCGAAATGGGTATATGGCTTTCTTGGCTAACGTGATAGAAAAGAAAGACATGGGAAAAAGTATCCAAGACATCCCAATCATTCGGGACTATCCTGAAGTCTTTCCAGAGGATTTACCTGGTTTGCCTCCTGCTCGACAAGTTGAATTTAGGATCGATCTTGTTCCTGGTGCAAATCCTGTTGCCAAAGCTCCTTATCGTCTTGCACCCTCTGAGATGCAAGAACTTGCCAGTCAATTGCAGGAACTTTCTGATAAAGGTTTCATTCGCCCCAGTTCTTCTCCATGGGGAGCCCCTGTATTGTTCGTCAAGAAGAAAGATGGATCTCTCAGGATGTGTATCGACTATCGTGAACTCAACAAACTCACCATCAAAAATCGTTATCCCTTGCCAAGGATTGACGATCTTTTCGATCAACTTCAAGGAGCAACCCACTTCTCGAAGATTGATCTTCGTTCTGGTTAACATCAGCCTTTCGTACACGTTATGGTCATTACGAATTCATGGTCATGCCGTTTGGATTGACCAACGCTCCCGCAGTGTTTATGGATCTAATGAATCGGGTTTGTAGACCCTACCTTGACAAATTCGTGATCGTCTTCATTGACGACATCTTGATTTACTCAAAATCAAAATCTGATCACGAACAACATCTTCATTCAATCTTGGGTCTCCTAAAGAAAGAACAACTGTATGCCAAGTTCTCGAAATGTGAATTTTGGCTTAAGGAAGTTCAATCTTTAGGACACGTCATCAATGAGAACGGAATTCATGTTGATCCCGCGAAGATCGAAGCTGTCAAAGATTGGAGTGTTCCCAAAACTCCAACAGAAGTCCGTTCCTTCCTTCGCTTGGCTGGTTATTATCCTCGATTCATTGCCAACTTCTCCAAGATTGTTGTTCCTCTCACTGCCTTAACTCACAAGGGTAAACCTTATGAGTGGGGACCAAAACAAGAGGAAGCATTTGAGACCCTTAAGCTGAAACTTTGTGAAGCTCCTATTCTGTCTCTACCTGATGGTAATGATGATTTCGTGGTCTATTGTGATGCATCAAACCAAGGTCTTAGTTGTGTTCTCATGCAACGAGGCAAGGTTATTGCTTATGCGTCTAGACAGCTCAAGACCCACGAAAAGAATTATACCACCCATGATCTTGAATTGGGCGCCGTCGTCTTTGCTCTTAAGATTTGGAGACACTATCTTTATGGAACAAAATGTGTGGTTTTCACGGATCACAAAAGTCTCCAACATGTCTTCGACCAGAAAAATCTTAACATGAGGCAACGACGTTGGGTTGAGTTACTTAACGACTATGATTGCGAGATTCGCTACCATCCTGGCAAAGCGAATGTTGTGGCTGACGCACTCAGTCGTAAAGAACGCATCAAACTTCATTGTGCAAGAGTTCGTACTGATCTTCAGGATCGTATCCTCCAGGCTCAACATACTTCAGTCACCCAAGGTAACATGTACGAGGAAATGTCTTGTGGTGCTGAGACTCAACTTGAAACCAAACCTGATGGTCTACTTTATTTTCTCAATCGACTTTGGATTCCTGACCGTAATGATCTTCGTACCTTTCTTATGAACGAGGCTCATAAGTCTCGTTATTCTATTTATCCTGGAGCTGACAAGATGTACCAAGATCTTCGTTATTCGTATTGGTGGCCTGGTATGAAGAAAGATATCGCTCTTTTCATTGCAAAATGCCTTACTTGTTCAAAGGTCAAGGCTGAACATCAACGACCATCTGGTATGCTTGAACAACCAGAAATTCCTGTATGGAAATGGGAGAGCATAGCTATGGACTTCATCACTAAACTCCCTCATACACCCAAAGGTTTTGAAATCATTTGGGTAATCGTTGACCGTCTAACCAAGTCAGCCCATTTTTTACCTATCCGTGAAAAATATTCTGTGGAAAGGTTAGCGAAGATGTACGTAAGTGAAATTGTATGTCGCCATGGTATACCTTTGGACATTATCTCTGATCGTGATGGTCGTTTCACCTCTCCCTTTTGGGATTCTTTACAAGACGCTTTGGGTACCAAGCTAAACCTAAGTACTGCTTATCACCCTCAAACGGATGGTCAGACCGAACGGACCATCCAAACACTTGAGGATATGCTCAGGGCATGTGTCATTGATTTTGGTGGTGCATGGGATTCTCATCTTCCCTTGGTCGAGTTTTCATACAACAATAGTTATCATGCCAGCATTAACATGGCTCCTTTCGAGGCACTCTATGGTCGTAAGTGTCGTTCACCTGTCTGTTGGACTGAGGTTGGTGAAGCCCAGATCACTGGACCTGAACTAATCCAGGAAACCACAGATAAAATCCAACTCATCCAGGATAATCTTCTCAAGGCTAGAAGTCGACAGAAGAGCTATGCTGATAAACGTCGTAAGCCCTTGGAATTTCAAGTCGGGGACCTTGTACTTCTTAAGGTATCTCCTTGGAAGGGAGTAATTCGCTTCGGTAGAAAGGGAAAACTAGCTCCTCGATACGTAGGCCCATTCAAAGTGCTTGACAAGATTGGAAAAGTGGCTTACAAACTTGATCTTCCACCTGAAGTAAGCAATGTTCACCCAACTTTTCACGTTTCGAATCTCAAGAAATGCTTAGCAGATGAGAACCTCCATGTCCCTCTTGAAGATGTGCAGATCGATGAAACTATGCACATTGTCGAGAAACCTGTTGAGATCGTGGATACTGGAGTCAAGAAACTCAAGCGCAGTCGCATTCCGATCGTTAAAGTTCGTTGGGAATCGAAACGAGGTCCAGAGTTCACTTGGGAACGCAAGGACCAGATGAAGTCTACATACCCACACCTTTTCCCACCAGACTCTCCAACTCCAACTCCAACTTCGGGACGAAGTTCCTAAAAGTAGGGGAGACTGTAACATTTCGCATTAAATACTATGTACGTTACGACATTTCTTAATAAAACGCCGAATTTTTATCATTATCGTGCCCTTTAAAAATATTTCGTGACGCATTTGGACTTTTAGAACTATATTATGATTATATATTATTAATAAAGTGGGAAATTAATTGTTAAAAAAATAATGCCTGGGCCGGGGTTCGAACCCGTGCCCTAGGCGGGTTCAGTTTAACACACACAGACAACCATCTGGGCTACATCACATACTTGTTTCATATCTCAAGCATTATAATTATATAAGGACATTAAATCGAAACAGTTGACTTGGAAAGTCAACTGTGACGATAATCATCCATAATTAGCTTATCAATCCGCGTTTATTATCCCTTTAAGGCATGAATGTTGATTGGTAAGATTGATTCGCGTCTTATGCACGCCAATTAACAGCTATAACTTTCCTAATCATGCCAATTCACGCGTTAATACTTTAAAAACAAGTCAAACCTTACCAATTCGAACACCCGAGCATCTCACTATAAATTGGACCCTCAATCTTCATCTACAATCGTCGAACACTCTCTCCCTACCCTCAATTTCTTCTGTAAAACTCGTTTTGATCCTCTTTGGGTTCGCGTTTGACTTTATCGTTGACTACTCAAGATCACGCGTAAATCCGTTTGTAAGTTCAATGTTTTTTATTGGTTTTGTTAATCGGCCCCCAGACAACAATAATCCCATGAATAATCGGGTTATTGTTTGTCAATTTTGATTATTGAAAACCTAGGGCTCGTATGCCACGATTTGGGGATAAACACAACCTGCAGACCTCGATATTTATTTAAATCAGAAACAAAACAGACACAACCACTGATCTAGATCAAGTGGTTGTGTCGTCTGTCTATCACCTAGGGTACGCGGGTTCGAGTCCCGTTTCACCCACCCTTTTCTTTTCTTTTATAATGATTATAAATCTGTTTCAAGTATAACTATATAATTATTTCAACAAAGGTTTAATCATTCTCAGGGTCCAGACCAACTGGTCTGGGCATGTGATTTAAAGACTCTGACCCGGGTTTTGACGCGGGTTCGAGCCTCACCATATGCAAACTTTTTTTTTTTTTGGAACCCTTTATACTTATACATTCATTTTATTTTTAAAAATACTAAAAATGCTTTATAAATTCTACAAAAATTATTTTATGATATTCTAATAGAAAAGTTTAACATAAAATTTTTAGTTTTCCAAAAATTATTTATTTATTATATATAATAAATATTACAAGTTTATTCTATTATAATTATAAAATTTTATAATAATATCAAAACGATTATATAAATTTCCACAAAAATTATTCTGAGTTTATAAAACATTAAACATTTCTGAAATGATTTTTATTTTCGAAAAATCATTTATTTAATATTTTTGATCGATTTTTGTTATTTTAATCATAAATAAATCATAATAAATTCATTTTTTAATATTTTTGCACCAAAATTTTATATAAATTATTTCTGTCCATTTAGAACAGAAATACAAATTTTAATTTAAAAATTCTTTAATTTTAATATTTTTAGATATTAAAGTTATATTTTGGCAAAATAGAAATAAATAGACTAAATATTCTATTTTTAAGAAAATAATTTTATAAAAATTATTTTTATACTTAAAACCTTATAATGTGACCATCTTTAATCTAAAGTCCACAAAAAGACTTTTGTTTATTTATTTATCGAATTTCTTTTATTTATTAAACAATCTAATTAATAATCAAACGAATACTTATCCCCAAATTCGAAACCCTAGAAAATATTTGTAGACTAGAAAGACTTAGACATATTTATTACCTTATATATAGGGTAATACTTGGCATCGTTGGGCTACACTTATTCTATTTTCACGAGACTTAACATTTTGCTAAGGTGAGTTTTACATAGCCCCTTTTCTATTTCACTATTTTTGGGGTGAAACATGTTATAACATTCTATCTACAATTCAATCATAAAGTGTCTATGTGTTATTCTATGTTGCATTATGTCTTAAACATGACTAGGGTAAGCACAATATTCTAGCATAATCATTAACATTGATCAGCCGACGGTATACGATGATAGATCTATTGGACTGACTATCCCACCCGGATACGTGTACCTCCTACATAGGTAGCGTGGGTGATTGTTATCTCATAACATAATCGAGTGAACCATGAGCGTATAGGATGGACCACAATATTCTAGTCACAAGGGTTGATTATGCACTCGATTTACCTGATAGTATGTTTTCACATATGGACTAGACTTACCATGACACTTGAATTGTACAAGTTTTATTCAATTATCAAAACCTATGTAATTCTCACCAACTTTTGTTAACCTAAAAATATTTTTAAAATTAACATGTTTCAGGTAACAATGAAGCTGAGGCTTAGAGTATGCATGAGGAAATACTATGAAGTTATTTGAAGTTATTTGCTTTATTTGATATTATGTATTTGGGATTTTTAGACATCATTTCATTTGGATATTTATGTTATGAATAAATTATTTAAAATTTCAATATATACCATGTGCTACCGAAACAATCATCAATACGTGACATCCCGATGTTTCCGCCATCGGTTGGGGTGTTACATAGGAAGCCACCAAATCAAGCCACCTGTCAACTATGATTAAGTTTACTTAACCTAAACCTGGTTGATTAAAGGGGTAAAGTAGTTCTTTTTATTCGTTAATCTCTAATTTTTACAATCGACAATAATTCTATTCATTTCAGGATTCAACTCATGATAGATTATGTATTTTAGATTGACGATCTAATCAATTCACGATTCAATTAACAATGTTGTTATTTGATTATAAGCATGCTCTGTTTTTCGATCGATCAACTTTCTTTAAACGATTGATTTTCGACTGATTATCGTTTGATTTTCTTACTTTTTACATCTTGATTATACGTTTGTTAATTAAAATCAAGGATTGTGGATGTTTTTACAGTTAGAAAGATGTACAGGTTGTGAGTTAGGGTTAACAGTAATTCTATGATGAAGATGAAGATATAAAACGTGTGTTTAGGGTTAATCAATGGTTTACAACGTGCGTTTATGTAGATGAGTATTTGGTGGCATTGTTTTTGTAAGTGCGTTTAAGAATTATACAAGTGCGTCTATCAATGTTCTTAACAAAATCCAAGCATGATAGTGCTTATTTACAAACATGGTTGTGATCAGGAATGAGCATGGTTATGCTTGGTTGTGGCATGGTGTGGCATGTTTGTGCTTATTCGCAAGTAAGGTTGTGCTTATTTACAAGCATGGTTGTGCTTAGGAATGAGCATGGTTATGTTTATATACATGCTTTTAAAGGTGCGTTCTAATTTTTCAAAGGTGTGTTTGATAAGTATGATTTACAACAATGTGCGTTTGTTTTCAAAAGGAAGTGAATTCAAAGGTGCGTTTAATATTGGTGTGTGTGCGTTTAAATTTTTGTAAGTGCGTTTAAAAGCTCATGTTTTCACCAACTCCGTCTTCTTCGTCTGCAACTTATTTTTAACCTAATTTTTATGTTTAATCATACTTATTGAAATAAAATCGAAAGTATTTGTTTTCTATTTTTTTTTGTTTTTGTTCATTATAATAAAATGTTTTTTGTTATTTTGATTGTGTAATCATTCAGATTGGTTAATCGATTTCAATCGTTGAAAATTTTTCTTCCGATTGATTCTGTTGTTACGATTTGAAAAAAAAATAAACACTTTTTCCTAATTTACCCTTGGTTAGATTAACCCAAATATGATTAGGGTTGTTAATTACCATCTTGCCACCGTTTTAATCTAATGGGTGAGAATGCTTCCTACGCTTCTCACGTTAAGAAGCTTTATACATTATCTCCTCCCATTGATTTTATGTTTGTTGTATATTTTATTTAATTCAACCTCATTTTTAATTTGAAGCCAACGATGAGAATCTATGTTATATTATACTACTAAGTCGATGAAGATGTAATTTCTCCATCTCTCTCAGTATACAACACCATCCATCCATCTCTCTCATATCCCTCACAACAAACACAAAATCGCCTAACCGACACCACCAGATCAAGACCACCAAATCGCCGCCACTTCTGTTACAACAACCTCATATGAACTCGAATCTACCTACCACCGGCCGACTCGATCTCCACGGCTCCATCGATTCCTTTGCCCACGCTATTTCTTTCACTGTTTCGGCAGTGTTACGGAAACGGTCTGTGACAACCTGCACCCTTTACTATTCATAAATGTGCATAATTGGTTCCTCAACTATTTCAAAATTTTCATTTTTAACCCACGTATTTTAATAGGACCAAAATTCACAATTTAATAAAACTTATAATTTTTATAAGTAAAGTATGCACGTTTTATACTCACATCTACACTCGAGCACGTATGTTTCAGATCTTGATACTCAAAGCCCTTAATTTTCGGTCCTAAAACAACTTAGAAACAAAAGGAAACAAGTCTAGAACTTAAAATTGATTAAATTAGAAAAAATTGTTTTTTTAGCCCTCGCGGTCCGCTGAGACAGTCAAACAGTCAAAGTTCCAGTCAAAGTCCTAGTCAAAGTCTCAGTCAAAATCCTAGTCAAAATCCTAGTCAAATAGTCAATTCATCTTAAAACCTTACTTTATTGTGTTGACCAATTTTAAAGCCTAATTGAATACAAAACTAGTATAAAAACCCACCTATGACCCATTACACTTTGCACCTCTAAATCGATTGTTTCAATTAGATTAAACTCTCCCTCATACCTTTCTTCTAGAGTATATTACTTCTACATTTGAAGCTTTGATTATAAGATCTTGTAATTGGCGAATTGGAAGCTTGATATTTTTCCTATTTGGTTTCTTTTCTTCTAAATTGGACTAGTTTCGTTGTTGAATCTTTGGATTTCTCGCATTTTCACGCTCGCTTAGCCATCTAGTCATTTGGCGAAAGTGAGTATTTCCTATCCCCTTTTTGCTTTTATTCATTTTTGGGGTGTTACATGTACACTTATACAAATTACAAATACAAGTTCACATTTTTACAATACAATTCTAGTACTATGTGCATTTGCTTACATACGTGCTTTATGCTTAGACATTACATGTAGAATACATTTGTACTTAGTGAAATCATTAACCATGTACAAGCCGACCTTAACATTGGATAGCGCTATTGGATTGACAACCCACCTAGGTGATTCTCCCCCTTTTTCATCGGAAAATCCATGGTCATTGTTAAGTTATTATCCATTTATTGGATAAGTACACCGCCGTTCATTCTAGTACATTTATACAGTCACAGGATTGATTTTGCTTATTTGTATGATACATAGTTTACATAAATGCACTGTAGCTTGCACTTGAATTGTATAACATTTTTCCAACTTACTATATGTATTAAAACTAGGAATGCTCACCAACATTTCATATGTTGACAAAACTTATTTTGTACATGTTTCAGGTGCAGTTTGATCTTAGTACCATAGCATTGGATTTTAGTGCTTGCTTTTAATAATTTATTTCAAATTTCATGTTTTGTTCAGACTTATGTATTTTTCCCATTTCATCCATGTAAGACAATTTAAATTATTCAATAATATATTTACATTTTAGTACCATGTGCTTTTGAACAATCGTCACTACGTGACACCTCGATGATTCCGCCATCGGTTGGGGTGTTACAGATTGGTATCAGAGCCATGGTTATAGGGAATTAGGTTATTAGAATGCCTTTTAGCCTGGTCTATAACTAAGCTTACATTAACGAGTCCTCTCATGTATATTTTTCTTTATTCTTATATTTTCTTTCAAGATATTTTCGCTATGGTTCTTTCACGTTATTCTTTCGATATTTTGCTTGGAGAAGAAGATACTCGTATTTCACGAACGAAACGATATAACCAAGTTAGGAGTGACATCCATACCTTCGTGATTAGTTTCACTCCTCTATATGTTATTTACCTTAGGAATATATCTTTGAGATTGGAGTGACATCCACACCTCAAAGAGTATTTCTTTCAAAAAGGAACTTAACCACTAAGCTGGGAGTGATATCCTTAACTTAGTGATTGGTTTCATTCCACAATCGTTTTCAATTTTGAAATACATCTTTGAGTTAGGAGTGAAATCCAAATCTCAAGGATCTATTTTTGCATCTCGTTTTTAATCTCGCTAAAGTTTTGGAATTCACTATTGATGGGGCACGTGCAATCTGGAAGGGTGAGCGCCTGTATTCTGAGTTTTCTGTCTAGGTCCATATTTCGTATAAATCCCAATCAGACGAGGGACCCGTATACCTACCTGGGAACTCTTGGGATGAGCATTCACTTATAGGCTAAAGTACGCCCCCACAAGTCACTAGGAAATTTCAAATACTTGAGTTGGTCAAAGTTTCCTATAGAAACAATTCCAATATTTTATATCATTGATATTTATGTTTGTTTATCATTTGAAGATTCCATTTAATCACTTGATGTTTCATATGCCATTATTCATTGATCATTCGCTTTTGAATCCCTTTTCATCATTACTAAAACTTTTGTTCGATATATTATCGCATTAAAGTCTATTTCACTTATGCTCATGATTTTTTACACTATAAGGTATTACTCGTTTTGCGTTAAAACATTTTTACCCACGACTTAAGTTTTAAACTCCGTGTTTAACGTTGATCACATCCTGATTTTAGGAATGTTGCGTCATCATACATTTAAAAATGAACACGGGTTTTCCAAACTTATTATTTCAACCTGTTTTATATCTTCATGTTTACAAACTTACTTGATCGAAGTCACAGTATATCCTTAAATTATGACTTTTGTATCCGTTTATATTGCCACAATACTTTCAAGACAATATATTCTGATATATCTAATACTAATATTGCTGCACCCAGTCTCCTAAGCCATAGCCAACTACCATTAGTTAGAACTTCTTAGTTAGACTAAACACATACATAAATGCCTACCTACACGATACGCACTAGTACACTACTATCTAAAATGATTAATTTGACAACTTATTCTATAAGTCTTTATACAAAGCCTATTCGCCAAATTAGAACACACTTTTCATACACCTTGTGCCTTGAAACAAATAGCCCGCTATGAGCCCAAAGAGATGCCTTAACGATCCTGCAAATAAATTATCTTTCAATGTATAAATTTCGTAAAAGTTTGAAAATTTAAAAGGTTTCAAGTTTACCCATTCTTAACGGGTAACACTTCGATTTTCTCAACATTTCATAACAATTAAAAATTTCTGACTTTTCATCCCACAAGTTAAAGAAATGTTTAAATACAGAAAATTTTATTTTCCAAAATTCGTCAAGGCATCTGGGATCATTCATAACCTTCACATCATTTTAAATCTTGGTCTTTCGAAACACATTAGATTTACACACACTTCATGAAATGGTTTCATCTTGCATTTTATAAACTTGCATTGCATATTTTACAAATCAAATGTAAATCTGCATGTTTTCATATAACGTATCCAATATATGTTTTCGGGAGGAATTTGCAACTAATAATATATCTTATAACACTTTTCAAACTTGACTTTTCGTAAACACATGAAAATGTGTACCTACAAAATCGTTTCAAGTGAACATGTTTTGAACTTAAAACATTCTTCGGTTTCCAAAAAGTTATCCTCATACCAATAGACTATACGTCTGTTCTGCGCACTTTCATTTACAGTAAATTTCATTATTTTTTTACACCATTCTATTTATAGTTACGTTCATACATTATCTTATTATTTTTGTATTATTCTTTTGTTGGTAGTTATTTTCACGCGTTATTCGCAACTATTCTCGCACTAGTTATTAGTAGTTATTCTTACAACACTAGTTTTGAGCATTAATTTAACTCGTTTACTTTCATTTTGTGCAAATTGTGCGATTTACTCGATTTACGTTATGCTATTCTTTCAATCGAAATTTTATGCTATACTTATATACTTACATGAACGCATATTTGGTATGCATATTTTTTTTTGTTGTGAGCAAAACCCTGATATACTTTACATTATTTTGTTCATTATCATGACCAACGAACATACTAATTGATAGCTCGTATGAGATATAAGCCAGTTCCCATGTACGACTCGGTTCAGGGTATTCCTCTAACCCAAGGGGAACGGTGTAATCCTCAGAGTTTATCAATATGGTTGTTTAGAGCCCAATGATGTGAACAAAAATTTACCAGTTAAGGGTGAACCCGAAAGGTGAAGAACCCCTAATCATGTCTTATACTTACACATTAATCTCATTACGGTTAAAAGGTGAACCTGAAAGGGGAAGAACCTCTAACCGCATCTTATACTTGAGCAGTATCTACTACTTAACACATTTTGGTTGCACGCATTGTTTCTTGTATTACTTATGTTAGTGTTATGGAAAAGCATAGCACCCTAGTGTAAGGTAAATCGATGATTACGGTCCAGAACGCAATCATGGATTTACAGGTACATGGGGGTGGTGTGTGATTCTACTTAGGCTATTGGTAGACAATCAGTACGAGTCCAAAGTATCAGTAGTGTGGTGGGTTAGCTGCGGTACACCCTACATATAAGCACGAGCGATACTGCGGGAGCGGACTAGGAGTCTGACCAAGAACCTACCCATTACTATCTCTTTATTAGATCGTTGACTAATAACTAGCATTTTCGATAAGAATGTTCTTACACGAGCTTCAATTCGACTTCCTAGAGTATTTATCTGGACCATCCACACAGAAAACACAAACTTTATATACTCTTACACTCTCTGTTTGTCGAAATCCCGTTGCATGTCCTTAATAATGTTCGGTCAGAAACTTCTCTAAAATAAGGGAAGCTACTATAACAGTGCCCTGCCCTAACCAATTACATACTTTTCCCAAACCTTGCTCATTATAAACTCTTAATTCTCTAACCTTGGGTCAAACTTTAAGGATTTTCAAACTCTTATTTTGGGTATTAAACAACTACTTCAAACTTTGTCAAATCATGGTTGATGCATTTCTTAAAATCTAATTGCCTTTTTACAAATGTCTTTTGTTTCATGGAAACCTTCACTTGAAAGTAATTTCGGGACGAAATTTTCTAAAGTATGGGAGATTGTGACAACCTGCACCCTTTACTTTTCATAAATGTGCATAATTGGTTCCTCAACTATTTCAAAATTTTCATTTTTAACCCTCGTATTTTAATAGGACCAAAATTCACAATTTAATAAAACTTATAATTTTCCCAAAAGGGAAGGGCCTTTCCCTCTGGGGGTAGGAAAATCATGATCGGGATAGCGGACCAAAAGCTATGGAACTTGGGTGTGGGTCTTTTGTCGAAATGGAATGGCCTTTTCTTTATTATTTATCGTAAATGAGTGAAGCATTACACATAGTATGCCCGTCCCCCATCAGCGTATTTTTTTGTTTTACGCGCCCGTAACTCTTCCTCAGCCAGGATGGGGCAGAATAGCAGAGCAAGTACAAGTATTATATTAGTAGCATAACAAAAACGCGTTCCTCGTCATTAATATGTTTGCTCGCGGCAATTTATAAGTAAAGTATGCATGTTTTATACTCACATCTACACTCGAGCACGTATGTTTCAGATCTTGATACTCAAAGCCCTTAATTTTCGGTCCTAAAACAACTTAGAAACAGAAGGAAACAAGTCTAGAACTTAAAATTGATTAAATTAGAAAAAAATATTTTTTTAGCCCTCGCGGTCCGCTAAGACAGTCAAACAGTCAAACTTCCAGTCAAAGTCCTAGTCAAAGTCTCAGTCAAAATCCTAGTCAAAGTCCTAGTCAAATATTCAATTCATCTTAAAACCTTACTTTATTGTGTTGACCAATTTTAAAGCCTAATTGAATACAAAACTAGTATAAAAACCCACCTATGTCCCATTACACTTTGCACCTCTAAATCGATTGTTTCAATTAGATTAAACTCTCCCTCATACCTTTCTTCTAGAGTATATTACTTCTACATTTGAAGCTTTGATTATAAGATCTTGTAATTGGCGAATTGGAAGCTTGATATTTTTCCTATTTGGTTTCTTTTCTTCTAAATTGGACTAGTTTCGTTGTTGAATCTTTGGATTTCTCGCATTTTCACGCTCGCTTAGCCATCTAGTCATTTGGCGAAAGTGAGTATTTCCTATCCCCTTTTTGCTTTTATTCATTTTTGGGGTGTTACATGTACACTTATACAAATTACAAATACAAGTTCACATTTTTACAATACAATTCTAGTACTATGTGCATTTGCTTACATACGTGCTTTATGCTTAGACATTACATGTAGAATACATTTGTACTTAGTGAAATCATTAACCATGTACAAGCCGACCTTAACATTGGATAGCGCTATTGGATTGACAACCCACCTAGGTGATTCTCCCCCTTTTTCATCGGAGAATCCATGGTCATTGTTAAGTTATTATCCATTTATTGGATAAGTACACCGCCGTTCATTCTAGTACATTTATACAGTCACAGGATTGATTTTGCTCATTTGTATAATACATAGTTTACATAAATGCACTGTAGCTTGCACTTGAATTGTATAACATTTTTCCAACTTACTATATGTATTAAAACTAGGAATGCTCACCAACATTTCATATGTTGACAAAACTTATTTTGTACATGTTTCAGGTGCAGTTTGATCTTAGTTCCATAGCATTGGATTTTAGAGCTTGCTTTTAATAATTTATTTCAAATTTCATGTTTTGTTCAGACTTATGTATTTTTCCCATTTCATCCATGTAAGACAATTTAAATTATTCAATAATATATTTACATTTAGTACCATGTGCTTTTGAACAATCGTCACTACGTGACACCTCGATGATTCCGCCATCGGTTAGGGTGTTACACGGTCCAACACACACATGCAAGTCCACTGCGAAGCCTACCGTAGCCCTTCGTTTCAGCAACCGATTTGTTCGAATTTCAGATCTGAAAATAGATCCGGAAATAAAAACGACCATCTGATGTTCGGTTCCTTCGCTGTTGGGTCTATAATAATGAGACTGACCCTATCAAATAAATATTGGTGATCCATATAGGTGTTTTACTATTTAGGACCGAGAACACTTGGGTTCTCGGTTATTTAAGGTGTTTAGGTTGAGAACTAATTAGTTCTCAGGTATTAGTTCTCAGATAGTATGTTGGGCTTTATTCTTGTGGGTTGGGCTGTAGGACTGTTAAGGCTATGTGAGCCCAAGTCCTACGTATAAAAGGTGTTTTATTGGTTCATTTGCAACTAGCGGTTTATATTTCTAATAAAACACTCTCTAGTATTAGAAGAATCCTTTAGAGATCGTATGCTAGTTGAGATTAATCATTCAATCGTGCATATTATTCGTTCCTTGATTGCTATTTAGTTTGTTTCCGCCATCCTAAATAGTTACTTGATATCCTTATTATTAGTTTGGGACTTACAATTGGTATCAAAGCCATTGTAGCATTTAAGGGCTCGGTCTTGATATCAAAGATTCAAGAAGTTCACGACTTAAAAAATTCTGGTTTGGTTCTATGGCTTTTAGTATTATTATTATTTTTTCATTTTGAATCGTTCTCTTTCACTTTGTGGAAGATTGGATTTTCTGTGGAAGGATTAGGAAAGAAGAAATAATTTTCTTTATATCTTGTTTACATGCGACACATACTAGTGTGTGTGTGTGAGAAAAGGCACACTTCATCTACATCTTTCTTTGACTTTTCTTGTGAAAAGAGAAATAACAACTTTCATGATTCATTGACCTTCTACGTTTTGTCACCACCGTTAAACTTTCACCAAGAACACACATAGCGTGCGTATAAAAAAAATTCTATTTTTCATGGTTAGATGGAAACAGATCCGGTTTTCATAATACTCGCAAAAATTGTTTGGAAACAAGATCAACAAAAATATCGGAAAAATGAATGACATTTCTTCTCGAGAGACTTAGTTCTCGTTTGACTTCAGGTTCTCAAAGTCGATTAAGGCGAGTCAAGGTTTGTTTGTCCTTGGTCAGCGTGTTACATCGGAAACCATCTCTCATCGGAAACAAAAGCTTCAACCGGCAGGGCCGCCTCAATCATATTGAGGGCATGAAGCGTAATAAAAATCCAAGGGCCTATTTAAAAATTATAAAATTCACTAGAAGGAAGGATTGGACTTCTGACCTTATGGTTAAGAGCCACATGCTCTAACCAACTAATCTATTCCATCTACATGCTCATATATAGGTTTAATTTTATTATATAACATCAAAATTAGGAAAATTATGGGGCCCTTCGAATTTGGAGGCCCAAAGCAAAAGCCTCATTTGGCTTGGGCTTGAGTCGGGCCTGTCAACTGGATAGCCAGTCTACAATTGGAAATCACCTCGAGAACAACGACATCATCAGAAAACAACAACTTCACTCCAGAACTCACCCGAGAATTCATCTGCACTCGAGAACACCTTCGGGCACTCGAGAATTCCTATCAGATCCGAGAACAGCATCCTCACTCAAGAACAGAATACATCGGAAAAGCCGGAAATCTTCACTCGAGAACCCTATTCACATTCGAGAACGAAGCTTCGATCGATAGCCCCCACCGTATTCCGCCATTACCTACCTGAAAACCCATCATCAGATCTGACCACATTGCTCGGACACACTTGAACCCGGACACCTACCAGGCTGGTCGAACACTTGAACCCGGAACCCCAACCAGGAAACACTTCACCGGAACCAACATGTGACCTGCAACCACCACCGCACACCCCATCTACAGCTCGGACACCCACCCCGGGACCCCCTACTCCATTAACCCACCCGACCACCCACACCCACCTCGAAAAACCACCGGGAAATCCGAACCCACCCGGAAACAAAACTCACACCAGTCACTTCCACCTCCAGTCACCCTGTTATATTCCACCCTCACTGTTGTCGATCCAAAGTGTTTTGACTGTTTTGGATTTTGGATTGTGTGTGAATGTGTTAAGAGTGGGAGCAAAGTGAAGGTGGTAGTTGTTGTTGATTTTTTTTCGTGAAGGCTATAAAAAGGAAGAGGAGGCGCAGAATAATAGAGAGAGAGAGTGTGTGATTTGGGATTGTGTTTGATTTAAGAAGGAGTTTGATGTTTAGAACTTTGGGATTGAAGATTGTTTTGTTCTTTTAAAATAGAGAGAGCAGATAGATCAAAAGGTTTTGGAGAGGGAGAGTACATTGGGAGAGAGAAGGTGTTTGGACTTTTGAGTATTGGTGTTGTGAGAAAGAGGCAAGATAAAAGTTTTTTCTTGTGATTTCAATATAAAGTGACATAAGTGTCACGTGGATTTGTTTGACTCTGACACATAATAATAATAGTAGTGGTGGTGGTGGTGGTGGTGGTGGTAGTGGTAGTGGTAGTAGTAGTAGTAGTAGTAGTAGTAGTAGTAGTAGTAGTAGTAGTAGTAGTAGTAGTAGTAGTAGTAGTAGTAGTAGTAGTAGTAGTAGTAGTAGTAGTAGTAGTAGTAGTAGTAGTAGTAGTAGTAGTAGTAGTAGTAGTAGTAGTAGTCTAAAGTTCAATTTAGGGTATTTGACCTTACTGAATACAGTTGACTATGGTTGGACGTCATGTGCTCTGTCTGAAATCTTTTTCAGAACGTCTAGATTTTTGGGGGATCACGGTTCTCGGACTGAAATGAAGATCGCAAACATAAGTTTGAACAATTATGAGATAAATAAGAAGCTGTTAAATGCTCTTCCAAAGAGCTGGGATACGAATGTTGTCGTGATCAAGGAGACGGGGGATCTTCAACATTTGTCTCTGTTAGGACTCATCTCCATCATCAAAGCTTGTGATTCGGACGACAAGCAAAAGGTGCAAAATCTTAATGTTGCTGCTCAGCCACGTTGCACACCTGCTACTGTTTCAACACCTGCTCCTGTTGTTCCAGTACCTGTTGAGTATCAGGTTCCTCTGCTGATACGATATATCAAACATGCTTCACATGAGGTATTTTCTGATTTATGCTCTAATGCTTGTACTGAAAAGGCTAAATATTACGTAGGATATAACTCTGAGTTAGTAAGAGAAAACGATGAGCTAAAAAGAAAGATTTCTTGTCTTAATAGCCGAACCTCTGCCTACAAACTTAGAGTAGAAGCCTTAGAAAAGGATGTCGTTCAATACAATAATGATTTAAGCAATAAAACTTGCCTTGTAATGCATCAGAAGAAAGTTATTGATGAACTTAGTGCTGAGCTAGATTCTTTGAAATCAAAATTTGAAAATGGTGATTTCCACTTTAGAAAATTTGATTGTTCTAGTGAGCGTGTTGAGAAAATGATAAGTTCAAAACTTAAGTTTAGGGAAAACAAAGTAGCTGGTATAGGTTTTGTAGAAATTGCACCTCCCTACAATCACAACTACACCGGATTGCCTCTTTCAGGTGAGGAAATAGAAAATGAGAAAAATATGGAATATGGGAAGGAGTTGGTGGTTGAACCCCCAAAGAGTGTTCCCATAAAGATAACAGAGCCAAAGGGGTTAGTGGTAGAGCCGGTTAAGTCTGTGCCAATTAAGATTGTTGAACCAGAAGGGCACATGAAACAATCTAAGTATGTTGCTCCACTTAGTGATGTTCCTATTGCTAAGTTTGTTAAATCAGAAAGCGATGAAATGAGCAACCATATTAAATCTGAAAATAACAACCCTGACATTGTCGATGCTGACAAAGCTTCAACAAAATCGAATTCCTCATTAGGATCAATTGAATCTATGTTGTTTAAAAGCATTGCCAAATCTATAAACTCTGAAAGCTCTTCAAGTTCGTCAAGTGAGTCAGAAACATCAGATGAATCTGACTCAGAAAATTTGTTTGATTCAAAGACTGTTGGCACAGGTGTGGTAAAGCCAACAGTACCTGATTTTAAATGTGTGAATGTTACTGATGCTTCTACCTCATGTGCAGATGAAGTTAAGGTTGAGGGGGATGATGTTGTTTGCACTAATAATGCAGATGTTTGTGTGAAACAACCTAATTTATCTGTAGATGCTGAACCATATGTGAAAAAGACTGTTTCTGAGCTATTTGTTAATGACACGACTGATAAATACATGCCACCACATAGAAAAACTACATGTGCTAACTCTCATGAACAGGTTCCTGAAGTCAAACAGAAAGCTCAAAGACAGTCAACATCGCAAAGACAATCTTGTTCACACGGGTGTTCAAGATCTTCTAAGCAGAGCAGAAAAAGTAAGAAGCCTACAAACAAATCATCAAACGGATCTCATCACTCACATTCTTCAGTGGGATCTAACAGACCGGGACTTGTTCCTTATGCAAAGAAGCAGGCATGCTATAACTGTGGAAGACCCGGTCACATTGCAAGAAACTGCACACATCGTCCTTATGTTCCCTATTACAGACAATATCAGAAGGTTATGCCTAGGGAAAACTTCTACTCCAAGCCAATGAAGGTTGAAAAACCTAAGGCGAGGAAGAATGCGAATCCCAAAGTCAAACCGTCTGATGGAGACTGGAATGCTGCCAAGAGCAAACGGGAGGTTGTTAAACCACGGAAGTCTAAACAACCTAAGAAACCGAAAGCTGCTACTCCGAAAGTAGCAAAACCAGTTCTTAAGCCTAAGAAAGTTTGGAAAACAAAAGCGGTAGCAACAACTGATCCAAATGAGAATAAGGACATGTTCTTGAGGGAAGTGTCTTACATAGATGCTTCAGGAGTGCCCAGGACCGCGATGGCCTAGGTACCAATTATTTAACTAATCTCCTTATTCATGCAGGGACAACCAAGGAGGATTATCAATAACCACTGGTGTGTTGGTAATGGTTGTTCCAAGCATATGTTAGGTGACATCTCTCTGTTACATACCTCTACATCTTTTAACATAGAGTATGTTTCCTTCAAAGGAGATAAAGGATGTAAGGTCAGCATGGCAGGTACATTTAAATTTGATGCACAAACTTTGAAAAAGATTGATTGGTCGTTATTTGAAAATGATTATAGAAAAGAACAAAAAGATTTTCTTATTTTTAGGTAAATTTTATACATAAATTTGTCTTTTCCCTTTATTTATGCACAAAATTTAGGGGGAGAAGGGAGATATTCAAGGAAAATACAAAAATAGTGTTTTATTTTATTTATGTATAAAATTTAGGGGGGATAGGAGAGAAAATGAGAAAAATGAAAAAAAAAACATGTGAAAAAGAGAAAACTACAAAAAGAGTTTTTGTTGTATCACTTGTGAAAAAGGCTGACACACGTAAGACCAGTATTGAAATGGTCAGGCTCTAGGGTGATGTGTCGGTAGGCTTGGTCCTTACGACTGGAAAATTGGCTGATCTAGTGACACACTTAAAGATAACATATGGCCTTAGTAGGAAACGTCACTTGGAATTGGTACATTTTTTATTTGAATGCTCGTGTGACGTCCCGATACACACCGTGTTTCAGGTGTGAAACCTTTTTTGAAAAATTCGTGAACCTCCTTTGTTTTGTGTAAGCAATGACATGAGGATGCTAGGCAATGTCAGCTTTTGCTGCATCCAGATATATGCTGACCTAGCTGTACATTGTCGCGTTATAGATCAAAAACACCAAAAGAGGCCAATAAGCCCAAAAAGATGCCAATGAGCACATCAAAAGAGGCCCTATAGAGCCCAAAACACAAAAAACCTATATCATTTGAGAAGTCAAATTGATTTGTATATTATACCACTCTATTTCTTAATGATCTATTCTTTTCTCTTCTCAACCAAGTCCTAGTCAAGGTTTCAGAATTCTAGAACAGACACCCGCGTGAAAATATGTGGTAGGAAAACTGCTTGCATGATAGATTGTACCGCATATAATTCTAGGATTTGATTGTAACTTGCTTGAGTGTCCATAATTAATACACCAAAACATGATAAATTAATCACGGATATTCAAATAAGAAGGTCTAAGGCAATAAGTTTAAGTGGACAAATATACTGGCAATTGCTCGGACCAACTAGAGTAGATCCGTGTTGATAAGTGTCGCTGAGTCTAAATCACAGTGATTCAACCCCCCCCCCCCCCCCCCGAAAAAAAAAGGTTTAGTTATTTTAATTTCAATTTCTTTTCATTTATTTTGATTCTTATTGTTTTGCTATTGTTTATTTTCATTTTAGTTTTATTTTTTATAAAATCAACCATTCTTGAAGTTTTGACCGATCATCCAAAATATTAAAAAAATTCAATTGGAAGTTCTTGGATTTACTTAGTGTTTATGATACTTGATCCTCTGTTATATTTAGATGTTTGCTTACAAAGTCCTGAGAATGTGCAGAATTTGATCTGAATCAAGAAACAGGGGTTGATGAAGAATTATTTCCAGTTGCTGACAAGCATGAAGCATCGTGGTGAGAAGATGTACCTGTGGCAGAAGAACTTGATGTGATTGCATGTTCTAATAATGAAACACAAGCAGAAGTACATGTGATCCTGCTTGAAGACAATGATTGGAAAAGAAAGAGATATGAGAATCCTCCTCTCACATCTTCTTTAGCAAATGATCAAGCGAATGCTGATGATGATTCAAGTGTGGATCTTACTCCCATAGAAGAAGAAAAGGCCCGAGTTTGAGAGTACAGAAAAGAAGACTTTCAACAAAACAACACCAACAACCCAACAACAATCTAGGGGGAGATCACAATGCTGCATTCATGTTATGAAGACCATTTGATAGCATCAGTCTAGGGGTTGATTGTTGGGTCTATAATAATGAGACTGACGCTATCAAACAAATATAGGTGATCCATATAGGTGTTTTACTATTTAGGACCGAGAACACTTGGGTTCTCGGTTATTTAAGGTGTTTAGGTCGAGAACTAATTACTTCTCAATTATTAGTTCTCAGTTAGTATGTTGGGCTTTATTCTTGTGGGTTGGGCTGTAGGACTGTTAAGGCTATGTGAGCCAAAGTCCTACATATAAAAGGTGTTTTATTGGTTCATTTGCAACTAGGGGTTTATATTTCTAATAAAACACTTTTTAGTATCAGACGAATCCTTTAGAGATCGTATGCTAGTTGAGATTAATCATTCAATCGTTCATATTATTCGTTCCTTGATTGCTATTTAGTTTGTTTCCGCCATCCTATATAGTTACTTGATATCGTTATTATTAGTTTGGGACTTACATTCGCAATCGTTATCGTCATTGTTTTTGTCTGATGACGTTCTAAAGATCCATTCAGTGTTCATCGCCGGCATTATTGATTGTTTCTCCAGTCGTTTTCGGTAGCAACGTAGCAACAGGTAAGATATCGGAAGGGCAATATTGTACTTATTTTTCAGGCGGTGGGCAAAACGGTCTATTGACGGAAGCGTGTGGCTATGCACAAGCGCCGACGAAGTCGTCTGGCTTAACGGCGTTATTCCATCTCCGTTAGTACCGTTGCCTCTCCGTTAGTAATTGTGGCCAAAATCGAAAGCTGAAAAGCCTGTGAGGAAAAGTAGGAAAACCAAGAGTCGGTTGTTGCGCCGACTGTTGGTATTTAGTACATAGAGTAAAGTAATGGGTGCTCAATTAGTCAATTCTGTAACTATTGGACCGATTGAGCATGGGATGGCCAGCCCAAGTATGAAAGGGGAGCTGGTATGGGCCTGTCAAACTGGTTCCCGACATGAAACTCTGAAATCGATTCATAAAAAAACGATTTTAATGTTTATTGGTATGTTCAACTGCAGAAATAAGTCTGGTTCATCGGTTATGGGTTGATGTTCTCCTCGGATGGAATAACCAGAACCGACGATTAAACCATCGAACCATGCTCATTTTTGCAATTGAACATACCAATATCATCGTCTCGATTCCCCCTTTCAAACCCGTTGAATAATCGCCTAGAACTGTGAGTTTCAACTAACGACGTTAGTGTGAGTTAACGGGGGGGGTCCATTGAGAGCAAAATGTCTGAAAGGTTGGAATGCTAGAGGAAAAAAAACTCAGGTGAGAGTATTATCAGCCAAAAAGAAAAAAGGTTGGATTATTAAAATCTATTTTGCCTTTAAACAATTATGCATATACATATTTACATTTACATATTAATGAAAAAAAATGTTAAGCTACCTACAAATTGCAGAGTTTATATATATATATATATATATATATATATATATATATATATATATATATATATAAATTTAACAAATCATGATAAATATATTTTACTTACTGGATTACAATTTTTGTCCTTTATGTTTATACTTAATTTCAAATGTTGTCCTTTAACTTTAAAATTGATGAGTTTTGTACTTTATGTTTTATAATCTTGCACGGTTTGTCCTTTAGCTCTAACCCAGTTAAAATTTCTCGTTAAATCTGATCACACAAGGGTAGTTTGGTCTTTCTACCCATTTATTTAAGTATTTTTATATATAAAACAAAGCTAAATTAAAAAAAAAAGTTATCCCTCTCTCTCTACTTGGCTACCACCTGTCACTACCAAACACCCCCTTGTCAGCACCACCTCCACCACCAAATCCTTTCGCACTTGCGAAACCGGAACCAAAGCCACTGCAAAAAAATAGGACCTGAATTTTTCCATCCAACATAGAATCAAACAAATATTAATATGAAACATTAACCAACCTTCAAGAATACAACACATTGTGTTTAAGAAAAACAAAGTTTATATGTGGTCCATGTGGAGCAGGTTACTTCCATTGCATCTGATGAAAATCTTCAACTCCCAAATGGAAATCCCCATGGATTCTCTCACCGTATCTTGTAAATGTAAAGAATGGGGAAATCAAACAGTCACCTCCTACATTTAGGGCTTTAGATTTAAAAAATATCTGCAAGAAATTGAACATATAACAATCAAGTTTTAACAAATAAAATGATTTTAAAACACAAACAATTAGGGTTTTGCCTAGAAGGGTGTACCGAAATCCATGTGTGAGTGACATTGACGGCGACGGTGGTGCAGCGAAATCCTAGTGTGATCATGATGACAGTGGAGGAAAAGCTAGATGTGACATATAACGATGTTGGTGGGTGTAAAGAACAGATGTGACATATAATGATCACCATGCCACCGTAACTGTCGCCACCCTACCTGCCACCCCACCATCATGCTTCGTTACCTCCTTCATCAACCACCTCGTGAACACCATCGCTGCCACCCTACACCGCCCTTATCACCAAACAATCCCACCATTGAGACCACCACCTTATTCTATCACCGTTATTACCCGTCTCCTCTACAGCCAAACCACCAGTCTGTGAAAACCACCACGGTTTCAACCGAGCCCAACCCTTTATGGAAAACCCAAGCAAAAAGAAGTACATAACGAGAAACAATGGTTACCTTGTTGCGAGGTGCGAGCCGCCCAACCGAAACCACCTTATACATCCACCGTCGTAACCCTACCCTAAGTCACCTATGGTTTGTCTTTTTAATTGTTTTGAAAATCCATAACTTACACATAGGCCCTTATACTTTCATTTGGAGATAATGGGATCCCAAAGATTAAAACTATTTTAAGTAATGACAATCGGCCCCCTTTTAGATCCATCTAGAGCCATGATCTCTAAGTTTAACTTAAATCTCTAACAGTTGGTACCGTCAAGACATTAAACAATAATTTCCTCACCACGTTTATTAGTCTTATAATTCCCTTGGATTAAAGATATTCCGTCAATTTGTTTAGATAAATGGTTTTAAAAAAAATGGGTTGTTACACTGCAGGGGCTAGTTTTGACAAGGAGGAAATTGTGGAAGGTGCAAGGGAAATCGAGCAAAGAGGAGTAAACAGAACAGGATTATAGAAATTTCAAAGTTTTGGTAAGGAGGGTCTGCAAGCAAATGTCAATGGAATAGAGCATGTTGATCTATCATCAACATCATCGTCATCATCAACATCATCATCATCATCATCCTTATCATCATCATGGAGTGATTTGAGTTTGAAGATGAAGGAAGTGAAAGAAGATGGTGAGAAACAGGATAAAGGAAGTAAAAGAAGAAAATGGGTTTGTGGGAGGCTAGTTGGGGTGTTACAGATTTACACGCTCTGGCACTCATACAGATTCTCCAATTCGTATTGTTTCGAGTTGTACTAGAGCCATTATGTAATCATACGCGTAAACCATTTATTCGGTGGTCAAATCGTCAGGATCTTGTAGCTCGTAAAATTCAAATGTGGGGTGTGTAGTTGGTTGATGTGTTGTCGGTTGTGTTGTTGGTGTTTGTATTTTCAACATATCGAACCTATACCATTAAGAAATTGAATAAATAAAGAAGAGCAAATGTAGTAACATAGATTAGTTCATTACCAAAAGAATTGCAATTCGAGAATTAAATTAATACAGAAGCTTAAGATTTTAAAATTCCAAAATCGATTAATTCCAAACTCGTTTGCACTAAACTAACCCAATATAATAGAATAAAAAAAATTACCGTCAAACTGAAATTGATGAGAAAGATACCGGATCTTCGTTGGAACCCTAGCCTTCACCGGAATGTCTGGTTTAGAAGTAACCCTAGGCCCTAGCACACTCAAGCCACCACCTGTTGGACCATAACCACCGATCAACCTATTTGAATCGACATCGTAGCCAACGCCCTGGTTCTGCATAATTGTAGAGGAAGAACCTAATTCTTAGATGAGAGATAGTTGTTGATTGAAAGAGAAAGGGTGAAGTGGTGATTATAATCATAATGAATTAACTAATTTAATTTAATTAATGATTTTTTATTTTAAAAAAAATAAAATTGTTAGGAAAGTTATTATCATTGACCGAATTTGGCCAACGATTTTGACCAAAACATTAATGAATGATTTTCGATTTAAAAAAAAGGTTATAAATTCCATGGATGGGACACGTGGCACAATATGGAGATGAGATGATTGAACTTTGAATATAGGAATGCCAAGTATACCTACGGTTATGTATTTGATCATGTCCAATTGTTTTACTTATCAAACACAAAATGACGAAGATACCCTTCTTTGGTAACAGTTTGTTTGACTTAGGGACGCAAGGTGAAACAAAATGTAAAGGTGAGGGACTGCAAGCAAATGTCAATGGAATAGAGCATGTTGATCTATCATCAACATCATCGTCGTCATCAACATCATCATCATGGAGTGATTTGAGTTTGAAGATGAAGGAAGTGAAAGAAGATGGTGAGAAACAGGATAAAGGAAGTAAAAGAGGATTGACACGCGCTGGCACTCGTACAGATTCTCCAATTCGTATTGTTTCGAGTTGTACTAGAGCCATTACGTAATCATACGCGTAAACCATTTGTTCGGTGGTCAAATCGTCAGGATCTTGTGGCTCGTAAAATTCAAATGTGGGGTGTGTTGTTGGTGTGTGTATAGTCGGTTGTGTTATTGGTCGGTTGATGTGTTACGGGGCGGGTTAAAGAAGAGCTTTTAAGAAAAAAAACAAACACCCACTAATCCTCACAGTTTTTTTTTTTTTTTTCTTTTTTCGTCGCCGCTTTGTTTGTTAGAAGGTTCTTGCTCTTCAAGAAAAGTTATTAATATAAATAAATAGGCAGAGGCTGACAATAATCGTCACGCTTGTTTTTGCAGTCTCGCTAAGTTTGTTATAAGCTTCTTCTCTTCTCTTGAATCTTCCTTCCTTCCTCTGATCTTCTCCGACGAAAAGATGCCGGCCTATATTGAAGACGATATCAGAGACGAGATGAACCCACGGCCTCTAGATGAAGACGACATTGCTCTCCTCAAGACCTATGTAACCTATTTTCTTTGCTTTCCTTTCCTATCCTATCTACATAAACCCTAATTTTACCTTTACTCTTTAAATAATTTGACTGTTGTGTTCACGATTTATGTAGGGATCGGGGCCTTATTCCAGCAGTATCAAGAAAGCAGAGAAGGATGCCAAGGATATGGCCAAAAGGATTAATGATTTATGTGGTATCTTATCTATTTATCTGCTTGTTTGTTTGATTACTGGTTTTTGATACAATGTAATGTAATTGTTTATGGTTATCTCATTGATTGATTGGTTGAAGGTGAAGTAAGCTGTTTGTTTGTTTGGTTATTGCTATTGTGCTATAGCCTATAGCTGATTATCATTCACATACCTGATTACAAAACCATGTTTCATACCTGTATTTAGACTCATTGGCTTCTCACGGGGTGTTGGGTATTATGGTCTTATGCGCTTAAAATTATCTTTCATTACCCAAAACCTAATCTTGAACTCAACGAATAAACCTAATTTGGAACACCACCTTACATGTGGTTCAGGGCATATTCTACACACATGTCATAGACACACATTATGCGGACAGTGTTAGTCGAATACGCTGCACATTTTGTTCCTCAACTGGTGTTTTCAACTTTGATAGGTATTAAGGAATCGGACACTGGTCTTGCTGCACCTACCCAATGGGATCTTGTTTCTGATAAACAGATGATGCAAGAGGAGCAACCTCTTCAGGTTTCTAACTTCATATTGCTTTCTATTCATATTCATATTCATATTAATTAATAAAAGAAACCCTTTTTTTTTCTCTCCTCTTGACAAATTCTCTCTTGTTAGGTGGCTAGATGCACAAAGATAATCAACCCCAACACACAAGATGCAAAATATGTTATAAATGTCAAACAAATTGCAAAGGTATTTCAGACTTTCGTTACGTTTATATCTCTAGTTGTCATGATGTGAGGCAAGGCGCAACTAAACACAGCAATGTGCAAAAGCACTTTAACCTGCCTAGACCACCCAAACCTCATTTCAAATGGCTCAGTCTGCGTCTTGCTTGCCTTTGGCGTGCGCTTTTTTTGTGCATGAACCCTTTGTCTTTTGAATGCGCCTTGATCTTTTAACTACTATGTTTATATCTGGATTAATTCATCTAATATATAAATATATTTTTATAAATTTACAGTTTGTTGTTGGCTTGGGTGACAAAGTTTCACCTACTGATATTGAAGAAGGCATGCGTGTTGGGTAGGTTGCATTGTTCATTGTTTTGTTTTGTTTTTAACTTAAATGTTTTTTTTTTCTTTCTGAAAAGTAATCTCTAATATTGGTACTCAATTCTCCATTGCAGTGTTGATCGAAATAAATATCAGATTCAGATCCCATTGCCTCCCAAGATTGATCCTAGTGTGACCATGATGACAGTGGAGGAAAAGCCAGATGTGACATATAACGATGTTGGCGGGTGTAAAGAACAGATTGAGAAAATGAGAGAGGTATGTGTGTAGCAAACTAGCAATTGCTACATTTTTTTTTTTTAAATTAGCGAATTTTGTATAATATCTTTTAATCGATGCATGTGCAGGTTGTTGAACTGCCTATGCTACACCCTGAGAAATTTGTTCAACTTGGAATAGATCCACCCAAAGGTGTTCTCTGCTATGGCCCACCTGGAACCGGCAAAACCCTTTTGGCTAGAGCCGTTGCTAATAGAACTGATGCATGTTTTATTCGTGTGATTGGAAGTGAATTGGTTCAGAAATACGTTGGTGAGGGGGCCCGTATGGTTCGCGAGATATTTCAGGTTCTGCATTCAAATTCAACTCCTATTATATTATCATTATCATTATTATTGAAGTTTGAACATGGGTGTACCGAATGACAAGAAAAAACTAACACCAAATTAACAGATGGCACGTTCAAAGAAGGCTTGCATTATTTTCTTTGATGAGGTGGATGCGATTGGTGGTGCACGTTTTGATGATGGTGCTGGGGGTGATAATGAGGTTCAACGAACCATGCTTGAAATTGTGAATCAACTTGATGGCTTTGATGCTCGTGGTAATATTAAGGTTCTGATGGCAACAAATAGGTATGTTTATATTATAAACTTTTAGGGTAAACCTTATACAGATCTTGCCAACTAATGTGTAGGTACAAAATAGGAACCAACTTCATTTTAAGACCTATTTAAATTTTGTTGTTGTTTGCAACTAATGCCCTGTTCAGCTAGCAGCGATTTTTTTTTTCTTTTCTTTTTGCTGAATTACAGACTTTGCTAAATTTTGAAATTTTCATCTTCTTTGTCAATTTATTGTATATTCCGTTAATGTCACGTGGCATCTGATGTGATTTAATATTTATGTCATGTATAATTAAAAAAATATCATTTCTTCAACATGTAAATAAACTTATTCTTGATTTTTTTTGGATGAACATCATTTGTCATGTAGCATCTACTGTGACACTGACATTTAATATTTATTTCATGTATAGTTAAAGCAAATATTATTTTTGCAACTTGTAAATAAACTTATTTTTGAAAAAAAAAAAAATCTAGATGAACATCATTTTGCATATGTTGTGTTTGATGTGGTGGCTGACATGGTACCAGGCTTCCAGCGAGTACCACATCAGCAGTTTACTTTTAGAATGAGGCTGGTTCGTTGCTAATGTTGGTAAAAGATTGCGAGTTGGTTTTTGTTCTATGTCTACTTTAAAGTTAGAAAAAACAATCAGGAAAAAGTATAATGTTTGTTTCTAGTTTGTGCAGTTTGCCTATACTCTATCCGCTTTTGATAACTGATTTTAGAATACTGCAACTGCTGATTTGGTTACCTGCTCAATTGTTTCTATTCCAGACCAGATACCCTGGACCCGGCACTATTACGACCTGGAAGGTTAGATAGAAAAGTGGAGTTTGGGTTGCCAGATATGGAAAGCCGAACACAGATCTTCAAGATTCATACACGAACAATGAACTGTGAAAGAGAGATTCGTTATGAACTTTTGGCGCGCCTCTGCCCTAATGCTACTGGTAACATCTCTTATCAATCATATTTACTTATTCAAAGCTATACATTAAATGGTCATAAAGTTTAGAAGTGACATTAATTTTGAATATGCAGGTGCGGACATAAGAAGTGTGTGCACAGAGGCGGGAATGTATGCCATTAGAGCACGCAGGAAGACGGTCACAGAAAAAGACTTTCTTGACGCAGTCAACAAGGTGATCAAGGGCTACCAAAAGTTCAGTGCTACTCCAAAATACATGGTTTACAATTAACTGCATTTTAACCAAATTCTATTTTCACATGTAAATCTTTTTTGTCTATAAATACATCTTCTCCTTTATTAAGCTCATCAATCCAACTGTTTTTTTACAATGGCTTTTAAAGTTGTTGGCTATTCAAAGAGAGAGTGTGTTTCATTGGTCAAACAACAGGGGGCTTGTATATATATCGTTCGTCGTTGTGCTACCATGCTTCTATGCTGGTACATCCAAGGAGACGACTAGCTTCCATTTTTCATTAAATTACGAAATAAACCAAGTTACATCTGGATAATGGGTAAACGAGCAACAAGCTGCGCCGCTATCCCCTTTTGAATTGCAAAGCCTATTCTACTAAATACAAACCCTTGGTTTGTATATATATATATCGTTTGTCGTCGTGCTACCATGTACATCCAAGGAGACGACTAGCTTCCATTTGCCTTTTTCTTTTTGCTTAACACATATATAGATACGTTTAATATACTCTTTTTTGACCCGTTACATAACTATTCCTTGTGGAAGTGGTCTCGGTTACACAATTCCTATCTTTCTTTACATTTTTCTTTGTGCAAAGAAAGAAAGTTTCCATTGGGCTTTTTGAGAGAGAAGCTGGAATCTTTTTACGTATCCATCCATAGTGGTGGAGTGGCTTTTGTTTCACCCATGTGATCAAAGGTTCAATCCTCACTTCCATCATTTATGGTTTGGTATCCGGGTGAAGATCGAATACGGGTGGCGCTGGTTCGAATCTGACGGGCGGTGAGGTTTTACCGAGTTCTATAACATTGTCGTGCCTTCGGGCGGGTGAGGCTCGGGTTTCCGCGCATCGGGAGAAGGCGGGGGCTGCTGGAGGTCGAGTAGTCGATTCTTGGGCACGGCGCCCCGCAATGATGGTTGCCACACAGTTGTTCGCCGATAAAAAAAAAAGTAGGTTGCTTGAGAAGGAAGTTGAATCATTCACATCTTTTGTTTGTTTAAGATCAGTAGATCTTTTTATTATCCAAATTGTATGATGAAAATTCCAGAAAGTATTTATCTTTAATTACTTGGGTGTATCTTTGTGTGCTTTTCTTCAAATTATGTGACTAACTAGTGGGATCCTTGCGCTTTGTGGCGGGATTTCGATCAGTATCGGTTTGATTCGTTACAGTATCAGCATGATATCCATATTCGGCATAGCAATCAACGCGTGTTTTATATAAATTGAAAACCATCAAAACGAATAGATGTACCGGTACCGGTGACGATACTTGCACTTGATATAGCTTACGGTACCAAAAAAAAAAAAAAACTTACGGCGAAACCTAAACCAACTTAAATATATACTAAAACACACATGAATATAAATAGACATAAAACGTTGGAACGCTCGTAGAAATATCACTTATAATACTTTGAATGTACAGAATAGTGAGTTTTCTTGTATGCATCTAAAACCGAGTTTAACCATGAATTATTGTACTAAGATAATTATAACCTTAAGTTTATTACTTTAATTTGGTGTGGAATTAATAATAAGTTTGTTTTACTGGCCTAGAAATGTGTTCATATTCATTTGTTTAGTTAAAACTTAAAAGAACAAAAACTTTTGTTAATATCCTTTCATTATTAAGTAAATAAACAATAAAAACTTCATGACAAACAATTCACCAAACTTTTTTTTTAATTTATAGGAGGGAATAGCTAATTCCATTATTTTAATCAAATATTGAATAAGATTATAATTAATTAAGATTTTGTTTAAAAGTTGAAAATGAAGTTTAAGTTTTTTTTTTTTTTTTTTTAAAAAAAACTCATTTATAGAACAACATTCCTCTACTTTTATTATATGCGAACATACCAAATAACTAAACGATGTTAGTATTTAAATGACCAATTGGTTCTATTGTTAATATATATACTTGCCGCAGTCTATAAGGAAAGGACTTTTAAGTTATAATAAGTTGTTTAATAATCATACGTTATCACATGTTAATCACTAATAAAATGATTATTTGTTTTTCACAACTTGTCGTTTTTCTATATCCTTGAAATAATTTAATTTACTACTATGATTGTTTTTTAGTGAGATCTCACGCTACAGATCTATAATTAAAAAAATACTGCCACCCTTAGTTTTAAACGTAGAAAAAACTCATATAAATCTAATTTCGATTAAAAAGTATAACTATAAAAGTCAAATGAAATTATTATAAATATCATTTTGAATCAATGGTTTGCGCCAAGGAGGTTTTATAGGTTTTTAAAATGGTTACAACGGTGTTGTTTTTTTCTTTTTACCACGTTTGTAATCTAGATTCTTCATCAATCAATATCCATTATTAAAATATTTTTGTCCTCCCTTTTTACTTACCGTTGTTTTCCTTCTTACCTACCATTCCTCTTTCTCTTTCCACCTACAAATATGTAATCTTCTTATTACCTCGCCAACACCCATTCGTTATTATCAAAAAATGAGTTTACTAGTAATATAAAATAAAGTCTCCTTTTTTATTATTTAAATCACATACGATGCACGAAGTAGAATAATATCTTGGGTGTGATAAAGTTACAATAAACTTTTATGGTGAAATACTTTTTTTATGTACACTTTTTAAAAGTGTGTAGAATTTTCTAAAAGTATAATGTTACCGTATAATTCTTAAAATAAAGCAATAAATAATAAAAGGAATGAACTTAAATAGACGGACATAAATCACATGATGAATGTAAAACAAATGAATACAACTGCGTGTTCATGATCGTAGATGAATATCATTTTGAATCAAGGGTTTGAGCCAGGGAGGTTTTAGAGTGGAGGGAGTGGGGCGGGAGAAGAGGGCGGGGAGGAGCTTCACAGGCGGGAACACCATTCCTTGGCAGCGTGGAAGAGGGCGGGAGCCCTTTGGGTGGGGAGATGTTGCTTGGCGTGGGGCGGGGGTGGATCCAGGTGGCAAGCCTTGATTGATTTGTCATTTTTTTAAATCTTACACACAATAATATTATTCCCTTCCTCCCCTTTCACTCCCCCCCCCCCCCCCCCCCCCACATGGGTCTCACAAGTGTCACATGACGCTTCACCTCCCCCCCTCCACTCCCTATAGTCTTATAGGTTTTTAAAATGGCCACAACGGTTTTGTTTTTCTTTTTTTTTTTACCACGTCTGCAATCTAGATTCTTCATCAATCAATATCTATTATTAAAATATTTTTGTCCTCCCTTATTACTTACCGTTCTTTTCCTTTTTACCTACCATTCCTCTTTCTCTTTCCACCCACAAATATCTAATCTTCTTATTATCTCGCCAACACCCATTCATTATTATTAAAAAAATGAGTTTACTAGTAATATAAAATAAAGTCTCCTTTTTTATTATTTAAATCACATACGATGCACGAAGTAGAATAATATCTTGGGTGCAATAAAGTTACAATAAGCTTTTATGGTGAAATACTTTTTTTTATGTACACATTTTAAAAGTGTGTAGAATTTTCTAAAAGTATAATGTTACCGAATAATTCTTAAAATAAAGCAATAAATAATAAAAGGAATGAACTTAAATAGACAGACATGAATCACATGATGAACGTAAAACAAATGAATACAACTGCGTGTTCATGATCGTAGATGAATGAACGGAAATGTGTTCATATTCATTTGTTTAGTTAAAGGAACAAAAACTTTTGTTAATATCCAATCATTTTATTTAACTTCATGACAAACAATTCACAAAACTTTTGATTAATTTACCGGAGCGAATAACTAATTCCATTATTTTAATCAAATATTGACTGTGATTATAATTAATTATGGTTATGTTTAAAAGTTGAAAATGATGTTGTGGTGTCTAAATGTAGTTGTACAATTCTCCTTGAACTTTCATCCATTTTACAACTAATACCTTAAAACATGCAACCAAAAAGACATTAGAACTGCATTGGTGTATACAGTATTTACATTATTTACCTAAAACTTTCTAGACAACATTAGCAACTGAAATTACATTAAAGTTCTTATCACCAATGTTTCAAAATCCGTCCCATTGGATTTGGTATCATGCCCTACTAGTCTACCACCACATATGTTGTATCATGCCAATACACAAACACTAAGAGCACCCATAACTCAAGTGATGTGGCTAGCGTTCAAATTCTAACCCCTATATTCTTCGATGAACGACGTTGTGAAAGATATCCGAAGGTGGGTTCGAAACTACAAACGAGGTGCAGGCCAATTTATGAGGAAAGGGTAGAATAGGGGGGGGGGGGGGGGGGGGGGGGGGGGGGGGGGGGGCTTGAGTTGGTAGACTGAGTGATGTGGATGCTCTAACGAATATGCGTTTGGACATTTTAAGGGTGTTTTGAGCCACAAAGTCAAAAACTTTTAAGGACAAAACAGTAATTTCACACCACAAGACCACAACAACAATAAAGACAATTTAAAACAAGAAAAAACCTCCCAAAACACTTGATGGTGTCTGAAATCTGACCAGTCTTTCCCTCTCTCTTTCTGCCTGTCTTCTTCCATCTTTTTGACTCCACCAATGGCTGCTGCCACCGATCTCAGCTGCCCTCTGCTGCCGTCCTCCGCCGTCACCAACTCAATTCACACAATCTCCGATCATGACCAACAACACATCATAACCATCAATGATCATCAAGATTTTCCAAAATCTTTAACACCCACAACTCAAGATTCAATTTTTATTCCAACCCAGTCAAGATTTGATGATGGGTCAGCAAGAACTGAAGAGAACCCTTATGGGGCTCTTGGGTCTGAAGGATTTGACCCTCTTGGGTCAACCACCGTTGACCCTTTTAGAAACCAGACGCCCAAGATTCAAGGGGTGTATGAGTGGCTCAAGATGCTGGTTTGTGTGCCTTTAGTGTTGATTAGGCTTGTGTTGTTTGGATTGTGTATGTTGATTGGGTATGTTGCTACAAAAACTGCTTTATATGGTTGGAAGAATAATCAGAATCCTATGCCTAGATGGAGATGTAGAGTTATGTATATTACAAGACTCTGTACTAGAGGGATCCTTTTTTCCTTTGGGTAAGATCAAATACAGATTTGCTTAATTATGGTATCTATAATTGTCATATGTGTTCTGATTTGTTGATGTTTTGAGCTTAATGTTTTAGTCATGCAATTACTTTTCAAATCATATATTTGAACAAAAGAATGTATAAGATGTATTAGCAAGGTGTTTATATAGTTTTGTTTTAATATTTCTCATAGGTTTCTAGCATCATTTAACCAAAATTTTGGTATATCTAAATGTGGTTTAATATATACATAGCTTATGTTTGCAACGTTAAAAGCTATATGTACAACATCCTGATGCTCATGACCTTTCGACGTGTAAGAGGTGCACCTCAACGCTGCCCCTCGAGCCCGTTTTAAGTGCGTCTTTTGTACAACGTGCACCTTCCCCAGTCAAAAGCGAACTAGCTTGCACCTGAGCTCGGGGCATAGTTTTTAATCGTGACCATAGCACCTGCTATAGCGAATAGCGTACTGTAGCGCTCATGTGTCGCTATATGGATGTGATAGCAACAAATAGCGAGACTTTTTTTTTTTTTTTTTTTTTGGTAAAATATACATATAAAATTTCTCTAAAATTTTATTCTAGTGTATCGCTAGTGCCCTGCCTCACCTACTCCTATCAAAAAGCGAGACTTTACTAAACAAGAAAAGCCCCTTTTATCTTCTTAGTAAAGCGTTAACGCGCGCCCTGCAATCAAACTCAAGTTAAACATGAAATAGCGCCCCGCTATTGACAACTATGGGTTGGCGTGCTTTTTAAAACCCAAATCTGCATACCCATGATACCGATTGTTTGTATGAAGTCTCTCACTAGTCACTAGCTTACTGCCAACCTTAAGTTGAAATAGGATGAATAATGAATGTGAAATTTATTACTCCAATCACCAATGCATGTATCATCAAACGACACTATTTTTGTTATACCTTAGAGAAAACATTTTGATGAATTACGTAGTCAATTAAGTCGTTTAAAATCTCTGTGTAATGTCATATGTGAAAGATGTCAAGATATTGATTGTTACCTTCTCTTTCAACATAATACAGCTACCATTGGATTAAAAGAAAAGGGAAACCGGCACCAAGGGAGACGGCTCCTATTCTTGTTTCTAATCATGTATCATACATTGATCCAATATTCTTTTTCTATGAATTGTCTCCAACAATCGTCGCATCTGAGTCCCATGATTCCATGCCTTTTGTTGGAGTCATAATCAGAGCAATGCAGGTAAATTCAAATTATTATAATTTATAAGTTTTACTATATCTTGATTTGGTTTTATATAATTTTAATTTTTTGCAACGTTCTATTTTCAGGTGATATATGTGAATCGGTTATCATATCAATCACGGAAGCATGCTGTGAACGAAATAAAGGTAACAAGCCTTCGTTCCTTAACTTTTTGTTTACCAATTTTGTTATAAAAAATGATTTCACCAATGCGTTTTTGGAACTAAACAAATCAAAGAAAAAATAGTTGAAAATTGTTAATACTTTGAAAATGAAAGCTTTTGCATTCTATCAATACATAAACAAGTTGATACAGATGTACTATTTCAAGGATTTGAATACAGAGAAGGGCCTCAAGCAACAGATATCCGCGAGTACTTTTATTTCCCGAGGGAACCACAACCAATGGAAGGCAGCTTATTTCTTTCCAACTTGGTGCATTCATTCCTGGTTACCCCATACAGCCGGTGGTCATTCGTTATCCTCATGTACATTTTGATCAGTCATGGTAAAATAAGCTCTACTTTATATATTTCTTTTAGATTATTTGACGATAATATGGTTTTTTAGTTGGTTCATCTCTTTGCTATAGGGGTCATATTGCTTTGGCCACCCTCATGTATAGGATGTTCATGCAGTTCCATAATTTCATGGAGGTAGTATGCTTAACTTGAAGATGGTTTAATTTTTATAAAATAAATCTATTGACCGTAGCTGTCTTTATTAATTGTTTCAAGCATTTTAAAGAATTGTGGTTGTTTTGTTTTAAATAAATCAGGTTGAATATCTTCCTGTTATTTCACCCCCACAACATCAAAAGGAGAGTGCTGCTCGATTTGCGGAGAGGGTTAGTTTATTTTTTCTATTAAAATAATTTTTTTCTTTATCCTTTTTTGTTGTATTAAGAAAAATGAACTGAAAAATATCAGTCAATATTGCAATATATAGGACTATTAGAAACCTAAAAAAGTTCAAATTAATTATAAATCTCATATAAATTGAAAAATAATGTTTATCGTCAATATAAAAAATGCAGCTAAAAATATTATATAACAAAAAGGTAGTTAAGTACATTTTGAATATTAGTTGGCGGCAACATACTCAACGTAATAGTTATTCAAATGTATTAAAAATCCAACATCAATCCAGATTGCTCTTTTTACATGGCCATTTCAGTAAAAACTTGCATATACTATACAAACGGACGAATTTGATAATAAATTAATGCATTAAGGATAATTATTTAAAATATATATTAAAGAAAAAACTATACAGTTCATAAATGGAACCTAATGAAAAGGGGGCAGTTGATATTGCTTTGGAAGAAATGTATATGGTGCAATGCTTGCGATTGAGATTCCAGTGTTACCCGATTGGACGGCATCTGTCAAATTGAATAGAAATTTAAAGATTTGAAACTTCTGGTCCGTTTTCATCATAAACATTCTTATATGAATAGAAACTTATAGGTCATTCTGATTCACAACGTTCTGCATTGTTAAAATTTTTAAACATGAATTTGAACTGAACTGTTTCATCGTATTTTTAAAAACTCGCTTGTGGTGTGAAATCCGTTTTAGATGTGATTGTGAGGCTAAATATCATGTAATGTAAATGTATTTTTTCATGTTTCTTTTTTGTTTTTGTTATAACAAATGAGAATATATTTTTAACTGATATTTGTGCTCTTGCAGACCGGGAGAGCCATGGCTTCTGCTCTCAATGTTGTACAGACACACCATTCTTTTGCAGATTATGCTCTTCTTTCAAAGGCAGCTGAGGCTGGACAGGTGCCTTAATTTTTTTTTTTTTTTTAGTATAGAATGAAAATAAAAGGAAAACGATTGTTGTTGACAAGTGGCGGATACAAGAATTTTGCAATGTTTACATTTTCAAGGATTTTTCTAGTGACTTTTACCTTTTTGCCAGTTTTAATGATTAAAAATTTAAAGACTGATAAAACATTGCAATTATATTGGTATGTAGGAACTTATTTGATATCCGTTAATCTTTTTGCAAAATGTGGAAGTTCTGTTCTTATTTTGTGATTGTTTCATGTTAGTTAATCTTAGCGAAATTAATGTCTCCTTTTTTAAACGCTAACCTAATTTTGTTCCTTTTTGCAGGAGAATTTTTCACTCTTTATGGTTGAAATGGCAAAAATTCAAAAAGTGAGTTTTTAGTGTAGTTTTTTTTTAAATAACTGAGCATAACGCGTATTAATTAAAATCACAACTTATAACCATGGACTCGGCTTTATAAAAGTGTTTTGAATTTCAGTCAATCTCATTAAGACTGTTGTAGTTAATGATACGTAAAATTGATACCTTTCCCTTACGAAAATAAAGTCGTTCGTATTGCTTTGAATTTTCTAGTTATATCATTTGAGCTCTTCAGAAGCTGTTGACTTTTTGGAAAGATTTCTTGCCATGAATCCAGACAGCAGGTATATTGCTGTGAAATCATCCTTACCAATTTATCTATATTTTAAGCAGAAGATTTGTATTAGATGTGTTAAATTCAACTAGTTACATTTTGTTTCAGTGGGTGCGTTAAATATCAAGATTTCATTAGGGTATTAAGATTGAAACATTCTCGCCTTTCCGAAAATGTCAGTAAGCAAACTACTTCTGTTTTCTTTATAATTCACTCTTTAGTTTTTCTGTTAGATGTTGTTCTTTCACTTATAAGTATCAAATTGTATTTATTTATTTTTTGAACGACGAATTGTATTTAATAAAAGGGCAAATTGCACAAAAAGTACCAAACTTCATGCAATTTTCTATTCGTAGTACTTCATTTTGTTTTGTCAATCAAACGTAGAAAAAAGGATTTTTGTAGGTTTCATGTCACAAAAACTCTTTTTTTGATGCTGTATTTTAATAATAATGGTAGTGTAATTATCATTATTGTTATTATTATTTTTTTTTTTGGTTTTTGATCAAGTCTTCACGAAATTTACGAGTTCTCATTTGATCCTTCCTCTATACGTACACACACGCGCCTGAAAGTAGTTTCTTTAACATTTGAAGTCAAAGTAATAACATAACATATTATTTATTAAAGGGTGGTCATATCTACACACCCTCCTCCTCTATACGCCGCGTATAGGGTCATACGCAGCGTATAGGGGGTCTGACAATGACATTGACCGGCCCCTGTACTTCACTTGTCATATGGCCCTATATGCGGCATATAGGTGTGGTATGACGCGTGACTGATAGGATTAATGACGCGTGGGAGTTTGTGCAACCCCCTATACATATAGCCCTATACGCGGCGCATAGGGGGTGTGCAATTAATTTTAAGGGTGTGTAAATACCATGACCCTTATTAAATTACAGTGGCTTATCTCTGGTCATAAATGACTTCAAGTTTTCTTCTTTGTGACAGATTTTTCGATTTATTGATGTCAACAAGAACGGAACTATAACTTTCAAAGAGGTAACTATGTGTGTGCATAAATGCCATTCTTTATCTTGTGGCTCTCATTATTTGTTTCATATTAAATTTGCAAACTGGGATCCATCAAATGAAAATGAAATCGAGTCATGTGGGTGACTAGGTTCCATCTTTGGTATGTCGAGTGACTTATACATTCAGCATGCGACATTTTTTATGGGTCCCATTGCGTTTTATGTCGAGTGACTTATACATTCATCATATGGGTGACTAGTTCCATCTTCGGTATGACATAAATATTTCTTTGTGGTCCCTTTTTTCAATATTTACCAGTTCTTGGTAGCGTCTGCTCATATTCTGAAGCTGCCATTATTCCGGCGGGCATGTGAAGTGGCTTTTAATGAAAGCGATGAAGACAAAGATCGTTACATTTCATTGTTGGAAGTAAGACTATTTATTTTTTCCAATATAGTTGGTTTCTTGAAATTTAAACCACTAAAATATTCTCTAATTCGGTTTTATATGCACAATCAACAGTTTGGAGGTTCCACGAGCCCAGCTATACCGACCCTGGCCATGAACGAGGTCAGTGTTCCTAAGGGGTGTCTATCGTGACGGGTTGAATCCTTGATCCCAACGATAATCTGTATATTGATTTGTGTCAAAGATACCAACTCAACATGATCCTTTTGACCCATTTATCTAAACGAGTTAATCAAGTTGACGGATTATAAATGGGTTAAATGGGTCATATGCAAGTGGTGGGTCAACATGGTTAATTACACTGGTTATAGATGTATGAGGCATACCCCAACATGGCCCATTTATTTATGACAACCCGAAACCTATTATTTTTGTGTCGTGTCAAAATTGTCACCCCTAGTGTTCGTTTAATTTTATTAACCGAAAACTGTAAAAAAATATTTTTCATCAATCTTTGTATTCTAATGTATAGATCTTTATACAGATACAAGCACTCTTCGAAATGTTTGACATCGACGGTGATGGTAGGATTAGCGAAGATGATTTCGTTACTTGCTTAAGAAGAAATCCATTGCTAATAGCACATTTTAATCACCATTTCATAAGCAAAGATTTAGATGGAGAAACAGGTTTAGAGGAAATAATTTGATAGGTGGGCTAAAAGAACAAAGTCTAAAGTACAACTCTTTATGCATTGGGTGCAAGTCATTTTAGCACAGAACAGGAATTATTCTTACTGTAAAATATGTATTTCATGATTTTTTTGTTTGACTGTGAGGTTGACTTTTGATTAATTGTAATGGACAGGGATTCTAACATGAATTTGTTTTTTTCAAACGATAATGATATAAAAAAGAGGCATGATATGTTTTAGTTGGTAAAATAAATTTAACAAATATTTATAAATTTATTGCTGTGAAATTTTCTCTCCAGTTAATATCTGATTAATAATTATAACTTGCTACTAATTTTTTTAAGGCTTAGTTCAGTGGAAATTTTTGTACAACCCTAACCTAGCGGTCTTAAGTTCGAATCTCTACCAACACACCGGTGTCCTCCTTGCCTAAGCTCAAACCGTCATGGGGAATTTTTTTGTGGTGTGCATGAATCGAACCTGTGACCTACCCTCAGGATGGGAACCCCTAAGAGAAAACCCACCCTACATCAAACAAGCTGGGCTGGAGATCATTGACAACTTGCTACTAATAGGTTTCTTCAAAATGTTTATTTAAAACTTGTTCTTTTTCTTTGTTTTTTAATCTTTTATTCTAGTATATTATCTTTTATTATCCTCAATATTAAATAAAGATATTAAAAAAGTGAAGTTCTATAGTGTTGTGGTGTTCAGACGTTGGGGTGTGGTAATGGGGAAGAGCTTAATGAGGTGAGGTGGATACCCTCCTTCTCGGGGAACACTGCCCCCTCTCTCTTTCCCATTCGGTACCAACAGGGATATTTCTCCCTTCATCCCGACCAATATATATATTTTTCCCTTTAAAAAATTAATAAAAAGGGGGGTGGGGGAAGAAGAGGGAACCATTTCCTTGGTTTGTAGGAGAGGAAAGGGGAAATGACGTGGCGCTGATGTGGACAAGGGGAAAGGGTTACCACACCCCATAGCCTAATATGCACCTGCTCAATTGGGTGGGTGTCTGAGTGGTTTACGATTTATTTAATTTTTTTTTTGTTACCACAACGAGTTTTATATTAATTGCTACTATCATATCACTTTTTAGATTTAGCCAAAACCAAAATTATCGGTTAAATAATCTTACTAACTAATCGGTTAACTAGTTCAGTTTATTTGATTAGATTGTCAGTATTCAGCCCAGTTAAATTAATTTTATTAATATCCAAAATCTAAACTTTGGCTAAAGTATACTTCTACTAAAGTATAGGCAGCGGCCACGGGAGGGGTGGGGGGGGGGGGTGGTGCTTGAATTAGAGGGGGCTGGAGTCAATGCGTATTAAATTTTCGGACGAAATAGTAGTATATCTATACTAATGAACAAAAAAAACAAGGAGACCAAGGCGCTCTAGGCCTCTTCAATTCATCCCCGCAGGGGCACAACTTAGTTGGAGCGGGAGGGGGCGGCCGACCTCCCCGAATTTTCACGCAAAAGTTCCGATTATATAGTATTCGTATAGAAATTTTTGGAAATATAGGGTTTCGACCTCCCGAAACTGGTTTTCAACCCCCCGAAACTAGTGACTTCCGACTCACCAAACCTTCGGGTAAAACTTCGCCACTGCATCCCATGAATACACATGACTATAACTTAGTTATTAATGGTATAATTTAATAACGAGACACATTGAAATATATATTTTTTAAATAAAACATGTGTTATGCTTAAAGTTTTTAACATATAATATGTTAAATCGCATCAGTTTTACATATAAATCTTTTATTTTTACTGATAATAAGAAAACTATGTCCTGAATAACCTTAACTATATAATGTGATTTCATTAGATGAAAATTTATCATTTACATTTAATATTTTGCACTTTATGTATAGTCATCTGTACATTTAATAAAGTTAAATCTAAATGAAAAATAGATTATAAGTAACAAGAGCACAATAATTTATATTATTTCTCAATTTATACATTTTGTAAAAATTTGTGAAAAAAAGTATAAATTGAGAAATAATATCAATTGGCGGTATACTACTATTTACAATTAAATTATAAGTAACATAACTTAATTTACGCCAAAAAAATATTATAACAACTTCCATTATAATCATGGATTCGTAACTTTATAATTTTTTTTACCCAAAATCGACAAGGACTAAACGTTGGTGTGCCCAACTACCCACTACTAAATGATAAATGATCTGACAATTCATTTAACCATATCTTATAGGACCGTTTCAAGTTGGACCCACAACCGCTTGAAGCTTACGCAGATGTTCCTTTACACCACTCAACTTGTATATAACATAGCATCATATGCATCCGCGGAATTGATGTGCACCCTTAACCATATCCTCCAGGACTGGTTCATGCTGGACCCACGGTCGCTTAAAGCTAACGCGCATCTTTCTTTGTACCGATATTTTTGTATATAACTTAACATCATATGCATCTATACTCAAAAACACACATTGTAGTAATATTATATATAACTATAAATCTTGCTTATGTTTTATAAATAATAATTATTATTATTATACTTTTGGGGGTTAATATTTATGGGTAAGTAACTTTATTTTACTTAACCAAGATTGTATAGTAAAAATTGTTGTTTGTAACCAATCGGCCAATCCCACATCAAGAGACTAGACATGTATGTACCTGGACCCAGAAGGGATGCCCCAAGCATGGTGTGTGGGTCCCAAAGACCACCTGCTTTTTGAAATGCAAATTATATGCTATGGATGCGTTTTCGATATCTTATTGGTTCATTTGGTCAGTATTTGTACCACTGATCTTCACAACCTGTTTTGGTCTTTCACCCTCGTACGGCCCCACAGTTATTCCGTATATACCACACTTGTTGCACTTAGTACAACCCCTTATGCTCTTTGGCCTTTCCTACTATAGTAACCAAACACGTAAAACATGTTCCTTTTGGCTTGAAACCAAACACTTGATGTTCTATATTTAAAACTGGCGCAGGAAGTTATCAGTAAAATAATGCAAGTAAACATAGCACGGTCACATTATGTAAACAAAACTAATGATCCAACTTAAGTCAACAACAAGAGGTCGAGCTGAACCTAGCTCGCCTAAGCTCCGACTTGAGTAGGGATGACAATGTGTTGGTTTTGGGATGAATTAAGGTAATCACGACCCAAACTCGTCTCAAACCCATCGGGTTTCTATCGTTACTGTGAAGTGAGTCTCATAAAAGTGGTCGTTGTTCCTCGTTACTGTGCTTTGGGAGTAGGTTTTAAGCACGAGTACAGCTCAAGCTCGACTTGTTTGTTATTTATGAATTCATTTATATTTATAAATATTTTTTTTGTCAAATTTATATATAACATGATATATGTGCATATATATTTGTTTATTAGCTAATTTATCATAATTTCTATAAATAATTTTTTTTAAATATATACATATATATATATATATATATATATATATATATATATATATATATATATATATATATAGAGGGTAGACGTTCCTGTCCAAAGTGCATTTTTCGTACAAAGTGTGAGAAGTCTATATAGGCATTGTGTTTTAAATATTAGGCATGATGTTTTATGTTCCTTTGGCATAGTATTATATAGAAAAACACAAAAATTAACAATTAAAAACACTAATTAATGTATTCTCGGCATGCAATCTAAAACACCCTACGAAGAAAGTAATCAGTGTGTTTTAAATTTAATGTCTAGAATACATTTGATTGTGTTTTAAATTGTAACGTTTGGTGCTTTTCTATATAAATCAATGCAAAAGGAATCAAAAACATTATAGCCAAACTTTAAAACACAATGCCTATATAGACTTCTCACACTTTGTACGAAAAATGTACTTTGTACAAGAACCTATACCTATATATATATATATATATATATATATATATATATATATATATATATATATAGGGATCGGTTCAAATAAAAAGTTTAAAAAACGTGCGAAGGCTTCTACGCGCGTTTTCTTGAAGGGTAGTATCGTCATTTTACTCGATATTTAAAACCCATATCTTTTATAAAAGGATCAGATTTTCAAATTCGTATTTACTCTGTTTTTAGATTTTGAATTCAGTATAAATATTGATCATAATTCAGTTCATTCAATCATAAATCAGTTCATTCAATCATAAATCAGTTCATTCTCTTTCGATTATATCTCCAAACGATTTTCCTTTATTCATTCATTAAAGATGTCTGTGAATAATGATTGTGCAGGTATGATTTGAGCTATCTATTACGTAATGTTTTGTTCGATTGCTTTCTTTTTAATGATTTCGTTTTCTGTTTAGTAGAATTTGAATTAAATTCAGCTTTTTTTTATTGATTGTACGTTGTTTTTCTATTTATGGAAGCATTACGTTATTTGTTCTTTGTTTTGTTATTAAATTCATCTTTTTTTGTTTGATTTCTTTGTATTAATGATAGTTTTTACGTTATTTTTTTGTGTTTTTGTTTGTTTCATATCACAATGTCACAATTTTACGTGTTTTTTTGTTTGTTTATTATATTCATGTTACGTAACTTTCATTACGTTATTTCATTACGTTATTATATTTTATGCTTTATTAGGCCATTTATGTTACTGTGTTAATAGTTATTACGTGATTTTCAGGTTTTATTTTCAATGATAGAGGTGAAAGTAGTTCTACTCAGGTTGTTTCAACAGTTTATAAACCACAAGTTGTCTCTTCTATGACGCCATGTGTTGATATGGTATTTCCATCGATTGATCATGCGTATGAGTTTTATGTGACATATACAAAAAATGCTGGATTTAGTGTTCGCAAAGGAGGTCAATATGTTCATGGTGAGATTCTTAAGTTGAAGCATTTGGTTTGTTCAAAGGAAGGATTCAAATCTTGTAAAGCGTTTGATAGTCTTCAAAATGGTAAAAGTAGGAATAAACCATCGCAGAGAACAGGTTGTAATGCTCATATAGTTTTTTCGTCAGAGAATGGACAAAATTTTAAAGTTTCAAAGTTTGTTGAAGAGCATAACCATTATTTGGTTTATCCAGAAGATATGCAATTTCTTCCATCATCACGTAATTTGACATATCAACAAATGCAAGTGTTATGCAATATGTCCAAATTAAACATGGGTCCTGTTAAGGCTTTTAATCTAATGAGGACAATTTATGGTGGTTTTGAACAAGTTGGTGCTACTGCTGCAGATTTCAAAAATTTTAAAAGGGATTTGAATTTATATATTGGTGAGTATAATGCGGATATGGTAGTTAATATGCTGCAGAAGAAGCAGGACTTTCTTCCTGATTTTTATTTTGAGTATAGTCATGACACTAAACGACAGTTAACTGGATTATTTTGGGCTGATGAGCATGCAAAAAGAAGTTATAAAGTTTTTGGTGATGTTGTTTCATTCGATGCTACTTTCAATTCTAACAAGTAAGTTCATTACGTAATTATGTTATTCATTTTACGTAATTATTTCAGTTTAATTAATTAATTTTTTTTTCTTTTTTAGATACAAGATGGTATTTGTTCCATTTACCGGTATCGATAATCACTGCAACAATATAACTCTAGGTGCTGGATTGCTGAGTTCGGAGACAATTGAATCCTACTCATGGCTGTTAACTTGTTTCAAGAAGTGTTTTGGTAAAGAACCGCTTGTTGTAGTTACCGATCAAGATCCTGCTATAATACAAGCAGTTGCATCAGTTTTACCAAATAGTAGGCATAGATTGTGCATGTGGCACATCATGAAAAAGGTTGCTGATAAGGTATATGTCATTTTTGCTATGATTTTTGATTTTTTGTATGTTACGTGATTTTCAAGGCTTTTTATTTGCATAACATATTTTTATTACGTGATTATTCAAATTCATAACAATATGTGTTTTTGTTATTTTTATAGGTTGGCCCTGCATTATGCAACAATGATGATTTTAAACAGCGTATTTGCGACATTGTTTGGACAGATTCTATTTCACCAGAAGAGTTTGAAAAGGGATGGGAGCAACTTGTTTTTGATTTTAATCTCTTTTACCACGACTGGTTGTGTGACATTTATTCAAATAGAGCAATGTGGATTCCTGCTTTTTATCGCGATGAGCCAATGTCAGGTCTTATGCGTACTACTTCAAGATCTGAATGTGAAAATCATTTCTTTGGTCAAGTTTCAAATGCTCAATTAACGCTTCTTGAGTTTATTAGTCATTTTGATACTGCCATGGAATCTCAAAGGTATACTCATAGGAAAAATGATCATGAGACGAGGTATAAAACACCGGATTTTTGGACTGATTATCCTATTGAGGTGCAAGCTGCGAAATTATATACAAGAAGTATTTTCTTTGATGTCCAAGAAGAAATTTACGGAGCTGTGCATAAATGCATAAATGTCTTTCTTTCACATGAAGGAGATATAGGGACGTTTCTAATAAAAGATCGTTCTGCGTATGGTGCCGGTTTGATAGAGGTATGTATAGTTTATTTTTTATGTTACGTAGTTTTTTACATATCATTGTAACAGACATTACGTAATTACCTGTTTCATTAGTCTCTCACTTTCATATACCTCATTACGTATTTTTTTTTTTTATGGAGATCTTTTTTGTATTGCAGGTTAAATTTAACCTGGAAGATTTGACAATTTTATGTTCTTGCAAGCGTTTTGAGCGATATGGTTTATTGTGTCGACATGCTTTTTTAGTTTTAATGTTGTGTGATATAAATGAAATTCCCAGCAGATACATTCTTGATCGCTGGAGGAGTGATGTTATTTGTAATAGTCCCTCTCGGTCGAGCTTGTCGTTGGTGATGCATACTGATGAAAATGGGGACCATCAAAGTGTTAATGATGTTGTTCGTGATATAATGCATTTGAGTGAGTATGTAGTTAATAAGTTGATTACTGATTTTGAAAAGTTGAAGCTGTTTAGAGACGAGCTAAAAGCGACGAAAGAGAAGACAGATGAAGCTGGTATTCAGAGGATATCAGCCAAGAAGAAAGAAATTATTCAAGCTATTATTGGGGCTCCACATCAAACTGAGGCTGCTGTTCGTGTTCTTCATGGTATTAGGAATAAGGGTTGTGGGTCACGCAAAAGGTTTAAATCAAAACGTGAACAAGCGATTAGTCGTGCAGGGAAGAGATCAAGAAATTGCAAAGTATGTGGGGGTAGTGGTCATGATAGGCGCACCTGTGAAGTTCTTAAAGGGACTGCAACAGCTAACAACAAAGGGAAAGAACCCGTCAATGAAGCAGATGCGGATAATAGTCTAGATTCGGAATATGAAGTTGGCGATGATTGATTATGTTTTTTTGTTAAATTGACATTGAAACATTTTCTTTTTACATTGTTACGTGATTTTTTTGTACACATATGGTTTTTTTGCATTTCATTACGTAATTAGTTGACATGCTACGTAATTGTATCATAGCATAATCATTCACATATAACCATTACTTTACATTTTTTTCACATGTTACGTAATTTTATGTTAGGTAACCATTATCAGTTTCATACATGATTAACATATAACCATTATCATACATGTTTTTTGTATGTTACGTAATTGTATTTGTATGTTAGGTAACCATTATCAGTTTCATACATAATCATTCATACATTATCATTCAACATAATCAGAAACATACATAATCATTCATATAATGTAGTATGTGACAAGCAAAATGTTAAATTGTATCAGGACATTTGTCATACATAAACCAAATGTTAAATTGTATCATGACATTTCCGACACGTGGCATTAAAACTATTCAAACATGATCATTTTGTCTTTTCACAAGAGTTTGGAATAAGTTCTTCTTGTACTTCGCCTTCTCACTGTATTCCTTTTGATGAAACTCCCTAGCCAGATGATCAATTAAATTTTTATTTTTGTTGGCATCGGAGAGTAGGATTTTTGATAGATATTTGTAGCGAAGGTCATCAATCTGCATTTGTTGAGCTGCTCCTTCTTTTTTGAAAATCAGTTACCCATTTTCTTCTATATGTGCTCATGAAAGTCTCCATATGCCTCATTGTGAACACCCCACAATCGATTTTGTTTTGTGAAGTTCTCCATTCCATTTGGACTCTCACTGGTTTTTTACTTACCATTTTAGGAGTCATGGGGTGTTCATTGACCATCATATAGTTGCATAAAGCTTCTTTCTGCATACATTACGTAATTTTACCATAAGCATTACGTAATTAACTAACATCAAAATAATATTAAGTAAAAATATTTTTTTTTACCAATTGCACTACGATGTTGTCATATTTGCTATTAGCTCCAAGCTTGCTGTTGTCTAGTATTTCTATCTTCGGGTTCTTCATGTTGAAACATATTACATATATGTGGTCCGAAGATACGATGGGCATGAACAACAAACCCACCTCATTGATTGATTTTATTTCATTTTTGCTAAGTTCAAGATTTAAGTTCGCTGTCATGGTGTCCATTCGCTTTAAATCATCATATTGAGGCGTGAAGCAGTCACTTGGCTGTAAATTTAGCATAAATTACGTATTTTAGCATAACCATTACGTTATTATAATTTATGTATTACATGAAAAAGCTAAGGAGCATACCAGAATATTTGTTTGAACAAACAACCTAAATGGTGAACCTGGAGCTCTTTTCTTCTCGTCGTGGTTCAGCACATGCGACCATGCATCCAAAACATTAGATGATAATGTTATCCCAGGGTATAAGCATTCAAATACCACTTTGAAGAATGGAGTCCCATCTGCTGGCTCGAATACAACGTCACTGTGGAAGATAAGTTTTAATACACATTACGTAATTTTTTGTAATAAACTATGTTCTGAAAATATTCATTACGTAATTTTTCTAATAACAAATTAAAGTAATATAAGGTTTTTCTTACTGTGTTGCCTCGGTTGCTGCAAATATAAACTGCGCAACTATGTTTTCGTCTTCAGTTATTTTGTTCTTCATCACCACCTGCCGTTGAATGTAAGGAGACTTCAGAGGTCCAGCCAACATCCTTCCTCTTTTTGCACGTTCAACGTGTTTATTGGCTATGGTTGACTCCAGTGATTGACTAACTATTACTCTCCCTACTGTTTTTGGTGTTTCGATATCAGCTTCAGAGTTTTGTAGGAATGGTAGATCTGGAATTACATCTGTAGGTGTATCATCTTGTGAGATATTCAGATCGAAACTTGGTCCTTCATAGCTTTCATTCTGTATTTCTTCTACTTTGTCTCCCTCCGATGTCTCGATCTGTTTTCCTTTCCTAGATCTTTCTTCAAACTCATTCAATTCTTTCAAGAATTGCGAACTGACATGTTCAGATGATGTTTGTGTGGTTGAAGTTTGCAAAGCTGCATTCTTTTCTTCTTTGTCGGCTGCTTTTATCATCTCAGCAATCATATCTGTGCTGTCACTCTCTAGGGCCTCATTTCCTGATTTTAGTTAACAATTTATATACATTCATATAAGTTCCATTTAGTATAAACATTTTTAATATACATTACGTAATTTTTTTACCTTTATCGGCCGGTGGTTCATTTGTTGTTGCATCTTTCAAAGCATCCATTATATCTGTCAAAGCTTCTTCTTTATTTGTTTCATCAAGTTGTTCAGTTGCGGCAATCATTTCATTTAGCATTCCTGTGCTAACACTTTGCGAAGTTGTTGCCGTTTCATTCAAATCTTTTTTTTACCTGTAATTACGTATTATGATCATTAATAAGTTTTGACAAATAATCTGTTACATGATTTTTTACCTTTATTGACAGGTGGTTCATTTGTTGTTGCATCTTTCAAAGCATCCATTATGTCTTTACCTTCTTTCACAGCTTCTTCTTCATTTGTTTTTTCAAGTTGTTCAGTTGCGACGATCATTACATTTAGCATTCTGGTGCTAACACTCTGTGAAGTTGTTGCCTTTTCATTCAAATCTTTCCTTTCACCTGTAATTACGTATTCTGATCATTAATAAGTTTTGACAAATAATGTGTTACGTGATTTTTTTTTTACCTTCTAGTGTTTCAGCTGCAATCACTATTGCATCTAGCATCCCTGTGCTAACACTGTTCTGGTTTTCCTTTTCACCTGCAACTACTAATATACTTTTTTGATATCCATTACGTAATTTTTAACTAACTTCTTTATCATTTAAATATACATTACGTAATTTTTACCTTCTATGTTTTTCTCATTACTTGATTTGTAACTTGCTACCCATGACTTCCATTTTGTTTGCTTCTCACGTATAAGGTTGCTGTCTAAAAAATTTGAAGTGGCTTCTTCGAAAATTTCATCTATTTCAGCAACATATGTTTGAAACTTCTCCATTTTGTTTTCTATTTTTGAAAGCCATTCCTGCAAACAATACGTGAATAAATTACATGATTTCTGTTGATGTTTGACATAATAAATTACAGTTACTTACATTCTCATCAACTGGGTAAGGACTTTTGTTTTTCTTCTTTCCCATTGTCTTTTTCCTTGTTGACCCTTTTATGCTCTCATCTGTTGATTTTTGAGTTGCAACTTTTTGTATTTTTGGTGTTGTTGTTGCCTCATTTGCATCACCAGCCTGCAAACATTACGTGATTTTTTAAAATCCTATATACATATGCATGTTATGTAATTTTTATACAGTTATTGCACTTACATTAGGAACTTGTGGAGTGTTGTAATTTACCAAGATTTCATCAATGTCAGAGAGTGATTTTGTTGTTTCAAACACGTTGTTGAATTCTTGTGAATCTTGATTTTGAAGATGATCCACGAGGATTTGTTGTTCAAGAAAGATTTGCTGTTCATCATGCTGAATGTATGCATCTTCATTCTTACCATCTTCTTCCATTTTTTCTGCATCACCTTCTTCACCATCATAATCATCTCCACCAACACCACCAGCATCTTCATTTCCACCATCATCTTCTTCATCCTCATCATTATGTCCTTCTTCATCTCTAGGACTTTCTACTTCATCATTTCCTTCTTCATCCTCATCATTATCTTCTTCATCAGTTGAAAATGGCCCATTGTCATACAAATGTTTATCAACATCAGACAAATTCTGGGTGCTAATGTACTTAATTGCTGGTGTTTGTGCTATTTCAGGAGCATGTGATAACCTCTTTTCATGTACATAAAGCATCTGTCATGTGAATAAAGTTAACATTTGATCATTACGTAATTAGTAATAACACATTACGTAATTTGTATTTTTTATACATTTACATAATTATGAATAAAAAACATACCGCAAGAAAAGGCAAAGGTCCATTATACATCAGCTTGCCTTCGTTTTTTTGAGACAAAAAATTAAGTACTCACACCAATTCAATTTTTTGATTGATTTTTCATCTGTCACTTCTTTCAAGAACATTTGATTTACTGTTGAACTCTTTGTTACTTGCCCAAATATAGAGTTGTAAAGTACAAGGAAGTTCAACTTGAAAATCCAGTCTCCGCTTTTGCTTTGAACTATTTTATTCTTCACATCCGAGATTAAAATCTTGTTATGTTCAAACTGGGACTTCCATACAGTAAGCGTGTTAGATGAACCCTTCCTTGGTTTGTTCTTTTCATTTACTGTCTGGTTACCCATTGGGACACCAAGGACTTCTTGAACTTTGTTGCTTGTAACTTGAATGATGTGGTTTCCTACATTCAACTCATTTCGTCTATCATCATAATTCACCAATAACCATCTTGCTAATTTTGTTGGCACTGTTTTAATGTTCATTGATAAAAAAGCTTCAAATCCCATCTGTTTGATTGCTTTTTTCTGTGCACTTGATAAGCTTGCCATCGCCTCATTCATGTTATCAACAGACGCCCTTACATGTAATTTTATATTTGAGTACAGAACAAATTGGTTTCTTGGTTGTGAATTTTGAGGCTCTTCTGGTGAATTTGCAGGCTGTTGTTGTAGAATTAATTCATTTTCATTGATCTCTGCGTTATTATCAAATGTTATAATTACGTAACAATGACAGAATCATTACAAATTTCATTACCAAAATAACGTAATATAGACATGTAATCATAAACTAGTGTTTTCATTTACCAAAATTGCTTAACAATGACAGAATAACTACATTAACAAAGACATAATCATAAACTAGTGTTTTCATTTACCAAAATTGCTTAACAATGACAGAATCACTACATTTTCATTACCAAAATAACGTAACATAGACATAATCATCATATATATTTATGGCCAGAATCATTACAAATTTCATTACCAAAATAACGTAATATAGACATAATCATAAACTAGTGTTTTCATTTACCAAAATTGCTTAACAATGACAGAATAACTACATTTTCATTACCAAAATAACGTAACAAAGACATAATCATAAACTAGTGTTTTCATTTACCAAAATTGCTTAACAATGACAGAATCACTACATTTTCATTACCAAAATAACGTAACATAGACATAATCATCATATATTATGGCCAGAATCATTACAAATTTCATTACCAAAATAACGTAAGAAAGACATAATCATTTCTAGTTCTATTAATAAAATTACGTAACACAGACATACTTTTTTCCATTACTAAAATCATGTAACATTGACATAATCACTACATTTCCATTACCAAAATAACGCATTATAGACATAATTATGATGCACCATAGACATAATCATTTCTAAAATCATGTAACATTTTTGACAGAATCACTACATTTCGATTACTAAAATAACGTAACATATACAAAATCATTTCTAGTTCTATTACTAAAATCACGTAACACATAACAAAAAAAAATTCTCTGTACCATTTTTCTTTGAAGGCCTGTCATGGTTTGCTTTACTTCTAATTTCGGATTTGTCACTCTGATTTTTGGTTTTTGCAATTTTGCTTGGCCCTGACAATTAGAAATACATATTTTAGTACAATTTCACAACGTATTAACAATATTAATTCACGTAATACTTATTTACCTTCATCAACGTCGTTCTTTTCACCTTCATACTCTGTTCCTCTTTTTCTTCCTGTAGCATGCATAATGTAAGTTATTGTATAGTTTTTCATTGTAAAATTTGGTACAGAATAACGTAATGTACTTACTTTCGTATACTTTTGAGTATTTCATGGTTAATCTTTTGTAGAAATGGAGTTTATTGATGATTTTAACTAGGGTTTCAGAGTTTATTATGTAATTTTGGGGAGAAGTTTTTAGCGATTAATGAGACTGAACGGTCTCTTATAATTTGATTTTAGAAAAATTGACGATTATACCCTTATTAACTGTCTAATCTCTCACTTATTTACGAAATTGACACCGCGTAACTTTTTAATTAATGACGTAAGATTCTTGCTTGATCGACGGTTAATATTCCTTCGCACGCTTCGCACGATTGTGTATTTTTGTAGAATAACCGCCCTATATATATATATATATATATATATATATATATATAATTAATAATATGCTCGTTTAGGTATATGAGCCGACTCAAACTCGTTTAAGCTCAACTCATTCAAGCTGATCTTAAGTAAGTAACTTACGAGTAGTTTGGTTAATTTACACAATTACACCATATGACAACACCCACAAGATTCCAAAACTTGGTTTTGTTAGTCAATTTCACGATATTGTAAACCTTTTAAAATTTTTGAACAACATTAAGACTACGTACGTTGTCTTCAAATTATATCACTCATTTACATTGTTTACGTTGTGAGACTTTTGTCGGCTATATAAAATATCATGAGATTTTGGTGATGCGAGAGAGTGTACATCGCCAGATTTTATTACACGTATACGATGTGTCACAAGTTCGAATCCCTACCCTTATGGAATGAAATTATTGATACATTTAAATTTCGATTGTATTTATATGTATAAAAAACATATTTTTTAAAGGCTTAGTTCAGTGCAAATCCTAGTACAACCCTAACCTAGCGGTTCAAAGTCTGAATCCCTACCCACACACCGGCGTCCTCCTTGCCTAAGCTCAAGCCGTCATGGAAAATTTTTTTTGTGGTTTGTATGGATCGAATATGTGACCTACCCCAGGATGAAAACCCCTAATAGAAAACTCACCCTACCTCAAACCAGCTAAGCTGAAGTATGCTTCTAACATTTTTTATAGTATTGTTGGTAAGATAAATAAATATATATGATAAATGTTCATAAAGAATAAATCTTTGTACGTTTATACATAAGTAAGAATAACATCAAATTATACTTTGTACGTAATATGCTACAATCAAACTTTATTTATGCATAAGCATCAAACGTCTCTTTGGGTGTATATATATCATACAAATCCAAGTTTCATAAGCGAATTTATTCAGTCTATCTATGTTTCTTCGTGTCCAACACTTGTAGCCTAGTTGGTTGAGGGCCTAAAGTTTTCTATGGAAGGCTTGGGTTCAATTCTCACTAGCTACATTTGAAGGACATTGGTGGATGGGAAATGAGGGATGACCCAACCATTGGCTTGGGTTCGAGTCCTGATCCCGACCGGTTTTACCGACTATTTCACCGTCGTGCCTTCGAGCGGGTGAGTGGTCGGGTTTTCCCGGGAATTGGTGGCAATTGGTAGCCCGGGTACTCTCGAGTACCTGATTCGTCAAAAGGGTGCCCGAGAGTGCTCGGAATTGATTCGTTGACCGTTCAAAAAAAAATCTATGTTTCTTCGTGTTTAGCATTTAGAAATGATAAATCCCTGAGTTACTCAACCTTATCTCGTGAATAAATTAGAAAAGACATATATTCAGAGAAAGATATGAAATAATGGTAAGACTATAAGGAGTGGTGGGGGAAAGAGGGGGATGAAGCGTCATGTGGCACTTGTGGGACCCTTGTGGGGGGGAAAATAATTGTGGGGAGTGGAAGGAGGGGAAGAGGTGGGGGGAAGTGACACTTGGCATTTCTTTTTTCTTTTTTTTTCTTTTTATAATAATAATAATAATAATAATTAATATTAAAGTAATAAAATTTTAATTAATATTTAATTTGAAACTTTGAATTTTAAATTTTCCCCCCACTGCTCCACACAGTACAAACATTAATTTTTCCCACCCATACGTTTGAATTTGAAATTTGAAATTTGAAACTTTGAATTTCAAAAAACAATAAGTAATTTAGGATTTAGGATTATGTAATGGTTATTTATGTAATGGTTATTAAGTAATTTAATTATGTTATTGTTTTTTATTTTTTTTATTTAATTTCTTTTTTTATTTAATTTCTTTTTTTTAATTAAAAAACCGGTATATTATTTTTTTATTGTGGGTATTATTATTTTTTTTAATAAACAAATGCATCACCCAATACAATGGTGCCACGTGGCAAGAAGCCCTCCCCCACGCCGGTGAACTTCCTCCCGCCCCCCACTCCCGCCCCTCTCCACGCCATTAAGCGGCGGTGTTCCCCCCCTTCCCGCCCCTCTCCCGCCCCCACTCCGTTCAGTCTAACACAATAAATAATTTAACTCTTTCTATATTAACTATTATCTCTCTAAATTAATTAGTCATTTACACTTTATTTTTCTTCACATTATCAAATTTGTCATACACATATCAAAATTATCACACGTTTGTCTTAAATATATCAAGATTATCATACATTAATCCTACACATATAGAAATTCATCATACATGTATTCTAAACATATGAAATTATCACTGTAAATTATCCTTCGTCGCTAAAGGGTCGTCGCTATTGAGTGATGTACTTTTGCTCCCTCAGCCGTCCGATGATATATATATATATATATATATATATATATATATATATATATATATATGATCAAACGGTCCATGTGTTTTCTGAAAAAGCACAATCCGGCCCACGTTATTTTGAGCAATAGCGACGATGTTGTCGCTAATGGCATCGTCACTATTGCTTCAATTTTTTTTTTTTTTTTTTTTTTTTTTTTTTTTTTTTTTTTTTTGAAAGTTAAACTTCATTCAAAAAACGAGAAAGTCCTCAAACAAAGGACCACTCAAAAAACCAACTACAACATATACAAAGGGTACTTGACCCAATCAATCCAATCAATCTTATCTACATTCGATCTAGCCTTTAACCATAAGAAAGACATAGCTTTAACAACTGCCACAACCTCAATAACCTTCGGATCCGTATTATTAAAAACCTTCTTGTTCCGTTTTCCAAATCGCCCAAAACGTCACCATAATGATACAACGAACGATCCTTTTTCCTTTACCCTTCGCCGCAGAAAAATTATGCCATAGCTTCGAATCCTCAATAGTGTTAAGCCTGTCAGGGAGAAAACGACACCAACTCCAAACGCTGCTCCATACCCCATAAGCAAAACCACACGAGACCATGACATGACTCACAGACTCTTCATTGGCACTGCACATCGGACAATCAGTGCTCGGCATCGACACTCCTCTTTTCAGCAGCTCCATGCGAGTGGGGATTCTATCCTTTTCCATCCTCCAAACCAACGTATTCACTTTAATCGGTAACCAACTCTCCCATTTCATTATCTGCGAAGGCTGCCCAAATTGATTTTTTTGCAAATCCGATTTAACCACAGCCACTGAAAAACCGTCTCGATTATTATCCCACAACCAGCGGTCCTCCTCTTCAGCAATCCTAACCACCGCAAGCATGTGCAACACATCTTGAACCTCAGAAATCCCTTCCACTGAAAGTCCAACCAGCTGCCAAGAGTCTTGAATCAGCGTCTGCTGACCTTCTGTCTTCAAACGATCAGCAACTGTTACGTTCTTAGACCTGTCTGCAGCAAAAAGAATAGGCCAGCGCTTGAATAAAGGGGATGAACCATACCAAACATCTTTCCAGAACAATATACGGGACCCATTTCCAATATTACAAGTAATAAGATCTTCAATCCTTCTACCATCAAACCGAGATGTATCAAGGACAGAAACAATAGCTTTCCAAACCCCCGTAAGCGACTTTTTCAGCGGAACAAAAGCCCATTTGTTACGACCCCCATGCAAGCCAATAATAACTTTTCTCCACATTCCTTCATTCTGATTTTTAAATCTCCACGCCCACTTTACTAACAGAGCGGTATTCACCACAGAAATCTTTGAAATACCCAACCCCCCAAACTTTTTTGGCCTAGTGATAACATCCCAAGAGACCCAATGAATCCCTTTCCCATCCTTATTCCCCATCCATAAAAACTTACGGATTAATCTCTCAATATGTTCTACCACAACACTCGGGGCTCTAAATAAAGAGAGATAATAGACCGGGAGACTCACAAGCACCGACTTAATTAACGTTATGCGACCTCCAATAGATAAAACTCTAGCCTTCCACGATTGAAGCCTTGATCTAACCTTATCAATCACCGAGTCCCAATGAGAAATACGGTTCATATTAGCACCAATTTTAATCCCCAAATATAGAAACGGGAAAACTCCAACTCTACACCCCAACGCTTCGGCCATCACGTTCACTCCAGCCTCCGGAACATTCACACCATAAAGAAAAGACTTTTGAACATTTATTTTCAGGCCAGAACACATATAAAAAATACGAAGAAGTCTAAGTTTGCTATGAAAGAATATATTTAAAAAATGAATTATGAGTTTCATCTATTTAACTAGTTTCGGGAGATACACTAAATTAATCATTTATTTAACATATTAAGTGAATAATTCATATTGGTTTAAACTTGTTTTTATTATTCTTACAAGACATTTTATTCTCATTTGAACTCTCTACTATATATATATATATATATATATATATATATATATATATATATATATATATATATATATATATATATAGTGAATGACTATTTGCATCCCTGTGTTATAGTGGTTTTAACTACTTAAGTCTCTAGATGGAAATTAACTAACCTATTGAGTCCAAATTAAAAACAACTTACAACCACCACTACCACAACCTACAACAAACACTACCACCATACAACACCAACACCACCACCACTACCATAACCATACATCGCCAAAACCACCACCATTATGTTTAGCACAAACACACCCGCCCCTATGATTATGTAATCGAGAGAGAGAGAGAGGGGGGGGGGGGAGGGGACAGGAGAAACAGAGGCGGTCGACCACCGCATAAACAACATCAACAGGTCCAGAGGTAGAAGGGCTAGGTCTGGTGGTCGATTGGGGTTGTACCTGACAGTGGATTTTTGCTTCCTCAGCCCCTAAACCCTGCAATTGGGGCGGTAATGATTTGGCACCCAGAGACTAACGACGACGATGGTAAAGCAACTAGGGTTCCGGTTATGTCCTCTAGTGGAACTCCATATACAGATCCATCATTCCCTATTTTACAACAATAACTCTCGTTCTTCTTGAATTAGGCGTCATTACTCTTGGTTTAACTTAAATGGTTAAGTGGTAATGGTGGTGCAGTAGTTGTGTGGAAGTAGAGGCATAGTGGTGGTGCAAAGAGAGTGAGATTGAGAGTAGGGTATGACAGTGGGGTGGTTGGTGATGTTCTGTTCGGTGGCTGAGTGGTGGGTTGGTGCAGTGCGATGGCAGATGGATCTATACAGTGGGTGGTGCAGTGGTGGTGTTGCAGGGTGTGTTGCACAACCACATAGAGTGGTGGTGTAGTGGTGGGTTAGGTTAGTAGAAATGGTGTAGAGAAGAAGGTATAAAGAAGGGTTATGTGTGTATATATATATATCTTTTATTTTTTTAATAAGTAGGGATATTTTTGTCATTTCATACAGATTTAGGTTTTTTTTTTTTTTGTTAGAAAAACACCAAATACAACAATTGAAAATACAATGCAAGGTATTATAGCCATAAAATTTAAACACACAGCTAAAGCACGTCGTTAACACTTAAAACACACGCTTAACTTTATTGGCATAGTGTTTTAAGTTTTAAGCTTAGCATACATTGCTTTGTATTTTTAATTACTAGTAGGAAACCCGCGCGATGCGGCGGGAGTGACACTTTTTATTTTGGTACTTATTTCAAATTCGTATAGTATTTGTTGTAGCATCATTGCGGTGGATATACGTCATAAGCGTTACATATGTCTAGTAACTAAAGAGATTTAACATTTAAATTGTAAAGTACTTTTAAGAAACATTTGATAAAATAAAGTAATATACAAAAGGAAAAATAAGTATTATAAACATAAAAGTTGAGAAAAATAAAAGCTAGTGAACTACTTGAATCATGAGATCAATTTAGTCATACACGTTCTAAGTCTGCATGATCTCATATATATTGTCTGCCCACCATTCGTCATCAAGAACGATCACTGAAATTTCTTGTATATCTCCATGTTTGATTATTACATTTTTTGGTGAGGATGGGTTTCCTCCATTTTCTCCTATCTACAGTGTCATCAAATATGTATTCTTTATCATTTTCATCAGAACTGTCTAGATCAATAACGTGACTCCATTTCCATTAAGAGAGCCTCTTGGATCTCTTCCTATTAATTTCATGCATCTGATCCTTAAAATAAATTAAAAATATTAAATACACAAGTTAATAGAAGATGAAATAAATGTTGATATTACCTATTCACTAAATTCAAGTTGAAGATCGGATTTGTATGGACTAAACATTGCACCAAAGCAAATAATCTCAACACTATTATCACAATTATCCTGCAATAAAACACATACAATATACCACATATAATAACAGCCATGTTAATATTAAAAAAATTAAACATTAATAAATACAACCTTAGACGTTACTTTAGACGCTTCTATGGCTATTGGTTTGTTCATCTCCATATGTTTTCATCTAAATGAATCTGCAAAACCAAGAAGTTAACACTTAAATGATTAAGATATGTATAAAAAGGTATAATTAGTAAAATGGGACAAATGAAAACCATAAACTAACAAATAACCAACATTAGAAGCTTCAACTTTTGAATTTAGTATCCATGCCTACGTATTTTAGCAAGTGAAACAGGTGTGCATTAGTATGTATTTATAGAATAAACTTTAGTAGGTTAGCACATGGTTTAATTTTCAAATTTATGATTCTCCCATTCCTTTAAATTATGAAATTTTGTTAAACTTTAGTAGGTTAGCACATGGTTTAAATTTTAAATTGATGATTTTCCCACCCCTTTAAATTAGGAAATTTTGTTTATCTTTGACTAAAGTGTAAAAAATTATTGTGTTTTCTGTGAATACCAAATTCAATGCATTTATCTTTTTTTTTTTTTTTTTTTACTTTGTTAAAAAGAACCCCTTCAAATTAGGGAGTTTTGTTGTTATTAACATAGATGCTCATATCACATGGTTATATAATATGCATCATGTGTTTTCTACCAAATTGATGTAGCTGAGGTTTTTAAAAGAAATTTACCTACAATTAATATCTACAATTCATTTTTATATTTTTTCTAAACTTAATTAATTTAAAGTTTTATATATTTAGCTAATTATGTATATTTAAATGTTTAATGAGATTTCTTTTAGTTAAATATATTTATGTGTATACCTATTAATATATGCATGCATACCTATATACATATGCACATATTGCTAATGTTGATTATTTAAATAGGGTACTACAATTGAAGCTATCAGTAACAAACGTGATAAAGCATTCTTAGAGCCCAGTCTTGTGTTGTAGTTTTGTTACCGTGTAACAAATTATTTGTCTGTCAAATCAAGGATGAACCATAATGTTTAACAACATTATCATATTTTAAGAATCACCAAAGCTAATATGTAGATTTCGAGTGCCCTGTTTGGTTTTTTTAATCGTTGCATTTGATTTATGTGAATTTTTCATTATTGGGCGGAAGATTATTTAACACCAAATTCAATTTTATAATTTTGAGTTTTACTTGATCATGAAATGGTGTTATGATTCAACATCCATATTAACAATAAAACCATGTTATATTTCATATAGTTAGTATTTAAAACATAAAATGCAATAACACTTGTACATAAGGCATCATTTCTTGTACATTTCAATCCACACATCGGTATTGACTACGACAAACACCGACACGTCGATAAAAATGAGCCGGTCGTCATGGTATATTCGAATGTTTTTAAAATATAATAGTTTTAAAGTTATGATAGAATAAATAAAAGAAATTATACTTTTGTAGAGGAGGGGATGAAAATGTAATTACTAACTAAAAATTAGGGAATTAAAGTGTAAATAAGATAGGGTATTAAAGTGTAAATAATGTATGAATGACTATTTTACCCTCATTTTAGGGTTGTTAATGAAAAATTAGTTCTTAACTTTTGGGTATCTTAAAATACCCCTCACTCATGCATTATAATATAGTATTTTAATTATTATGTTTTGTGTTTTTTTAGCCACAACAACCCAAACATCATGATTAAGTCTAAAAAATAATGTCTACATATTAATTCTTAATCATTCTCACACTTTTCTTGAAATATAGCATTTGTACACTAACTTCACTCTGTATAGAAATATTAATTCGTGATCCTATGAGAACACTACTATATTAGATAATTGAAAACCGTGAGAACAATTCTGGACTACTTGTTTTTTTAAGCAAAAAAAAAAATGTTTTTACTATAAACACACATTTGCTCTAAGTCGTGTCAGGACCTATACACCTCGTATAAGCCTATACACGACGTATAGAGGACAACATGAAAGTTTGTATAACCCCTTATACACTTTATATAGTGTTATGCGTGACGTATAGCAAGGTGAGCGTGCAATTCTATTTGGGAGGTGTACCAATATCCAAATAATATATATTCTTTAGAGTTTGATTTCCACTTTCTTTTCTTTCTTGTGGTACTACCACACCCATAAAAGTGGAGGACCGAGGACACAAGCACCAGTCAATCGACCTCTTATCTCAACTAATGGCAAATATAGGCTTACCCCTATCTGTCTAGGGTTACCAATGGGCTAATTTTGAGGTTTCTTTTTTCCAAACCTAAAATCCATACACCATCAAGAAGTCACATGTACCAATGCACAACTTACAAGTCTTAATGCATAACTTAAAGAAACTTTTCTCTAGCTTAAAAACTCAACTTACTTAAAAGGGAAACCTTACACAACACCATCTTTCATTTTTCTTCATACATCTTCCCTTCTTTTATCTCTCATCTAAGAAGTAAGATCATATATACTTTTCTGGTTATTTTACCTCTTTTGTATGGTTACTATTCTTTCTTGAACAAGATCTTCTTGTAGTAGTTGATATATATAGCTAAACAACTAAACACTTCACTCTTTCTTTTTATATATAGTATAATAAAATAAAAAAAAACTTGCCTTGATTCAAGAACTGATATGGGTATTTGAGTTTGTGTTTGTTTGATGGATCTTGATCAAGAAAGATTGAACCTTTATGTGATGGGTCCTTTCCATATTCAAGGAGGAGTTAATTTTTTATTAAAGTTTTTCATGTGTAGGGTGATCAAAGGAGGTAAAGAAGTTAACTAAAGATGGTGAGAGGGAAGACTCAAATGAAGAGGATTGAGAATGCTACCAGCAGACAAGTGACCTTCTCCAAAAGAAGAAATGGTTTGCTGAAAAAAGGTTTTGAACTCTCTGTGCTTTGTGATGCTGAAGTTGCCTTGATCATCTTCTCTCCAAGAGGCAAACTTTATGAATTTGCAAGCTCAAGGTTCTATTAATTTTTATCACTTACTCTTGAATCTTGATTTAACTATTGGCTTATTTTTCTTTTCTTGATTTTGGGTTCAGTCTCTCTTTTTTTTTTTTTTTAAATCTACTTGATGACTATGTTACTAAATTTGACAACAAAAAGATGCGTTCTTGAATGTGTTGATTGGATCTTGTAACATAAAGCAAGAGTTTAAGGACGTACGTTGTTTTAATATATGTATTTTAGGTTTTTATCTTTAACTCTTTATATAACCATAACAAACTAAAAAAATACTTCATACATTAAGAAAGGTTGAACAATTTTGTAGGTTAGATCTTACTCCAATTTTTTTTCTACGGATATATATTTTTTTGTGAAGCAAACAAATTGAGGACCAAGAACATATAAGTATATAACTAGAAATTGAACTGAGGTTCACTGTTGTGGTTTACCATTTTTCAAATAAATTACAAATAAAGTACCAAAAAATGAAGTACAAATTGATTCTTATGAAGTGTTATTAATAACACATAAAATACAGTGAGTTTCCTAAAAATGGATGACTCGTTGTCTGGCTTAATTAATGAGATCAGTAAACTTGAAATGGTTTGTTTCATAATATTAGCATACTATAGGTGAGTGGCGAATCTTGACCGGAAACTTCGGGGGGTCGGAAGTCACCGGACGGGAGGGTCAGAAGTCACTAGTTTTGGGGGCTCGAAACCTTATATACCAAAAAATTTCTATACGAATACTATATAATCGGAACCTCTGAACGAAAATTCGGGGGGTCGGCCGCCCCCTCCGGCCCCTTAAAAGGATCGCCACTGCTATAGGTTACTCGATCTATTATATAATTTTATTTAGGGTGGGTGGGTGGGGTGGTCCGTGATGGCCGTGACCATCACGAACACCGCCCCGCCAATGTAATCACGGCCGCGAACAAATTAAATCGTGATGCTTATCACACTCGCTAACTATCAGCTAGTTGTTGGCTATCGGTCAAAAACCAAAAAAAAAAAAAAACCAAAAATTAATTACCCCTACTATAAATACACATATTTACCCCATTTTTTATTTAATGTAATGTTTTATTTTTATTTAAAAATAAATAAAATTGGAGTGTGATGGTATCATTCCACTAAATGGGTTTACTGATAAATGAGGTGACACAATATTACTGGGTGTGATGGCGTGATTGTATCACCAACCACCCCATCCACCCTTAGACCATGTGTAGTGGTTAAAGGAAATGAGCGTGAAAGGGCATTTTTGCTCCCATTTCACACCCAAACACCCCCCCCCCCCCCCCCCCCCCCCCCCCGCCCCCTAGTGAATGGGGCTCTAAATGGGTAGGCGCGAAAAATTTCGCGGGGCAAGGGGCACTCCACCCTCCAATCATTTTCTTCCACGTCAGTTTGCAAGGTTTTTTTATTATAATTTTTTAATTCAATTTTAATATATTAAAATATACCTAATCTGCCACTTTTTTGCCCCTTTAGAACTTCATTCCCCAGAGGGGGCCGGTGTTTGGGTGTGAATTGAGCGCTAAATTTGCCCTTTCACACCCATTTCTCTTAACCACTACGTATGGTCTTATAATCTTTTAAATTAGCACAGATTTTACAATATCTAATTTTGCCAATCAATAATGTTATATGATGTTTACTGAAAATTTAAGATTGTGAACTAAGTTTACAAAATGCATTAGCATTCACGGTTCAATCATCGTGATTAGTGATTACTATATAAATTGTATCAAAGCAATCCGATCGTATATAATAACAAATTTTGTGTTATTTATACGCTAAAATCTTGATCCCCATAAAAGTTTGGTTAACCCTCCCGGTCGACGGTCATCTTGTGTAAAAAAGAATTTCTGGGTCCGCTACTGAACGGTCGTATGAATGAATGTATAGCTAGTTTTTTATTTATCATTTAGCTTGAACTAGTTTCTCTCTTTTATATATGAGCAATGATATTTTATATGTTTTCTTACGGTATGAGTTAAATCAGCATGCAGGAGACTATTAAACGGTATAGAAGTCAAGTAAAAGATGTTCAAACAGATACTTCAAGTGTAGAAGATGTTCAGGTTCTCATAAACTTATCAATAATTAATAATATTCAGAAACCGATCGTGTTAATTTTCTTCTTAAATCTGCTATCTTTTCTTAATTTCAATTCAATTTGCAGCATTTGAAGCATGAAACAGCTGCCATGGCAAAGAAAGTAGAACTCCTAGAAGTTGCAAAAAGGTGCAGGAAACATATATATGCTTAATTATAATTAATTTGAAGATCAAATATATATATTGCTGATGATGTTATAACTAGCTGTTGTAATGCAGGAAACTTCTGGGAGAGGGAATAGGAGCAACCACCATTGAAGAACTAGTTCGAATTGAACAGCAGCTGGAAAGGAGCGTACACCTTGTTCGATCCCGAAAGGTTTATATCATTCTAATTTTTTAGATATATATATATGGATTTTGTAAGACTAGTTTACTGAGGAATTAATCTTTAACATTGTTTTTTGTCAAATATTGTTCTATATATGTATGTTTTAGATGCAAGTTTACAATGAACAAATTGGGCAACTAAAAGCAAAGGTACCCTTGCAATTTGATTGTTTATGTTATATATTATATAGGCAGTCTGTAATATTTAATTTAAAAAAGTTGAGAAGCATGCTAAAGCTTGCGAGGAGAACCAACACGTTTTCGTTCCCCTGGCATTTGATACCTTTGGCCCTTTGGCACCGGAAGCCATCAGTTTCCTGACCAGAGTCCAACGGGTTATTCATAGCAGTGTCTTGACTCCGGGGGGGCATGGTTTCGTTTTTAGTAGGTTAGGGTTTGCCGTCCAGAAAGGGGTGGCGGCGCAGCTTGTTGCCCGCCTGCCCGCTATCTTGATGTAATTAGTTGCGTTTATGTGTTTAATGAAAGAATCGGTTAACTTTTTTTTTTTTTAAAAAAAATTAAAAAAGTAATTTTCATTACATCAAGATAGCGGACAGGTGAGCAACAAGCTGCGCCGCCACCCCTTTCTGAATGACAAACCCTAATCTACTAAAAACGTAACCTTGTCCACCCGGAGCCGAGATAATTAACTAGTTGTTGTTTACATGTAAATTATTCAGGAGAAATTGCTAGCAGATGAAAATGCAATACTTGCAGAGAAGGTTAGTAGTTTTTTTTTTTAATATTTACAAGCATATATAAATGTGTTTCTGAACTGAACAAATATTAATAAAAATATCATAAATTTGAGGGGTTGTCTCTAAAAGATAAATTTAATTTAATAATGCGTTTGTCCGTTTCAGTGCGAAAGCCAAAAAGATGTAGGAATTACAGAAGAAATGAGAGTGGATTTTGGTTTTGTTGAAAACGGAGAGATTAATTCTGATGTTGAAACTGAATTATTCATCGGGCTACCAGATCAGATGAGATCAGTGAAGCAAAGATGGCCAAAGTAACTGCTTAATTGGGTTATCCATATATATATATATATATATATTTATATATCCATCAAGATCGATGATGTTAGCGGTACAAATATTAAGTAAGATGCCAATGCTTAATGCATATATAAAATTGTTGTGTAACAACAAAATTTTCAATGGAAGCTTGAAGTCTAGATCAAATGAATCAAACTTTCTTTGCTGAAACCATTTTCAATTCAAGGAATTAAGTTGTTTTCTTGTCAAATCGCTAGTCTAGTCGGTCGATTAAATAGCGTACATATGGACCATTTGAAACCCTATTAACTTTTAGTAATACAAAATCATTTACATTTATTATTTTGAGAACGTCCGTTTATTGTTCATGAACTGTTCGTTTAAGTTTTAAACGAACAAACATAAACGAACACGAACATAACAAATTTCTTAATGAACAAACATGAACACAAAAATGTGTTCGATTATGTGTTCGTGTTCGGTTAAAGTTAAATGAACAAACACGAATATGTCTTTGTTCTTGTTTATTCAATTCGTTTACAGGCCTAATATTGGATTGTAAATGTATCATAGAATATCGTAATGAGATATAATGTGTAGAAAACTAGGGGGTGGTTGAATAGGTTCTCTTAAAATTCTTTATTTTAAACCTGATTTGAAACTTGCTTTTACTTGTTATCAACTAAACAAACAATAATCATATATATACACACATATTCTTTATTGTAAATGTATCATAGAATATATACACATGTGTGTCCACAAGTATGTAAGGAGTTAAGGTTAAGAAAGATAAAACCGATTTATAGAGGTTCAAAAAGATGTTAATTAATCTCTCTACGTCCTCTCCCAATCCTCTGATCGAGAGTTTGTTCACTAGTCGTCTCCCTTAATCTGGTAGGGATACCAGTCGTACAATCGTCTCATTAAGCAAGGTAGTGATCACATTTACAAACGTCTCAATACTCTTTCTAGGAAGTGAGCACCTTCTCAAAAAGTATCACTCTTATTAAGGAAATGATCACCTTCGATGTCTCACTAATATGATCACCATTATCTCTAATTACTAAACAAGCTTAGTAATGCCCCTTACAAAATTTTCATAAGTATATCTTTACAAGCTCACAATATACAAGAATGAATGAATATTTAATTGTGGAACTGTTTATTTAGCTCGTTCTCTTGATCTCTAATCTCTCCTTGAATCATGGCTAAAATATCAAGAGAACTAGATAAATATATTTAAGAATGTTTATTTGAATTTTGAAAGTTTAAAATAGGGGTGAGAGAAAAAGGTTGGGGTTTGCTTGTTTTTATAGGCAAAACACAACAAACAAGAAAACCCATAACCAATGAGTTGGTGGTTGATCCCACGGTAGATACAATCAAGCGTCGACTGCCAAGTTTCTCTATTACCGATTTTTATTTTGAACATTTTGCAACGAGTATTAACTGCTACCTTCACATTTTTCACACCCATGCGTCTGATTTAAGAGTTATCAAATCATCCATGCCCAATTCATCACCTTTGATGACAACTTTTTATGCTTTCTTTCCATTTTGAATAATACATTATCTCCTACCATGACTACATCTTTAAAAACTAGCTTCTTGCATTTGCCTTTTAGATCCTTCCAATTGAAATAATACATTGTCTCTTACCATAATCTCGATTGATAAATTATGAACATAAATAACCAAATGTTTATCATCTTTAACCCTAATTTACTATCATTGACAAAGATTTATCCTAATCAACCTTAACCGCCCATTATTTACCCTAATTAAATATCATTTATCCCAATTAACCAACATTGACCCTCGTTAACCAATACCATATGCCAATATCATACCAATTAGAGGTGAGAAAAAAAACCGGTTCGGAACCGAAACCGGTAAAACCGACCCGAACCGAAACCGGTTTCACGTGAAACCGGTACTAAAAAAATCTCAAACCGAACCGAACCGAAAACCGACCTAAAACCGCTGAAAAAACCGGTCAAAAGAAACCGAAACCGAACCGAAACCGGTACACAAACCGGCCAAAATCGAAAAAAAACCGAAACGAAACCGGTTTAAGAAAAATACATTTTTTGGCCATAAACACAAATAAAACTTTGTTTTTTTGTATTAATATTCAATTTCTTTTTTTAAAAAACCCTAAAAGTTATTAAAAGTTAAATCTTATGTAATTTATACGATTTTAAAAAGTGCGCGAAAAACCGATTAAGAACCGAAACCGAAACAAACCGAAACTGAAACCGAACCGAAACCGGTCTTACGAATCGACAAAACCGGTCCAAAACCGAACCGGTTTGGAACCGAAACCAGTTCGACCAGGAACCGGTACTGTAGCGAACCGGTTTGAAACCGAAACCGGTTCGGCAAAAAAAAACCGATTTGCTCACCTCTATACCAATACCGAACTATATTGAACCGAACCGAACCAATAATGCCTGGCCCATTAATAATAAGTTATTATTAATAACTAAAAGAGAAGGCAAAGTGGGCTTTGGGCCCATGTATAAAAACCTAAGTTATCGTTTAGGTTCGTCTTCTTAATAACACACACACACACACCTAGTAGTTTCAGAGAGTTGCAGAGGTGTAGTAATGGCAGCAAGAAGAGGAGGTGGAAGACCCATTCCTCCGTCAACAAGAGGACCTCCGTTCCACAATAAACCTTCCCCAAGATCCCAACCTGTCGATCGAGAAAAGGTTACCTTTTTATGTATTTCTAGGGTTTACTTTATATAACTTCTAAGGTCACTTAATTGTATAGCTTCGGTGCTCTACGCCACTACTTGGTGATTTTTAGATCCCTGAAATAAAGGGCACCTCAATGCGTCAATAATATGAATGTAAAGGTTATGCAAGCAAACTATCTGAGGTTACAGTGTGCCTAGGCCCATTTTTTAGGTGACGTGAAGCAATTGCGCTTTAAGTCGAGCAATTGCTCTCTAATTCTCCGGGTGCAAACGAGCCGAGCTCGAGCTTGAGCTTGATTAACTTATAAGAGCTCAAGCTTGGCTCGTTTGTAGTTTCTCAGGCTCGAGCTCAGCTCGTCTAGTGTTTATTAGTTAATATATTAAATAAAAGTAATATAAATAGTAGGCTCGTTTAGGCTCAATAGCCCGATAAGTCAAAAGCTCGGCTCAGCTCAGCTCGGTTATTAAACAACTTTAAATGTGGGGTAAATAGTATAAAATATTAATAAAACTAATATTATACCAAGGCTCGACGAGCTTCATATGTCAAGCTTGAGCTCGAGCTCGATAAGTAAACGAGCTTTGTTTTAGGCTCAAACTTGGCTAGGGCTTGATAAGGCTCGGCTCGTTTCTAGCCGATCTCGTGTAGCTCGCGAGTTGCTCGGTTCATTTGCACCCCTAGGCGCAGATTCCGGCGCAATTCCCAAATTCTGAAAAGTAACTAGCCAAATTCTCTAAATTATGTTTAAATTCCAGCCAAATTTCTACTTTTATCTAAAGAAAACTACTTTTATACACTAATACACTAATATTTTTAAATTTTTTTTTATACTAATTAGATGACATTAGATGTTATATAATAGCTTTTGTTTATTTTATTTGAAGAATAGCATGATTTTTTTAATACATAATATATTTTTACTTTTTTTCTTTGTTCCCTTTTTTATCTCAGGCCCTCGTTTTATTTTTTTGCACCTTGCGCCTTGGCCACAGGCAAGGCCTATGCACCTTGAGTGTGCCTAGAGCCTTTGATAACTATGGTTACAACATGTTATCAACCATATTATATTACCGATGGGCGTTCCTGAAGTAGCTTGATGTTAAGTGAAAGTTTTAAAATGAGGACTTGGAATATATTTTAAGCGGCGTTCTTTACTTACTAGTCAGCTTATTATCATGACATTTTTATTGATGAAATCTTTTTTTTTTTTTTTTTTGACATACAGACTTGTCCCTTGCTACTTCGAGTTTTTACCAAGGTAAGAGTGTTGTTTGACACTATTTCAACATAATAATTGATGCATAATGGAAAATGTGCAACGGTTACTGGTCCCTTTTATGGCGATTTAAGAATGCTTTTTATATCAAACAGGTCGGTGGTCATCACAGCCAGGCAGACTTTGCAGTCAGAGGCAAGGAGCCGAAAGACGAAGTTCAAATATACACTTGGATGGATGCTACGCTTCGTGAGCTAACTGATCTGGTATGCCAAATGATTCTGTATTTGTACAAATTATATGTTTATGTTTTGTGGTCAGAACTCAGAAGTGTATTATATAGTTATTGGGTTTTTTTTTTTTTTTTTTTTTTTTCAAATCATATGCCTCTCAGGTAAAGGAGGTAGCACCAGAAGCTAGAAGAAGAGATGCTTTGTTGTCATTTGCTTTTGTATATCCTACTAAAACTGGTCATTTTACTGTCAAAGAGGTAACCACCTTTGCTTTTTTCTTTATTGCATCTCTTTCTGTATATTTTGGATCATATCTTATATCCGATACTCATTTCAATTTAAAACAACCCGAAACGCATGATAGCGACAACCAATGGTATTTATTTTGCAGACTAAATTTCAAGTTTTGTCCTTTACGTTTATACCAAGTTTCAACGCATGTCCTTTGTCTTTAAAATTGATGAGATTTGTACTTTATGTTTCAAAACCTTACACAGTTTCTCCTTTGGCCTTAACCCAATTAGATTTTTTCGTTATATCAGATCACAGAGGGGTAATTTAGTCTTTTTAATACAAAACTAAAAACTAAAAAAATAAATAAATAACCTTCACTCTCGCTGATTAATAGGCCCAAACTCAAAGATCCATCAAGATAATCAATTCAATCTCAAAACACATTCTTCACATCTAAATAATAAAAACCACAAAAGGAATCCTCAAGTCAAAGCATCAATCCCCTCTAAACAACCATCACTTCGCATCCCAATCTAACCTGTGAATAGTTTTCCAAATTTAGGGCTCTTTCAATCATCTGCATTAGATTATCAATTGCAAAATTGATCTTAATAAATAGATTTGGGGTTTTTAGATCCACAAACAAATCCTAAACCACCCCTACCATGATGTTTACAAGCTGAAAGACCTTTTACTCGCCATCACCACCACCACAAGAAGACCATTTACAAGCCATTGTCGTGATGTTTGTTGAAGGCCGACGTTGGTGCTTCGCCTCAAGGTGGGGGTTATGCGATGATGGTGGACATGGTTTTCTGGTGCGGCGGAGACGAAGCACCAATTAGTTACATACTTTCGTTTGATAATTCTCACATCTCAGATTATCAAACAGATTTTGTTAATGCAGGGATACTCTATTATCTTTTTATTTACTCATTAAACCACGATACTTGGCATTTCGTTATAGTCTATTCGCCTTTCCTGCAAATCCTGTATATATAGATAATAATAAAAAGAATTGAATAACATTGTAGGTGACAAATTATGTCTCAAAAATTTCTATGCTTGAGGAATTATTTGTATTTATTACTTTTTTAACAGGCAATAACTTGTTTTCTAACTCGACTAAAAAACAAGTATACGTTATTATTTTCAACTGTTTATATTGTGTCTTGAAGGTCGGGAAAACCTTGTCTTATCCGAATGCAAGACGGCCTGATGATGGCAGCAAAGCCCTTGGCACCCTTAGCTTTGAGGTACCTTTTGTGTTTGGCCATTTTTTCTTTGTAAAGAAGACCAGTCTTGTACCGCGTGTCTATGTGTATCTATATTGTATAAACTATAAAAGTGGTATGAATCCATTCCTAACCAGAAGCCAAATTTGCAGATTGGAGATTATCTGGATGTGGCAATTCTATAGACTTGTATATCATCTCTGGATCCTTGATGGGGTAGTTTTATGTTGTCATTTCCGCTGTATTGAACCATATGGTCTATTATGAATGGAAACTTTTAAGTTTGTTTATTCTTCTTCAAGTTCGCGTATGTGTATGGAGACACACCCTACCGAGTATAACTCACTATTATCGTAGTTTTTAACCCCGTTAACAAAATCTAGACCTGGGAACGGATAGCTGCGCCTTTATAGATCTGACCAAAACTATATTCATTCTTGTTACAAGCTGAGCTGTATCTAAAATATCGTTATCTTTGTAAACATGTTGCAACTGATTTTTGTATGAAGCTCATGAATAAAGTCGCAAACATAATTAGCTAGTAATATGGAATACGAGAAACAAAGTTCTGACATGTGTTGCGCTGCTAGCCCTTTTTGAATATCAAAGCTAAAACTACATTCATATATCAAAGCTAAAACTACATTCATAGATCTTGAGGTCATAGCATTGCTACATTCAAAGCGAATAATATATAGAACCAGAAGCTGCATGTCTGAAAAAAAACAATAATTTATTTGCAGAAGCCCATACATTCACACCTGCATGACCTCAAACATCAATGGTTTGTTTGAGAAGAAAGCACCCAAATTCGCAACCACAAGTTCATACAGATTTCTCGTAGATTCCTCAGTCATCACTGCATGATGAGGTGCCATAACGACATTATCTAATTCGAAAAACTCTTCAGGGACATTAGGCTCGTCTTCAAAAACATCTAACCCGACACCAGCAATTTCCTGTTTTAGTAAACACTCAACAAGATCTTTCTCATTGATGATCGCTCCACGCGCTATGTTCACAATAATTCCATCTCTTCCTAAAGCCAACATGACACTTTTGTCAACCATGTGACGTGTTTGGTCGGTTAACGCACAACAGATTACCAGAATCTCACATTTTGCTGCAAGTTCTTGAATATTGGGACAGAAAGGGAACTTAACATGTGGCTTTTTGTTTCTTGAGGTGTATGAAATGATGCAGCCGAATGCGTCAAGCCTCTTTGCGACATCAAGCCCAATGCTTCCCATTCCAACAATCCCAACTCGCCTGCCACCCAACTGCATTAACAAAATCATAAATACCGATAAAGATATAAACGAGTAATAAAGAGATGTACCTTATGACCAAGAGGATAATCACTATCCAAGGGCCAAAGCCCAGCCTTAACGAACTGATTTGCAGCGCTAATTCTCCTTAACACATCAATCAACAGACCCAAAGCCGCATCAGCAACATCCTCGGAGAAAATAGAGCCAGCATTGGCAACCTTGACTCCGCGTTGCTTGCAGTCATGGAGGTCGATATGATTAACTCCAGCGCTGCTGGTCATGATAAAACGAAGCTCGGGAAGGTTGCGCAACACTTCACTGGTAATGGGGCATGAAGGAGAACAGAATGCAGCCTTTACAGAAGCTGCATGAGTTGAAAGAAACTGATGGAATGGAATGGAAGACTCCAAAGGTTTAAGGAAATGGAATTTTTCAGAAAACTGTTTCTCATAGAATTTGAAAACAGAAGGTGGCCCAAGAAGCAACACATTTGGAAGGTTATCTGCCATCTTTTCTTCCTGTAAAAAATGTAAATATTGTTTTTATATAATATTTATCCAACACAAAACAAGTTACATTTAGACAGTGGGTAAGCGGGCAACAAGATGCGCCGCTATTCCCTTTTGAATCGCAAAGCCTATCCTGCTAAACACAAACCCTTGGTTCTTAGGGCTCTGCGAGTCACTGTGGACTACCTTCTGCACTCGTTTTAGAAAACGTACTGCCTCAGGGGCCAGAGATCTAAATCAAGGAATTGTAATTGAACAACAACATATGGAAGAATCCACATTTCAATTCCATCGAGATTTCATTCTATTCTATATTTAGAAACGAACACATCAAAATTCCAAAACAAATTATGGTTCTTGCGCGAATTCTAATTCTAATTCCAATTCCTTCCAATGAAACGAACGCTACCTTAATCTTTTGGGAATTAAGGTTAAATAAAAGTAGTGAGTGGAGGAATTACCATAAAAAGAAAAAAAGAAGAAGCAGGAGACTAGAGGTGGTGGATGTGTTGTTCACTTGTTCCTTGCAGTCACAGAAAGAAAATTACAACCAACGGTGTCTTTGGATAAACTTTGCTTTTTATATCAGGATTTAATATATTATTTTAAAAAGATTGAATACCCAAAATCGTCTCAAAGTTTTTCCCACTTTTGTCAGATCCATCCAAATTTTTTTCTCATCTGGACTACCGAGATTTCTCAAACGTTTTTGATCCTTCCAAATGTCTAAACTCTATTAAAAACTAGCGTTAAAAGAGGGCCATTTTTGTCATTTTATTCATTTAGTTAGTTTTTATATATTTTTTAACGTGCTTATATTCCTCTTTTATCACTTACATGTTTACCCATGTAATACGCGAGTCTATAGCCTAGTCTTATTTATATAATGTTATTATATACGTGTATCATAAAAAAATATTAATATAACCCAAAACTTTGCTCAGAATTTTCGAGTATATAGTCTCTGTATGGATTTTTTTTGTATATACGGTTTCGACTCTTAGTTTAAAAAAAATATTAATATAACCCAAAACTTTAACCTAAAACAAAGTAAAGGTAAAGCCTAATTCCTAAAGTCCTAAGCCCAACAATTACATGAGCTGGTTAGTAGATTCAATGAGCAAGGATGGAGTTGTTATATCTTAGCTACTCGAGCTCGGCTTAGTAAAAAGCTTGAAACGAGCTTGAGCTTAAAACAAAGCTCGTTTACTAATCGAGTCTGAGCTCAGCCTAGCATGTGAAGCTCGTCAAGCTCGCTGAGCCTTATCGAGCCCTAGTGTAATATTAAGTTTATTAATATTTAATAATATTTACCCACTCATTTAAGGTTGTTAACTAAACGAGCCCGAGCTGAACTTCATTTATCAAGCTCCGCGCCAATTATTTATATTATTTTTATTTAAATTATAAACTAATAGATAGTAAACGAGCCGAGCTCGAGCTTTGAAAACAAAGCTCCAACCAAGTCAAGCTCAAGCTGGAGTTCTCAAGTTTTTCAAGCTCGGGCTTAACTCGGTTCGTTTGCACCTCTATCCATAATTGAAGAATTCAAAACTCTTAAAGGTCGACGGGTTAAACTGTAATTCATCATACAAGTACCAACTTTTTGTCTTTTTTTTAATGTTTAAGTGTCTTTATTCAATTATTTGTTAAACAATGCTTAGAACTTTGATACTTATTGTAATTAATGTTTAACTCGACCCGAACATGTCACCCAAACCATAGCTACAAAAAAAAAAAAAAAAAAAAAAAAAAAATAGGTCTCGTCCCGTGACTAGTGACTTCCGACCCGCAATCCAAATTCTCAAGCTTCGCCACTACAAATATATATCTACCATTTCATTTTCATAATCATATTACAATCTATTAGTTTATAATTTGTATTTAGAAATGATGTCTAAAAACCTTTTAGTATATACATACCACTCTCTAATGTCACTAAACGCTTTGAAACCCTAATCAAAGTTGTTCGATATCAACACTTCGATCTTGAAACCCAAGCGATCCACCATTAAATCGTTAACCGGTCTTATGGTTAGTAGAAGTAGGCTTCTCAAGACTAACCAAGTAGTAGTAAGCTCCGGTCGGCCCTCTCGCTAGCAACGAACCATGGTTCCCGTTCTCAACCACCTTCCCCTTCTTCAATACCAAAATTGTGTCACAACTTTGTATGGTGCTCAACCGATGAGCAACCACCATACTAGTCTGCCCAACCATCATTCGGTCTAGTGCCTCTTGTATCTAGCTCACTAGTTAATTCGTCTAACAACAAAACCATTGGGATTTTCAATATGGCACGGGCGATAGCAATGCGCTGTTTCTAACCCCCCGCGGAAAGTTGTACCCCTAGATAACCGCACCTCGTATTATATCCGTATTTCAAAACCGTTAAAAAGTCATGAGCATTAGCTGCTTTTGCAGACTCGATTATCTTTGATTCACTAACCTCCTTAGAAGCATCGTATAATACATGTAGGTTATGGACTCATGTAATACTTGTAATAATCACTCTCAATGGTGTTCGAGTGTTTGGTTATAAGGCTGGGGAGTGTGGATGAGACCCATCATGATTCATGGATAATGGCCCTCCACCTCAGCTGCCACATCAGCAAGGCCTAAGAACATCATCACCATGATAGTCCAAGGGTGTGGAGTTAGGAGCATCATCACCCTTTCTTTTTATTTATTTATTTTAATTAATTAATTAATATTATAATATTAATATTAAAAGGTTAATATTACATTAAAAAAACATTACTAAAAAAACACAACTAAAATTACATTAAACTACTCGACATAAATAAAAATTACAAATAAGCTACTCTCGGTTTATAGTCGTTTGCCTAGTTCGTGGTACCAAGTCGATTTCCTTTCCTTCCTCGGCAATGATTTGCGCCGCTTGCGCAACGACATTTATAAAAAAAATTACGGCTTTGTGTGTAGATGAAGAACCCGAAGAAGATGAAGACGAAGAAGATGAAGAAGACATATTTGTTTGAGGGTTTGAAATTTTTTATAAAATTATTGACTTTGTGTAAATGAATGATGAGAGTTTGAGATATTTGGTTTAAAAAAATAGATTGGGGTAGAGTTGTATTTATAATATGAATTTTGGAAATTGATTTGTTTTTTAAATGTATTCGACCGTTCACCGATTAAAAAGGACAGATGGAGGCCTGGCAAGCCCAACAAGCTGCTGCCGTTGGTGACGATGATGGGCCAGGGGGCAGTGTTGCCATCCCTGGCTAGCGCCCGCCGTTCCTATGCCGTGCCCCACACTGAAGGGCCTAAACCTGTGTAATATAGAATCGTGTAATACTTGCAGCCTCAATAATAAAATGATCAAAATGCACCTCTTTTATTGTTAAATTTTTAACAGAATTAAACTTTTGGATTGATCTGGTAATGTTTGGGAAACCTCAGTGTTCCATGCGAGAAAAAAAAACTTTTTTGGATGGATCTGACAAAAGTGAGAAAACCTCAGGGACGATTTTGGCTATTCACTCTTTTGAAAACTAGTATCAAGACTTCGCGTTACGACGGGGGCATAAAATCGTGACAAGTAGCACCAATGTCATATTACCGTCCACGACCACCAATGACGGAAAGGCTCATAAAAACAAAATAAATAAAAAAATGGAAAGAATAACACCGAACAAAAAGGCAGACATAAAATAAACCGCACATGTCCGTTAATGATTTCATTAAGGAAAAATTATAGAAATCGTCCTTATGTTTACCTGTTTTTTCAGTAGGTGTCCTTAAACTTCAAAAGTGATGAGAATCGTCCTTTATGTTCTAAAATCTTTCAAACCTAGTCCTTTAGCACTAACGTGGTTAGATTTTCCTGTTAAGTTAAGTCACGTGAGTGGCACATGAGGGTATTACTGACATTTCACCTCCTCTCCTCTTATGATTTCCCCCGATTTATAACCCTTCCCTGATCACCAAATGCCCCCATTCGATCAAACACGAAATTAGGGTTCCATCCTCAAATGATCAGATGTCGAGGCCAGTGTTCTGTGAATGTGGTAAACCAGCAATCATTCTCACATCCTGGACTGATAGAAACCCAGGTCGCCGGTTCTTTGCATGTCCTGATCAGGTAATTTGGTGGTGTTGTATGTTTAAATTAGGGTTCTATGTAAACATCGATTTCTGATACAATGTTGTATGTTTAAATTAGGGTTCCAGATGTAGATTCATTGGGTGGTGTGAAGACAACTGCCAAAGATGTGTGGACATCATACCTGGTTTGTTAAGATCCAAAAACAACTTGGAAATGAGTAACACCAATCTGATGCTTGAAAAAATCCAGCTTCAACAGGAGATCAAAGCTACCAAGGATCAGGCTATCAAACTGAAGAGGTTCCTGGCTATTAGTTGGATAGGATTTCTGGTGTATGTGTTCATGAATTAGCAGTGTATGTATTAGAAGCAGTAGCATATGGATAGGGTAGCCATCTTAATGAAGCAGTGTATGATGCTGCTTGTTTTGTATGAAGTTGTTTTGTAAGAATCTATTGTGGCAATGAAAGTGCATAAAATGCACATTTTGGTACTAATATGTAGATAATGGGTCAAATGCAGATTATAGGTCAAATGTACAGTTTTGATAATGGGTCAAATGGTTTTGTATAATGGCTTAATGGACAGTTTTGACAATGGGTCAAATGGTTTTGATATTTGGACAGTTTTGACAAACCTGCACAACCATATTAAACAACCAAATGGGTTAAATGGACAGTTTTGTCAAACCACACCATAATGGGTCAAATGGACAAACCATACTAAACAACCAAATGCAGATTATCCAGAATATCATTCATAAACATCCAAAAACCATATATTCAGTACATACCATAACAATTATCCTAAAACACATAAGACCATACATAATGTCTGAAAACATCCTAAACATATTAAATACCATAAAAATTGTTTAAAACACTTCCAAAAACTAAAAAATTAACCCTGCCCCTTGTTAGTGTTACCCTGCACTCCCACATCAGTCTTCTTTTTTAACAGTAGTACCTGGGTTTTTGTCTTTCAACTCCAACACATAATCCCTCAACATAGCATACTGAGATGTGTAATCCCCTTCCACCATCTTCTTTGCTTGTGACTTAGCCCTATATGCTTTCATCCTAGAGATCCCAAGTTCGTATTTCCTTTGAAACTGTTCTTGAACAGCTTTAACAGGAATATCTGGATTTTCCTCAATCTGATCTAAGAGTTGTTGAGATAGAAATGTAGATGTGCAAGCTGTAATCTTTCTTGTCTGAACACATTTATGTTCATCAACTAAAGTCTTGACCACCCACGATTCATCCTTATTAACTTTAGATACTAAAAGCTGCCAGGGGCATTGAAACTCTGATGGATTTGTTTTATTCCCCCTACCACCAACATTTTTATCAGAAGACCCTTTAACTTTACCCTTGTTAACAGGAGGACCCTTGTGAAACCCTTTTTTAACAACATCCCCCTTAACTTTGTTTTTGTTCACAGCAGCCCCCTCAACACCATCCCCCTTTGGTTTTTTTAGCACTTTTCCCTTTGTCTGGTGGTTGACTAGCAACATGAACTCCAAAGTCATCAACCTCAAATTCTGATAAACATCCATGACACTCTGCCCTAACCCTTTGTTTATCATTTTTAATAACCACAATTTGCCTTCTACTATCAACAACATATTTTTTATCAATTTCTTAACTTCATCTTTAGTTCCAAAGACTTGTGACACACAAAAAAAAAAAAAAAACAGCTCTATTCTCACTTGCTTTTGCCTTTCTAAGTCTGTTTAGCTGTTTTCTCCTAACACTTGTTTCATTGTCATCAGATTCTGACCCACTTGGGAAGAAATCATTTTGTAACTCTTCATCAATATCCCAATCATCATGTTGATTACCTACATTATCATCCACATCATAGTCAACATGCATTCTGTAATCACTCATATCTACTTCATGATCAGGCATCAAATTGTTTTCATCCACTATGTAGTCTGAGTCACTGTCTTCATTATCATGTGCTTCTTCCTTATCACTCCCATCACTCCAATCACCTACTATAACTTCTTCATCAACTATAGGTCCAGTATCATATACAAACATATCCTGATCAACCTCCAATTCAGTTACACTACACCTACCAACCTTAGCAGAATCTCCAGCATCAGCATTTTGAGTAACACCACTAAACTGCCCACCATCAACCTTAGAAGATTGGCCTACATTAAGGTTTCTTACAACCTTTAACTTTGTAGGGACTATTGCATAAGGGTTAGTTTCATCTATTTCTTCAATGGTAACAATCCTAGGTTTACTAGGTAACAACAAAAAGTCTTTAATTTTTCTAAACCATGAATACTATAGACATTGATTATCTTATGCATTTCCACATGTTTGGCTAAGTTCAAAACATCTTGATCAGAACTTAAATCCTCTAATCCATCGTCTAAAGTCTTTTGAGGATTTTGGAAATAGTAGTATATAGCATCAATAGTAGAATAACCTAACAAATTTACCATGTCTGAAATTTCGTGCATTGATAGAAGATCGATGTCAATGTAGTCCACATAATCGATGTTGCCCCTTTCATAAGTACGTCCTGGACTCTTGGTTAACTTTCCACCATGATGAAGTCATATGGTGAAGAGATTAGGCATATCATCTGCAAACAACAAAAAAAATTCAAAATTTTTTAAAAATTTGATCTTTTCAGGTAACAGAGTATACTAGTGTCAGAGACTTACAATAGGGTTTGTAATCATCATCATCTTTATCACGAATATACCATCCTACTATTCTCTCATGATCATTCGCCATAGATTCAGTGTTTATCGAGTGGAATTCAGGGATGAAAGTTTAGGGTTTATTTTGTTTAGAGGGTATTTGATTGAGGGTTTCAGTTGATATTAGGGGGAAGGGTTATAAATGGGGGGAAATCATAAGAGGAGAGGAGGTGAAATGTCAGTAATACCCTCATGTGCCACTCACGTGACTTAACTTAACAGGAAAATCTAACCACGTTAGTGCTAAAGGACTAGTTTTGAAAGATTTTAAAACATATAGGACGATTCTCATCACTTTTGAAGTTTAAGGACACCTACTAAAAAAACAGGTAAACATAAAGGACGATTTTTGTAATTTATCCTTTCATTAAATAAACATTTGCTTAAGTCTAGAAAGTTGGGTGAACAGCCTGCATGGTAGACTTGTCGTTCAACTATTAAAGTGTCTTTTCTGTTCGGCATTTTCATTGGGCTTTTCTTTGCTAGCTTTTTCAAAGAATTCTAAGGTGGATTTTCACATTCATTTTTTAATTACGTTTTATTTATAAATTGGGGGAGAAACATGCCATTTCAGTTGATATAATTAGGATACAAAAACTTTACGTGACTTTATGATGGCCTTGAGTTATAGGTTTATTTATCGTATGTTGTGCACGATGTGCCTCACAATCGTAATCATTAACCTTGGGTAGGTCACATATTATATTGGTACATCTTGATGGTTTGACAAACCCACTCTCGTAACCAATCTCTCTAGTTTACATGGACGGGAGGATATATTTTGAAAGGTACAAGAGGGAAATACTGCGTTTTGGCTTGATTATGGGCTCTTGGTTGCGATCATGTCATATAACTTAGCTAGTCTGCGCTTGTCTTCATATTTTGTCTTAGAGAATCATACATTTTCAAGGGAAATTTACTTTGCATTTCTATAAAACCTGTGAACTCATCAACATTATGTTGACACTTTTCTGGGCATATTTTTCAGGTAGCTAAGTATGCATGGGGAATGGAAACGGTTTTTGGCAAGCACAAGAACTCTCTTTGGATACCACCTTTTGGGACAATATTTTGGTTAATGATTTTTGCATTTTGGATGAACTTTAAACTTTCTACTTTTAAAACATCGTTTTGTAATCATGTTAACTTAACATATAAGATATCCAATGCATGGTAAATTTGTGTTTGCTTAGTATAATATCAGTACCAACTTCCGTTACCACCATACACGCTTTTGTGTTGCGAAATAGGGCGTGACAAACGAACATGTCGATGCAGTTCCATGCAATTCGTTACATATAAAGGTGATTGATGTAGAACATTGATGTTGTTGTTTGAACTGGAGCACCAAAGTATGCATGTCAAACCCATAAATCATTCGATGTCATCGCTTCAAGCATGATCGTGGTTTTTTTGTAGTCACTTTTCATACACTGGCTTAACAAACTCGCCAGACACATTCTCTTATGAATATGTGTACAATCAGTGCTACCAAACATCCTTGGAAGATGCTATATAGCTTCATGTACAACGTACAAACATGTAATGTCGTGTCTAGTCGGTTTCTAAGAAACTTTATACTGTATAACTTAATAATCCCATTGCAGAAATATTCTAAACATTCACGTAAAGTCCTAGCTGATATAGCTAAATAATTAATTGCATTCATCGAGAACATTACCGAATGCAAGCTGGCGAATAGCGGATGTGCATTTTTGTAACTTTCTTGAAACCATTCAATTTGAGCATTTATATCTCCCAAAAATTTTAAAAATAATTCTTTCGTTGAACAAAAACTCATTGTAAACCTCACAACATTGTACGTTGGGTTTTTGACAAAGTAATCATTCATTAGAATTTCATTAGCCCCTTCTGATCACGGCACACAATTTTTTTATATCACCCATTTCGTCAAGTTCTTTTGCTTCCTCGCTAACCATGGCAACAAATTCAAGAATGTCATAGGAAGAACTTGATGACTCAATTGGAAACGAAGAGCTTGAACCATCCTTTGTATTTTTTTTAAAGAGCATTGTAGATTAGGTGAAGAGTTGTGTTTGAAATATGTATTAGGAGTTGTTTTTTTTTTTTTTTTTTTCATACAGGGGATGATATATTCTTTTTATCCTCCTTCAACAGTCAAATTTTGATCATTCTCGACGGCTCAATTTCATTCCAAGAGCAGGACCATCATCACTAGCATGACCACACCGGTGGCGGCAGCTTGATCACACCACCATGGGACGCCCCCTCCTCCTTAAAAGGTACGTGTATCTGTTAAGTGAGCTAAGCTTGTATTATGTATGCCCAAATATAATTATTGTTTAATTTTCCGCCCAAAGGAAACGCTGAATGATACATATAAAACGCCAAAATATTATCACCAATTTGGGGTCAAAAGGCACTTCGAAGCAAGAAATAATATATTTGACCAAAAGTAAACTGTTTTAAAAAATACGATGAAATTTTAAAATGTACAATAAAGGAGTAAAATATTAGTTTGAATATTTTTATAAGTTATTTTTAATCTAATGTGACATATATTAAGGTATTAAACTAATAAAGTTGACGTGTAACGAGACGAAAATTGGTTATAATATTATACCGTTTTGCAAGTATTGAAGATAAGATTATAAAGTAATCATACTTGGTTGATGAGAAACACAAACACGTGAATATTTCGACAAAGTTCTTGATGTTGTGGATCTTGCACCAGTTGGGTTGATATCTCGAGGATAACATAATAACAAATACAAAAAACAACTCAAGAACTTTTTTTTTCTATAATAAATTTTTAAAATTAACTAATTAAATGTAACATGTAACATTAAATCTTGAAGTTTAAAAAATTTAACGGGTATGATTAATACAAGACAACTGAATAATTGATAAATGAAAATTTTTCTTTAAGCGGACCTCGGGACCTCGGGGAAGAAAGAAGTTGGATTATAGAGTTGAACAAACCGTCTACAACCGAACACTCAAAAGCACTTGGAAAATGACTTAACGACTTATTAACTTTTTCAAAAAGCCAATAAGTCAATAAACAATTTTTCACCTCAACCCTATACACCCGCTCATGGCTCGTAACTCTAAATGGATCAAAAGTTATGTACGTTTCGTTTTACTCATCAAATAGTAAATAAACTTTTGAGCAAACTTGTAATCATTTCCATACAAAATATCTTTTGACAAATTGTACATCATAATTGGAAATACATATGGATAACAACTTTATTTATTTTACATGATATGATATGTTGTTGGTAAGTAAGAAAAGAGAAAATGTGACATATGGGTCCCTAGATATTCCCAAGGCAAAAAAAGTTAAATGTAATGAGTTCAAAAAAGCATATCTATTGGAAAAGTGAAAAAGGTCACTCATGGAGATTTAACTACAAACTCGGAAAAGAAAGTCATCGACAACTTTATTGCACTTCTATCACTACTTCTTAACTTTATACCTGGGATTCCCTCAATTTCAACAACAATGCCAATAAAGTTTATGTCATAATCATAACTCTCTCCTATAACTTCAATCGCAATTAACATGTAGACCATACCAATTCTCCTTAACAAAGTTTAGTTGAGTTTGATAGTGACTCGTTAGTGAAAGGTGCATTTGCAAGGTCAAGTGTCAGCGTCGCGATCCGGTGCTTCCTAACTCATAACCGTAAATTTTGCCTATCATGTCTAAAGATGTCGCGTGTAATTGTTGCAAATATCGGAGCTGAGTGCTATTTTCATGATTTTCTTTTTTTATATGCTAAGATTTTTTTTATATATATATATTGTTATAGATATTGTGATTTCATTCCCGGACAAAGAAAATTACATCAAGATAACGGGCAGGCAAGCTAAGATATAAATTTAATTTTTAGTTTGTTTATTTTTTTGTGAAATGACCCAAACATGTAGCACTTAAACCACATTTTCATAAAAGGATGAGGTTTGTAAATGAAGCAACATATATACTTTGTTTCCTTTTTCAATTTTTTTTTTTCTTTTGAGTAATAATTAACAAAGAAGATGCATGCTTTATCATCATCAATCCTAGAAGAATAAACTTTATGATAAACTCACCGGGGTTTTCTCCGGGACTTGAACGGAATATTTGTTGGCGGTGACGGAGAAAACTCGAACGGCAGATGAGGCGGGTCGGCCTCACCGGACAACATACCAACAACCTCTCTCATCGTAGGACGCTTGACCGGAGATCGCTGCAGACATAATAGGGCAGTTGTTATGCACAGCATTGCTTGTTCTTGATCTAGTGAATGAATATTCGGGTCAACTAAATCTAAAAGCTTCCCATTACGCGCAAGCTGTCTAGCCCATGAAATAAGATTAGCCCTTTCGAATTCGGACATAGGAGAAGCTGTTACTTGCAAAGGCCTACGACCCGAAACCAAGACCAATAGCAAGACGCCGTAGCTGTACACATCACTCTTCTCGGAGAGCTGCCCGCCATCACACTTCTCAGGCGCGATATAGCAAACAGTTCCTCTCATGCTTGGAGTGCTGCTAATGCCACCACTTTTAGGGATCTCTCCACTGGGGCATTCTTGGCTGTTTCTTCTCCTATGCCGAAACTCACCGCTCAACCCGTCTATCCACCAATCGATGCTTGATTTACTGTTGCTTTTACTCTTTTTCTTCTGTGGAACAAACTCTTCATCCCTTTGCCACCACATCTCTCCTGTGTTACTTGATCCTCTTCTTTTCTTCTTCTTCTTCTTGGCTAACTCATCACAAAACTCCTCTTTCCACCATTCTCTCGGCTTCCTATTCTTCTTATCCGTCTCCATCTTCTTCTTTTGCTTCTTCTGCAGCCCATTCGCGCTACTGCCTTCCAGCTCAGATGAAAACTGATCTGTAGTAGTAGTAAGCCAATCTTTCTTTGGCCTCTCTTTCTTTATCTCGCTTCCGATCCACTCCATTACATAATCCTTCACTCTCCCTGACTCCCCACCCCAACTCTCCTGTTTCCACCACCAATCCCTTCCAGAACCACCACCACCACCAACACCGCTCTTCTTTTTCCCCAAAAATCTCCGGTTACTGCTATCAACACTAATCTGATCCGAAACACTCGTCCTTTCCAAATACTCAGACGGCGAAGCATCTAAATCCACCACCGTAACTCGACAACTTTCCGGTGACACAGGATCCACATTCACCACAACATCTCCTGTCACCACACTCTCAGTCTCCTCTGCTACTGACGTGTTTTCATCTCTGTAATCACCTCTTTTCTCAACATCCGTATTATTATTATTAATATTATTATCATTATTATTAATATTATTATTAATATTATCATCAGCTGTTTCAGTATCTAGATCCCCTTCTTCTTCTCCACATTCTAGAAACGTCTCAATAACCTCATTCTCATCTAAACCTAAAACTCTAGCTAAACCGAAATCAGCAACCTTAGCATTAAAATTACAATCCAGCAACACATTAGAAGGCTTAACATCACAATGCACAATAGGCGGATCACACGAACAATGAAGAAACTCAATACCTCTAGCTACATCTAACAATATCATAAACCTAATCTTCCAATCCATAAGTTCAGGACACTTACGATACAACAACGCGTCCTGTAAGCTACCGTTCCGCATATACTCATACACAATCAACATCTTCTTCTTCCGTCTCCAGTTATCCGAACAGAATCCAATAACCGATATAACGTTACCGGAGCGTGCACCACACGCGCCGGCAATGCGCGTGGACAACGAGAGCTCGTTGTGAAACTCTCGCTCACCTTGTAACGATCCGGTACTGTTCATAAGCTTCACGGCAATCTCCTTACCTGACGGAAGCACGCCTTTGTAGACAGAACCGAATCCTCCTTGTCCTAACCGGTTATTTGCAGCGAATGCTGACGTGGCACGACGGAGAGCTTTGTACGAGAACTGCTGAAGCGGTTTCTTCAGTTGTGGTGGTGGAGACTTTAGATCTGCAGGAGCCGTACGTTTTCGAGATATTTTTCTGTAAGCGATAGCGAGAATAACAAAGAGTAGGAATACTAGTGCTCCGGCGAGTACGGAATGTAAAACGGTTGAGCCGTGGTGGTGACGGTGGTTGTACGGTGGTGCTAGTGGTGGTAAGTCGGTAGGAAGTTGCGGTAACATCGGTGGAAGTGTGGACATTTTGTAATTCGATTGGAATAATATTCTCTCTCTCTAGAAAACAATGTTTCTCTCTCTAGAACGTAAGGGTTATCAGGTATTATCGGCTTCTTCACAGGTGATGTAGCTGAACTAGTGTGAGGTTTTACTTGAGGAGTGAGGTGATGTGAGGGTGAGGTAATGATAAAGTGACAGGACGGTGAGGGTGACAGGTGAAGGACGAATGGGGATGGACAAGAGAGAGTACACGTAGGTATGTTGCTGGTTGACTAAATCTGTGTTGCAGTAGCATATGGAGTCTAGCCTGCATGCTATGTTTATAGCCTTTTTTTTTGGCTTTTGGAAATTATTAATAATAATAATAATAATAATAATAATAATAATAATAATAATAAAGATTATGTATATTTTGGAAGTTATTTATTTGTATTTGGCATGTATATATTCAATGGTGAAATCATAATCCTAACAACTTTTGGGTTATAAGTTTGAGTCCTCTCATACACCGGGCTCTTTCAACCTTAACAAGTATGATTTTTTAATGGATGAGAATCGAACTTGTGATCAACCCCAAGCAAGAACTCTTTGAAGAGGTAAACTCTTCCACCTCAAACCAGCTAAGCTGGAAATCATTGGCATATGATTTGATTGATATTCCTTTTAAAAAATATGATTATATTCTTTAAAAAATATCATGTTTTGTAAAGAGGCAAATGTATTTATTTATCATTGAGTGAATTGTATACCAGAATTTTTATAAAATAGAAAAGGTCATGCTTTCATCTTTTATATAAGTTGATGCCTGATGACCTTTGAGAATTGATTTAGATTCATAGAACCATGAATGATTGTCCACAAACAAAAGAATAATAACTTGGAGCACTAAAAAAGGTAATTAAATTCATTTTTTTAGTTGTCATAATGTCACAATGTGCTATGTTCTTTAAATATGTTAATAATGTCACGTACCATTAACACTTTGCAAAACACATTGACATATTTGAATCACCTCGATCGTAAAATAATAAAATATATTTGATATCGATTATTATTTTGCATACACTACGTGAATTAAGTAGTAGACTAGTACGCAAAATTACAAGTAACACACAAGTTTGATTTGACTATGAATGAGTAAATTGCATGGATGATCTCTATAGTTTGACAGAACGTGATAAAAATATGATATGTGATGATAAAAGGTAGAATTATGTAACATCTTACTATAATTTTATTTAAATTAATTTTTTAATATAATTAAATGATACTAAAACAAAATACGAAATTTACATCACAATAGAAGGTAGACGGGCAACAAGTTGCGCCGCCACCCCTTTCTGAATTGCGAACCCTAGTTTACCAAAGACAAATCCTTGCCCCCTAGAGATGAACTTGTAGATGACCCGTTGGACCGTGGTCAAGAAACGAATAGCTTTTGGCGCTAGGGAGCCAAAGGTATCAAAGGCCAAAGGGATAAAGACATGTTGGTTTTCTGCACAAGCTTTAGCATGCTTATTTACTTTCTTCGATTCCGCTTTTCTCGATGCTTGCCCAGCTACAAACCCTGTTTCCCTTAGCCCAACCAAAGGGGATACCCCTGTGAGGTCCACACAAGCATGTTTCCCCCTCTCCCAACTAAAGACAAGCAGATCTGCTGGTCGCAGGGTGGATCTCCCTTCCGCAGGGTCGGTGAGAAAATTTACAGGGGCCTCCTATTTGGCAGAAATCCTAGCTCTTCTCAGGATGTCCCACAAGCCGTCCCTCAACCAGTCATGGCGGTATTTGAACCTAGGGAGCTCTTTACAATGAATTGCGTGCTCCCCATATTTATCCATGCAAGCTTTACGACAGATGGGGCATGTTTCATCTTCTGGAAACATAGGGATCATCAACCGGTACTTGAGTATAGCCCTGTACTCCACTGCAGACATGCATTAACCCAAACCCTCAATCGGGGTAATGGTAAAAAAATCCTGAGCATGAGGACCCTTTAGGCATTCAATCACCGCTTTCTGGCGGGAAGACAACTCAAAAACTTCTCCCAGGCTCTGAGCAGTTTTGCTAAACAGAGCATTCGCCAAAGTTTTTTGTGGCTTTGAGGGGACGGTGTCCTTACTAGAAAAACCGCCAATATCAAAGTCCGGGAGATAGACATTTAAGCGTTCGAGCGCCTGTTGATAGTCCGAGTCCAGCCCGATGACCCCACTGTTTCGAAGGACACGATCCTGAAGTTCCCAAGTGTGACATCCGTCACCTTTCATTTTATCTTTTGTCCGACTTTAGTTCCGCTCATTTCATGTAATTACATTTATAATCCTTGTAATTCGAAGTTTCGATTCAATAATAAAAGTTGCGAACTTGTTTCTTGCGATTATTAACTATTTACTCGAATCGTTGTCGTAATTGAAAAATTCTTTTCTTTTATAATAATAATAATAATAATAAATAATAATAATAATAATAATAATGTTAGTAATAAACATTGTTTTATTAATAAAACTAAACAAACCCATTAACACAACCCAACCAAATCCACCTATAACCCAACACCCTTAATCCAAAGCCCAACCAAACCTGAGCCTAACAGACTAGCCCACAAATCTGTTTAAAACAAAAAAAAATGTTTATTAACAAACTCGAACTCGGGTCCGGCTTGAATCAACAAACAGCAGCAAACCATCTAGGCTACAACTCTTTTTGTGTTAAATATCTAATTCTAACAAAAATAAACCTTCCTGTTCGCGTCTGTTGACTATGGAAAGTCAACTGCAAGTCCAAACTTTCCAATTACAACATTCAATTCCGCGTTTGATTTCGATTCTGATATGGAAGGTTGTTGACTGACTTTCTCTGCTTCATACCCACGCTAATTATCATAAAAACCTTCCAAACTTTAGTATTATACGCGTATACCCATTCAAGATGGGTCAAAACTTCCAAATATACAATTTGGTGTTGTTAGTATAAATTGAGGTCTTCCCTATAAGCTAAAGGCGCCGATTTACAAACCCTCGCAACCAAATCATCCTAAAACTCTTCCAAATCTACAAATTGTGCCTCAGTTGACTTTTTCGTTGACCCGTTCGTTCGCACCTCTAAACACGCTGTGAGTACCAAATTTTTTATTGGTTTTGTTATTCATATTCAATTGATCAATAGCCCTAACATTACTGTGGCTATTGATTGTTAATTGATACGATTAGAAACCTAGGGTTCTTGTTAATCGTTTGGGGAGGATGACACAGACAGTGTCTTTTTAAATTTAATACAGACTAGATTTTGTCACCAACTGATTCATAGATCAGTTGGTAAAACCTTCTTGTTTAAAGACATGGGAACCAGATATTGATGGGAGTTCGAATCCCGTCTCCACAGTTTTTATTCCTAATATTTAATGATTAAACCTTTGAAGCTGTTATAATTAATAGAAATCAAATTAAAATGTTTTTATGGTCCAGCCCAGTTGGGGCTGGGCTTGTGATTTAAAACCTGAACCGGCCAGAGACTCGAGTTCGAGTCCTGGCACATACAAACTTTTTTTTTTTTTTTTTGAGTTTCCTTTATACCTATATTTTCTATATTCTTTTAAAAATAGTTTTTAAAATACTAAATGTGTCTAAAAAATTCTACAAAAATTATTTTAGGTAAATCCCATGACAAAGTTTACCATAAAATTTTTAGATTTCAAAAAATAATTTATTTAATATATATTATAAATATTGCAAGTTTATTTATTTATAATTTTAAAATTCTATAAAAATATCTAAACGTTCTTATAAATATCCACAAAAATTATTTTAAACTTGTAGATCTATAAGCATTTCAGAAATAAATTTTATTTCAGAAAACTCATTTGTTTCATATTTTTAATTGATTTTTGTTATTTTAAGTCATAAATAAATCATAATAAATTCATTTTTCAATATTTTTATACCAAATTTTTACATAAATTATTTTTGTTCATTTAGAACAGAAATATATATTTTAATTTGAAATTTCTTTAATTTTAATATTTTTAGATATTAAAATTATATCTTTGACAAATAGAAATAAATATACTAAATATTCAATTTTTGAGAAAATTATTTTATAAAAATTATTTTCATACTTAAAACCTTATAACATGACCATCCTTAATAAAAAACAATTACCTAATTAATAAAACAATTACTTATCCCCAAATTAGGAACCCTAGAACTACTTGTATCCTTGATAGCTTGGACTCTAAGTTCATTCCCTTACAAATTATCTTTTACTTTAGGTTAATCCTTTGGGATAATCCTAATTCACATCACGTTGTTCGGTAGAGTTTCAAGTTATTACGCGAACTGTGAGTATTTCCTATCCCCTTTTTGCTTTTATTCATTCTTGGGGTGTTACATGTACACTTATACAAATTACAAATATAAGTTCACATTTTTACAATACAATTCTAGTACTATGTGCATTTGCTTACAAACATGCTTTATGCTTAGACATTACATGTAGAATACATTTGTACTTAGTGAAATCATTAACATTGTACAAGCCGACCTTAACATTGGATAGCGCTATTGGTTTGACAACCCGCCTAGGTTGATTCTCCCCCTTTTTCATCGGTGTGACATCCGTCACCCTCGTCTTTCGTCAAATTTACAATAATAACCCTTGAAATATTTCCATTATAGTCACTGCAAGTTTCGTCGTTTTCAAATTTAATTTTAAGAGCGAACAATTTTTTTTATCATTTATGTTTATTAAGGATCGGATATAAGTTTTAACCAAATACAAATCTTGAAACGTCTACGCCACAGATTTTATAAAAATTCCAAGTTTTATAAAGTTATGAAACTTTTTGGTTAAATTAGTTTAACTTGGTTAAATTTTGAATAGGAAAAAAAATTAACAAGTTATAATAAAATTAACTAGGTTAAATGTGAGGGACCACTCTTGCCATTATTGAAAAGTTGAAATTTTTGAAAAAAAAAAGATCCCCTTCCTGCACATCACGTTCTTTCCTTTTTTTTTCCCGGTCAGTCATAGTCGCCGGCGGCGACATTTTTCCGGCGAGTTAATGATTGCTTCTTAGTGACATTTAACGCGTCTTAATCACTCTATAACGTTTCTCCATCATTACTTATCTGTTTCAATCACTAGTAGGTGTTTCAAATGCATTCAAAACTGTGAATTAATCACTAAATGTTCATAACCGTAGGTTTCTTTAAAAATGAGTACAAACGATTAAGTTTTATTGTAACCTTATAAATTGTTATACCAAAACATTTCTGCACCATCACACATCTTAAACCAACGAAAATTATCATCGAATTCAGTCCAGAAGTTGTAGGATCGGACCGCAAAGTAGCGATCTCTTTTTCTTCCTATTTGACGTTCAATCGTTATTGTAAGCCTCTTCTTCTTATGCCGTTTTGTTCATTAGTAGTTTCTAATCAAAAACCCCTTATTACAGATTGTTAATCGTGTCTTAATTGGGTTATTGAATTTTATTTAGGGTTAGGGTTCTTGGCTAGGTGAATTGGGGAAGAAGATGATATTGGTATTAATTGTTAAATATATTTCAGTTTTAAATAAATAAACAAAACAAGATCTAGCCTAGTGGTGTGTGTGTGTGTTATAGATGGAAGAGGGCCGAGTTCGAACCCCATGCCCAGCGCATTTTGCATTTTTTTTCCTTTTCCTTTATTTTCAGTTTTCTTTTAATATATTATAATAATATATAAACACATAAATCTTATAATAATTATAGAAAATTCATATTTGCTCCAAAAATTATGAAAATTTAGGAGTAGCTTCTTGACACCTCATAGAACATTTCCACAATTTTATTTTCTGAAAAATGTTTTATTTTTATATTTTTATTGAATTAAATTGATTTAATCATAATTAATTGATAAAAAATTCATTTTTAATGATTTTAACCTCAAACTTTTTGGGTAATTATTTCTAACCATTATAATCTGAAATAAAAATCTTTGGGTCAGAAAAAACTTATTTTTATTAATTTTCTTATTTTTAATCATTTAAACATGATTTAATCTCATTAAATCAGTTTTAAATATAAATAAGGTTACAAAAATTATGGGAAAATTATGTTCAATTATTTACATCAGGAATTATTTATTTTTTATAAAAATAGCATTTTTGGATCATGCCTTGAATTATTAGTCTTATTTATGATTAATTAGACATAATTAATAAGTTATTTATTTGTACTATTAAATATCTATTTTATGAATATTTTTTTTTATAAAATAGAAATGTTTTATGTTTGAAAATCTTATTTACCATTTATAGATCATTGTGAAACACATAATTATTTATTTATAATTATTGCATTTATTTATAATAATTAGTTAAAGTAATTAATTAAATTATTTTGTCATAATTATGCAAATATATTTTGATTTAAATATTTAATTGGTAATAATTATATTACCTAAATCATATTCACAAACTTTGGTATATTATTTTTAATATACAACTTTTACATTAATTCGACTAATCACAAAAACTCTAATTCCCCAAATCGACTTAGCAAACCCTAATGCCTTAGACCCTAGATACTTTAGACTCCTAGACATTTCCTTATTAGTATTCTTACACATTATAGGTTGAATTCCTCGGAATTCCCATTACTTAGCTCACGACCGCATAAGTGGTTTTTGATCGCTTTCGCAAACTGTGAGTATATCTTTCCCTTTTTTACTGTTTTACTATTTTGGGGTGACTCAATGAATAGTACTATGGTATATACCCTTGTGACTCTGTTGAGAGTCCTCGTCATTGCTATGTATTACATTACTACTAGCGCATACTATATATATCTGCTTTCTTTTCTTATGGTTGATTTGACCCGGATACCACTTATTTCATTTTGCCAAATAACACATGAATTGCTAAATTTTATTTTACTATATATATCAAACGGATGTACTCACCAATACATTATATGTGTTGACGAAATTATTTTGTACATGTTTCAGGTGACGTTTGATCTTACATGCTTTCACGCTTAGGCTGGACTTAGTGCTTAAATAAAAGATTGAATATTTATTTATCTATGTTTTAGATTTCTATTAAGACTTTTGTATTTCCTTTTTGGATAATGAAAGTTTGTTTGCTATTAATATTTACAAGTTAGTCCATGTGCTATTGAACAATCGTCACTACGTGACACCTCGATGTTTCTGCCATCGGTTGGGGTGTTACAATCGGAAAATCCATGGTCATTGTTAAAATATTATCCAATTATTTGGATAAGTACACCGCCGTTCATTTAGTACATTATACAGTCACAGGATTGATTTCGCTCATTTGTATGATACATAGTTTACATAATTGCACTGTAGCTTTGCACTTGAATTGTATAACATTTTCCAACTTACTATATATATTAAATCTAGGAATGCTCACCAACATTTCATATGTTGACAAAACTTATTTTGTACATGTTTCAGGTGCAGTTTGATCTTAGTACTATAGCATTGGACCTTAGTGCTTGTTTTTAATAAGTTATTTCGAGTTTCATGTTTCGTTCAGACTTTTGTATTTTTTTCATTTCATCTATGTATGTAACACCCCAACCGATGGCGGAAACATCGGGATGTCACGTAGTGATGATTGTTCAGTAGCTCATGATAGTATACAAGTTTAAATAATCCTTTATTACAATATTGAATTACATTAAAGTCTACATCAAGTAATCAACAAAGCTTCAAATATCTCCTCATGCTAGCTCTAGACTTCAAGCATCAGTATTTACTGTTGAGTTTGGAAAAATGGGGGGGGGTCAACTAGAAGTTGGTGAGAATACATAAGCCATGTTAAGCATATAGTTTAAGTATAAAAGTTTAGCAATTCGTATGTCTATCGTAAATTTAAGTCTACATGAATAGTATAATATGTTGACATAATCAAACCTCCGACTAGTTTAGGTCCATCCCGTCATCTACGATTCACCTTAGTAATATGTTGAACGATAACAATCACCCACGTTACCTATGTAGGAGGTACACGTATCCGGGTGGGGTTGTCAATCCAATAGATCTATTATTGAGTATCGCCGGCTTGGCCATAGCTAATGATTATGTAAATGTTGAAACTCGTTGAAACTCGTTGAAACTGTTGACTAATTCATGAGGCAATAAAGTTTACTACTAGACATGCATGTTGAATTGCTTAAATAATTGTTGCAAGTATAAAGAATCGCATAAACATGGTTACGTAAACTCACCTTGGTATAGTATTTGGTATTGAGGAATAGTATAAGTGTAGCCCAATAGATTGCCAAGTATTACCCTATGTATAAGGCAACAAATAAGTCTAAGTCTATCTAGTCTACAAGTATAATCTAGGGTTTCGATTTGGGGATATTCAATTGTTGAACTTATAAGTAAACAAAGGGAAATTTGATAATTAAATAAATGAAAGTCTTTTTATAAAGTTTTAAATTAGGATGTTCACAATAATGCTTTTGAAGTATAAAAATAATTTTTATAAAATTATTTTCTTTGAAATAGATTATTAAATCTATTTATTAGAAATTACTAATATTTAACTTTAATATTTAAAAATATTAAAATTAAATAATTATTATTTTAAAAATCATATTTCTGTTCTAAATATTCAGAAATAAATTGTATAAAATTTTGGTGCAAAAATAATAAAAATTGAATTTATTATGATTTAATTATGATTAAATCTAACAAAAATTGATTAAAAACATAAAATAAATGATTTTTCTGAATTAAAAATTATTTCAGTAAAGTTTAACATTGTACAAATATAGGATAATTTTTGTAGGAATTAATAAAATTGTTTTGATATTTTTATAGAATTTTATAAATAAAATGGAATAAACTTGATTTATTTATTAAATATATTAAATAAATAAATTTTTGAAAACTAAAAATTGTATGTTAAACTTTTTCACTAGTTTAACATAAAATAATCTTTGGGGAATTTATAAAAGAGTTTTAGTATTTTAAAACTAATTTTTAAAAAAAAAGAAACATATAAGTGAATGTATTATATATATAGATCAAAAAGTATAATTGTTGTAGCTGCTGGGGCTCGAACCCTTGACCAGGGGCGGCCCAAGCATAAGGGTTTACCAACTGGTCTGATGGTCAGATTGTGTTATATCTCATTTGGTTTTATTTATAAACAAACGTGAAAGCTTCATCTTCCCCAAATAGATTTAGCAAAACCCTAGAAATCTAATAATTCTTAATAACAGATATTAGCTTCTGATTTGTTAGGGCTATTATCTATTTATAGCCGATAAACATAACCAAGGTAAGAATCATTACCTATGCCGCGTAAAAGATGATGAACGAGCGGTCAAAGAAAAAGTCAAACCGAAGCAATTAAGCGAACAAGATGAACTGAGAGGATAATCGAAGGTTTGTGTGTGTTTTTCGGCACAATTAGACGCTGAGGATGATCCCAATTTATAGGAATTCACACGATTTCATAATTTTAGAAGCTTGACCAAACATTAACCTCTACGCGTGATTAGCCTCTCGTATAGAAGGTTTTGATTGCGTTTATTAGTGTATAACACGCGTAATACCCGTCATTTACATATCACGAAGGAATCAGTCAATTATTTCCAATAATAAGATCGATCCTAAGCCGTTTGAATGTTGTTTGTTCGTCTGGTAAGGAGCAGCGATCTAAAACAAGGAGCAGACATGGGCCGTGCATGTGATATATGGTTTAAAGGTTAGGATTAAAACAAAGATGAGTTGTGGCTCGACTGGTTGGTGCGTGTGTGTGTGGGCAAAAGGTCTCCGGTTCGATTCCAGTGTGCAGCAACCCTTTTCTTTTCTTTTTTTTTTTGATTAATCCTAAAAGAGGAGGAGGAGGACAGTGGGCCGGATCAAGGAAGAGGTGGGCTGATGACTTGGGCCGGACACTGGGTTGGGCTTCAGAAAATGTAAAAAGGAAAAGGGGTGTTGGGTTGGGTTAAGGTTTAAATACTTGTGTTGTAGGTTTGGTTTGTTTTATAGGTTTAGGTTTAAAATGTGGGTATTTTTATTATTATCATTATTATTATTATTATAAACTTATATATATATATATATATATATATATATATATATATATAAGTTGTGTGGTCGGAAAATTAAACTTAGGCACATTATGAATGATAGAAAAAAAAAATAATATGCGTATTAAACTTTGAAAATTTTTGCGATGTTACAGTCTCCCCTACTTTTAGGAACTTCGTCCCGAAGTTAAGAGAAACACTAGGTTTACAATTGGTCAACTACCGGAAACCTTGATAAAATTTCACACTACCTTAACGTACCTGTAAATTCATGATTACGTTCCGGACCGTAATTACCAATTTACCTTACATTAGGGTTTTGCGTCCCTTTTATGACTCTACCGATTGTTGAGCAGATCTGATAGTCTCCACCAGTCGTTGAGCAGGTGGTAGGGCCTCTCCCGACTGTTGGAAAGACATGATGACCTCTACCAATCGTTGAGTAGATTGTTTGGTAGTCAACTAATTGTTGTACAAGTAAGCAAGTATGATTATAGATATAGCATTCAAACAAGCATGCACACAGATGTTATGATAATACTAAAATTTATTACTTGAATCAAATAGCGTTAATACATAGAATAAAAGCAAACACATTCAAATGACGGGGCTTGTTGTTAAGTGGCTGGAGGGTCTTGATCTCTGTTTAGTTTAGGGCATCGGTTACGGAAGTGATTTGAGTTTCCACATTCATAGCATTGACCATAGTTGTAATTACCAGGACGAGTAGGATTAGTAACCTGAGCAGGGTTGTGGATAATCGCAGCCAGTCGGGCATCAACACCTTTGTTGTTTTTGTTGTTGTTGTGGTTGGTGTTGTGGTTGTTGTTACTTTCCTCTTGGTTTTCACCACTGTTATTGCGAGTGCTGCGACGTGGAGACATGATCCGTAAGGGACACAATGAAGGTTCAATGTGGCATGAAATGAATGAGGTGATATAAGGAATGTAATCATTTATTCATTAATTAAAACGAATAAATGAAAACGTTGACTTATCAAGGATTCCAGATTTTAATAACATATGAAGACATGCTTTAGCCTATAAGTGAACACTCATCCCGAGAATTCCCAGGTAGGCATCCGGGTCCCTCGTCTGATTGGGATATATGCGCAATGCCAGCCTAGACAGAAGACTCAGAATACAGGCGTTCACCCTTCCAGATTGCACGTGTTCGTTATTAAGATTTAGAACTTCGACGAGATCTCAAGGGGGTTCAGGTTAAACCTGAGGAATTTGTCCTATTAGTCTAAGAGTAGATCCACTGACGGAGAGCAACCTTCTTGTAGGGATGGAAGTAGGGATAAGAAGTAGGAGGGAGATAGAGAATAGCAAGTAAAGGAGCAAATACTGGTTAAATCCTATGGTTATAGACTAGATTATTTTTCTAATAACCTAATTCCCTATAACCATGGCTCTGATACCAATCTGTAACACCCCAACCGATGGCGGAAACATCGGGATGTCACGTAGTGATGATTGTTCAGTAGCTCATGATAGTATACAAGTTTAAATAATCCTTTATTACAATATTGAATTACATTAAAGTCTACATCAAGTAATCAACAAAGCTTCAAATATCTCCTCATGCTAGCTCTAGACTTCAAGCATCAGTATTTCCTGTTGAGTTTGGAAAAATGGGGGGGGTCAACTAGAAGTTGGTGAGAATACATAAGCCATGTTAAGCATATAGTTTAAGTATAAAAGTTTAGCAATTCGTATGTCTATCGTAAATTTAAGTCTACATGAATAGTATAATATGTTGACATAATCAAACCTCCGACTAGTTTAGGTCCATCCCGTCATCTACGGTTCACCTTAGAAATATGTTGAACGATAACAATCACCCACGTTACCTATGTAGGAGGTACACGTATCCGGGTGGGGTTGTCAATCCAATAGATCTATTATTGAGTATCGCCGGCTTGGCCATAGCTAATGATTATGTAAATGTTGAAACTCGTTGAAACTCGTTGAAACTGTTGACTAATTCATGAGGCAATAAAGTTTACTACTAGACATGCATGTTGAATTGCTTAAATAATTGTTGCAAGTATAAAGAATCGCATAAACATGGTTACGTAAACTCACCTTGGTATAGTATTTGGTATTGAGGAATAGTATAAGTGTAGCCCAATAGATTGCCAAGTATTACCCTATGTATAAGGCAACAAATAAGTCTAAGTCTATCTAGTCTACAAGTATAATCTAAGGTTTCGATTTGGGGATATTCAATTGTTGAACTTATAAGTAAACAAAGGGAAATTTGATAATTAAATAAATGAAAGTCTTTTTATAAAGTTTTAAATTAGGATGTTCACAATAATGCTTTTGAAGTTTAAAAATAATTTTTATAAAATTATTTTCTTTAAAATAGATTATTAAATCTATTTATTAGAAATTACTAATATTTAACTTTAATATTTAAAAATATTAAAATTAAAGAATTATTATTTTAAAAATCATATTTCTGTTCTAAATATTCAGAAATAAATTGTATAAAATTTTGGTGCAAAAATAATAAAAATTCAATTTATTATGATTTAATTATGATTAAATCTAACAAAAATTGATTAAAAATATAAAATAAATGATTTTTCTGAATTAAAAATTATTTCAGTAAAGTTTAACATTGTACAAATATAGGATAATTTTTGTAGGAATTAATAAAATTGTTTTGATATTTTTATAGAATTTTATAAATAAAATGGAATAAACTTGATTTATTTATTAAATATATTAAATAAATAAATTTTTGAAAACTAAAAATTGTATGTTAAACTTTTTCACTAGTTTAACATAAAATAATCTTTGGGGAATTTATAAAAGAGTTTTAGTATTTTAAAACTAATTTAAAAAAAAAAGAAACATATAAGTGAATGTATTATATATATATAGATCAAAAAGTATAATTGTTGTAGCTGCTGGGGCTCGAACCCTTGACAAGGGGCGGCCTAAGCATAAGGGTTTACCAACTGGTCTGATGGTCAGTTTGTGTTATATCTCATTTGGTTTTATTTATAAACAAACGTGAAAGCTTCATCTTCCCCAAATAGATTTAGCAAAACCCTAGAAATCTAATAATTCTTAATAACAGATAATAGCTTCTGATTTGTTAGGGCTATTATCTGTTTATAGCCGATAAACATAACCAAGGTAAGAATCATTACCTATGCCGCGTAAAAGATGATGAACGAGCGGTCAAAGAAAAAGTCAACCCGAAGCAATTAAGCGAACAAGATGAACTGAGAGGATAATCGAAGGTTTGTGTGTGTTTTTCGGCACAATTAGACGCTGAGGATGATCCCAATTTATAGGAATTCACACGATTTCATAATTTTAGAAGCTTGACCAAACATTAACCTCTACGCGTGATTAGCCTCTCGTATAGAAGGTTTTGATTGCGTTTATTAGTGTATAACACGCGTAATACCCGTCATTTACATATCACGAAGGAATCAGTCAATTATTTCCAATAATAAGATCGATCCTAAGCCGTTTGAATGTTGTTTGTTCGTCTGGTAAGGAGCAGCGATCTAAAACAAGGAGCAGACATGGGCCGTGCATGTGATATATGGTTTAAAGGTTAGGATTAAAACAAAGATGAGTTGTGGCTCGACTGGTTGGTGCGTGTGTGTGTGGGCAAAAGGTCTCCGGTTCGATTCCAGTGTGCAGCAACCCTTTTCTTTTTTTTTTTTTTTTGATTAATCCTAAAAGAGGAGGAGGAGGACAGTGGGCCGGATCAAGGAAGAGGTGGGCTGATGACTTGGGCCGGACACTGGGTTGGGCTTCAGAAAATGTAAAAAGGAAAAGGGGTGTTGGGTTGGGTTAAGGTTTAAATACTTGTGTTGTAGGTTTGGTTTGTTTTATAGGTTTAGGTTTAAAATGTGGGTATTTTTATTATTATCATTATTATTATTATAAACTTATATATATATATATATATATATATATATAAGTTGTGTGGTCGGAAAATTAAACTTAGGCACATTATGAATGATAGAAAAAAAAAATAATATGCGTATTAAACTTTGAAAATTTTTGCGATGTTACAATGTAAGACAATTTAAATTATTCAATAATATATTTACATTTTAGTACCATGTGCTTTTGAACAATCGTCACTACGTGACACCTCGATGATTCCGCCATCGGTTGGGGTGTTACACCAAGACTGAGCTCTAGACGCCACAAAGGCGTAAACCCCAACATCTCGAGCTGAAAGGAGGCCTAAACCGCCTAAATGCATCTCCAAGGATGCCAAGCGCCACAAGAGGTCCCCAAAGAAGGGGCCACCACCCACAACTATATCTTCAATAGCCTCTCGAAGGCCATCATCGAAAAGGGATACACATCAACCATCAAGTGGGGTCGACAAGTTCGCAACACAAAAAGTAACTTAGCGACCCCCATGCATGACCTGAGCAGCAAGAGTTCACTTTGGGGATCCCTAAGGCGGGGCAGGAGTTTCATAAGGTCAACCGCAACCGTAGCCTGCCGCCCTGCCAACTCCCCAATAAAGATAGGATCTCGGCTAACGGCCCCACCAAGGAGCTTAACCCCCTTCTCTGGTCTACCAATCCCTCTCGGGAAAAGCCCATCCTGAACTTTCAGCCCGTCACACGTCGGCCAAAAGAGCTCTGTTTTCTTAATATTGAGATGAAGCCCCAGAGATGGCCCATGCACGTTGATAATGTTTAAAGCCTTAGCAACCTCAGTTGCGTTGCCTATAATCGTCCCATCATCCAAATACCAAGCATGAAACGGGAGGTTACATTGTTCCTGAACCCGCACGATAAGGGGGTGTAAGGCAAGAGCGAAGAGAAGGGGCCCCAACGGATCTCCTTGCTACACTCCGGTGGTAGCCCCAATACAATCATTACCCACATACAGCCTAGCAGGCTGCGCATAAAGGAACTGGACCCACAGATAGATAGACAGGCACCGCTGGTGAACCTCTTGGAGAAAGACTGTGCGGTCAACCATGTTGAAGGCATTGGAGAAGTCTACTGTAAGCAGAGCCAAGGACCCATCCACATGAAAAGAGTTGAGGAACCTGTTAGCACTATGAAGCACCGCCTCTGCCCCATTTGGTACCCCTACTCCAAATTGAAAGTCCCCCAGGTACTGGGCAATTTCTTTCCCAACCTTCTTCATTTCCACCTTTGAAACCAACCTTCGCCAAATGCCCCCCACAGCAATAGGCCGAATTCCATTATCGGGCTTCAATAAGGGGGTGAGGGGGCCGAGACAACAAACTCGGCAAGTGTCTTAGGGCAGGCCCCCCAAGCCATAAGTTGACGACTTCAGTAATGGCCGCGAGCAAACCTAAGGAAGTCACCGAGCCTTCGCCACCAATAGCATCCAACAGGTGTTGGGCCCGTATCCCGTCCCTGCCGTAAGACGTCCCTTTAGGGAAAGATCGGATACATCTGAGCACACAATCCCCATCTACAGATAGAGTGGGTTAGGTGATAGGGTTAGAAGGAAAGGATGGAGGCGGCACCACTTGGTGTTTATCAATGAGGGCTTTCATGGTTGATTCACATAAAGGGGCAACCCCACTGGAGCACAAAACCTTAACCGCCACCGTGAAATGCCCATCCCTGACTTTTCGAAGACATTGCTTTATATTAGGTTCCTTTTCATTGTTCTCTTCCCTTCTGACTTCTCCCCTAGGTACCACAACCTCCCCCACGCTATCCAAGAGGGAAGAGACCAAGACCGCAAACCCAGACCCATCTTTCCATACTGCAAGCGCTTGCATGATGCTACTACACTGCAAAGATTTCCTGTTCCCTGATTTTCGCTCTTACCTGGAGGACGGTCTGACCACCCTCAGGGTTAACCGCGGAAGCAATAGAAATTGGACCCAATTGTGAACCAAGCCTGGCGACGCCACCACTTTGCGCAAGGCACCTGTTAACACTTGAGCAAACATCAGACGACAACTAGGGGGAATGCTTTTAACAGTTTGAATAGGGAGGGAAAAAACACGCTCGAGGAGGGCAACATCTCCAACCATCCCGGTTGGATGACGTGGGTTTGCGTCGTCTACCGCTTGACATGGTTTTCGTATCCCGATTCTTTTGAAACAAAGAAAGATATTTAGCAATGTCACACTTGTGGATAGGGAAAAAGATGCAAATTATATTGATTTAATATAAATAAAATATCTTATTTTTAAAAAAATTCATAGACATGTTTCCTAATTTTTACCCAAACAAAACTACATAAGTCTATTTTCAATCTTTCATATTTACTTAATCGCATGGCTTCTCTTTAAAAAAGTATTTATGTTTATATAAAATGAATACCAATCTAATAATCTATGTGTTATAAAAAAATGTAAAAATACTACCAAAATGGTTAAGAAAACCTTTTTATTAGAAAAAAATTTATAACTTAATAGTGAACTTTAAGTTTTACATATAGATAAAATAAAGCACGCGTATAGTGAGTGCAAGACTGTTTAGTGCTTTAATGCCTGAAGGCTGAAGCCATGTTAGTAGGGTGGAGTGACAAACACCGTTTTGACTACGCGTATAAGAGTCACCGTTAGGTTGGTATCAGGCATGAGGTCATGTGATAATCATTTTTTCACCTTTTTAGTGAAACCATTGTGCATAGTGCAACAACTTAAATATATCATAAACATACATATCCTGTTAAAACTTAGAATTACTCCAATCTACTAATGTATATAATTGCTAGTCAATCACAGGGCAAAGCTTCATCTTTAATAGAGTATGTTTTTCTATTTAAAAGGGGATAGCGGCACAGCTTGTTGCCCGTTTACTAGCCATCAATTTATAATTTGTTATGGTTTTTATTAATCTACTTCACTTAAAGTTGTTAAAAATAAAAAAAAATTCTCATTATCATTAAAAAAAATAATATATTTGATTTTTTTTAAAACATGACTTTAATAGTTTTCATTCCACCAAAAATGACCAAGTTACATCTGGATGTAAGCGAGCAATAAGTTGCGCCGCTATCCCTTTTAGAATCGCAAAGCCTATTCTACTAAATACAAGTCCTTGGTTCCTTGGCCTCTGGAAGTCACTGTGGACCACCTTCTGCACACGCTCCAAAAATCGAACCGCCTCAAGGGATAGGGATCCAAATGTGTCGAACGCAAACGGAATGAACACGTGTTGATTCTCTAAACATGATGCCTCGTGGTTAGCAACCTTCATAGCCTCCACCCTCAAAACCGCCTATCCCGGAATGAGCCACTGTCTCTCAGCCCCACCAATGGGGACACCCCAGTGAGGTCGATAATAGAGTTTACGTATATTTAGTATGATTATAATTGTATTTATTTGTAATTATCATTTACCAAAGATAGGACCCCACCTTGTATTATTTATAGTTGGAAAATTAATGAGAATGATCAAGGGAGTAATACTATCATGGTATCATTGACCAGGTTCTTAATCGATGTCGTTTGGTCGGTCAAAAGAAAAGATTAAGTAGTATGTGGAAAGTAAGGTCGTCTTCACGGGGAATTGGTGGAAAGTTGTAATTTTTATCTAAATGAACTACTGTCTAATAATTTGTTTTGATTAATTAAAAAAAGCTAAGAAAGCTAGGAACTTTGATTTAAGTTGAAAACAATAATTAAAAGAAAGTAACCCCCCCTCCCCTCGGACCTCTGATTTGACGATTCACCCAACTTGTTTCAATTAGTAAGAATACCACATAGACATGGCCTTGTTAATTGATTGTAATTCAAGTGGTAATTAGACACAAGTTTTTAATAATAACCTATACAATCCAATTACCAAACCATATATGCCAAATACCCTCCCAATAATCAAACTGCTCACGATGCAAGAAAACCGAATGCGAATGATCAAAAGATAAGCAATTGAAACACATATAATTTGTTTAAATGAATCAAACCACAAGTATTCTTCAAAACATAAATAACAATCCAAAATACCAAAATGAATCAAGTTGAGTTTCACATACAAACCATCCACCCGGAGGTGGCTACATAAAGAAACTAGCCGCTCATCATGATTGTGTATGCTTCCATGGATGATTTTGATAATAGATGCATGAAAAAAATGATTAAAATGTTTTTTGGAATGGTAAAATTCGTCCTAGAATGGTCCAAGATGGCTAGGGTTGAAGTCTCTTTCGTTTGTGGAGTAAAGAACCCTTAAATATGGCCAAGACCCGAAATTTCGCGTTTGTAATCAGATAGGGGCGCAAGCTTGTGCCCCTGGTGAAGTAGATTGCGCCCTAAAGGGCGCAGATCAGCCAGAAGTTGGCTGTCAGCGCAAGGTTGCGCCCTGCTGAGGTAGGTTGCGCCCCTGTCTGCTGGTAGGTTGCGCCCTTGTGTAAAAATTGGCCATTCTTCGTGTTTTCATCCTTGGTGCTCTCGGGTGACTTCCAATCCTTCTTAACTTGTCCCGAAACCCTCGAATATGCTTCGCTTAATGCTTTTCACCACCGTGCACCTGCAAATCACAAACATTCTCAAAGTAACTATGTTCCATGCAATAAATCACATAAAAACACATAATTAAATGCATCTTAACATAGTAAACCACCCTCTCATCAGTTTTAAACCCTAATCTCCCTCAACCTTTCTTCCTCTTCTTCGTACCCTACTTTTGTCGTTTTTCTTCACACGACCAGCTTCTTTTCTTGGTCTCAACCTTCTGCCAATCACCATTCAAATCACAATGTCCACAGAACCCAATACAACCTCCACTATTATACCCACAATAACTGTAGAAACCAAACTACACCCCGCTACCACCGTGTCCAACATTAAGAACTTTGTTCCCATCACCCTTGAAATCGAGTCCTCTCAATATTCATCATGGGCCACTCTCTTCAAACTACACTGCAGGGCCTTCATGGTTGATGACCACCTTAAACCTAGACCTCCTCCATCCGATTCTGTCCCACCCGAATCTTCCACAAAAACCTCTGATGAATGGGATCGTATTGATGCCATTGTTTTACAATAGATATACAGTATGATCTCCGATGATCTTCTTCACACCATTATCAACAACATATCAAACGCCCATGAAGCTTGGGTTGCCATTGAAGACTTGTTCCATGACAACAAAAGTGCTCGTGCCATTCATCTCATGAATAAGTTTTCAAACACTCGGCAAGACGGTTGTCCTACTATGACCGCCTATTGCCAAGCCTTGAAAGTTCTTGCTGACCAACTCGCAAACGTTGATGCCCCGGTTGATAATGATAGACTGGTACTCTAGTTATTGGCAGGCTTAAATGCAGATTATGAAGGCATATCCACCATATTACAAAACCAACACCCACTGCCTTCATTCTATAATGCTCGGTCAAAATTAATCCAAATTGAATCCAATAAGGCTGAACGAGCGCTACATGCCTCAAAAACCGCATCATCGGCCCTAACCGCCACTCACCGCCCTTCACCCACTGATACAAACCGCACACCCACTGACCGCACCACCTTTTCTGATCCAAGCCAAACCTACGGCCGAGGCCACGGGCGGTCCACCCGACGTGGTCGTGGTGGTCGTTCAGGTCCTGGTCGCACCCGTTTTTCACCCCAACAATACTACTGGAACAATACCTGGCCCACAAACCCTTACCATCCTGGCCCACACTGTGGTCATACTCCCCAGCCCACTTTCCTACACATCCGAAACAATTCTCTCAGGCCCAATTTAATCAACCACACCCTCCACGGCTTACCTACAACTCAAACAACCAACCGAGTTTACTTGGCCCAAAACCCCAACAAGCCCGCACCGCCTATTGTCCCACTGACATTGAACAAGCCCTCTACACCATGAGCCTGCAACAACTGGACCCCACACAATACATGGACACACGAGCATCATCAACCATGTCTCATGAGTCAGGTGACTTTCATTCCTTTTCTAATTCTAGCATTTCTCGTAATATTATAGTAGGAAATGGTGATACTATACCGGTCCTTGGTCAGGGCACTAAATACCTACCCAGACCATTCCCACCCTTTATCCTTAAAAACGTTTTATACTCACCCAAACTTGTCAAAAATTTAATTTCCGTTCGTCGTTTTACAACGGATAATTCTGTTTCTGTTGAATTTGACCCGTTTGGTTTTCTTGTGAAGGACTACAAGACCAAGGCACCCCTCCTGCGATGCAACAGCACCGTTGATCTCTATCCCTTGGTGCTCGGGTCATCCTCTACCCAACCTTCTGCTTTTGCGGCTATCTCATCACAAGTCTGGCACCACCGTCTTAGCCATCCAGGACGTGACTCTTTGAATAAATTAAAAACTTCCAAAGTTTTAGATTTTGATTTTCATTCCAATAATGTATGCCAGTCTTGTATTTATGGTAAAAGTATTTGTTTACCTTTCTTTAATTCATCTAATTCCACTTTGCAACCATTTGACATTATACATAGTGACGTGTGGACATCACCCATAGTTAGTTCATCAGGACAAAAAATATTATGTATTATTTCTAGATGACTATACAAATTTTTTATGGACCTACCCCCTCACACACAAATCACAAGTCTACCAATCCTTCACCCAATTTGCCACAACAATAAAAACACAATTTAATCAAACCATTAAAACCCTCCAATGTGATAATGGACGCGAGTACATTAACACATCATTCCAAAATTTCTTCACCAACAACGATATCCTATACTGTCTTTCCTGCCCTTACACCTCTTCCTAGAATGGTAAGGCCGAGCAAAAAATAAGAACGATAAATAATATGCTTTGCACACTCATGGCCCATGCCTCCCTTCCCACACACCTATGGCATTTTGCCCTTGAAACCGCCACCTACCTACTCAACATTCTCCCATCTAAAACCACCCGCAACAAAACCCCAACTGAACTATTATATATGTCCACACCCACATATGATCACTTACGCGTCTTTGGATGCCTTTGCTACTCCTTCACCCCCTCCACCAACATTCACAAACTTGATAACCGCTCTCACCCATGTGTCTTTCTTGGCTACCCCTCACTCATAGAGGGTACCGCTGTCTTGACTTATCCACCCAAGAAATTTTCATCTCTCGTCACGTTGTGTTTGACGAAACCACATTCCCATTTGCCCAAACTATCGGCTTATCACCAACCTATGAAGCACTTACCGACCCATTCCCACATCATCTATGTCCTCATCTTTCCAACACACGACCCACACAACATCCCGCACCCACACAACAAACCGGACCAAACCTCCTAACCAATCCCTCCCAAACCGGCCCGCCTTACACATCGCATACATCACCGCCCCACCAAACATCACATGCCCCTAGCCCAATATCCGCCCCAAGCCGAATAACCACCCCATCTCACCCACAACCCACTCCATCTTACTCGCAAACTCCATCCCAGCCCACACCTTCGTCCAATCTACCCAATACTAATGCCCCTGTTCACACACAACCTGCCCAGACCGAACCCCCGCCCACCCGCACCATCTATACTCGCTCCATGAGCGACATCTTCAAACCTAAACAACCCTTTAACCTCAATACTTCCGCCACCCCTCCTCTAAAACCCATTCCCAAAACACCCACAGATTCCATGAACAATCTGGTATGGTACTCGGCCATGACTACCGAGTATTAGGGATGAGCTCGGGACGGTATCGGTACCGAACCGATACCGATCCCGACAATACCGATACCGAAAAGTCCAAAAAACCAATACCGATACCGATACCGATTATACCGGTACGGTATCGGTATCGGTATCGGTTCGGTATCGGTACGGTACCTGTGTGGTATCGATATTTTACCTTAAAATACCGATACCATACCGATCCCGTACCGATACCGATAATACCGAAACCGAAAACCTCTAAATGTGGGTACCGATACCGATACCGAAAACCCTCGGTTCGGTATCGGTACGGTACGGGATCGGTATTTTTTCGGTTCGGGATCGGTTTTCGGGACCGTATGCTCATCCCTACCGAGTATAATGCTTTAATTAGAAATGGCACATGAGAGTTAGTTCCTCGTGACCCATCCATGAATATTATTTGTTCCATGTGGTTGTTTAAACATAAATACAGGTCAGACGGGACTTTGGAGAGATACAAAGCCAGGTTGGTTTGTGATGGTCGCTCACAGCAAGTGGGCATTGATTGCGGTGAGACTTTTAGCCCGGTTGTTAAATCGGCCACCATACGCACTGTTCTCTCACTCGCACTATCTAAAGGATGGGCAGTACATCAACTGGACGTAACGAATGCTTTCTTACATGGAAATTTACATGAGACGGTTTACATGCATCAACCAATGGGGTTTAGGGATAAGCATTTTTCTGATCATGTCTGTTTACTTCGCAAATCTTTATATGGTCTCAAGTAGGCTCCCCGGGTATGGTACCAACGATTCACTGATTATGTTCTCTCCATGGGGTTTATTAATAGCCGTTGCGATGCATCTTTATTCACGTTCCATCAGGGCTGTGACACTGCGTATCTACTTTTATATGTGGACGACATTCTTCTTATTACGTCCTCTGACAGTCTCCGTCAACGTCTTCTGACCAGTCTTGCGAATGAATTCGCCATGAAAGACCTTGGTCGCTTGAGCTACTTTTTGAGCATCTCTGTCAGCAGACACGGTAACACCATGTTTCTCTCTCAATAGTCGTATGCGATTGATATCATTGCTCGAGCAGGTATGAAATCTTGTAACCCCGTTGCCACCCCCGTTAACACAGATACAAAATTAAGCGCCTCCTCTGGCGATCTGTTTCATAACCCAACATTATACAGAAGTCTAGCAGGAGCCTTGCAATATCTCACATTCACACGCCCTGACATCACCTATGTTGTTTAGCAGGTGTGCATGCACATGCACGCCCCGTACACTGATCATTGGAATGCTCTGAAACGAATAATACGTTACATACAAGGCACAACTTCTTTCAGTTTACTCTTGGGCCCCTCGGCATCATCTACTTTGATTGCATACACAGACGCTGACTGGGCCGGTTGTCAAGACACGAGATGCTCCACGAGCGGCTATTGTATTTACTTTGGTGATAATTTGATCTCGTGGTCTTCTAAACGACAACCCATAGTGACTCGCTCTAGTGCAGAAGCAGAGTACAGGGGTGTTGCTAATGTTGTAGCAAAAATTTGTTGGTTGCACAATTTACTTCTAGAGCTCTCTGTCCCAGTTACTCGCGCAACAATGGTGTAATGTGACAACGTCAGTGCCACCTATTTATCAGGTAATGCAGTACAACATCAGCGTACTAAACACATTGAGCTAAACATTCACTTCGTCAAGGAACAAGTTCAGCAAGGACATGTACGCATTTTACATGTTCCATCAGGTATCAAGTTGCAGACATCTTCACAAAAGGCCTCTCGTGGATTCTTTTCGAAGACTTCAGATCCAGTCTCAGCATCCGATCGCCTTCCGCTTCGACTGCGGGGGTGTAATAGAGTTTACATATATTTAGTATGATTATAATTGTATTTATTTGTAATTATCATTTACCAAAGATATGACCCCATCTTGTATTCTTTATAGTTGGAAAATTATTGAGAATGATCAAGGGAGTAATTCTATCAATCGACACACACATGCTTACCCCATCCCAGCCAAATACAAGGACGTCCGCAGGACACAGGGCAGACTCCTAAAAATCGGTTAAACTTTAAATAACATGCTTTAAAAAACACACTGATTGAGTAACCATAATATCCTTAAAAAATAGTTGTAACACCTAAAAATTGACTTGACTAGCTAGGCATCCTCACAAGCATGGTAACAAACACATTCCGCACAATACGTCGTTTGCGAGTTGGACGAATCCATACAATGTTCTAACACAAAAATACTCAAATAGTTTAAATTATTACATAGATACGTTTAACACAAAAATTAACTGCCAATATTAACACCACAACGAAAAAACCCTACTTCCTCCGAAAAAATAGGAGGAGACTCGACGGCTGTAACACCCCAACTGATGGCGGAATTATCGAGGTGTCACGTAGTGACGATTGTTCAAAAGCGCATGGTACTAAAATGTAAATATATTATTGAATAATTTAAATTGTCTTACATGGATGAAATGGGAAAAATACAAAAGTCTGAACAAAATATGAAATTTGAAATAAATTATTAAAAGCAAGCACTAAAATACAATGTTATGGAACTAAGATCAAACTGCACCTGAAACATGTACAAAATAAGTTTTGTCAACATATGAAATGTTGGTGAGCATTCCTAGTTTTAATACATATGGTAAGTTGGAAAATGTTATACAATTCAAGTGCAAAGCTACAGTGCATTTATGTAAACTATGTATCATACAAATGAGCGAAATCAATCCTGTGACTGTATAAATGTACTAAAATGAACGACGGTGTACTTATCCAATAAATGGATAATAACTTAACAATGACCATGGATTCTCCGATGAAAAAGGGGGAGAATCACCTAGGTGGGTTGTCAATCCAATAGCGCTATCCAATGTTAAGGTCGGCTTGTACATGGTTAATGATTTCACTAAGTACAAATGTATTCTACATGTAATGTCTAAGCATAAAGCACGTATGTAAGCAAATGCACAATGTACTAGAATTGTATTGTAAAAATGTGAACTTGTATGTGTATTTTGTATAAGTATACATGTAACACCCCAAAAGTGAATAAAGACAAAAGAGGGATAGGAAATACTCACTTTTGCTAAATAACTAGATGACTAAGAGAGCGTGAAAATGCGAGCAATCCAAAGATTCAACAACGAAACTAATCCAATTTTATGAGAAACCGAATAGGAAAAAATATCAAGCTTCCAATTCGCCAATTACAAGAGCTTATAATCAACGCTTCAAATGTAGAAGTAATATACTCTAGAAGAAAGGTATGAGGGAGAGTTTAATCAAATTGAAACAATCGATTTAGAGGTGCAAAGTTTAATGGGTCATAGGTGGGTTTTTATACTAGTTTTGGATTCAATTAGGCTTTAAAATTGGTCAACACCATAAAGTAAGGCTTTAAAATGAGTTGACTATTTGACTAGGACTTTGACTAGGAATTTGACTAGGACTTTGACTGGGACTTTGACTATTTGACTGTCTCCGCGGACCGCGAGAGCTAAAAAAATCAATTTTTCTAATTTAATCAATTTTAAGTTCTGGACTTGTTTCCTTCAGTTTCTAAGTTGTTTTAGGACCGAAAATTAAGGGCTTTGAGTATCAAGGTCTGAAACATACGTGCTCGGGTGTAGATGTGAATATAAAACGTGCATACTTTTACTTATAAAAATTATAAGTTTTATTAAATTGTGAATTTTGGTCCTATTAAAATACGAGGGTTAAAAATGAAAATTTTAAAATAGTTGAGGAACCAATTATGCACATTTATGAAAAATGAAGAGTGCAGGTTGTCACAACGACGAACAGGATTTTTTCTCAAAGATTTGCATGGCGGGTAAGGAAAAGTACAAGATCAACACGTGGTATGATGCTCCATCAAGTCTAGTTCAAGGTGATAAGCAGAATCATAAGGATGTTGCTCTGACAAAGTTTTTTGTATCGAATTTTCCTGAAGGGTGTGCGTCTTCGGATCTGCTGAAGGTGTTGAAAGGTTTTGGTGATATTCAGAATACTTACATAGCCAGGAAGTATGATAAATTGGGTAAGCGTTTCGGTTTTGTTTCTTTCATTAACGTTCGGGATCCGGTGGGTTTAGAGTATGATTTGAAGGATGTTTGGATCGGATCATACAAGCTTTTCATTGTATTGGCTCGTTTCGTGGATGGGGAAAAGAAGGATTGGAAGGGGGTAATCGTTGGGTTCCGGTTGAGAAAGGTGGCAATAAAACAGTGCCAGATAAGGATGATATTGTTATGGAGCCTATTATGGAGGAATCTAACGCTGGTAAAGGTTTGGGAGACGGAAGAACTTTTCGGGATACGTTGCTTAACATCGATCATGTATGTTCTAAGAAGAATGTGGAGTTGGTGGTGGAATCTGAGGTAAAGGGTAGTCTTTGGGGGTCCGGGTGTGGGGATGTGGGGAGATTATCTGATTTTAAAAAGCTTTCAAAACTAAGGGTGTGGTTAGATTTAATTGGCCAGAGAAGGGTAGGGATCAGGTACATTAGAGGTTTATGGGTGATGCTAGTATTCGAGTCCGATGTTTGCATGGAAGGTTTCGTCTGTACTAAAGAGGTTTGGGGGGTTTGTTTTGATTGTTTGGAAAAGTGGGACGGTCAGTTAATCCCAAGAGAAAGAATCGCGTGGCTTAAGATACATGGGATGCCGCTATGTCTGTATGATAAGGGAATTTTTGATGAGATAGGTGGTAAATTTGGGGACGTGATTCAATCGGCTGAAGTTAATGAATTGGAGATTGATTTGTCTTTCGTCATGCTTGGAGTTTTACGTGAGTTGGGTCCTCGGATTAATGAATGTATTAAACTCAAGTGGAGGGAAGAAGAGTTTACGGTGTTGGTAGAAGAGGAGATGGGGGATTGGGTGCGGAATGTTTGGAGGAGGCATTTGCAGATGTGGATGACAGTAGTATTGGTGATAAGGATAAGGGTAAGGAGTGCGAGGCTGTTCCGAATAATGATCTGGAAGATAATAGTGAAGTTAGGCAGCAGGGTATGGGCTTAGACAATGAAAATATTGAGTCTTATGGCAGGGAGGAGACGAGTACAGTTCATGAGGTGGGTGAAGGGAGTAACACGGTTCATTTGGGATCGGGTGGGGATGATGGTGGGGTGCAGTCTAAAAGAAATAAGAAGCCGAAGGGATATCGTAAGAAAGCTAGGGCGCATAAATCACCATCGCCATCGGGACAAGAGAGGCCAAAGAAAAGGGCGCGGGAAGGTGACGATGTGTTTGACATTGATAGATTTATTTACGTGGTGAATAGTGAAGAGGCGTTGAGGGTTCATAGGCCGGTAGAGAATGGTAACAATGGGACGTTTATTACACCAGATTTAAATGGCCAAGAAGAGGAAGTTACTATTGTACAGGAAGTAAATTTGTCTGAGATGGTAGCGGTAGAGGTACAAGAGACTTTGAAGCTGGGAGATAAACTTGGTGTGGAAGATTTTGAGCGTTTCGGTCATTCGGTTACAAAGGTCATTAATGAATAAGGCTTTCAACATGTGGCTCAATGAATTTTCTCTCTTGGAATATTAGAGGACTAGGCTCGGATGGTAAGAGTACGTGGTGTCGAAAGTTAAAGGTGGCGAGTGAGATAGGTGTTATTATGCTACAAGAAACACAGTTTGAGTCTTTAGACAATGTGAACATTAGTCGGTTTTGGGGTTCGGATGATTTTGAGTATGACTATGTTGATGCGATGGGTCGTTCAGGGGGTTTAATTTCTTTTTGGAATTCGAAATTATTTGTTAAGTCATCGGTTTTTTTAAAAACAGAAACGTGCTAGGTGTGTCAGGGTATTTAAAAAGTGACGGTAGAAAGGTTACGTTTGTAAATGTGTATTGTTCGCAAAGACTTGTAGATAAGCGGGTAGTGTGGGATTTTTTAAAGACAGTTAAAGCGGGTGATGATGGTTTCTGGATAGTGGGGGGTGACTTCAATAGTGTTAGAGATCGTGAAGAACGACGTAATTCAAATTATAATGAGGCTGAGTCGAATGAGTTCAATGATTTTGTGGAAGATGCGGGTTTATTTGAGTTTGGTTTAAAGGGCCGCAAATTCACGTATTTAGTTGGTGATAAACTTAGCTGGATCGATAGAATTTTTGTGGATTGGGTGTTCTTTAACGAATGGCCGAATGCGGAGTACCGTGTTTTAGATCGGGATGGATCTGACCATTGCCCTCTTTTGCTTAGAGTTGAATCACGGAATTTTGGGGCAAAACCATTTAAGTTTTTCAACTCCTGGCTTCAGCGGGAAGGTTTTGATGAGTTGGTTAAATCTTCGTTGGTTAATATGGTCTTTAATGGCGATCCGGACGTCAAGTAGATGCAAAAATTCAAAGTGTTGAGGTCCAAGATTAAGGAGTGGAAAGAGGATATGATTTGCACAGAAGCTGAGGAGTATAATATTATTTCGAAGGAGGTTAATGACTTGGAAGCTGTGATGGAGGGTAGGAGTTTATTGGAAGAGGAAATGTGGACTTTGGAGGAAGCTAGGCGCCGCATGAAGCAATTGGAGTATTATAAAGTGAAGGACTTGAAACAGCGATATAGAGTTAGATGGGCTAAAGAGGGGGATGAGAATTCTAGATTTTTTCATGGTACGATTAATACGAGGAGGGTTTCGAATGCGATTATGGGTTTAGCGGTTAATGGCGGGTGGGTTTCCAAGCCTAAGGAGATAAAGAAAGAAGTGTTGAGGTTTTTTAGTAGCAAGTTTGTTGAAGATATGCATGTTCGGCTGATGTTGAATTGTTTCGGTTTGAAGTCATTGAGTCATGATCAGGTGGAGTTGATTTCACGGCCTTTTTTGGAGAAGGAGATAAAGGACGCGATGTTTCAATGTGGTAGTGATAAAGCTCCGGGCCCTGATGGCTTCAACTTCCGGTTTATTAAGAGGTATTGGGATTTATTTTCTATTGACTTTGTGGATATCATGCGTAATTTTGCAGCTACAGGGAAGATTATGTAACACCCCAACCGATGGCGGAATCATCGAGGTGCCACGTAGTGACGATTGTTCAAAAGCACATGGTACTAAAATGTAAATATTATTGAATAAACCATTAACTGTCTTACATTGAAATGGAAATACAAAGTCTTAAATGAAATGTAACTGTTGGAATAACTGAATTAAAATAAAGCACTAAATGTCTCTTGTTAAAGCATTAGATCAAACTGCACCTGAAACATGTACGAAATAGATTTGGTCAACATACGAAATGTTGGTGAGCATTCCTAGTTTTGATATATATAGTAGGTTAAAAAGTTATACAATTCAAGTGCAAGCTACAGTGCAAATATGTAAACTATGTATAATACAAATGAGCGAAATCAACCCTGTGACTGTATAATGTACTGTATGAACTGTAGTGTACTCAACCAATAAATGGATGATAACTTAACACTGGCCACGGATTCTCCGATGAAAAAGGGGGAGAATCAATCTAGGCGGGTTGTCAATCCAAATAGCGCTATCCAATGTTAAGGTCGGCTTGTACCATGTTAATGATTTCACTAAGTACAAATGTAATCCACATGTATTGTCTAAGCATAAAGCACGTTGTAAGCAATGCACATAGTACTAGAATTGTATTTGTGAAAATGTAAAATTGTATTTGAAATTTGTAATAGTGTACATGTAACACCCCGAAAATGTATAAAAGCAAAAAGGGGATAGGAAGTACTCACAGTTCACGTAATACTTGAAATTGAACTTGGACAACGAAATATGAATTGAGATTACTTCCAAATGATCAACCTAAAGTATTTGATAATGTGTAAGGGGAATAACTCTAGGATATATGTATTTCTAGGGCTTTGAATTGGGGATAAACGTTTATTTGATTTACAAACAAATTGTTTATTAAATATAAGAAATTTAATAAATAAAATGAATAAAAGTCTTTTTGTAAATTTTAAGTTAAAGATGGTCACAAAACAAAGTCTTTAGTATGAAAATAATTTTTATAAAATTATTTTCTTGAAAATAGAATATTTAATCTATTTATTTCAAATTGTCAAAATATGACTTTAATATCTAAAAATATTAAAATCAAGGAATTTCTGAATTAAAAATTGTATTTCAGTTCCATATGAATAGAAATAATTTATGTAAAATTTTGGTACAAAAATATTGAAAAATGAATTTATGATGAATTATTTATGATTAAAACTAACAAAAATTGATTAAAAATACTAAATAAACGATTTTTCTGAAATAAAAATTATTTCAGAAATGATCATTGATTTATAAACTTAGAATAATTTTTGTGGAATTTTAAAAAGTCGTTTTGATATTTTTATAGAATTTTATAATTTTTAATTGAATAAACTTGTAATATTTATTATATATATATTAAATAAATTATTTTTGAAAAACTAAAAATTGGATGATGAACTTTATCAGTGGAATAACATAAAATAAATTTTGTAGATTTTATAAAGGTGTTTTAGTATTTTAAAACTAATTTTAAAATAATAATGAATAATAAAGAAAAAGGGGTTTTTGAAAAAAAAAGGTCTGTTGTGGGTGGGGCTCGAACCCTGGTCTGATCTGTTTCAGTGAGTTTAGCCAAAAGCCCCAACCATCTGGTCCATGATTCATTTTGTTTATATTCTGTTCTAAAATAATTATATACAAAAACTTGTTTGTGTGTTCTTCCCCAAAATAACATCACGAGCCCTAGAATCTGTAATCGTTCGATTCACACATCGATAGCCCAATTAACCTTAGGGCTATTGATGTGTGAGTGCCGAAGATCAAAACCCACTAAATTAATTATACTTACAAACACGTTTACGAACGGATTGCTCGGTCAAGGCTCGAAGTCAAAACGCAAGTAGGAATCAAGAACAGAAGATTTACAAGAGAAATTGAGTGTTGGAAGAGGTTGTTCGGCGATGTTAGAAGGTCCAGCAACCTTCAATTTATAGTGAAAGAGTCGGATTAAAGGTTTAGCAAGGTTGACCCGTGTTTAATGTTAAACGCGTTGATTGGCTTGTAATCGAGCTGGAATCACGTGTTGTGTGGTATAGGGTTGACGTGCATTTCGTTATTCGGTCAATAGAAACATTAATAATGATCCCATGATCACAGCCTTGTTGACTTTCTTCTTGTTCATCACGCGCAGCAGCAGCAGCAGCAGATACAAAGGGGAACTTGATCAGCGATGGAAGGGTTAAATATAATAAAGGTTGAGTTTCATTCAAGGTTTAGATGTAGCTCAGATGGTTGGACGCGAGGGTTTACATGGCTCCTGCCCGGGTTCGAGTCCCGGCAGGGCATAGTATTTTTTTTTTTAACAGAATAGAGGGGAAATGGAAGTGGGCTGGACTGATGGGCCCTTGGGCTTCTGCTGTTGGGCTCAGGAGATGAATGGTTGGGTTATTGGGTTTGGTTGATAATGGGTTTCAAGTGTGTGTGTAAAAAATATCTCTACTACCTTATTAAGGAGGAGAGATGGGTAAGAAGGTAATTTCACCATCATTTTAAGATGGCATACAAAAGGTCTCATGCATAAATCTCTAACTTTTACCATTTTCTTCCATCTATGCCCTTATGTACAAGTCACTAATACAAATCAATTACACCATTCAATACGTTTAATTCATGTATTAACTTTTTGTTACCTAGAACCATTACCAAGTAATAGATTAATTCATGTAACTTTTTTTTAATAGATTAACTTTTTTTTACCAATGGAATTTGAATTATCACCACAAGAAAAGGCTAAGCCTTATTTAACACTTTGTAACCAGTAGGCTAAAGGCTCTTTGGTTCATGTGTGTAACTAAATGTTGCAAATAAAAATCAAGCACGGATCGGATTGGATAAATGATAGTATGGTGTATAAAGTTTTGGCAATTTAAAATGTGAATAAAAATACATACCCGCGGCAACGCGCGGGCATTCCACTAGTATATATATATATACATGTATAATCTGAATTTTTTTTTATTATCATTATTATTATTATTATTATTATTATTATAATTATTATATAAAAATAAAATAAAAAGTGACGGATGTCACAGATTAATCGTGGTGTTGCGTCATCATTTATTACGTTGGTTCCTAAAGTCAAAGACCCGGTTACGTTGGGGGGGGGGGGGGGTACCGTCCTATTAACTTGACAGGGGTGGTTAGTAAAGTGATCTCCAAAGTTCTGGCGTAAAGGCTTAAGATGGTTATGGATAGTTTAATCAATGAGACTCGGTCGGCCTTTGTAGCGGGTAGATATATCCTGTATAGTCCTTTGGTAATTAGTGAGGTTTTATCTTGGGCAAAAAAAAAAAAAAAAGCGGGAAGGATTTATTTATGTTTAAAATAGACTTTGAGAAGGCCTATGATAATGTCAACTGGGCGTTTTTGATATCAGTGATGAGGCAAATGAATTTCCCGGATATGTGGTGTATGTGGATTGAAGGTATTCTTAAGTTGGCCCGGTCCTCGGTTTTGGTGAACGGATCGCCAACTTTCGAGTTCAGTTGTGGGAAGGGTATTAGGCAAGGTGACCCTTTGTCGCCTTTTCGGTTTATTATGGTTATGGAAGCTCTCTCGGGTATTATTAAAAAAGTGTGCATTAGTGGCGATTTTCGGGGCGTGGATCTTCCTAAGGATGGCCTGGTCATTTCCCATTTATTATATGCAGATGACGCGCTGGTGATGGGTGAATGGTCGGTAAGTAATTTTGCTTGTTTGAGACGTATGCTTCGGATTTTTCATTTGTGTTCGGGTCTCAAGATAAATATTCAAAAATTAACATGTCGTTAGATTATCCGTGAGGCTAATATTCTGGTTGGAGTTTACAACTCGAATATTGGTTTTTAAAGAAAAACCAAAGTATCGTAAGTCGGATATAAATGACTTAATCATCTTCAGTAGATTGTAGAATCTTACTGAAAAGATATGAAGTAGTTCGACATATGTATTATTCTATGATGTAAAGAATATAATATACTGGGTTTGAGTAGTAATAACAATCTGGTAGGGATAGTTTCTAAGATACTGAAGTAACGATTGATAATGATGCTGACAACTGAGGTATAAAGTCGTTGAGATCGAGTTTCAACTTTTGATGTTAAAGTGATAAAAGTTTAACTAAACAGGTTGGGATATTTTCTGGAATTTCTGAGGTAATAATTTAGTAATATGGGTTGTTGATATCATAATTAAAATTGTATAAACGATCTTTTAAACTTGGCAATGAACAAAATCGTGAAGTTTATATTACAAATAAAGTCGGGGAATAACTCGTGACAGAATCAAAAGTTATTTGAAGAGTTTTGAGACTTGATCTCGGGCTAAACACGAAGGAATGTTAACCTTAGACCGAAAACTCAAGATATAAGGCTCACTCTTCCAGATTGCACGTGTCCTGTCATACCGGTGATCCCAAAACTTTTGGAAAGGAACGTGATTATATAGTGATTGCATACTGATATGTTTTCAGATTGGAATACTAAGAAGTCTTCAGGTGGAACATTACGTCCAACAAGCTGAACTTTAAACTATAGAATTTGTTTCAAATTGTATACCGATCGGTTTTCGAATTGAAACACAAGGAAGTCTTCATGTAACACTTCAAGTCGAACGAGCTGGACTTTTAAACTTTGTTTCGAATAAGATGAAAAATATCTTTTAAATGTATCAATGTAATATAAGCTTTATTATTATTTCTATTGATTCGTTCGGATCGAGATGACATTGATTCTATTTCTCGACAAAATGAGTTGAACTCTGATATTCTTTTATCCGCTTCTTATAAGATTTCTGAGTTGAAAATACTTTTCTAGATTCGAGGAATGATCTTGCAAAGTGGATATAACGACGTTTAAAAAGAATTATATATTTCCGAATATATTTCGTGGAAATATTTATATGGATGGTTTCCAAAGGATATATTATACGGAATAGTATATTCTTATAGAATATATTTATATTTACTTGGTCTTCATCAGGAGGGAATTCGTATAAGCGGCAGATATGACGAATTTTGTCGGGGGAATCATATCTCTTTAGCAACTTGATCACAGGAATGCTCAAGTGGGAGTACAATACTTGTATAGATTTATAAATTTTCTTTAATAATCATTTATATTCTTCTAATTATGTTTGATTTCGAATACTTTTAAACATAAATTTCTTCTAATATATTTTGAATTCTTCTAATTATCTTATCTTTCAAGTAGATACAAAAGATTTGATAACTTTTCATATGATAGGATATAGAATTGTATTCTTATTCTTAACACGTTGTTCCTATATTTTTCTAACTGATACGGGAGATTGAAAGAATACTTCTATAATAACTTATTTATATTTCATATAATTCTTGTTTATTCGTATTTCTTATATTTTTATCATTTTATAACTTTTAGTATTACCAAAGAATTTTCTAGAATTCAATCGTGCCTGTAAATTCACAATTTTCTGGCCATTAAAAATTGTCAATTTACCTCACAATATTATTCTAGTAATTTTCTCGATAATTTTTCTATACTTTCTTATAATTTCTATTAATATAGATTTCTTTCTAATATACTTTTGGTTGATCTGGATCAGAAGAGGATTTCTATTAATTAAACCTGATGCTCTGATACCACCTGTAACAACCAGGTGGCGCAGCGGATTAGCATTAACAGGTTTAATTGTAATGATTACATTAAACTGAATTTCAATACCGATGAAATACAAAAAATGTAACCATAGTATCCTCTTCTTATCCAGATCTTCTATTCTTCGGCTCGCTCTTTAATACTTCGTATAAATACCTGACAACATGCTTAAAGTACATTAGTATTTTCATACTAGTGAGACATGCCGAATTTAGACATACTGATAATAATAACTCGAGTTTAACGATCATACAACTCTTTCTATTTAGTTCGGTCATTCTAAAGTGGGATATATTATCGATGAAGCATAATACAAATGCTTATTGTGGTTCTAAACCTCTACTTGGTTTAGATAAATATATTCCCGTGAGTATAGATCGATTATAAATGGTCCCGTAACCTCTAGTTGGTCCAGGCTATACTCTATGATACCGAATGGATCCACTCTACGTAGTTTCTATTCGACCGAGTTCTATTATTTCTATTAATAACTCGATAACACTTTTATAACATAAATCGTATAAAATACTTGATAACGACTAGACAAGCATGTAATCAGCCCAAAGGCTTTAAAAGGGAAAGGGTCATGTACTCACCTCTATTATATTCTCCCAGATTCTGTAGACTATTCCTTAACGATATATTCTCCAAATAAACTGTACCTATTATATTTTATCACCATTAGCGCGTGCAAGGCTTGTGCACGTGATAACGTCGGGGACAATCCTTTAATATTATATCCTTTTATATTCTTTTATATATAAATATATATTTGTTTCTCAGTTTATTATCGTTATTCTGGCTAATATTGTCGGGTTAATATTATTGTCCCACTCGTTTCACGTTAATAATAATTATATAATAATAATAATAATTATGAAATAGTAATAATAATAATATACTTAATAATAATCTAACCTTTAAACACCCGGGTAGTTAACTGTACATATGGTTTATAACCCGGTTCTGTATCACACCTCCGGGTTTATACTCCTTAATTAATATAAAGAGTCCACAGTTAGGTAATACTCCATCTCCAACCAACGATCTGTTCTGTGACTTAACCGGACGTCTCCTAACGTCGGAGTTGAGTTCGGGACACCTGGAACCACCTGGAACCACCTGGAACCGGTCACCGATGATAGCAGGTGACCGGAGAAGACGACCAGCGTAGGTGTAGTATCGGAACAGAATAATCCTTGGTGATGACCTGGGTATGTTGAACAAGTGTAACCGGCTGATGATGACTGGAAATATTATTATGGTTCGATAACTGGTTACAAAAGGAGGATATGGCTTCCGAGTGGTTGAGATATCGGAACCGGAGGTTGATATAAGGTTAGCGAAACAGAGGTGGTGACTGGTTATTAGTTGTTTAGGTGATTAAGTAAGGTGGTTAATGATAACCGGTGTCAGTGAGACAACCGGCTGTGATGTCGGAGCCTCACCGGGGAAGATGACCGGTGCCGTGCCGGTGCTCATCTCTCTCCTTTATTACGTAGTCTCTCTCTCTCTCTATCTCTCTAACTTCTCACGCTCTCCCTCCTTCTTATCTCTCTTTCAGTTGCACAGAGGTTGGTGTCGAGTCAGAACCGGTCACCGGTGAACATAACCAAGGTCGGCTGAGGGTGGTTGTTATCGGGATGTTTGGAACCAGGTACGGTTTATCGGAAACGAAAGCGTTGGTTGCTCGTAACCGGTTAAAAGAGATGATCAGTAGGGTGACGAGAAGAAGTTGGTTTCGGTTTGCTTTGGTGGTTCGCCGGAGACGGAGCTTGGCCGGAGAAGACAACCTTCAACTCCCATGACTCTGTCTCTCTCTCACGAAGAGTGTGCAATTATGAACGGGATGTACATATATATATATATATTAGAATTTGATTGTGCAGGTTGTATTTATAATATGGTTCAAGTGAAAGTGTGATGATTGAATGATGGACATAGGTGAAGAAGTGAGGGTGTACGTTGATCATATGCATAGAACGAATGCATGAATGATATGATATAGGCGTGGAATATAAGCAGAGAAAAGGCTGGTGGGTTTCGTAATAGGAAGATGGCAACATGGTGGATCATGTAACATCGCGAAATTTTTTTCAAATTTTTAATATAAAAAGCCCTTATCTTATATCTATTTATATTTTTTTTAAAAAAAAATGTACCTAAGCCTTTATTTTCTCTTCTAAACTTACAACTTATATATATACACATATATATATATTTATTTATAAAGATATATATATGTGTTAATAATAATAATAATAATAATAATATTATTATTATGACACTAAAATCAGAATTTTTTTTAGAGTCAACCCAAACCCAACTTAAACAATCTATAAGCTCCAACCCAGCTAATGGCCCACTCCCCAAATTCTTTTTGCATTTCGGAAGCCCACCCAAGAGACAGCCCAACCAAAAGCCCAGCCCAAACCCCCCTCCTTCTTCTTTAACCTGTTAAACAAAAAAAAAAAAAAAAGAAGAAAAGAATGTCTTCGCCGGGTTTCGAACCCGAGTAACACCACTCACCACATACGCGTTTAAACCACCTATGCCACACCCTTAGTTGCTTTAAAATCCAACTTATAAATTATAAAAGTCCACTTTTCTTTCTTGTTTTTGTCTGCTGAGTCGTGCAGCAACAGGGACGAAGAACACAAATACAAAACATTCAACTTTGACTAACCTAATCACCTTAATTCACGCGTTTTTGGACTAATTAACATGGAATCAAAAATTTCGGCCATCAGTGACTAGGGTATACGATTAACATCCATCAATTGACCACCAATTTACCATATTACGCGTCCCACGTTAAAGCTTGGTCAAACATACCAATTAAGCAATCTAGACATCATCACTATAAATTGGACAATCCCGAGCTTTCACAACTCGCCAATACTCCTCTCTTAATCTCTAATTCTTCACACAACACTCTGTTGTTCAACCACGATCGCATATTTTGACTTTAAGTTTGACCAAGCAATCGAACACGAATCAACACTGTAAGTGTAATGTTTTATGTGGGTTTTGATCACCGGCGTTCACACATCAAAAACCCTAACATTAATCGGGTTAAAGATGTGTGAATTGCTTGATTGGAAAAGCTAGGGTTCGTGGGTTATTGATTTGGGGAAGAAACTGAGTCTGCTCGTTGTATTTATTTTTAAATAACTGAGATGAATCACAACCACAGGCCTAGGCCAAGTGGTTGTGACTGGTGCCTAGAACTAAGACAACCCGGGTTCGAGTCCTAGCTTGGACACCTTTTTCACTTAATTTTCATTTCTTTTTAACAAACCATTATATATATATATATATATTACACTTAAATCTTGTAAATTCCTTTTTAAATATTAAAACCTTTTTATAAACTCTAAAAAAATTATATTTATCAAAACTGAGGTAAAAGTTTTATCTACAATTTTTATTTTTCTGAAATTCATTTATTTAATATTTATAATAATTAAATCAATTATATAATATTATATTTATAAAAATCCATTAAAATATCAAAACAATTTTATTAATTTCCACAAAAATTATCCTATGTTTGTACAATGGTAAACTTTACTGAAATGATTTTTAATTCAGAAAAATCATTTATTTAATATTTTTAATCAATTTTTGTTAGTTTTAATCATAATTAAATCATAATAAATCCAATTTTTAGTATTTTTACACCAAAATTTTATACAAATTATTTCTGATCATTTAGAACAGAAATATAATTTTTAAACTGATAATTATTTAATTTTAGTAATTTTTAATTATTAAAGTTAAAGTTTGACAATTTGTAATAAATAGATTTAATAATCTATTTTAAAGAAAATAATTTTATAAAAATTATTTTTATACTTTAAACACATTCTTATGACCATCCTAGATTTAACATTTATAAAAAGGATTTGTAGTTATTTATTTACTAAATTTCTCTCAATTGGCGAATATTTTTAATAATAATCAAACGAGCAATTATCCCCAATTCGAAGCCCTAGAAACTTATACATTTGTAGACTTGATAGACTTAGACATATTTATTACTTCATTATAGGGTGATACTTGATATATTTGGGCAACACAATTATCCAAATTTCTCAACAGATATAACATTTTACCAAGGTGAGTTTTACATAGCCCCTTTTATTTATCACCATTTTTGGGGTGAAACATGTTATAACATTATCATTGCAATTCAATCATCAATGTGTCTATGTGTTGTCTATGTTGCATTATGTCTTGAGCATGATTAGAGTAAGCACCATTCTAGCATAATCATTAACTCCGTACAAGCCGACGGTATACATTGATAGATCTATTGGACTGACAATCCCACCCGGATACGTGCCTCCTACAAAGGTTACGTGGGTGTTTGTTATCGCATAACATATTCAATTGGACCATGAGCGTATGGTATGTATCATTTTATAACAGTCATCAGGGTTGATTATGCACTCGATTTATTTCTAGTATGTTCTCACATATGGGCTAGATTGACATGACACATGAATTGCACAACATTTTATTCATTTTATTATCAAAAACCTATGTAATTCTCACCAACTTATGTTGACCCAAAATACTTTCAAAATTAACATGTTTCAGGTAACAATAAAGCTGAGGCTTGAGTTAGCATGAGGATTTTACTTGAAGTTTTATTTGAAGTTATTGAAGTTGTTATTTGATATCATGTATTTGAATTCTTAGACATCATTTCACGTTTTGGATATTATGTTTGAATAAATTATTTAAAATTTATATTATACCATGTGCTACTGAAAACAATCATCAATACGTGGCACCCCGATGTTTCCGCCATCGGTTGGGGTGTTACAGATTGGTATCAGAGCCATGGTTATAGGGAATTAGGTTATTAGAAAAATAATCTAGTCTATAACCATAGGATTTAACTAGTACTTGCTTCTTTTACTTGCTATTCTCTATCTCCCTCCTACTTCTTATCCCTACTTTCATCCTTACAAGAAGGTTGCTCTCCATCACTGGATCTACTCTCAGACTAATAGGACAAAACCCTCAGGTTTAACCTGAACCACCTTGAGATCTCGTCGAAGTTCTAGATTTTAATAACGAACACGTGAAATCTGGAAGGGTGAACGCCTGTATTCTGAGTCTTCTGTCTAGGCTGGCATTGCGCATATATCCCAATCAGACGAGGGACCCGGATGCCTACCTGGGAATTCTCGGGATGAGTGTTCACTTATAGGCTAAAGCATGTCTTCACTATGTTGTTGGAATCTGGAATCTTTGATACGTCAACGTTTTTGTTTATTCGTTTTAATTAATGAATAAATGATTACATTCCTTATATCACCTCATTCATTTCATGCCACATTGAACCTTCATTGTGTCCCTTATAGATCATGTCTCCACGTCGCAGCACTCGCAATAACAGTGGTGAAAACCAAGAGGAAAGTAACAACAACCACAACACCAACCACAACAACAACAAAAACAACAAAGGTGTTGATGCCCAACTGGCTGCGATTATTTCCCAACAAATGGCGCAACAAATCACAACTCTGGTTTCTAACTTGTTGGCTCAAGTCATCCCAATGAATGGGAACGGCAATGGAAATGGAAATGGCGATGGAAATCACATAAAGAACGGGACCTTAGTTCGGAAAGGCGAGAAAACAAGTATTGTGGCCGCGGTAACTACCGAGAACCAGAAGCGCAAGACCAGGGATCCTAATGTAAACCTCACTACACAAGCTTCTAACAAGAAACCCTATACAAGAACTTTCCATTGTGTAACACATGCAATCGACATCACCCCACTGTTTCAATGTATCGCCTGTGCACCAATTGTGGTAAGTATGGCCATCTGGTCAACACATGTCGTGAGACCCCAAACCCTAATACCAACCAACCAACCAACCCTGCTCAGGTTGCTAATCTTGATTGTCCTAGTAAATACAACTATGGTCAATGCTATGAATGTGGAAACCCAAATCATTACCGTAACCGATGCCCTAAACTAAACCGAGATCAAGACCCTCCAGCTACTTAACAGCAAGTCCCACCATTTAAATGTTGTTTGCTTTTAATTCTATGTAATGGCGCTTTCGATTCAAGTAATAAATTCAAGTATTATCATAACATCTAAGTGCATGCTTGTTTGAATGTGAACTAATTGCTATATCTATAATCATACTTGCTTACTTGTACAACAATTAGTTGACTACCAAACAACCTACTCAACGATTGGTAGAGGTCATCATGTCTTTCCAACAGTCGGGAGAGGCCCTACAACCTGCTCAACGACTGGTGGAGACTATCGAACCTGCTCAACAATCGGTAGAGTCATAAAAGGACGCAAAACCCTAATGTAAGGTAAATTGATAATTACGGTCCGGAACGTAATCATGAATTTACAGGTACGTTAAGGTAGTGAGAAATTTTATCAAGGTTTTCGGTAGTCGACCAATTGTATACCTGGTGTTTTTCTTTTAACTTCGGGACGAAGTTCCTAAAAGTAGGGGAGACTGTAACATCGCGAAATTTTTTTCAAATTTTTAATATAAAAAGCCCTTATCTTATATCTATTTATATTTTTTTTTAAAAAAATGTACCTAAGCCTTTATTTTCTCTTCTAAACTTACAACTTATATATATACACATATATATATATTTATAAAGATATATATATGTGTTAATAATAATAATAATAATAATAATAATAATAATAATAATAATATTATTATGACACTAAAATCAGAATTTTTTTTTAGAGTCAACCCAAACCCAACTTAAACATTCTATAAGCTCCAACCCAGCTAATGGCCCACTCCCCAAATTCTTTTTGCATTTCGGAAGCCCACCCAAGAGACAGCCCAACCAAAAGCCCAGCCCAAACCCCCCTCCTTCTTCTTTAACCTGTTAAACAAAAAAAAAAAAAGAAGAAAAGAATGTCTTCGCCGGGTTTCGAACCCGAGTAACACCACTCACCACATACGCGTTTAAACCACCTGTGCCACACCCTTAGTTGCTTTAAAATCCAACTTATAAATTATAAAAGTCCACTTTTCTTTCTTGTTTTTGTCTGCTGAGTCGTGCAGCAACAGGGACGAAGAACACAAATACAAAACATTCAACTTTGACTAACCTAATCACCTTAATTCACGCGTTTTTGGACTAATTAACATGGAATCAAAAATTTCGGCCATCAGTGACTAGGGTATACGATTAACATCCATCAATTGACCACCAATTTACCATATTACGCGTCCCACGTTAAAGCTTGGTCAAACATACCAATTAAGCAATCTAGACATCATCACTATAAATTGGACAATCCCGAGCTTTCACAACTCGCCAATACTCCTCTCTTAATCTCTAATTCTTCACACAACACTCTGTTGTTCAACCACGATCGCATATTTTGACTTTAAGTTTGACCAAGCAATCGAACACGAATCAACACTGTAAGTGTAATGTTTTATGTGGGTTTTGATCACCGGCGTTCACACATCAAAAACCCTAACATTAATCGGGTTAAAGATGTGTGAATTGCTTGATTGGAAAAGCTAGGGTTCGTGGGTTATTGATTTGGGGAAGAAATTGAGTCTGCTCGTTGTATTTATTTTTAAATAACTGAGATGAATCACAACCACAGGCCTAGGCCAAGTGGTTGTGACTGGTGCCTAGAACTAAGACAACCCGGGTTCGAGTCCTAGCTTGGACACCTTTTTCACTTAATTTTCATTTCTTTTTAACAAACCATTATATATATATATATATTACACTTAAATCTTGTAAATTCCTTTTTAAATATTAAAACCTTTTTATAAATTCTAAAAAAATTATATTTATCAAAACTGAGGTAAAAGTTTTATCTACAATTTTTATTTTTCTGAAATTCATTTATTTAATATTTATAATAATTAAATCAATTATATAATATTATATTTATAAAAATCCATTAAAATATCAAAACAATTTTATTAATTTCCACAAAAATTATCCTATGTTTGTACAATGGTAAACTTTACTGAAATGATTTTTAATTCAGAAAAATCATTTATTTAATATTTTTAATCAATTTTTGTTAGTTTTAATCATAATTAAATCATAATAAATCCAATTTTTAGTATTTTTACACCAAAATTTTATACAAATTATTTCTGATCATTTAGAACAGAAATATAATTTTTAAACTGATAATTATTTAATTTTAGTAATTTTTAATTATTAAAGTTAAAGTTTGACAATTTGTAATAAATAGATTTAATAATCTATTTTAAAGAAAATAATTTTATAAAAATTATTTTTATACTTTAAACACATTCTTATGACCATCCTAGATTTAACATTTATAAAAAGGATTTGTAGTTATTTATTTACTAAATTTCTCTCAATTGGCGAATATTTTTAATAATAATCAAACGAGCAATTATCCCCAATTCGAAGCCCTAGAAACTTATACATTTGTAGACTTGATAGACTTAGACATATTTATTACTTCATTATAGGGTGATACTTGATATATTTGGGCAACACAATTATCCAAATTTCTCAACAGATATAACATTTTACCAAGGTGAGTTTTACATAGCCCCTTTTATTTATCACCATTTTTGGGGTGAAACATGTTATAACATTATCATTGCAATTCAATCATCAATGTGTCTATGTGTTGTCTATGTTGCATTATGTCTTGAGCATGATTAGAGTAAGCACCATTCTAGCATAATCATTAACTCCGTACAAGCCGACGGTATACATTGATAGATCTATTGGACTGACAATCCCACCCGGATACGTGCCTCCTACAAAGGTTACGTGGGTGTTTGTTATCGCATAACATATTCAATTGGACCATGAGCGTATGGTATGTATCATTTTATAACAGTCATCAGGGTTGATTATGCACTCGATTTATTTCTAGTATGTTCTCACATATGGGCTAGATTGACATGACACATGAATTGCACAACATTTTATTCATTTTATTATCAAAAACCTATGTAATTCTCACCAACTTATGTTGACCCAAAATACTTTCAAAATTAACATGTTTCAGGTAACAATGAAGCTGAGGCTTGAGTTAGCATGAGGATTTTACTTGAAGTTTTATTTGAAGTTATTGAAGTTGTTATTTGATATCATGTATTTGAATTCTTAGACATCATTTCACGTTTTGGATATTATGTTTGAATAAATTATTTAAAATTTATATTATACCATGTGCTACTGAAAACAATCATCAATACGTGGCACCCCGATGTTTCCGCCATCGGTTGGGGTGTTACAGATCATGGGCCAAATAATCTTAATGGGCCGTAGGGATATTGGGCCGGATGAACTTGTGGGCCGAGTAGATTAAATGAGCCAAACACTTGTTGGGCTTTCACAAATATAATCCAATAGTTAGGTTAATATGTGATGGGCTTATTTTATCGAGTGGGTTTTGTCTATTGGGCCGAATTCATTGGGCCTGATTAGTTATAACGTAAAATAATTATATTAATTAATCGTTATTAAGAAATATTTATTCTTTCAGGTGTTACAATTGACACTTATAAAATCTGTTCTAGAGAGTCTCCCTTCGTATTATTTTTCTCTTTTCTAGGCGCCAGTTGGGATTGTGAATACCTTGGAAGGGTTGATTAGAAAGTTCTTGTGGGGTGGTAATGTGGACTTGAATAAAGTTCACTGGGTGGCCTGGGACGTTGTTACTAGGCCTATTAAACAAGGAGGGTTGGGTATACGTAAACTTGCGGAATGTAATAATGCTTTCTTGGTCAAGTGGCTCTGGAGGTATCAGCAAGAAGGAAACACTTTGTGGCGAAGAGTGGTTGATGCCATCCATGGTTCTTCGAGAAAATGGGATTGTTACCCGCTTAGTTCTAGATATGCTGGTACATGGGCTAGACTAGTTAATAGTGGGTTTCGGTTGAAGGTTGGAGAATATAATAGCATGAATATGATACGTGGTCGGCTTAGTAATGGTTTAGAAATCAAGTTTTGGATTGATTCTTGGGTGTCTCGGACCCTGTTAAAAACATTATTCCCGGAGTTATTTCGGTTGGAACGTGATAAAGGTTGTAAGGTTGCGGATAGGCTTAGTGGTGGAGGCCTCGTTAATGCGTTTGAATGGAATTGGAGGTCGTTGCCGTCCTCGGAAGTAGAGGCCCAACAATTGAGTGATATCTCTATTATGCTTGCGGGTCAAGCTTTGGGAATAAATGAAGATCGCTGGTATTGATAATGGGTCGGTGGATGGTTTTTCAGTGTTCAAGGTTAAAAGATGGTTGGATAGTGACCGTAATATTCAGAATTCTTCGGTGTATAAATGGTGCAAATGGGTCCCAATTAAATGTAATGTGTTTATGTGGAGGATGTTAATGGATAGGATACCGACTAAAACGACGTTACTTAGGCGGAATATTAATTGTGGGGAGGTTTTTTGTAAGTTCTGTGAAGACCAAGAGGAAAGTGTGGACCATTTGTTTACGGCTTGTCGATTGGCTAGTGGCGTATGGAACGGGATAGCTAGTTGGGTTAAGCTTCCTCCGTTTTATTTCTTCTCGGTGAATAATATTACTCAGGTTTATTCTAGTTCGAATTGGCACTCGGTTAAGAGAATGGCTCTTCATGGTATTATGGTCATTACTTGCTGACGGATTTGGAAAACTAGAAATGACAAAATCTTCAAGGATGATACTCGTAATGTGGTTGACATTGTTACGAATATTAAGATGTTAGGCTTTATTTGATTTTCTAGTAGATACAAAAAGAATACGGTGGGTTGAAAGGATTGGCGCAATCCCCAGGTGACACCACTATAAACTATTCCTTTCGGGCACCATCATAACTTGTAACTAAAGAAAATAAAATAAAAATAAAAATAAAATAAAATGGAGCGTAAACCCAAAATCTCCTTTATCACTTTACTCTTTTAACAAATCAGACCAGATTGTCCGCTAGGTTTCCACTCTTCTTAGTTAACGCTTTTGTAGATCAATCAATCAATCAATACAATACCTTTGTAATCATCAACATCATTATCATAATAATAATAATAATAATAATGGGGCAACAGTCTTTGATCTACAGTTTTGTATCCAGAGGCACCGTTATTCTTGCTGAGTACACCGACTTCACCGGCAACTTCACCTCTATTGCTTCCCAATGTCTCCAGAAGCTTCCTTCAACTAACAATAAGTTTACTTACAACTGCGATGGTCACACCTTTAATTACCTTGTTGAAGATGGCTTCAGTAAGCTTTTACCTCTTTTTAGTTGGCCTTTTTTATTCTAGGGTTTCTTTTTAATTACCTTGTTGAAACTGTTCATCTTGCACTCTATATAGATTGACACCCTTTGATGTGATAATTGTATGCGTATTTACATGATTCTTTACCTTAGACGTTACGAAAGACTTGAAATGTGTTGTTTTGTATTGCACGGCTTCTTTATTTGGTAATTAATAAAAGAAAAGATGAATTGACCGATACTTGAGATATAGGTTGTCGCGGTGAGATATCGGTAATTTTTATATCATGCGGAATTCATATAGATAGCAATTAAACACCAACAATTCAGTATACTCTCCTGCCATTAACGAATTAATCTTTTGCAACTTGTAAAACACTAACAATTGTAGCAAGTAGGGATGAGCATACAAGGCCGAATACCGATCCCCTCCCGATACCCTACCGAACTGATACCGAACCGAGGGGTTTCAGGATCGGTATCGGTACCCATATTTATGGATTTTCGGTTTCGGTATTATCGGTATCGGTATGCTAAGCAGTTAATATCGCCGATATATCCGCTATATCAGTCCGATATATCGGTTATCGGTCATCAACCGATATACTAATACCGATATTTTGACCGATATTTTGTACCGATATTATCGGTGATATTGACCGATATTTGACCGATATCTTACCGATATTTGACCGATATATCACCGATATTCCCGATATCAGTATCTTTCTTATTAGTTCTTCTATTTGTCTTGCTTCTTATTGATGTTGTTAGTGTTTTAAGTCTTAATTGTTAATTGTCAGTGTTAAATATTAATGTTTAAAGTCTTAATAAGTTCCCACTTGCTACAATTGTTATTGTTTTGCATGTTGCAAGAGGTCAGTCTATTAATTGTAAGAGATTATATTTAATTGTTAGTGTTAAACTTCTATATATATGGATATTGCATTATATAAAAATTACCGATATCCCACCGATATCTCACTGCGAAAACCGATATATCAAATATCGGTCCTCGACCGATAACCGATATTTTCCGACATTAGCTGCTTAGTCGGTATGGGATCGGTATTTTAAGGTAAAATACCGATACCATACCGATACCGAACCGATACCGTACCGTATGTGTTCGGTATCAGTATTGGTTTTTTTGACTTTTCGGTATCGGTATTGTCGGGATCGGTATCGGTATCGGTTCGGTACCGATACCGTCCCGAGCTCATCCCTAGTAGCAAGTAGGAACATATTAAGACTTAAACACTAACGATTAAGACTTAAAACATTGATAGAAGCAATAAGAAGAAAAACAAATGGAAGAACTAAGAATAAAGGTACTCGGTAAAATATCGGTAAAATATTGGTCAATATCGCTGATGATATCGGTACTGATATTATGGCCGGTATTTTACATGGGGATCGATAACCGATCTATCACCGACATTAACTGCATAGGAATTGAGGTATGGCATATCAAGAACAATACATTGTATGCTATATGTATGCTGGGAATATTCAGATTTTATATATAAGGAGAAAATGATAAGAAATAATAATATCGGGTACTAAAAACAATTGTTATGGATGTTAATGGATAATGAATTTCATCTTTATTTGTTTGGTTTTGAATCATGAAGCATACTGTGTGGTGGCTGCTGAATCTGCTGGCAGACAAGTTCCAATGGCATTTCTTGAGCGGATTAAGGACGACTTTAACAAGAAATATGGTGGTGGGAAAGCTGCTACAGCTATTGCAAATAGTCTGAACAAGGAATTTGCGTAATTTAGTTCTTCGTTTAATCTCAATATATGTACAGTCTTGCTAGATTATTACATGTTTATGGTTAAGCTTACTGTTACCAGACCCAAGCTGAAGGAGCAGATGCAGTATTGTGTGGATCATCCTGAAGAAATTAGCAAGTTATCCAAGGTCAAGGCCCAGGTTTCAGAAGTCAAAGGTGTGATGATGGAGAACATTGAAAAGGTAATTGTTTTTTAGTGTGTAATTAATTGGACATGAAAGAATTTAAGTACACATGTTGGCTGTATTCTGATTTTATAACTGTTGGAATATATGTATAGGTTCTAGATCGTGGCGAGAAGATAGAGCTTCTTGTGGATAAAACTGAAAATCTTCGTTCTCAGGTAAGTGAATTCAAGTTCTTATTGGAATATTAGCTATAAGTTAGTTAGCACACAAGGCTGACTTTAAACACTAAACATAAAATTTTAAGAATTTCTGTTCTGGGGTATAAGATATAATGACTTATAACAATATATTTGAAAATACGAACATAATGCAAGAACAACTCTATCATGAAAAATATAAAGTTCTGATAGGGATTTTACATGCTTCAAATCCAGATTTGTTTGAAGGTCAATAACCATAACAGCTAATTTTCATTCATGATTATAACACTCATCGTAAAGATGTCATTATGTCAAACATCTCGAAAAGCATCTACGTTCATACTTCTTTTCTCATATGACAAGATTAGTAGAAATTTTATGTGCTTTAAATCATTACTTGTAACATACGGAGTTGTGTTTGTATGCATATGATATAAGTTGTGTTATTAAGTATCTTACGCAGCAGAAACTTTGGATACTATGTTTTAAAGTTCTGGGCCACACTTGGGTAATGTATATTTGTTTGGCTGGTTGAAGTTGATTATTAAATTTTGTATGTTCTCTTTTGTAAAAAAAAAAAAACAGTTTAAATATTGCCTTGTTACTAATAACGCAATTTCTTTTCCAAGATGGTCGTAAAATGAAATTGACACATTTTTTCTTTATTACAAGGTTCTAATCCAAAACATTGTTATTTCTTAGCAATCATAGCACTGACATGATTGATGATAATACACGATACCTTTTTTGTATCATTGAATGCTACTTTATTTATTTGGCGATTTTCTTGAACATTTTTGTGACATAGTTAGTTCCTTTTTTCGGGTAAATAGGAGAATATCCTTGTAAGCTTTATTAATGAAAACAATAAAAGAATATAAACCACTCATGGGCTAGCAAAAGAACTATGAAAAATAGGCCCATATGAGCAATATGATTATACGAAGACCAACAGTGGCCAATAAAATAACTATTGACAACAGCCATGCAAGGCCTAGGGATACATGAAGAGTCATCAAGAATCCCAAGTCATCCCAATTTGTACTAAAGGATCTAAGGAAGACAACGAACTGACGAAGTCTCATTTTGTATCTGAATTGGCCCAAAAAAACAGCACAAAAAGATCAACCAAATAACATAACTGCGTAATCAAGAACCCTTTAGCAGCAGAAATAATAAAAAAAATAACAGATGAGAAAAGCAACATCCCCAACACATAAAAGTTAATATAGATCTTAGCTAAACCTCTAAAATTCCACTTCAAGATCTGAAACATGACAAAAACACTTAGGAAGTAGAAGATATGCACAATACATATGCGGCTGCACATGGAGTGAGAAATTATGGTGCCGGGGATCTCAACTGAGCAACTTCTCTATCCCTCGGATAGAGGAAACGTCTACCAATAGCTTTTGCTATAAGTGGGATTGTATTGGGTACATTTGTTTGTAAAACACTTCCTAAACCACAAAATTTTAAAAACAATTGTAGCTCTGATATGATTCATATTTGGATTTTATCTGTTCTTTCTCTTCCTTTGCTACCTCTTTTCTTATATGGCCATGTTATAAAGCCTGCCTCTTCATTAGTGGTGGTGTAAATGCATAATGGCCGGGTCACATAGATTGCCAGTTTGGGCAACTGGTCAGCACATGTAGTTTTTCCAAATGCTGGCTTGACCCAGAACATTGTAAAAAGCTTTATATTTGTATAAAATTAGTGAAGGCTAACCCGCGCGTTGCGGCGTGAACTTGGTCGGGTGTAGGTTTGGTTCGTCATACTATTGCAACCAAAGAGAAACCCGAAAAAATAAAGTCGTAACAAAATAGAAAAACATTGACACATTAAATCATAAAAATAAGTTAAACAATTCGGTACCGGTTTGATGCATTTACCGCAGCAAACATAAAAAACCAGAAAGATAAAGTCATAACAATTAACATATGAATTTAATTATATTATTTACGTTAGATAATAATATTATATATACACACACACATATCAATTTGGCAAGTGCTAAAATGATAATGAGTATTCAATAAAACGATGAAATTTGATTTAAGATGACACTTTACATTTTCTTGAAAAATATCTGTTAGAAACAATAAACAGATTGGATTACAATAATAAGTAAAAGGACACATAATTCCAGTATTTTACTTTTCAATAGTTTGAATAAATTTTGTTAGAAAGTCATATGCATAAATAATAATGCACTTTGCTGGACTTCTGACTAGCATTTTTTATTAACTTCAATTGTTTTACCCACCTAGAGATAACACATTGCTTGTATGAACTCATTCCTAAGTAAATGTTTCTACACATAATGAGAATGGATGTGTTGCAGGCACAAGATTTTAGGACGCAAGGCACGCAAATGAGGAGAAAAATGTGGCTGCAGAATATGAAGATAAAACTTATAGTTCTTGGAATCATCATCGCTTTGATTCTCATTATAGTTCTCTCGGTCTGTGGTGGCTTCAACTGTGGCAAGTGAAGTACATACACAATTTCTCAATTTTCTGCTTTCTCACTCATCTCCTTTATTGTTCTTATTCCTATTACAACCTGATATTGAAAAGCCTATGTTGTGAGAATGTTTGTGTATTTTGTATCTCTAGACCATGGAACTGCTCGATTTTGGTCTATAACTATTAGTATAACTTTTGGTCTATAACTTTTAGAGAACATGGCCCGTTACACACCCTTACCGTTATAACTTGCACTTAAAAGTTATGCGAGGTGGGGCATATAGGGACAGACAAGATCATTTCAGGCCTTTAGGCTTTTCTTTAAATACAAAAGCTTGCCATACCATGTCACATTCTGTTCCCATTGCAGCCAAAAACATTGTTGGAAAAGAACAATTCAGAATTATGGTTTATCTTGTGAGAATGTTGGTTTTGTCTTTGCCCAAGTTGTTGTTTTGTTCTTTTTGTTTGTGTACGTGGTTGGGAGTTTTAAAGTCCGTATTTTAGTGGGCCTGTAGGCAGTGACATTTTGAGGGTATGCAGTTTCAAGGTTTCACGTCCGCCAATGCTTTAAGTCGAATAAGATAACAGAAGGGTATAAGCCATTAATGTTGATGAAAATAACCTTAGAAGAGGACCACTGATGGACACAATTTGGCCTGTACCTGTAGCACTAACTTATGGTTATGGGCATTAAGTTAAAATTGAGTGATTTGGATTGGACATTGAATCGGTCGTTCAGTAGTTTCAACTATGTTTACTGGTTTGTTAAAATCGATCGATGCGCTTTAGGGCAGTTTAGCCGGACTATGTAAAACGCTAGGTTTGGCACAAAAGTCTAAATGCTTGGCATGAAGTTATAGGCTTTTATGTCGCTCTTGCGTTTTAATTTCCTTTGCCAAACTCATCCAACATCGCTTGATGTTTCAATACTTTGACGTCAAACCAAATTGTATTATTCAATAAAAGTCTCATTTTATTCAGGTAAAACGATTTTAGACTACTTCAGGCGCAGGCGCATTTAACATGTTCTGCCAATTCGACTTTTTACACTTGTAAACTAATAATTTCATTATATAAGATGAATTAGCCTTGTTATTTTTTTGAAAGTCGAACTTGACGCAAAGCACTACACCCACTTAGAAAATCCTAACCGGGAGCAAAATGACAGTTACATGCTAAGTAACAAGTTTTTCTGAAAGACAAACTTGATACAAAGCGCAACACTCAAATCAATCGAATCAAACATATCATCTTTGGTTTCATTCTGTTGGCCAAAAAGAGCTTCATTCCGAGCTCTCCAAATAATCTACCATGCTGTTAAAATAGTAGCCTCAACATCTTTTTATTGTTTTCATTCATCTTGACGATTCCAACCAATCTAGAATGCTTTTCGGCCCCTTATTAACTAGGAAATCCACTTCTAAGTTCTAACCAACGACCGTTAGAGTTCCATATCTTCATAGCCAAATGATAACCTCCAAAACATGATCCAAAATTTCCACCGTATTCTAGTAGGCAGATGATCCATGAGCGTATGTCAAATCAAGATATTAACCTTCCTAAGAAGATATTTGTTCCATATGGTTGGATGAGCTTCACCCGGCAATGCTCGAAGATCAAGATATGATCTTACACTTATCATTAGAATCCACCAAAGAAACAGAAGAAAGCACCAAACCCATCTCACCCTTGCATATGGTTGGTGTAATTTAGTATTATTGGTGTAATAAGATATGTGATGTAATATTTGTAAATACACACACTTGCACACCTATAAGTTTTATGACTGTTCATGACTATGTTATGGTAGGTAGGTTCACAATAAATTTCGTGTTTTGTTTCGCTAGCAGAAGATATAGGCTTGCCTAGACGTTAAGAACCAAACTACTAAGAATATAATCAGGAAAATGATAGCCATCAGGGGCATCACATAACAAATCCAGTTCTAGATATATTATACTCGTTCCAATCATCTACCTTTGTTGACTACTACATCCTTGATTCATTACACATCGTATTGAACATTTGGGATGGGTACCTAACAACGACCATTTGGAGAATCGATGATGAATAAGCTTCTAAAGCTTCCAATTTTGACTCAATTTCTAATGCTTTCATTAAGGAATGGTTAATCCAATATGGTGGAGAGTTCCCATAAGGTCATCATCCTTGTACTACTCTCATCTGATCACGTTTGATTGTGGAGTGTTCATTGGCTCCATAACCAGTGCGCCCGAAATGTTTTGGTTATATATGAGAAAGGGCATTTCTTATTAACCAGGAATCTATGTTGGCCATGGTCACCGTGGGATGCTCCTAGGGTGTTACACATGACCAAACATCGTCAGAGACCCTCTTCTAAAAACAATAATTCAAATTTATGATTACTACATGTCTGGAGCACTAAGCATTCTTTTCCTTTCAGGGAAAGAAAATTCGCACGCCCTATCTTACATAACTCCACTCTTTACTTGAGCTCCTTAACTTGCATACTAAAATCCCTAAAACGAAGATGCTATGCATATCATGATGGACCCTTTTGATAGAGCTCATGAACGTTTAGATGTTTAGTTATGCTTTTACAGTGTAATTGAAGTATAGGTTATTGTTCTTTGTGGCAAATTTACAAAATGTCAGGCTTAGCTTTTATATATGTATATATTTGTTATACGTGGGTTAATTTAGATACGCTGAATGAACATTACTTAGTGTATAGAACTAAGTTAAATTTTTTATGTAAATATGAAGATGCATAATCGATCAGCATAGCTTTTTTAGCGAGTCAAATATGGAAGTGTAACTAAGTAGCTAATTTTGCAAACATCACCATGCATTGCATAGACAATGTTTGCTAAGCATTGTAGAAGTTTATCAAGTGAAAGCGAATATTCTAAGCAACCATTTAAAGCCGTTATGAAGAAGACTTCAACCATTTAAAGCCGTTAGTTAAATCTGGTAGACGATTCATAAACATGTAGATGATTTCGAAAATTGTATTTGGAGTAGAAGATTATGAAAATTGACATACAAAATAGCTATATAAATCAAAATACATAAGTCATCTAACAAGAAAAAGAAGATACAAACGAATCATTTGCATAAATGGTAGAGATATAATTTTAGAAATTACATTTGGTGGGTATTGGAGAAAAAAACCAAAAATGGTGATGTATGGTTATCATTTGGCGGCATCAAAGAACACATACAGTGATGCCGCCAAACCAAAGTTTGTAGTCAAATGATGCCGCCAAACCATATTATGTATACTATGATGCCGCCAAACCATATAAGGGCTTCTCAATGATGCCGCCAAACGGTTTAGGGGCTTCTCATTTGATACCGCCAATCCAGATGATGGAATTAATACCGCCAAATCAAATCAAGGAATGGTGGTTATTAGTGGTTAGTGGTGATAATAATCAAAAGACTTGCAATGGTAATAGTGAATGTATAAGAATATATGAATCGTTAAGCCACATGTGATTCAAGCATTGATAGGAGAAACAACCACTAAAATTAAAATCCAAATACAAGCGTTAAACATTAAGACAACATTACATAATCATATAACATGACGAGAAGTTGCTTCACAACGGCATTTGTATAGCTCATCTGCCATGTGTCGTCGATAATTCACACAAGCGTCTTCGACGTCGATTTCTAACGACAACGATTTTTTTTTCACAAGCCTCTCCATCATCATACAAACCAACACACCTGCATTATCAACCTTTCCGTTGTCTTGGGGCACATCTAATTCAACTAAACCAACAGAAATTGGTGTTTTGTCCACACGATTAGACTTCAGCCAGTAACGAATACGTTTTAGAAACCATTCGAAAAAAAATCCTAATCATCTCCATATAGTGAGCAACTTGGCGTCGCCTTTCGTTTCTCCATCTCTTATCAGTCCAATACTGGGTAATTACCATGTTTCTCAAATCAATTAGGATAAGCAGCCAGTCTCCCACCCCGATCGATAAAGGAAGGTAAACGCGGTCAACCTCCCAGAATGGCGGGTAGGGTTCCATTCTTCCAGCCATGTCGAGGGCAACTGAAGAATTCGAGTCCTTCATTTCATCATAAAAGGCAGGGGGTAACACTGTCCAACGTAGCTGTGAAGTAGGATCTCTTAAAAGCTTTGCTTGTGTAAGTCGCATCAGTCTTACCGTCCACGCTTCAACGTGCTGAAATCATAATAATGCATAAGGTTCGTTATTGAGTTAAGCAAATCAATTTACTTTCAAGATAAATTAACGTGAAAATTACCGTTGCGGATAGCGCCCTGTTGGGTTGGCACCCTAGAAGTGTACCCCAAAAATTTCTGTCTAGTTTGGCGGAAATGAAGCGAGTGTAGCAAATGGGGCATCCCCGTTTGTATAAAAGTCGACAACATCAGCAGACCAGTTGTTTCTGCATTGTTGGTTTTCTTGTGAGTTTTCTTTGGGCTTGTCTTCGTCGTTTTCGGCTGGTTTCACTTGTGGGTTACTTGAAGACGAACCACCTGTGGAAGGTTTTGATGGCTTGCGTAAACGCCTCCAAATTTGCTCGGTCGATTTAACCGTTTTAGGAGCTGGTTGTGAACAGTAAAAGCCTTCTCCATTGTTTTCCATTCTTAGAGGTTTCAAATACGAGTTGGTAAGAGAGAAAGAAGTTGAGTGAGTTATGTTTGTGAATCAGCTGCTTTTAAAGAGGTGAAGCCTCGTAGTGGTTTGGCGGCATCTACATGAAGCCTCAGAATGGTTTGGCGGCATTGATGCCTCACAATGGGACAGCGGCATTGATGCCTCATAATGGTTTGGCGGCTTCTACATGAAGGCGGCATGTAGATGAAGCCTCATAATGGTTTGGCGGCATCTACATGAAGCTTCCTTATTGGTTTGGCGGCATCTAGATGAAGCCTCATAAAGGTTTGGTCATTTTTCAAAAAACTCACTATGTTGAAAATGGCCCAGGCTGCCATTTTTGGGCCTCTGTACAGTCTGGCAGGGCCTTCCAGTCAGGTAACCGGACTTTCGGACGCCTTTTCCTTGGCTAATACACGGGTGTCCCAAGAGGTCCGGGCCGTTTTCGGGTCTCCGGGGCTGATCCCGGTGGCCCGAAACCGACTAGGAGGTTATTTTTCAAAAAACTCACTATGTTGAAAACGACCCAGGCTCCCATTTTTGGGCCTCTGTACAGTCTGGCAGGGCCTCCCAGTCAGGTAACCGGACTTTCGGACGCCTTGTCCTTGGCTAATACACGGGTGTCCCAAGAAGTCCGGGCCGTTTTCGGGTCTCCGGGGCCTGATCCCGGTGGCCTGAAAACGGCTAGGAGGTCATTTTTCAAAAAACTCACTATGTTGAAAACGGCCCAGGCTCCCATTTTTGGGCCTCCCAGTCAAATTTAAAAAAGTGCATAAACACATTAATACGTAAACACATATAACATAAACACATAATACATAACGACCAATACATACACATAATACATAAATCATAATTCTAATTTACTTATTTAAAGCTTACATAAACACATAATACAATCCTAAATTACTTGGTACTCCTCCTCATATGGATCCCGAGGAGGAGGGTTTGGGGCGGCTGTAGCCTGCTGGTGGGGGGGGGGGGGGTGGCTGGACCCTAGTTTTGGGGGATCTGTGTACTTTCTTGCATCCGGGAGGTGGGTGCTGATAATCTTAAACGGTCCAAATCCCTTACAGCCATGGCATAATCCACAACCCATACCAACTCATCTACAGTGAACTCATCATCTGCTGGGGGAGGAGGAGTGGTTTGAGTAGGAGCAGGAGGAGAAGTTATTTGAGTAGGAGCAGGAGGAGGAGTTATATGAGTAGGAGCAGGAGGAGGAGTTATTTGAGCAGGAGGAGGAGTTATATGAGTAGGAGCAGGAGTAGAAGAAGATGAAAATGGTAGTCGCCATCCCCGGCGAGAGTATCGCCGGACATTTGAAGATCCGTCACATTCGTGATAACCTCCACCCATAGTTTGTAAACCCTTTGAAGAGAGGCAGTTCTGACTGAAATTGAGTCTTGATATGGTATTTATAATAGTTGATGTCTGATAATGGTTTGGCGGCATCATATAAGTCATAAAGAGTAGATGCCTCAGAATGGTTTGGCGGCATTAATGCCTTGAAATCAAATGGCGGCATCAAAGGGGATACATGAAACCATTTAGCAGCATCAAGGAGTACATGAAATCAAATGGCGGCATCACTGTTTTACTTGCAGAATCTTGCATGATGCCGCCAAATGATAACCATACATCACCATTTTTGGTTTTTTTTCCCCAATACCCCCAAATGTAATTTCTAAAATTATATCTCAACCATTTATGCAAAGGATTCGATACAAACATATGTGATTAATGATTGAGTTGAAACAACTATAACTATAACTGGCCTCGACAAATGTCAAGACACTAAAAAAATTACGTTATGTATATAAGTTTGATTATGATCGGTAACATTAAAGTTTTAATAAGTTATATTAATTATATTCTAACAAGTCATATAAGATTGTTGTAATAAGTTATAATGGGAAGTAACAAGTTAACAACATAAAATTCATTGTCATGTCATGTAACTATTTAAAGATAATAAAAAACAAAATATGTGAACACTATTCCTTATTGTAAAATACAAAAAATTATCGTCTAACTCACATATATATTTGATGTTAGTTATGTCATATTAAATAAAAATACATCAAAGAAAAACTGTCGGGTTATTAATTATTATTTTGGTAACAAATTACAATAGTAAAAAAGTGTTAGAAATGGCCATGGACCCATGAAAATCCAGGAGAAAAATGCTTCACCAATCAAACACCAGGTTCCAAGATAACTTTAGTAACTCAACGAATCAGCAACCTGATAAGACCGAGTCATGGGTCCACAAATTACAAACCCTAATCTCCAAATTTATGTGAACCCCACCAAAACCACTCGAGCCTGGGCAATCACAAACCGTGACTTTTGGGGACCAATACAATAATTCTGATTTTTATAATGACCAATGGTCTGGTATATATTTGCAATGCCACAAGTCCATGCACCACACTTTGACATTTCACTATTTTAGTATATACTATAAAGTCAAATTAAGCTCTAACTTTTTTTTTCCTTTCTTTCTTCATTATGCTCTCTTTAGGTTAGCTCATTTGCAAGATGCCAAGGGCTTGTGACCATTGCCTAAAAAAGCGGGCTCGATGGTATTGTGCTGCTGACGACGCTTTCCTTTGTCAAAGTTGTGATGCCTCCATTCACGCGGCTAAGCAGTTGGATGGTCAGCATGAGAGGGTCCTTCTCAAGACAGGACCCTCTATGCTTTTTGGTTCAGGTCAATATGAACCAATATGGCATCACGGGTTCACCCGTCGTGCGCGTACTCCACGGCAAAGAACTAAACATCATCTCAAGGTTGATGGAAATAAAAACACGGTAAATTCTTCAGTTTCCTTAGTTCCCGAGATAGGTAGTTCAGAAGCATCATTGATCGATGATGACGAAGAAGTAGAACAACAACAACGCCTTTTGTATTGTGTTCCGGTCTTTGATGCTTTTGAAACTGAATTATACACTAGTGAAATAGGTAAGGGTTTGCCTTTTATAGTGGATGACAATCAAGAAGATCAAACATGTCATATGGATAATGATCTTCATGGGTTTGTTCACCCCACAGATGATTTGGAGCTCATGGAATTTGCTACCGATGTCGAAAGCTTCTTAGGAAAGGAATTTGACAATACATCATGTAAGATTGAAGATTTGGGGTTAACTAACAACTATAAAGAAGAAGAAAATACTAAAAATATAGAAATTTTCTTTGGTGAAAATAGAGTGAAAGTTGAAGATAAAGAAGTGGAAGAAATTATAAGTTTTGATATTGATGCAACTAAGGAAACACTAGATTGGGACTTTGATTATGAATCCACAATGTTAATCAAAGAAGAGGAGACGAAAGTGGTGAAAGGCATCGAAAGGGAGCATATGATGACGGTGATAAGCGATCAATGTAACGAAAAGAAGAAGGTGAGAACATCAAATATGGTTTTGCGGATAAATTATGAGGATGTGATCAATACTTGGGGTGACCAAGGTTCTCCTTGGACGAACGGAACCCGACCAGAGCTCAACTTGGATGGTTATTGGCATGATTTCATGGTTCTCAATCTTTATCCATCTAGTTATCTATTTGTCTGTCTGTTCATCTATCCATATGTTTATAAATATACCAGGCTCAATTTTTTTGTATTGATTTGTCTAAGAACCGTGCATTTGCTAATCAATAAACGATGTTTTAGGGGTCACAATGGGCATGGAATAGCAATCTTTCATACGGAGGCGTGGGAGGAAGTGGTGGAGGAAGAGAAGCAAGAGTGTCAAGGTATAGAGAGAAAAGAAGATCACGATTATTTTCAAAGAAGATAAGGTATGAAGTGAGAAAACTAAATGCAGAGAAAAGGCCAAGAATGAAAGGGAGATTTGTGAAAAGAGGTACCTTTGAAGAACCTCCTTCAACTTCTAGTTACCCAACTTATCTTATCAAGAACAACTAATACTAAAATTCATCAACAAATAAGTTTTGTTCATTAGTTTGTTGCATGTTTTTCAGCAACAACCTCCTGAGTTTTCTTGTGTTCTTGGAAAGATAGGGAAGATCCGGTCAGTTTCTTGCCTGATATGATGTATATGAGATATTGCTTGTACTTTCATCTGATCTACTATATGTATATTATAATAATGACGTATTAATGTATGTGTATAGTTGCAATTTGAGTTGTATCAAAATCCAATCAAACTTCATGGGATATATTAAATGATGATCAATGGTCGTTTTTGCTTACATAAATCACCTCCAAATCAAGGTTTGTTAATCCCTGCATCAAACATATGTTAAAAGATATTATACCTATGTTACGGTTTGTAAATATTATTATATATCATAAGTCTAAGATAGATAAAAGTGAACCGATGTGTCATAGTTAGTTATTAGCGGTTATTGTAGTTGAACGGTTGTGCTGGTTCACTCACAGCGATTCACATATAGTATAAATAGGCTTGTACCCATTCATTTGTAAATTTATGAATCTTTCTTTGTTTATAAAACAATTCGTTTTCCTCTCTTTTATTCCCTCCAAAACCACAATACAACCGCATACAATCCCAATCAAACAAACAGATCAGAATTCAACATGGCATCAGAGCCTCGATCAAGGACTTTTGGTATTTTCAACTTAGAGGATGTGTATCACCGAGAAACAAGAGACGGGTGTGACGATTCCCCAATGTTTCTTGCGTTGTTCAATGGTCGAGAGAGTCAAGAGAGAACAACTGTGGTAGATCAGTTCGATCAGAGGGCCACAGAAGACTTGATGCACATAAAATTCGAAAGTTTCAATATTGGATCCAAGGATCATGGCCTATCCGAGAAGAGGAAGGCAACACAAGAAGAAGGGGGCTTTTTCCGATTATCCTAAAGGGTTGTGTTGTAGTTATTGCCAAGAAACCTTTCATTACAGAAGGGATTGCCCAAAAAGGATGGGAAAAACAAATTTTATTATCAAAGGGACATATTTTCAAGGATGGGAAGACATATGGTATGCAAGTTTAACTTGTAAAGAACATGGTTGTGGTAATAAAGATTTGTTTATGTTGTTTGACAAATCGTTTGGGGTAGAAGGATGTCCGGAAGGATATCTTAGAGAGTATTTTAAAGGTAGAGGATCTGTTTTGATCTTCAGTGGTGGACAAATGCATAAGATAAAGTCTGTGTATTATGTTTCGACCCTTAGAAATAATGTTTTAAGTGTCGAAAAGTTGACCCAACAAAGATTTGAAGTAGAATTCGATGGGGATGTATGTCACATCACCCAACCGAACAATCCACATGCAGAAATTAAGGACAAAGAAGTTCCATGTTGGATTTGTAACGAAAGCGACCATTATGCATTTATTTGTCCGAAGAAAAAGAATAAGTCTGTCCAGAAGACAGAAGGCGCATCTGAGGCGCACAGGAACAAAGAAAAGGAACTGATTCAGGACAGATCGAACCATTATGATGGTCTCACACACAAAGACATAGAGAAGGCATCCATGTATAGGTATTTCGAGACGTTTTCCATACAAGAAGATGACAAGAATGGTTTTTTGGAAAGAGGAGAAGTTATGTATCTATCCGAAGTTTCCTCGCTTAATGATTGCATAGTGTTTATGGACTTGATCCATATTGCAACCAAAGTGGAGGACCACAAAGACAAATTTCAGATTGAATTCAAGGGAATAGTCAAGTGGTTTTTAAAGAACTTTCTATAAGTCAAGTTACATATTGATATGCCACCGATTGACAATAAAGGCTACCCGATCAATACACTAGATCTATATATGATTGTTCAGAAATTTGGAGGATACAATCAAGTGTTCATAGAGTCTTAATGGCCCACAGTAGCAATGATCATGGGTTATGAAAGGGAAGGACCAAGACTCACCGAGAAGGATTCGATTGTGAAAGATTTAAGGGAAGTTTATGTCCGATATCTAGATATGCTGGAATGGTATCATTTGAAATACAAAGGAAGAGAACTCACAAACGACATTGGAGAAAGAAGCGGTGTCATCTTGCTTTTAAAAAGCACGAAGCGCACAAAAGCGACGAAGTCTAAAACCGAGGCGCAAAGCGCAGAGCGCAAAAGCGGTGGGCTTTTCGTACACAAAGCGCAAAACGATTATATAATTTTTTTCTATATATCCTATAGGTTTTTAGCATCCTTACCCCAAAATATAGATAAGGTTTATATATGATTTAACTTAAATGTATAACCTTTTTAGCTACATGTATAACACTTTGAAGCACAAAAACACCCCCTGTACGAAAAGCGCGCTTTTCTGCGCTTTTTTTTTTTTGCCAAAAAAGAGCGCTTTGCTTGCGCTTTTTGTACACTGCGCGCCTTGAGTAACATAAGGCGCATGGATCTGCGCCTCAGGTCGCCTCGTGCTTAAGCGTGCCTGAGGCGCGCTTTTTAAAATCTAGAGCAAAGGATTGAAAGAGAAAGACTTGGAAGACCGTGACCTTCCACCGAAGAAGCGCACCAGGATGTAAATGGCTGCAAGATTGTTTGATGCAAAGATTGGGGGGGGGGGGATGTTAGATAATAATCCCTGCATCAAACATATGTTAAAGATATTATACCTATCCTACGGTTTGTAAATATTATTGTATATCCTAAGTCTAAGATAGATAAAAGTGAACCGATGTGTCACAATTGGTTATTAGCGGTTATTGTAGTTGAATGGTTGTGTTGGTTCACTCACACCGATTCACATAGTATAAATAGGCTTGCACCCCCTTCATTTGTAAATGCATGAAACTTTCTTTGTTTATAAAACAGTTAGTTTCCCTCTCTTTTATTCCCTCCAAAACCACAATACAACCGCATACAATCCCAATCAAACAATCATATCAAAATTCAACAAGGTTGAGTTCAAGGAATTTTAGGAGGATGTTACATATTGGTATTAGATTTCTACTTTTGGAGTTCAGCTTGTCATATTATTTTAATAGCCTTTGCATATTACCGTTTGTCTGTGTATCTATATGACGTGTTACTATTAAATCTTTATTTCCAATTTATGTTACTAGTTACAAAGTCTATATTTAGCACACTTTGTGTTTTTTTGCGATGTATATTTTGAGCATCTTAGTATGTTTTTAATTGAATTTTATACATGGATGTCGATTTTATAGAGTTGGGGGTCTTACTATAAGTAATCTCTCTAATACCTTAGATGAAGATAATGTCTACATTCCTCCCTCTTCATACCAGTGTTGTAAAACTCGGTTTGGCCTTGTACTTGGCGACCTACCGTGGAGCGAGTACTCGGACTAATCGGGGGAATACTCGGGGGTCAAGTCGGCCTATGTTGGGTGTACTCGGAGTAATCGGCCAACTCGGCTATACTCAACGACCTACCCTGGAGCGAGTACTCGGGGAGTAATCGGTCAACTCGGCCTTGCTTTGCAACAGAGCTTCATACCCAACCAAGTGCTTGGTTATAGGTGTGATTCTATTGGGCATGATGGTTGTAATTAAGGCACCCAACTATATGCAATCCCTTAGATGAAGATAATGTCTACATTCCTCCCTCTTTATACCCAACCAAGAGCTTGGTTATAAGTGTGATTCTATCGGGCATGGTGGTTGTAATTAAGGCACCCAACTAGAAGGAACACTTATGTAGTGTTGACTTTCGTTTGGAGTTGAGCTTGATGGTTGTAGAACAAATTCTTAAGCTCGGTTGGGAAGGTGATGGGATTAGTCCATACCTTCTTTGACCTAGTCAACATGAGTTGAAGGGGCGGATCCAATGTTTATAGAGTGTGGGCTTCTGCCCACCATAGGTCCAACCCATAACCCTTTTATACTAGCCTATTAAGCCCATAAAAACTAGCCCAGCAACCAAAATATGTAACATGGGCTAATCTCAGACTTCTCCCACTCTTAATTCATGAATGCCTATTCAGAACCCCTTTTATGATTTCTGCCGACTGTAGATTCACGGCCGAAAGCTGTGATTTTCAATTCCGACCAGCGGCCACACTCCACAGATTCGTCATTAGACATTAGTGATTCTTGATTCGTGATTTTTTTCCTCTGACCCTTAACATGCCCCCGTACAAAAATATTTTGTATCCGACCGATAGCAAATGTTTTTGTGCTGTAATATGTGTTTGCCCGGTAAGGACAATAAACTGTTATATGCGTTTATAGACCGTCGTAAAGGTTATTAGCTTTATAAACCATATGCATCAAAACTCATTATAAGAGTGTGCCAAAGTTGTGATGTTGGGTGCAGCCTCTTGAATCACATGAGCACTTGCACATTAGGTAATAAATTGTTTGGTGGTGTTACATTACTTTGTACATTAACATTAGTTCAAATATTATTTCACAATGTAAATTAAGGTTAGTTTAGATATTAAATTACAATTTATTCACATGTGAATTTGTGATATTGAACTTATACAAATATAATAGCACTCCCCAAATGATAAATAACGCCCAATCGACTTCAACTTTATGTTCCTTGTCGCAGTGTCATCGAACTGAAAACATGTTAATAGGAGTTGGAAGATGTTGAGGTCACCGGTCAAAAAAAGAGTCAGAGAGAAATCAGCACGTCAGTGGCGTGACAGTAAGAAAACTAGGCCAAATAGATCTTTCCTCGTCTACGATCTCAATAACTAAACATGTTTTGTAAAATGCCATTTTTTAAGTTTCGACTGTCAAACTCTAATCACCATTTATCCAGATTTTGATTGTTGAAATTGAATGTGGTCCATCAGGCTCTAAAAAGACCTCTGCACATAGATGTGTGATGATCAAGTGTTTGTAATTCGTAAGTCGACTAAAGTTGCTACAGATTTGTCGCCTTCGAAGGCCTGATCATTCAGACTTATAATGCTGTTAGAAATCATAATCTTGGTTTCAGACTGACTGGACCCAAGAACTATCAAGCAATCAATCATGTAAAGGTCTACAACAAATGCACAAATGATTTCCAACATTTAAAATATTTAGAAGGTCCGATATGGGAAGTCAAGAGCAAACAGATAAACAGACCGACTAACCAAACAACAGAAACGAAAAACTGTGTGCCCTCGTTATTGTTTGATGCTTAAATGATAAAAGCTGAATAAAATTAAAAGGAGTACTACATACTGCTGGTCTACAAATCCTTTTTTCGGGTACAGTTTTCTTTTCAATGTATCGGTTGGGGATGGGATAACAAAATCTAACTTAAGGAAGAATCTATTGTTGCAAAAGCGGAAACCTTTTTCCTTTCTGTTGAACCTTATAAAGATAAACAAAACAAAAAAAATAAGATTTGACATACCGCCTTCATGGTACAGATCAACTACCAAAGTCTTTATGCTGCAACGCTCGCTTCGTTGGCCCCTTTTCCCTCTTCCTCCAACTCCTTAACCGCTCTTATAAGTGCTTTTGTAATCCCATTCAGATGCAAACCCTTTTTCGTCATTTCCTCCATTAACTTCTCCGCCATTACCCAATCAGCAGCGTTCAAGCAAAGAGATTGAATCAACTTATTATACTCATCAGTGGTAGGCCGAACGCCATACTCTTCCATTTCCTCCAATAACTTCACCGCCTTTCCAAATTGCTCCATCCTACAATACCCGCGAATAATCGTATGATAAATGACAGGTGTCAGCTTGCAGTGATTCCTTTTAGCCTCGGCTAACATTTTGGCAGCTTCTTCCATTTCACCACCCTTTGTGTACCCACTCATAATCACACTGTAAGCAAACACGTCAGGCTTGAGTCCCCGATTTTCCATCATCCTCATTACCTTTATAGCTTCCGTCATATCTCCTGACTTAGAAAGCGCATTGATAATGGTATTAAAGATCGCATTTCCAGGTGGAGGACCATTATCAATCATTCTCGACAACAACGCTTTTGCCCCCTCAACATCATTAACTCTGCACAACGCTTGAACGACACAAGCAAACTGCTTGATTGCATATTTCTTATTTTCTAAATCATCCAACATCTTCAATGCAAAGTGAACTGAATCAGCATCATTCTTCTTCCGATCACAGAGAGAACTAATTAAAAAGTTAACAGATGGCTGAGGCGGATATCTTTGTTTCTCTTTCGCTGATAAATAAACCGAATGAGCTTCTTTCACCATCCCAGCTTTGCATAAATAATATAAAACATCCCCGACTTTCCCTGCTTCTGGTAACTTATCTTCGCTAAGCATCCTCTCACAAACTAAACCAACCCGATCAAAAATCGATCGCCTACAAAGAGCTTGAATAGTAAAATAATAAGAATCCGCATTTGTCACACAACCGAAGTCTCCAAACTTGTTAAAAACCTCATACCCCGCCATCCCTTTACCTAACCTCGAAAACAAAGATATCAAAACATTAAGCATCTCAGTAGTCACAACATTATCACCCTTTTCACCAATCTCCTTAACCAAATCCCACAAACTATACGCAACTTTCTTTTTCATCTCCTTAGCAACCGCTCTCACGAGCGCATCAAGCGACCTCGTCGTAACAGCAAACACTTCCTGATTATTCCCTCCAGCAGCCCACTTAAAGAAACCAATCAAACTCTCCCCCGAACCATCCGAACTTTCCATCACTCTCACCACAAACTCCTCATTCAAATTCAAATTCATTTCATCGAGACTCGATTCCAACGACCCATCGTTACTCTTCAAAACAGAAACCACTCTTTCCAATTCATCAACATCAACCTCATTAGTACTCAATCCCACCGATTCCCGACTCCCCGAATCGATAATATCCGATTCGAACACGCTTTTAACCTCGTCAACACCTTCATTCCATATCTCCCCAATATTAAAGCTATCATTTTTATCATTCTCATCAACAATCACACCATTAATATTATCAGTACTGATTTCTACATCAGTAATTGACTCTGTAGAACTGGAACTAAAGAATCTTATAGCGTTTGATTGTGGGAATAAGGGTATGGATCTAAAATATTGGGTATGGTGATAGGATGCTAAGGGTTGAGGATTGTGTACCTTACAATGTGTGAATCCTCTGACGGGATTAGTGTGAGGTGATCGAAATCTTGTTGCTGCTAAAACCCTTGATCGCCACATTTTGCAGATTATTAATAATATTATTATTATTATCTGTATGATGATGGTTGGAGCAAAAACCCTAGCTCTTTGGGCGTATTTTAGGTTTTAGGATTCGAGTGTTTGTGTGTGGGTGGGTGGGTCGGGTCGGTGCATATACCGGTTAAATACGGTTGAGTTTTACTAAATTGAGTGAAAGAGTCGTAGGGGGAAGGTGTGCTCATAGGGTGATCTTATTTGAGTAAATTGTCAAAATGGCCCCTCAGGTTTGGCTTAAAATGCTTGTTTGGTTATTTTTTTGAATTTTCTGTCAAAAGCACCTTTCACAGATCGAAAATTACCAAAATGACCCATATTTAACAGAGTTTCTGACGAAGAAGAAAAACTCAGTTAAGTCTGAGGGGTAATTTCGTCCTTTCATGTTCTAATGTTTTAAAACCCATTTTAAACTCATCTTCTTCATCATTTCATCTCCAAATAAAACCCTAAGGTTTAAGTTCTTCTTCTTCTTCCTCTCTGCTCATCCTCGTCGTTCATCCCTGCTCAATAATATGGAAGTTTCGAGACAAGAGTGTTGATTTCAATCCTCTGCTTAAATACCGTAAGTAATTATTGCTTATTGTTGCATCGTTGTTGTCTCCACACGATTACCTCTGCTCAACATGATCAATAATTTTTTTTTTTCAGGTAACAATCATCAGCTTTTTTCAGTGGAATTGCATTATGGTGGTGAGCTGACTGATTTTCCAGATAGTAGATATGTGGGAGGTAAACTGGCATATATTGATTATGTTGATGGTAATGTTTCAACAATGCTGAATGGTATTAGAACTTGGGTATTCAGAAGAGGATATTTCCATTTTTAGGTATTATTTTAAAGTTCCAGGTGACGATTTAGACTTTGGGTTAAGACCATTGAATGGTGAAACTGATTATAATGTAATCATGAGCTGACTTCAGCCGGAAAAATCGTCACCTGGTGTCAGACTTGGAGTGATGTCCTCTACTGGTGAATTGACAATAATGGCAGCTCCTGTCAGTTGCTGACGTGATCTCTGTTGGGATGCTGTGACAACCGGCAAATTTCGTACAACGATTAAAGTGATTCTAATCATGTTTTTGAAGTAATTAACATGGTTTAAGGTTAATTATGGTTAGTCGAGCTGATATGAGTCCTACGATGTCCTTTTGAAAGTTCGTTGAAGTCTTGATGCCTTTAAAGAAAGACTTCGCGTAATTAACGTAACGAACTGACATCAGTGAAAATTTGTCAAAGTGGACTAACATAAGGCTAATAAATGTAAATACGACATGTATTTACTATCGATGCGATCGAATGAGAAATCGGCGCGGTAAACGGCCAAAAACGCAGCGTCTTGGAGAACGCGGAGAAGAACTGACGTGGGATTCGAACGTCAAAACACGTGGTTTTAACCGTTATTAAACTTTCGGAATAATTATTTATTATAAATAATGTTTCTTATTGAATTTCGAAAGTTATCGGATCATTTAAAGGAAGGATAACACAACCGAGTCGATTAACGCGATTTTAACGCGTGTTCCGTTTTCACGCGTCGAGTTACGAGAATAATAACTAAATTGCTCGGTTTAGTTGTGTTTTTAATTACGAACAAAATCGAATGATTTTTATAACTTATTTTCGAGCCTAATGTTGGATCAGTTTTGCTCTTGTTTGCTAAGTAAGAACTTGCTATCTTGACACTTAAGTGTTTAGCAAGTCCTTTTAAATCAGATTATAAGCACAGCGGAATGTTATAAGTTAAAGCAACACTTTTTATGCAAAGGCAGAGTTGTAACTCCCCCTTGATGTTTGAAACTAAATAAATGACAAAGTATTTATTATGAATCTAAGTTGTAAATGAGAATTAGATACTTAGAGAGATTCACAATAAATACAGAAATGGAATATAACAATGAGAGTGTTTGAAGGATTTTTCTGTTGAAAATCAATGTCTAAAATAGAAGGTTGAAGCCTCCTATTTATAGACGATTACATGCATGTATCTTGCCTAAAAGCAAGCACAGAAAGTCCAGTGACAAGTTGCACAAGTTGCAACATTGAAAGAAACAAATAAAGCTAAAAGTAATATTAAACAATAAACTACTGATGCAAAAGGGCGGTGGGAAATATCTTCTGCTAAGTGCTGATGAAGGACAACTACTGAAGAGTAGTTTTGTCTTCAGTACTTCTGAAGTGAACTTGTCTGGTTTGGACTTCAGAACTTCTGCAACTTCAGCACTTCTTCATATCTTCTAATCAGCAGTTTCTTGTCTTCTATTCAGTACTTCTATACTTAGCCAAAAATGACAGAAGTGAATTAGACTAAGGTTTACAAAAGTGGTTTCACCAATCCTCTTTGTCCTAACAATCTCCCCCTGGATTGATGAAGCCAAAACCTTACTAATTCCTTATGTGTTTCTTCTGTCTTGAACAATCTTCCATATCTCTTTGTACATGGTGTTCTTGAGCTGGTTGTACAGATCATCAGACAGAGATCCTCTCTGTGGTTCTAGATGTTGAATTGTGAGCAGGTCTTGTGTTGACAGTTTCTTCAGATCACTGATCTTCTTGTAAGCCCTGCTTGAGAAGTCTCTTCTTGTCAACAGTACTGAGTTGTTATCAGTAAGTGACCATCTGATGATAGGGATCTTTGACTTGTTAAAGTCAGAAGAATAGGGAACCAGACTTGTCCCTTGGGTTGATGGTCCTGAGTGCTGGATGTCTTCAGTTTCAGATAGCCTCAGGTGGGATTCTCTTCCTTGTTGATGTTGTTGCATACCAGGCATCTGAACAGTTGGGAGATGGTGTTCAGTCACTACTTTGGTATGCAGCTTTTCTGTGATTGTCTTTTGTATTTGATAAGCAAAAGTGGAAGGATCCCTGAACTGTGTTAACAGAGGTTTCTCCTCAATGTCAAAATCTGAATGGACTATTGAGCTTCCCTCAAGTAGTACCATTTTGAAATCTGTTTTGACATTGTCCTCTGCCTTCTTCTTCTGAGCAGCAGATCTTCTAGATGCACCAGAAGTTCTAACTACTGATCTTGAAGGATCAGCAGTTTGAAACTTCTCAGGATTTGCAGCCTTGGCAGCCAAATATTTTCTATATGTATCCATTAGTCTTTCTTCTTTCCATCTGGATACAGAGGCTTTTGAACCATATCCTTCTGCTACTAGCTCTTCTATTATCTGGGCTCTCTTGGCCTTTCCATCTTTGCTTGTGGCCATTTTCTCTGCAAGCAGTTGTGCTCTTCTTGTCAGCTCTTGCATAGAGAGTCCTTTGAGTGTAAAGGCTTTAGTCTTGCTGTTCTTGGTAATGTAAGACACCAGTTGTTGTCTTTTATCCTGTTCAGCAATCTCATCAAGGCTAGCCTGCCTTTGTAGTTCAGCTGCATAAGCCTGAAGTTTTTCTTCATGGCTTAAGTCCAAATCATCCCTTTCTTCCAGAGATTTCCAAATCTGATCTTCTCTGGCCTTCTTGTTGGCTGCAATTAAACTCTTCTCTAATAGTTCAGCTGAATGAGAGATGGGAGAAGGGTTTAATACAGTCATTGTTGTAACAGATGTAGGCCTGATGGGATCAGATGTTGGTTGAATGGGAGCAGTGGTTCTGGAAGGTTCAGTTGTTTGAGGTTGGGAAGTGTTAACTTCTGATGTGCTGACAACTGCTGATGGTTTGTCAGCTACTGAAGGATTGTCTTCAGTACTTTCTGATTCTTCATCAGAAGTTTGGTCATCAGAAGTTTCTTCATTACACCTTAGGGAATCATCAGAACTGTGGGTCTCATCTTCTTTCTCAGCAGCTTCAATTTCTTCAATAGAGACACCAAACTGTTTGGCCAATTTTTCTTTCCTGGCCTGATCTTTCTGATCTCTTTCAAGGAGTGCCACTCGTGCCTTTACTCTGGCTTGGAATGACTCCTTAGGTTCCCTGATCTTCTCCCCCTTTTTGGATTCATCAATTATAACCCTTGAAGCAGAGGGTTTGGAGAAGTGTCCTTGAAGATGAGCAATCTGTTGACTGTTGAAGTCTATTTTGTTTGACAGATCGTTCATCTTGGTCTTGATCACTCCAAATTTGTTCTTGATTGACAGCTCCAAGTCAGCTGTATATGTTTGGAAGTGATTTCTGATGAGTGTATTCATCATGTGGTACAGGGGACCCTCTGGGCTGCATAGCTGGTTCAGGTCTATGCTTGTTTGCCCAGGGAATTGGGTAGGCATTTGCTGTGAAGGGGGTGTTTTTGGGAGATCCTCATGTTGTACAGAGGATGCCACTCTAGGGGTTTTAGGGATTGAGTGGACTTTAACCTGTGCAGAGGTGACTGGCTTCTTGAGCCTGGATACCTTTGCAGCAGGACCTTCAGAAAGTGCCGTCAATTCAGTAGTTGGAGTTTTTGAAACATCATCCAAATTAATGGAATCATCTGTATCCCTGATGTTGCCCTCAGTGAGGACTGTCTCAGTTAAATCATGAGCTGAGCCCAACTCAGTTCTCTCATGAACCTCTGTTTCTTGGTACTGAGGATTTCCTACTTCAGGCATTAAGCCTTCATCAGTAGTTGCCACATCTGAGGTCTTAGCTATGTTACTTCTGTCCTCAGATCCACCACTGGGTGGTAACTGAGTAGTAGCAGCCTCAGATGCCCCAAGAGTCTCTAAAATTGGGCTTAAAGACTCTGGTCCACCCTCATCTCTTGGGATAGGGCTAGTAATGTCCACATCCATGTCTGATGTAGTAGTTATGTCCCCTGTTTGTTGTGGTTGATGGGGACTGACATGATCAGATGGGACATTTTCTTTTAGCCCAGAGAGAAGTTTGGCAATTTCTATTGCCTCTTGTTCAGAAATTTGTGGGGAGGGTTCAGTAGTTTGGGCAATAGGTTGTTGTTCAGCAGTTTCAAAAGAAGAGTGTGTTTGATATGTTTTTCTAAGTCTTTTTCTTTTGAAATGAACAGATATGGGTGCTCTTGGTGGGGTTTGAGATGGGTGAGACTGAGAGGGTGTTTCAGTCTCAACAATTTGAAGAGCAGAATGCTCAAGAGCATGTTCAGGCATCTCAACCTCCTGAACAGCTTTTCTTTTGGGTTGGTGGGTTGCAGTTTTTGTTGGCTTGGGCTTTTTGGCTTTTGGTGGTGTGGGTGTGGAAGATGTGGGCTTCAGGGGGACTTGTTGTTGTTCTCCCTGATCATCTTCTGGCCAGGCAGCCGGTTTGTTAAGTCTTGAGTATGCTTGTGATGTTAAAGGGTTTAAAGTTGAAATTTTTCCCACAAGCACCTCATTACCCAGTTCCCCTATTATGCATTGCATAATGAACCTTGGGTACAACAAAAACTTTTTCTTGGTATTATTGTGATGTAACACCAACTCATGGAAAAACAGTTTTGATGCCCTGAATTTAGTTTCATTCACAATGGAATGAAATATTGGTTGAAAAGTGGAGGGCATCTGGTCATATGACCCTGTTTTTGGACTCAAACACATAATTATATAATGAAACAAAAGTTTGTATTTTGGTTCAAAATATTTTTTGAATATTGTTGCATGGGAGAGAGTACCTTGATAACCACACTCAGTCATGGTTAGATGAATATCTTTGTTAGCAACATGGTCAGGGGCAGCTACATCATCCAGACCCAGTCTTGTTGCTAGTGTGGCCGGTGTGATGGTCAGTTGTTTCCCTTTTATCTTTGAGTTGAGGGAAATGACCTCACCACCCATTGTAACCGTCTCAGCATTTGCCCAGAACTCATTCAGAGTTTCAGTGTGAATTGGTGGGTTAATTGTGAGAGCAGTAAAGTATTGGGATTTGACGACAATATCAATGATCTCATCGTATTGGGACCAGCCTTCTTGTTTTTCAAGAAAAGCTCTTTGATTGTGTCCCTGTTTTAGAACTAGATCCATTGTGGTTTGGGTGTTTGATCGAACAGTGAATTTGCAGGTATAGGTTTTGAGAGAGTTTTGAGAGAGAAGGAGGGATATTTTGTGAGTTTAAAAGGATAAGTGTGTGAAAAAGGTATTTATTAGAAGTTTTAACCGCTTGAATCTTCTTTATTAGAAGTTTTAAAACCGCCTTTGGTTAAAAATCTCTTTATCAGAGGTTTTAAACTTATTAGGTCAAACCTCTGATGATGGGAAAAGTCAGATTTGCCCTTTTGACTTAAACTGCTGATGAAGGATTACTTCATCAGTAGTTCCCATTTTCTCTTCAGCAGTTTTAACATCTGATGAGAAATGTTTTTATAAATACTTTATTCATAACTTCTGAAGTTTATTTTATCAGAAGTTGCACACTTTTTCAGAAAGTTATCCCTATACTGATGATTTTTGTTCATCAGTAGTTTCTCTCAAACTGTTTTTGTTTTTCAGAAGTTTTGTTTCAGACTTTTGACATTTGTAAGTGAAAACCAGAAAAAAGATGAAAAAGGTTAATTTGAAAACCACCAAGGTAAACAGGATGGAATCAGGGGTGGAAAAAGGAAAAATAAAATTTTTCATTTTGATTCCACCATGGTAAACAGGATGGAATCAAGGATGGAAAAAGGAAAAAGAAAAATTTTGATGCATAACAGTAGTGATTGATGTAGAAGTTTGATGTAGAGTTGGGTAGAATTAAGTGTTAACTTGGATTCTAACTGATATGCAGAAAAAAAATAAAATAAACACTTACAAATTTAGCATTCCAAGCATGGAAACTAACTTCTGAAATGTTGATGTGTCAAGGGGTTTAGTGAAGATGTCAGCTATCTGATTAGCTGTTGCTACATGCTTCACCTCAATCTTGCCTTTTTCATAGCAATCTCTTATGAAATGGTACCTGATCTCAATGTGTTTAGTTTTTGAGAACTGTACCGGATTTTGAATGATGCTAATGGCAGATTTGCTGTCTACAAACAAAGGTGTCTTGGTCTCTTTGATTCCATAATCAAGAAGTTGATATTGGAGCCATTGTATCTGTGATGTACAACTTGCAGCTGCAATGTATTCAGCTTCAGCAGTTGAAGTTGCAACAGATGTTTGCTTCTTTGATTGCCATGACACTAGACAGTTACCCAGGAATTGACAACCACCAGATGTTGACTTTCTTGTCATCTTACACCCTGCATAGTCACTATCTGAAAATGCTGATAACTTGGTATTGCTTGAAGCAGGATACCAAATTCCCAGCGTTGGAGTTCCTTTCAGATATCTAAAAATTCTTTTGACTGCAATAAGGTGTGATTCCCTTGGTGCTGATTGATATCTAGCACAGACACATGTTGAGAACATAATATCTGGTCTAGAAGCAGTTAAGTATAAAAGGGAACCTATCATGCATCTGTACATGGTTTGATCAACCTGTTTTCCTTGATCATCTGGTTCAATTTGTGTGATAGGTGTCATGGGAGTGGAACATGATTTACAGTCATTTAAAGAAAATTTGTTCAATAATTCTTTAACATATTTTGATTGATGTATAAAAGTTCCATTTGTTTGTTGTTTGATCTGCAGTCCTAGAAAGTACTGCAGTTCTCCCATGGTACTCATCTCAAATTTTGATTGCATGAGTTTCTTAAAATCATCACACAATTTTGAGTTTGTTGAACCAAAGATGATATCATCAACATAAATTTGAACAAGTAAGACATGATTTCCAACATGTTTAATGAAAAGTGTTTTATCAATGGCACCTCTTGTAAAGTTATTTTTGAGTAAAAAGGTGGAGAGTGTATCATACCAGGCTCTTGGAGCCTGTTTGAGCCCATAAAGAGCTTTGTCTAGTCTGTACACCCACTCAGGATGAGAAGGATCCTCAAACCCAGGTGGTTGACAGACATACACCTCCTCCTTGATTTTTCCATACAAAAATGCACTTTTCACATCCATTTGATAAACTTTTATTTTGTTGGAAATGGCATAGGCCAGAAATAACCTGATGGCCTCAAGCCTTGCAACTGGAGCAAAGGTTTCATCATAGTCAATTCCCTCTTCTTGAGAGTACCCTTGAACTACCAGTCTTGCCTTGTTCTTGATTATCATACCAGCTTCATCTTGTTTGTTCCTGAAAACCCATCTTGTACCAATTGGTTGCTTGTTTTGAGGTAAGGGACAGATTTCCCAGACCTGTTGCTTGTTGAACTGTAGTAGTTCATCTTGCATAGCCTGCACCCAATTATTGTCTTTGAGGGCTTCCTGGTACTTCTTTGGTTCCAACTGTGAAATAAAGGCTGAGAATAGGCAAAAGTTGGAGAGCTGGTTTCTGGTCAGAACACCTGTTGCTATATCACCCATGATTTGATCAAGTGGATGATCTCTGTGTTCAATCAGTTGTTGTAAACCACTGACAGGTGTAGGTGGCTCTGGTTCTTCAAACAAACTACTGAGGTCTATGATATCTGGTTCAGCAGTTGCAGCTTCTTCAGTAGTTGCAGGTGCTGAAGCAGATGTTTGAGTTTGGCCATCAGTATTTGTTTGATCAGAAGTTTGAAAAACTTCTGATGGTGTTGTAGTTGACTTAATGACTGTTTGAGGAGTCCATGGTGCAGGATCCTCATCTTCAAACCTTTGATCACCATAATAAGTAGGTTTGGAAGAAGTAACAGCCTTTTCAGGTCCAAAGTGAAAGTTGTCAAGGTCAAAGAGTTCAGCAGGATGTGCTGGAATAAGAGTGTGTTTTGACTCATTGAACTTGACATTCAATGTTTCTTCTACTATCCTGGTGTGAGAATTAAAAACCTTGTAGGCTTTTCTAGTTGAAGAGTAACCAAGAAAGTAACCTGAGTCAACTTTGGCAGCAAACTTTGAGATAGATTCCTTGATGTTCAAGATGAAACATTGACATCCAAAAGCCCTGAAAAAGGAGATAAGGGGCTTCATGCCATGAAGAACTTCATAGGCAGTCTTGGAATGTCTCTTGACCACAAGAACTCTATTCTGAACATAACATGCTGTGTTAACTGCTTCTGCCCAAAAGTACAATGGCAGTCCAGAATCAGCTAACATTGTTCTTGCTCCTTCTATCAGTGTTCTGTTCTTCCTTTCTACTACACCATTTTGTTCAGGAGTTCTGGGAACACTGTATTGTCTAATAATCCCTTTAGACAAACAGAATTCATCCAGAGCTTTGTTCCTGAACTCTGTCCCATTGTCACTTCTAATGGTTTTGACAGATAGAGAATATTGTTTCTCTACTTGTAGAATGAAGAACTTGATGATTTCAGCAGCCTCATCCTTGGAAAATAAGAAGAATACCCATGTGAATCTTGAGTAGTCATCAATGATGACTAAGCAGTACTTCTTTTTACCAAGGCTCATAATCTTGACAGGCCCAAATAAGTCCATATGGAGTAGTTGAAGACATGCAGTTGTTTTTGATTCTTCAATAGACTTATAGGAGGACTTATGCTGTTTTCCCTTTAAACAGGATACACAGTGTTCTTGACACTGGTATACTTTCAAAGGTAGACCTCTGACCAAGCCCATTTTTGTGACTTTATTTATGGTTTTAAAGTTCACATGGCCAAGTCTCCTGTGCCAGAGATCTGTTTCTGAAGTTGATGCCCTTGAGAAGAAACAGGCAGTGTTGTTCAATACTTTGTCTTTCTCAATGTCCACTGCATAGACATTGCCACATCTTTTGGCAATCAGCAAAGTATGATCTTCTATAATCTTCTCAATCAACTTCTGGCCTTCTGGTGAGATGATCTTGCAAGCTGTCTTTGTGAAAAAGGAAGAATATCCTTTATCACACATTTGTGACACGCTCAGCAAGTTGTATTCAAGATTTTCCACCAGATTGACCTTGTCAAACTGTATTTTGCCAGAGGAGACATTGCCATGTCCTAGCACATATCCCTTGGCATTGTTCCCAAAGGACACAGATCCTTCTCTTTGGCTGATAAAATTGTTTATCAGGTATCTGCATCCAGTCATGTGCATAGAGCCTCCACTATCAACATACCATATGCTGTTTAAGCCCCTGGAAACTCTCTGCACATAAAAGCAATTTAGTTAGATTTGGAAACCCAAGCCTGTTTGGCTTTGGGTTTGCTCTTGAGAACAGTTACAGTTTGTTCTTGACCAGGTTGAGAAATCCATGTCTTTTTGGCAATGGATTTTTCATGAAGAACTATGGTGGTATCCTTTTTAGGACCACCATCAACCTTGGTCATCAGTAGTTCTACCATGTTCTTTAGATTTTGAATCTCAGCAGTTTGTGAAACTGCTGATGATTCTGGTCTAACTACTGACAAGGAATTTTGAGAAAAAGATTTTGGTTGAGATTTTATCTTTTTCTGAGAAAAGGTGTTTTCAGGTTGTTGTTTCTTGGGTTTAAAGACTTTTTCATAATCATTTCTGATTTGATTTCCCACAACCTGTTGTTTAAATTTTTGATTGAACTGAATTCCTTTTCTGTATCTACAAAATTCAGTTTTGTGGTTGAACAGGCCACAAATTTCACATTCTTTTGCCTTAAGTTTTTGATCAGAAGGCAAATTTCTGACAGTTGTGAAAAGATTTTGCTCATCAGTAGTTTTCAGGGTCTCAACTCCTGAAGTAGATGAAACTACTGATGGCTTGTTGTCAGTTTTTGTAAATACTTCTGATGTACTTTCTTTAAAAATGCCAGGATTTCTGTTTAGAAAGTTTTCATGGAAAGATGTGCAATCTTTCCCTTCAGAAGTTTCATTTGAAACAATTCTTCTCCCATCTTCAGTAGTTTTGGGAGAAAAATCTGTTGGTGTTTCAACATGATGGTATCCTATGCCAAACTTAACATTTGAAGCACTTTGTTTGTTTAGCAGTAGTTGATACCCCCTACAAGATTCAACCCATTTTTCACAAGTGATCCTGGTGTCAGCAAGCTCTTGTCTGACATCTCCCAGGTCATTTAGCATCATTTTGATTTGTGCTTGGGTTTCAATAGCAGAGTCAGTTAATTTAGAAACCTCTTTTGTTTTAGCACACAGTTTTCTTTCCAAATCACAATTTATCTGTGTGTATTTTCTTTCTAAATCATTGGCTTTGCCTTGTAGGTGCACGTTTGTCTCTCTTATGAGAGCAAAAGTTTCTTTGCAAGAGTTTGAACAAAGTTTTGTCAAAGATTCTTTTGATACCTGAGACAGTGCAGATTTTGAGGTACAGCCTTCAAATGCCATTAAGGCAAAGTTCTTTCTGCCATTGTCTGGTTCTCCCCAGTTGATGTCAAACACTTTGTTGTCTGCATCAGGATTACACTCTGTGGTGTCATAAGGGAGACTGCTCCAGTCAACATACCCCGAGGTAAAGAGGCTTTGTTGAGGGGGTTGTTGAGGCTGTGGAGGAAGTTGAGCAGCTGGAAAGGGAGGGATTGATTGTTGGCTCTGCATCTGTTGAGCAGGCACTTGAACATATTGTACTTGAGGCATATATTGCTGTTGAGGAGCTTGTGCCTGTACAAAATGAGCACTCCCTTGAGTTCCATTGTTCCTATTATAATTGGGGTTATAGTTATTTCCAGATTGTGATTGGTTAAAGCTAGAGCTTCTACACTCTCTAGCAAAGTGTCCCAACTTCTGACACTTGTGACATCTCAGTTTAGATTTGTCAAAACCAATTTTTGTATTACTGGTCAATCCTGGAAATTTCCTTCCTGACCTTTTATAAAACTTGTTAGTTTTAATGCTTAGCATGGCCAGTTGGTGTAGTATGTCCATTTCTTCCAAGTCATCACTGCTAAAATTTTTCAAATCATCCATGATAAAACATAGATTATCAGCAGTTTGACTTTGGTCATCATTGTCATAACCTGGGAAAGATCTTTCTGATGAGATCCCAGTGGTTATGTCAATATTGTCATAAGATCCATAGGAACAAGTTGGTGAATCTTGTCCCAAAAGTGCTGTACTACCTGGTAGGTAGTCATCAGCAGTTTTACCAGAAGTTTGTAATTTCTTCTTTTGATCGATTTCTCTTTCAAAAGTGAGTAATCTCCCATGGAGTTTTGTAAGAGTGAGGGAGCTAAAATCTGGTGAGGATCTTAAGACAATGGAGTAAGTTTCCCATTTGTCAGGTAGAGACCTTAAAAATCTATGTAACATAGATACTGTTGTATAGGTCTGACCATTTAACTTTAGCTCAGAGATTAATGAGGAAAATCTTTCAAATTGTTGTGTCAAAGTTTCCCCATTAATATAAGCAAATGTTTCATATTATTGAGCCAAAATTTCTCTGGTGTTGGCAATCACCTCTTCAGTTCCTCCAAACTGTTCTTTAAGACAGTCCCAAAGTTCTTTGGCACTTTCACAATGTAAAAGGCCAGAGTATATTTCATTTGGGAGAGCCATTGCCAACATAGAGAATGCCTTAGCATCTAGCTCAAGTTTTAGGAAATCCTCATCTGTATAGTCTTTGGGATCCTTAGGAATCCCTTCTTTAGTTTCAAGATTTATGTTTACTGGTTTGTGTGGACCATATATCACAGATCTCCAACAACCAGTGTTGGTTTGTGACAAGGTATGTGCCATTCTTTTCTGCCATATATTGTACTCATTTCTCACAAGCATGGCAGGTTTGGTGGCAGAACCAGTATTGTGTGGATCCATTTTTAAAGAGTATAGATTTGTCTGATGACTCTTTTAAATGATGGATACTGATAAAAAGTGAACTTTTGATCTTTTTATTGAATATCAATAAGAGCTTTGTGTCTGATTCTCAATTTGTTAGATTGATATGTGATCAGATAAACCAAAGCTCTGATACCAAATGTTGGATCAGTTTTGCTCTTGTTTGCTAAGTAAGAACTTGCTATCTTGACACTTAAGTGTTTAGCAAGTCCTTTTAAATCAGATTATAAGCACAGCGGAATGTTATAAGTTAAAGCAACACTTTTTATGCAAAGGCAGAGTTGTAACTCCCCCTTGATGTTTGAAACTAAATAAATGACAAAGTATTTATTATGAATCTAAGTTGTAAATGAGAATTAGATACTTAGAGAGATTCACAATAAATACAGAAATGGAATATAACAATGAGAGTGTTTGAAGGATTTTTCTGTTGAAAATCAATGTCTAAAATAGAAGGTTGAAGCCTCCTATTTATAGACGATTACATGCATGTATCTTGCCTAAAAGCAAGCACAGAAAGTCCAGTGACAAGTTGCATAAGTTGCAACATTGAAAGAAACAAATAAAGCTAAAAGTAATATTAAACAATAAACTACTGATGCAAAAGGGCGGTGGGAAATATCTTCTGCTAAGTGCTGATGAAGGACAACTACTGAAGAGTAGTTTTGTCTTCAGTACTTCTGAAGTGAACTTGTCTGGTTTGGACTTCAGAACTTCTGCAACTTCAGCACTTCTTCATATCTTCTAATCAGCAGTTTCTTGTCTTCTATTCAGTACTTCTATACTTAGCCAAAAATGACAGAAGTGAATTAGACTAAGGTTTACAAAAGTGGTTTCACCAATCCTCTTTGTCCTAACAAATAATAAACCGAAGCGAAAAACGTTTATACGGGTTCGATACGCGGTGCACAACCCACCTACCTAACCCTAAGTATAAAAAGCATAAGATGCTTCTTCTTCTTCATTTGCATCAGCCGCACCCTCTCTCTCTCTCTCTACTCTCTCTCTAAAACTCTCTCTCTCCCTCTCATCGCGTCTCTCTCTCTCTCTCTCTCCTCCTCTGTCTGGGAAACGGCCGGCCACCACCACAGCTTGGTGGTGGCAGCGTAAGGTTTTAAGCCCGAAAGGGCAGATCGGGTGGAGATGGTGGTTTGATTCGGGTAGGGGTGGAAGTGTGGTGCAGGTTCAAGGAAGGTGGCTGCGAGGGTGGTTGTTGCAGGTTTGGTGGGTTCGTTTATGGTGGTTGCGGTGGCCGATGGTTCTGTGGTGGTTGTTGCAGACGAGGACGAGGGAGGTGGATAGTTTTGGTGGTGGTTTTGATGGTTAAAAGGGTAGGTAAAGGTTAATCGGGCCAGGTTTGGAGGTGGTTGTTGGCTGTGGTAATTGTTGCAGTCTGGGAGGCGTACGACGGTGATGATGACGGGTTAAGTGGCTGCAGACGGTGGCTGGTTCGATTATCGTGGCAGATGGGGTTGAATGGTGGTGGTGTCCGGTTGTTGGGAGTGTACGTGGTGGTGGTTGTGACGAGGGTGATGTTTGTCTACGGTGGTAATGGTGGCCGATTGGTGGTTGTTTTGGGTCTGAGTTGTGGTCCGGTTGTGACGGTTGGTGTGGTGGTTCGAAGGTGGTTTCGGGTCAGGTGGTGATTATTTTATCGAGGTTCGGGTCTTGGGTTATCGTTGGATCGGGTCCAAACCCGAGTTAAACCCGGTCAACCCCGGTCAAACGGAGCCAACTCGGTCAGATCTGGTCACACAAGTCAAACCGTCAACTCGGGTCAGCTGTGAATTCGTTGCGGGTCTGACCAACGCACGGTCAAATGCGCGGTCAACGGGTCAGATCTGGTCAAAGGTGTCGTTAGAACGGGGCGCGCGTACGATATGGTATATTAGTTTTCGTATTTATTTTCTGATATTGTTTATAAACAAGTATATAATTTATTAATATTAAATACGAACGAAAATGGTGTTAACTCGCTAAACGAACCAAGGAATAATACACGAAATGCATAAATCAAGTGGTTGTCATTATTTATAAAGCGTGACTTTATGTTGTTGTCAGACTAAAATGTTGGACTATACTATATGTATATATTGTTATATATATATTTATATAAATAAGTTTGGTATTTATATAAGTTATCGAAGCGTATAGTGTCTCGTTTTAATGGAATTGCGGATAAATGAAATTGTTGTCTTGTGATTTGGAGATTGATTTTTGGGAAAATTGTAGACAACTTGTGTTGTCTGGTTCGTACAAAAACAGAGGAAACTCTGCCGAAATTTTGTTATAAAATTCAAGGCGCAATGAATTTGATATGTGTCGTGTATGTTTTTGTAAGTAAATTTCCCAAGTGTTTTGACAAGTGAGTTTTATACAAAATCGAAACGTCTTCGACAAATGATTGTTTCACCTGATTGTTTGAAACATTGTTGGTAAATCTTTCACAACATTTCCAAGACAAATATGTAGTACTTACCGAGGGTCAAATGTAGTCGACCTTCAAAGGTCTTTGACAATTAAACAATTGTTATTAATTGATTTTAGTAAGTATATTATGGTTACTCAAAGTGTATTTTTCTAAAAGTACTTATATAAGTCAAATACATTTATCCAGATTACAAGACGAGCTACGGCTCAGGATGAGTTATACGTTTCATGGTAGTAGTCCAACATGGTTTACACACGAATAGTAACAGGTGCACAACTTGGGTACTATGTGGTATGTAAACACATGAATTATGACAAGTCACGATCGGTTCGTCGAGTTAAAATACCTCAAGGCTCGGGTTACTACACACGAGTCAAGATAGTTGAATAAACTATCTTTTAACCGGAAATTAAGCTAGGTTTATATATGATAGACTTTAAGGTGTCCTTTATTGGTAATTAGGGCACGAGGAAGTCGGTCAAAGCTTTGGGCTTTATTTGCTAGCTAAGCATGGAAATTAAGGTGAGTTTCACGGCCCCATTTTACTGTTTTAACTGGGGGAAAGATATGTTTGTCAAAAGTTATCACATGTTGAAATGTTTTCAAAGGTTAAAATGTGATAAGTGGCATGATGAGTACTTGAGTTTTTGTTCGCCACTCGGGGTTGGGTCCTCGCTACTGTAACCATTAATTCAGGTAAATGAAACTGAAGGAATATTTGGATAGTACTATTGGTGCCTGACGAGGCCCACCTCTGGTTGATAGCGTCAACCCGGTAAAGACAAGAGGTGCACATATTCTGAACTTAAGTCGTTGGGTTCCGAGAAACGACTTGGAGCGGGGCATATTTATTAGTCTTGGTTTGGTTATGGGACTCAGGGGATTGCTTATCATCATAGTTTGTAGGAGCTAGCTACTCCTTACAAAGGCCACAAATTGTGCTGGATTTGCACAGGACGTAAAAATGTTGTTATTACGAGACTAAAACCTGTGAACTCACCAATATTTTATATATTGACGTCTTTTTAAACATATCTTTCAGGTAACTAAGTGCTGAACAGGTATGCGGCTAGTACGGTGGAATTTGGGATGTCGGACACTGGTTGGGGGTTTCATCTATTGTTACCATCGGGTTGGGACATAAACGGAAACACCCCACTTTGAAACTTAATGTTTGTGGTTTTATGTAATGTTTGAAACCAGGTATTCCTTCTCGACATCTTAATATAATGATCTTTTCTAATTATATATAGTTTGTGTTAATCTTGACTTTGATATGCTTTCGAGCGTCGCGCCACGTGTTTCCGCCATTGGCGTGGTGTGACAGATGCCCCCAACTTCATTTGATCATGGATTTTCTATATAAAGTAAATATTCTATTAACACAAACCATTAACTCACTACACAAACCATTAAGTCACTCTTTCCTCTGCTTTTCTTCACCCTAAACCCTTATCATAATGGCATCATCTGCGCAACCAATCAATCTTAGCAAAGCTGAGAAGTCGGCAGTTGAAGGAATCCTGGAGTTGTCTATCCGTCCTCCCAATGTTGGGATGCCCCCAGATGCCTTTGATCGGTTAGCTGAATATTGTGGGCATTTGTTGTCATAAGAAAAGATGCAACTCGACAACATGGATGATCAAGGTACATCAGATGGACAATCCTTGAAGATGAAGAGGCTGTCTGAACTAGGTGACATTCCAAAAACACCGAAGCTCAAGTTACGCCGAGTGGGGGGTAGATGGGAGCATGCTCCAAATACCTAGATTTGCAAGTCTTATTGATGCATATATATAGTGATACTGATATGGTAATGAAATGACTGTAATGGTAATCAAATGGTAATGAAATTTAATGCACAATGTTGCTATGAATTTAGTATGTTTAGTAGTTGTATGTCTTTGACTATTTGACTGTAATGGTAATGAAATGACTGTAATGGTAATTAAATGGTAATGAAATTTAATGCACAATGTTAAAGACCATTCCCAAATGGGTCAAAATGGATTGACTGTTAATGACTATTCCCAAATGGGTTAAAATGGATTGACTGTTAAAGACCATTCCCAAATGGGTCAAAATGGGTCAAAATGGATTGACTGTTAATGACCATTCCCAAATGGGTCAAAATGGGTTAAAATGGATTGACTGTTAATGACCATTCCCAAATGGGTCAAAATGGGTCAAAAATAAAATAAACAAAAGATTGTTAAAAAGTCAAATTGTCATAAACATAAACATTTGCAGCAGCCTTTTTATCCTTTATCTGGAAGTCTAAACATTTGCAGCAGTCTTATTCATAGTTTCATTTCTTGGTCCAGTACCATTTTGGCAGTCTAATCTTATGTACCATCTTGGTCCAGTACCATTTTGGCAATCTAATCTTATGGGGTTAGTGGGTAGATTTGAGGTAGATGGATGAGTTAATTGTTCAGCTGATTTATAAGACCCAATATTGCAAAGCATTCATGCAATTCAACTTCATATTTCATCTCTAAAATCTCTAAAATACTATAATGTTTGCGAACATACATTACAACTTCAACAAAAGATGATCATTACAATAAGAAACAACATACATTGAGTTTTTATCATTACAAAACGACCTACATTGAACTAAAACATGATATAATACATGATGATTCCAAACCAAGTCATCCATAGATAAGTTTTCAGCTTCTTGTTCTCGGATTTGAGTGTCCCAACCAAGGTCTGCAATGCTGTGTTGTTGAGTCTCAGTTCTTCATTCTCTTCACTATCATTGCTACTACTAGGAATGTGACCCAAGGGTAGTTCAGCCCAACAAACGAAACCACAGGTCCTCCCCTTCTTGTTGCAGCAGAAAAACCGCCTACCAGGGTTTGCAGAGGTGGAAGACACACGTATGATAGTAGGAGCTCCACATTTGCAGAATACCATCGTCTAGATTAGTTAATCGAAACCTGTATGATTTGGAAGACAAACGAAATCCACACTTATGTATGATTTGGGAATTAGGGTTTGTATGATTTGGGAATTAGGGTATGTATGATTTGGGAATTAGGTTTGAATTGAGAGGAAGAAGAAGAAGAAGGTCTGAAGATGAAGAAGATAGGTTTAAAATGAGGTTTTAAAGGTTAGAACATGAAAGGACGAAATTACCCCTCAGACTTAACTGAGTTTTTCTTCTTCGTCAGAAACTCTGTTAAATATGGGTCATTTTGGCAATTTTCGATCTGTGAGGGGTGCTTTTGGCAGAAAATTCAAAAAAGTGACCAAACAAGCATTTTGGGCCAAACCTGAGGGGCCATTTTTGGCAATTTACTCTTTTTATTTTACCGATTTGGTCCAATCCTGAATTGTTACACTATTTTACTGATTTACTTTATTGAAACACCTATTTAGAGGCAACACTCTACTGATTTTTTTATTTATTTTTATAATTTCATTAAACCTTTTTTTATTTATTATTTCACATGGTTTTAAAGGTTAAATATTAATTACTTTTACTATTTCAACCGTCCCACACCCTCACGTCAGTGATATCAATTTGGAAACCGTTCAATCGAATTAAATGGCATTGACACTGTTCCACCAAACCGTTCGAAATTTGTATATATAAACATAGCAAACCGTGGGGTTAAAACACACTTTTATCACCGTAGATATAAACAAACACACACGAAGATGACTCGTTGGACCCCCGAAGAAGAGATTATCTTGGTAGTCTGCCACAAAGACACCTTGGCCGACCCGGTTCATCTACAACGTCAACGCATTGGTGCCTCCCACCCGGAGGGTTTTTGGAACCGTGTGTTATCGGATTTCACCCGCCATGTCGGCCACAATGACCGAACTATAGTGAGCCTGCAGCGTAAGTGGGCCGATCTCAACATAAAGTGTGATCGGTGGACCACTCTGTACGAGAACACGTTGAGGGAGGAGCCGGGCATTGAACCGGAGTGGGCTATCGAGTTCACGCATATGGAATATGCGGCTCGATACGACAACATGTTTGACCATGTCGAGGCGTGTCAAATGTTGCGCCAACTCTAGGTTTTTTTTATTTTAATGTATTTTGTTTTTATTTTTAATGTTTAATAGTAATGAAATTTAGTTTTTATGTTTATCTTTAATGATTTTTATTTAATTAAATTACAAAACAAACAATTAAAATAAGGTAACAATACTATAAACCAAACAGTAAAAATAATAATAAAAATTATAAGGCAAACGGTAAAAACACACAAAAAAAAGTATATATAAGAATCAAAAATAAAATTTAAAACCGGTACCAGCCCTACAAAAAATAGAATTATGCCGACCAAGCGGGTTTTTATGTTAAAAAGGGACAAACCAAAGTTTGGATTGGTATCCCCACACATAAGTACCTACGTTGCTAGAAATATGGGAAACCGTAACCAAAGAGAACATTCGACACATTAGCCGAATCATCTGTCAAACCTCGCAAAAAACTACATTTACTCTATCTGATTGCAAAGCTCACATGCTGATTTCAATTAGTTGTGAGGGAACTGTGTTCACTGTGAAGACTTTAAATGACATACATAACCATGAGCTTTGTGAGCAACATAATCGTGACCTTACCAAGGTTTCCAGAAAACTTTCGTACTCCACAAAGCAGTTCATTCACAATATGAGTCTAAACCATGTTGGCCCGTGAAAGCTCATAGGTGCTTGGTGTCGATCAAAGGTGGACACCACAATATAAATGGGACAGCTGTTGACTTCAAAAAATTTAGTCAACAGCTTAGAATTTTTATTGGTGAAAGGGATTCCCAACTATTTCTTGATCGTTTATGCGATCGCTTTGACAACTTGCCAGACTTCTCTTATGACTTTGTTGTGTATGATGGGAAACTTCACTCCGTGTTCTGGGCGGATGAAATTTCAAAGCTTAACCACAAGGCCTTTGGTGACGTTGTCGCGTTTGATGCTATTTACCACACAAACAAGTAGGTTTTTTACCTGCCAACGTTTTGTTATACATGCAAGTGCATGAACTTAAAACTATGCTAAAGAATTTGGTATACGCACTAACACATGTAACACATTTTCTATCTATTTTTGTCTTGCGGCAGGTACAATATGGTATTCGTACCCTTCACAGGTGTAGACCACAATAGGCAGTGTGTTACCTTTGCGGCAGGTTTGATTATCAATGAAACTATCGACTCATACGTGTGGTTGCTCAAAGCGTTCCTAAAAGCACATGGTTCACAACCTCAACTTGTGTTAAGCGAACAGGATCTGTCAATGTTGCAAGCGGTACCTCGTGTTTTCACTGCGTCCCACCATCGTTTATGTATGTGGCATATAATGAAAAAAGTTCCAACCAAGGTAACGTTTTTGTATATGAATTTTAATATACCTTAGATTTCTGGTCATACACGAACTTAAGCTGTTTTAATTCTGTTTTGGGCATATTCCCACACAGATTTCTGGTGATACGTTAACTAACTCTAATGTGCGGGCCTGCCTTCACAAATTGGTGTGGAATGTTTACATTAAGCCTTCAACATTTGAGGCTCGCTAGGAAGACCTATTAGAGTCATTTGGTCTTCAAGATAATCAGTGGCTGAATGACATGTTTGCTATCAAGGAGATATAGGTACTAGCCTGGGATATCCCCATGCGTCGTTCAAATTCAACTTGACTAGTGCAAACACACTTGTTCAATTTATGTTTTGTTATGAGTCTAGGCTTGACAGCCAACGCTACCGCCAACGAGTTGCGGAGTGCAAAACATCATCGACAGTTTTTGTAGGCATTACTGATTTACCCATTGAACGCCACGCGTTTGTGTTGTACACCCATTCTGTGTTTGAAGAAGTTAAAAATGAGATTGTTAAGGGAACGTTTTCTTGTTACATATCGAACACTGAAGAACAAGACAACAAACTGGTTTTCTCAATAACCCATTTGGACAAACATCGCAATTATATCAATGTTTACCAGGTAAAAACATGTTTATGCCCTTTCTGTTTTTCATGTGCTACTAAATTATGTACTTTTGTGGATTAATGTATTTTCTATCTGCGCCATCAGGTTAAATATGATCCGGAAGATGATTCAGCTGAGTGTTCATGCAGGGGGTTTACTCGTATTAGCTATCTTTGCCGCCACATCTTTGCTGTATTCATGGTAAAAAAAAGTTGACCACATTCCGAAGAAATACATAATTGATAGGTGGTTGCGCGACGTCCCACCCAAAAAAGTGTTCGCCATACCTAGCCGCTATGGGGTTGACATCCACCCAGGTGCTGTACTAAGAAATGAAGTTCTGGAACTCGTGACGGAGTGTGTTGATGTCTCCACGAGTGATGAAGCCTCAAATGTGGCCCAGAACAAGGGAAGTTATGACAGAATCTGATGAACCAAATGGGCAAGCAGCTGCTGAAGAAATCATTGGTCAATCAACCGACGTTGAAGTTGTAGTTGCCAATCCAAATGTGGCCCGGAACAAGGGTTGTGAGAAAACGCGTAGACTTAGTGGTCCCGGCTAGAAGGCCAGTACAAAGCCTCCCAAGATGCCGAAAGCACCGCGCCTTTGCGCCAACTGCAAGCAATATGTGATTGACCATGATGCCCGGAATTGCAAGAAAGTTGCTGCATTGAAAAAGGGCAAAGGAGGCGGTTGGAAAAGGGCATAGTCACACTTAGGAGTTTGGCTCTATATGGGAAGTACATCTGAAGTTCCAGGGTGCCCGTTTTTTGAACCGTGTCACACTGTGGTTACATATATATACACTCCAGAAAAATCAAGTCTACCATGTTGCTTAGATATATATACACTCCAGAAAAATCAACTCTACCATCACTAGTACAAATGATAGGCAAAAGACGGGGTGAATATGCCTTTAAGACGGGGTTTACAACCCCATCTTATGCCATTGCGTCTTTTGGTCATCCACCAACAAACGGGGTTTGTTGGACCCCGTCTTTTGCACTAAACCCCGTCTTTAATTCTATACTATATATTATATAAAAATAACAAACCACGTCTTTTAGTATACTTTTGACCCCGTCTTTTGCACTAAACCCAGTCTTTAAGCCTATACAATATATTATATAAAAATAACAAACCGCGTCTTTTAGTTTAAAAAAAAAAACTCATCTTTAGCACAATTTAAAATAAATCAGATTATATATTAGGAAACCTACTAAACCTGCTTATTCAATAAACTCAATTCATCTTGTTTTCATACCAAATCAAAACCTGCACAATAATTCAATCGGCCCAATACATTATTCCAAACTTGTTCAAAATGATCCAATACACATTCAATCCGAAAATACAAAGTTAATCTAGTATCTAAATACACATTCATCCGACCAGTGGCAAAGCTTGACCCGAAACTTTGGGGGGTCGAAAGTCACCGGGAGGTCGGAAATCACTAGTTTCGGGGAGTCGAAACCGTATATACCAAAAAATTTCTATACGAATACTACATAACCGAAACTTCTGAGCGAAAATTCGGGGGGGGGGGGGGGGGCTCCCCGCCCCTTAAGAGCTACGCCCATGCATCCGACAAAACTAATCAAACGAGTTTTCAAAAAGCGAAAATCAATGTCTAAAGCTAATCTAAATAGGAATATATATCTAACTGACTAAGTAAAATCGGAATCAACTTCTTTACTAGAATATCAATCTCTTCGTCCGTGACGAATTTGGTGTCGTTCCACATCTAAAATAAAAGTAAATACAAAAAGTTAAATAAGCAAACCAATATAAACATAGTTGGTAATGAACTACAAACAGCATACATATTTTGGAGAACTTTTGGTACAAACACTATACACAAGAAAATAAGCTCAAATTAATGTTTCATTGCTTACATGTTACACAATTTGCAAATGATTTCTTAATTTATTCACTCCCAATCGGTATTTGACTTATTTTTCCCTCGTTTGACTTTTTACAACTCCTTATCAAATCTATATGTTAAAATAAGAATCAAGAAAATAGAAGATTGAACATATCTCTTCTATATATATATATATATATTAATTAATTAATGAATAATCAAGCCTTAAAGATAAGGTTTGACAAAGCTAAATAAGGTAAATTCCCATCACATTTAATTTTTAGGACAAATTAATCCCATTGATTGCCTCTTGATTTGATATCTCGACTACATCTATAACCATAGCTGTGCTGTCATTCTTCAACAATGTGTGTATATATTATAGATATATCTCTATATAGGAGAGAGCGAATTGTAAGAGTCCGTCAATATCAACTCCAAAGAGTTCAAATTACGATTCGGAAATGGAGTTTCCACAAGAATTTAGATGCCCTATATCCATGGAGCTCATGAAAGAGCCCGTCACCATCTCGACAGGGATCACATACGAGCGAAAAAACATCGAAAAATGGTTTTTTACCTACAAGAAGAAGACGTGTCCAGCCACCATGCAAAACCTAGAAAATTTCCATGTCACCCCTAATCACACCCTCAAGAGAATCATCCTTGCATGGAATAATATTCATTCATCATCTTCATTGTCTTCCGTACCGCCGCCTTCGAAGTCGTGTACGCTAGATGAAATTGTGTCATTGCTCAATACCCTAATTGCCTCAAGTCCATTTAAAGTGAAGTCTTTAAAGAAACTTAAAGAAATTTTCGAAAAAGGAGATGAGATGAAGCGTGATTTCATAATATTAGGAGGCTTGGATGTGCTTTACGAATTAGTTGTTAAAATATTAACCGAATGCTCGGATTTTGCTGAATTTGAAGCTTGTGAGGAGGCTTTAGGAGTTCTTCAACATTTTGTAGCATCAGGAGAAGATGATGATGGTAAAGTAATTGAACTATTGTCACAACGTGAATGCATGAAAGCAATGGTGATTATTCTTCAAAGGGGAAGTAAGGAAGCTACGGTTTACGCAATATCGATACTTAAAAAGCTAGCATATTCCAATATGAATTGGAATATTATTGTAGGTGATCAAGGTGTTGATATGTTCAAATCCATATTGGAGCTTGCATCCGATGAGATTTCAAGAAACACGAGTTCATCTTGTTACAAAATCTTTATAAAGATCTTAGATTCATCGAAGAAAAGTTTATCAAAGGCCATAGAGGCTGGTGCAATGTGTACCCTAATTGAGTTACTACCGGACTCTAACCGGTCCACGTGTGAAAAAATATTGCTAATAATTAAATTATTGTGCGAATGCGTGGATGGAAGGGTGGCATTCGTGGAACACAGCTTAGCGACTGGTGCAGTGTCGATAAAAATGTTGGGTGTATCGGAAAGGGCTTCAATAATTTGCGTGGAGATTTTCTGGTTGATATGTAGTTTGCATCCAACAGAGAAGGTTTTGGAGGAGATGATGATCTACGGGGCGGTCAATAACCTCCTTGTGGTGGAGTTGTATATGAGTATACCGCGGTCTACGAAGAACAAAGTTGTGGACATGTTTAAAAAGCATGAAAATGTCTGGAGTCGTTACCCTTGTTTTCCTAACGAGTTGAAGTACTAGGTTTATATCATTATTAAACTATAAATATAAATACGTATGTAATCGTCGATTCTATTTAATATAACTTTTATCTTTTATCTATTGACACGCATGTAATCGTCGATTCTAATTTACACAAGGTCATCGGGATTCAATTTATCGCATATAGTTTAGTTTGTTTTGTTTAAATTGATGTATACGGGTGATCACTATTGTTAGTTTTTTGTTGTATGTCGGATGGTTTTGCTAGTTTCCCGCTAGCTTGTGTGTTTAATAAAATTTGTTGGCCGTTTAAAAAAAAAATTGGTTTATAATTGCGCGAGGCAATCTCAGGTGCTTAGGTCCCATAAATACAACCAAAAAATTATTTAATTACAACCCGAGGTTGCGTCTGTCACTATATCTATTCCTGCTTTAGATGTTAGTCAACCTTTCAAATATCTCTTCATACATTTTGCTTTTACATATGACCCTCCTCCTATATACACTAAAATTAACCAATTTTGACCCAGACGTAAATGAGGCTCCCCCTCAAACCCATGAGGCGTTTAACAGCTAACCTCGCTCCTTGGGCAGACCATTTAAACCAATCTTAGGACCTGGGTTTTAAAAACGCGCCTAGGCGCATCAAGGTGCAGCCTAGGGCGCCCCAAGCCTTTGTGCATTTTTTGACATTTTTTTCAGTCGCTTTTGGCCCTGAGGCGCACGCCTCTCGTACACCAAGTATTTTTATGCATAAAGATGTTGTACCTTGGTGTTTTTGACTTGTAAATATAGGTAAAACCATATAAAAACCTTATTTATAGCTATATTTTGGGTAAATGAAGCTAAAAACCTATGGGATATATAAAAAAATTATATAATTAGTGCGCGCTTCGGGTTACGAAATCCCACGTTTTTTTGCGCTTTGCGCGATGCGCTTAGACCTTGTCGCTTTTGTGCGCCTAGCACTTTTTAAAACCAAGCTTAGGACTTAGACTACGCGGTGTGGTCATGTCCTTGAGGGGGTATGGATCGACATGGAATTCCCCTTCAAGACCAAAAAAACGCAGTGTGGTAGTGGCGTAGAGAGGTTTTTATTATTGATTTTTTCAATTAAACAACCAATCAAAATCATCCATAATCCAACAACCAATCACAACCATCCACCTCACCCTCACCTTTTATCCACGCCGGGCTTCACACCGTCTAGTGTAAGATAATCACTTCGATACTAGTTACAATAAAAACTGATCATGTCTGATAACAGAGCAAACTTACTAGTATATCTTTATTATACCTTTAACTTATGGATTTAGTTTCTTAGATGAACAAAATAAAAACAGTGATAACTTTGTTCAAACACAAACCAGTCAACTTCAAACCCTGATATTATTCAAAGCCTAATAACAAATTCACTACCAACGTAATTCAATTCTTGGATCAAGTGCAAAAGGTCGTACACAGTAATTCTCCGTCCCCCACGAACCAGAGGCGAAGGATATATAGGGCCAGGCTGTTTTTTGGCGCAATAGTGGAAATTTGCGATTTTCATAGGTAAATTGAGTCTGGCCCCCGCCGATTGAAAAAAATGAGTCCGGCCCCCTTGATTTGAGAACCAAGCTTCGCCCCTGCCACGAACCAAGGTTTTATTTTTAGCAAGGTAGGTTTGCGATTCAAAAGAGGGTTAGTGACGCAGCTTGTTGCCCGTTTAACCGCAGTCCTCTTGTAATTTGTTATGGTTTTCTTACTTAATGAAAAGATCGAATACTTTAATATAAATAAAAAATCAGTACCTAAAAGTATACAGATAGTTTCTACTTTCTACTAATAAACTCATCAGAGTCTAATCCACTAAATAATAAGAATCAAAACAGCACTTTATACAATGAGAAAATAAAATCATTCAGTAAACATAATCGTATTCATATGAACAACTGCATCAAGAACGGTTTGTAAAGCCCAAATGTGAATTGAGTTGCTTATATTTGTGCATAATCGGGTTGGGTTGGTTCAAGTCCAGCCCATTTGTATTGGGCTTTTGAATTATGTCAAGTCCTTTTTGGTGCATTTGTAATTTTTTTTGAGTAAGTTACAAATTTAACCTAAATTTTAGGTGAAGTTCTTTAACTAAAAAAACTAGAGTGAACGTTCTTTATATTTTAACTTCTGTATAGACGGTGCCCTTTCTCCATAACCTAGTTATTATTAGGTCATCTGTAGTGGGCTTGAAGAAGAGCGCCAGGGACACCCGATAGCGCCGGAATTCGGAAACACACCCCCTAGGGGCGCTATGTGGTCTTTTTTCTCTCCCGCAATGGCTATAACGGAGTGCCCCTTGTCTTTTAAAAAAACATAAAAATTCAATTTCTACCCCACTTTCTTCTTCTACATTAATCAAATCAAACCCAACTTCTATACCCAATCAAACCATAAAAAATATTTGTTTTAAATCATGACCTAGTAACATGAAATAAAACAAACTAATAGAATTAATATATTATAGGAATGTATTGTATTCTCGGATGATTGTATATTTTCATATTTCTAGGAGATTCTGCTGTAATTAGTCTATATATTGTAACCAATTACAACATAATCTTCTAGAAATATGGAAATATACAATTATCCAAAATTACAATACTAATAGCGTAAATCAAGATACTTGATTTATGCCATATTATTATTGTCATTATTGTAAATAGATTGTTTCTATACTTAAAATAATTCTTGATTTACGCTGTTAAATACATTCCTATAATATTTCTATAATATATTAATTCTATCACAAACTAACAAAATTGAAAGGCCAATCCGATTTGTTTTGATTAACCAGGCAACAACCATTTCTTCCTTTCACAAATAAAATAGATTTGTTAGAAACATTTGATAAATAATTGCTTAATTGTATAGTCTAATAATAATAGAAACATAACTACGTTTTTATGTACTATTTTTTTTTAATATATAAACAGTTTGATAAATGCCTTCCAAAAAAAAAAAAAAAACAGTTTGATAAATAGTAAAAACTAACATAAGTTTAGAATAATTAAATATCAAGACAACTTGAAAAAAAAAAAAAAAAAAAAACAAATAGATAAAAAAAATGTCAAAGGTCAAACTCCTGGATCATTTGTGGTCAATTGATAAAGTCAAGATAAAAAGTCAAACCCTTTCACCTCAACTACTATGTGGTGGCAAGGTTAAAGTTTCTGAAGATTCATTGCCCTGCCTTTGTAGAAGTTCTCTAGCCACCTCATTCGGACCACCACCACCGCCACCACCACCACCATGTAGTCTCGGAGTGTTCAAGGCAATGCCACCACTTAAACGAACTGGTTCCACATGTTGCGGTGGTGGTTGCATGGACCACGTAGAAGATTGCATCATTGGTTCAAAAAGCGTTGATAGATCATAGTTGGTCTGAACACATGAGGTGATTGGGAGGCTAGCGATGGAATATTCGGGCGGTGAAGCGCGTGGTTGAGCTGGCGGAGGAGGTACCGGAGCCTCTAGGGTTGCAAGGTGGGCTTGGAGATAAGAGAGCTCGGTTTGTAAGTTCGCAACCTGTTTAAGTTAAAGATTTTATTAATATTGAAATATCGAACAATGAACAATTGAACATACATCAATGCTTGATTATAAAACGTGACCCAGAGATCAACTAGTGATAAAGAAATTTATCAAATTTGTAAAACCAGAGAAGGCATTTTTTTTTTTTTTTTACTTTGACATTGGTTAATTTATGAATATCTAAGTTTGATATTATGAAGAGATAGGTGATTTGAAAAGCTACACACAATTATAACGAGTAGGTTGATAAATATTTTGATAAAAATGAAGTTATGCAAATGTATCATTTTTAAGAGTATGTAAACTTTTAATAATATATGGATGTCTTGTACAATAATGATCTCATATATTTTTAAAATGGAGACTTATGAAGACGTATCCATCGTATGATCTGTATCATGCATTGGCTTAGGTCCACTATACTTACAACTTTGTTATTTACTCTCATGTACCTTTTATACATATACATAATTACATATGACACTTCGAGGCTATGGTCTCCGACTTTGTTATTTACTCTCATGTACCTTTTATACATATACGTATAACACTTCGAGGTAGGGCCAAACAATATTCAAATCCATTAGGTAATTAATAGTAAGGAGTTTTATCAATAAAATTTATGTTGACAAATTTTATTGATAAAATTATAAACCATCTTAACTTTAAAAACATATCCTAAATTTAAAAGCGTAGAGATACAAAAATAGGGAAATTGTTCCTTGGAAGCAATTCCAAATTAAAGGCTAGAAGCTAAATTTTAGATTCTCTGTATGTTGATTGTACTCCTCACCTATCATATTTCATTTCATTTCATTTCACGTCAATCTTTTTTCAAATCATTTATCCCATCTCTGGTGAATCTTACAAGGTGACAAACGTATTTCATGATTTGACGTTTTCAAAGGACATATACATATGTATATATATAGACATAGATAGAGTGAGAGTGATGTCCAATTATAATTTTGGATTTTCTACTAACACCATGTGTAGTGGGGGGCTTTATTTTATTTATAAAGCCCCACTTCTTGATTGGTCTATGTGGCTGCTGAGTCAGCATGGAGAGAGAAACTGAAAAAGGGGTGTAGTGATAGGGGCTTTATTTATAAAGCCCCTATTAATATTATATTGTATCTTTTAAATTAAAAAAGATAATAAAATTATAATAAAGAGAGAGAGATGAGGTGGAATGATATGATTGGAGGGGGAAATGGTGACCGGCGCTATATTTGTCACGCCAAAAGCAGTTTTGCAAAAATAGAGCCCCTATGCAATGGTGTTTGGGGCTCTATTTTACAAAAATAACGCCCCTTCAAGCCCCACTACGGTAGGTCTAAGACTATGCGTTATGGGAAGAGAGTTGGGGAGTTTCACATGGCGTCGTCACTGAAGACGAAAATCACCACTACACCCCAAAAAATCACCCAAAAATTAATGGAGGTGTAACACGTTTAAAACCCTGTAGTGAATAATGCTTGCTTGATTACTGAACTAAAGTACCATATAAGGGAGCAAATGAGTTGAGCCCGCTCGTAAGCTACTAGAGCTCGGCTCGGTAAGACGCTCAAAACGAGTCGAGCCTTATCGAGTCCGAGCCGAGCTTGGGCCTAAAACAAAGCCCGTTTAGTTATCAAGTCTGGGCTCGAGCCTCACATGTGAAGCTCACCAGGCTCGTCAAGTCTTATCGAGCCTTAGAGTAATATTTGTTTTATTGATATTAATAATATTTACTCCTTTCAAAGTTTCTTAGTAAACGAGTCCGAGCTTTACTTATCTAGCTAGTGAGCCTTACCGAACCTAGTGGCGGATCTAGAGGGAGTTCCTGGGTTCCTAGGAACCCCCTCGGTTTGAAAAAAAAAAACTGAAAAATTAGTGAAAATAAGTGAGAATCTACGATAGGAACCCTCGGAAAATAACCCCTGGATTCGCCACCGAACCTATTATTTATGTTATTTTTATTTAATATATTAAAAAATAGATAATAAACGAGCCGAGCCGAGCCCAAGCTAACTCGAGCTTGAGAAATTACCTAAAAGCCGAGCTCAAGCCTTGGAAATAGGGATGGCAACGGGTCGGGTATGGGTCGGGTTTGGCTAATACCATACCCATACCCGGTTATAAAATCCCATCCCATATCCGTCCCATTACCCGTCGGGTATAGAGCATACCCGCTGGTTTCGTGTATGCCCGTTGGGATTTTCATGTATATATATTTTTACTTTTTTTGGTGTTTTATGTTTTAGAAATCTATAATATATTAAATTGTAATAAATAACATACGTATGATCATCACCATACTAATATTTGAAATATTTAGAATCATCATCATCATCATACTCAGTTAATCCCACCAATAGCAAAAGCTAAGGTAGGGTCTGGGGAGGGTAAGATTTAAACAGTCTTACCTCTACCCCGTGGGAATAGAGAGACTGCTTCCAGCGAGACCCCCGGCTCGATAGTGGTTTTGTATCAAGCCTTGGACATAAGGCACAACACTTAGCAATCAAGACAAACCCGATTGATGCATGTACCCACTTGTCTTTTGGCTATCAACACCACCACATGATGCATGATTAACCGTCGGTCATTTTTAACGTTATTTTCACGAAATTAGTAAAATAACGTTAAAATTAGTGCAACTTTACTTTTGCCCCCACGTTGGCCATACATATATACATTATATGGGCACAGCCGTACGCGGGGCTTTGAAATATTTAGAATAAAAATATATATTATAATATGTATCTCAAGAAATATTTTTATATTTTGTAGCATATAAATATAAATAATAATGTCATTAAACTATAAATTTTTCAATAATGAATCTATTAAAATGAACATTAAGTGAAGAAATATATATATATATATATATATATATATAACTTAAAAATTAGCGGGTATATATTTCGGGTAAACGGGTATTTAGTTTCGGGTAATCGGGTCGGGTATCGCCTAATACCATACCCGTCCCATACTCGCGAAATATTTTTTTTCCAATACCAAACCCGTCCCATACCCGTCGGGCTCGGGTTTTTTTGCCATCCCTACTTGGAAACTAAGTTCAAACCGAGCCGAGCTCAAACTCTCATAAGTTAATCAAACTTGAATTTGATCCAGCTCGACTTGTTTGCACCCTTATTACTATGCATACATATAATAATAACAAAGTACGTGATTTCAACGTCCACACATTGTAAATGATAACTCTTTAATTTAAAGCCTCTTTATCTCTCTATACAGAGAGAAAGAAAGAGAGAGGTGATTAACACCTTTATAAAGATAATGTGGAAATCCACTCTTGTATTGAAAACTCTGATTTTTTAAAATGCTTAAAATCATTTATGTTACATACCCTAAAATTTTTATAAAAAAGTCAGAAAATTAAAGTTTAATAGAGTTTACAAGGTTTTCACTATAACAAGGGTTTATCTTATAATATAAATATGGAGAGAACAAGAGGAAAGGGGTGGTGTCCTAAGACTTTATAATCAATATTATTTACTTTTGAAAGCTGGCCCAAGCTCAGTTTGATGGATTTTTGACTAAAATCAAGCTCAAATTGATAATTTTGATAATGCAAGGTCAAGTTCTACTCAAAAAGGGTTCAAGAACATTTGGGATAGATCTAATATTATCACTAGCCAAACATGATAAATTTGTGTAATAAGATTAATCTTGATACAAATTCATTTCATATATATACAAAGTGAAGTAAATTTGACAATAAAAACTAAAAGTATATTACATGTAATTAAGTTATAAGACCATGCGTAGAGGATGTTTTCTACCAAGTGGATGTCATGTCAACAGAATTATTTTTAACCGAAAATGGTGTGTAATGATTCACGCTCCTTTAGTGATTGTCTAATTAATATATATATTTTTTTCATTTTTTAAATATAATTAGAGAGATGAAGAAGAGAGGGAATGAAGAGAAATTAGAAAGAGGGGGGAGAGGTGGAGCAGCGTGAAATAAACCATGCCACTAGCATTTCACTTCCCATTCACCCCGGAGGGGAGGGGGTGTACATGCATGCTATTGGGCGTGAATGGTAGCTTTCACGTCTTATTACATATGGTCTAATAAGATAGATGATAGACATTACTTATTACATAAGTTTCAAAAGGCTAGATAAGAATTCTATAGATTTTACTTGTAAAACTTATAGCCTGTTTTATTTAACCATTAGCTCAAACTTGTCTAAAAAAACTTAGAACAAACTTGAACTCAAAGATTATAATAAAAGTTCTACTCGCTCTCTTTATATAAATTTGTATATGTATATAGGGTAAGGTTTCTGTACAAAGAACATTTTTCATACAAAGTGTGAGAAGTCTATATAGTCATGTTGTTTTAAACATTAGGCATGATGTTGTATATTCTTTTGTTATAGTATTATATAGAAAAACAAAAAACATAACAATTTAAAACACTATTTAATGTATTCTCAACATTTAATCTAAAACACCATGCGAAGAAAGTAATCAGTGTGTTTTAAATTCAATGTCTAGACTGCATTTGATTGTGTTTTAAATTGTTACGTTTGGTATTTTTTTATATAATACAATACAAATGGAATAAAAAACATTATACCCAAAATTTAAAACACAATAACTACATAGATTTCTCACACTTTATACGAAAAACGTCCTTTATACAGGAACCTATACCTATGTATATATTTAAAATCAACTCTTTTTAAATAAAAAAAAATTATGAATGATACAATTAGAGGTCAAAAAATCGTTATCACCTTGTAAAATACTTGCTATGCTTTTAGTTATTTAAATAACAAAAGTTCTTACAAAATATATAATTAAGCCATAATATCAAAAGTTATATATAGTAAATATACAAACATAGTTAATTAATGTGGACACTAAATGTATTCTTTTTTATTGTTATGGAGACTTTTACTTGTATTCTGGATAAGGCTTGTGAAATAGGCGATTTTAAATGTATTAATGATTCTAAATCAGGTTTAAAATTTTCACACTTATTATATGCAGATGATGCCTTGATAATTAGGGAATGGTCAGAAGGAAACATAGAGAATACAACTAGGCTTCTGCGGATTTTTCACATGTGTACCGGCCTGAAAATAAATTTGAAAAAGTTGCTTCTTTTTGGAGTTGGGGTCGATAGGGACGAGATTAGTGATATGTCCAATATCATTGGATGTAAGGTTGGTGATTTTCCGTTTGATTACTTGGGAATTAAAGTCGGCGTCAACATGAACCGGGTGTGTCATTGGAGTTCAGTCGTTGAAACGGTTAGTTCTCGGTTATCTAAATGGAAAGCGGATAGTCTCTCCATGGGTGGTCGTCTTACTCTCATCAAATCCGTTTTATCCAACATCCCGATTTATTATTTATCGCTATACAAAGCCCCGGTTGAAATTGTGGAACAAATAGAGAGGTTGATGAGAAGTTTTCTTTGGGGCGGCTCTAATGGTGTGAATAAAATGCATTGGGTGTCTTGGGAGATTGTTACATCCTCGAAATCGAATGGTGGATTGGGCATCTCTAGGTTAACTGATGTGAATATTGCCTTAATTACTAAGTGGATTTGGAGGTTTAAGAGAGATCCGCATAGTTCTTGGAGGCGTACAATAGAGGCGATTCATGGTGGCAAAGGTAAATGGCGTTTTCTTCCGATAAACAATAGTCTTCCTGGCTGCTGGAAATCTATGATTACTTTAGTGGGCAGAATGAAGTTTGACGGTAAAGAGATTCACAACATCATTAGGGGATCAGTGGATTCAGGGAAAGATATAAGTTTTTGGTATGACAACTGGTACGGTACGTCTACTCTATGTCAGTGCTGGCCTCGTCTCTTCGCCCTGGAGAAAAACAAGAGATTCACCATTCAGGACATATTACAGTTTCGTAATGGGGCGCTTTCTTTTGTGGACAATTGGCGGTCTGGTCTCTCTACTGTAGAGGAGATATCGGAGTATAGAGATTTGCAAGAAATGATTCCTAAATGTTCCTTATCAGATGAAAAAGATAGGTGGGTTTGGGAACCCGATGCGAGTAATGGCTTTACTGTGCAGAATGTTAAAAAGATTCTAATCAGTGATCGCAATGAAAGGAGAATACATAGTATGGTTTGGACCGGGTGGGTTCCGCTAAAGGTGAATTTGCATGTTTGGAGACTTGAAATGGATCGCCTTCCAACCAAGACAAATCTGCGCAGAAGAAATATTGACGTGGGAGATGGTTTGTGTGTGCTGTGTCAGTCGGCTGAGGAGTCGGCCTTACATCTATTAACCGGGTGTATTGTGTCGAGTGGTGTGTGGCAAGGGATAGAAAAATGGTGCCGATTGGATCCGACTTCTTTTTTGATATCAAAGACATTTTTTCCTTGCCCTCAGCGATCCAAGGTAACAATTCGAAGAAGAAAATTATTAGAGGGATTGTGATGACGACGTGTTGGGTTATTTGGAAGTCTCGTAACAAGGTGATCTTCGAAGATGCCAAACTTCGGGTTTTCGATATGATTGCTTGCATTAAGTCTTGGTCTTATTTGTGGTTTCGTAGTAGATATAAAGTTGATAACATTAGTTGGAAGGATTGGTGTAGATACCCGATGTATATGATGTAATTGTTTGTGTTTGGCGGTCCTCGTTTTTGGAGGGCTTAGCCGTTTTCTAATGAAATTAACGTTCAAAAAAAAAAATAATAATAATAATCACTAGAAACAGAATATGAAATAACTAATATTCAAACTTAAAAGGCAATAATACATGAGCTAATGGTAAATAGGAGCAAAAAGAGGGACCATTTCCTGAAAACCGAAAAACAAACGAGGCTTCATGTGTCAAAGAAACATTGTAGTCCCCATTATATAGTTGTCGTAGACCCCAACTAAACCATCCATTATTTAATAAAAAGCTAATCTTCTTTTTGTTGGCCTTATCCCAAATACTTAATCATGATTCTATATATATTAGCATTGTTAATTTACAAGTAGTTTCAACACTAAAAGGCTTCTATTTTTCCATTAATTTTAGCAACGTCTCCCTACTTTACACTTGTTCATGTTTGCTTCAATGTAGTTCTCTGTTTCTTGCTCAATATATATACACATAAAACTGATAAAATATTCTCCTTATTTCTGAATAGATTATAGCATCATTTTCTTTCAAAGATATGAAATCACCTTGGGAAACTTGAAAAGAAGTAATGTATAAAAAGTATTTTAAGAAGCATGACAATATATATTTCATTTTCACATTCATATTATCTTTTGATGTGTGATTTTCTTTTATGTACATTTTAGTCTAGGGGTGTAAACGAGTCGAGCCGAGCCCGAGCCCGATCAGGCTCGAGCTCGATTAACTTATAAGAGCCCGGGCTCGAGCTCGGCTCGATTCGAGCTTTGTTTTCAAAGCTCGAGCTCGGCTCGTTAGTAATTTATCAAGCTCGAGCTCGGCTCGGGCTCGACTCGACTCGTTTGTTATCTATTAGTTAATTTATTAAATAAAAATAATATAAATAATAATTCGTTTAGGCTCGTGAGCTCGATAACTGAAGCTCGAGCTCGGGCTCGTTAACTTAACAAAATTTAAACGAGGGGTAAATATGATTAAATATTAAAAAAAACTAATATTATACATAGGCTCGATAAGGCTTGACGAGCCTAACGAGTTTCATACGTCAGGCTCGAGCTCGGGCTCGATAAATAAACGAGCTTTGTTTTAGGCTCAAGCTCGGCTCGAGCTCGATAAGGCTCGGCTCGTTTCGAGCTTTTTACCGAGCCGAGTTCGAGTAGCTCGTGAGCGGCTCGGCTTGTTTGCACCCCTATTTTAGTCTAATAAATATGCTATTCAAAGAAAAATATGTAGTTGTCCTAGCCTTGATAAGAGTAATATTAATCATGATTGGCTTAGTATAAAACTTTAAAATTTAAATACTATAAATCTATTATTATGCAAGAAATTGAGAAACAAAAATGTGTGTTCTATAATATGAGCTAATTTGTAGACCTAAGTTATTTTTACTTCATATAGACAAATTAAATAGTATGCTATATATGTTGTTTATATCATTAAGCTACTTCGTCCAATTTTGGTACTAACTTTCATATAGCCGCAAGTCACTTCTAGGATTTTATTTATACATAATTATAACTCAAGATTAAGTTCAGCTTGAGCTTGTTTTAACTTTTAGTGAGCCAGACTTAAATAGCTAACAAACTCGATCATTAATAATAAAACAAAGTTTTAATAAACCAAAATCTAAACCCTAACCTTACTAGTTACTACAATTAACGATATAATCATTAACGGTGTTATCATATGACAAATTAAGGTTTGAAACCTTGTAGAGTCGGGTTATTTCCAATAGAAATGAGATCTAATTGTTTATGTACTACAAATAAACCAATATTAATCTTATATTGTGTAATTAAATGTATGTTAAAGTATTACATAATACGGATAAGCTATTTTTTCAATTAAGTGTAAGTAACAACATACAATTAACGATATATCAGGTTTAAATTCATTTAACAGTTTTTGTAGCATTATTTTGCAACAAAATGAACAAAGATTATATCAACCAATCAAATATTTGAAAATTAAAAAAAGTATAATTAATTGGAGTAGATGAATTAATGGATGAACCTGTTGTTGAAGGGCAAAGAGATGAGCAACGCAGCCATAGACAGGGTCTCGAAGTCTGGCCTGAGCTTCATAACATATGGTGACCACCGCATCGAGCCGCTTATTCACTGGAATATGTAACAAGAGTTTGGAGACATTACTGGCTCCAAACACCTTGTGCACGGCCGCAAAATGGATCGCACCTTGTTCCGAGTCGAAATAAGGTGCGAATATGCAGCCTGCCACACACTTTCTTCTCAAGAACTTACATGCCCCACACGGCCCACCAACACCGCCACCACCGGTGCTACTTCCGCCAGTACCACCACCGGAGTGACTAGTACTAGCATTTGCACTCATTCTATTTGGCCTTGGGTTTGTTTTCAGATATTAGAGTCACGTAGTTATTAGGGTTTGTGTGTATGTGGAGAGAAAGAGAGAGAGAGATTAGGGTTTGATAGGTGTGTTTTATTAGAAAGTTGAAGACTTTAAAGGCACGAATTGAAGAAGCAAACATTCACATAAGATTGCTTGCGTGAAGCAAACATCTAATATTGTAGCCATCTGCTTCTTTCTTTATATATCTCCTAATTAGCTAAATGTCTCTCAATATATGTATGTATGTATGTATGTATGTATGTATGTATGTATCAATGTATGTATTTGTGCATGTATGCATATGTATATCTTTCTGTATATAAATATAAGTCTAGCTATTTGTGTCTTGACTTTTTCTTTAATTTTTTTTGTATATACATGATCTCTTCATATGTTATATGTGTATATGTATATGTCATATGTATGTGTTTCTTTGTTGATGGAAAAGGTGATGTGTATGCATGATTACATGTTATATAAATGTGTGTAATTGTGAATCTTAGAATATACTTTACAACCAGATAGAATAAAGATGCAGGTGAAGTTTCACTTTTATGTCACTATGTTTTCAGCTATTTGCTTTTGGCATACTGGGTTAAGTTATTCTACAAAGGCTATAAAAAATGAGAAGGGTGAGAAGATACAAAAAACACAATAGATAATGAAATATGACACAATAAGTCACAAAATATAACACAGTACCAAAAAATATAACACAATGCTAAAGAAAAAAGAAACAACGAATTGAAAAAATGACACAATTATGGAAAATAAAAAAAAAACACAATGGTACATAAAAAAACACAATGATATAACGCATATTCTAAAAACTACAAGCTAAAACCCCAAAAAACGAAGACCTAAAAACTAACGTCGTATGGTTCGATAAGACGATTCCAATGCCGCTTGAATGAGTTCAATCGGAGTCCGTTTGATACTCTTTCTACGACTTCCTATTTTTCTTTCACTGTGTATTTGATCCTAACCCTTGACATACTTTGATAATTATATCCTAAGGGTTTAAAGTCTTAAGACGTACTATTCCATAATAACATGAGGTTTCAATTCAAAGACGATCTAGCAAGCTTCGGTTAGGTTAATCAACGCCATCTCAAACAAGAGATCGAGTCTCTAATTAAAGTCTCAAAACCAAAGTAAAATAGTAAATTATATGAACCGATATTGTGATATGAAATTTTACTTTCCGTCAGCATAAGTATCATATATTATGGCTATTGTTCGTCCAAACCTTAACAGATTTGTCCCAAGGAGGGGTGTATGTCAAAATATTAAAATATACTGTATTTAGCAAGTTTGGTAATCTGTGTAACGTATAGTAAACTTTTCCTTTTAATTTTACATTATATATAGTTAGTTAAGCTTTCATTTTTTTTTTTATAAACTGGCCATAAATTTGTGTGCTTCAAAGTTTTGCCACAAAGTTTTTATTTTCATCAAGATTTGAAGTTTCCAAAGCTTACCAAGCTCTTTTGTGAATCTTTAATCATATTTATTAAGTTTATTAAGTAAGAGGACTGAAATTTGAATCATGTAAACTTCTTACATTAACCATGATACATAAGTCTTTAAATTTTAACCACGTCTGAAATTATTATATGGTTCTTACAATACTTGATTTAAAATTAAATAATCTATCTATCTATTTATTTATATAACAAATGAGTAAGTTGCGTGACGCCCCACTCTTGTGGTGGAGTGACATGGAAAATGAGAGGTAGAGCTTAGCCTCCTTGAGATGTCAGGTTCCATCCTTGATCCCATCGGGTTTTACAGATTTTCATTATCGTGCCTTCGGGCGAGTGGGGGGTCAGGTTTTCCCCGGAACTGGTGGTTTGATGGGTTCTGGCTACCTAACACTACCTGTCAGCAGGCATCTAAGACGTGTCTTCACCCAGGAACATATAGGGTGCTTTTATAACCAATTTATAGGTACCTCAAATAGTCAGGACATCGTTTGTTGGCCGCTAAAAAAAAGTAAGTTGCGTGACACCTGTCATCTAGATACACCATCTTTTTTTTTTTTTTTTTGAACGGCCAACGAATCAATTTCCGAGCACTCTCGGGCACCCTTTGGCGAATCAGGTACTCGAGAGTACCCGGGCCACCAATTGCCACCTATTCCCGGGAAAACCCGACCACTCACCCGCTCGAAGGCACGACAGTGAAATAATCGGTAAAACCGGTCGAGATTAGGACTCGAACCCAACCAATGGCCTGGGTCATCCCTCATTTCCCCTCCACCAATGTCCTCCAAATGTAGCTAGTAGGAATTGAACCCAAGCCTCCCATAAAAAACTTTAAACCCTCAACCAACTAAGCTACAAGTGTTGGACTAGATACACCATCTAAAATTGGTTTTGGCTCCAACTTTTTAATTTCTTTTTTATTTTTATGTGGGTATATTAAGCGGTGCTCCATTTAACTGTTTGACCACACTATTTATTTTCCATAAATCAAGCAAAATTAATATACACTAAGGTAAATAAAATTTTAACTGAATCAATTGGTTTTAGGTAAATTTATAATTTATTTGACCATTACTTATTTTTTCAATACTAATTATTTCCCCTAACATTAGCTAGGTAAATTTAGTATCAATTTAATTCCTTTTTTTGTGGTGGGTCTGATTAGGGAAGAAGACAATGAGGAAGAAGATGAATTTATATGTGAGTTGATGAAAATGCCCTTGACTTAACGTCAAAAACCTAACTGAGGTAAGTGGTTGGACTGTTTTTGGCCTATTTTCTCAAAAGTCAAGGACTGTTCAAGCAATTTTTAAAAAATTGGGCTGGAGTAGCAAATTTGACTAAACCACAGGAACGGTTTTAGTAATTTACTCTTTTTTTCTAACTCATATTATTTTTATCTAATGTAATATTTTGTACTAAAATATACACACATTTTTATTTTTAAAATGACTAACAAATAGAATTGGTAAATCGTGTATACCCGACCTGTTAAGACACGAACCTGTTAAGACACGAACACGAAACATGTATACCCGAACACGACACGATAACTTATCGTGTACTTTTTCAAAACCTGAACACGAACCTGTTTATACCTGGTTTACACGATAATACATGTTTATACCAAGTTTACACGATAATACCTGTTTATACCAGGTTAATACAATAATACACAAACATGTTTTCCAAATCCGACACGTTAAATGGGTACCATCATGCATTAAAAAAGGTAGAATTCCACCTATAAAAACGTATAACTCCAATACTCCACCCCTCACAACCTATATTTTAAAAAAAAAAATCCTTAGCATGTCTTAACGAGTACTAAACAGGTAAACAAGTATTTAACTTGTTTAGACACGAAAATTAACAGGTATATTTCGTGTCTACCTGTTTATGACACGAAACCTGTTAAGGTCATACTTGTACCTGTTAAAATCGTGTAGGTTCGTGTCGGGTATTCGTGTTCGTGTCTGAAATTGCCAGCCCTACTAACAAAACACCAATTTCATTAAATCACCAAAACAATTAGCCAGAGGCTAGCAATAAAGCCACCAATGTAAAAAAAACAAAAACAAAACCTTAGAATTTCCAAAATCAAAACTATTACACACATAATAGTTGAGGCTTGTTAGAGGGAAGGGGTGCTCCTAGCTTTTACTTTTCACTACATTGATTTACACCAATCACGTATTGCCGCATCACTTCATTGAAACACTTTTTTGGAGGCAGCACTCTACTGATTCCTTTCACTGAAATCTTTATTTTTTTAGTGTTTTTTAAGAAACATTAATTAAACATATTATTAAACTAATAAAATAAATTTACAATATTAAAAGTAAATAAAACAAAGAAATGCAAACACAAATAATTAAAAATAAACTAAATAAAAAAAAAACTATTCGGCTTCACTTCGAGGTACGATAGATCAAGTTCGGCTAGATGTTCCACGAGATCATTTCGAAGTTGGAAATGCATATCGGGGACTGTCAACTCCGCAAGTGCATCGTCGTCGAACACCAGTTGGATTGGGGGATCGCGTATGTGGACCGGTGATATCGCACGCTCCTCGTCGTTAATGATCATGTTGTGCAATTTCATGCACGTATAGGAGATGATGCTACACCATGCAACAGTCGTTGGCCTCAAGGGTCGGATGGTAATTCCCCATTTCCCCTTTAATGCTCTGAACGCTCGCTCAACATCCTTCCTTGCCGCCTCTTGTGTCCTAACGCCTTTCTTTTCCTTCGGATCGGTCGGATATCGAAACGCTTTCACAAACGTTGACCAGGGTCGGTTGGTAATTCCCTATCTCCCATTTATTGCTCCGAACACTCGCTCAACATTCTTCCTTGCCGCCTCATGAACCCTAACGAATTTCTTTTCCTTCAGATCGGTCGAATATCGAAACACTTTCACAAACGTTGACCAAGTTGGGTAGATGACATCGGTATTATAATATCCACATTTGTATAAGTGGCCATTTATAGTAAATGGACATTACGGCGCCGTTCCGTTTCGTTGGGTAAGAAAAACTGTGGATTATTGGAGAACATTTTATGTTGTTGAGTGAACCGGGGGACCAAAAAATCCATGCCAAAGCCACATATCTTGCGAAGCAACCGCTTCTAGCATGATCGTAAGGTATTGGTGATCGTCTCTCATATATTGTCCTCGTAATTCCCTAGGATATGCTCGCCATACTAAATGAATGCAATCAATGCTACAGATCATGCCGGGAAGGTGATGTCTTTCTTAGTGTGCTTCGTACAAACATGCAATGTCGTGACTTGTTGGTCTTCGTAAAATCTCAGCCCCGTATAACTTAATGACGACATTGCAAAAAAATTGTAAACATTCGCGCGACTTCCTCTCAGACATATATAAATACTCATTGTATTCATCTGGAGGATTACCGGTTGCGACTTGTTTCACTGCTGAAGATACTTTTTATATGGGCGTAAAACTCTTTCTAAACCGACCGTCCACGCCCTCTCTGAACCATTCGAAGTTTGATTCAACGTCTGCTACAATTTTTAGAAATAGACGTCTCGACATGCGATACCTTAGTTTAAACTGTGCCTCGATATATTTTGGTACGTTGGCAAAATAGTCATCTATTAACCGAATATTGTCTCCCTCGCGTTCACGTGCGACATACCTTTTTTTAGATGTTGTGGTGTCTTCCTCTGCAGCTCGCTTGGCAAGGTCCATGAGAAACTCAACGCTACTATCGGTTCAGTGTAAAATCGGGTGCACTTTGAGCGGGGGAATGATAACTTGATCATCTTCGACGTCAATGTCACTCATTTTTTTTAAAAAGTATGAAGATAATTTATATTTTTTTGATAGTAAACCGTGGCATTGTTTTGTGTATATATATAGTCATTTGATAAAAACGGTCACAGAATATAACCATTTGAAAAAAAAAAAAAAAGCTCAAATTAATATCAACGATCATAAATGGAATTAAAAAACATATAAATTCGATCGTTGCATTTAATACACCACTTTACCAGCCCGTTAACTAGAATCAGATTTTGGTTTACGGGATAACTACCAGCATAGATGATAACGATGCTACCGTACTAATAAGGAGTTACCGGTAACCATTTCTGATAACGCCCCGTCCCTTTAGATGACCCCAAATTTAACATAGAAGTCAAATGTAATTCTTTGAGCACAGAATCAAATAAACACCTATGAGTTGGATGCTAAGTACTATACCAACAATTTGACCCCACTTGACTATTTTGTTTCTTGGACCTAGTAAAGTCAAATGAATATAAAATATTTAGTTCTTTCTAGAAGAAAAAGTATGCTAAATTAAAGAGGATGTTGGGTAGACAAAGGACAAAGGAGCTTTAAATTGAAATTTTATAGCAGTCGGATATATTTGAATAGTATAAAGTTATAAAAATAATTTTGAAATCATGAACTTCAAAGTGGTCAAAGTTTTAAGACCAACTAATCATGAAACTTGGGATGACTTTGCGACCTTCGAAAAGTATATTTGGTCAAGTCAGCTACATATTCTAATACCGACTCTTTACACCTTATGTGAAATGTATGTATGTAATTGTCACATTGTGAGCCATCATATTCGATAACCAAGAATGAGTTAGGGTATTAATATTGGTACATCTCTTCTTTTTATCATTTTTGTATTTTTTTGGAAAGCCAATCAATTTAATTAATCACACAACTATTTACAATGGTAAGACTAAAAGAAGTTGGTACCAATTACACCAAAACATCACCTTTTGCATGAATTAAAGTAACATAGAAAACTCTCAGCTTATACTTCAAACCTCGCCCATTTGACCTCTTCCATATGAGACCATTTTGCCCTATGTTTCACCCCACATAAAACATTGTTGCTTGGACCCACACGCATATGGCTTGCACCGGTGTTTGTTTACAGGCAAATAATACCCTTTTTTTTTTGAGAAGACGAATTTTCTATGTTGTGATAGAGATCATCACAACCCCCAAGAAGGGGAGTCCCCTAGCCACTCTCCAATGGTCAGACTATGTTGTCTTAACCGGGCCCACGCTGACACGAGAGTGGCCGGCCCACAAGCGAGTCGAGGCTGCGCATAAGGGGCACTAAGGCTTCCACCCGAAAAATTTCCCGCCACCTGCCACTTGACAGATGTTGCACCCTCCACAAGATATGCCCAAAATAACTAACTGCAATAGCTTCCTTTTTTGACTTGGAGCATTCATCCGATTGCAGATTTGCAGCAAATCATCGATCTTAATAAATACTAACTTTTTATTATTCCCTTTTTGATAAAAACATTTGGATCCCAAATCGAAATTACATCTCCAGTCCTACCTACCATGTGAATTTATACTTTCAACCTCCAAATCCCAATTTGGCTAGAACCTCCCTATAAGCATACTATCTGTGACACCCGGCAAATTCTGGTTAACAACGTTGTCTAGATGAAAGTCTACCTTAGCGAGTCACGCGTATATTGTACTTAACTGGGTTAACAACGTTGTCTATATGATATAGCATATAATAGATGCAAACCTGGTTTTTTTACTACCCCGCAGTTCGTTGTCAAAAGACTGACATTTTATGGTGCGCAGTTAAGCGGATCCTACAACTTGCGCCGAGGAACCCTGGGGGCTAAGCTGAACTATGAGCCGGCGTATGAAAGCCATGAGCGCGCTGGCGGATAGGATCCGTGACGGAGCTGGCGGATGAAAACCTTGCTCCGCATACGCTTTACGTCAGGCAGGGAGCAACCTTGGCGGATGAAAGCTATGCCCCGCACTAGCGTCTCTTTACGTTTTACGTCAGGCGGAGAGCTCGCTCCGCGAGATGAAAACTATGCTCCGCCGAATGCCCGACGAGCTTTGTGCAAGCAGATTGGGCCCATGTTCCGGCGGGTGTGCGGAGATTTAGGCGTTAGCGGGTGAAAACCCTTCTCAGCAGGCAAGTGACGCAGCGGACGACGAAGATGAAGTATCATATGAGACAAAACATTATATGATACCCCTTGCATTAAGATGTACCTTGTGCTTAATAATATGTACAAAATGACATTTATCGAGAGGATAAGAATTCAGCCATACGCCCATATAATAATATATTCTCACTTTCCCCCCCCCCCCCCCCTTTTTTTTATATTTCTTTCCAACCATTCTAGATAAGATCTAGGTTCTTGTTGTCTGGTTTTGCACTTAAAATAATAAAAATCTTGAAAGTGGAAATGGTTAATGAATAGATCTGCTGGATCTACGAATAACCACACATCTCGACCCATTTTTCAAGATTTTTGAGCGGAGGAGGTATACCAACCTGGAGAGGAGCTTCAGATCTGGACAAAACACAGATCTGTAAAACGCGAAGAAGAAACAAGCCCCGAGATCCAGGGGGTTTTACCCACGAACAACCTCCTTAGCTTCGATAAAAACAGATCTGGAGGTTTGGAGGAAGAGAAAACCAAGTGTAGTTCGTTGCCGGTCCCACGGATGGCGCCAATGAAGAAACAATAACCGGAACGGCAGTCCGGTGTATGCCTCGACGGTGTTGAATAGGATAACTGCAGCTCGGTTTCCGTCTTCTCCGGTAAGATCCAGACCTGCAAGTGAGAAAGGAAAGGTGGGGCGTGGAGGTGACTGCTAGGAAACCACGAATGGAGTCCAACGTACAGACACAAAAAGTGATGTCGGCAGCAGCGGCTGGCATGTGTTATCAGGGGGTAATGTGTATGTGATAACTTGTGCCCTAATGAGAGGTGAAGACCTCTTATATAGGGTTTCTCATGGGCTTTAATGGGCCGGACATCATGGGCCCCTAACTATATGGGCACATAGCCCATTGGCACCAAGCCCAGTTAGGGGGTACCTCCACACCCCAATATTAGTAAATAATATTAGAAGTAACAAATAATAAAGACGGTATGTCGGGTCAAGCACCATACCTCTACAAATAACTTAACCGAGTTAAGTAAGTTTAACCCAAAAAGTTTCTAAACTTTATAAAACTAAATTTTTTTTTATAGAATTCTTTACGAATACGCTTCAACGTACGCATTTGATTAAAACTTATACTCGATCCATAAGAAATATAAATGATAAATTTTTAATTCGCTTTAAAATTAAATTTGAAAACGACGAAACTTTTAGGGATTATAATGGAAATATTTGAAGGGCTATTATTGTCAATTTGACGAAAGACGAGGGTGACGGATGCTCTTTTTATCATTGTATCTTTTATCATTTGTGATTAGGACTCCCACATATGCACTTCCAAGATTGTCGTTGTATAAATCCACATGTGCTTCAAGTATCAATCTCCTAAGACTTCTCTCAATTTTATTGAACACTTCTTTATCCCATAAATGTATTTGTACTCATTGTATTTTTATCCAGACAATTCTTTCGAACCCGACATGATGACCTCACCATTCTTTAATAGATACGAACCACTGTCCAATATTTCCTTGTAATTTCCGATCAAATCTTCCTCTTCTAACTGTGACCCTAATGCAATTAATACTTTGTAGCCCCTTATATATTTAACCTCCATTCCTTGTGAATAGATTCTGAAGAAACACCAATCTAACAATCAGATATAACAATGATAATGAACTAATAATGCAAAGGGACGAGTTTATATATATTTATCAAGACAAGTTACAAGACACTGTTATATGATTATTACAGAGTTTCGACTATAATCTATCTCTCACAGCTTGCTATATGAATTCTTTATCACGATAATCGATCCTCTCTTCTTATGACGAAGGGAGGTATTTATAGGCTACTCAGGTGGCTTATCATTGGCTGTGAGAGAATGACAGCTGTCTTGTACGATCATAGCCGTTGTCATTCCCTGCGTTGTCTTCCCTTGATTGGTCCACGTGTCCTGACGTCGTCCTTTTTGTCCTTTCCTGTACCTCGTACTGGCAGGTGATCATGGAGCAGGGTGTTTTGGCCTGTGATTGGCTGTTGGCTCTGCTCCTGTCGGGTGACACCTGTCCTTTTTTGTGGTCGCATGCGCCGTCTTCTAGAACGCCACGTCACACTGCTGCGTTGACGTGTACGCGGGCTTCTTTCCTGCGCATGCGCGGGTACATATCTCTTTAGATTCCATTTAGAATCTGTGCAATGTTGCCCAAGAACTCCATTGATGTGCCGCGAGCGTACATATAAATATGCACACGCACGCTCGCGGCTTTGCGTTTTAAATTTATAAAAAATGATTTTAATCTTAACATTAGAACACACATTAAAGGGCAAGCGCACCCTGTCACATATGTAGTAAAGCATAGATAAGAACCAAGTATCAATCCATGGACGCGCGCGGAACGATTGTACTGAACCATTGTCACTGATTTACCGGTAAGAAATGATAGGTGAATGTTTGTTTTAACTAAATTAATCTAATTTAAACTAGGACATAACAAATATATATAAGCCTCCAAATAGAAAAATAGATATATAAATACTTGTTTTCATACAACTTAAGCATGTTACTAAGTTTGAATAGAACCAAACACTTAAATCAATATTCCTATTTTCGGACAATTAGTATCCCTTTCGGGAATCCTAACATGACAACTCTTCGGAAGGCTACCACGATAACACATGCTAACCACCTAAACTTGTTCATTAGTGAGCAATTGATATGCACTCATGTAAATCCTTAAATATAGGTTAGTATCACCTTTCGGGAGTCCTCAACCTCACTTAATTGAGAAAGCTACACAGATAAACACAATATATCCACAACAACGAGCATATCAATGAAGCCATCCTCCCATCTTGAATTTGCCACGTGACATCCTCCACCTTATTTCCATCCAAAAGTCTTTTTATCTTTCATGCCCCCCTCCCCAATTTTTAAACGCTAATAACTTTTATATACAAGATTTTTTAAAGAAAAAATATTACAACAATTTATCGAGTGTTTTATTATCTTTCCAACGAGTATCATAGTGCTATAAAAAATGGAAAAAAAAAACGAATTTTTTGTGGGGTTTTTCTTCATATAGGAAAAAAAACACAATGTGTTTAGTTAATTCATTAATCATGTATAGACAAGTCACTAATCATGTTCAACCCAGTAAATATGAATTCTTTTTTCATCCAGAGCAGAATAGGTAAAAACCACTCATTTCTAAAAAAAAAGTCACGTCTTCAAGACCGTCGCCTTAATCACGCACTTCAATGGTTGATTCTGGCTCTGCTCCCCATCTAAACATATATCTTCTTTTTAATATATATTTTCATTGTTGATAAAATGATTAAAATTGTTGTTTTCTCATATTGTAGTACATTAATTTATGTTTTATATTATAACACATATTTTAACACTTCATATTTGATTTGTTTATTCGGAAAGATTCTGAGATATAATCTAGTGTATATATATATATAGAGAGAGAGAGAGAATGAGATGAGAGGGTGTGATAATATTTTTCTTTTGAACAGCTAACAGAACGTCATTACATTAAATCATCAAAACGGCTAGCCAAACAGTCACCAAATAATTTTTTTTAAAAGAGACTTTCATTAAAACCGGCGAAAAACTCGTCTCCAAGAAGGAGAACGAGCCGCCACCAACCAATTACATCAAATAAAACCTACACCATGACTCCCAACTATATTTACAATCCTTATGTCTATGTTTATACAAAAGAAAACCATACGCTTTCACATCCTTATGTCTATGTTTATTTCTGCCACCAAATAAATATACGACCATACACCGAATAAAACAGAGCCGTATCAACTGGACTTTACTTTGTAATACACCAAAGTGTGATAATGAAATGGTGTGATAATATTTTTTTTGAACGACCAACTAAGGCCATCAGGGGTGCTACTAGAAATTTTTTCTCCTTTCACTGATTTTAACCAATCCTGCTTTGCCACATCACTTCACTGAAACACCTTTTTGTAGGCAACACTCCACTGATTCTTTTATTTTTTTTTTATAATTTCATTAAACCTTTTATTTATTATTATTATTTCACACGGTTTAAAATTAATTACCATACTATTTCAACCGTCCCAACCTCACGGTCAAAATTCAGTATGGAAACCGTTCAATCGAATTGAATGGCATTGATACCGTTCCACCAAACTGTTCGAAATTTTTTATATATAAACTTAGCATACGGTTGGGTTAAAACACACTTTTACCACCGTTTATACAAAGAAACACACACGAAGATGACTCGTTGGACCACCGAAGAAGAGATTGCATTGGTGATATGCTACCAAGACGCCTCGAACGACCCTGCACTTCAACAACGTCGTTCGCAGGTTTTTTGGGTACGTGTACTGGCCGATTTCAACCACCAAGTTGGCACCAATGACCGCACAACCGTCAGCCTGTAGCGGAAGTGGACCGATCTTACCAATAAGTGTGATTGGTGGACCAGCATGCACCAGAACACGTTGAGGGAGGAGCCGGGCATTGACCCGTAGTTGGCTATCGAGGTCACGCATGTGGAGTATGCGTGTCGATACGACAACAGCTTTGACCATGTCGAGGCATGGCAACTGTTGCGCCAAGTCTAGGTTTTTTTATTTCTTTTAATGTATTTTATTTTTAGTTTTTTATGTTTAATAGTTATGAATTTTAGTTTTTTATGTTTATTTATCTTTAATGTTTCTATTAAACAAACCGTTTAAAAAAAAGGTAGAGATATACATAAAAGAAATGGTAAAAATAAAAGAAATCACAAAAAGGTATATAAAAAAGTCAAAAATAAAAGAAATCAACGGTACCAGCACGGTAAACAGCACCAACAAAACGGTCCACGGGACCACTACCAGCGTGTATGGCGGCGGTGATACCGTGCTGGTTGTTGGTACCAGTTGCCAATTCGGGTGGCGCCCCGTCCCCCCTAAAGTATTGTCGGGTACTCCGTACGCGACCCCCATTGGCTAAAGGTAGCCCACAAGATGTATCTTGTAGCGGCCCAATCCGCACGCACGGAGCCCTCTAGCCCACCCGTCTCATGTTCCAGGGAAAAACATGGCCCGCATACCCGCCCGAAGGCACGACGGCAGCGAACCGATAAAACCTGGAGAGATCGGGAGTCGAACCATGACCATAAAGATCAAGTGTCTCTCCCTTACTTCCCGGTAACACTCCACCACATGGGTGGGTGGTAAAGTGGGTAGTTATATTTAAACCCCCCACCTTCTATTTTTAACCCCCTCCAAGCGCCTCGCTTAGGCCTAAGCGAGGCGCTTGGAGGGGGTAATTTATTTTGGTAGTTTTTTGATGTTTTGAGTTGTTTTTTTTTTAATTTAATAATTATAAAAAGTTAAAAAAATTTAAAAAACAAAGTAATAACCCTCAACATTGTCAATGACTTAAACTTGACATCATCAACCACGTAAAGTCAATGAATGCGGTATGCGCGTTAAATTTCATTAAATGCGGCAACACAGACAAGTCCTCGTCTGATAACAACTGAAAAGTAGCCGGTGCAAGTTATGTTGTAGCTTCCAAAACACAACGTCGTTGTTGCTCATATGTTCTTATCTCTTCTCTTATTCTCTGTTTCTCTAGTTCTCGATGGATTATTGCTCTCATATCATGGATCAGAGAGATTTAAGCTAATTAAGCTCATATCTCAAGCCGGTGCAAGTTATGTTGTAGCATCCTTGATCATCTTCTTGTAATTACTTTTCAGTTGTTATCCGAGAGATAGCGGTCAATGATGAAGACAACCTGAAAGTGGATACCATGGATCAGAGAGATTAAAGCTAATTAAACTCATATCTCAAGCCGGTGCAAGTTATGTTGTAGAATCCTTGATCATCTTCTTGTTCAACACACACCAGCTTTTTCATCACAGTTTCCAACCACTAATACCAGATTGATGATACTCAATTTCGGTTGATATAGAGTATATCAGAGAAAGATTTAGTTGAAAGTGGATACAATGGATCAGAGAGATTTAAGCTAATTAAACTCATATCTCAAGCCGGTGCAAGTTATGTTGTAGCTCATATGTTATTATCTCTTCTCTTATTCTCTCTTTCTCAAGTTCTCGATGGATTATTGCTCTCATATCATGGATCAGAGAGATTTAAGCTAATTAAATTCAAATTTTTTTAAAAAAAGGCCAAAGCACCTCGCTTTGGTCAAAAATGAATTAAAACTATTCTTGAGATATGAGTTTAATTAGCTTAAATCTCTCTGATCCATGATATGAGAGCAATAATCCATCGAGAACTTGAGAAAGAGAGAATAAGAGAAGAGATAATAACATCTGAGCTACAACATAACTTGTAACACCCCAACCGATGGTGGAAACATCGAGGTGTCACGTAAGAATGAGTATACAGTAGCACATGGTAATCCGAATTTTAATTGAAATAAATTTAAATTGCAAATATCCAAAAATAGAAATACAAAATGAGTTTTAAATGTGGAAATCTAATACATCACAAAAGAATCAAGCAAGCATAGACTTCAAATTATCTTCATGGAAATACTCTAGTCTTCATACATCATTATTTCCCGTTGAGTTGTAAAAATGGGGGGGGTCAACTAGAAGTTGGTGAGAATACATAATCCATGTTAAGCAAATAGTTTAAGTATAAAAGTCTAGCAATTCATATGTCAATCGTAAGCTTAAGTCTACATGAATAGCATAATATGTTGAATCGACATAATCAAACCTCCGACTAGTTTAGGTCCATCCCATCATCTACGGTTCACCTTAGTAATATGTTGGAACGATAACAATCACCCACGCTACCTATGTAGGAGGTACGCGTATCCGGGTGGGGTTGTCAATCCAATAGATCTATTATTGAATATCGCCGGCTTGGCCATAGCTAATGATTATGTAATGTTGAAACTCGTTGAAACTGTTGTAGACTAATTCATGAGGCAATAAAGTTTACAACTAGACATACATGTTGAATTGCTTAAATAAAATGTTGCAAGTATAAAGCATCGCATAAACATGGTTACGTAAACTCACCTTCGTATAGTATTAGGTATTGAGGAATAGTATGAGTGTAGCCCAATAGATTGCCAAGTATTACCCTATGTATAAGGCAACAAATAAGTCTAAGTCTATCTAGTCTACAAGTATATTCTAGGGTTTCGATTTGGGGATATCCAATTGTTGAATTTATAATAAAATGTTTAAATAAATAAAGGGAAATTTGATAATTAAATAAATGAAAGTCTTTTTATAAAGTTTGAATTTAGGATGTTCACAATAATGTGTTTGAAGTATAAAAATAATTTTTATAAAATTATTTTCTTTAAAATAGATTTTTAAATCTATTTATTACAATTTGCCAAAATTTAACTTTAATATTTAAAAATACTAAAATTAAAGAATTATTATTTTAAAAATTATATTTCTGTTCTAAATATTCAGAAATAAATTGTATAAAATTTTGGTGCAAAAATATTAAAAATTGAATTTATTAAGATTTAATTATGATTAAAACTAACAAAAATTGATTAAAAATATAAAATAAATGATTTTTCAGAATTAAAAACCATTTCAGTAAAGTTTATCATTGTACAAACTCAGGATAATTTTTATGGAAATTTATAAAATTGTTTTGATATTTTAATGGATTTTTATAAATATAATAGCATAAAATTGATTTAATTATTATAAATATTAATTAAATAAATTTCAGAAAACTAAAAATTGTGGGTAAAACTTTTACATCAGATTTGTTAAAAATAATTTTTTTTTAGAATTTATAAAAGGGTTTTGATAATTAAAAACGAATTTATAAGATTATATGTAATATATATATATATTTATTTGTTAAAAAAATGAAAAAGAAGCAAAAGGGACGCCACTGCCGGGACTCGAACCCGGGTGGCTCATGAGGCAAGCATCTGTCACAACCACTTGGTCCAGACCAGTGGTTGTGATTAATTCTGTTTTGATTAAAATAAATACACGATGCTGAAATGAGTTTATCCCCAATTTAAACATTCAAAACCCTAGATTCTGCAATACTTTGATTCACACATCAATAGCCCAATTAATCATAGGGCTATTGATGTGTGGATGCCGATGAACATAACCCACAAGAATAATTAAACTTACAACGTTGTTTCGAACACGATTGAACGGTCAAACCAGTAGGTCAAAAACACGATCGATATGAACGAACAGAGTGTAATTAAGAAGATTGGAGGTTAAGAGAGGAGTATTGGCGAGTTGTGAAGGCTCGAGAATGTCCAATTTATAGGGTTAAACCCTGGATCGAAGAAATGGCAAGAATTGACCAATATTCAATGTTATACGCGTATAGGATTAATTGATTATCAATTGATTGATAATCAACGTGTTGATGAGTCACTGATGGCCGATAATCGTGTAAAGATACCAAAAATGAATCAATTACGAGTTATGATGTTTGATTATGGTATGTCGTGTGTCACAGTTGACTTTCCAAGTCAACTGTTGTAACACCCCAACCGATGGCGGAAACATCGGGATGTCACGTATTGATGATTGTTCAGTAGCTCATGGTGAATAATAAATTTCATTAAATAATTTAAATAAGTTACATACAATTGTTCTAAAAATTTGTACATCAAATTGAATAAAACTATACAAACATATTCAAGCATCAAATCAAATCTTCAAGCAAGTAGAACCTGAAACATGTTAAGTTGAAAATATTTTGGGTCAACAAATGTTGGTGAGAATTACATAGGTTTTGATAATCGAATAAAATTGTTGTGCAATTCATGTGTCATGGCAATCTAGTCCATATGTGAAAACATACTAGAAGTAAATCGAGTGCATAATCAACCATTGTGACTGTTGTATTGTGGTACATCCCATACGCTCATGGTTCACTCGTTTATATTGAAGTAACAAACACCCACGCAACCTTTGTAGGAGGCACGTATCCGGGTGGGATTGTCAGTCCAATAGATCTATCAATGTATACTGTTGGCTGATAAATGTTTATGCTAGAATTGTGCTTACCCTAGTCATGTTCAAGACATAATGCAACATAGAAAAACACATAGACACATTGATGATTGAATTGCATAAATGATGTTGTAACATGTTTCACCCAAAAATGGTGATAAATAGAAAAGGGGCTATGTAAAACTCACCTTAGCAAAATGTTATGTCTCGTAAAAAAAATAGAATATTGTGTTGTGAATGTATGCGAGGCGAATCCCAAAGACTCAACAACGTAGCTAGTCCAAATTGAAGAAAACGAAAAAGAAAGAATATCAAGCTTCCAATTCGCCAATTACAAGAGCTTATAATCAAAGCTTCAATTATAGAAGTAATAGACTATAGAAGAAAGGTATGAGGGAATGTTTAATCGGATTGAAACAATCGATTTAGAGGTGCAAAGTATAATGGGTCATAGGTGGGTTTTTATACTAGTTTTGGAGTCAATTAGCCATTAAAATTGGTCAACACCATAAAGTAAGGTTTTATGATGAATTGACTATGTGACTAAGACTTTGACTGTTTGACTAAGACTTTGACTATTTGACTCAAGGCTTTATTTAAAAAAAAATCTTGTATGTGAAAAAAAAAAGAATTTAGAATCATATTATTATTATTATTATTATTATTTATATACATTTATGTATGTATATAAGTTGTGAGTTAGGATAAAGACTTAGGCACATTTGTATAATATTAATGATAAAGGTGTAATAAAAAAAAATATATATATATATATAAGGGCTTTTTATGTATTAAAATTTTGGGGGAAATTTTGCGATGTTACAACTGTGACGAATCAAACAAGTGATATAATTATATTGTGCCTGGATTGAATCAGATGTGAAGGCCAGCCCAGCTGGTTAGTGTGTTGTTGTGTTGTTGACCCGGTCTTGGGCGCGAGTTCGATTCCCGGCCCAAGCACCTTTTACTTTTTGATAATTTCCATATGTTATCCATATATATAAATAATATCTATGGTATTAGGGTTTCACAAATGCGACAAAATAATTAAATGCGAATATTATCGATAGAACTTGACGTTTTATTAATGATGATCGTGTAACGTACAAGTTTAAATGCGTAATGTTACATAACTTGCACTGGCTTGAGATATGAGTTTACAGGTAAAGAAATGAAAACCACTACTAGGGTTCTTTTCAGTGAAGGCTGCGAAAAGCATGCAGCGGATGATTGCCAGTGAGATTGATAACTGGACAGGTTAGCCAGGTGTTTGTCAAAAAGGTAGAGCACACCACTAGAGCAAAAAGTTGTGTGTATGAATAGTGACCCTCTGGCAAACCTGCCATTAATCGGTTTTATTTAGCGTAAAAAGTTCATTGTACATATACCCCTTATCTAAAAACAAATCACATCATTGTAGAGGTTACTAGGTTACTCATTACCGTTGGACGTTGAAGGTAAACATGGACAGTGAGAAGTGAGATTGATAACTTCTCTATGGAAGTTGCTAAAATAGTTAAACAAAAGCTGAAATTGAACAGTTATTTGGAATGATCCTGATCATTACAGTAATACTTGGATCCGGTTCGAGTCTAAAGCTTCGTGTGTCATCTTGGTCGAACTCATGTTGCAACATTCGTCTTTGTGTGGCAACATACTTGAAATCAATGGGAAGATAAACAATCCTCATCCACAATGTTCTTACCTATGAGTTTAATTAGCTTGAATCTCTCTGATTCATGGTATCCACTTTCAGAATCTGAAGAGAAGCTATTATCTCAGAGAGATATCTGTCAAGTCCAAATATTGCAAGTCCAAATCATTGTACGATGTCTTTTTCAGAGGACCTCGACTCTTGAGATGTTGCAGGTGTTTGAAAAGTTTGAACTGAAATTGAACTTTTCATGCAAGCAAGTAAAATTCAGTTGTTTTACTAATTTCATAGTCTTTATACTTTTAACAATCGGATCGGCGCTAAACAATAGAAAGTAATTACAAATATTGCTAGAGGGTCACTATTCATATATAAAGAACATTAATCGGTTTCATCTTTGTTTTCTTGAGTTCAACTTTCCATGATCTACCTTTATCATCTCAGAGAGATATCTGTCAACGATGGAAGGGAACCCGAAACAATAAAAAGTAATTACAAAGAAGATGATCAAAGATGCTACAACATAACTTGCACCGGCTTGAGATATGAGTTTAATTAGCTTGAATCTCTCTGATCCATGGTATCCACTTTCAGGTTGTCTTCATCGTTGACCGCTATCTCTCGGATAACAACTGAAAAGTTGTCTCATTAATTCCAATTCCAATTCCACCGGTGCAATCAGAATCTGAAGAGAAGCTATCATCTCAGAGAGATATCTGTCAACGATGATGGCGCAGAGGTTAGCGGTAACTTTAAATTTTGAATGATCGTCGGTTTGCTCTCTGTATACCAATCAACAGTAGCGATCATTACAGTTATTTGGAATGTTTTTGATCATTGTCAGAGGGTCACTATTCATACATAAAGAGCATAATCAAACAAGGGTTGTTATCGGAGAGATATCGGTCAACGATGAAGGCAACCTGAAACGACATGAACATTTATAAACTTTCTGTACCTGTGGCCAAAAGAACCTGATAAAGGCTGTACACGAGTATAATCAAACAAGGGTTGCCCGGAGTTTGATTAGCTTGAATCTCTCTGATCCATGGTATCCACTAACCGTAGCGATCATTACAGTTATTTGGACTGTTGCTAAATTAGTTAAACAAAAGCTTAAATTATACAGTTATTTGGAATATTCTTGATCATTACAGTGAGATTGATAACTTCTCTATGGAAGTAACAAATTCAAAACAGAGGTAGGTTTGCCAGAGGGTCACTATTCATACATAAAGAGTATAATCGTGATGTGATGGATTTTTATATTTGCAACGTAGTTCCTTTTTACCTGGTTGCAAAGGAACTTCAGGTCAGCCAGACGTTTGTCAAAAGCAAGTGTGAAGATCAAGATCAAGAAGACTGGATACCATGGATCAAAGAGATTCAAGCTAATCAAACTCATATCTCAAGTTGGTCTAACAACTGAATTTGACTTGCTTGCATAGGAATCTTGTACGAAATTATACAGTTATTTGGAATGTTCCTGATCATTATGGTCAACGATGAAGGTGTGTTGTATGTATAAAATTGTGAATAATTGTGAGAGTCGATATGAGAGCAATAATCCATCGCGAACTAGAGAAACAGAGAATAAGAGAAGAGATAATAACATATGAGCTACAACGACGTCGTATTTTGGAAGCTGAAGTTCGGAGAGAACTAAATATTCGGTTGTTGATTTTCTCCATATCCATACCTTGTTTCAAGTATCTTGTAAAATTCATTTCGTCTTCAAGGCTCCTATGAGTCAACAAAGGTTGACTTTTTTGAGCATTAACAATGACTATATTACATTATTATTATTTTTTATTATATTTGTAATTTAGTTCCTTTGTTTTATTATTATAATAATTTATTATTATCAAGAATCGGAAATTAGTAAAACGATTTATGAAAGTATCAAGAATCGGAAATTAGTAAAACGATTTAATAAATCATTGCTCAAACGTTAGGGTTTGATAAACACAAAACTTATTATTTATAAAGCAACAAAAACACAAATCGTACCGTGAAATAAAAAGAGGCCCATTAGGAGTGCCGTGGAGGAAGATCGTCGGTTTGCTGTAGTCGATGATTAGCTTGAAATCAATCTCTCTGATCCATGGTATCCACTATCAGGTTGTCTTCATCGTTGACCGCTATCTCTCGGATAACAACTGAAAAGTTGTCTTCAATGATTCTAAAAAACTTGAAAGTAATTACACCGGCTTGAGATATGAGTTTGATTATTATCGTATTTGCAACTTAGTTCCTTTCTCTCGAAAAACAATCCGATTGTTAAAAGTATCAAGACTATGAAATTAGTAAAACAACTAAATTTTACCTGCTTTGCATGAAAAGTTATTTTTAAATGTTTGTTAATATATTTTTAAATGTTTGATCTGCAATATTTGAAAATTATCATTTCTTGACATGCTTGGTGACACCTTGATCTGTAATATTTGAAAATTATCATTTCTCAAAAAGTAATTAAAAACACTTAAAAATGAATTAAAAACAATTGTTGCGAGTTAGGTTTAGTCGGAGGACCACGTACAATGATTCATCAAAGTTGTACAAAGCTGGATGTTTTTACTGGAAAACCAAAACGAGCAATTAACGAAGTGAAATGGAGAGATATAATTTTCTTGGCTTGGAAACAACTTAAAAGAACCAAAAATGAATTAAAATTATTTTTTGGTGATTAACAAATAATTTTAAAGAATTAAAAGAAATTCAATTTTTTTTTTAAAAAAATGCCAAAACGCCTCGCTTTGGTCAAAGCGAGGCGTTTGATTGCCTCGCTTTGGCCAAAGCTAGGCTTAAACAGCCTAGCTTTGGCCAAAGCGAGGCAACCAGGCGCCTCGCTTTGACCAAAGCGAGGCGTTTTGGCATTTTTCTAAAAAAAATTGAATTTCTTTTAATTCTTTAAAATTATCTGTTAATCACCAAAAAATAATTTTAATTCATTTTTGGTTCTTTTAAGTTGTTTCCAAGCCAAGAAAATCATATCTTTCCGTTTCGCTTCGTTTATTGCTCGTTTTGGTTTTCCAGTAAAAACATCCAGCTTTGTACAACTTTGAGGAATCATTGTACGTGGTCCTCAAATACTTTCACATTATATATTAAATACTTTCACATTATATTATCAGTTTAACATTCGAAATACTTTAACCGAACATTAACTAACCATTATTACTCTTTCTATCTTATATAGTCTTCTCCAATTCCTATATAATATTCCTTAACTTTCTCTCTTCCCCTTCTCTAACCCTCCATGCAAATCATCCAAACAACATGGAACCAGATAAAAAACAAGCATATATGGGAAGTCAAAACTCTATGACAAGTTGGTCAATCTATGATCCCAATTCTGTCAAAGAAGATGTATTCACCATTTCAAACGATTTGCCTCCTTTTGAATTCAGGTAGTACTAGTTAAGGGATTGTCAAAGACCGATCGAACATCTTTTTGTTTGTTTGTTTGCTTGAATGTCTATGGAAACAACAATGGATTTGTCAAAAGCAAGTGTGAAGATCAAGATCAAGAAGAACAGTACGGTCAACGATGAAGTTGTGTTGTATGTATAAAATAGAGAATAATTGTAGTGTGTTCGGTGCAGTCGACGAACATCATTCAAAATTTCAACTTCCCGTTCAGGTTATATTAAGTGATTTTTAATAGTTTAAAGAATTATATAGAAAATTGTTTGTTACATCAATAAATAAACAATTGAATTTAAGTTCGAGGACATCTTTTGAAAAAAAAATATGTACTTTGTAAAGTTACTAGGTAATGAAAATACAACAGGATTTAGAAATCTTTAGTTTGTGCTAAGGTATGAGGTTATAGTTTTCAAAAATAAGTAACATGTAGAGAAATGAAATAATATGATTTGGGTAGGGTGTTGAATATTTAAAAAGTGGCTAAGATGGTAAGGTGAAGTGTGATAGTGAAATCCATAGATGGTTATGAAATGAGATTGATTTAAGCTGTAAAATTTTGAGATTTTAGAGCTTAGTTTAAGGAAAGTGAGTGTAATCATTTATTCATTAATTAAAACGAATAAACGAAAACGTTGACTTATCAAAACTTCTAGATTCTAATAACATAATGAGTGAACACTCATCCCGAGAATTCCCAGGTAGGCATCCGGGTCCCTCGTCTGATTGGGATTTATGCGCAATGCCAGTCCTAGACAGAAAACTCAGAATACAGGCGTTCACCCTTTCAGATTGCACGTGTTCGTTATTAAAATCTAGAACTTCGACGAGATCTTCAAGGTGGTTCAGGCTAAACCTGAGGATTTGTCCTATTAGTCTAAGAGTAGATCTTGTGATGGAGAACAATCTTCTTGTAGGGACTAAAGTAGGGATAAGAAGTAGGAGGGAGATAGAGAATAGAAGCAAGTAAGGTTGCAAGTAAAAGGAGCAAGTACTGATTAAAATCCTATGGTTATAGACTAGATTATTTTTTTTCTAATAACCTAATTCCCTATAACCATGGCTCTGATACCAATCTGCAACACCCCAACCGATGGCGGAAACATCGAGGTGTCACGTAAGAATGAGTATACAGTAGCACATGGTATTCAAGTTTTAATTGAAATTTATTTAAAGTGCAAATATCCAAAATTGAAAATACATAATAAGTTTTGAATGAAATTCTAATACATCAAAAAGCCAAACAAAGCATAAACTTCAAATTGTCTCCTCATGCTAACTCTCTAGACTTCAAGCATCATTATTTCCTGTTGAGTTGTAAAAATGGGGGGGGGTCAACTAGAAGTTGGTGAGAATACATAAGCCATGTCAAGCAAATAGTTAAATATAAAAGTTTAGCAATTCATATGTCTATCGTAAGTTTAAGTCTACATGAATAAACATGGAATGTTGAATCGACATAATCAAACCTCCGACTAGTTTAGGTCCATCCCGTCATCCACGGTTCACCTTAATAATATGTTGGAACGATAACAATCACCCACGCTACCTATGTAGGAGGTAAACGTATCCGGGTGGGATTGTCAATCCAATAGATCTATTATTGAGTATCGCCGGCTTGGCCATAGCTAATGATTATGTAATGTTGAAACTCGTTGAAACTGTTGTTGTTGTCTAAATCATGAGGCATTAAAGTTTACAACTAGACATGCATGTAGAATTGCTTAAGTATAATGTTGCAAGTATAAAGAATTGCATAAACATGGTTACGTAAACTCACCTTAGCAAAGTATTAAGTCTCGAGAAATAGAATATGTGTAGCCCTAAAGTTGCCAATTACAAGAGCTTATAATCAAAGCTTCAATTGTAGAAGTAATAGACTATAGAAGAAAGGTATGAGGGAAAGTTTAATCGGATTGAAACAATTGATTTAGAGGTGGCAAGTGTAATGGTTCATAGGTGGGTTTTTATACTAGTTTTGGATTCAATTAGCCATTAAAATTGGTCAACACCATAAAGTAAGGTTTTATGATGAATTGACTATTTGACTAGGACTTTGACTGTTTGACTAAAACTTTGACTAGGACTTTGACTATTTGACTCAAGGCTTTATTTAAGAAATAAAAAAAAAAACATTAGTTTGAATTAGAAAATAAAAAACACCGTCTTATAAAATGACGATTTTTATAAATAGAATTAGGATAGGACATATGTCATGATTGAAGAATTTTTTTTTTTTAAGTACAATGATAAAAGGAACTTAGAAAAATAAAGTGCACGGATAAAGATAAGAATACTTAGAAATAAATTAGACTTTATATTATGGATCGGGAAATACTTTAATGCAAAATAAATGGGAAAATTCGTGAGGTTACAATTACTTTTCATGCAAGCAAGTAAAATTCAGTTGTTGGACAGTGAGATTGATAACTGGACAGGTTAGCCAAACCATACGAGGGTGGCAGGAAAAAGTTGACATTTTGATCCAAAGGAAATTCAGGTTAGCCAGATGTTTGTCAAAGGAACATTTTTTATAATAATTATATTAAAAAAACAAAAAACTAACTCAAAAGACCAAAAATAAATAATTTTTTTTTTTGATCCGAAGCGCCTCGCTTAGGCCTAAGCGAGGCGCTTCGAATTAAAAATCAGCTTTTTCTGCCCTCTCGTACTGACCTCCTCGGAATGAGTTCAAAGCGCCTCGTTTAGGCCTAAGCGAGGCACTTTGAGGGGGTGAAAATAGAAGGTGGGGGGTGCCAATAGACGGAGCCGTGGTAAATGGTGTGATAATATTAACAATCCAATTAAAATGTTAGTGTGTAGATACTAGATTTGTAGATTGTGTGTGAATATTTAGTAAAGTGATGGAAGTGACGAGACAGAGAGGATGTCTGTGTTCGCACGTGGGGTGTGACGGTTGGAAGCCGTTGCTCTGTTGTTGTACAGTACAAGTACAATAGCAACAACAACACAATACAATTGTTGTTATAAAATAAGGCCTTCTATTTTACTTTGCGTATAATTTTACCCCCTCTATTTCTTCCCACTTGTCCTGCCTGCCTTCGCTTTTACGTTTTCATTTCCCACCAGTACCTCCAACTCCCTCACATTTTGCCCTTAAAATACATCCAAAAGGTACTTATCATTTTGCAGTTATACAAACTATTAGTTTGATTTTTGAAAACGTGTGGAGCACACAACTTGTTGCCCGTGTACTTGTTTTAATGTAATTTGAAGTCACAAAAAAAAAAAAGAATTACTCTGTATTATATTATGCTAAAAAAATCATTTTATTAGTTATATAACGCAGTAATATTATATACAAATTATTAGTTTGATTTTCATTTTGTTAGTTATATACAAATAACAGCCGCTTGCATTGAACTGGACCTAGTTGACCTAATCGGCCCTAGTCGGCCAGTCAAAAATAGACAATTCTAACAAGATTTTGGCAAAAATCTGTAATTCCGGCCAACTTCCGGATAAATTCTGGCCAAAACTTGTAAAATTCCGGCAAGTTTCTAATCAAACAATGTATATTCTTGCGATTAGTCATGTATACTTAAAAAAAATGAGTCGATAAGGGTTAAAACATGTCTATTTAAAATAGTAGCCTATAAAAATGTGTGTATATATATAAAAAAAACTGAAAATTACATATAAAAATCCCAATCTGATTAATCCTGATTAATCCCGGTTAATCGCTAGTCCCCACCCCACCGGCCGACTAGCACCTAGCGAGTTCTACAACATTAAATACATGTAATGAATCGGGTCACTTGACTATAGTAAGTATCAACACTTAGGTTTGCCCTTGGCTACAAAGAGTTTAAATAGATGATACATATAAGTACATAAGTCTTACATGGGACAAAATCGAGGGGAGAAAATACAAAAATATTTTTTATACATATTACATCATTAGTTGTGTAATTAGAAAAAGAAATTACATTATAAAGGTGGGGCGTTGCTACTTACAAAACTCTTTTTTAGAACAGTTAAATTCATTAAATGGGAACTAGTTAGACGTTAGAGCCACACAAACAAAAAACTAAAAATAAAAACTTACATCGTGGCACAAATCCTTCCATAACACACTACAAGAAAACTAAGCAATAGATGCGACTAGTGTCGCCTCTATTGCTCTAAAAAGTTGCTGCTAAATCCTCATCACCAAAGCTCATGTTTTCGTCGCTATTGAGGCTTTAGCAGCGACATAATGTCGCCGCTATTGGTCAAAATATCTTTGGTTGATAGAAGCCGTTGGATCATAACTTGATCTAATAGTGTATAACCTAACCTGAGCAATAAATGCGACTTTTTAAAAGTTGCCTCTAATGATTTCGCCTCTAATGCTTGTAATTTTTGTAGTGAAATTTTCTTAAACGCAGAGACCTATACAAAATATCCTCCTTAGTTTTAAATGGTAGCCGGCTTAATTATTATCAAAAAAACAATTTGTTTCCCGTTTTTTAAATACTCCAACAAGTGGTGATGATAACAGTTTGGCCCGCCTTCTTCTTTATTGTGTCCGACTTCATGTATGTTGTTATCATCATACTTAAATGCCCTACAAAAAACACAAAGATACCCGGGATATCACACCACCCGTTAATTAATGAACTGCTACACGAATATGTATCGGTATTATCAAAACAGATACCCATATATATTATTATGGTTTTCGATCTATGTAAAAATTTAAGAATGTTCTTGATTTTGCGCATATAACAGCTTTGAGCCATCTCTTTCCTTTACTATAGCCATTGTTGGTAAAACATAGGGGTGTAAACGAGCCGAGCCGAGCCCGAGCCTGACTGGGCTCGAGCTCGGCTCGTTATGGTTTTATGAAGCTCGGGCTCGAGCTCGGCTCGGTTCGAGCCTACAATCTTGAGCTCGAGCTCGGCTCGCTAGCAAAATCAAAAGCTCGAGCTTGGCTCGGCTCGAGATGATTTGAGAACAATCTCAAACGAGCTTAAAGCTCAGCTCGACTCGGCTCGAGGTGATTTGAGATGGGTAATATCATCTAAATCTTGACATTTGACACACAACCGTACTTTCCAACAAGAAGTTCCAAGTTACAAAACACACCCAAACTATCATGAAATTACAAATGTTACCCTCATATGTCATTCATAGGACATCCCTACATATAAAGGTTAATTTCCACCAAGCTCCATAATGACCCACCACCAAATACCTTCCACAGGCCATTTTAAACGCCACCCTCCATTACTTCAATTCATATATCTCTAAATAATAATATATATAGCCTCCTACTTATCTTTTGTATGCACAAAGAGAGATGGGTGGTGGGCCTTGTGGAGCCTGCAAGTTCTTGAGAAGAAAGTGTGTGAAAAACTGTGTGTTTGCACCCTACTTTGACTCAAACCAAGGTGCAGCTCACTTTGCAGCAGTGCACAAGGTGTTCGGAGCTAGCAACGCCTCTAAGCTCCTCCTTAGGGTTCCGCCACACCGCCGTCTTGACGCCGTCGTTTCACTATGCTATGAAGCTTTATCTAGGATTAAAGATCCTGTGTATGGCTGTATGTCCAACATCTTTACCCTCCAGCAACAGGTAAGTAATTGATATCATCTTTTTTATTTATTTATTGGTTATAGAGTTATGCAAAATATTCAATGAAATAATAATGCTTTATTTATTATATTATATATATATGGGTTAGAATCAAATACATAGCGAAAGAAAAATAGAAAGTCGTAGGAAGAATATCAAACGGACGCCGATTGAACTCATTCAAGCGGCATTGAAACCGTCTCATTGAAACCTACGATCTTAGTTTTTAGGTTTCGCTTTTTTGGAATTTAGCTTGTAGTTTTTAGAATTTATGTTATATCGTGTCTTTTACGTAGTCAGTGGCGAAGCTTGACCCGAAGGTTCGGGGGTCAGAATCACTAGTTTCGGGGGGTCGAAAACCATTTTCGGGGGGTCGAAACCCTATATTTACAAAATTTTCTATACGAATACTATATAATCGGAACTTCTGCGTGAAAATTCGGGGGGTCGGCCGCCCCCTCCCGCCCCAACTAAGCATCGCCCCTGTACGTAGCATTGTGTCTTTTTCTTATTTTCATTATTGTGTCATTTTTGCGATTTATTGTGTCTTTTTTCTTCAGCATTGTGCTATATTTTATGGCTTATTATATCATATTTTGTGATCTATTGTGTTTTTTTTGTATCTTTCTCACCTTTCTCATTTTTGTTACACCATGTACGATGACTTGATCCGTATATATATATATTTTTGTTTGTTTCAAACATGCATCATATAATCATATTGTCTCAGACCTCTTTGAAATGACACGACCTGGTTTACTTTATTTTTGCAAAATTTGGGAAATCAGCAATATGGTACAAAGTTATATGTTACATATTGTCACTAGATATGCACACTGACATAAAATAAGCAACATCATATGAAAAGAGCTGCCAATTATTAGTTCATGAATTTGAGTAGATATGGAGGAAATATTCAAAGGGTTAACATTTCATGCTTTGCATACTTAATCTATAAGTAATAACCTTAGGTATGCTTTTTTTTTTTTTTTCTTGTATGTATAGAATATATAACGTATATTATAAGTCATAATAGTAATATGCATAAAACCCGATGGAAATTTACTACTTTTAAGTTTTAACCAATTTATCTCTTTGTGTATAATTCGCAATTCCATATGACATTAATTTGTTTGTAAATAAAAAATTAGGGCATGCTTAATACAGTATTAGCTATTAGTAAAAATTATACTAAGGTTTATTTCCTCTTATAATAATTTGCTATAATTAATTTGTAACAAGATGTATTATCATAGAAATTGGTTGATTTAGTTATAATATATATATGCAACAATGCTAAGAAAAAGCCACAGAAACCCTAAACTCTTCATGTTGGTATTTTAGGTTGATAACTTGCAAGCAGAACTGTCATACATTCGTGCTCAGATTTCAATTTCACAGCACCTACATCAACCAAACCAATCATCATTCGACGTTTTCTGGTCGCCTACACCTTTGTCTAGTTCAACCATATCATCGGTGCACTCTGAACCAACTATAACTGAAAAAACGTCACTTGCGATACCCATATGTCCCGAAGATGACACCTCAAGAAGCCAAGAACCGGAAGAGAGCGATTTGGAAGTGTTAGCTCGAGAGTTCTTGGCAAACTACGCACCTAGAGTCAATGAATGACAATCTTTTGAAGATAATGACTTTGTCTAGTACTGTTTCTTCTAACAACTAATGTTAACCATTGCATGTATCCATATCTTCTTGTACTAAACTACTTTTGGTTGTCATATGATCTAGTTCGGTGTAATGTACAACTTTTAAATGAAAAATCACCAAAATAGACATTCCAAGCGTTACCCACATAGAGACTTCACATGGAGGAAGAGTCAACGTAGCATTTTCGTCTTTTATTTTTCTCCATGACTTTTAAACGGATATAATTTTATCATAGGATAATAATTTTCAAAAAAAAAAAAAAAAAAAAACACTAATTAAAGAGAATAAAAAGATCTTCAATTTGGTGTAACTTTTTTTGAAAACAAATATTACTGTATGAAAAACGTTATGCCCGTTTAAAAATCGTAGGGGAAATGTCCTTCGGTGTTTTCACTTTACCTCCCGACCCAATGGACGTACAACAAATTTCGGGGATAGCTATCCCCCCCCCCCCCCCAATGCCAAAACCTACCATATAATCGTGACCCAACACCTCAAAATACTTCCCGATTCAGATAAAGAAGAAAAATACCAAAAAGACGAGTTTGAAGAAGTGCAATAAAAAGTTAATCGTGGAAAACGGCCATAAAATGTAATATTCGAAAATTTTGTAGTAACGTATTTTATGAATAGAAAATAAATTTTTATATTTTAGAAATATGACAATCTAATAAATTAGCTTAACTAAAATTTTATTATCCAAATTCTAATGCATGCTTTTTTTTAGCACATCTCGTTCAAAGGAAAATTAAAATATAAATAAACAAGTAAATATAATAATAAGAACAATAATAATAATTTCAACAAGTTTGTTTGTTTTATCCGTTGCTTTGAATTTGGATGACAAGTTTATAGGTATAAAATTTATATAATAATAGTATGAACTCTTATGGCCAATACTAGTTTGATCAAGATCCATTTACCTACCATTTAAATTTCTTTTGGTTAAAGGCCATCATAAATCGGACAATTAGTTCACTGGATATCTCTTGAAACAAATCCTCCAAATAATTTGGCTAAGGTTACCTTTATCACGGCTTCTCAATTTCTTTATAAACCTTCCACATCAATCCTACAAAGACCCACGATCATCACCCAGTTGTGTTGTACTTCATTCTTGCGCACCACCACAACGCCGCCGCTGCCGACACGAACCAGAAACATTGTTGCCGCCTTGACTCGTTTTCTAGTAATAACAACCAAAAGCTTCGTTGCCTTCGATTTCCGTTACCGTTCCGTCATCCAACTAATTCGACTTCTATTCAGGTTAGCGAATCGAACCATCTTTCGTGTATATACGCACACATACATTATTCAAGTCTGTCTCGTTTTGATTTCATGGTATTTAAGTTTTGTTAAATTGAATTCTAGTCCATCCAAGGTTTGTTTTCAAAACCATTTATATAAATAAATTGGTGTACTACTGTTATGTAACTATATTTAAGTTTTGCAAATTTGTTTTATGAAATGTCGCCACTGTTATCTACATGTATTTTTTTTTTTTTTTTTTAAGATTAAGAAATCTAGATCACCATAGCCATGCTAATAGTAGCTATTTTTAAACATTTAGTACTTATCCGATTTCCTCATTAAATGTAGTTGTCAATATTATAGATATCTTAATAACTGAATCTATTTTCAAAATATGTGTGAATAAATAACTTAGATGGTGTAATTCCGTTAACAAATAAATCAGTTGTTGGGTTGGTATAGTATATATTTGACTTCATGATGAAAATATTAAATGAGCTAAGTACATGAATTCGGAGTGAAGCTATTTCGTGTTATATATATAATACACCTATCAAATCATTTGGTCTAAAATACTAACACCTTCCGTCGCTGGAATTCAATGAGTCAGCGAATCACATAAACAACTTAAGGTTTTATAAAGTTAATTCCGATAACAATGAAAATATAGGTTCGCATACTTGCTGAAGACGATTTGTTTTGCTTTTGCTGTGCTCAACAAGGTACGGATTCTCATTCTTGACATCATAGTATTTCTTTTATCATGTCCGTCACTTTGTAGTGCAGATTGTGTCTGTTCGTTCATTGTCTTAGATTCGTATTATAAGTTTGTCAAATTCGTTGTAGCATGCAATATACCTATTAATTTGTGATCATTGTTGCATGTTCCTGTAAATATTATTTTCGTTATCTTTAAATTATTTACGTGACCTTATCCTTTGTGCTCGATCACCCGAGCAGTTTGTTTTTGACTTGTCGTTTGGGCGTCAACGACATGGCACTCATCGTGACAGTGCGTAATAAAAGTTCATGGCGTTTCTAGATTGTGTTAGTGTAACACTTGGCCCCTAGAGGCGTATAGATCGATCTTAGCTTTGAGTTTGAGTTTGTTTTGTGGAGATTGGAATAATGGGTGTACGCCACACTCACCATCTCATAGGTGCATAGACTAGCTATCTGTGTACCAGTTTGTCAGTTTGTTTAGGCTCATGGGTGGTTTTCTTTTGACGTGACTTAATTTATTGTTATGTATAGTCACGAAGTTTGATATTCGTATATGTTTTGATCTGTTTTGGATTTGGTTTCGATATGCACCATTACGTCTGAAACTCTTCTGAATGGGTGTTGGCTTACTTCATAGATTGTGTTCAACATTTGTTTCAGTATGATTTTGGGTTCGAGTTAAAATATAGTTGTTGAGATTTCGTATTTCTTTCCTTTCGTCCGTTCTTTACATGAACTATTGATTTCTCCGTTACTGGGCAATTTTTGGCTCAGCCGTATTTTTCTTTGTTGTGTTTGTCTTATGTGTTTGCAGGTAATCTGGGGAATCAGGGATGAGTGAGAGAGAAATGAAGTTCAAGATTTTTTATTTCGTTTAAATTCAGTAATAAATAAATTGAGACTTAGGATTTTGATCGGTTTGATTTGAGACTCTCGGTTGTCTTTTGGATATTTTTTTTGGATTGTGTTTGGTTTGATATCTGTAATAGTGACATTTCAATCTGTCCGGGTTGGGGTGTGACATAAAAAGTTAATTTAAACAAGGTCACCATATATACAAAATTTCTAATTCACTGGTCAAGATTGGATCTGATCATAATATTGCAATTTGTTATCAACATTTTGTAGATCGATACTTTCAACTTTAAAGTCCCTATAAGGCCTAATATGTGACTTGTGACTTTAAAGTTGGGGATACACAAAAAGTTTGTTAGTTTGTTTTTTATGTTTTATGGATCTGCAACATCCAAACCCTCATCATGTTAGAGTAGACTAATCTTTCATCGTCTTCTTAGTTCTTCCTCACAACAATAACATAGTTTGAGTATACGGAATCGTTCGATGTGCCCGCGAAAGAAGTGGCTAATAAGTTGCAGTAGTTGGCTGCTAACATATGTGAATATTTAATTCTCTCCCATTGAAGTCCTGTGTTTTTTTTAACATGTTATGCATTCTTTTACTATCATCCGAGTGTGAGTTGTGACGTTTTTCTGTTTCTGTATTCTATTTTGTCAATTGTCTAGTACTCTAGTTTTAGATTAACCATGACCCGATTAAACGAAAATGATGTAAATGCATGAAGAGTGTTTTGATTTACATATCTAAGATCATGAGCATTTGCATGAAGTTCCATTGAAGGAAATTCCATTTCTATCCCTATCTGACCCGTAGCCTTCAACTCAAGAACTGCACAACTTCAAATAGAACGCATGATCTCGAATTATCTTCATAAAAATGTGATAAACGAAGATGAAATAGAAGAACGAAAGTAAATTAATCTTTTTTCTCATCTGTAATGCACAACTTTTGCATTGGTTTATTTCATCTTTTTGTTAAAAATAATTATATACAAAATTTGCTATATGGATCCAATATAAGAGAGATCAGCAAGATCGTAACAGGACTAGCCCGGCATGATCCACAGGACCCAAGAAAAACGTAGCTCCAATGAAAACGATAAGCTGTATCCGATTATCAACCATAGAGTTCTGCCATGGAAAGCATCTTCACTTTCTGCAACACATAAAAATTTGAAAATGTAAAACGTCCCACGACCAGTAACCAATAAAGTGGATGTGGCAATATCAGCAAGGCGGGTAGCCAGTTAGAACGAGGTTGGGTTGGTGACCCATAATCATTTGTTCGTCTTTTTTAATACGCAAAAAGGAAAAAAGAAGTGGAAGGTTAATACTGTGATGTATTGTGGTGGATCATCTATACTAGTTGAACCCAGTACAACCTCTCTCCTCAGTTTAGTCGTAAGCTTGTGACAAACTCGCAGCTGCAGATAAACATTGAAGTATCTTTAAGGACAAAGGAAACTGAGCTGGAGTACATATGGCACGGATCAAAGCCTTAAAATGTTTACCTCGGATCTAGTGGCACCGCCGATGATAAAAACAAAAATTCGCTGCCCCATGTGTTTTAAATCTGTAGCAGCGTTTTTTAGCACCGAGTCACTGCACGTATGGTTGGAAAATTGGTAAGTGATACAACAAAATATTCATGGCTCCATCTCATCAAAACAGATTCAACTGATTTTATAGGTTTATAAAAATTTGAATCTAGGTGCTTTAATATATAAGTGGAAGTTTCAATGAAAACTTATGTCCAAAAATTTATATCTTCTGTAAAGAATTGCTTGAAAAATACATTTTGGCAAACTTTCAACCTGTACTGTCGTTTCATTTATAGCTCTTTCTTTAAAAAATAAAAAAATAAAAAAACTATTACGCGTTGGAGATGAAAGATGACTGCAATGACCCATTTATAAAGAAATGGGACAAAACAGTAAACTATACACTGATGATTTTATAAATGAGGATGAATATTGGTGAATCTACCTTGAATATCCGTCATCAGAAGCAAACTTTCCATGTGCCTGTGTCCTCCTTGATCTTCTTGACTGTTGGGCGGCTCTCTTTGGCGCATGACCAACCACCCCTAAAACGGAACTTGGTTCATTCATGCATGGGTACTCGTCCTTCGGCAAATCATGTTTATTAACTTTTTCAATCAATTCCTGAGCCGTTATGTAACGAAATAAAGTATTACCATTACTGTATCCTAGTAATATCACTCTATAAGTAATACATAACAGATTTGACATGTTTGTACATAAAAATAACTACAGAAGCCAAAAATAGTACCTCTATCATGGGATAAAATCGGGAGAGAGCCCATGTTTCTTCTTCTCCTTGTCTATCCTTTCTTAGTGCTTTTTTCGCCTTATGTTAACCAAATAGAACATAGCAATTTTCACTTCATGTCATGATGTAAGAGTTAAAAAATTTCTTATATACATTATAGAATTACCTTTCTATCAAACTTGAGGAAACCCCCCTTTTTTTCTTCTTTCACTACTTTTGGTCCTTCAAGCAATCTCATGTTTTCTATTATCTTTATATCCTCAGGGGGCAAGTTTGCCAACTGAAAAACACCAAAGAATAAAAGGGTTAAACTTAAATTGTTTTAAACTATGAATTGATTAAACTTAAATTGTTTGATGAACTTATTTATTTGTATTTGTATATATGTTATGTGGATATATTATGTATGTAAGTTGTAATAGTTAAAACATTAGGCTAGATGTTAGATTGTATCGTATTCGGACAAGGCAGCACAAAAGAAAAGATGCAGGCCTGCACAAGGCGCGCCTCAAGTCAAGAACAGTGCAGAATTACAATTATGCCCCTGCAGTTATAATACCGTTAAATGGCAGTTGGTTTCCCGCCAAGACAAGAGATCAAAACCGCCAAAAGTAGTTACTTTGTCCTAGTATATTTATTGTAACTAACAACATAATTCAGTACCAAGATTGTTTGTTTATCATCAATCTGATTAAAAGTTTGTGTTCTTTAAGTTATGTGTTCTTATAACCCGTGTACTGTTCCATCGATTTGTTTGCATCAAAACTGATTTGTGATCATAAATCATGTTTGAATTATCTTGTTTATACACACCACATCCAACAAAAATAAGTCACTAAACTAATTTTTTGTATATTAAAGTCTCTAAACTCGTTTAGAATGCTCAAATCATTGTAAAAAACTAAATAGATAACAACTGTATGTATTTTAGGAAAGTTTAGTGTTAATATATAACAAGTTTAGTGACTTTTTTGTGTGCTGAGGGACTATAATGTACCAAGATTAGTTTGATGGACTTTTTTTTTTTGCAAAAATTAAGAAAGCATAATGATTTTTGCCAGTATTAACTATTAAGAAATATAAATCAAAATAAGTTATTGTTTAAATTAGAGTATTTGGGGAACAATGACTTTTTATTGACATAAAGGTAGAGGAAATTAAATCAAGTTGCTACCTCCATAAGCCTTGTTGCTTTTTCGCCATCAAAATTTTCAGGATCCGCTAATGCATAAATCATCAATAATCTCAACTTATTTTCATCATTTCCATCCTGTAAGAGGTTTAAATAAAAACTGTTAAACCATAGAAAAATATGAGGTCTTAACAGAAATAAGTTGAACAAAAACTTACCTCATTTTCTTGTAAATATTCAATGAGTTCTTTGTTTCCAGCATCACCAAAGACAAGATCCTGCTCAATCTGACCAAGATCTCTAAGCCCGTCCTCACTTATTTTAGCATTAATTTTTCCAGCAAGCTGATTTATAAGACAAATAAACCAATTAGTCTAAAAGCATTTAGAGAGATAAACTGGATTAGTTAAGGTTTTTGATTAGATAGCTGAGAAGACGACGAAGAATAAGAAATACCGAAGGAAACAAACCTCAACATGGAGTGAAAGTTTTTCCATTTGTTGGTTATATTCAGGCAAAGCTTGAACCAGTTTCTGCATATCTCTTGTTGAAAGTTCACTGCTATCTCTGCATCCATGTCAAATCTGTAATGTGAGAAACACACAAACACGTATATGTATGTACGTATGCATGCATATATGTAAGTATATCGACTGGAAGTACTCACTTTTGTTGCAGTTGTGCAGCTTTGTTTTTTGACCTCAAATTGTCCATCTTATCGCTCAATTTTTCACTAGCCTGATATGTCAACAGATGATAAAGTAGTAGAATTTCTAGAGTTTAGAAGAAAAGGAAAGATAGCTAGACGTACATCAGCGATATGCAAATGGCGCATTTCAAGCCAAACTGGATCGTTATCTTCCAAAAGGAACTCTTTTGTCTCTGGATCGCCACCAGATTTACTAGGGATCTGAATGCAAAGTGCTTGTGACTTATAGACGCTAAATTAATAATTAATTTAGATTACGATATTATTATTTCAACGAAAGGTACCTCCATAACATATTTGTTTCCATCCAAGTTTATTAGATCATGGCACATTGCATCATAAGTCCATTCGTGAATGACTGGTGCAACCTGAACTTGAACGTGTGCATCGTTTCACAGACAGTAAAATTTCACATATTATGAAAAACAAAAGAGTGAATATAAAGAAAACGTGAAATTACCAGATCAACAGATCTATCCACAATGAGCAACTCGCATGTTTCAGTTTGCGGAAACTTAGGAATAGTAGTTTTATACGTATTAATGTGGTCAAAAATAGCTGTAGCTAGCTTTTTAGGAACTAAATCACGGAATGTTGTTTCTGTAGATCCAGATGTGCCCTTTACACGGTACCGTACAATGGGATGCTCCTGAAAGAACCCAAATATTCAACAAACTACAAAAATATGATTTTTTTTTTTTATTACTTAAATAAGATTGTTTTTACAAATTTGATGAAACACAAACAACATTTAAATATATAACTTTGTACCTTAAGTGAAGCAAAAACGGTGGCAATGCGAGTAGCCATTGTATCTAAGGAAACACCAAATCGGCGAGAATTCTCAGCATTGTCACAATACATCTCTTCTAATGCTCTTTCATCATCAGTTACAAATGCCTATGGTGAACATGGTCAACAATAAAAAAAAATTATGTCAATGTCAAAAGTTTATCAAACTTTCTGCTTTATGTCTTAAAAAGAATAATTATAGAACATATATCATTTCTGCCACAAATTAGAACATCAAACCATAAACCAAGGAAATAATAATATTTGAAGGGAATAATATTACCTGATTGTCTATGGGAAAGTACTCCAAGTTCATCTGCAATCAAATAGAGTGAAAACTAATATCCGGGTCATACTTCATCACTTAAAGTTCACAAGGAAAAAAATATCAGAACTAAAAAAAAATGGTAATGTTAACCTCTCTCAATGCACCAATGCGTGGTACAACACTTGAATCAGCCTTGATTTTACTAATAAAATCCTTCGGTATTGGAGAACTAAAAAAGATAAACGCTCTGCAAACGAAGGAAGAAATCATACAATTTTAACCATAAGAACATATATAGGCCTTGGATCATTGTAGGTAACAACAGCTCTTTACATACTTCTTATACAAAGGTTCTCTCCCTGACATGTCAGAGATAAGCATGATAAGGCTGCAAATGAGAGAAAGAAAAACTAAATCTTAGTCGCCTTTATAAAATAAACTTCGTTATACGACAAGAGTGAAGTTATACTTTTCTTTAATTGGCTGAATGTAATATATGGCATCCATATTAGGCATAGGCTCCCTTCTTTTGAAAAGTTGTTCCACCACTGCATAACAAGGTTACTTAAGATCATAACCGACTTATGTTGACAGTGATACAATTGAAATATCAAATCATCAAGGTTAAAACTCAGTTCAAGACAGATGAAAATGCACATCTTCAGCTTTTTGGCATATGTGACACGAGTGGCCAAGTCATGGTTATGTTAAAACAACAATCACAGATTAGTATTGAGCTATATATACTTACATGAAATTCCTTGATCTGTGATGTCCGCCATTTTGCATGAAGCAGACATAACTTTCATAGTAACTTTATCCATGATAAGTACCTGCAAAAGATCGTACAGAGATCCATAACAAAATTTAAACACAATCACACATTTTCAAGAAATAACTTCATACTGTAACATATTAACAAATTAACATTATTTACAGCAGGAAAAAATATTTTTAACATTCATAGTGTTGGTCATGTACGAATAAAACTCAAGTTGTGATTGTAACTTCATTGAATATATCTGATGCAATATTATGAATTATGTACCTTCCAACTTGATTTTGAGGACGATTTGAGCATTTCATATAGCAACCCTGCAAAACGATAATCACTTTCCACATTGTGATTTGTAAATGAGAAATGACATAAGACTATTAGTTATTATAAAGTACCAGATTAAGAAAAAGACATTCAGATCGAATGAAGGAGATAAGAAAGAAAAGAAAGGCTAAGTTAAGATGGCATGTAACTACTAATTATGGGGAGGTTTGGTGACAGACATGAAATACATACAATCTACTATATAATATGGTTCTTAGAAAATGTTCGCTCAGTTATCTGATGCCAACAATTCTAAATGGGAGATACTCATACTGGTTCAGGAGATTTACGTTAAAGTTGTAAGGCGGTCAAATTGATCACAGCTACAACTATTAGGTAGGGAATAATCCTGTACTGCTTGATAACTGTAGCCTCTTCCCTTTTATATGTAGCAACACCGGAGGTAGCAAACAGTTGGGCCTGGTTGGTAACATGTCAAAATGGATACATGTTGGAAGGGGTCATTATTGAAAAACATGTCAAACTTTGGGTTCAGTATTTTCATTTATATAATGATTTAGTATTTGTCACTTTAAAAATTCATAACTTAAAAAATATGAAAACCAATTATTTGGTATTTTTAATAACTAATACTAATGATATATGGAATACATTTTCTATACAGAAAAGTTGATAACAGTCTAGGTTTGGTAATAGTGTCAAGTTGCCCTTATAAAGCATAGTTTTTTTTATTCTAATTTTAAACGTGTTGTCACGACGAACATGACCTGTTTATTAGACGGGTCAGAAATGACAGCCCCCCCCCCCCCCCACACACACACACACCCACCCACCCAGTGGAAATCATCCGCAGCCGTTTCTAACTTCTGGACAGAAAGTGGCAGTTGCAGTCCAGGAGCGAGTGGTTGCGGCTGCATCATTCTAACGTTTATAGTGGGTGATTTCCAACGACCCGTTTTATATAAGTTACATGATCCATTGTCCCATACTCCTCATTTAGAGTTGCCCAAATCAACCACAAGGTAAGGACAACTCACCCAAATTGACCCGCTCCTTACATCGATAACACGAGCCATCAAAGAATAAAAAATATGTTGAGAAAAAAACTTGTTTAGTAGCAAGGACCATGGGTCTCATACACTATTACGAGGCCATTAAAATAAGATCTACACGAGAGCGCGTTATCAATGCTACTCATCTTCAAGATCCACACTTAAATTTTTTATTTTCCCCTTGATCAAATACTAAGCTAAGCCCTTTGCACAAGACTACAACAACAACAACAACAACAACCGTACCCAGGAAAATCCCACAGAATAGCGATGCTATTAGTAGGGTCTGGGGAGGGTAAGATGTAGGCAAATCTTGCCCCTATCTTTAGAGATAGAGAGGCGGCTTCCAGAGAAACTCCCGACTCGAAAAAAAAAAAAATAGTGAATGCATAACATAATATAAAATAATATAACATATATATATATATATATATATATATATATATATATATATATATATAAACATGCATAGAGACCATTCCTAAAAAAAAACGCCGGCACAAAAGGAGTTTGCTCCTTGTTCCTAAAAATCTTTAACTTTTGTCCTAAGCCTCCACGAATTCCTATCTTGGACCATATCCCCAGAGAGGTGCAATTCTAACAAATCTTGCCTAATCCGATCAACCCAAGTCAATTTGGGTCTGCCTCTACTCCTCCTCCCCTCCACCGTGAGGTGTTCCACTCTTAAGACTTGAGCTGTCATGTGTCTCCGCTTCACATGTCCAAACCATCTTAATCTCCCCTCCTTTATCTTATCCGATATATTAGCCACTTCTACCCTCTTCCTAAGAATCTCATTTCTAATCCGGTCTAACCTAGTGTGACCACACATCCACCTCAACATTCTCATCTCTGCCACTTCCATCTTTCGTAACCTTTGCACAAGACTAAATAACTAATATGCATATAATTCTTAACTTGAATGGTATTGTGAATGACATGGCAGAATAAATCGACAATTGTATGCAGTTGAACATCATAATCATAATAATAAATGAAAGAATGATATAGAAACTTACGATCACGAGTGACTTGACGAAACATCTGATGATCTCCTCCACGAGAGGACGTTTCAGGATCGGACACCGACATCTCTCGATTGATTAATTACAACTCCAACAACTGGGAAATCTGGAAACTCCAAATGCAATTGCAGATCAACAATGGAATGATCAGAGAAAGAGAGGATGAGCGCTAAAACAGGTCGTGAAATGTGTTCGGTTATGTTTACCGCCATTTTCGTTCGCTTATCAAAAATATATCTTTTACGTTTTATATTTTCTTTATTTCTTCACTAGTTTTTATCCCGGGAGCGTCCCGGATTGAAATATCTAATATGACATAATAAAATATCTAATATGACAACATAATTAATTACTTGCCAATATACGATTAATTATTATTATTATTATTATGATTTATTTATTTATTTTAAACAAATCTCTGGCATAAGTTATCATATTTGAATATAAAAAAAACGAATCTCTGCGCCGGGGTATAAATCTAGTGTCATTACAAAATATTATATAATGTCAAATAAATTCGGAAGTTTGTAATCGATCATTTTTAAAAGAACTAACATGAAATAAGGAAAAAAAGTTATTTATTGAAATATCGAACGCATTAATCTAAGGGTTATGTGATGCGTTAAAAAATTCATGGGTATATGATGGGGTATATATATAGTTCGGGTATTTGGGTATGTGGTTTCGGGTAATTGGGTCGGGTATCACCTAATTCTATGCCCGACCCAAACCCACAATTTTTTTTTAAACTAATCCCAAACCTGACACAATACCAGCTGGGTTACAAAAAATAGTCTTTTTCTTTCTTCGTTTTTTATATAGCACTATGGTACTCGTTGGAAAGACAATAAAACGCTCGTTAATTTGGTGTAATTTTTTTCTTTAAAAAATCTCGTATATAAAAGATATTAACGTTTAAAAGTTATGGGAGAAAACATAAGAGACAAAATAATAAAGCTTTAATATTTACATTTAGTAGATTAAGTATTTAATAGATTAGGTTAAACCATATTTAAACCATATTTATTCCTTTTTTTTAATTGGTCTAGAGTTGTCACATCACATCCTATCATATTTATTCTTTTTTTAATTGGTCTAGAGTTGCCACATCACATCCTATGTGGCATCTCTCAAAGGAGAGATTGCATAAGAGTATGACATGTAGAATTAATCCCTTTGCAATATATATATATATATATATATATATATATATATATATATATAGATGTCATGTATATAAGGTTTTTTTTTTTTTTTTTTAAAGGGGGAGGGACACACCGTCGCCTCCCCTTGCGGTTTGATATTTTTTTGCCTTGCTCGGTTACTTCTTGTTGAACGGTAAGCTCTCATTCTCATGCCAATTTGACATGGTAATATAAGATTGGATGGGGCTAGACAAAGTAACCTAGAGTGTCCATTCCCCCTAATCATGGGCGCCATACGGGATATGATAACGTATACACTACAATCGACTAGACTCGTTTCCGAACTAAATTTATGTTGAACTGTACGGTAACTTAAATTTCTACAATCGAATCAAAACGTTTTATATTTGACCCGATTTGTTTTCAAACAAAACATACGTCAAAATGCAATCCATCACAAAACGTACACAAAAACAAAACATTTTATAATTGACCGACTCATTTTCAAGCATAAATTACGTTAAAGCGTAGACGATATCAAATATATACCGACACATCTATAAAAGTAAAACGTAAGAAATTAGTTTTAGGGTAACATTTGACATTATAGCATATTTTGAGGGTAGAATGAATTACATGTCAAAAGTTTAAGGGTTAAAGAGAAGTTAGAAAGTATGAGGGTAGGGTCCTTTTATAAAATAAGTAGATAGTTAAAAAATGTTAAGTTTTTGTAAATAAAATAAGTAACAAATTAGCTCAAGTTTTGAAAAGGTCCACTATGTCCTATGTCCTGCTTTACTTCAATCTATCTATAAAATAAGTAGATAGCTAAGGAAGAGTTTTGTAAATAAAATAATAATCATCACGTAAAAAGTATTGTATTTTGGTTGTGTAAGTTACACTTTTATTAAATCATAATCAAATTTCAATCTTGTTGTATCAAACATTAATTTTAAAATTTGTACACATTAATGTTAACAAATATTATATGGTTATATTTAATTACTTTCATTATATATAAACCCACAAGTACGTAAGTAACCTCATTTAGTTTATGTTGACTTTACCCTTTATTATTCTAAATAAAGTAACTTGTTTCTCCCTCCTCGTATTTCTCTCTCATCATGGATTCAAGTAATTGAATTGTTTTTTTTTTTTAATATAAACTTTCATTAAAAACCGGCAAGCTCTCAAATCCGAGAGCCGCCCCAACTAATTACACATATACAAAGCATACTTTGTCCAATCCTTCCACATAATATTTTTAAACTTCGTTCTATACTTTAACCAAATAAACACTCTAGACTTTATCTCAGCCACCATGTCAACAACGTTTATACTTTTGCCTTCGAAAATCTTCGCATTCCTATTGCTCCATAAAACCCAAATAGTGGTCATTACTATACCGCGAACGATTTTTTTCCGCCATTTGCCTCCATGAACATTATTGTAAAGTAACAGTAAATCTTCGAAATCCAATGCGAAAAACGGCATCAGATTGCACCATTTACACACCATGCTCCACACTCCATACGTCACACCACAATCCACCATTAAATGATTTAAGCTCTCAACAGCCGATTGACAAAAAGGACAGCCATTGTCTGCAACCTGAATGTTTCTTTTCTGCAGCGCAAGACGCGTTGGTAGCCTATCTCGCTCCGCTCTCCAACTTGTAAAGTTCACTTTGATTGGAATCCAGCCTTCCCATATCATTCGAGACTCTGTAGCTGCTGATCGATCCACCATAAGAAGCCGTTTTACCCCAGCAACTGAAAATTCATTTGAAACCCCATCTGTCCACGACCAAATATCCTCCTTATCTGTTAAGTTACTCCTGCTAATCAATCTTTCTAAGTCCTGGTATTCTGATAACTCCTCAACCGTGCGAGGAGATCTCTGCCATCTGCCTTCAAAAAACATACCCTCCCCAACTTTATATATTCTGTCCGAGACTGTACACTGCTTCTTTATGTCTAACCTGTACAAATTAGGCAGCCTATACTTTAGCAACACATCTCCCAACCATAGATCCAACCAAAAGCGTATCCGTTTACCATCACCTACAACCCCTCTAATAAATTGTTGCACCTTTCGACCTTGAAACTGAGACGAATCCAGCAGGGAAACAATCGAATTCCACCCTCCTGTTATAGCTTTTCTAAGTGGAAGGAAAATCCAATTCCCTCTCCCACCATGAATAGCCTCTATTATTTTTCTCCAAGTCGCATGCATTTCATTCGCGAATCTCCAAGCCCATTTTGTAAGCAAAGCCAAGTTAACCTCTGCTAATCTAGAGATACCCAAACCCCCATCCTTCTTAGGCGAAGTGACCACCTCCCACGAAACCCAATGAATTTTCTTGATATCCTCCGTTCCGGACCAAAGAAAATTCCTCATTAATCTCTCCAAAGTATACAACACTTTAACCGGAGCCTTATACAAGGATAAATAATAAATAGGTAAGCTTGACAAAACCGACTTTATGAGTGTTAGTCTACCACCCATAGATAAAGTTCTAGCCTTCCAAGACGATAACCTATTTTGAATCGTTTCCACAACCGGATTCCAATGACAAACCCGTGTCATATTCGCCCCCACTTTAATCCCCAAATAGTCGAAAGGTAAGGCACCCACTCTACATCCAATTACTTTCGCCATTTCTTCCACTTCATTCATCTCAACACCCAACCCATATAAATAGGATTTCTTAATATTTATCTTCAACCCGGAGCATAAGTAAAACACCCGAAGTATTCTCGCCACATTAATAATGTTTTCCTTAGACCATTCACCCATTAGCAAAGCATCATCCGCATATAACAAGTGAGATAAAGGCTTAGAGTAATTTCCAATCTTTACCCCTTTAAGATCTCCCATTTCCACCGCCTTATCGAGAAGGCAATGTAGCACTTCCATAACTATTAAAAATAAAAACGGTGATAAAGGATCCCCCTGTCTCACTCCTTTTTCACATTGAAATTCAAAGGTTGGTGACCCATTAACCAAAACCGCTGATCTCGCCGACTTCAAAATACCCTTAACCCAGTCACACCATTTATCCGGAAAACCCATATTAGCCAAGGTCGCAAGTAAGAAACCCCAATTCACATTATCATAAGCCTTCTCGAAATCCAACTTTAACAAAAAAGTTTTTTTACCTTCTTTCTTAACCCACCCAAAAATCTCATTAATCATAAGAGGCCCATCCAAAATGAATCTACCCTTTATAAAAGCGGATTGCTCATCCGAAATCACCATTCCCATCACCTCTTTAATTCTAACGGCCAAAACCTTAGAGATAACTTTGCTAATAATCCCAACCAAATTAATTGGTCTATAATCTTTTAACCCCACCGGAGTTTTCGACATTGGAATCATAGTAATAAAAGAGGTGCTACAACCCCTCCCAATTACCCCAACCTCATGAAAATGATTAAGAAGTCTAACAAAGTCTTCTTCAAGAAAACTCCAAAAATATTTAACAAACCTGAAATTAAACCCATCCGGGCCGGGCGCTCTATCCGAACCGCAATAAAAAACCGCCCCTTTTATCTCTTCTCTAGTGAACTCGGCAATTAACTTGTCTCTATATCCCCCTTGAATAGTCTTCATATTATCACAGACAAGTCTAGGTCTATCTGTTAGCTTTTCTTCAAAATGGCTTCTAAAGTGTCTCAAAACCTCCCTCTTGACCAAGGTAGGTTTCGACACCCAAGAGCCACTAACCATCAAACCTGGAATCGCATTTGAAGCTTTACGACCATTAACAACACCATGGAAAAAAGCCGAATTTTCATCTCCATCTATGGCCCATCTAACCCTCGATTTTTGCTTCAAGTCTCAATTGTGGCACATATTCAATTGATCAATCCCCGTACGACACTCCTCCCACACCCAAGTCTCCTCTTCCTCTAAATCTCTGTATTCTAAAGCCGCTTCCAACTTCTCCAAATCAGCTTTCATGCATTGGAGGTTTTCCCCTTCGCGTTTCAAAACCTCATTCCACCATTTTTTGAGATTGTCCCTGAGGCATCGAAATTTTGCTTGAATAGCCTCATCCGGATTACCATCAAACTCGAATTCTTCTAAAACCTTTATCACCATTTGTTCACAATCCTCCCTATCAAGCCAAGAGTTGAACCATCTAAACGGTTTCGGACCAAAATTAGAATCCACCACGGTTAAGAGTAAAGGACAATAATCTGAGACTTCCCTTCTCAACGCTCGCAGACACGCTGCTGGCCATCTGTTAAAAAACGACTGACACACCAGCAGCCTATCTATTTTACTCATTTTGTGCTCTTTGCCCTTACCAGCCAAGTATGTGAACTTAAACCCTCTCATACAATACTCATACAGCCCCATGTTATTAATAAAACCGTTAAAATCCGCAGCTACAAGCTGATTAAATTTTGAATTTCTCCGCTCTTCCGGTAACCTGACCGCATTAAAGTCACCCAACAACATCACCATCCCTTGACATCCCCCAATAACCCCTTCCAGCTCATCCCATAATCTCCGTTTGGCCCCAGCTCTTTGCGGAGCATACACGTTGAAAATATTAAAACACGAGCCGTCCGACACAAGATAACCCTTTGTAAGTAAATAATTCCGATTCATAACAGAACTCGTCTTTTTGAACACTTTATCATTCCACATATTTATTAAACCTCCCGATCTCCCCGATGCATCAACATAATCCCAATCAATCCCTCCGTTCCCCCACAACGCAGAAATCTCCCCAATAGACACCCCCGAAACCATAGATTCTTGTAAACAAATAAAATTAACATCATACCTTTTTCGAGTCTCTCTCAACCAAGCCGCTTTGCCATCAACCCTTATACCACGAATATTTAGTGATAACATATTCATTTGTCACCCAATTGTAAACCTTCTCCTATAATTGCATCTTTAACTAACTTTTCTCTATTCTGTAGGTGAGCACCCAGTTTCACACCTAGCCGAATAGTTTCTTCAACCTCACCATCATTTGTGTCACTGAGTACAGTCATCTTCGTCGCCTCAGAATGTTTCTCAGCTACCATGGTTGTGTTCGGATCCTGTGTGTCTATTTCATCTAAATTACAAGTCTCGAAATTACCCTCCTGCCCATTGTTAATAATACAATTCACCAAGTGCCCATGGTCCACCTCCTGCTCTAAATTGTCTAGGCCCACACACCCAATAACCCCTTTAAATTTCTTACCCACTTTTGTTTTCTCCAAACTACTTGAATACTCCACATTGGGCTGGCCCAAACCCATAACCGAGTCCAACACTTGCTTCTTTTTTCTTTTACTAATACCCGAAATAAAGTCTCCATCCTTGTCAGCATTTTTATGGTCATTATAATCATTTTCAAAATTATATTGGTTTCCAGGAATAAAGGATGTATCATTAATAGTTTCCTGAGATGTCTCCTCATTCATTGCCTCATTACTACCTTCCTGAAATACCTCAGGCACCTTTGACCCATCGTTCTCCACTTCCGGCGAAACTCCGGCCCCTTTCATTGGACAATCCTGACCATTAACAACAAACTCCGGCCGCTCCTCTTCCATATCCCGATTATCTTCTTCTGCATGATCACAACTTGAGTCTTCTTCCTCTTCCGTGGTGGACTCAAAAAACTCCGGAACCCAATCCCCCGACTCCTCTGTTACCCACAAGCGAAACCTTCTGCCACGCCAAATAATAGTAATTTCCTCCGCAATCCTTTTGACCTCACCTACAAGCACCCCCATATAGTCATAAGATAGATCAGAATCGACATCCGATCTTGGTGGTCTGTGTATGATCTTTCCAAACATCTCCCCGACCTTCATCAACACCTCATTCTTCATGAGTTGTAATGGTAACCCTTTGATCTTCAACCATGCTAAACGCTCATACGCCAGAGATTGTCCTTCCCAAGACGACACCGATGAGAAATTACCGACTAAATCCTTCGCTGCCTTTATCACCGCCTGTGCAATATCTTTAGTCTCATACGTCACCATGACCGATAGTCCACCCAAATACTGAACCGCACCCTCTTCATCATTAAGTTTTTTAAGCGTAACATTGATTCTCTTAAGGGCATCAAGATCAATCATTATAAGTATCACAGCCCTCCCATGAGTATTGTTAAAAGCAACAATATTGTCATCAATGATCACCTCTCTAGTCTCTTTTTGCACCATCTTCCTACCTGTTAAAGTCTCCTGGAAGGTCTTACCCCCCTGAGTAAAGAAAGATGCCCCATTGTAACCTCCTCCCCCAACGTGGTGATTTGAAGCCTCACCTTGTTCCTTCTTCTGGGGAGCCTTAGGCTGCATACCAATCTCACCATCTTCCAGTATGAACCGAGCCACATTTGCCTTTAAACCGTAATCGCCCATCTTAATCCCACACAAGTATCTAACCATCTGTTGCAAATCTTTAACATCTAACAATGATACAAATCCAAACCTGTTACCAAACTTGTCACGTTTCCGAGCAATGTATAAATCATAGATCTCCCCTAACGGTCGAATAAACGCCGCTAGATCAGTACCGCTACATTTGTCCGGTAGATTTGTAAGAAAAAACTTTGTAATACGCCCTTGTAACTTTTCCGGGATGGGTCTCCGGCTACCCATCGAGAGAGAATTGTTAACTGAAACCAAACTAAAAAGAGACAAAACCAACTCAAAATTAATAAAAAAAATGAATAAAACCAAAAACCGAATTAAGTTAAAATCGGTTATGTAACATCCAGCCCCTCTCACCACCAATATTGTCCGCTTTGCCCAGATGGGTTGCCCATCCAGATGTAACATCACGTGATTTTAACTTTTTCTTGTATTTTAAATTCGATATTTAACAAATTCCAAGTTCGCCCTTATTCGCTTCTTTTATGTTACGTTGGCCTACCAATTCATGACGAGTCGTCATTATATTTTACCCTATTCAATTTAAGCGTTATAACAAGAAACTCATTTAGTTAAAATCTTAATATATATTTATTTTACCTTTAAAATAAAACATATATATATTGTTATACTTTTAGTTTAAAAAAAAAAAAAAAAAAAAAAAAAAAAAAAACTAAACATGAATTCCATTAAAACATTAACTTTCAAAAAAAAACTTCCGTTCATTATTTTAATTTGATATTATTATTATTATTTTTTTTTCTTTTTTTTTAAGATATATCCCCACTAATTAACTTCTAACCACCCTAATTAATTCATTAAATACCCAACCCCTTCACCCCAACTATAAATACACCACTCCTACCCATTCTAACACTTGCTCATTTCTAAATCCTCTCTAATCTCTCAAGAATTCTCTCAAGAATAAGTGAGTTTCTCACTTCACCTTCAACCTCTCTTCTACTTTCTTCACTCTCCTCTTCTTCAAACCCTTTGAGGAAACCTCTAGGACCTCTCTCCTATTTGCCATGGCAAATAAACATGAGTAGGGCACCAATTTGAGGCCTCAAATGTGATCATCTTCTATTATCTTTTATGCACTAAGTTGTTAATAATACCAACCAAGTTCACCAACAACTCAATGATGGAGGGACTTGTGTTATGGTTCATGGTTGACAAAAGGAAGGCCAAGGCTCATCCAAACTAAGTCACCATACCCTACTTTCTAAGTTATATTATATAAATACTAAATTGTATAAACTCTACTAATTTAATAACTCGGAAAGGTTTGTGGATACATCCCTACCTTACCAATGCTTGACTCTCCTAACCATCCGAATCACCTCTATGGTGGTTTGTGTTTTGGTTCGCCTAAAAGGCTTGCTTGACTCTTATGACCATCCGAATCACCTTCATGGTGGTTTGTGTTTTGGTTCGCCTTAACGGCAATGCATGACTTCCTTGTACTCTTGAATCTTCCTTCGAATCTAAATTCATTTTTTTTCTCTTTTCTTAACTCTAGTCTAACCGGAGCAAAAATCCTCATTTCTCAAGACTCGTTTTTGAGGACTTAACAAACGCACCCTAAGGTGAGTTCATACTTGTCCCCTTTTTTATTCTTTATTCTTTGGGGCTCAACATGTATCACTATCAAAACTTAAACGATTTCATACTCTTAAACTATTATGCTCAATCTAAATGCTATTATGCTATGCCATGCTAGAATTCAAAGTCTTACATACAAATGTACGATTAGTTAACAACCCACCTTACATGTATAGCGCTATAGGTTGACACGCCGCCCCCTTTATGGGTCATGATAAGATGAAGTCTTTTGTGTTATCGAGTGTTGTTGCCGTTTGTATGGTTCTACGTGCATATGCCTATAACATGATGATTCGAGTAGACTTTTCTATACTATGTACTTAGACTCAAACTAGTATGCTCACCAATGCTTTATGTGTTGACGGATATTTTATACATGTTGCAGGAAATGTTTAATGCAGGTTTTTCAAGAAATCTACTTAGGATTGGACTAGAAACTCACGCTAGTTTAAGTTCTATATTTTGATGTTCTATTTTTCTTTTCGTGAAACAATTTGTATTATGTTATCTTTTTAGAAAATGATTATGCTATGAATGAAATTTTATCTTTAAATTATATTATCACGAATTCTAGTGTCATGAAGTCTTTGAACAATCTACCACTAAGTCTCGCCCCGATGTATTCCGCCATCGGTTGGGGTGTGACAGATTGGTATCAGAGCCATGACTATAGGGATCTAGGAAAAATTGCCATGTTTGACCTAGACTATAGTTAAGAACCTTTTTGACCATTTCTTTCATCATGCTTAATATACTTGTTCTCCCTATCTTACTTCTACTCAATTCTTTTGGTCCTTAAAATTTACCTTCTTTGTGGATTACTCTACACTTGAAGACGTTCGTATAACACAAACGAAAGGAAATCACCGAAATAGGCGTGAAACCCTCACTTCGGTGATAACTTTCAATCCGCGTAAAATCTTTGTGTTTTTGAAACTACACCAAGATAGGAGTGATATCCTCACCTTGGTGGAAATTTCACAATTCTCGTTCTAGTGGACACTTACCAATTGAAGGTTAGAATTAATTTTCTTACTACGTTGGAAAAAGTGTACAAACCACACTCAAAGAAACGACCTCGCTAAGATAGGAGTGAAATCCGCAACTTAGCGACTAGTTTCAATCCTTGATATTTTTTTTAATCTCGCCAAAGTCTCAAATTTACTAATGACAAGGAACATGTAGTAACTGGAAGGGTGAATACCGTTAACCGAAAGCTTCGGCGAGAGTATTTCCACCTATTAGGCCAAAGCATGTTTCCAAACTCAAAGGTAAATTCGAATCACTTTGGTTAGTCTTAGTTCCGTTTCGGAACACTCCAATTGCTTGTTTAAAACAAGCCTCTCTTTTTATGCTAATACTACTTTCAATTATGTTTTCATGCTATGTTTTCATTATATATTCGATTTATTTCACTCGCATACAATCTCAAGACTCGCATTACAAGCTACTCTCACAATCTCCAAACAATAATAATATTCGCAAACCAAGATAAATCAAAACTCCTTTATGTTAAATAAGTGCATTATACTTGCTTATACATACGTGTTATGCTATTTGAACAATGTGAAACTTGCGTCCTATACGTGTAACTAGAGCTTGCATACTAAGTCTATGAGAACAACTTAAACTTTTGTGTGTATATATATATATATATATATATATATATATATATATATATATATATATATATTGTACCAACTTTACCGATCTAGTGAAACCTTACTCAAAAGCTTTCATTGTTAATCAAAATTCTAATAACTCCTTTCCTAAATTCAAAAGTCACCTTACTAAAAAAAACGCTTATGCAAATTTTCATATGTATGATTCTCGTAGATGTCTTCCCGTCTCAACAGCATCGATCTCAACCAACTGGCGAGTCTTATTGCCCAAGAATTAGTCAAGATTCTCCCTAACCTAGAGATGCCAACAAACCCAATTCCGAACCCCAATGATACCATCCAAGAAAGCACAAACCATGTAGATACTAAACCTACTACCCATACCCCTACCAAACACACGAAAAAGGGTAACCGAAAACGCAAAAACCTCAAACAAAACCACACTTCGACAACTCCTAAGACTCCGAATTCCAATATAAAAGCAATACCGTGGAAATTTTCCGCTATGCAACAGTTGTAAATATCACCATCCCACTCACACCCAATGTCGCATATGTGCCAACTGTGGTGCATATGGTCATTTAGCCAAAACATGTCGTCACACCACTAAACAACGACCCAACCCATGAACGCATCCAATGCCCAAGACTTGCCGTGGTGATCTACGATGCTGGAAGACCCACTCACCACACTAAAGAAGATCGATTTTTCTTTTCTCTAAAAAAAATAATAAATAATAAGAGAATTTCTCTGTGTAATGTTTTCATGAAACTGTTCGGATGTGAAATTTTCCTTTTTATGAAACACCATCGTTATCCTAGTTTACAATCATAATTTATCGGCAAAATTTAAACAACGCAAAACTTTTTTTTCTTTCCTCGCACACAATCTTTTTCAAAATTTTTGAACAAAAGTCTTCCTACCATTCCTAAGAGGATGCCTATTATTCTATAAAATAGCCTTCAAACCACTAACGAATGTGTGTCAAGACGCAAAACGAGATTTTAAATGGTAAAAGTGTTTACAATAAATCTTGCTTTCAGGACGCTCAATGTCGCCCATAACAAAAGAACTTTTTTTAGCAAACAGGACTTGTGAGCAAAAGACACGCTAAATCAGACAACCTACTTCTTTATAATCTCAAACCTTTTCTCTTGAAATCATATCACGAGTCAAAATATTCATCAACGCCAAATTAAAATTGTCAATAAACTATTTTCCTTGCTTAATAAAATGGGTTTTTCATAAATCAAACGTCCATCTTCGATAAGACTTTTACACTAAATTTTCCCCACTTCAATTAAATCCGTTTTTTCTTTAACACCCAACGGACTAAAATTCTTCCTCCATCAAACTTGACCCTTAGTCTTAAAAAGCTAAAATTGCCCTCAGTCAAAACATTTTACGCATTTTCATTAAGAATCGTCTATGCTTCTGTTTGATTTTATACATCTGAACGTAACCACATATACACAAGTCTACACCATTATATCATGAAACCATATATCTACGCCAAAAACACGTACGGTTAACAACATCAAAAACCTACTTAATGCCTTTCTTACATTATGTGGTTGCATGTCACGTTGCTTGCTATGTTTACAACATCAAAACTGTTTAATGCCTTAGCCTAATGTCTTTTCCTTTGTGTATAAGTATTTTGTGTCCACTAGCGACCCACACATAACTAAGACAAATTATGTGAACCATACGACAATTGGACTAATTACGGGTGCACACGTAATTACAAAAATTTGGCGAATGGAAAACATAACGAGTCCCAGTGTGTGTAACCTATCATGACTTGAATAACAACACGGATGAGGTATGATAACGGCATGGTGGATACGCCGCCGGTACATCCTATACATAAATGTCCTGTCATACTACCAAAAGTAGAGTTATTCGTGCTATGAGAAGTATTGGGTGTCGAGTTAAAATTTTGACCAACACTTATGTTATTTATCTTTGCGATACCATTTCTGTTATAGTTTACTAGTCTAATTACGCTTGCATCATTCGTCTTTTATGCATATTATAACCTTGTTTTGAACCACACTCTCTACTATGCAACATTATCCTTTGCCATGAATAATCTATACTTGCAATCTCCATCAAACTTCGTTCCTTCCTCGTGCTTTCCTTACTTAATCAGCAATCCTTCCATTATCAAGATCTATTTCTAAATTCTATAAGCTCTGGCCTTAATCTCTAAAAGCATTTATACATGTAAAACAAGATTCGTCTCTCACTTTTATATATTTCCTTGACTAATTATATACTAGATTTCAAAACTAAATAACTACTATTTATTTCACCAAAAAGCTATTTTCAACTAGTCCAATTTATCGTTTATTTAATCGCCTTTTAAAAAAAAATATTATAAAATTTTCGACGTTGTGCAAATCAAATATCTTTTACTAAAAACTACTCATTCCCACATCTAGTCACTTATTATGCTCACATATTTACTATTCCACCCAAATTACCCAATGACACCTCTTTTACAAGCCAACAATTTCTACTATTTCATATATGATATACCATATAATTACTTATTTTCCCAAAATTTCCATATGATATACAAATATACTTACCTATACTCAATTTTAACAATTTCATAACGTATAAATACTATTTTTTTCTAAAATTCTAACTATTTCTTATACATAGTATATTTACCCATCTTCACAAGATTTTTACTATTTTGTACTGTATACTTACTTATCATTCCAAACCATTGCTACTTCATATATGTTATACAATATAAATACTTATTTTCCCAAGATCCTTACTATTTCATGCATGTAATGTTGTATACTTACTTACCTTTCCAAAATTTGTTGCATTAACTCCATATACAAACCTACGTATACGTACTCCCTTCCTTGTTTATTTACAAAACACTTTACTCGGTCAAACTTTCAAATTTCTACGTACGACCTTGAGTTAAAATTTTAAAAGTACTTTTCTTACGGGCATATATATCGCACCAGTGACTAGATACCGTATTTGATTTAAACATAATAAACTAACTAGTCTTGTTCTTATTAAACCCATAACAAACCACTTACCTATTTTTTTAAAGGGTTGACCCTTAATTAAATTTCGAGACGAAATTTCCTAAAGTAGGGGAGACTGTAACATCACGTGATTTTAACTTTTTCTTGTATTTTAAATTCGATATTTAACAAATTCCAAGTTCGCCCTTATTCGCTTCTTTTATGTTACGTTGGCCTACCAATTCATGACGAGTCGTCATTATATTTTACCCTATTCAATTTAAGCGTTATAACAAGAAACTCATTTAGTTAAAATCTTAATATATATTTATTTTACCTTTAAAATAAAACATATATATATTGTTATACTTTTAGTTTAAAAAAAAAAAAAAAAAAAAAAAAAAAAAAAAACTAAACATGAATTCCATTAAAACATTAACTTTCAAAAAAAAACTTCCGTTCATTATTTTAATTTGATATTATTATTATTATTTTTTTTTCTTTTTTTTAAGATATATCCCCACTAATTAACTTCTAACCACCCTAATTAATTCATTAAATACCCAACCCCTTCACCCCAACTATAAATACACCACTCCTACCCATTCTAACACTTGCTCATTTCTAAATCCTCTCTAATCTCTCAAGAATTCTCTCAAGAATAAGTGAGTTTCTCACTTCACCTTCAACCTCTCTTCTACTTTCTTCACTCTCCTCTTCTTCAAACCCTTTGAGGAAACCTCTAGGACCTCTCTCCTATTTGCCATGGCAAATAAACATGAGTAGGGCACCAATTTGAGGCCTCAAATGTGATCATCTTCTATTATCTTTTATGCACTAAGTTGTTAATAATACCAACCAAGTTCACCAACAACTCAATGATGGAGGGACTTGTGTTATGGTTCATGGTTGACAAAAGGAAGGCCAAGGCTCATCCAAACTAAGTCACCATACCCTACTTTCTAAGTTATATTATATAAATACTAAATTGTATAAACTCTACTAATTTAATAACTCGGAAAGGTTTGTGGATACATCCCTACCTTACCAATGCTTGACTCTCCTAACCATCCGAATCACCTCTATGGTGGTTTGTGTTTTGGTTCGCCTAAAAGGCTTGCTTGACTCTTATGACCATCCGAATCACCTTCATGGTGGTTTGTGTTTTGGTTCGCCTTAACGGCAATGCATGACTTCCTTGTACTCTTGAATCTTCCTTCGAATCTAAATTCATTTTTTTTCTCTTTTCTTAACTCTAGTCTAACCGGAGCAAAAATCCTCATTTCTCAAGACTCGTTTTTGAGGACTTAACAAACGCACCCTAAGGTGAGTTCATACTTGTCCCCTTTTTTATTCTTTATTCTTTGGGGCTCAACATGTATCACTATCAAAACTTAAACGATTTCATACTCTTAAACTATTATGCTCAATCTAAATGCTATTATGCTATGCCATGCTAGAATTCAAAGTCTTACATACAAATGTACGATTAGTTAACAACCCACCTTACATGTATAGCGCTATAGGTTGACACGTCGCCCCCTTTATGGGTCATGATAAGATGAAGTCTTTTGTGTTATCGAGTGTTGTTGCCGTTTGTATGGTTCTACGTGCATATGCCTATAACATGATGATTCGAGTAGACTTTTCTATACTATGTACTTAGACTCAAACTAGTATGCTCACCAATGCTTTATGTGTTGACGGATATTTTATACATGTTGCAGGAAATGTTTAATGCAGGTTTTTCAAGAAATCTACTTAGGATTGGACTAGAAACTCACGCTAGTTTAAGTTCTATATTTTGATGTTCTATTTTTCTTTTCGTGAAACAATTTGTATTATGTTATCTTTTTAGAAAATGATTATGCTATGAATGAAATTTTATCTTTAAATTATATTATCACGAATTCTAGTGTCATGAAGTCTTTGAACAATCTACCACTAAGTCTCGCCCCGATGTATTCCGCCATCGGTTGGGGTGTGACACCAGAGCTCACGGATTTGTTTTTGGTCGCCCCGGTGGAGACTTCCCAGTAGGTCACCCATCCTGATACTACTCCCACCTGAGCACGCTTAACTGTGGAGTTCTCCTCTCATCCACTAGCATTAAGCCCAAAACGCGTTGGTGATTTAAGAGGCTTTGGATTACTTATGAACCAAGGATCTCTCCTGGCCACGGCCGATGTGGGATTTGCCTAGGGTGTCATACAAAGGTCCATGTTAATCTCCCAGAAATCAGTACTGTTACAATCACCCCCCTTAGGGACTCATCGTCCTCGATGAGGTTTGCCCCCCATCCCGAACGGCACAGGAGTGGCTCTGATACCATTTGTAACATCCGGCCCCTCTCACCACCAATATTGTCCGCTTTGCCCCGATGGGTTGCCCATCCAGAGCTCACGGATTTGTTTTTGGTCGCCCCGGTGGAGACTTCCCAGGAGGTCACCCATCCTGATACTACTCCCACCTGAGCACGCTTAACTGTGGAGTTCTCCTCTCATCCACTAGCATTAAGCCCAAAACGCGTTGGTGATTTAAGAGGCTTTGGATTACTTATGAACCAAGGATCTCTCCTGGCCACGGCCGATGTGGGATTTGCCTAGGGTGTCATACAAAGATCCATGTTAATCTCCCAGAAATCAGTACTGTTACAATCACCCCCCCTTAGGGACTCATCGTCCTCGATGAGGTTTGCCCCCCATCCCGAACGGCACAGGAGTGGCTCTGATACCATTTGTAACATCCGGCCCCTCTCACCACCAATATTGTCCGCTTTGCCCCGATGGGTTGCCCATCCAGAGCTCACGGATTTGTTTTTGGTCGCCCCGGTGGAGACTTCCCAGGAGGTCACCCATCCTGATACTACTCCCACCTGAGCACGCTTAACTGTGGAGTTCTCCTCTCATCCACTAGCATTAAGCCCAAAACGCGTTGGTGATTTAAGAGGCTTTGGATTACTTATGAACCAAGGATCTCTCCTAGCCACGGCCGATGTGGGATTTGCCTAGGGTGTCATACAAAGGTCCATGTTAATCTCCCAGAAATCAGTATTGTTACAGGTTATGGTTTTTTTGTACCCCTAATTCACCGTAGTCAACCAAACTAAAACCGAACCATTCATATACTTATATATTTTTAACTTTTATATTCCCATTTCATGTGTTTATTATACCTTTATTTTATGTACTTTTAAGCAAAAATTTTAGCCAAAGTTTAGTTATTGTTATTAATCAAAATTAACTAAACCGAACTGAAAATCGATAATCTAATCATATAAACAAAACCAATTAACTGATTGATTAATAAGACCGATGACTTTGATTTCGATTTTGGTTGAGATTAATAACCGAGCTGAACGAACCATGCACACTCTTACAAATATCTGTGTTCCTTTATACATCGCACTGCCATCCTGTTAGTCTAAATAAGAGCATGTTTGGCTCTCCATTTTTTCACCTCTCTATGACTTATAACTTTTTCAAGAAGTCAATAAATTAAAAAAAAAAGTGTTTGACAAACCAAAAGTCATTATCGTTTTAACTTTTCATTTGTCATTTGATAAATTGTTTTGGTAAAGACTTATGACTTATCAAAACTCCTTACGTGAATATGCTAAGCCAAACGTTTCTTACAAAATAACTTATTGATTTATTTAAAACTCTTTTTTTTTAAGTTAATAAATCTTTTTAACCAAAAATCTTATGACTTAAATAAGTTTATCCATGTGCTAAATATGGTTACACATTTATTTATTTAACTTAAACTAAAATAAACATAAACCCACAAGTAATACCTTCATTTGCCTCTCGCTCCTCACTCTTCTCTCTCTCTCATCATGGATTCACATTTCTTCCCTAAAAATCCATAAACCCTTCAAACAACATCACAAGATTCACAAACAATCAAAACCCACAAACAAAATCCAATCTTTATTAAACCCTCTTTTGGAAATTTTCTTGATCTCTTAATATTTATTACTTATTCATCAAACAGTATTATGTATAGATCTGGAGCTGTGATGGCATGGAATGTGTTCAAATTCTGTACGGCCTTAAGAGGGTTAGGCTCGATCATGATCTTGTTGGTTCTTGGTGTTGTTGGTGTCACCTATTACGCCGTCGTTTTGTGCAATTATGGTCCTGCTTTAGCCGCCGGTGGCCTTGATTCCCTCATAGCACTTCTTGTTTTAATAATATTTCATACCCTGGTAATAATACTTTTTATTTTATTTTTTATTTTTTTAAAGGTTCATTTATATATGTATATTAATTGTTGTGTTTGTGTAGTGTAATTTGTAAGAGAGAAATAGAGGAACTTTAGCTGCATATGTTATGTTTTATGATAATTTAGATGTGTGTTTATTATTGGAAATTCTTTTAATGGTATGTTTAGTAGATCTTTGGTAATTTATGGAATATTTGATATGCTAGTAGTTAAACAAATTAAGTAATCAGCTTAACTATTTCTTTTAATGATCATTAGTTCAAAAAAGGGTAAAAAATAATTTTTCATTATAAATTCAAGATAAGATTGTTGTCGGCCTCGGTTCGCTATTCTCGTTGTAGTAATTTGAATTACTTGGTAAACAAATATCATGGGAATCAGTGGTGAAGCTTGGTTTCGGAATCGGTGGGGGCCGGACTCAATTTTTTTCGATCGGTAGTGGCAAATCGGTGGGAGCCGAACTCAACCCGGACTCAATTTACCTATAAAAATCGCAAATTTATACCACTGCGCCAGAAAACAGGGGGGGGGGGGGGGCAGGGCCACCCCTGGCCCTTCTTATCCTTCGTCCTTGATGGGAATTTTACACTTATCTCAGTTGTTTTTATTCTAGTCTCTTCTTACCTGGTTATCCAAATCTGATAATTTTGACCATTAGTAGTTAGGAAATAACTGTAATTTGTTTAAAAGCGCATTCAGTTACCCTCTTTTTTGGTAATTTGTTGAAAATGTTGGTCTTTCATGTCTTTCCTTTTGTCTATGTCAACTCCTTTCAACCTTGGTTTAAAAAAGCGTGCCTCGCACAAAAGCGACGAGGTCTAAGTGCAAAGCGCAAAAAGCGTGGGATTTTTGTACCCGAAGCGCGCACTAATTATATATTTTTTTATATATCCCATGAGTTTTTAGCTTCATTCACCCAAAATATAGCTATAAATAAGGTTTTTATGTGATTTTATCTATATGTTCAAGCCAAAAACACCAAGGTACAACATTTTTATGCATAAAAATACATGGTGTACGAGAGGCGCACGCCTCAGGGTCAAAAGCGACTGAAATTTTGCCAAAAAAGCACCTGAGGCTCGCGCCTTTGGGAAATTGGGTAGGCGCAAAGCTCTGAGGCGCCCTGGGCTGCGCCTTGCGCCTCAGGCGCGCTTTTTAAAACCCAACTTTCAACCGAGTTCAAGAAGTCTGCGGTAATCAGTTTTAGTGTTTGGATAAATTAGAAATAGAGTCTGCTTCTGATCCAATAAGTATTTTCATATCCATTTAATGATGCTCAATACATAAAGGTAAAATAGAGTCACCTATTTTACCTTTTTTATAACCTAATTATTTTTTTATTCCCATTGACTAACAAATAACAATGTCTCTCCTTTATGTACAAATGACAAAAAATTTACCGCCCATTTTTATCACCGTTGATTATCTCATTCTGATTATTGAAAATCATACAGTCACCTTCAAAATGCACATCCAAACACCCCAATAATCAGAGTCATAGCAATCTGTACAGATTTAGATAAATTATTCAACTATGTTGATACTCTGGTTTTGCTTTCTTAATGCCATGTCTTTATCATAGTGCGTGTATGACTATGATCATTAATATTGTTATTTTTAACAACACTTATGCTGATCCAGCTGGGGATGCTATTATGGAGTTATTTTTCTGTTGTCTTCACGGACCCAGGTGGCGTACCACCTAATTATAGGCCTCTAGAGGATCAAGAAAGAGGAGAAATTGATCCATTGGAAGCATCTGAATATGGTCCGTTGGCTACACCTAATCCAACCAACGCAAGAATCCGTTATTGTCGCAAGTGTAACCAATTAAAACCGCCTCGGTGCCACCATTGTTCTGTTTGTGAGTTATATCTCCTAATTTATGCTATTATTTATAGGTTTTGTGTTTATCATTCTTCTATTACCTCGGTGCCATGATTGTTCTGTTTGCGTAAATTTTGTTGAATTTTATAGGTGGAAGATGTGTATTGAAAATGGATCATCATTGTGTGTGGGTTGTTAATTGTGTTGGGGCACTAAACTACAAGTACTTCCTTCTCTTCCTGGTATGTTTGACAATTCTATCATTCTGTTGGTGAAATGTCTAAAAGACCCTTTAGTGGTGATAAACTAGAGTGAATTTTATGGTTAGAAACCTGATATATTTTGTTAATCACTGCAGTTCTACACATTTCTCGAGACAACGGTTGTGACCGTAGTCTTGTTACCGCATTTCATAGCATTCTTTAGTGATGAAGAGATTCCGGGGACGCCTAGCACTCTAGCAACAACTTTTCTTGCTTTTGGTAATATCTAATGAAACCATCTTACTTTTTATTGCCCTTTAATTTTTGCTACCTTTTGTTCTCTTATGTAACTATTTTTTCTTTTTGCAGTCTTGAATTTGGCTTTTGCTTTAAGCGTTTTTGGGTTTCTAATTATGCACATCTCGTTAGTGTCTGCTAATACCACAACAATTGAGGTATTATTTTATTGTTTATTTAACTTTAAGTGTTTCAGAGTGTTAATCCTTTAAACAAAAAAGAATGGCCCATAAAATCCCTTGAAATATAAATCATAATGTTAACTTTAATGGGCTATTATTTGGATGGTTATAATTGCAATTGTTGAGTATGGTCCAAAAAATGCTCCTTTTTGTTATTTATTGCAATATATTAATAGCCAAACTTTTCATTGAACAATATACTTATTCAAATGTTAAATCTATTTCGGGATGAGCCCTAGAGCAATATGACTAGAAGCCATGCACCTTAATGCCAGCGTGGCTAGGTTATCGAATATGGGTGCGCAAACAATCGTTTTACAAAATGCAACCAAAAGCCAAGCTCTTTTGATTTTTTTAATACATATAGTTTACATTCACTCGCTGTAAGATTGGTAAATACTTGATTGATTATTAATTCAATAGATGATTACAATATATAGAGATTGTACGAAACCCTAGATAGCTAACCCTATATTATTAATGTGAAGCCCACGGGCTCGGTTAGCTATCTAGGGTTTCGTACAATCTCTATATATTGTAATCATCTATTGAATTAATAATCAATCAAGTATTTACCAATCTTACATGGTATCAGAGCCAGTCTAGGCTCTATACTGTTTTCGCTGCATCACCAGAAAATACGAAACCCTAGATAGCTAACCGAGCCCGTGGGCTTCACATTAATAATATAGGTTCCAATACTCGCTATACTCGATTGTTATTGATATATGTGATTATGATCAGGCATACGAGAAGAAAACCACTCCGAAATGGCGTTATGATCTTGGTCGCAAAAGAAACTTTGAACAGGTGATCTCATTATCTTGAATCATACAGTATTTGACCTTTGGACCATGTTACTGGTTACCTTGACTTTATTTAAGCGAATTTGAGATATTTTGTCAACAGTCAAACATTTCTATCGAATTATATATCCTGGACATTTGCTAAAATTTTCATGCGATGGGACTATTAATCTGCCATGCTTGTAAAATCATTATCTTTCAACCTATTTAATTCAAAGTAGTTCTTTTGACATTTTACGAAATGGGTATAAAGGAACTTTAACCAATGTCTTTGATCTATTATTTTCGTTAAATTTTCAGGTGTTTGGGACCGTAAAAAGATATTGGTTTATTCCAGCTTATAGTGACGAAGATTTGCGAAGGATGCCTGCCCTCCAAGGCCTCGAGTATCCTTCAAAACCGGAGTTGGATGCCCAAGAATTTTAAAACTTGTCTCAAAATAAAGTTTTCTTCATTTATGGATTCAGCACCTCGCGCCCAACGCCCGATGAGCTGAATGGGTTGCCACTGATTTTGGTTATAGGTGTTTTTAATTTTTGTACAAGTAGTAGTTCGGCTGTAAGTCAGAAAAGTTGGAAGAACAAAATGTTTTAATGGGTACAGTTTTTCCGTCAGAAATGATGAAGTTAGCTGTGTATAGGTTTGTTGCCACGAAATGTACATTAGTAACGGTTTGAAGAATCGCTCTCACGCAATGAACTTGCAACTTTGTGTCGATTTTGCTTGCAGCTGTTCGTTTACGCTAATGGTTTTGATTTAAATGATGTAGATGTGTTTTGGGCAGGAGGTTTGAAAATGCCGGCTTTTGCTTTGCATATTCTGGATAATTGTGTATTAAATGTTTCGTTTAATACACAAAAGCGAACCGCCTCAGGGGTTAGGGGGATCCAAATGTGTCGAAGGCAAATGGAATGTCGGTATCATACCAATACTATAACAAATTGAACCAATATCGTATCAAATCAAACTGATACTATACCAACTGAAAGTCCCACACGAAAGATATATATAATCCGATGCAAGTGTGTTTGTAAGTCATGGCAATCTTTTATATACAGTTCTCATTTTATTAAAACTCACATGAATAAGCATTATCGTGGAGATACAGTCGGTGAATGGCGAGTGTATAACCCCATGGTCAAAATTTATAAAAGGCGTTGACCGTTAAAAGGGGTTGGTAGGTCAATTTGCTTTGAGAAAACACACACACAAAAAATAATAATAGGTTCCTGTACAAATCCAATTTTTTGTGAGAAGTGTGAGAACCAATGTGAGGGTGACATGTGGCAAGCATTAAAATTAATGATTAAGGGTAATAAGGTACTTTTATCTATCTTAAAAATAGGAAGTAAACATGTATTTAATTGAAATGAGAGATTTTAGGGATTTTTATTTCAACATAATTACAATTCAGATTCCTATGATCCATATTATATTGAATCGAAAATACATACACAATCTGAAGCATATACGATTTTACAAAAAAATGTATTTTTTGGTGTTTTAATCGTTAGTGTGTTTTTATGTTCCAACGTGATAATTACTGGTGTTTTATGTTCCAACGTGATAAAATAGTGTTTTGTGTTTTTAGTGCAATTTATGTTGTTATAACACAATATGAGGTTCGAATATTGCATGCATGCTTTTGGTGTTTTTGTTACATAAGGAGAGGAGGCACATATAGTGTTTTATTCATATGCGTATAGTGTTTTATGCTGAAACATGTGTATTACAATGTCCTTTGCTGCTGAAATAACAAAACAACATAAAACACAATAGCTTTAGAGTAAAACACCATTTCATTGTCATGTTATACCTAACAAAACCCAAAAAGGTATAAAACACAATATAACCGATATGTGGCCTTTAAAAGCCTTTGAACATAAAACACATTATCACAAACACAGTAAAACACACAATATCGAAAATGATAAAATCCCAACTATTAAAGCATATATTGCTACATGATCTAAAAAAACTATCAAAATTTTATGTATCAAATTAAAAAAAAAAAAAAAAGGATACATATATAATTTACAATTAGATCGAAGAAAAAAAAAAACCTTGAATTGGGTTGAAAAAAAAAAACTTGAACTGGAAACGTGATTTTAAAATAATCACGAATGAGAGACGTGATCATGTAAGAGAGGATAACCAATTTTTTTTAGGTAGAAACGTGATTTTAAAATAATCACCAAAATTATAGATTCAGTTGGAAGAGAGAGAGAGCGAGACGTTTTTTTATGAAAGATTATGGTTGAGTTTTGTTGTTGATCTTCATATTGGAAGAGAGACAGAGGGGGAGAGAGTGAGATGTTCTTGGATCTACATATTGAAAGAGAGAGAGAGATATATGTTTTTATGAAACATCCCTATAAAAATGGGAGTAGATGGAGAGATTTAATGGAAGAATTGAGTATTTCTATTTTAAAAACAAACAAAAGACTAATATACCCCTATCAGGTCAAATCTTTTAATTAAGTTTATAACACTTATTACAATTTTACCACTACTCAATCTCAACCATCCATCTCTAGATCTAATGGTCTAAAACACTTCTTACACTTCTCACGAAAAACACAATTTGTATAGGAACTCGACCCTCTATATATCTATATCTATATCTATATCTATATCTATATCTATCTATATCTATAATAAACCAAAGCATTTTTTATGACATGTCATAATATTATGCAATCTCTCTTTTTAAAGATGCCACATATGATGTGATGTGGTAACTCTAGACCAATTAAAAAAAAGAATAAATATGGTTTAAATATGATTTAACATAATCTATCAAATATCTAATCTACTAAATGTAAATATTAAAACTTTATTATTTTTTTTCTCTCACATGTTTCCTCTCATAACTTTTAAACGTTAATATCTTTTATATACGAGATTTTTTAAAGAAAAAAAATTACATACAATTAACGAGCGTTTTATTATCTTTCCAACGAGTACCATAGTGCTATATAAAAAACGGAGAAAAAAAAACGACTATTTTTTGTAACCCGACAGGTATTGTGTCAGGTTTGAAATTAGTTTAAAAAAAATTGTGGGTTTGGGTCGGGCCTGGGATTAGGTGATACCCGACCCAATTACCCTTTTTTTATATATTAGAATATGATAACTTATGGCATTGATTTGTTTAAAATAATAATAATAATAATATTCATTAATCATATATTGACAAGTCATTAATTATGTTGTCATATTAGATATTTTATTATGTCATATTTGATATTTTAACCTGGGACGCTCTCCAACAGGTAATTGCTATATAGATGCCATTTTTATAATTTAGATACTTCTAATTTTATTCACTTTATTAGATTTCTCAACCCGGGACGCTCCCGGGGTATAAGCTAGTATAGGGGGCGGTTATTCTACAAAAACAAACATTCGTGCGAAGCGTGCGAAGGAATGCTAACCGTCGATCAATCAACAATCTTACGTCATTAATTAAAAAAGTACGCGGTGTCAAATTCGTAAATAAGTGAGAGATTAGACAGTTAATAAGGGTATAATCGTCAATTTTTCTAAAATCAAATTATAAGAGACCGTTCAGTCTCATTAATCGCTCAAAACTTCTCCCCAAAATTACATAATAAACTCTGAAACCCTAGTTAAAATCATCAATAAACTCCATTTCTACAGAAGATTAACCATGAAATACTCAAAAGTATACGAAAGTAAGTACATTACGTTATTCTGTACCAAATTTTACATTGAAAAACTATATAATAACTTACATTATGCATGTTACAGGAAGAAAGAGAGGAACAGAGTATGAAACTGAAAAGAACGACGTTGATGAAGGTAAATAAGTATTACGTCAATTAATATTGTTAATACGTTGTGAAATTTTACTAAAATACGTATTTCTAATTATCAGGCCCTACCAAAATTCAAAAAACCAATGATAAAACTGACAAATCAGAGAGAAGAACAAAAGCAAACCATGACAGGCCTTCAAGGAAAAATGGTACAGAGAAATTTATTTTGAATTTATTTTGTTATGTGTTACGTTATTTTAGTAATATAACTATAAATGATTTTGTATATGATACGTTATTTTAGTAATCGGAATGTAGTGATTCTGTCAAAAATGTTAAATGCTTTTAGAAAAATGATTATGTCTATGGTGCATCATAATTATGTCTATATTGCGTTATTTTGGTAATGGAAATGTACTAATTATGTCAATGTTACATCATTTTAGTAATGGAAAGTATGTCTGTGTTACGTAATTTTATTAATAGAACTAGAAATGATTATGTCTGCATTACGTTATTTTGGTAATGAAATTTGTAATGATTATGTCCTTGTTACGTTATTTTAGTAATGAAAATGTAGTTATTCTGTCATTGTTAAGCAATTGTAGTTTATGATTATGTCTTTGTTACGTTATTTTGGTAATGAAAATGTAGTTATTCTGTCATTGTTAAGCAATTTTGTTAAATGAAAAACAATAGTTTATGATTATGTCTATATTACGTTATTTTGATAATGAAATTTGTAATGATTCTGGCCATAAATATATGATGATTATGTATATGTTACGTTATTTTAGTAATGAAAAAGTAGTTATTCTGTCATTGTTAAGCAATTTTGTAAAATGAAAACAATAGTTTATGATTATGTCTTTGTTACGTTATTTTAATAATGAAATTTGTAATGATTCTGGCCATAAATATATGATGATTATGTATATGTTACGTTATTTTAGTAATGAAAAAGTAGTTATTCTGTCATTGTTAAGCAATTTTGTAAATGAAAACAATAGTTTATGATTATGTCTTTGTTACGTTATTTTAATAATGAAATTTGTAATGATTCTGGCCATAAATATATGATGATTATGTATATGTTACGTTATTTTAGTAATGAAAAAGTAGTTATTCTGTCATTATTAAGCAATTTTGTAAATGAAAAACACTAGTTTATGATTATGTCTTTGTTACGTTATTTTAGTAATGAAAAAGTAGTTATTCTGTCATTGTTAAGCAATTTTGTAAATGAAAACACTAGTTTATGATTATGTCTTTGTTACGTTATTTTAGTAATGAAAATGTAGTTATTCTGTCATTGTTAAGCAATTTTGGTAAATGAAAAACACTAGTTATGATTATATGTCTATATTACGTTATTTTGGTAATGAAATTTGTAATTATTCTGTCATTGTTACGTAATTATAACATTTGATAATAACGCAGAGATCAATGAAAATGAATTACTCCTACAACAACAGCCTGCAAATTCACCAGAAGAGCCTCAAAATTCACCACAGAGAAAGCAATTTGTTCTGTACTCGAATATAAAATTACAAGTAAGGGCGTCTGTTGATAACATGAATGAGGCGATGGCAAGCTTATCAAGTGCACAGAAAAAAGCAATCAAACAGATGGGATTTGAAGCTTTTTTATCAATGAACATCAAAACAGTGCCAACAAAGTTAGCAAGATGATTATTAGTGAATTATGATGATAGACGAGATGAATTGAATGTAGGAAACCACATAATTCAAGTTACAAGCAACAAAGTTCAACAAGTACTTGGTGTCCCAATGGGTAACCAGACAGTAAATGAAAAGAACAAACCAAGGAAGGGTTCATCTAACACGCTTACTGTATGGAAGTCCCAGTTTGAGCATAACAAGATTTTAATCTCGGATGTGAAGAAGAAAATAATTGAAAGCAAAAGCGGAGACTGGATTTTCAAGTTGAACTTCCTTGTACTTTACAACTCTATATTTGGGCAAGTAACAAAGAGTTCAACAGTAAATCAAATGTTCTTGAAAGGAGTGAAAGATGACAAATCAATCAAAAAATTGAATTGGTGTGAGTACTTAATTTCCTGTCTCAAAAGAACGAAGGCAAGCTGGAACGGAACTGAAATGTATAATGGACCTTTGCCTTTTCTTGCGGTATGTTTTTTATTCATAATTATGTAAATGTATAAGAAATACAAAATTACGTAATGTGTTATTACTAATTACGTAATGATCAAATATTAACTTTATTCACATGACAGATGCTTTATGTACATGAAAAGAGGTTATCACATGCTCCTGAAACAGCACAAACACCAGCAATTAAGTACATTAGCACCCAGAATTTGTCTGATGTTGATAAACATTTGTATGACAATGGGCCATTTTCAACTGATGAAGAAGATAATGATGAGGATGAAGAAGGAAATGATGAAGTAGAAAGTCCTAGAGATGAAGAAGGACATAATGATGAGGATGAAGAAGATGATGGTGGAAATGAAGATGCTGGTGGTGTTGGTGGAGATGATTATGATGGTGAAGAAGCTGATGCAGAAAAAATGAATGAAGATGCATACATTCAGCATGATGAACAGCAGATCTTTCTTGAACAACAAATCCTTGTGGATAATCTTCAAAATCAAGATTCAGAAGAATTCAACAACGTCTTTGAAACAACAAAATCACTCTCTGACATTGATGAAATCTTGGAAAATTACAACACTCCACAAGTCCCTATTGTAAGTGCAATAACTGTATAAAAATTACATAACATGCATATGTATATATGATTTTAAAAAAATCACGTAATGTTTGCTGGCTGGTGATGCAAAAAAGGCAACAACACCAAAAATACAAAAAGTTGCAAATCAAAAATCAACAGATGAGAGCATAAAAGGGTCAACAAGGAAAAAGACAATGGGAAAGAAGAAAAACAAAAGTCCTTACCCAGTTAATGAGAATGTAAGTAACTGTAATTTATTATGTCAAACATCAACAGAAATAATGTAATTTATTCACGTATTGTTTGCAGGAATGGATTTCAAAAATAGAAAACAAAATGGAAAAGTTTCAAACATATGTTGCTGAAATAGATGAAATTTTCGAAGAAGCCACTTCAAATTTTTTAGACAGCAACATTATACGTGAGAAGTAAACAACATGGAAGTCATGGGTAGCAAGTTATAAATCAAGTAATGAGAAAAACATAGAAGGTAAAATTTACGTAATGTATATTTAAATGATAAAAAAGTTAGTTAAAAATTACGTAATGGATATCAAAAAAGTATATTAGTAGTTGCAGGTGAAAAGGAAAACCAGAACAGTGTTAGCACAGGGATGCTAGATGCAATAGTGATTGCAGCTGAAACACTAGAAGGTAAAAAAAAATCACGTAACACATTATTTGTCAAAAACTTATTAATGATCAGAATACGTAATTACAGGTGAAAGGGAAGATTTGAATGAAAAGACAACAACTTCACAAAGTGTTAGCACCGGAATGCTAAATGTAATGATCGCCGCAACTGAACAATTTGAGAAAACAAATGAAGAAGAAGCTGTGAACAACATAATGGATGCTTTGACCGATGCAACAAGAAATGAACCACCTGTCAATGAAGGTAAAAAATCACGTAACAGATTATTTGTCAAAAACTTATTAATGTTCATAATACGTAATTACAGGTGAAAAAAAGATTTGAATGAAACGGCAACAACTTCGCAAAGTGTTAGCACAGGAATGCTAGATGCAATGATTGCCGCAACTGAACAGCTTGAAGAAACAAATAAAGAAGAAGCTTTGACAGATATAATGGATGCTTTGAAAGACGCAACAACAAATGAACCACCGGCCGATAAAGGTAAAAAAATTACGTAATGTATATTAAAAATGTTTATACTAAATGGAACTTATATGAATATATATAAATTGTTAACTAAAATCAGGAAATGAGGCCCTAGAGAGTGAAAGCACAGATATGATTGCTGAGATGATAAAAGCAGCCGACAAAGAAGAAAAAAATGCAGCTTTGCAAACTTCAACCACACAAACATCATCCGAAAATGTCAGTTCGCAATTCTTGAAAGAATTGAATGAGTTTGAAGAGAGATCTAGGAAAGGAAAACAGATCGAGACATCGGAAGGAAACAAAATAGAAGAAATACAAAAAGAAACCTATGAAGGACCAAGTTTCGATCTGAATATCTCACAAGATGATACACCTACAGATGTAATTCCAGATCTACCATTCCTACAAAACTCTGAAGCTGATATCGAAACACCAAAAACAGTAGGGAGACTAATAGTTAGTCAATCACTGGAGTCAACCATAGCCAATAAACACGTTGAACGTGCAAAAAGAGGAAGGATGTTGGCTGGACCTCTGAAGTCTCCTTACATTCAACGGCAGGTGGTGATGAAGAACAAGATAACTGAAGATGAAAACATAGTTGCGCAGTTTATATTTGCAGCAACCGAGGCAACACAGTAAGAAAAACCTTATATTACTTTAATTTGTCATTAGAAAAATTACATAATGAATATTTTCAGAAACATAGTTTATTACAAAAAATTACGTAATGTGTATTAAAACTTATCTTCCACAGTGACATTGTATTCGAGCCAGAAGATGGGACTCCATTCTTCAAAGTGGTATTTGAATGCTTATACCCTGGGATAACATTATCATCTAATGTTTTGGATGCATGGTCGCATGTGCTGAACCACGACGAGAAGAAAAGAGCTCCGGGTTCACCATTTAGATTGTTTGTTCAAACAAATATTCTGGTATGCTCCTTAGCTTTTTCATGTAATACATAAAATTATAATAACGTAATGGTTATGCTAAAATACGTAATGTATGCTAAATTTACAGCCAAGTGACTGCTTCACGCCTGAGTATGATGATTTAAAGCGAATGGACACCATGACATCGAACTTAAATCTTGCACTTAGCAAAAATGAAATAAAATCAATCAATGAGGTGGATTTGTTGTTCATGCCCATCGTATCTTCGGACCACATATATGTAATATGTTTCAACATGAAGAACCCGAAGATAGAAATACTAGACAACAGCAAGCTTGGAGCGAATAGCAAATATGACAGCATCGTAGTGCCATTGGTAAAAAAAAATATTTTTACTTAATATTATTTTGATGTTAGTTAATTACGTAATGCTTATGATAAAATTACGTAATGTATGCAGAAAGAAGCTTTATGCAACTATATGATGGTCAATGAACACCCCATGACTCCTAAAATGGTAAGTAAAAATCCAGTGAGAGTCCAAATGGAATGGAGAACTTCACATAACAAAATCGATTGTGGGGTATTCACAATGAGACATATGGAGACTTTCATGAGCACATATAGAAGAAAATGGGTAACTGATTTTCAAAAAGAAGGAGCAGCTCAACAAGTGCAGATTGATGACCTTCGCTACAAATATCTATCAAAAATCCTACTCTCCGATGCCAACAAAAATAAAAATTTAATTGATCGTCTGGCTAGGGAGTTTCATCAAAAGGAATACAGTGAGAAAGCGAAGTACAAGAAGAACTTATTCCAAACTCTAGTGAAAAGACAAAATGATCATGTTTGAAATAGTTTTAATTCCACGTGTCGGAAAATGTCATGATACAATTTAACATTTGGTTTATGTATGACAAATGTCCTGATACAATTTAACATTTTGCTTGTCACATACTACATTATATGAATGATTATGTATGTTTCTGATTATGTTGAATGATAATGTATGAATGATTATGTATGAAACTGATAATGGTTACCTAACATACAATTACGTAACATACAAAAAACATGTATGATAATGGTTATATGTTAATCATGTATGAAACTGATAATGGTTACCTAACATAAAATTACGTAACATGTGAAAAAAAATGTAAAGTAATGGTTATATGTGAATGATTATGCTATGATACAATTACGTAACATGTCAACTAATTACGTAATGAAATGCAAAAAAACCATATGTGTACAAAAAAATCACGTAACAATGTAAAAAAAGAAAATGTTTCAATGTCAATTTAACAAAAAAAACATAATCAATCATCGCAAACTTCATATTCCGAATCTAGACTATTATCCGCATCTGCTTCATTGACGGATTCTTTCCCTTTGTTGTTAGCTGTTGAAGTCCCTTTAAGAACTTCACAGGTGCGCCTATCATGACCACTACCCCCACATACTTTGCAATTTCTTGATCTCTTCCCTGCACGACTAATCGCTTGTTCACGTTTTGATTTAAACCTTTTGCGTGACCCACAACCCTTATTCCTAATACCATGAGGAACACGAACAACAGCCTCAGTTTGATGTGGAGCCCCAATAATAGCTTGAATAATTTCTTTCTTCTTGGCTGATATCCTCTGAATACCAGCTTCATCTGTCTTCTCTTTCGTCGCTTTTAGCTCGTCTCTAAACAGCTTCAACTTTTCAAAATCAGTAATCAACTTATTAACTACATACTCACTCAAATGCATTATATCACGAACAACATCATTAACACTTTGATGGTCCCCATTTTCATCAGTATGCATCACCAACGACAAGCTCGACCGAGAGGGACTATTGCAAATAATATCACTCCTCCAGCGATCAAGAATGTATCTGCTGGGAATTTCATTTATATCACACAACCTTAAAACTAAAAAGGCATGTCGACACAATAAACCATATCGCTCAAAACGCTTGCAAGAACATAAAATTGTCAAATCTTCTAGGTTAAATTTAACCTGCAATACAAAAAAGATCTCCATAAAAAAATAAAATACGTAATGAGGTATATGAAACTGAGAGACTAATTAAATAGGTAATTACGTAATGTCTGTTACAATGATATGTAAAAAATTACGTAACATAGAAAAATAAACTATACATACCTCTATCAAACCGGCACCATACGCAGAACGATCTTTTATTAGAAACGTCCCTATATCTCCTTCATGTGAAAGAAAGACATTTATGCATTTATGCACAGATCCGTAAATTTCTTCTTGGACATCAAAGAAAATACTTCTTGTATATAATTTCGCAGCTTGCACCTCAATAGCATAATCAGTCCAAAAATCCGGTGTTTTATACCTCGTCTCATGATCATTTTTCCTATGAGTATACCTTTGAGATTCCATGGCAGTATCAAAATGACTAATAAACTCAAGAAGCGTTAATTGAGCATTTGAAACTTGACCAAAAAAATGATTTTCACATTCAGATCTTGAAGTAGTACGCATAAGACCTGACATTGGCTCATCGCGATAAAAAGCAGGAATCCACATTGCTCTATTTGAATAAATGTCACACAACCAGTCGTGGTAAAAGAGATTAAAATCAAAAACAAGTTGCTCCCACCCCTTTTCAAACTCTTCTGGTGAAATAGAATCTGTCCAAACAATGTCGCAAATACGCTGTTTAAAATCTTCATTGTTGCATAATGCAGGACCAACCTATAAAAATAACAAAAACACATATTGTTATGAATTTGAATAATCACGTAATAAAAATATGTTATGCAAATAAAAAGCCTTGAAAATCACGTAACATACACAAAATCAAAAAAAATCATATCATAAAAAAAAATCACGTAATATACCTTATCAAAAATACGTAACATATAAAAAAATCAAAAATCATAGCAAAAAATGACATATACCTTATCAGCAACCTTTTTCATGATGTGCCACATGCACAATCTATGCCTACTATTTGGTAAAACTGATGCAACTGCTTGTTTTATAGCAGGATCTTGATCGGTAACTACAACAAGCGGTTCTTTACCAAAACACTTCTTGAAACAAGTTAACAGCCATGAGTAGGATTCAATTGTCTCTGAACTCAGCAATCCAGCACCTAAAGTTATATTGTTGCAGTGATTATCGATACCGGTAAATGGAACAAATACCATCTTGTATCTAAAAAAAGAAAAAAAAAATTAAGTAAACTGAAATAATTACGTAAAATGAATAACATAATTACGTAATGAACTTACTTGTTAGAATTGAAAGTAGCATCGAATGAAACAACATCACCAAAAACTTTATAACTTCTTTTTGCATGCTCATCAGCCCAAAATAATCCAGTTAACTGTCGTTTAGTGTCATGACTATACTCAAAATAAAAATCAGGAAGAAAGTCCTGCTTCTTCTGCAGCATATTAACTACCATATCCGCATCATACTCACCAATATATAAGTTCAAATCCCTTTTAAAATTTTTGAAATCTGCAGCAGTAGCACCAACTTGTTCAAAACCACCATAAATCGTCCTCATTAGATTAAAAGCCTTAACAGGACCCATGTTTACTTTGGACATATTGCACAACACTTGCATTTGTTGATATGTCAAATTACGTGATGATGGAAGAAATTGCATATCTTCTGGAGAAACCAAATAATGGTTATGCTCTTCAACAAACTTTGAAACTTTAAAATTTTGTCCATTCTCTGACGAAAAAACTATATGAGCATTACAACCTGTTCTCTGCGATGGTTTATTCCTACTTTTAGCATTTTGAAGACTATCAAACGCTTTACAAGGTTTGAATCCTTCCTTTGAACAAACCAAATGCTTCAACTTAAGAATCTCACCATGAACATATTGACCTCCTTTGCGAACACTAAATCCAGCATTTTTTGCATATGTCACATAAAACTCATACGCATGATCAATCGATGGAAATACCATATCAACACATGGCGTCATAGAAGAGGCAACTTGTGGTTTATAAACTGTTGAAACAGCCTGAGTAGAACTACTTTCACCTCTATCATTGAAAATAAAACCTGAAATCACGTAATAACTATTAACACAGTAACATAAAATGGCCTAATAAAAGCATAAAAATATAATAACGTAATGAAATAACGTAATGAAAGTTACGTAACATGAATATAATAAAAACAAACAAAAAAAACACGTAAAAATGTGGCATTGTGATATGAAACAAACAAAAACACAAAAAAAAAACGTAAAAACTATCATTAATACAAAGAAATCAAACAAAAAAAATGAATTTAATAACAAAACTAAGAACAAATAACGTAATGCTTCCATAAAAATAGAAAAACAACGTACAATCAATAAAAAAAAGCTGAATTTAATTCAAATTCTACTAAACAGAAAACGAAATCATTAAAAAGAAAGCAATCGAACAACACATTACGTAATAGATAGCTCAAATTATACCTGCACAATCATTATTCACAGACATCTTTAATGAATGAATAAAGGAAAAATCGTTTGGAGATATAATCGAAAGAGAATGAGCTGATTTATGATTGAATGAACTGATTTATGATTGATTTATACTGAATTCAAAATCTAAAAACAGAGTAAAATACGAATTTGAAATCTGATTCTTTTATAAAAGATATGGGTTTTAAATATCGAGTAAAATGACGATACTACCCTTCAAGAAAACGCGCGTAGAAGCCTTCGCACGCTTCGCACGTTTTTTAAACTTTTTATTTGAACCGATCCCTATATATATATATTGCAAAGGGATTAATCCTACATGTCATACTCTTATGCAATCTCTCCTTTGAGAGATGCCACATAGGATGTGATGTGGCAACTTTAAACCAATTAAAAAAAAAAGAAATAAATATGATTTAACCTAATCTATTATAATCTTTAACCTAATCTATTAAATACCTAATCTACTAAATTAAAATATTAAACATTTATTATTTTATTTATCATGTTTCCTCCCATAACTTTTAAACGTTAATATCTTTTATATACGAGATTTTTTAAAGAAAAAAATTACACCAAATTAACGAGCGTTTTATTATCTTTCCAATGAGTACCATAATGCTATATAAAAATCGGAGAAAAAAATGACTATTTTTTGTAACCCGACAGGTATTGTGTCGGGTTTGGGATTAGTTTTAAAAATAAATTGTGGGTTTGGGTCGGGTCTGGGATTAGGTGATACCCGACCCGATTACCCGAAACAACATACCCAAATACCCGAACTACATATCCAATCATATACCCATGAATTTTTTAACGCATCACATAACCCTTAGACTAATGCGTTCGATATTTCAATAATTAACTTTTTTTTCTTCTTATTTCATGTTAGTTCTTTTTAGAATGATCGATCACAAACTTCCGAATTCATTTGTAATGGCACTAGATTTATACCCCGGTGCATAGATTCGTTTTTTTTTTATATTTGAATATGATAACTTATGGCAGAGATTTGTTTAAAATAATAATAATAATAATAATAATAATAATAATATATTTTATTATGTTATATTAGATATTTCAACCCGGGACGCTCCTGGAATAAAAACTAGTAATAATAATAATAATAAATAAAGCGGTTGGTTACGTGTTTAATTAGACATGCATCTATATCTATATATATATATATATATATATATATATATATATATTGCAAAGGGATTAATCCTACATGTCATGCTCTTATGCAATCTCTCCTTTAAGAGATGTCACATAGGATTTGATATGGCAATTCTAAACCAATTAAAAAAAAGAAATAAATAAGATTTAACTTAATCTATTATAATCTTTAACCTAATCTATTAAATACCTAATCTATTAAATCTAAATATTAAACCTTTATCATTTTATCTCTCGTGTTTCCTCCCATAACTTTTAAACGTTAATAGCTTTTATATACGAGATTTTTTAAAGAAAAAAATTACACCAAATTAACGATCATTTTATTATCTTTCCAACGAGTACATAGTGCTATATAAAAATCGGAGAAAAAAAATGACTATTTTTTGTAACCCGACAGGTATTGTGTCGGGTTTGGGATTAGTTTTAAAAAAAAAATTTGTGGGTTTGGGTCGGGTCTGGGATTAGGTGATACCCGACCCGATTACCCGAAACAACATACCAAAATACCCGAACTACATACCCGATCATATACCCATGAATTTTTTAACGCATCACATAACCCTTAGACTAATGCGTTCGATATTTCAATAATTAACTTTTTTTTTTCTTATTTCATATTAGTTCTTTTTAGAATGATCGATTACAAACTTCCGAATTTATTTGTAATGGCACTAGATTTATACCCCGGCGCAGAGATTCGTTTTTTTTTATATTTGAATATGATAACTTATGGTAGAGATTTGTTTTTTTCTCGTAAAACCCAATGAATCACATTTTTTTATTAACCACGAAATAAACCAAGTTACATCTGAATAATGGGTAATAATAATAATAATAATAATAATAATAATAATAATATATTTTAGTATGTTATATTAGATATTTAAACCCGGGACGCTCCCGGAATAAACACTAGTGATAAATAAAGCGGTTGGTTACGTGTTTAATTAGACATGCATATATGTATCTACCTCATGAGAAGTTGAGAACAATCTAGGACCAAAGCTACCCGACAAAAAGATTCAAACCTCTAATATATATTTAAACCCTTGCCTCCTCCTGCTGCTGCTGCTTTGATCTTTCTCATCTCGATTGATTCACAGGTACGCAATTTCTGTTTCTCTTTTTTTTTTTTTTTTTTTTTAGGGTTTAACGGTTTTTGATCTGTTTAGTCCTTAAGAAGAATGTTTGCATGTGATTGATTCTGAATTAGGAATCTTTGAACCAATAGGATCGGTTGTAAAGGAATGCAGAGGGAACGATCTCATAGAAGCATCTTTTCTAGCATCTTTGGAGGAAGGGATCCCTTTGATGACCCGTTCTTTAGTCGATCATTTGGGAGTATTATGTTTGAGCCTACACATGGGTCGTTTGATGAAATGCCACATCCAAACACAGGCACTTCCAAGGGGCTACTTATTGAAGAGTTAGATTCTGATGATGAACCAGACGGCGAAGCTAAAAACGATGATTCTAGCAAAGGTCCACTTATCGAACATCCTGATGATCAAGGTACCATCAATGCAACTCCTGGTTTTAAAGAGCGCTAGGCACACAAAAGCGACGAGGTTTAAGCGCAGCGCGCGAAGTGCCAAGCTCAAAAGCTGTGGGCTTTTCGCATCCTAAGCGCGCACTAAATATAAATTTTTTTATATATCTCATATATATCCCATATGTTTTTAGCTTCATTTACCAAAATATAGCTGTAACTAAGGTTTTTATATGATTTTACCTATATGTACAAGCCAAAAACACCAAGGCACAACGTTTTTATGCATAAAAACACATGGTGTACGATAGGCGCGCGCCTCAGGGCCAAAAAAACCAAAAAAGGTGAAAAAATGTGCTTTTCTTGCGCTTTTGGGAAATTGTGTAAGCGCAGATCCCTGAGGCGCACTTTTGAAAACCCAGATACAACTATTAGGTTGTGTTTTATTTGCATTCGGGAATTACTATGGGTGTGGTTTGATAGTAGGATGGAATGGGAATGAATATCATTAATACGACTGTTTCTTCTTCACCTTGTTTCAATCTCGTATGATCATGGTTATTTAGCAGAGGAAGTGAAGAAGGATGTGCGGTCTAGCGTGAATCATAACCGGATTGAAAGGACCAAGCCCCAAACACATAGTACTAGCTTTAAGAAAGTTACATACGGCGGTATAAATGGAACATACTACACTGCCACTACGACCAGGAAGTCAGGCAGTGATGGGGTCAGTTACTTTTCATGTGATTTTTACTCGCTTGAATATGGTACAACGCCCTCGATAATATTGATATATTGTTTTTGGCAATCAGATGGTGATCGAAGACAGCAAAGAAGCCGATAAAACAACAGGTCGAGCAACACACAGAATTTCTAAAGGCATACATGAAAAGGTGTGTTTTTCATGAACCCCTAATTTCGCTAATATGTAGTTTCAATATGATCTGATTAGTAAAGCAATCTTTTGGACCACAATAGGCTATTTTTAACTTGAAAGTTCTAGAAGAGTGTTCTTATATGCATCGGTTATACACGATGGAGCATATGCCTTCCGTAAAATGCTAAAGTGCTAAAGCTTTATTTGACATGGGGTAGATAACATGAAGGTAGACTGCAGGTTTTACAATGGTTGCGTTCTATTGCACTATGTTGCTTTAACGTTTGAAATATTAGTGACCGCATATATGGGTTTAGCGGACAGATATAGAATTTACAGTATTTCTTTAAAATATATTAATAATGTAGAAACTAAGTTTAACTACTTGATTTCCTTAGGGTCATTCTGTCACAAGGAAGCTTGGTGCGGATGGGAAAGTGGACACGGTGCAGACCTTACACAACCTCAATGAAGGTTATCTTTAGACTCTTAGAGTCTTAGGGTCATTATGTCAAACGTTCCTAAATCTTTATTCAAATTTAAATTAATTACTATGGTAATGATATCGTTTTGAAATCACAATTAATGCGTTACTTATCTATAGAAAAGTTTTGAGAAACAGAGAACATTGTGTTTGCAGTTCAACACGACCCGTACCAAAAAATGATATGTTTAACACTGTACTGTTTTGACCCGTTACCCAACCGCCTCCATCTTGCCACCTCTGTCGTTAAATAAACCACTTAAGTTAGTTATGAGGCTTGAATCTGAGTCAATAGTCATTCCTCAGATGAATTGGCTGGTTTTGAACAAGAGTGGAAAGGTAATGCTGAAACGAACATCCCTGGATGGAACGAAGAATTCAACTTGTTTGAGAGCGCAGGTAATCATCAGTTACTCCATTACAGCATAATTATGTTCTTATTATTTTATAAGTTTACTTAGATTATATATAACCCGAACCAATCCAAAATGTCAAAAACTTGGGCTCTTCTTCTTAATTGTTTTACATGATCAGGTAGCACACGACCATTTAACTTAGCGCTCAAGGGTAGTGAAAATGCAAACAATGACAATGGAACAAGGAGTAGTAGTTCAGGTGGACGACCTAAAAAGGTGGTTACAATCAACATAGATTGGGACTGAATGCACTGTGAACAACCAACCAAGGTTATATTCCATGAAACTGGTGTTGTATATGATTTGTGTTGATAAAACATTCATCAAATTTACATTCTATGGGTCGATCAAGAATCTTACGTTCTCATAGTAAGGTTTTAGAAGTTGTGTGAGTTCTGTAGCGGCGGTGTCTTGCTAGAAAAGTATAAGTATAACTTGTTCTTTGCTATTTGAAGTTGCCCCTTTGTTTGTTTTATGTCTCTGGATGTTTGTTTGTCGATTTTGAAAGCGATAATGATGGTGTTACGTGACAAAAACTGAAAGATAATAAATAAATAATGTTTTGAGTGGTTAATAAGCCAAACATTATATCTGCTACTGGGTGTCTAGGCAACTAAACTAGTTAACCAAAAAACTGGACATCACCTGAGACTGTGAAAATCAGTTTTGACGAAGTTGTGAATATTCGTATGTGTGTGTCTATTATTTTGTTAACTAGATTATATTCCGGGAGCGTCCCGGAGTTGAGAAATCTAATATGACACATCAATCTTACATATGAAATAGACTGATGTATAACTCTAATATTAATATCTAACTTAAAACAATGTACAACTCCAATGCTAACACCTAACATAAAACAATGTAGAACTCTAATGTAACTCTAATATTAACACATATCCTAAATACTAAACAAATGCACAACTCTAACATACTAATATTCAGTGGTGCAGGTTAGTTGGGGCGGGCGTGGGCGGCCGACACCCCCGAATTTTCGCGCAGAAGTTCCGATTATATAGTATTCGTATAGAAAATTTTGGAAATATAGGGTTTCGACCCCCCGAAACTAGTGACTTCCGACCCCCCGAACCTTCGGGTCAAGCTTCGCCACTGCTAAGGGCGTTAGGGGTGCTACTAGAATGCAACTTTTCTTTCACTGATTTAAACCAATTATGCACTGCCACATCACTTAACTGATTTACTTCACTGATTCACTTTTTTGTAGGCAGCACTCCACTGATTCTTGTTTTTTCTTTTTTTTTTTTTTTTCATTTAAATACAAATACAAATCTTTTTTTTTAAATACACACAGTTTATTGCTCTACCAAACCGTCAGTCCGTAATCAACTCCACCCAACACAGTCAAAAAAATTTATATCAATTTAAGTCGGTCTTATCTAACCGTCAGGAAAATTGAATTTGTACATGCAATACGGTCGAGAATTTTTGTATATAAACGACGGTGGTGAAAACACAATTCAACATATACAAAACCCACAAAAATGACTCACTGGACCTAAACTGAAGAAATTGCTCTGGTCGTGTGCGTTAGAGACACACAAAACGACCCATCCTTGCAAAGCCAACGCCGCCAAGGCTCCGGGAGCAGGAACACACGCTTCTGGGACCGTGTCTTGGGTGACTTCAAAGCCCAAGTCGGCGAGAACGACCGCACAATTAAGAGCCTACAGAGGAAATGGACCGATCTAAAAACAAATGTGATCGGTGGACCACCTGCTATGAGCAAACCATGACCCGGCACCCAGGCATTGTGTCGGAGTTGGCTGTGGAGTTGACCCAGGTGACGTATGCGTGAACTCTAGTTATCTAATATGTTTTTATGTATTTTATTTATGTTTAATATTAATAAATATTGTTTTATGTTTTTTATTTACTTTTGGTTGAATTTATTTTAACTCTAAACGGTTTATGTAAAAAAAATAAACAAAAATGTTGCTTCCAAGCGGTTATAAATAATTAAAAAAGGAATTAAAGTAAATAAAAAATCAGCAAATACACGGTTATCAGCCCGTTAGATAGAACCAGAAAACGGTCCACGGGACCCCTACCAGCACGGGTGGCGGCGGTGTTACCGTGCTGGTAATGAGGTACCCGTGCCCAATTCTGATAGCGCCCCGTCCCCCCTAATATTGATACCTAACCTAAAACAATGTATAACTTTATTAACTTATTTGGCTCTGGTTGAAAATAGAATTCATATTAACTGGTTTGAACATAATTAGTGACTTGCTTATACATGATTAATGAATTATCTGAACACGTGTTTTTTTTCCTGTATGAACAATACCCCACAAAAAATAGTCGTTTTTTCTCCGTTTTTTATATAGCACTATGATACTCGTTGGAAATATAATAATACACTCGTTAATTTGGTGTAATGTTTTTCTCTAAAAAATCTGATAGATTAAAGATATTAATGTTTAAAAATTATAGGAGTAAACATTAGAGAGAAAAAATCAATTTTGTTTTTAAATTCATTTTTTCCTAAAATTAATTAATGTCATATGGCATGCTGCTTCCATGTGGTTGAAAAGCCTTCCACACATTGTTCGAGATACCACCCGGTAGATTTGATACAAAGAAGGTAGGTATTGGCTTCTTATTGTTGTTGGATCTCCTATGTCCGGCCACCAGTCTTTTTGTCTTCCTCGCCCTCTCATTCTGTCTCTCTCATTCTCTCTCTTAACATGGTTTTGCATTATCTTTCCCCATATGAATACTTTTTGAAAGTTCATTATTTTCTGATGCAATTTCCAATTATAAACTTATAGTTTATATAAAGTTACGCATGACACTAAATAAGGTAAAATAAAATAACCAATTTTAGGCCGGATAATCCTTGAGCAGGAACTGGTTGTGATATTGTGACATTCGTCACCTTTCGTTATATTTTAATAATAATAATAATAATAATAATAATAATAATAAATATAATTTTTTTTTTCAGATATATAAAAAAAATAAAATAAAAAGGGGTGTGAGGCTTTTATTTATAAAGTTTATTAGCATAACCATAGTCCAAAACAAACCATACTAACCACAACCCAAACCTGAAACCACCACCCATCACATGAGCCCAAGGCGTAGAACCGAGCCCAACATCAGACCAGGCCCAACTCCTCCTTCTCCTCTCAGTTTAAAAAAAAAAAAGAAAAATCCTGCTGCTGCCGCGACTCGAACCTGGGCAAGGAGCCGAGTCGGCACATAACCCACGTACACGATACCATCTGGGCTACACCTCACAACTGTTTGTATCCCAACCCGAATTTTATAAAAAGCTTTCTAAAATCGTTGTTTTCTTCCTTCTTGTTCGCTGCTGTGTAAACAACCGAACCCCCACTTTTTTTTTCCTTTTTCTTCTTTTGTTTGACTTTAGATTGATCCTATATATGGAAACAAATGAGCAATTGATTCCACCTAACGACTAACACCTCCATTCCGCGTCCAATCAACCTAGATTTGCTATATATACATTCATAATGGGAGATTATTACTCGGCTTTGACCAAAAAAATGGTCAAAGATTGAAGCTTTCCAATTATACAGCTACATTATAAATTGGTACCTTGTAGTGGTTCTGAATGTGCCGAAAACTAAATCCACACAATCACTTTTCGTTCTCGTTCTCTCTGTTGCACGTATTATCCACCGGTTGACTTTTGGTTTGACTCACAAACAGAAGCTTTACGGGTCTGGTGAGTTTTAATCTTCGATTGTAGTATGTTAATCAGGTCTTGATAGTCATTAACCCTAATGTTAATCGTGTTTTATTCGCGTGTATTATTCGATTAAGAAACTAGGGTTCATAAGGGTTTGATTTGGGGAAGAACACTCTGCAGACTTTGTATATTTAATTAAAACAGACGCGATGAAAACACAACCACTGATCTATATAAGGTGATTGTGTCTGTTGGTGTGTCAATCAAGGGACGCGGGTTCGAGTCCCATATCAAACGTTTTTCTTCCTTTCTTTTAAAATGTTTATAAATCAAGTTTTAACATAATTATATAATTAATTCAAACCGAGTTTAACTGTTCTCAGGGTCTAGCCCAGTTGGTGGCTAGGCTTGTGATTAAAACCTGAACCGGTCCCAGACCCGGGTTCGATTCTCAACATCAACAAAACATTTTTTTAAGCTTATATATATTCTCTTGCATTTTTAAAATTAGTTTTAAAATACAAAAACTCTTTTATAAATTCCACAAAAATTATTTTATGTTATTCTAGTGGAAAAGTTTAACATACAATTTTTAGTTTTCCAAAAATTATTTATTTAATATATATAATAAATATTCCAAGTTTATTCTATTTTATTTATAAAATTCTATAAAAATATCAAAACGATTATATAAATTTCCACAAAAATTATTCTAAGTTCATATGACATTAAACATTCCTGAAATGATTTTTATTTCTGAAAAATCATTTATTTAATATTTTTAATCAATTTTTGTTAGTTTTAATCATAAATAAATCATAATAAATTCATTTTTCAATGTTTTTGCACCAAAATTTTATAGAAATTATTTCTGCTCATTTAGAACAGAAATACAAATTTTAATTTAAAAATTCATTAACTTTAATATTTTTAAATATTAAAGTTATATTTTGACAATTTGAAATAAATAGATTTAAATGTTCTATTTTTAGGAAAATAATTTTATAAAAATTATTTTCATACATGAAACCTTATAATGTGACCATTTTTAATCTAAAGTTTACACAAAGACTTTTGTTTATTTATTTATCAAATTTCCTTATTTATTAAACATTTTATTTATTAATCAAACGAATACTTATCCCCAATTCGAAACCCTAGAAATACTTATAGACTAGATAGACTTAGACTTATTTGTTACCTTATACATAGGGTGATACTTGGCAACGTTGGATTACACTTATTCAATTCCACAAGACTTATCACCTTGCTAAGGTGAGTATTACTTATCCCCTTTTTTCGCTTTTACGACTTTTGGGGTGATTCATGCACAAGTATACAAAACCTTCATATTCATTTACACATACATTTTTATTCATTTACAATTCATATACGTGTCTTGTTTATCTTTGTGCTTATGTTTGAACATGAACGTAGCTTACATACAAAATCGTACATCTAGACATAACTTATGTTATGGTGCTCTTTACATATAGACGCAACTTATGTTACGGTGCTCATTTAGACATAACTTATGTTATGGTGCTCTTTTAGACTTGACACGTGTTAGGGTGCTCATTATTAATTACATCTTACCAACTTTACATTTGATCTTTGTCTTGTTTGGTTACTTATGTGCTTTCATAATGCCTTGGTAATGCTAGACACATGAATTGTACCACTTTTCAAAACTTATACTATATGTACGAAGCTAGGTAGTACTCACCAACATCATATGTTGACCAAATTTATTTTCGTGCATGTTTCAGGATAAGCTGCTTGACGCTTCACATAGGACTTTGGACTTAGACTAAATAAATTAACTATCTCTATTTTTGTTGTTATGTATTTATTTTCATATGTTGTAAAACAATATTCAAAAATCAAATATTTACATTTTAGTACCATGAGCTTTTGAACAATCGTCACTACGTGGCACCTCGATGATTCCGCCATCGGTTGGGTGTTACAGATTGGTATCAGAGCCATGGTTATAGAGAACTAGGTTATTAGATAAAATGGCCTAAACTATAACCGGACTTCAACTTTCATGCATAACATTCCTTAAATTTCCATTCCCCTAATTTCTCTCTACTTTCCTTCCTCTATCTTTCCCTTCTTCTCCCTTTCTTCTCATCTTTCATCAAGGTGCATAAAGATGGTGTCCTACAAGGAGTGGAAAGTCTACATCATCATGGAACGGAGCAGTACCTTTCATGAAGACACTCTTAAGCATAATGCCTACTCTTATTTTGCTCCTTCAAAGTTGTTGAGCTTTAATGAGTGTGATGGAACACGTGCAATCTGGAAGGGTGGACGCCTATACACTGGGTTTTCTGGCATAGGCAAGCATAGCGCATAAATCCAATAACGGACCTGTTATGCTTACTTGGGTATTCCTGGAGTGAGTGTCCACTTATAGGCTAAAGCATGTCTTCTTTGATCACCATTGGGTTCATTTCCTTTGAAAAGTCAACGTTCTTGTTGGGCTTTACAGCTAGGCAAGGGCACTCCAAGCATTTTATGCAAGCTTTTCAATAATACTCTCTCGCTTCATAAACAATATTTCGTATTTCATGATTTTCATATATTGCTTACAAGTTCATACTTTCATAATCATCTGTACAGTTATACACTTACATTTTCTAATCTCATGATTATTCATTGACTGCCTCATAGATGTCTGCTCGCCGCATGCTCCGTGATGCCAGCCAACGCACTGTTCGTGCTCCTGGACAACGTTCTGATCGTCGCCTCGCATCTTTAGTCGCTGAGCAAATTGCTGCAGTGATCCCAAACCTTGTTAGTGAGATAACCCAGAATAGTAACAGTGCCAACACAGGGGGTGCGACTCAATTTCGGTGCACTTTCAAACACTTTAACTCCTGCAACCCCACAAAATTCACTGGTGAGGAGGGTGCTACTGGTCTCCTCCAATGGTTTGAAAGTATGGAGAGCACTTTTGTGAACAGCGAGTGTCCTGATGAACTCCGCGTTCGCTATGCTACTAGTGTCCTTCAAAAGGGGGCGCTAACCTGGTGGAATGGCGAAAAGCGCAATCGGGGCGCTGACGTTGCATTATCTTTGTCTTGGGCTGAGGTTGAGGAACTTATGATCGCTAAATTCTGCCCTAGGAACGAAATCAGGAAACTGGAGGATGAGTTTCATGAGCTCAAACAAGACAGTGGTGAGAATCTTGCGTATAATACTCGATATCATGAACTTAGCATACTGGTTCCACACATGGTCACCCCGGTCTCTCAAGCAATCGAAAAATATATCGAGGGATTACCTGACCTGATTCAAGACATTGTCACTGGAGGCAAAGCCACTACGGTAGAAGAAGCCATCCAGCTTGCAGCCACTTTAACAGACAAACACGTAAGGAAAGGAAACTTGGTTAGAAAGGGCACCAAGACGGCTGCTGAGAAAACCACCCATGTTGTTGAACAATCTAAGACTGTTTTAGCAAAGGCCGCCACTACTTCTTCGAACTCTAAGAAACGAATGAGCGATAATCAGAACCATGCTGTTGTGGATCCTGTGACTCAGCCTCCTATCAAGAAAGCCTACACGGGAATCCATCCTCAATGCAACACTTGCAAGTATCATCACCCTGCAAATCTTCCATGTCGTCAATGCACTAGATGTGGAAGGTTTGGACACTTTGTCACTACTTGTCGTGTAACGGTTAGGACACAAGAAAATCATCAAACAGCTGCCCAGGAACCACTGCCGATTACTAACGGCCGGGCATGTTATAATTATGGAGACCCTAACCACGTGCGACCTCGATGCCCTGAATTGAATAATGTGGCACATGGACGAGCTTTCAATATCAGTATCAACGAAGCAAACGGTCAGGGTGACGCTAATCCCACTGGCTAAGCCATGGATGGAATCTTCTTAAAACTCGAGAATCCAATACTTGTGTTTTCATTTTCTTAACCCTATTATCATTTTGTACCCAATTATGTCGTACTCATAAGCGTATAACATCTAGAAATTCCTTGCATACTATTGTGTACGAACGCAGGTTGGAAATTTATCATATTTGGATACATTTATTTTAATCATAGAAGTTCAAAGACTCTACCTTACATTTATTTGAAACATTTGGACTTGATTTCCACGAAAAATCAAACTACTAAAAACTTGATACTTGATCCTACAGAGCTTTTCTAAAAACATCATTGAACATTTAATTATTCATGATACTCGTAAACTATTTCTATAGGCCACTAAGATAACACTTATACTTAATGGTTGTCGTACTTATAAACTTGCTTGCATGTGTGAATTATCAATTTGTATGTTGATCTATGAAAGACGATTACTACATTATCCACTCAACTCAGACAAACATTTCACTTAAAGGGCTCCCCGGATGAGTGGTAGCCCATACTTAAATTTTGTTATGCTTGCAAGTCGTTGCAAACCAATGTAATTGACCTCATTATTACATAGCCTTATTTCGTTGATAACGTCTCATTGTAACCCAACGTGTTTGTTGTGTCATCTTCTTGTGAAACTTATTTGCTTTAATGTGTTGTTAGGTTAGGATCATAGAAGGACATAAAACCTTAATGTAAGGTAAATTGATGATTCCGGTCCGGAACGTAATCATGAATTTACAGGTACATTAAGGTGGTGTGAAATTCTATTAGATTTTTTGGTAGACGTCAAGTACGTTTTCGATGTATCAAAGGTGTGGTGGGTTAGCTGCGGTACACCCTATATATAAACACTAATGATGCATCGAAAGTGAGACTGGGAGTCGAACCAGGAACAAACTCTAGTTACTTGGTAGTTCATTTAGTCTTTCTATAGTCAACCAACGTAATCATGAACACGTGCAATCTGGAAGGGTGGACGCCTGTACACTGGGTTTTCTGGCATAGGCAAGCATATCGCATAAATCCAATAACGGACCTGTTATGCTTACCTGGGGATTCCTGGAGTGAGTGTCCACTTATAGGCTAAAGCATGTCTTCTTTGATCACCATTGGGTTCAATTCCTTTGAAAAGTCAACGTTCTTGTTGGGCTTTACAGTTAGGCAAGGGCACTCCAAGCATTTTATGCAAGCTTTTCAATAATACTCTCTCGTTTCATAAACAATATTTCGTATTTCATGATTTTCATATATTGCTTACAAGTTCATACTTTCATAATCATCTGTACGGTTATACACTTATATTTTCTAATCTCATGATTATTCATTGACTGCCTCATAGATGTCTGCTCGCCGCATGCTCCGTGATGCCAGCCAATGCACTGTTCGTGCTCCTGGACAACGTTCTGATCGTCGCCTCGCATCTTTAGTCGCTGAGCAGATTGCTGCAGTGATCCCAAACCATGTTAGTGAGATAACCCAGAATAGTAACAGTGCCAACACAGGGGGTGCGACTCAATTTCGGTGCACTTTCAAACACTTTAACTCCTGCATCAATGAGATGATGGTCCTAGGGGTGTGGAGAGGATCATCACCATTTAATGCAATTTTTTTTGTTTTTTTATTAAATAATATTATCATATTAATATAAAAAAAACACTTAAATAAAAAAACGTACACTACAAATTAAAAAAAACAAACACTTAAATAAAAATAAAAAACATGGCGAACAGTTAAAATAAAAAAAAACTATTCATTATATTTTTTTGAAATGCTCTCCTTCATCTTGAGCAACACGGGACGGTCTGCTTCGGGGTATTCGTTGATGTCTGCTGTCATTATTCGCCATTTTTCAATTTGCCTATTTTCATTCTTTTGGCGAACGCTTTCCTCCACCCTCTTTTGCTTTAAGCGAAGCTTTTCTTCGACTTCGCGTTCCTTCAATTTCTTCTTCTCTGCTTGAGTTTCGCTAAAGGTATTTTTGAAGGATGCCAATTCAGCGACCAAACCTTCAAGCATTGACCCGCTCCCACTCCCTGACGCGGCTTGTTTTTTTGCAGCCGCTTGCTTTTTAGCTCTATCCCTCCTTGTGGGTCGTTGCTCCTCTTGAACTTGAACGGTATTATCCTCCAACTCTGGGTCTGGGTCGTCGTTTGTATTTATTTGACAACGACCGGTCGACCCGCCTCCCATGCTATAATCGCTCGACTCCGAAGTTTTGGTTCGCTTGGCGCTTGCAACCTCGTTTGGAACCGGTGCCCATTTGGCACTTGTCTTCAAAACCGTCCATGCACAAACATGAGGGTTATGGTGCATTTGTATATGACTAAATTGGTTAAAAGTATTGTATAGTAATAAAAAAATTAAATGTAACAAGTATTGTATAGTAATAAAAAAAATTAAATGAAACAAGTATTGTATAGTAATAAAAAAAATTAAACGTAACAAGTATCATAATTTTTTTTTTTTTACCAATTATGGGATCTTTCGAAGTAGCCAAATACGCATTCGCTAAAGCTTCTTCTTATATTTTCGTCCATGGGAGTTTTTTGGACCACCCTTCTTCTTTATCTTGACCTTGCTTTTTTTTTCCCTTCCCCTTCGAACGTTCGACTTGTGTTTCGGGCACAACCTCCTCCACCTCATCTTCTTCTTCATCTTCAGGTTCAAAAATGGGTTGTCGTTGTGGTTGTTGTGACGTTTGTGTTTGGAGAGATGGATGGAATGGCGGAGTTTGCAAAAGTTGGGCAAAAGATTGAGGGTTATGATGCATTTGCATATGACTAAATTGGTTAAAAGTAGTGGGGCTTTGTCGCATTTGGGAATATTGGGAGAAAAGGTTGGGACTTTGTTGGAAACCCGAAAATGTAGCCCAAGTTGGATCAATTGGCATCGTGTAACCCGGTGTCGTGAACGGGTTTGGAGTCGGGTTGTTTTGATTACGTTGTGGTGTTTGATTCGGGTTTGGGTTGTTTTGGTAGGGATCCATTGCAAAATATATAAAATATGAATATATAAAGTATTATAAAAGTAGTGGTTGATTGTGGTGGAAAATGGGTTATTTGTTGGGTTTATATAGGATTTAAAAAAGTTTTTTTTTTTTATTTTTTTTTATTTTTAACGGTCGAATCCCTCCAACAGTCAATTCCAACGTTCCTTTCTCAAAAGTTGGTCCGGCTTCAACGGCAATATGATGCCTCTCATGCCGCCCCTGACCCTATGCCGCCCCAGGGGGTGGTGTAGCGAGGCCCGATATTTGGTTGCCTCCCCTATGCCGCCCCCCACACCTAGTAGTCTTATATTTTTTGGTTTCTTCATTATGTAGTCAGCATTTATTTTTATTTTTTTGCATCGGCATAAGTGGTCCGCTGACCACAATTATCTCCCATTAGCCCGGGTTGGAGTCCCGTGGTTGGCATTGAAGCCAGGAATGAGCCGTGCCACAACTTGTCCCCCAACGGGATTTGAACTGGAGACCTCTCCCGGGCTGGAATCTTCAAATGGAGTACCCTCTTACCTCACTATGTGACCAACTGGACCACAGATCATTGGCGAGCATTTATTTATTTTATCACCTTTTGGAGTTTTGTCCGGACATCCCGAAAGCACATTTCCCAACAACATAAACCACATTTACTTTGGGGGTATTGGATTTTAATAATCCAAAGTTTTTACTATTGGCCGATAATAATCCATACTTCAAAAATTCCTAATAATAATCCCAACTTTCGAACATTTGGCCTGTGGTAAACTTTTTTTAACTGAGGACTAACTGGGTTAGTTTGTGCTGACGTGGCACGATGACATGGTTTTTTTTTTTTTTTTTTTTTTTTTTTTTTTTTTTTTTTTTAACAACAAAACAAAATCTCAATATCTATTATCTTCCAATCTAGAAAACAAATTTCCATCTTCATCCCTCCATCATCATCATCTTCAACATAACAACTATCTTCATCCACCTCCTCAACACCACCGCCACCACCATCTTCATCCCTCACCTGCAACACCACTTCATCCCTCCATCCCTCACCTGCAATAATAATAATAATAATAATAATAATAATAATAATAATAATAATAATAATAATAATAATAATAACAAACAATTAGAATATATGACAATCACATACCCAAAACCTACGTGCCAAAGCATCAGCAGAACATAGAGATGACCTAACATTTACAGTTTCCAGCAGATTAGGATCATCACCATAACAAGAAGCTTCCGAAGAAAGGCGTAACGCTAACGCCAACTGCAACTGATAACCTTCCTCCGTCTGTTGCGCCCAGCTTTTCAACGACACTCCGCCACTAACGCCGTCATCACCGCCGTCAGTTAACTGGAATATTTAATCCACACCTTGAATCGAACTTTTCCGCCATTGTTGCTGCTTCATTGAGCTCCAGGAAGAAGACGAATAGAGCACCAGTAATCAGTAAAAGGAAGAAGACGAACAGAGCACTAGTAATCGGTAAAAGGAAGAAGACGAACAGCCATTCTTGCCACACCGCCTGGAAGACGAACAAAGCACCAGTAAATGATGATGATGATGATGATGTGAATCCTTGTGGCTCAGATCTGTTTGTTAGGATTCTGTTTATTAGGGTTTTTGTTGGTGTGATGATGAAGATGGTTGTGAATGTTAGTATTCTGATTGTTGATGGGAATGATGATGATGATAAGAGTTGTTTTTGTTGTTATAGAGATTTTGTTTTGTTATAAAAAAAAAAAAAAACCCATGTCATCGTGCCCAGTCAGCAGCCACGTCAGCATCTATTCCACATCATTGTGCCCAGTCAGCAGCCACGTCAGCACAAACTAACCCAGTTAGTCCTCAGTTAAAAAAAGTTTACCACAGGCCAAATGTTCGAAAGTTGGGATTATTATTAGGAATTTTTGAAGTATGGATTATTATCGGCCAATAGTAAAAACTTTGGATTATTAAAATCCAATACCCCTTTACTTTGAAATGGACTTAACAATTTTTTTAAGACATACTTCAATAGTGAAATTCTAGTCTTGACAACCCCGGGTTCTAAGTTTGAATTTTCCCATACGCCAGTCCCTTTCAACCTTAGTGGGTATAATTTTTCGATGGATAAGAATCGAACCTGAAACCCAACCCAGGTGAGAACACACCTAGGTGGTAAACATACACCTCCGACCAGCTGGGCTGGACATCATTGGCTGAAATGGAATTAGCAATGACTGGCTTTTTCAAACCTTTAACTATAACATACTTTGTTACCATATTCTTTAAACTTTCAATATTATTCCGATTTGTGTTTTTCAATTATAGGCCCATCAAGTGCATATGAACTAAAATCATGCCAAATCTGGAATCAAGAAACAGATTTCCAAACTATTGTCTTATATTTATTTGAATTCCATCAAATGATACAAGATCAAACAAATTAGCCAATTAGGTCATGAATTGAACAACAATGGATTTACAACCATATGGTCCTTGGTTTCTTCTTAGTACACATTACAAAAAAAGGTAGCATTTTCTTCCTTTTCTGGCCTCAATAACAACGTGAACAATCATATTATCATTGTCATAAACAATCAATCATATGCCAATCAAAATCAACAAGAATTTGTGGTAAAAAAAACAAAAATTTACCCTCTTTGCAAAAGAATCTTCAACTTGTCATCACTGATCAGTGATCACTCTTCTTCCCTGACCCATAGTAACTCAAATACCATCTAACGAACTTCTTCAAACCCGTTTGAAGATCCGTAGTCGGTTTATACCCGAACTCCCTCCTCGCTAGACTAATATTCGCGTGCGTGAACGGCACATCCCCATTCCGTGGCATCTTCATCACCACCCGCTTCGCTTTAACTTTCAATAATCTCTCCAACATACCCACTAGACTTGACACGGGGACAGGAGACGTGTTCCCCAAATTAAACACGCGCAACTGTGCGGGCCCACGCTTTTTCCCCCCACTCCCAGTACTCTTCTCCGCGGTATCCAATGCTCCTAAACAACCTTTTACAATATCATCAATGTACGTAAAATCACGTGCCACGGTACCATGATTCGCACCCTCGAATACCGGTACCGCCTTTCCTTTCAAAATATCACGCGTAAAAAAGAAATACGCCATATCGGGCCGTCCCCACGGCCCGTAAACCGTAAAGAACCTCAACCCGGTTATCGATAACCCGTAAATATGATTATAAGCATGCGCGATCGCCTCACCCGCCTTCTTCGTGGCGGCGTAGAGGCTCGCGGGCTGATCGGTTCGGTCTTTCTCCGAAAACGGGACTTTCGTGTTCAACCCGTAAACCGAACTTGAGGACGCCCAAACAACCGCGGGCTGCGGGTTCGCGTCCTTACAAGCCTCTAGAAGGTTCACGAAACCCGCAACGTTACTATCGACGTACGACCCGGGGTTAACCATAGCGTAACGAACGCCAGCTTGTGCGGCTAAATGCACCACGTGAGTAAAAGATATTAGTTCGAACAGTTTTTTAAGCAATGCGACGTCGTTTATATCACCTTCGACAATATAAACCCCGGTTCTCTCTAGCAACGCTTGTCTCGCTCTCTTTAGCGACGGTTCGTAATAGTCGTTAAAGTTATCAACACCTAAAACACCGTCACCACGTCGTTTTAACGCCATGCTGACGTGGGTTCCGACGAACCCGGCTGCTCCAGTGACTAGAACGGAAAACCCGGTTCGAGAACGGATCCGGGCGGAGGATTTGACCCGTTTTTCCCAACCGGGTCCACCCCAAGAACGGGTTTTTAACGATCGACGAAAAGGGTCTGATGAAATGGGTGAATGGGATGAATTGGGTGGTGATTGGAAGAATAAAACCAAGATTAATCCAAGAAACAAGAAGGTCCAGAAGGTGAGTTTTGCTAAAGAATGGTAATGGTGTCTGAAACGGGTCATGAAATGGGTTTTTTCGGGTTTGAATTTACCCGGGCTGTCGTCGTCGTTGTTGTCTAAATGAGATGTGGATATTTGCTTCATGGTTAGGAATAGGATAAAGAAATGGTGAATGAAGGGTAGGGTTTTTGATGAATGATTGGTGGGTTTGTTGATTGTATAGAAGAGATTTGAATGGATTATAGAAAAATGGTGATTGGAGAGAAAAAGGACGGTGGGTTAATTGAAGATTGAATAGGGTTATCGGAATATATTTGAAGCAATTTAAAATAAATTGATAATGTTAATTAATGGGGATTTAGATTTAGGGTGGACTGGTCAAACTCAAAAATTCGATGAAAAGTTAGAGTAAATTAATTAAGCAAAGGAAAATCAAAATAATAATGAAGTTGGTTGTTTTTAACGAATAACAAAACACCAATTTATTAAACCATCCAGAAACACTAACCAGAGGTTAATGATCCTGTCACCAAATAAAATACAAAAGCTTCAATCCATCCATAGTGGTGGAGTGGTGGAGAGGCCTTATGTTCACTTAGGTGATCAAGGGTTCAATTCCCACTTCCAACATTATGGTTTGGTATCCGGGTGAAGATCGAATACGGGTGGCGCCGGTTCGAATCTGACGGGCGGCGAGGTTTTACCGAGTTCTATAACACTGTCGTGCCTTCGGGCGGGTGGGGCTCGGGTTTCCGCGCATCGGGAGAAGGCGGGGGCTGCTGGAGGTCGAGTAGTCGATTCTTGGGCACGGCGCCCCGCAAGGGTGGTTGCCACACAGTTGTTCGCCGATCAAAAAAAAAAAAAAAAAATAAAATACAAAAGCATATAGCTATCGAAGCCCAAAACTATATACATTACTTCTGAAGCTATCATTGTCTAAACACCTAGAGACAGAGCCGGCTATGAGGGTGAGCCGGGTGGTCACCGGCTCCGGGCCTGACCTTTAAATGGGCCCGAACGTTTTTTTAAAATATGCGTATATATATTAAATTCTATATTTAGGATATATATTTGTGTTTTATACATTAAAGTCTTGTTAGTGGAGTTGGAAAAACCATGTTAATTTAATGTAGAGGTCTCAAGTTCAATCCTTGGCTCTAGCTACTCAATTTTTTTTTTATAATTCACTAGCTGATTACCCCGGGAGAGTCCCGGGGTTGAAAAATCTAATTTTACGTGATAACCTATTGCAAATGACTCAAGTTAACTAACCACAAAATCTCTCAATCATTTGCATGTCCATAGTATTCTAATCAGTAATAACTCATATTCCCCACAAAATCTAATTTTACGTGATAACATGAACACTTGTGTGTTTTTTTCCTGTATGAACTAAACCCCACAAAAAATAGTCGATTTTTTCTCCGTTTTTTATATAGCACTATGATACTCGTTGGAAAGATAATAAAACGCTCGTTAATTTGGTGTAATTTTTTTCTTTAAAAAATCCCGTATATAAAAGATATAAACGTTTAAAAATTATGGGAGGAAATATGAGAGAGAAAATTTTAAATTTATTTTTAAATTCTTTTTTTTTTCCTTAAAATAACTCAATTTAATTAAAAAATGAAACAATTCAAAAGCAGCAAAAACTCTCCATTATGATGCCACGTGACACTCTCAAGGGAAGGTTGAGGCCTCCATTGCACGTCACGTCAGCATATACGTTTTCTTTTATATATATAGATAGATTCATCTTTACAAAATTTTGGGCCCAAATTCTTTTTCGCCCAAGGCCCAATTTTTTTTTGACATTTTCGGAGACGGCCCTGCCTAGAGATATATGCGGGGACGAATCACTTAGCCATACTCTTAATGATCTCCTTACACGTCCATTTGATCATAAAGAAATCCAAATAACCTTAAACCGCCTTAGCCTATTGTATTTTTATGCATGTTTGAGTTTTCCTAATTTAAAAAATTAAATCTATTGTGACTTCATATGGTTATCAAATCAAGGGTTATGATTAAATACACAGTGAAAAAAATAGAAAGTCGTAAGAAGAGTATCAAACGGACTTTGATTGAACTCATTTAAGAGGCATTGAAACCGTCTCAGCGAACCTTATGATCTTAGTTTTTAGCTTTTCGCTTTTTTTATTTTTAGTCTGTAGTTTTTAGAATTTACGTTATATCATTGTGTGTTTTATCTAGGATTGTGTCTTTTTTTTCTCATCATTGTATCATTTTTGTCATTCATTGTGTTTTTTTTCGACATTGTGTTATATTTTTTGCATTGTGTCATATTTTGTGATCTATTTTGTTCATCCTATCATTCTCACCCTTCTTATTTTTGTTACACTGTGTAGGATAACTTAACCCATCAATTCAACTAGTGAACCACTAAATCGTCTGGCTCAGCATCTGATCCGGTTCTAATACCAATCAAAAAGTACATTGTCTGAAGGTTGTTTTCGTCAAGATTTATTAAAAACCCATAACAATTTTGGAAGTCACTTAATGGTGCACAAAAATATCAAATGAAATTCCTTGAAGTAACATAATTACTCTATACTAATTTTTTTTTTTTAGATTTCAGTACTAAATTACATGTTTAACAATATGAAAAAAAAAATCAAAAAAATAAATAAATAAAAATACTCTCCTTCACTTCTCACGTTAAGGCCTATTTGTAAGATACAAATCGTTTGTACAAGAATCTTCATCTATATTAGTCAATAACAAATGGTGAAGAATATAAAATCATCTCAAAGACTTTCGTAATCAACATAACGCGCGAGTGGCGTGGACTAGTTAATAAACAAGTGCCAACTAACCACCTATAAACCCAACTCCAACTCGACTTTATAGGTCATCGGGTTTTCCAATAACTTCGTCATGTGTATTAGCACCGTAAGCAACACAACAACTAAGCACTTTACCGTTCAAAAAAAAACTAAGCACTTTAATTTGATTCCCGTATCAACTCCATCCTCTATCATTCTTCCTCTAAAGTGGCCAAATCTAATATACCAATTATTGTGTTTGGTTTGAATCAAGAGTGAGGGTACGCTGACTCAGGTTCAATTAGGTTCAAACAGGAATCGTTGTAAGTTGAATAGAGAAAAAGGGTGAGAGATCAGTCACACTTAAGGTCAATTTCGTAAAATCTATTAATCTATTAATATATATAAAAGAATTCAACATTGCTGACGTGGCGTGTAATGGTGTCTTCATCCTCTCCATGAAACTGCCACGTGGCATCATAATTGAAAGATTTTAATGTTTTTTGAATTATTTTATTTTTTAATTAAAAAAAAAGATAAACATAAAACCCTAAATTTATCTCTCTATCTCTCAATTCTTAATTACTAAAATTAAATTGAGTTATTTTAGGAAAAAAGAATTTAAAAACAAATTTAAATTTTTCTCTCTTATGTTCCTCCCATAATTTTTAAACGTTAATATCTTTTATATTCGAGATTTTTTAAATAAAAAAATTACACCAAATTAACGAGCGTTTTATTATCTTTCCAACGAGTACCATAGTGCTATATAAAAAATGGAGAAAAAATCGACTATTTTTTGTGGGGTTATGTTCATACAGAAAAAAAAACACAAAGTGTTCAGGTTATTCATTAATCATGTTTTTTTTTCTTTTAAACCAGGTTCTTATCTACGATGTTGAAATTCAGCCCAATCGGCATGCTATCATTGGAATTTTACTCTTCTAAAGATGGATAGGTATACTTCATCAAGAGAAGTTAGGAGAACGAACCACGCAACACTGCAACACATGGTGTCACCTTATAACAAGGTTATTTTTTTATTTATTTAATTACAAGAGCAATAATTATTACTATTAGTATTAATATTATTAGAATTGTTATATTTTTCAACCACATCATGAATTCTACATCTATATAAGTCAAAGTCAAATTGTAACATATTTTAAATTACGTGAAGATGATTATATGTTGAAGGTTATCCTTTTAAGGGTTAGGATCAAATACACAAGGCACTTTTTCTAGGAAGGGTGAGAAGGATTGTGATCCATTGATCATATATTTGAAAGGTTGAGATTAGTTTGTTTGAAAAGAATAAATAATAAATTAGAGGAAGGGCATAAAAGGAAAACCACATTTGTTGACTTTCTCTCTCCACATGCAATGCACATGTCAATTCCCCCATCATTTTAAAACGTCTATAACTTTTTCATACGACATTTTTTTTTCAAAAAAATTTCACCATATTAACGAGCGTTTTTTTATCTTTAATATGAGTACCACATTGCTACATTAAAATTGAAAAAAAAAATTCGTGCTAAATGGGTTTTCTTCTCCGTTGTGTCTTTCTGCTCATTCATTGTGTTATACTATGCATGTGTGCTTTATAAATATGTTATTTATGTTTTTTTAGTCTACACATGATTTAACTTTGTCCATTGTGTTTTTAGTATGCTTTTAATTGTGTTTTAAGCAAATGAGTTTTGTATTTAGGTGTACATTGTGTTTTATTATGTTGTTCATTGTGTAGAGTCTATTATTCATTGTGTTTTAGTCTTCTGTTCATTGTGTCTTTTATATGTCGTCCATTGTGTTTTACACAATTGGGTTTTTAACTTTTTTTTTTCAAAAGTATTCATTGTATTTTAGTCTTCTGTTCATCGTGTCTTTCGTATGTCATCCATTGTGTCTTACGCAACTGGGTTTTCACCCTTTTTTTTCAAAAGTATTCATTGTGTTTAATCTTCTATTCATTGTGTCTTTAGTATGTCGTCCATTGTGTTTTACTAGACCCTTGATTGTGTTTTATACCCTATATTTAATTGGTGTTCATTGTGTTTTACATTCCATTGTGTTTTACATTCCATTGTGTCTTATGCAAGTGGGTTTTGAATTTTTTTTCAAAAGTATAGCAATATGGTACTCATATTAAAGATAAAAAGACGCTCAATTTTATGGTATAATTTTTTTAAAAAACGGATGACGTATAAAAAAGTTACGGGCATTTAAAAATGAAAGTGGAAATGGCATGTGACTTGCATGTGCATGTGTTTTTGACAAAATTACCCCTCCCACTTGTTAATCCTTTGGACACATGTCATTTTCTAGTGGCTTCTCACCATTCTCATTTTTTGTAGCCTTTGTAGAATAACCCAACTCATCCTTTTAATACTGTATTATGTTTAATATGGTTTATGATTTTTATTTTTTTAACTTTTTAAATAAATGTTTTTTTTAACTAAGATTGATTATGTTTAAGTTATTTACGCTTTTCGTGATTTGAGTTTTCTTCTTTTATCATTTTTTATTAAATCATATTAAATTTTTCAACCCCGGGACCTTCCCGGGGTAATCAGCTAGTAGTGTCATATTTTGTTTTAATTTAGTGATAAATATAGTTTTAGGGCCTGTTTGGTAGCTTCTTAATGAGGCTCTGAACCATTCAGCTCTGAATGGTTCAACATTCAGACTGTTTGTTTCAACTTAAAAAAGGTTCTGAATAGAATGGTTAAGAGCTGAACCATTCAGACTTGATACATAGCTGAACCATTCAGCACTTAATCAACCAAACAGCCCCTTAGTTTTACAATATTTATGACGATATTTGATCTTTAAAACTGATCCGATTATTAAAACACTCGTATTTTGAGAACTAGAATTTAACTATTTTCTAAAAATACTATATTAGAATCTCAAATTGATGCACACATGTGAGAAATCTTAATCACAAGTTGTGAGATACATGTCCTCTTTGTTTATAAACCTTAGCACCATGACCCATGCTTTCATACTTAAATATTACATATAAATTGTCTTTATGTGCACATACTATTTCTACAATATCGATAAAAGAATATACTCTATGATTCATGCACCTTGAGATCTAAAATAATGCCATAGGTAAATTTGTACGAGGTGGATAAAAAATTAAGATAGATAAAATTACAGAAAACTGCGTTTACTCAAATTGCAGGTTTCATCCTTAATGTTTAAAACTTGCAGGATTCATCCTTTAACGAAGTTTTTGTTGCAGAAAACGTCCTTTCACACTAACAGGGTTAGTTTTTCTAGTTAACTTCTCCTCTAGAGACCATTTTTGCTATTATATGAAACTTCAAACTAATAAGAGTAAATTACAAAAATCGTCCTTTATGTTTGTATCTGATTACAAATCATGTCCTTTAATAAAAAACTTTGCAGAAATTGTACTTTATGTTTTAAAAATGATACACGTTATATCCTTTAGGCAAAACCCAGTTTAAAAACTTGGTTATCTCTGAACACGTGCAACCCACGTGAGGGCAATATTGTCCTTTCACCCTAAAGGACCAGTTATGAAATTAAACCCTCATCCCTCACCTAATAAAACCCCAAATCGTTCCCTTTCTTCCCCAAATCAACATTTCTGAAATTAGGGTTCACCCTTTCTTCTCCAACTGTAACAATGTTCTGCCATTGTGGCAAAGAAGCTATAATCCTCACCTTGTGGACAGAACATAACCCTGGACGACGATTTTATGATTGTCCTAATCATCCTGGGCAACGTGGATCACAACGTCGATTCATTGCTTGGTTTGATGTTAATGAGCCTTGTCAAAGACGTTTGGACATCATCCCTTGACTGCTCAGAGCTAAAAACAGACTCGAAGAAGCTAACAACAATCTTGAGGAAGCAAACATAAATCTTCAACAAGCTAACAAGAACCTTCAACACAGGGTCAATGACAGTCAAGTTAATGCAAGGAAGTTGAAAAGGTGGTTGTTTATAAGTTGGATATGTTTCATATTATATGTAACTTTTCGTTTTTAGAAGTTCTTATGGTAGGAACAGTGTAATGGTTGATGTTTACGATGTCAGTTGTAATGGTCATGGTTGAAGATCTGATATGTAGTAAGTTGTAATGGTCATAATAGCAGTTTATGATGTCACTTGTAATGGTCCAAGTTATGTAATGAAAGTTTAAGTTTATGTTAAATTTTTGGTAAAATTATCATTGTTCAGAGTATAACCATTCAAACCTTGATGTTGCATCAATGAATATCAAACTCTACATAATAACCATTCATAACCAAATATCAAATGCAAACCATTTTGACCCAAGCTGCATAATAACCATTCATAAAGCAAACTGCATAACTGCAGTACATAATAGGATACCAAAACACATAGGTTCATAACCATTTGACCCAAACAAATAACCATAAGACTGACATCATTTAGTTCAGACACAAAACACAAAATAACAACCTAAACAAGACCCAACAGTTCAGACACAAAACACAGACTACTGACAAACAAAACACCAAACAAGAGACCCAAAACAACACCAAACTAAGCACCTTGACCCTGCCCTTTGCATGTCCTCTTATTGTGGCCTGTGTTTCCACACTTTCCACACTTGCCTTTAGTGTTTTTCTTGGACAACTTTCCACCTTGGGTCAATTCCTCCACTTCCATAGCTGATCTCTTCCTTGCTTTCTTTGGCCTGCCCACTTGCTTATGATGTTTTTGGAGGTAAAAGGGTTGTAGGAACTTGACATTTGACCCATAAACTCCTACCATTGATTGGGTTTACCTTATGTTCATAAACTTGTTTCCACCTCTCCATTGTATATATAGGATTCACCCAACTTTCTAATGCACCAACCCTTTGCCCATTAGTAGCCATGCACCAAATTGCAGCTACTGCATGTCTACATGGTATACCTATCAATAACATTTGATACAAAACAAGTTAGACTTAACAGAAGACAATTATAAACATGTGGTATAAGATAATAACATACCTCTAATCTCCCAAGCCCTGCAAGAACATGCCCTCTTAACCAAATCCACAACACGTGCATGATTTGGTTTCCCACTAGCCTGATATATATCCCCACCATTCCATTGTACATGATAAAATGTTGCATCCTTCTTGATTGTCTCTAACTCATTTGTGGCATAGGGTGTAAGCAGCCCTTCTGATGTGCTAAAAGTAGTTTAATAAAAATAACTAAATTAAACCTAAAACTAGACACCTAGTAATACTCTAGACTCTCTAAGACTAAACTACTGACATGCAAGTGAACCTATCGACTCTAGTATAGCTAAAGTAAGTCCGGATATCGAACCCACGAGACTCTAATGGAAAACGAAAACTAGACTCGATTACTTATCCTAAATACTGATTAAATTAATTTATTATTTTAAAGGGGGGTTTTACTGAAAAATAAATTGCTATAAAATAAAGGTTAACTAGGACGAGCTAAAGTGAACTAAAAAAAACGAGAACTTAGCTGAGCCGAATTCAGATGATGACAATACACTACCTAGACCAGACTCCTAACTATGCCCGATAAGCTTCTATGGTTATGGAACTGATTTGGAACCGGGATCTTAAAATACTAAACATCAAGAATAAACTAGACACCCTCGACCCTTCTCAAGGGGAAACCCTAGAATATTTTTGTGCTGTTAAACTACCGGTTGGAGTACAAACCCTCACAGGTTATCTAACTCTTATGATCGAGTACCCGCTAGACAATATACCTCACAGCGCGAAAGCCTCACTACACTAGGTGCAAGGGGTAATTATTGAAGCCTAGATCTAACTTGATATGCAGGAGTTGAAAGGGAAACTAGGCAGATCTTCTCACAAAGCCTCTAACCTAGCAATCTAACAACCTAGACATACCAACAAGCCCTCACCTCACAGCTATTGAACTTGGAAGAATACCTAAAATCTTCTAACCACCAAATATCACTCCTATGGTAAACTCGCGACTATTGACCATAAACTAGTTGCTACACAAAGTCTGCAACCTAACTAGCACTCATACATGAAAGATATTCACAAAAGTGCAAGTGGAGTGAATAAATGACAATTAGAAAATAATAAATACGCATATACACCAGATCTAGAGAAATCAAAATCTTTACTGAATCATAAATCCAAAACACGTTTCAAAAACCATAGAAAAATCAAATCAAAACATAGTTATTTGTCTTAGCCTAGGTAGCTATAAAAGTTTTAGCCACAAATCATCTTGAAAAGAGAAACAAAGACAAATAAAAATTTAGCAATTATGGTCTAGAACAAAGATAATAAAGGAACGAAGAAACCGAATGGTTGACACCCGAATACTCGCTCCCTGGCTTAGAACCTTTGATCTTTGGCTTGCCTCTTTAATAATATTTGAAGTTTCTCCCTCTATCGCTGCTACTGTGCTTCGATATCTCTTTTCTTCAAACCCAATCGTGCGCCCCTCGAAGAATTATCACCTCCTCCCCTTGTGCGGCACTTTCCAAAAAATATAATAATTCCCTCAGGTCAAAATCATGCGCCGCCTTTTTTGCAATATGTTGGAGCCCTCTCAAATAAATGTAGTTGGGCTTTGAGCTTGTTGGACCAAGTGACAAAAGTCACAATGTTTTTTTTTTTTTAATTTTTAATATTGTTATTATTATTACTATTATTATTATTAGATAGTATTATAACTCCGTGCTCTTGACTCGGGTGTTCTTGACTTGACAAAAGTTACTCGTTTACACTTGTAAGTCCCGAAAAATATAAATCCGATATCAAGTAACTATCAATCGATGGCGGAATCAAAGATGATAGTGATTTAAGAAACTAAAATTATATGATTGAATGATAATGCTCAACTAGCATACGATTTCAAGGAATCGTCTGATACTAAAGAGAGTTTTCTTCGTGTAAACCAAAACCGCTAACCTAATAATGATGATGAACATAACATTATATAGGTCCTATACTAGATTTGGCCCACATGGCCTATCCCAAAGCCCAAGCCCAAGCCCAAGTTTAACCAAGAACTAACTAGTTCTTGGCCCAAACACCTTAAATAACCGAGAACCCAATTGTTCTCGGTCCTAAATAGTAAAACACAAATATAGATCACTAATATTTATTTGATAGCGTCAGTCTCAATATTCTAGACCCAACAATCTCCCCCTAGACTGATGCTATCAAATGGTCTTCATAATTTGAATGTAGCATTGTGATCTCCCCCTATATTGTTGCTGGGGTGTTGGTGTTGTTTTGTTGAAAGTCTTCTTTTCTGTACTCTCAAACTTTGGCTTTTTCTTCTTCTCTGGGAGTAAGATCCACACTTGAATCATCATCAGCATTCGCTTGATCATTTGCTAAAAGAAGATGTGAGAGGAGGATTCTCATATCTCTTTCTTTTCACATCATTGTCTTCAAGCAAGATCACATATACTTCTGCATGTGTTTCATTATCAGAACATGCAATCACATCAAGTTCTTCTGCCTCAGGTACATCTTCTCATCACGATGCTTCATGCTTGTCAGCAACTGGAAATCATTCTTCATCAACCCCTGTTTTCTTTTTCAAATTGAATTCTGCACATTCTCATAATTTTGTAAGCAAACGTTTAAATATAACAGAGGATCCAGTATAATGAACACCTAGTACTTCCGAGTACTTTCATACAAAAATTTCAAAAATTCGAATTTCTTTCACTGTGGATGATAGGTCAAATATTCAAGAATGGTTGATTTTATGAAACTAAAATAAAAATAAACTCAAAAGCAAAATACTAAGAATCAAAATAAATGAAAAAGAAATTGAAATGAAAATAACTAAACATTTTTTTTCGGGGGATTGAATCACTGTGATTTAGACTCAGGGACACTTATCAACACGGATCTACTCCAGTCGGTCCGAGTAATTGCCAGTATATTTATCCACTTAAACTTATTGCCTTGGACCTTCTTATTTGACTGTCCGTAATTAATTTATCATGTTTTGGTGTATTAATTATGGACACTCAAGCAAGTCACAATCAAATCCTAGAATTATATGCGGTACACTCTATCATGCAAGCAGTTTCCCTACCACATATTTTCACGGTGTCTGTTCTAGAATTCTGAAACCTTAACTGGGACTTGGTTGAGAAGAGAAAAGAATAGATCATTAAGAAATAGAGTGGTATAACATACAAATCAATTTGATTTCTCAAATGATATAGGTTTTGGTGTTTTGGGCTCTAGAGGGCCTCTTTTGTTGTGCACATTGGCATCTTTTTGGGCTCATTGGCCTCTTTTGGCGTTTTTGATCTACAGCGCGACAATGTACAGCTAGGTCAACATATATCTGGATGTAGCAGAAGCTGACATTGCCTAGCATCCCCAGGTCTTTGCTTACACAAAACAAAGGAGATACACGAGTTTTTCAGGAAAAGATTTCAGACCTGGAACACAGTGTGTATCGGGACGTCATACAAGCATTCAAATAAAAAATGTACCAATTCCAAGTGACGTTTCTCACTGAGGCCATATGTTATCTTTAAGTGTGTCACTAGATCAGCCAATTTTCCAGTCGTCAGGACCAAGCCTACCGACACATCACCCTAGAGCCTAACCATTTCAATACTGGTCTTACGTGTGTCAGCCTTTTTCACAAGTGATACAACAAAAACTCTTTTTGTAGTTTTCTCTTTTTCACAGGTTTTTGCGTTTTTCTCATTTTCTCTCCTATCTCCCCCTAAATTTTGTACATAAATAAAATAAAACACTATTTTTGTATTTTCCTTGAATATCTCCCTTCTCCCCCTAAATTTTGTGCATAAATAAAGGGAAAAGACAAATTTATGTATAAAATTTACCTAAAAATAAGAAAATCTTTTTGTTATTTTCTATAATCATTCTCAAATAACGACCAATCAATCTTTTTCAAAGTTTGTGTATCAAATTTAAATGTACATGCCATGCTGACCTTACCTCCCTTATCTCCTTTGAAGGAAACATACTCTTTGTTAAAATATGTTGAAGTATGTAACAGAGAGATGTCACCTAACATATGCTTGGAACAACCACTACCAACACACCAGTGGTTATTGATAATCCTCCTTGGCTGTCCCTGCATGAATAAGGAGATTAGTTAGATATCGGTATCCAGGCCATAGCGGTCCTGGGCAGTCCAGAAGCATCAATGTATGACACTTCTTTCAAACACATGTCCTTTAAATTTGGAATTGCTGCTACTTTTGGTTTCCAAAGTTGTTTAGGCTTAATAAATGATTTAGCTACTTTTGGAGTAAGCACTTTTGGTTTTTCAGGTTGTTTAGATTTTGAAATCTGTTTTTGTTCTTCACCATCAGATGGTTTAACCTTTGGATATACATTCTTCCTTGTCTTAGGTTAAGGAACCTTCGTTGACTTGGAATGGTAGTTATCCCTAGGTGTAACCATCTGATTTTGTCTGTAATAGGGAACATAAGGACGATGTGTGCAGTTTCTTGCGATGTGACCAGGAATTCCACAATTGTAACACGTCTGCTTCTTCATGTAAGGAGCATATCCTGGTTCATTCGATCCAACAGAAGATGATATATGCGAATGATAAGATCTGTTAGATGATTTCTTTCTGCTTTGTTTAGCATATGCATCACTTTTTGATCTGTTAGCACTTGCAAATTCTGGTGATTTATGAGGACAAGTTCTTCCTTGTGCAGTTAGTTGTTTTTGTGCCCTTCTCTGTTTATGAGAGTTATAACAAGTATGTTTTCTATTTTTCTGAAAACATTTTAAACTTTGTAAAATAGGTTTTGGTGGCACATATTTCTCAGTCGTGCCATTTACTGTTGGTTTCAAGAAAAACTTTGGCACATAAGGACATGCATTACTTGACAACTTTGAAGTTTTCAAACAATCATTATCAGTTTTAGCAAAAGCAGTTGAGGTATGTTCATTGCTCTTAAGAACGGAGCCTACACTAGCATCACTTTTAACAAAAGAATCAGAAATTGTTTTTAGTTTAGAGTCATTAGAATTAAAATATTCTTCATCTCCTTCAGTCCATTCTTCAACTAAAACTATTTCTGCACATGAAGTAGAAGCATCAGAATTATTCACACATTTAAATTCAGTAGTTACTTCTTTTACTGTTCCTGTCCCGACAGTTTTTGAATCAAACAAATTTTCTGAGTCAAATTCATCTGATGTTTCTGACTCAGTTGACAAACTTGAAGAGCTTTCAGAGTTTATAGATTTGGCAATGCTTTTAAACAACATAGATTCAATTGATCCTATCGAGGAATTTGATTTTGTTGAAGCTTTATCAGCATCGACAATGTCAGAGTTGTTATTTTCAGATTTAACATGGTTGCTCATTTCATCACTTTCTGATTTAACAAACTTAGCAATAGGAACATCACTAAGTGGAGCAACATACTTAGATTGTTTCATGTACCCTTCTGGTTCAGCAATCTTAATTGGCACAGACTTAACCGGCTCTACCACTAACCCCTTTGGCTCTGTTATCTTTATGGGAACACTCTTTGCGGGTTCAACCACCAACCCCTTCCCATATTCCATATTTTTCTCATTTTCTATTTCCTCATCCGAAAGAGGCAATCCGGTGTAGTTGTGATTGTAGGGAGGTGCAATTTCTACAAAACCTATACCAGCTCCTTTGGTTTCCCTAAACCTGAGTTTGGAACTTATCATTTTCTCAACACGCTCACTAGAACAATCAAATTTTCTAAAATGGAAATCAGCATTTTCAAATTTTGATTTCAAAGAATCTAGCTCAGCACTAAGTTCATCAATAACTTTCTTCTGATGCATGACAAGGCAATTTTTATTGCTTAAATCATTACTGTATTGAACAACATCCTTTTCTAAGGCTTCTACTCTAAGTTTGTAAGCGGAAGTTCGGCTATTAAGACAAGAAATCTTTCCTTTTAGCTCATCGTTTTCTCTTACTAACTCAGAGTTATATCCTACGTAATATTTAGCCTTTTCAGCACAAGCATTAGAGCATAGATCAGAAAATACCTCATGTGAAGCATGTTTGATATATCATACCAACACAGGAACCTGATACTCAACAGGTACTTGAACAACAGGAGCGGGTGTCGAAACAGTAGCAGGTGTGCAACGTGGCTGAGCAGCAACATTAAGATTTTGCACCTTTTGCTTGTCATCCGAATCACAAGCTTTGATGATGGAGATGAGTCCTGACAGAGACAGATGTTGAAGATCCTCCGTCTTCTTGATCACGGCAACATTCGTATCCCAATTCTTTGGAAGAGCATTTAACAGTTTCTTATTTACCTCAGAATTGTTCAAAGTTATGTTTGCGGTCTTCATTTCAGTTACTAGAGATACGAATCTCGCAATTTGATTTTCAATGGTTTCACCAAGAATGCAACTGAATTGATTGAACTTATGCCACAACATGTCCCTTCGACTTTGCTTCATGTCATCATTGCATTCATAAAATTCAATCAGAGAATCCCACAATGCTTTGGCAGATTTAGTCTCTCTATATTTTGAGATAATCTCTGGTGCTAAACCCATAGTCAATGTGTTAAGAGCCTTTTCATCAAGCTTGACTTGGTCCCAATCTTCATCTGTATATTCGGATTCCGGTTTAAGTAGTGTAGTACCCTTCTCTTCGTAAGTAATTGGGGTAGGACCTCTACAAATAGCTCTCCAAACTTTGGCATCCTTTTCTTTAACATGTTGAATGAACCTAAATTTCCATTCAGCAAAAGACTCCCCTAACATTAACATGGGAACCCGAGTACTTGTTGCATTCATGACTAGGGTCAAAACCGATAACTATCTTCAAGTTCGAGGACTAAAAGATAAATTGAGAACCAAGAGACTCCCGAGAACAAACTTCCAATTGAGAATCAATAAAAATCCATGAAACGGTAAGCAGTCCGAGAACCTTGTGAAATCCCAAAAAAAATTCCAAGAACAGAAACAAATCTTTGAGAACCAAACTAAATCCGAGATTCAAAGCAAAAACCCGAGAACCACTTGTAAATCCGAGAACAAATCTTGAAACCCGAGAACACTTTAAATTTTCGAGAACCTGTGGAACCCGAGAAAAATAATAACTCTAATAACAATAAACCCGAGAACCAACTCCTTTCCGAGAACACAACTGAAATCTCGAGAACCTTAAACGTAGCAAACTGTGAATCCGAGAACCTGCTCGAGAACCAAGAAATCTGAAAACTAATCTTGAAACCGAAAACTTGAATAACGAATTCGAGAACTTATAATCGTGAACCTTCACCCGAGAACTTGTACCTGAAACAAAAATCGAGAACACACCAAATCGAAAACCACAAGTTGATAAGATCAAAACTTGAGATATACCCAAGATCCGAAAATCTTGGATTAATAATCTTTCAGAAGTTCAAAGATTTTATCAAATCCTTTTGAAAATAACCACTTTCCTAAATATTAGCAAACACTTTCTAATCATCAAAATGTAGATCAAACTCTAATTTTTTTTATGACTTAAACAACATTTCTAATAGCAACACAGATCTGCTGATTAATGTTTAGAACAAAAGATCAAAATCCAAAATCAACTTAAAAACAAATGCCGAGAATAATTTAAAAGGAAAACGATTTCCAAATAAAAGCAAAACGACTTTGATCTCGTTCAAGAATAAAATATCCGAATAAAACACTATCAACTTTGAATTGATAATTCATATGTATTAAAAATAATATCCGAATAGGAATAGAATAGAGAAAGTCCACATGAATGTTTAAATAAGAACAAAGCATAAAACAAAAAAAACTTCCGAAATCAAGTTTTTATTTTAATTCCAAACCACGAACAAACTAACCAAACAAATTTAATCCCCGGTTAAGAAAAATTGCTGATTAAAAATCCTTTCAATCAAAATACCCTTTTGAATCCCTTGATATCAAAACCGAGCCTTGAACAAGCTTCAATGGCTCTGATACCAATTGTAAGTCCCGAAAAATATAAATCCGATATCAAGTAACTATCAATCGATGGCGGAATCAAAGATGATAGTGATTCAAGAAACTAAAATTATATGATTGAATGATAATGCTCAACTAGCATACGATTTCAAGGAATCGTCTGATACTAGAGAGAGTTTTCTTCGTGTAAACCAAAACCGCTAACCTAATAATGATGATGAACATAACATTATATAGGTCCTATACTAGATTTGGCCCACATGGCCTATCCCAAAGCCCAAGCCCAAGCCCAAGTTTAACCAAGAACTAACTAGTTCTTGGCCCAAACACCTTAAATAACCGAGAACCCAATTGTTCTCGGTCCTAAATAGTAAAACACAAATATAGATCACTAATATTTATTTGATAGCGTCAGTCTCAATATTCTAGACCCAACAACACTCCAACGTCCATTCGAACACCTACCAAAATATAAAATAAATAAGTAAGAACTAAAACTGACTCAAAACTAATAAAAATGTATAAAAACCTATACTAAATAAAATAGACCGGTACAAGCCTAAAACTAATAAAAATATTATTTAAACGACTCGAAAACTATACAAATTTTACACTGGAAATAGATGTATTTTACAATACATCACCTTCACTTCTCTCTATATCCTTCAAAACAGTCACAATCCTTCTCATACAGTACTCTCTTATGTACTCAAGTGCAGAGATGATGGGCTTGTCCCTTCCTTCCACTATCTTGTCATTGTAAACCTCACACATGTTGTTAAGCATCACATCAGACAATGCCCTACCTGGGAACACATAATATATACATAATAAAAAGTTGTGATACATAATATATAGGATACAATTGTAGTTCATACCAGAAAAGTGTGATCTAGACCAATGTAGAGGTGGGATTTTTGACAACCATAAGTGGGCAGCCTTGTTGAATTTCTTCAGTTCATCCATTGCAGTTTTAAATTCAGGGACAGTTGTTGCTGAAGCACAATTCCATAGATGTTTTTTGTATAGCTTGCCTCTAAAACTCCCTTTCATATTCTCATGAATAGGTCTTAGACAATACCTGTGCTCAGCACAAGGATACAACTTGCTAACAGCAGGAAGTAAGCCCTATCATCATGTAGCACAAACAATTAGTAATGAATCTGAACTTATATACAAGATATATACTGATGTATATGGATGAGTTTATACCTTTTGCCTATCAGAAATGAATGTAAAGTTTGAGTTGCTACCTAGATCTAGATCATCCCCTAACATATCTAGAAACCAAGCCCATGAACTGTAATTTTCTGCTTCTACAATTGCATAGCATACAGGGTAGATGCCATTGTTGGGATCAATACCTACTGCAGTAAGAATTTGACCTGGGTATGGACCTTTCATGAATGCACCATCTAGACCCAACAAATCCCTTCCTATTGCCTTAAACCCCCTTTTTAAATCCCCTAAACAAACATATATTCTTTTGAATGTTCTTGTTGGACAGTTTGCATTGTAGTCTGGTTCCACCTCTATCTTGATAGTAGTATCTGGATTCTTGTCCTTCAATTCAATGCAATAATCCCTAAGCAAAGCATATTGTGAACTTGAAGAAACAACGAGTATACGCGGGGTTAAGTGGGGGGTTTGTGTGGAATATGAGGTAACGACTCGTGTTCGCAGCAGGGTATAATCCTTCGCTCACAACGATGGTTGATCTATGGTTATATACACGAATGACAAGCAATCATGGACAAAGATATAAGTGGTTCGATCTAGTAAGATCTACGTCCACTGTGAAAGATGATCTTTATTAATGTGTAATGTGAATAACGATACAAGTGGAAGTACAAATGTGTTCGTTCTTCTTGGCTAACATTTACGTGGAGAGAAAGGAGGTTGAGTCCTCCTTTTATAGGAGATGCATGGGTCAAGGATTCTGGAGCCCATTCATCTCTTAATGGGCCGGGCCCGGGGACCGGGCCGGTCAATTGGTAGGCCCGCTTAGTTGGATCCTAACCCTTGGTTAGATAAAGTGATCCAAGTTGGGGAGGGCTTCTTCTGATTGGACCACGTGTCACCTCGTGGTTGGCAGTTTGGGAGGTTCTTCGTCCACCACACACGTGGCGTGCGGTGGATGGTGTGCAGGGGCGTCAGATGTCAGACAGCTGACCACTTGTCAGCTGACATCTGACGGGAGGAAGCAAGTTGGTGTCCAAGGGGAGTGTCTTTGGGTGTTGCCAACTGGTGACCCTGCGCCTTTGGCGCTGTGGTGCTCCTGGAAGTGATTCTTCCCGCGGGTGTTAGAACTTCTAGTGGAGGCTTTTTTGTATGGCGGGTAGGGTGCGCCTGAAAGCGGTACCCTACCCCTTCAAGTCCCCCAAGTCCAGGGTGTCTCCTGTTCTTTCTTAGAGGGCTGGTGGGGCGCTGGACTAGAATTTGTCCTTTGTATCCCTTTTTGTTGTGATGGGGGAACTACTTTATTTTGAGCGAAAGAGTGCGCGTTGCAACTCTTGTGTCATGTGAAAAGATATTGGCGTCCCATTATCTTTGTACATGGCTCTTTTGTAAAGCAGTTGCCTTTTAGAATGTTTAGAAAGTAAAATCCGACGGACAATGTCTTTTGGATTTTACGTCAACCCATCGCCAAGTGATGACGTGGCACTTAGGGTGTGAAAGGTAAAATCCGGCGGAGAACGTCCTTTGGATTTTACGTCAACCCATCGCCAAGTGATGACGTGGCACTTAGGGTGTGAAAAGGTAAAATCCGGCGGAGAACGTCCTTTGGATTTTACGTCAACCCATCGCCAAGTGATGACGTGGCAGTTAGGGTGTCAAAAGGTAAAATCCGGCGGAGAACGTCCTTTGGATTTTACGTCAACCCATCGCCAAGTGATGACGTGGCACTTAGGGTGTCAAAAGGTAAAATCCGGCGGAGAACGTCCTTTGGATTTTACGTCAACCCATCGCCAAGTGATGACGTGGCAGTTACGGTGTCAAAAGGTAAAATCCGGCGGAGAACGTCCTTTGGATTTTACGTCAACCCATCGCCAAGTGATGACGTGGCAGTTAGGGTGTCAAAAGGTAAAATCCGGCGGAGAACGTCCTTTGGATTTTACGTCAACCCATCGCCAAGTGATGACGTGGCAGTTAGGGTGTCAAAAGGTAAAATCCGGCGGAGAACGTCCTTTGGATTTTACGTCAACCCATCGCCAAGTGATGACGTGGCACTTAGGGTGTCAAAAGGTAAAATCCGGCGGAGAACGTCCTTTGGATTTTACGTCAACCCATCGCCAAGTGATGACGTGGCACTTAGGGTGTCAAAAGGTAAAATCCGGCGGAGAACGTCCTTTGGATTTTACGTCAACCCATCGCCAAGTGATGACGTGGCAGTTAGGGTGTCAAAAGGTAAAATCCGGCGGAGAACGTCCTTTGGATTTTACGTCAACCCATCGCCAAGTGATGACGTGGCAGTTAGGGTGTCAAAAGGTAAAATCCGGCGGAGAACGTCCTTTGGATTTTACGTCAACCCATCGCCAAGTGATGACGTGGCAGTTAGGGTGTCAAAAGGTAAAATCCGGCGGAGAACGTCCTTTGGATTTTACGTCAACCCATCGCCAAGTGATGACGTGGCACTTAGGGTGTGAAAAGGTAAAATCCGGCGGAGAACGTCCTTTGGATTTTACGTCAACCCATCGCCAAGTGATGACGTGGCACTTAGGGTGTGAAAAGGTAAAATCCGGCGGAGAACGTCCTTTGGATTTTACGTCAACCCATCGCCAAGTGATGACGTGGCACTTAGGGTGTCAAAAGGTAAAATCCGGCGGAGAACGTCCTTTGGATTTTACGTCAACCCATCGCCAAGTGATGACGTGGCACTTAGGGTGTCAAAAGGTAAAATCCGGCGGAGAACGTCCTTTGGATTTTACGTCAACCCATCGCCAAGTGATGACGTGGCACTTAGGGTGTCAAAAGGTAAAATCCGGCGGAGAACGTCCTTTGGATTTTACGTCAACCCATCGCCAAGTGATGACGTGGCAGTTAGGGTGTCAAAAGTAAAATCCGGCGGAGAACGTCCTTTGGATTTTACGTCAACCCATCGCCAAGTGATGACGTGGCACTTAGGGTGTGAAAAGGTAAAATCCGGCGGAGAACGTCCTTTGGATTTTACGTCAACCCATCGCCAAGTGATGACGTGGCAGTTAGGGTGTCAAAAGGTAAAATCCGGCGGAGAACGTCCTTTGGATTTTACGTCAACCCATCGCCAAGTGATGACGTGGCACTTAGGGTGTCAAAAGGTAAAATCCGGCGGAGAACGTCCTTTGGATTTTACGTCAACCCATCGCCAAGTGATGACGTGGCAGTTACGGTGTCAAAAGGTAAAATCCGGCGGAGAACGTCCTTTGGATTTTACGTCAACCCATCGCCAAGTGATGACGTGGCAGTTAGGGTGTCAAAAGGTAAAATCCGGCGGAGAACGTCCTTTGGATTTTACGTCAACCCATCGCCAAGTGATGACGTGGCACTTAGGGTGTCAAAAGGTAAAATCCGGCGGAGAACGTCCTTTGGATTTTACGTCAACCCATCGCCAAGTGATGACGTGGCACTTAGGGTGTCAAAAGGTAAAATCCGGCGGAGAACGTCCTTTGGATTTTACGTCAACCCATCGCCAAGTGATGACGTGGCAGTTAGGGTGTCAAAAGGTAAAATCCGGCGGAGAACGTCCTTTGGATTATACGTCAACCCATCGCCAAGTGATGACGTGGCAGTTAGGGTGTCAAAAGGTAAAATCCGGCGGAGAACGTCCTTTGGATTTTACGTCAACCCATCGCCAAGTGATGACGTGGCAGTTAGGGTGTCAAAAGGTAAAATCCGGCGGAGAACGTCCTTTGGATTTTACGTCAACCCATCGCCAAGTGATGACGTGGCACTTAGGGTGTCAAAAGGTAAAATCCGGCGGAGAACGTCCTTTGGATTTTACGTCAACCCATCGCCAAGTGATGACGTGGCACTGGGCCAGCGGCAGAAGATGACGTGGCAGTCATAATGGCTTGGTATTAATTGGTGTACTAAGTACGTTACCTTTATAATTAATTTTTGAATTTTGAAGGGTCTCCTTGTATTTAGGAAACGTGCTTGGGAAGGTGAGGCGGTTTGGTGGACGTGTCAGAGTGCAGAAAGGATGTCTGCACAGTTGTCAGTCACGTCAGCACGTGGGTGGGGAGTTATCAGTCGTGTGTCAGGCGAGTGGCCGTCCACGCGCGCGAGTGGTGCAGCCTGTCAGTCTGAATGCTGATGTTGGGCAGGTGAGAAGTCGTCCTTTTGGGCAGACGCGTGTCTTCACGTGCTGACGAGTAACTGCTCATCCAGCTTTTATGCCACGTGTTGCGTCCAGATGTGTCCTTCCCTGGCAAGATGAAGGGTCATCTGCCAGCTGTGTCTATCGCATTAAATGCGATGGGTATAAATACCCGAGGAGGTTTTTTGAATTCCTTCTTATCCGTCTTCTATCTCACAATTTCCTTCTTCTTTTCTCTCATCTCCGGTTGATCTTCAAGTTTTCCGGTGACCTTTTAGAAAAAATTTCCTTTCTTTTTGCATATATTTTGCACTATGTCTGAGGGTTCCGACGTTGGTGGTAACCCTGCTAAGGCCACCGAGAAGTCCAAGAAGCTGATTCACAACACCACCTGTAAATGGGGTGAGAAAAGTTTTTCGAAATTTGTCAAGGCCATGGAGTTCGATCCTTCGTGGGAGGTGGAGTTGCCGTCAAACAAGGGCACTGCTTTGGCTCCTCCCACCGGGAAGATGAGTCTGTATGGGGCTCACCTTGCCCTCTGTGGGTTCCGGCTACCTGCCACCAAGTTCCAGGTGGACACCTTGGTGCAATATGGCGTTCATGTTACCCAGGTCAGTGGATTTGGGATGCTTCGTCTGGTGCACTTCGAAGCTTGTTGCCGTGCCTTGGATATTGAACCGTCGTTCGAACGGTTCAATGTCTTTCATGTGTTGAACATGGAGGGTTCCTGGTTCAACTTTGTCCCTCGTCCTCAAGTCCCTCCCTGTGGGACTACTGCTCCGAAGTCCCTTCATGACTGGAAAGAGAAATTTTTCTATGTCAAGAGGGGTGTGATTCCGGTGGACATGCCGTGGAAAGTTGTTGCCGAGCGTCAACGGGTGGGTGATCATCCTGTGATGGAGGGTTTCAGGGACCAGGAGTGGTTCAAAGAGCTTGTGGCCCGTGCTTCCCCGTTTGACACGGGTATGTGTTCTGAAGCCATGCTGGCTTTGCTGGGAATGAGTAGGGTTCAGATTGTTGAAGGAAAAGAGCCTGTGGTTACCGTCCCTGGTAAGTCTCTTTCACTTTTCATTTTCCTGACCTCTCTTCTTCTTTTTTTTTTTATATTGTGTACTCAATAAAGTTGTGTTTTTGGGCCCAGGAATGTCGAAGTTTGAGGCGTTCCTGCTGAGGGACAAGGCCCCACTTGAGTGGAGAGATCCTGCGGGTGGTAGGATGTCCGTGATTGACGAGATGGTGGGTAGATTTTATTTTCCCTATCTGGAGTTCAAGCCAACCGTCCTCCTGTTTTCACGTGAGCATCCTATAAACCCTGACCCTATATCTTCTGTGCGTCATGCGGGGGTAAACCCTTGTTTTGTCGTTTCCTCTGATGAGGAATCCACTGGATCTTCTGTAGAGATGGTGGATCCAGCGCCTCTGCGTGGTCGTAAGAAGAGCGTGCCACGCTTTCATAAGCATAAGGTCTTGTCTCAAGCTAAGTCTGCGCCTTTGAGTGCAGGTGGTGAAGGGCCTCTCTTTGGTCAACGCGAGCGGCGTGCAGAATCGTCCTCTTCCGCCCCTGAAGATGATTCAGCGGTCAGTCCGCTGAAAAAGAAGCGGAAGTTGGGTAAAGTTTCGGAGGTAAAGCTGCATCTGTGACACCCGGCAAATTCTGGTTAACAACATTGTCTAGATGAAAGTCTATCTTAGCGAGTCACGCGTATATTATACGTAACGAGGGTTAGCTAGATAGCTAGATAGGACATACGAGCATTATCTCGGGTTATGAGATGCTTTGACTCCTTGTGTGGGTCGGGTTCTGACTCCTTGTGTGAGTTAACGTGTGATTGCATGATTAGTGAACCTCGGACGTTGGTGAATAACAAACTTATGTGTCTCGGTGATATCTGACAAACTTATGTGAAAACCATACGTGATTATGTGAACCTAAACCGAACACGTTAATAAAAATTATAAAAAGTGGAGCGTGAGGTTGATTAGGGTCTTAACGCATGGGGTTACACTTGTTACGGTTCGAAATAACGAAAACGTCGAAGGATAACGCGTCGGGAGGCGAAACGAAACAAAAGCGCGCCACCCGGACCTGTGAGCGGCCGCTCACAGGCTCCGAGCGGCCGCTCGATGTTACCTGACGGGTTTAAACCGCCTCAAACTCATATTTAAACATCCTTAACTCCCATGCAGCCCTCATACTCAACCCTAATCGCCCCCTTACTGCCCCACACGAATATTTCACTCCAAAAACACCTGCTAAGGCTTAAGATCATCAATTGGGAGGCTCCAAGGCGCGCGATTGATTGATTTGAAGAGCTAAGGGTATAACTCATGATTTCTTATGCTTTTTACTTTATGTTTTATTGTAAAAATCCTATAACAAGTTTGTCCAGGTCTGATTGGGTTTAATAAACATTAAAACATGAGTCTTTTTGAAGATTAAACGGATTAAACCTATTAATAAACGCGTAGTAACATCATAGGATGCTTGTTGCGCAAGTTATTGGTGTTTTGATCTTAAAAGCTTTGATCTTGACATGTTTGATAATAGGATCTGATGGGAATAGGTATTAGGAAAGTTGTATGATGATTATTAGGTATTATTGATTGATAATATGCAACTAGGGTTTGATATAATTGATGATATTGTACGATCAGAATCTGGACAGATTCTGAAAGTCGACTTGTAGGGTCTGTTTCGTGGCTTGAAAACAATTGATTTGATCGATTCTTTGCATGATTGTAACGTACAAGGTCTTAGCTTTTCATAATGGGCAAAACCATCGAATTTGGACGTCGTTTGAGTCGTTTTTGGAATTTTAATTGATTAGGGGTCATATCAGATTTTCGGATTTGTAAATTGGGTTAACTTTAAATGGTCATAACTTGAGATTTACAAGGAATTAGATTATGGAATTTTTACAGTAGGTCAATACTGGAAAAATAGAGCTTTTCCAAGTGGATTCATCTCGTTTGGATGAATACACAATTTTTAAGAATTTTCCTACTAAACTGACCTGTTGAGGAGATTTTTTGGACACAGCTGTGTTGTACGAATTTTCATAATTTTTGTGTTTGGAATTGAGACAAAACAAAAATAGGTATTGTCGAGTGAATCCCAAAGTAAATTCAGTAAAAATTTGGGAGGCTAACTCACTGGTTTGCTATTTTAAATAAATTAGTTTTGATGGCGCACAATCTGTCCTGAAAACACAGATTGTGTATTATGTGCTTATGTGCCTAATTGAGGTCTTAGGTGGTATGGAATTGATATGTAACTGAAGTACACTTGTCTGAGACACATACGGAATGTAGAACAAATTGTAACCAACGTATTCACCAACGGGTCCGTAGGGTTTACTATTGCATGTAGAATCACTAGGCGTCGTATACACACTTTTGAACATTTAAAACGCCTTGGACAAACGAGTTATATGGGTAATGATATTACGCCTATACTCACTGAGCGACACTGTTATTAGGGTGTCGGTAGCATATATTGCTTGCTGTTCGGATTCTTTGCTTGCACGTTAAGGTGAGTTTACGGCCCCTCTTTTAAACTGGTTTTATACTTTCGGGGGAGAAAACATGTGTTAAAACAACTGTTTGGTAACTACTGTCATACTATGGGTTTATACTGTGTACTACACGATCTTTGGAAGTCCCGGGGGGAACCATGAATGTGCGGGTTTGCACAACGGGGAAATGTGAATAGCGCTATTGGGAGTGACCAACCCCGCTCGTCGGCTTGGAGGGCCGGGCGAGTGCATATTGTCTCAAACAGGAACAACAGGAACAACAGGAACATACATCGGGCATACTTTTGGTATTCGCGTTAGTAATGGTTTTCCAATCGTGGTAGTAACAAAACGTACGCCTAGCTAGCGTATACTGGTTTTCGATTGTTATAGTATGGACAGGTGGACTTGGTACTTGGATACAAAACCTGTAAACTCACCAGCATTTTTGTGCTGACGTAAACTTTTACATGTTTTCTCAGGTCGCTAAGGTAGCACAATGGAACTAGGGCGCACGCGTATGCACGGCGTCTAGATAGAGTCGCATGGTTTTCATATGTTGAACAATTGGTTTACTTTTGAGATACTGTTTTGAATAAGCTTCCGCTGTAAACGGGATTTTAAACTATGTTTTGGAATTGCATTTATATTCATTTAGACTTGTTTATTGTGATCGTTGGTTTGGATCCTGGTTTGTCATGCGCCTCGCGGTAAAACTCCGCAAGTGGATTTTGAGGGTGTGACAGATTGGTATCAGAGCCAATGGTTATAGTGAACTAGGACTGCATGTAGGGTCTAGTCTATAGCCGAGTCGCACACACTAGACGATCACATGGTACTAAACGTTATAGTGGTTTACGTATGGTCTTGTCGGGGTGTCTCTAAATCGTTGGTCTTTCTATGTTACATCATCCGTTCTATCTTAGGTTGGGTTACTTGTTTTCTAGGCAGTGTAGTCTATTGGAGTAACTCGTGTGCTCTTGAGATTTGTCCAAGGCTCGGACATCTCCCTTTCGCACTCCAATAGAAACACTTGCCATAAACTACCGTAGCATTACGGTGTGTAGCTGAGAGTCTATGTTCGGTGATTTGAACTTTGGACTAGGAGAACACTTGGAGGACCATGTAGAGCGGTTTATCATTTTGGGTGCACACAAAATCATAAACCGAAATGCATGGAAGCCCTAGTGAGCTCTGGGTTTGAATGGATAGTCCTGGATTGGATCTAGCTTTGATCTTGCGAACGCTAGTGGTTACCATTAGCTGTGAAACTAAATTATCTCGTCCTTTTTGTCGGAATCATGTCTGGAGTGCGAGGAGGACGTGGAGGTGGCCGCGCTGGTGGGCGTGGTGGTGGCGGTCGTGGTGGTGGTGGTCGTGGAGGTGTGGAACCTCAAGATGACTGGATCGGAAATCGAGAAGTATACTGTGAGGCGGAATGAGTTGGCAGTGCTGTGTCCCGATCTGCACGTGCCAGAGTACCGTAGGATTGAACACTATGTCTCAGGGTTAGTACCGGAAATTGCAGGGTTAGTGGCTGCGGGAAATCATCCTACGTATGCAGAGGTAGTTCGATCGGCCCATAGGATGACCAACTTAAAGGTAAATGAGGGTATTTTGCCAGCGAAGGGTTCGACTGTTAAGACCCCAGAGAACAACAAGCGCAAGTGGGAAAATGACGGGAAGGGAGCTGGGTCAGCACAGCAGAATAAGAAGTTCGACAATGGGGGTTCATCTTCTTCGGGTAACAAGCAGGGTGGTTATGCGGGAAAACTGCCCAAATGCAACAAGTGTGGACGCCATCACCAAGGGAACTGCGATAGTAACCGTTGTCACCGCTGCCAGCGAACAGGGCATTATGCTAAGGATTGTCGGGCTACACTTCCATCGACTCAGGCTCCGACTAACAGTTCAGCTCCGACTACTCAGGGGACTACAGGGAAACAAGGATGCTACAACTGTGGTGACACTGGGCATTACAAGAAGGATTGCCCAAAACTGAAGCAGGGTGGGAACAACGGGAATGGGAACAACGGGGGCGGCGGCAGAAATGCACGTGCCTTCGTCATTGGAGCTGCTGAGGCTAGGCAGGACCCTGACACAGTCACCGGTACGTTTCTTCTCAATAATCGTTCTGTTAGCGTGTTATTTGATTCCGGTGCCGACAAGAGTTTTGTATCCATGGATGTTAGTCGACTGCTAGATGTAGTACCCGTACCATTAGAGACTAAGTATATTATTGAGTTGGCTGACGGTAAAAAGATTGAAGCTACTAGTGTCCTTCGGGAGTGCCAATTAGAGTTGTCGGGTTTATCGTTCCCCATCGACCTTATGCCGGTACCTTTGAGTAGTTTTGACGTTGTGGTAGGCATGGATTGGTTGTCTTTGTATCGCGCGGAGATTGTCTGTTATGATAAGGTTATTCGGATTCCTCTCCCTGATGGAGAATTCCTTTCTGTGTACGGTATCAAGGGTGGTGTTCCGCTAAACATCATCTCTAGCATGAAAGCCCTTAAGTGTCTTCGAAAGGGTTATCCAGCCGTTTTGGCGCTTTTATCTGTTTCCTCTGGTGATGAGAAGAAGATCGACGATATTCCGGTGGTACGCGAGTTTCCTGATGTTTTTCCCGATGATTTATCTGGTCTTCCTCCCCATCGTCAGGTTGAGTTCGGTATCGACCTCGTACCGGGAGCTGCTCCTATTGCTCGGGCCCCCTATCGTCTTGCACCTCCCGAGATGCAGGAATTGTCCAGTCAGTTACAGGAACTCTTGGACAAGGGTTTCATCCGGCCAAGTTCTTCCCCTTGGGGAGCCCCGATTTTATTTGTTAAGAAGAAGGATGGGAGTTTCCGATTGTGCGTAGACTACAGAGAACTGAACAAATTGACCATCAAGAACCGTTATCCTCTTCCACGTATCGATGATCTATTCGACCAGCTTCAGGGTTCTAGTTATTATTCCAAGATCGATTTGAGGTCCGGTTATCAACAGCTGCGCGTCAGGGAGGCTGACGTTGCAAAGACTGCTTTTCGAACACGTTATGGTCATTTTGAATTCTTGGTCATGCCTTTCGGTCTCACGAACGCACCGGCGGTTTTCATGGACTTGATGAACCGCGTCTGTAAACCATATCTGGACAAATTCGTCATTGTATTTATTGATGACATTCTGATCTACTCCAAGAACGAGACCGAACACGGGGAACATCTGCGGTTAGTTTTGGAACTCTTGCGACGGGAACAACTTTATGCCAAGTTCTCAAAGTGTGACTTTTGGTTACGCGAAGTTCAATTCCTAGGACATGTGGTTAATGAACTAGGGATTCATGTCGATCCAGCTAAAATCGAAGCGATCAAGGACTGGGGAGCACCAAAGACGCCAACTGAGGCGCGGCAATTCCTAGGCCTTGCGGGCTACTATCGTCGTTTCATTCAGGGGTTCTCAAAGATTGCTCAACCCCTCACCACTCTCACTCATAAGGATAGGAAATTCGACTGGGGTGAACCACAAGAGTCAGCGTTTGAAGAACTGAAGTCTAAACTGTGTTCTGCTCCTATTTTGTCTTTACCTGAGGGTCCTGATGATTTTGTTGTTTACTGTGACGCTTCCATTCATGGACTCGGTTGCGTGTTGATGCAACGCGAGAAAGTGATTGCGTATGCTTCTCGTCAACTCAAAGTGCATGAGAAGAACTACACCACTCATGATTTGGAGTTGGGTGCCGTGGTATTCGCGTTGAAAATTTGGAGACATTACTTGTACGGTACCAAGTGCACCATCTACACCGATCACAAGAGTCTCCAACACATTTTCGACCAACAACACTTGAACATACGGCAGCGTCGCTGGATCGAACTTTTGAACGACTATGATTGTGCTATTAAGTACCATCCTGGCAAGGCGAATGTTGTAGCAGACGCCTTAAGCAGGAAGGAATCAACTAAACCTCGTCGTGTTCGGGCGTTGCAGCTCACCATCCATTCGTCGTTACCTGATCAACTCTGTTCTGCTCAATTGGGAGCTTTGAAGGAGGAAAACCTTAAAGCTGAAACCATGCACGGTGCCGACAAGCACCTAGAGCGAAGGCCTGATGGCCTGCACTATTTCGCAGAACGTATATGGGTTCCTTTGTTCGGGGGACTACGGGAGCTTGTCCTTGATGAGGCTCATAAGTCCCGGTATTCTATTCATCCTGGTTCGGATAAGATGTACCAAGATCTGAAGGTGCTTTACTGGTGGCCAAACATGAGGTCGGACATAGCCTCATACGTGAGCAAATGCTTGACCTGTGCTAAGGTCAAGGTGGAATACCAGAAACCGTCGGGTCTCTTGCAACAACCTGAAATTCCGGAATGGAAATGGGAACGGATTACTATGGATTTTGTCACACAACTTCCTAAGTCACCAAGCGGGAACGACAAGATATGGGTGATTGTCGATCGGTTGACGAAATCAGCTCATTTTCTTGCTATTAAGGAGACCGACACCATGGATCGTTTGGCTCGTCTTTATTTGAAGGAGGTCGTTTCTAAGCACGGGGTACCAGTTTCTATTATCTCGGATCGTGACTCTCATTTTACTTCTCACTTCTGGAAGTCTTTGCACAAGGCTTTGGGTACACAACTAGACATGAGTACGGCTTACCATCCACAGACTGACGGTCAGAGTGAGCGTACGATTCAAACTTTAGAAGACATGCTGCGGGCATGTGTGATCGATTTTGGCAAGGGTTGGGAAGCTCATCTACCGTTAGTAGAATTCTCGTACAACAATAGTTATCACACGAGCATCAAGGCGGCTCCGTTCGAGGCACTGTACGGACGGAAATGCCGTTCTCCTCTTTGCTGGGCTGAAGTGGGTGAGAGTCAACTCACTGGGCCTGAACTAGTGTACGAAACTTCGGAAAAGATCGTACAGATTCGAAATCGGTTGGCGGCGGCACGGGACCGGCAAAAGAGTTATGCTGATCAGCGTCGCAAACCACTGGAATTCCAAGTTAATGACAAGGTACTTCTAAAGGTCTCACCGTGGAAGGGCGTCATACGCTTTGGGAAGCGTGGCAAACTCAATCCACGGTATGTCGGACCATTTACGATCCTGGAACGGATTGGACCGGTGGCATATCGTCTTGATTTACCGACGGAGCTCGGTAACGTACATAACGTCTTCCACGTGTCAAACTTGAAGAAGTGTATGGCTGACGAGTCTCTCATCGTTCCACTGGAAGAGATCAAGGTTGATGATCGTCTTCGGATTGTGGAAGAACCTGTGGAGATTCTGGATTACAAGATTCGTAGCCTACGTCACAGCAAGATTCGTATCGTTAAGGTTCGATGGAACTCGAACCGGGGACCTGAGTACACGTGGGAACGGGAGGATCAGATGAAGTCTAAGTATCCTCATCTCTTTCTTAAGGAAGCGTTCGAGTCTAGATATGTCTCCACTGCAGTTGAATGAATCTCGGGGCGAGATTCCTTTTTAACGTGGGGATGATGTGACAACTCGGGTGAATCTCTCTCTCTCTTGGTTTCTATCTTTTGGTACTTGTGCAATTTTCGGGACGAAAATTCTTTTAACGTGGGGATGATGTGACACCCGGCAAATTCTGGTTAACAACATTGTCTAGATGAAAGTCTATCTTAGCGAGTCACGCGTATATTATACGTAACGAGGGTTAGCTAGATAGCTAGATAGGACATACGAGCATTATCTCGGGTTATGAGATGCTTTGACTCCTTGTGTGGGTCGGGTTCTGACTCCTTGTGTGAGTTAACGTGTGATTGCATGATTAGTGAACCTCGGACGTTGGTGAATAACAAACTTATGTGTCTCGGTGATATCTGACAAACTTATGTGAAAACCATACGTGATTATGTGAACCTAAACCGAACACGTTAATAAAAATTATAAAAAGTGGAGCGTGAGGTTGATTAGGGTCTTAACGCATGGGGTTACACTTGTTACGGTTCGAAATAACGAAAACGTCGAAGGATAACGCGTCGGGAGGCGAAACGAAACAAAAGCGCGCCACCCGGACCTGTGAGCGGCCGCTCACAGGCTCCGAGCGGCCGCTCGATGTTACCTGACGGGTTTAAACCGCCTCAAACTCATATTTAAACATCCTTAACTCCCATGCAGCCCTCATACTCAACCCTAATCGCCCCCTTACTGCCCCACACGAATATTTCACTCCAAAAACACCTGCTAAGGCTTAAGATCATCAATTGGGAGGCTCCAAGGCGCGCGATTGATTGATTTGAAGAGCTAAGGGTATAACTCATGATTTCTTATGCTTTTTACTTTATGTTTTATTGTAAAAATCCTATAACAAGTTTGTCCAGGTCTGATTGGGTTTAATAAACATTAAAACATGAGTCTTTTTGAAGATTAAACGGATTAAACCTATTAATAAACGCGTAGTAACATCATAGGATGCTTGTTGCGCAAGTTATTGGTGTTTTGATCTTAAAAGCTTTGATCTTGACATGTTTGATAATAGGATCTGATGGGAATAGGTATTAGGAAAGTTGTATGATGATTATTAGGTATTATTGATTGATAATATGCAACTAGGGTTTGATATAATTGATGATATTGTACGATCAGAATCTGGACAGATTCTGAAAGTCGACTTGTAGGGTCTGTTTCGTGGCTTGAAAACAATTGATTTGATCGATTCTTTGCATGATTGTAACGTACAAGGTCTTAGCTTTTCATAATGGGCAAAACCATCGAATTTGGACGTCGTTTGAGTCGTTTTTGGAATTTTAATTGATTAGGGGTCATATCAGATTTTCGGATTTGTAAATTGGGTTAACTTTAAATGGTCATAACTTGAGATTTACAAGGAATTAGATTATGGAATTTTTACAGTAGGTCAATACTGGAAAAATAGAGCTTTTCCAAGTGGATTCATCTCGTTTGGATGAATACACAATTTTTAAGAATTTTCCTACTAAACTGACCTGTTGAGGAGATTTTTTGGACACAGCTGTGTTGTACGAATTTTCATAATTTTTGTGTTTGGAATTGAGACAAAACAAAAATAGGTATTGTCGAGTGAATCCCAAAGTAAATTCAGTAAAAATTTGGGAGGCTAACTCACTGGTTTGCTATTTTAAATAAATTAGTTTTGATGGCGCACAATCTGTCCTGAAAACACAGATTGTGTATTATGTGCTTATGTGCCTAATTGAGGTCTTAGGTGGTATGGAATTGATATGTAACTGAAGTACACTTATCTGAGACACATACGGAATGTAGAACAAATTGTAACCAACGTATTCACCAACGGGTCCGTAGGGTTTACTATTGCATGTAGAATCACTAGGCGTCGTATACACACTTTTGAACATTTAAAACGCCTTGGACAAACGAGTTATATGGGTAATGATATTACGCCTATACTCACTGAGCGACACTGTTATTAGGGTGTCGGTAGCATATATTGCTTGCTGTTCGGATTCTTTGCTTGCACGTTAAGGTGAGTTTACGGCCCCTCTTTTAAACTGGTTTTATACTTTCGGGGGAGAAAACATGTGTTAAAACAACTGTTTGGTAACTACTGTCATACTATGGGTTTATACTGTGTACTACACGATCTTTGGAAGTCCCGGGGGGAACCATGAATGTGCGGGTTTGCACAACGGGGAAATGTGAATAGCGCTATTGGGAGTGACCAACCCCGCTCGTCGGCTTGGAGGGCCGGGCGAGTGCATATTGTCTCAAACAGGAACAACAGGAACAACAGGAACATACATCGGGCATACTTTTGGTATTCGCGTTAGTAATGGTTTTCCAATCGTGGTAGTAACAAAACGTACGCCTAGCTAGCGTATACTGGTTTTCGATTGTTATAGTATGGACAGGTGGACTTGGTACTTGGATACAAAACCTGTAAACTCACCAGCATTTTTGTGCTGACGTAAACTTTTACATGTTTTCTCAGGTCGCTAAGGTAGCACAATGGAACTAGGGCGCACGCGTATGCACGGCGTCTAGATAGAGTCGCATGGTTTTCATATGTTGAACAATTGGTTTACTTTTGAGATACTGTTTTGAATAAGCTTCCGCTGTAAACGGGATTTTAAACTATGTTTTGGAATTGCATTTATATTCATTTAGACTTGTTTATTGTGATCGTTGGTTTGGATCCTGGTTTGTCATGCGCCTCGCGGTAAAACTCCGCAAGTGGATTTTGAGGGTGTGACAGCATCCTCCAAGTCTGGTTCCGCACCGTTCTCTATGGAGATTAGCCCTCCGCCGGAGCGTCGTCCTCTGATCCAGAAGACGTTGAAGAAGGTTACCAGTAAGTGGTGTTCCGCCTCTTTGTTGCTTTTTTGCCGTTTTCTTGATATTTTTCTAAGTGTTTTGTTTTTCTTGCAGTTGTTTCTCCGCGAGCTTCTGGTTCTGCCTCCGAGCCAAGTGAGACGGAGGTTGCTAGGGAAAGGCGGGAGGAGGAAGAAGCGAAAGTTCGCGCGGAGAAAGAGGCAGCGGAGGCCGAGCAACGGGCCAAGGAAGCTGCCGCCAAGGAGGAGGAGGAGAGGGTAGCGGCTGAGAGGCTACGTCTGGAGGAAGCAGCTAAAAAAGCTGAGGAAGAAAGATTGGCAGCTGAGAAGCTGCGTATGGAGAAGGAAAAAGCTGAAGCCGAAGCGAGGGCTAAGGAGGCGGCCGCCAAGGCTAGGGCGGAGGAGGAGGCCGCCAAGCTCGCTAGTGTTCAAGCGTTTTCTGGTGGTTCCCCTGGGGGGGTTGGAGGTGGACCTGTTGGGGGGAGGTCCATTGTGGACCGGAGTGACCCGGGTTACTTCGCGGGCGACGTGATTTGGCGTCCGCACTGGAGTATCCGGGAGAACTCCCGTTTTGCCAACCCTCTAACGGCCGAGGAGTTCGTTTCTGAAGTTGTTCCTCCCAAGGAAAGGGAGTATCAAGATAGCCTGCCCCGGTCGCAGTTGATCACCGATATCTGTGTCGGGCAGGCGCTCCAAGTCGCCGCTATTGAATCTTTAAAGCGGCGTGATCAAGAGTATGCCCGGGATATCGCGGAGTTCAATGCTCGGCGGGCTAGCCAGGCGCAGAGGGAGGAGAAAATGAAGTCGGAGGTCGATAGGTACCGTGATAGGGCCTATAAAGCTGAGGACCGGGTGAAGGAGCTGGAGAAGGAGCATGCGTTGGCTCATCAGCGGTGGGTCGATGCATGCTAGGTGACCAACCAGGAGACTATGAAGCTGAAAGATCAGATCCAGACCCTGAAGAATGAGAACGCGAAACTTCGGGACACCGCGGAGGGCCATGCCAAGGTTTTGGCTGATAAGGACTCCGTGGTGGCGGGTCTTAGGTCTGATCTTCGCAACAAAGATGATGAGCTTGTTGGTGCCTCTTCTCAGCTTTCTGAGTTGGCGGGTGAGAAGGAAGCGTGGGTGAAGGAGAGGGCGGCGTTGATGGAGGAGCGGGCCTCGTTGGAGGAGTCCTTGACCGTGTCGCAAACAGAGGCTGAAAATGCCAAGGCTCTCTTGGATGAGGCCACTGTTGCGCAGGAGAAGGCCCAGGAGTCCATCCGCTGGGTGATGACCGAGGGTATCGCCGGTGTAAGTACTTTTCTTTCCTTCCTACTGTCCTTAGTGTATTTTCTTTCTAATCCTTGTTTTTGTGCAGATTTTCAAGCGGTTCTGGAACGAGCCCAATCTCGGTGATCAGGTTGCTGCTATCGCTGCTGCTGCGCGCGCTGCTGGAGAGGCCGAGGGATTCGACACTGGGTTTTACCATGCGCTGAATGGAGGGTGCATTTCTGAGGGTGCGCATGACGGTAAACCCAGGGAGAAGGAGTATGAAGCTGAGCTTCTGAAGTTTGAGCAGGTCGAGTTCCCCATACTGAAGACGGTTGCGGACTGTAATCAGTATGCTGATCCAGCTGGCGCCCTCCGTTACTATATTGAAGAATCCGACCGTTTGGGTGCGGAGGCGCAGCAAAAAGGGAAGTAGCCAGCGGGTGGTGGTGAAGGTCCGTCTGGGACGCGCCCGGAGGATGTTGAAGAACAGTTGGTTGATTTTGGGGAGTCTGGCGAGGAATAGGATTCCTCTGTATGTGTTTGTTTCTTTTGTTCTTTGTAAAGCTTGAGGCAGCTTGATCGCCTCTTTTTGATAGTTTATATGAATGAAACTTTTTGTTTGTTACCTTGTGTGTTTTTGGATTGATTAATGAGTCTGGCGATAATGATACATGATATTTATGCCTTGAAGACCCAAGTTCCGATATTGCACACTTTAAGAGGCGATAGAATTTTCTTAGGATTCCCAAAAAAGAAAAGTGGCTTAGGCATGTGTAGCCTAAGTGTTTACAAGAATTATATGTAACAGAAGCGTAATTGTGCCGCGTTCCAAGAGCGCGGGACAGGCGTTCCATCGAGCTTCTCTAACACGTAGGCGCCTTTGCCCAAAATTTCTTGTATTTTGTAGGGGCCTTCCCATGTTGGGGCAAGTTTACCTTGCTTTTCCGCGTTTGAAGCGCTATTGTTTCTGAGAACGTAATCTCCAATGTTAAAGTTATGTAACTTAACTTTTTGATTGTAGTAGCGCTCCAGTTGACTTTTGTATTTGGCTTCTTTGATGGCGGCGAGCTCTCTTCGTTCTTCAAGCAAGTCGAGGTTTAGTCGTAGCTCTTTGTCATTCTGCCCTTTTTCCGCCATGAGTACTCTTGCGGAGGGGCATCCGATTTCGGCGGGAATGACAGCCTCAGAGCCATAGGTCAGGCTGAAGGGAGTTTCGCCATTGCTGGTTTTGGTGAGTATGCGATTTGCCCATAGGACGTGTGGAAGCTCGTCCACCCATCCTGTTCGTTTGGTCCCCAGCCGCTTTTTAATGCCTTCAATGATGCTTCGATTTGCCCTTTCGACTTGGCCATTCCCTTGGGGGTGGGCGACTGAGGTGAATATCTGCTGGACGCCCATTTGCGCCAACCATTGTTGCAAGTGTTGGTCGGTGAATTGGGTTCCATTGTCGCTTACAATTTGATATGGCAAACCGAACCTGCAAATGATGAACTCCCATATGAACTTTTTGGTGTGTGCGCCGTCGATTTTTGCTAGTGGCTTTGCTTCGATCCATTTTGTGAAATAGTCGATTGCCACTATTAAGAATTTTACGTTTCCTGGTGCTGTGGGGAATGGGCCAACAAGGTCTATTGCCCATTTCTGGAACGGCCATGCCGCTGTGACGGGAATTAGGTCGTTTTTAGGGCGCAGGGTGTTTGGCGCGTGGCGCTGGCAGGAGTCGCACTTGCGCAGTTCTGCCACTGCGTCTGGGTGCATGCCTGGCCAATAATAGCCTGCGTTCATTAGCTTGGCCACCACCATTCTGGGTCCTGCATGTAGTCCGCATGTGCCTTCGTGGATGTCTCTGATGAGGAAAGAGGCGTCTTCTTTGTCGACGCATCGCAGTAGCGGACCGAGGTATGATCGTCGATAGAGGATTCCGTCCGTTAACTGATAGTGCAAGGCTTGTGCTGGAGCTTTTGTGCCTCCGCTTTGTTATCGGGTAACGTTCCGGATGTGAAGTAAGCCTTTAGTGGTGCCATCCAAGAGGTGTTTCCTGTTTGGATGACGTTGACTTGCCTTGTAGGAACTGATGGGGCTTCTTGTAGTTCGACACGGACGTTTTTGGCCATGTGCTCAAAGACTGTGGAAGCCATCTTGCTTAGGGCGTCGGCGGGTTTGTTCTCGCTGCGGTTGATGTGAATGACCGTGCAGGAGACGAATTTGCGTATGAGTAGTTTGGCCTGTTGTAGATATAGGGCCATTGTGGCGTCCCTTGCATCGTATGTGCCATTGATGTGGCCCGCCACTAGTAGTGAATTGACATGCGCCTCGATATGTGTGGCTCCCATTTGATGTGCGATGCGTAGGCCTGCTAGGAGCGCTTCATATTCTGCCTCATTGTTTGTTGCGGCAAAGTCTAATCTAATGGCGTGTGTGTATTCTTTGTTATTTGGGCTGATCAGCCGCAAACCCGCACCTGCGCCGTCTGAGTTTGACGCGCCGTCGGTGTAAAGGTTCCACCTTTCATTTTCCGGCGTTGGTTGTGCGGGATCCTGCTCTGCGAGGCACTCCGCGATTTTGTCCGTTGGTATTTCGGTGGCGAAGTCGGCGAGGACCTGTCCTTTAACTGCGGGTCTGGGCTTGTAGTTGATAGTATGTTCACCTAGTTCGATTGCCCATTTTGCTAGACGTCCCGAGGTTTCTGGCTTGCGTAGGACGTCACTGATTCTGTAGTCTGTTAGGACGTTTATTGGGTGGCCATGGAAATACCGGCGCAATCTGCGCGAAGCGTGGATGAGGGCTAGTACTAACTTTTCCATTGTGGAGTACCTAGTTTCTGCGTCTAACAAGGTTCTACTGATGTAGTAGATGGGTGTTTGTACAGTTTTGCGGTCTACCAAAAGTACGGCGCCGATTGCCCTTTCTGTTACAGAGAGGTATAGGGTTAGCGGCTCTTTGGGTAATGGTGCTGTGAGAGTAGGTAAATTCATAAGACATTCTTTCATTTCTTTAAAAGCTTTTTCCGCCTCAGGGGTCCAGCGGAAATTACTTTTCTTAAGACAATTCTTTAGAGTGTCTACAAATGGAAAAGACTTTGAAGCGTAATTTGAAAGGAAGCGGTTGAGAGCGACTAGGCGCCCCATTAGCGTTTGTACTTCCTTGATGCTTGTTGGTGAAGGCATTCTTTCAATTGCTAGGACTTTGTCTGGATTTGCGCGGAAACCGTCACGCGTGACTACAACGCCTAGGAATCTTCCCTCTTCCATGCCGAAGGAACATTTGCTGGGGTTGAGCTTCATGCGCACCTTACGCAGTTGGCTGAATGTTTTCTGGATGTCTTCCAGCATGTTGCCTTCGTCTTTGCTTTTGATGACGAGGTCATCAACGTATACTTCCAAGCGCACCCCTATCTCGTGGATGAAAGCGCTGTCCATGAGACGTTGGTATGTGGCTCCCGCGTTTTTCAGACCGAAGGGCATTTTGGTGTAGCAGAAAATGCCCGTGTCTGTGCGGAATGCCGTTTTGTCTTCATCTTCCTTTGCCATTTGGATCTGATGGTAGCCTTTGTAGGCGTCGAGGAAGCATTTGAAGCGGAATGGTGCTAGGGAGTCTACCTTTAAGTCGATTTCTGGGAGAGGGTAGCAATCCTTCGGACAAGCTTTGTTTAGATCTTTGTAATCGACGCACATGCGCCATCCGCCTGTCGCTTTTCCTACCATAACCGGGTTGGCGACCCATGTTTGGTAGCGTATTGGGCGGATAATGCCAGCGTTTAGTAGCTCATTGACTTGTTCGTTCATCGCCTTTGTTTTCTCCGGTCCCATTTTGCGCATCTTTTGGGCAACTGGCTCCACTGATCTGTACGTGTTGAGTTTGTGTTCCGCGATATTTCTTGGAACGCCAATCATGTCAGATGGTTGCCAGGCGAATATGTCTATGTTCTTTACTAGTAGTTGTTTGAGGTGCGCCCGTATGGTGTCGGAGATTTCATGGCCGATGATGACCGTTTGGTCCGGGAATTTAGGGTTAAGAACCCAGTTTTCCGGTTCCGATCGGGTTTGTGTTTTTTGTGGTTTTGCCACGTCGATCGCGTGGCACTGTTTGTTGCCGCGGATTATTGCTACGCCAGTTCGGGTTGGGAAACCTACCATTTGGTGTGGGGTGGAGGCGTTGGCGTTGAACTTTGCCAAGCCTTCCCGCCCTAGTAGGACATCGTGGCGAGAAGTGACTGGTAGGACCATGAAGTCACAGATTTCTGTGCGTTCGTGGGTACCATCTGTTAGGGTAACCGGGAAGGTGATGATGCCGCGCGGCATGATGACTTCGTCAATAAAGCCTGAGATTGGTGCGTTGACTGGAACGAGGCGGGCTTTGTCATCCTCGTCCAGTTGTTGAAAACACTGATCATATATGATGTCAGTGCTGCTTCCGCCGTCTAGGAACATTGATTGCGTTCGGTAATGTCCTACGACGCCGGTGACGATTAATGGTGCGGTGGCGGAAGGTCCACCTCGTACTCTGGGGAGGAGGACGTCCATCTGTTTCCAGGAGTCATCGATCTCTCTTGGGCGTTTTCCTTTATTTTGGCGTTTTCCCGCGTCGGAGGTCATGTTGCAATGATGATGCGGAGTGTGCCTGATGTAACTTGTTTGTAGGTTCCGGATTGTTTTCTTTCCGGGCTCTTCATGCTTGTCGTCTTGGTTGTTGCGCCCGCCCCTGTTAACGTTTTTGACAAGGTGACCAAGTTGGCCTGTCTTCAGTGCTGCCTCGATTTCTAGTTTTAGGCTGTAGCAGTTGTCCGTCAGGTGGCCGTAATCGTTATGGTACTCACAGTATTTGGTGCGGTCCACGTTCTTTCGTTTGCCCAACACTTTAGGCTCCTTGAAAGTGACTTGCTCTGTTTTGAGTACCTGTGAGGGAGTTTTGGTTAACGGCGTCCAGTCGGTGGTTTTCTTGGGTTGGGCTTTGTGGTCCCTTGATTGCCTGTTTGTGATTGTCTGGCGGGCATCTATGGAGGGCGAGTATTTGCCTTCGTCTGTTGGTCCTGAAATGCGGGACCACACGGATTGCTTGCCCTTGTTTCTGTTGGAGTTGCTGGTTTGGTTATATCCGCGCTGTTGTTTGATGGAGCGCTCCGAGGATGCGTATATTTTTGAAGCCTTGATGACTTCTTCCCAGGAATCAGGGACACCTGTTTTCCCGGATAGGGTTTTCATCAAATCCTCACTGCGCACTCCGTGGATGAAGCCTGCGCGGGTTAGTTCTTCCCCACAACCTATTTGCAGCGCCTCTTTGTTGTAGCGCACGATGTAGTCGTCTATTGACTCGTTGTCTGTGCGCTGGCAAAGGAGGATGTGGGCCTTATCTCGTTTATGCCGTCTGAGATGGGAGAAGTGATCTTTGAATTTTTGGATGAGGTCATCAAAATCTAAGATGCCCCCGATGGGGAGGTTGTCGAACCAAACTCTGGCTGCGCCGGTAAGGGTTTGTGCGAACAGGTGACACCAGACCTGTACAGGCCAGAGGACTGTGGTTCCGGCGCACTCGAAATCATGCAGATGGTCCGTGGGGTCTCGCAGGCCATCGTATCTGCCGATGCTGCTAGGGAGTTTTGCTTGTTTTTCTATGGGTGCGGTGGCTATTCTTTGACAGAATTTTGAACTTAAGGCGAACGACTTAGGCCTGTACGGTTTGTTTAGGTCGTCATCTTCCTTGTGGTGTGATGTCGCCGAGTTTGTTTTTGCTAGCTTCCGCCTTTTGGCCCTTGAGGCTGTTGCGTCTGAATCGCTGGTGGGTTGGTAGCCGTCGGATTCCGACGCGGAGTCTACTAGAGCCTGGTCGCGCGCGTTTTTGCTGCGACCTACACCCTGAGACCTTGGACGCGTGGTTTGTTTTTCCTTCCCCTTCCGGCTGTGTTTGGCGGAGGGGGAAGCCTTGCTTTTAGATTTACTGTTTTGGATTTTTGCCAGCATGTTCTGGTAGATCTTGGTGTTTTTGAGTTGTTTTCTAAAGAGCCACTCGTCGGGGTCCATGGGTGTGTTGGGCGCGTCTGATTCGGAGGATTCTGAGGCCGAAACCGCGCGGGGCGGTGTTTCCTCCCTTGTGGTTGCTGGCTGCGTGTCCTTGTCCGGAGTTTGGAGCGTTGCCGCTCTTGCGGTCTGAACGACCGTAGAGGGGGTCGCTCCCTTGGATCCGACAGGGGTTAGATCAGCCATTTTGTGAGTAAAGGATGTGGTTTTGAAAGTTTTGTGAGTCTTTCAGCCGGTACGGATGGCGCCAATGAAGAAACAACGAGTATACGCGGGGTTAAGTGGGGGGTTTGTGTGGAATATGAGGTAACGACTCGTGTTCGCAGCAGGGTATAATCCTTCGCTCACAACGATGGTTGATCTATGGTTATATACACGAATGACAAGCAATCATGGACAAAGATATAAGTGGTTCGATCTAGTAAGATCTACGTCCACTGTGAAAGATGATCTTTATTAATGTGTAATGTGAATAACGATACAAGTGGAAGTACAAATGTGTTCGTTCTTCTTGGCTAACATTTACGTGGAGAGAAAGGAGGTTGAGTCCTCCTTTTATAGGAGATGCATGGGCCAAGGATTCTGGAGCCCATTCATCTCTTAATGGGCCGGGCCCGGGGACCGGGCCGGTCAATTGGTAGGCCCGCTTAGTTGGATCCTAACCCTTGGTTAGATAAAGTGATCCAAGTTGGGGAGGGCTTCTTCTGATTGGACCACGTGTCACCTCGTGGTTGGCAGTTTGGGAGGTTCTTCGTCCACCACACACGTGGCGTGCGGTGGATGGTGTGCAGGGGCGTCAGATGTCAGACAGCTGACCACTTGTCAGCTGACATCTGACGGGAGGAAGCAAGTTGGTGTCCAAGGGGAGTGTCTTTGGGTGTTGCCAACTGGTGACCCTGCGCCTTTGGCGCTGTGGTGCTCCTGGAAGTGATTCTTCCCGCGGGTGTTAGAACTTCTAGTGGAGGCTTTTTTGTATGGCGGGTAGGGTGCGCCTGAAAGCGGTACCCTACCCCTTCAGAACTGTAGTCTCCTTCAACCTTTTGCTTAGCTTTAGCTCTTGCCCTGTATGCTTTCATCTTAGAAACCCCAACTTCAAATTTTCTTTGAAACTGTTCTTGAACAGCTCTGACTAGTATCTCAGGATTTTCTTCAACTTGTTCTAGCATTTGTTCAGATAAGAAAGTGGATGTGCAGGCCCTAATACTTCTAGTTTGAAGGCATTTGTGTTCAGTAATAAATGTCCTCACCACCCAAGATTCTTGACCACTAACTTTAGACACCAACAGTGCCCAAGGACATTGATATTCCTCAGGGTTTGTCTTTTTCCCTCTCCCACCAACATTGACATCTAGCCCTTTATCTTTAACAACTTTTCCACCTGGACCCTTCTGTTTATCAACCTTTTCATTTGGACCCTTCTGTTTTCCAACCTTTTCATTTGGACCCTTCTGTTTTCCAACCTTTTCATTTGGACCCTTCTGTTTTCCAACATCTGTCACCTTTCCTTTGCCTTTAACCACCTTTTTTTGACTATTAACATGGACTCCTTTAATATCAATATCAAAATCAGGTAATGGACCTTGACACACTGCCCTTACCCTGACCTTATCATCCTTTATTATTTTAATCATTCTTCTTGTTTCAACAGACAACTTTTTAATCAGTTTCTTAGCTTCATCTTTAGTACCAAAGACCTGCCCTACAAAAAAAATTGCCATACTTTCATTTTCTCTATTTTCCTGTTCCCTTCTTATCTTATTTAAAGTGTGTTTCCTAATGCTTGAATCAATACCATCAGAATCTGAGTCACTAGGAAATGCATCATTGTTTAACATTTCTTTTGCTGTATCTGCATGATGATGATGACTAAAGTTATTGTCATCCACTTCTAAGTCAATATTCATCATGTAATCCCTCATATCAACTTCATAATCCACAAAAGCATTCTCTTCATCAACAATGAAATCAGTGTCTTCCTCACTATCACCATTGACATGTTCATTATCATCATCTTCTAACACAACATCTTCTAACACAACCTCTGGCCTAGTCTGTTGTTCAAACTCAACCTCTGTCCTAGTCTGTTGTTCAAACTCAACCTCTGTCCTAGTCTGTTGTTCAAACTCAACCTCTATCCTAGTCTGTTGTCCAAATTCAACCTCTGGCCTAGTATGTTCTTCCACTACATTAGACTGGCCCATACCACTAGATGACCCTATCCCACTGGATTGCCCTGCCTCACTATTATGAACACTTTTAAACAAAGTTCTAGCTGGGATAATAGCAAAAGGTCCACTTTCATCAATCTCCTCAATTGTTAGTGTTCTTTTAGTTGGTGAAGCAAAAAAGGCCTTTATGTTCTTTAACCCATGTATGGTATACACATCAATGATCTTGTGCTCTGCCACATATTGACCTAGTTTTAAAACATCTATGTCACTGCTAAGATCTATAAGCCCACCATCTAAGTTTTTTCCAGGTTCACAGAACTGGTAATATATGTGATCAGTAGCACAGTACCCTAACAAGCTCATCATAAGATCAACCTCATGCACTGAGAACAGGTCCACATCAATGAAGTCTACATGACTTACCTTACCTACTACATAAATACGACGTGGAGGATTTGTTAATCTGCCACCATGATGAAACTTTAAGGTGAAAAGAGTAGGGCTTGCACCTGCAATTTTCAAAAAAGTCTGAAATTAGGCAAGAGACATCATATCACAAAAAATTGATTTTGTTTGTCACCATTACCGTATAGTTCAATAACATCATCGTCACTAAGAGTTTCTCGTAAATACCATCCTTCACCTTCGATTTCTCATTCCACCATTGTTGACGATCGTACGTTTGAGTTTTTTGAGGAGGAGGGGAAAGGTTAGGGATGATTTGACAAACAAAGGGGGAAGACTGAGTGTTTTATTGGGGTGGGAGGGTTTTGTTAAAGTGAAAGGACAATATTGCCCTCACGTGGGTTGCACGTGTTCAGAGATAACCAAGTTTTTAAACTGGGTTTTGCCTAAAGGATATAACGTGTATCATTTTTAAAACATAAAGTACAATTTCTGCAAAAAATTTTTAATTAAAGGACATGATTTGTAACCCGATACAAACATAAAGGACGATTTTTGTAATTTACTCAACTAATAATAATAATAATAATCTCAAAGTTATAAATTTATTATTATAATTATTATTATTATTATTATTATTATTATTATTATTATTAATCTCCGTATATTTGCCCAGTGCCCATCTTCAACCTTTATCTCTACAACACCCTTAATCTTTATCCCCATGTTCATCATACCCACCTCCTAACCCGCCAATCCAACACCATCGATCACCTCAACACCGCCCCATGCGTCAACTACACCCCACAAGAACTCACCACTGCCTCGAGTAGATTTCCCTTTATGGCAAAGTCTTGCCTTTAATCATACCTTCCATGACCAAAGTAGCTTGATCTACTTTTTGCACATTCTGATTCACCAAACCATTCAAAGAGATTGAACAAAACCCACCATGTTGATCATAATCTTGAACAATTTAATATTCGAAAACACTTAAATTTGCCTTCACAGGCATCATTAACCGGCCTTGATGATGTTGTCAAACTCGATTAAAACAATTCGGAATCGATGGGTTCATTATCTTATTTTGGGCCAGATTATAATCAGTGTTTATTGGGCTGGATTATAATCAGTCCATGGAGTAGTAGAGGGAGATGACTATGAGGAGAACTGAGTATTTGAGAGATCAAGCAGTTTGATGGATGGTGATCAATATTCATATCGCTGATTGTGGATGACGATACAGAACAAGAGAGAAAAAAAAATAGGGGATGAGTGGATGACGATTAACCTTTGTTTCTTGAATTGGATTAAGTTTAGTGTATTCGATTGTGATAATATGTAAATGGAAGGAATGATAAATTACCGTTTAATTTGTTTGTTCAATTCCTTATGTGAATTCCTGTGTCTCGCCGGCGTAGATGTTCTTGTTGGAATCTTTCACAATTTTTTTTTTGGCCGTGATGATATCACATTTTCATTGCATGGCTGTGACACCCGGCAAATTCTGGTTAACAACGTTGTCTAGATGAAAGTCTACCTTAGCGAGTCACGCGTATATTGTACTTAACTGGGTTAGTTAAGTCGTGTTATGGTTCGGGAACTATCGGTTTAGTATAGAAGATCATTAGATGTTAGTCTAGAGGTTCATTAGATGTCGGTCCTTAACCAAGTGTACAAGTGGTGACGATTCGTAGAATCGTCAGAGCATAGGGAACATACAAGTCTCGAGTCCCGAGAATTGGTGAACGAGTGTGCATATGTTTGTTTGCAAGTATTATGTGTTTACAATCATTATGTGACTTGTCGGTATGTGAAAATGTGTTAACATATGTTAAAACGGGGTTTAACGCGCAAAACACACGGAATCAACCCCTATAGGCGAATAGGGGGTCCTAATCGCCTATAAGGGGCGAATAGGACTATCAGTGGGGCGAATAGGCCCTATTCGCCTATACTGGGGGCGAATAGGATCCCTATTCGCCTGATAATGCTGCGCAATCGCCTATAACGTGCTGGACGACTAAAAACGCCTATAAATACAATACTTGACCTCCTAAACATCATATTATTAACCCTAGTCGTCCCATAACCCGCCCCAACACACACACAACCTCTGGAACACGATTTTGGATCAAAACACAAGGTTTCAAGCCTATTCCATCATTCTATCACAAATCTAAGGTGTGGTTTTCATCCATGCAACCTTAATTAACGTTTTCATTGAATCCCTAGTGGTCCAGACCTGTTTATAAACGTTGAGTCTTCTGAAAATCGTTAATAATCATTGTTAATTGGATTCTAAATAGCATGCATGATGTATGTGAGTTTTCAATCAAAAGCTAGGGTTTTTATGATTCAAGATGGATGATTACATGTTATTAAGTTAGTTTCAGATTAATAATGATGGCATGATGATAGAATCTGAGTAATTGTTCATTAGGGTTACGGTTATGCATGTTAATATGATGATTCATGCTATATGTGTTGTTTTTGGGATACATGATTGCATGCAGGGCTGATAGAACAAGGTTAAACGAAGGATTTTGATTAATATATGTTTGATATAGTTATTTGATTGATATTTGATGTTTACACACGTTCTGGGTTGGATTTGGAGTGTTAAACGCGCGAAAAACCGGAACAGACGTGCTATAGGCGAATAGGAATCCTAATCCCCTATACTATAGGCGATTAGGAGCCCATTCGCCTGAAGGGGAGCCCTAATCGCCTATAGTATAGGCGAATAGGATCCTATTCCCCTTTACTTCATGCATTTACGATCCTAAATGCTAGTTAAGCCCTGAATTGCATGCTTTACGACGTAATCGCCTATAAACTCAAAAATTACATATGAGATAGCCCTAATCGCCTATAGTATAGGCGATTAGCCTTCCTAAATTCCTGTTGACCAACCTAAATGCTAGTTGACTTTTCCTAATCGCGTGTACTGCTGCTGTAAGTGTAAATTAGCATTCCGAGACCCGATTTGACATATAGGAACATGCTAGGAACCCAGTAACATATCTAATAACGTGGTAACATATGTTTGGATGTAATTCTGTGATACGTGAACTACGTGCTATAACTTGTTGGTCGTTAACGTATGTTAAGTATGATTGCATGATTGTATGTTCGAGAGCGTAAACATAACACGGGGAGTCTCGGGTCACTAATGGGATGTCGAGTCTTGTACATTGGGTCAGTTAAACAGTCACGGTGTTTTCAAACGAACTTGGTTATGGTCTGGACATCTAGGGACTAACTAACCTGCGGGTTATTAGTCTAAGTACTTGTAACTGTCATATGTTAGGTCGCCGCTTTGCGGGACTAGCATAGCTGCTGAGTTTATTCATGTTATGGAGTAACGCAACTTAAGGTGAGTTTACGGCCCCTCTTTTAACTGGTTTCACTTTTCGGGGGAGAAAACATGTGTTAAAACTTATGTTTGGTAACTACTGTCACACTATGGGTTTCTATGGGTTACTATACGATCTTTGGAAGTCCCGGGGGGAACCATGAATGTGCGGGTTTGCACAACGGGGAAATGTGAATAGCGCTATTGGGAGTGACCAACCCCACTCGTCGGCTTGGAGGGCCGGGCGAGTGCATATTGTCTCAAACAGGAACATCAGGTTTACTACATCGGGCACAACATCTGGTTTGCGAGTTAGTAATGGTTTTCCAATCGTGATAGTAACAAAACATACGCCTAGCTAGCGTACTTTGGTTTTCGATTTGTTATAGTATGGACAGGTTGGACTTGGTACTTGGATTACGAAACCTGTAAACTCGCCAGCATTTTTGTGCTGACGTAAACTTTTACATGTTTTCTCAGGTCGCTAAGGTAGCACAATGGAACTAGGGCGCACGCGTCTGCACGGCGTCTAGTTAGGATCGCATGGTTTTCAAACGTTGAACACTTGGTTTATTTTAGATTATGTTTTGAATAAGCTTCCGCTGTATTCGGGGATTTTTAAACTATGTTTTTGAAATTGCATATGTTCATTTAGACTTGTTTATTGTGATCGTTGGTTTGTATCCTGGTTTGTCATGCGCCTCGCGGTAAAACTCCGCAAGTGGATTTTGAGGGTGTGACAATGGCGACCGTGATAGGCTAGGAGGAGCGGTGTTTCGCAGTATCACAGCCATCACGGGGTGGCCATCACAGACCACCCCGTCCGCCCCAAGAGATTTCAAAGAGTAACATAGACATAAAAAAAATACAAATTATTGTTTTTTTTTTTTTTTTGAAAGGATAGGAAGGATCTAAATATACTGATCTTCGATTTAGAGGGAGAGTAATTGATTTAAATAATCTCAACTATTAGCTATTGGCCGCCACCAGTCTGAACTAACGAACTATACTCTAGCAATCGCACCTTTCGAATTATTGGCCTCCAACAGACCCAAACTAACTCAATCCTAATGTCGTTAGTGCTTTGCTGATGTGGCATGCTTAGTTAGGTCTGATGGCGAATGACGTGTCAAAAATGATCCTATTTGTCTCTTTAAAGCACCACCTACCACTTGCCACCTCTCTTCCCAACCACTTTTCCTACCTATCTTCCCAACCACCACCCATTATTGCCCATTCCCTTCTTCTTCCTCAGACCAGAACCAACCCTCATATATGTTAAACCCATCACCACCGTCACCTCAAACTAACCATCACCATACCAACCATCATTTCAAACCCATCACCACCATCGCCTCAAACAAACCATCACCACCACCACACCCCTAGAAATCTCATAAGCAATCGGACCTTAGAATGTTGAAAACCCTAAATCCACAAATCTCCAAATCCCCAGCCCCTATGATGTCTTTGATTCTTACCTTCTATGACAGTATGATTGCTCAAACTGACATTCGATTAGTCTCCCTTGTCTCTCACTATGTCAAATTTGAAAGGGGTGGTGAGTCCCGATTTAGGGATTAGGTTTCCGAGGATCCAATGAAAGGGGTGTTCAGGTAGAGATGGGTGGTGGTGGGGTTAGGAGGTGGGACCCCCTTAAATCTCTATTGGTGAGATGATGAAGAAGACAATTGGGTAAGAAGACAATAACTGTAACAAAGATGGACAATTTTGCCCCTGATTGAACGATGTTGACTTAACCCAGTTAACAAAATGGATTGTTTTGGCCTATTTCGTCAAAAGTCAGGGACTGTTCAAGCAATTTTTAAAGTTTTGAGTTGGACTGGCATATTAACCCAAACCACAGGGACGGTTTTGATAATTAACTCTAAATCAAATCCTGATATTTTGTATTTTACTTGTTTTTGTTGTTGAATAACTTACGACAGGGAATTGCACAAGATTGCAGTCAAATCTTACCATTCATTGTTCCAAAGAACTACAAATCTTATAACAAATATATTATCCCCAAAATCAGATATTTTACACCCTATAAATGAATCAAAAACTATATGAAGAACTTCAACGTAATCATGAAATCTTACTAGTGCAAGCAAGGTTCCTTATGTTGACCAAGGATGAGATCGGTACCGGTATCGAAAATCGTCAAAAATGGGTAATGTACTGCCGTACTAGTACCAAAATTGATCGATATGGTATGGTACCGATATTTAACCTAAAAATCGGTAAAATACCGGTATCGATCATCTGTACCATTTGCCCATCCCTAATGGTAATAGGAACATGCGGCAAGAGAGAAAGCCATGGCCATTCTATGATTATCATATGTGTCTGTTGCCGCCACATTCAACTTCTCTAGTGGAGTGATCACACAATAATCAGGGCCTTCTTCACCTGTAGCCGCCAACTGAAAAATAAGACCCATTAAGTTTGATATTGTTACAAAAACCATATTATTATAATACTTTTTTTTTTATTTCTTAATAATCACTAAAACCAACAAGTTTTGCAAATGGGTGACATGTAAACAGGTTACAAGTTGTGCCGCTACCCCCTTTTGAATAGAAAAACCTATTCTATTAAAATAAAACTTGGGTCCTTGGTCGTTGGGGAGTTAATCTGCACCACCTTTTGTACTCTTTCTAAGAACCGGATTGCTTCGGGGGCTAGTCCTCCAAACGTGTCAAAAGCAAAGGGCACAAAGACGTATTGGTTCTCCAGACAGACAGCTTCATGTTTGGAAACTTTCTTGGATTCTGATTTCAAGACTGCTTGCCCTGCCACAAACCCAAAATCCTGAAGTCCCATCAACAGAGACACCCCTATGAGATCAACGCACGCATGTTTGCCCTGTGCCCACCCAAACACGAGGATATCTGCTCGCCTTAGGGTTGACCGCCCTTCCAGGGGGTCTGTCAAAAAATTAACTGGGGCTTCTTTCCTAACCGAAATCCCTGCCTTTCTTAAGACGTCCCATAAAACATCCTTGACCAGATCATGTTTGTATTTAAATCCGGGCAGCTCCTTACGGTGAAGGGCATGTTCCCCAAACTTATCTAAACATGTTTTTTTTTTTACAAACAGGACACGACTCATCAACTGGATACATAGAAATCATGAGTCTATATTTAAGGATTGCCTAGTATTCAACAGCTCACGTATGTTACCCAAGCCCACCAATAGGAAGAACAACCAAGAAATCTTGAGCATGCGCTACTTAGAGGCATTCAAATACAGCTTTCTGGCGCGGAGACATGGCAGACTTCTCTCCCATAGTTTGAAGGGTTTTACAGTTAAGCGCACTCGCCAAAATCTTTTGAGATTTGTTGGGGGCGGTGTCTTTATCCATAAAACCACCTAAATCTAAATCAGGAAGAGAGCTGCGAACGTTGTCCAAGGTAAGCTCATAATCCAAGTCCATCCCCACTATCCCGCTTTTCAGTAAGATGCGGTCTTGTAGTTCCCGGGATTGCACTCTAGAGGCCACAAAAGCATATGCAGATACGTCTTCCGCCAAACAAAGGCCAAGACCCCCCAACCGTATCAATAGAGACGCCAACCGCCATTGAAAATCCCCAAAGAATGGCCCCCCACAAACCCCAATATCTTCGACCGCTTCACGAAGTCCTTTGTCAAAAATGGATACGGCCTCATCAGCAAAGGCTGGTTGACATGTCCAAAGGCCTAGTAATGAGCTACATCTCTTGACAATAAAAGAAATTGAGGTTGTGTACTTAATAAACATGTTTTGACGGATTACAACAAGTACTTTAATTTGTTTGGCCCATTTTAGATCAACAATCCATATCAACCCATTCTGAAGTGCTATGATTTAACAAAGGACAGTTTACCTTTCTAAGTTTTGTGCAAATGGCAATCATCCTTTCGGTTTCTTTGACTCTCCGCTAGGAACTTAAATTAAACACTTTAGAGTTTAGACCATGCTAATAACTAAAGAGTGCTTCATACAATGAAAATAGCAAATATATAGAAAAAGGCATCTAAAGGGTGTGTTTGGATGTGCATGCATCTTGAAAGATTTTATGTATCAGATAATAAACTGAAATAAAGTAGGTTCATGTTCACATTAACAGCATGCAAATGTTTCCTTCCAAAAGAATACCTCAGTCAGTTAGTTGGCCCCTAAGACCCCGTAGTGGGGCGTGTTTTATCAAAATTTTTCAAAAATAGCGCCCCCCACACCGCTACAGGGGGCGCTATATACCAATTTTTTGCAATGGCGTGATATTAATAACGCTGCTTCTTAAATCGATGGTCCAATCAAATGAAGGCACGTGGTGGTGCGGCGGTAATATTACCGTTTATAATTATTATGAACGGCTATTTTTTTTTGTATATATATACCCACAACACATATATATAACTAATAAAACACACAAAAATCATATTTTTCAAACACAAAAATCACTTTCAAAAAAAATTATAAAAGAATGGGTTCCCCCGCGTTATCATCCATTGCGAGAGAGTATTACAGAGAGTTTCTAGGCGACGGGGGTTATTCGACAGACGGAGAGTTGGAGCAAGATGCGATTACGAGTGCGCTAGCGCTTTCGGCGCGGTATCTTGAAGAAACTAGTACGCCTACACGTCCAAAACAAAGTAGGCAGTATTACAAACGAGATCGTGTATCGGCAAATGCTCGATTGATGAAGGATTACTTTGATGAAAACCCGACTTACCCCGACCCAAAGACGTTTAGGCGTCGTTTCCGAATGAGCAAACGTTTATTTCTACGTACATCCGGAGATCTTGAAAACGTGTTTCCTTACTTTAAACAAAAAGCGGATGCTCGGGGTTGATGGGATTCACGTCTATTCAAAAGTGTACCTCGGCACTGCGTATACTCGCATACGACAACACGACGGATATCAACGACGAGTATTTAAAAATGGCCGAGAAAACAACACGCGATTCTTTGGAGTATTTTTGCCAAGGTAAATCACTTTTTTTAAAGTTAGATCAATTTTTGTATATATGTTTGTATTTATTTTTATATATGTTTGTATTTATTTTTTTTAGGAATAATAAAGTTGTACGGAGCCCGTTATCTTAGAAGGCCCACTTGGTACGACTTACAAAAAATTTACGAGGTGCATACGAATGAACATGGGTTACCAGGAATGCTGGGTAGCGTTGATTGTCGTCACTGGCGGTGGTATAATTGCCCAACCGCTTGGCGAGGTCAACACACGCGTGGTGACCAAAAAGGACCATCGATTATTCTTCAAGCGGTGGCTTCAGTCGATCTTTGGGTTTGGTCGGTCTATTATGGTGTTGCGGGGTCATGCAACGACTTAAACGTTTTTGAGCAGTCGCCTATTATTGAGGATTTCATTTCTGGCAGGGTAGCAAAGGCGTGCTTTTATGCTAATGGAAACTACTACCCACACGGATACTATTTGGCTGACGGAATATATCCGAGGTATAGCATTATCGTTAAGACGTTTAGTAACCCGTACGATGAAAAAATGGCACACTTTAAAAAGGTTCGAGAGGCAGCGCGAAAGGACATAGAGAGATGTTTTGGGGTTCTTCAACAGCGTTGGCATTACATAAGAAACCCTGCTCGTGCATGGACCACAGACAAGCTGTGAGATGCTATGTATGCATGTATAATCATGCATAATATGATATTAGAAGATGAAGGTAAAGCGATATGCCAAAATTATGTACCGGAAGCCGTTCAGGATCTACCGCAAGCTAATATGCAAGAAAGAGTGCTCAACGCACATGAACTTCGCGACCATGAAGTACATGACGCGTTAACGGCGGATTTGGTCCAACAAGCATGGTCGGTTCGGTATATTCCAAACACAGGAGGAAACGAAGATGAAGAAGAAAGTGAAGATGATGAAGAAGAAGAAGGTGACGAAGAAGAAGAAAAAGAAGAAGAAGAAGAAGAAGAAGAAGACGAAGACGAAGAATATGAAGAATCCGGAGATGAAAATTAATGTTAGTTGTAACTTTTTTTTTAATATTACTTGTAATTTTTTTTAATATTAGTTGTAATTTTTTTAATATTATTTGTAATTTTTTTATATTTATTTGTATTTTATTTTAATTATTTTGAGTTAAAAGATTAAAAAAAATAATAAAAAAATCAACCAATCAGAAACAGAGGCTTTATAAATAAAGCCCCATCACTACACCTTTTTTTCAGTTTCTCTCTCCACACTGACTCAGCAGCCACATTAACCAATCAGAAAGTGGGGGGGGGCTTTATATATAAAGCCCCCCACTACGCATGTTCTAACCGTGACATAGTTCTTGGTCCATATAGAAGTAAATTAACAATACATTTATATATTTTTCTCCATTTTTTTTCTTTCTCTTTCATTGTCATTATATTATATTGGTAGTCAACCATAATTATAGTTAACTTAAAAATATTACCTGTTTTTTTGCTTATGAAGGGGGTAGGTGTGGAGGATCTAATTCCAAAAAATTAAGTAAATCAAAATGTGGTAGGGTTGGTGGCTTCACCATTCCATTCATCATTCATAGCACGTTATCCATGGCTTAAGCCCAAAGTAGAAGGCCCACTTGTCCTTCAAGTTTAAATACAACAAAATAATTTTTAAAAGTTATTACGAATAAGTAATTGTAACATAATCATTCGAAATAAAGCATCCAATTTTTTTTAATCTTACATTTTATAACTAAAAAAAGCTCTTTTTATTAGTTTAAAAGAGTTAGTTCATAAATTAGAATGCAATACTTTTAGAACATATGAATTAAAGAATTAACACATGTTAAATAGCTATTAGATAATAGATTAGGTGGGTTCTATTAGCAGCCAAAGATTCCAAGTGTTAGGTGGATGCATCCTTCTCTTTTCTGAATGTTTCTTTAGGAAATCTCTATTAGATTTTTCTCTAATGTGTTCAACTTTAAGGGTGTGCAAAAAAAAGTGTAAGAAATTAGCCGTTCAAAAAAAAAAAATTGTTCGGTAATATTTTGTTAAATTTTTAGTCAATTATGTTCCATTGTTGAATCTATCACTATATATCCTCACAAAAAATTTATAACTTCTAAGAAAGTTCACTATACAACAAAAGCTCATTCGTCAATGTGTATCTTGTAAAGTGGGGTGAGAGGCTGATAGCACCCTATTTGGGGTGCTGGGATCTCGTACTCAAATCTAGAAACTCCCCATTTAAAAAAAAAGGTGAACTTGTTAACGAGTCGCTTTCAATGATACAGATTTTAGTTATATGGTTGGAGTAATTAAAAAAAGAAAGAATTATCTATCCATTTTGTGACCTACGTTGCATATGCCACACAAATCACTTGAACCTTACCCATTTTCAATGGCTCATATCCATCACTATATCCATTCAAATTCCACAACTATACAATACCCTAAAATATATATGTATTCCTTAAAATTCAAGATTTAGGTAGAAAGCAACCTTTTTTTCTTTATAAATATTAAAAAATAAAGATACTATAACTACTTTTGTAAATTGAATAATTCAAGGAAAATGTAAAGATGTTAAAGAAAGGAGAATGATAATAATAATCATCATCATCATATTATGATAACTTGTAAAATTGTACATTACTCAAAAGAACACCTCAGTAGCAACCAAACAAATCACAAAACTTTGAAAATTATGTTTCAGTTTTTGGTACAAATAAACGAGGAGAGCATCAACCATTCAACTTTCTAATACTCTCTTCTGATCTTCGTTCGATTCACAGCTAAGGTGTTCGCGGAAAGGCATCAAAGACTAAAAACCGACTTCTTATTGATTGTCCGAGCATTATGAGTCGAGATACCAGCCTAAGACACTTGTTTAGCAGCTGCAACCACAGCTTCAACAGTTATGCCATATTCCTTGTAGATCTTACCTGCTGGTGCACTGGACCCCCATTTGTCGATCCCAATGGCTTTTCCTGCGCTTCCGACAATTCTATCCCAGCCGAAAGTTGATCCAGCCTCAATGCTGACACGAGCAGTTACACCCGATGGAAGGACGCTTTCCTTGTACGCATCGGATTGTTCCTCAAAAAGTTCCCATGACACGAAAGACACGACCCGAACTGATTTTCCTTCTTTTCTGAGTTCGTCAGCGGCTTTAACCGCAATTTCCAGCTCAGAACCAGTCCCGATCAAGATAACATCGGGCTTGTTACCTGTTGAGTTGTCGGTTATCGTGTACCCACCTTTTGTGGTTCCTTCAATCGAAGTTCCGGGTAGGTTGGGTAGTTTTTGCCTAGAAAGAGCGAGAACCGAGGGTCTTTTTCGGCTTTCGACTGCAACCTTGTAAGCTCCAGCTGTTTCATTTCCATCAGCCGGGCGGAACATTAAGATGTTGGGCATAGCCCGGAAACTGGCCAAATGTTCAATGGGTTGATGGGTCGGCCCGTCTTCTCCTAGACCAATGGAGTCATGGGTCATTACATAAATGACTCCTGCTTCTGATAAAGCTGAGATTCTCATAGCACCTCTCATGTAATCAGTGAAGACAAAGAATGTAGCACAGTAAGGAACGAACCCGGGGCTGTGGAGGGCGATACCGTTACAAATTGCTCCCATACCGTGTTCCCGGACACCGAAACGAACGTTGCGTTCTTCGGGTGTGTTTTTTTGGAAATCGCCAAACATTTTCATCAGAGTCATGTTTGAAGATGCAAGATCTGCGCTTCCACCAACAAGACCAGGTAAAACCGGTGCCAATGCATTAAGCATTGTTTGTGATAGGTTTCTTGTAGCATCACCGGGCGTCTCTGGTGTGTATGTCTACATAAATAAGATAATTATTAACGGGGAGTTAAAACGTGTGATTTGAAAATACGGATAATCAGAATGACGTAATAGTAAAATCATTAAAAATATAATACTCACAGGAAGAGCCTTCTCCCATCCAGCGGGAAATACACCGGTAACAATAGATTTCAATTCAGCAGCTTCTTCAGGGTACTTACTCTCGTAAGCTGCAAATTTAGCATTCCACTCGGCCTCAAGAGCGGCACCATCAGGGGTATGGCGGCTCCAGTGTCTGCAAACAGGAAAACCGAAAACCAAAATCATTAAATCCTAGTTCAGAAATTCATATTGATCCATTAAATTTAAACAAGTTAGAAGCTTTAAGATTAGATGCGGCAATGGCTTCTTTTTCCAGTTGCAAAAATTGACCCATTTTGAGGCGTTACCCAAACCCCGACCTGTTATGCCACTTTTATCGACAATCAGTCAAATACCAACAAACCATAGTTAAAAGTTTGATTCTTTAAGGTCATTTGCTTACTTCTTAACTTCATCTGGTACATGGAATGGCTCGTAAGGCCATCCAAGGTTTTGCCTGGTTGCATCTACTTCTTTTGCACCCAAAGCAGCTCCATGGACACTGTATGAGTTCGCCTTGTTTGGTGACCCAAAACCAATTGTTGTTGTAACCTGCAAGTTAGCAGAAAACCTCAGGAAAAGGTGAAAAAAACAAAAAAGAGGCGAAATTCCTCTCGGGTTTTGGAAGATCATATAGTTAGTTAGTTACCGACCTTGATCATGGTAGGCTTATCAGTCACAGACTTAGCTTCTTGAATGGCGGCACGGATCTCATCATAACCAGTGTTACCATTCTTCACCCAAATGACGTGCCACCCAAGAGCCTCAAAACGTTTGTCAACGTTCTCAGTGAAGGCTATCTCTGTGTCACCATCAATGGAGATGTGGTTGTCATCATAGAAAGCAATCAACTTTCCAAGCCCCCAATGACCAGCAAGTGAACACGCTTCGTTTGCAATCCCTTCCATTTGGCAACCATCTCCGAGAATACAGTATCTGAAACAAAACCCACAAACCGTATTTTCATAAACAAAATCATCGGATTTGTAAAAACACCCATAAAACTAAAAAGTCTTACGTGTAGTGGTCCACAATCTCGGCATCAGGTTTGTTGTAACGAGCAGCCAAGTGCTTCTCGGCAAGAGCAAGACCAACAGCGTTGGCAATACCTTGACCAAGAGGACCTGATAACAATATATAACCGTTTAGACACAATAAGATCTCATACAATTTTAGTGTTGATGCATACATGAGTACTAACCAGTGGTGACTTCAACACCGGGAGTCTCAAAGTTCTCGGGATGGCCGGGAGTTTTGCTTCCCCATTGTCGGAATTGCTTCAAGTCTTCTTCCTGATAAAAGATATGACAAGAACATTAGCAAAACAAACTACGAAGGTGCCGACTATATCAGCTAAACAGTTATTAAAAACAGAAAAAACATGTTGACTTGAAGAATTGAGTCATAGATCAATCCAGCAAAATCAAGAACTCCATTATGCCTAAATCATGGTAACCCCTCTCATCTTGGTTACAAGATTATGTTATTATTATACACATGTGATCAACTACAAACACAAAGAACATAAAACTGTCTCCTAATTTAAGCCAGTGCCCAGATCCTAGACAAGTTAAATATCCCCAAACAGACACAGGACCACAGAGAAATCGAATCGGGCTAGGTGAATAATTCATTTATGCCGGCAAGATGCGATTTTTTTGTAAAATCCCAGATCTTTAAATAAATTAAATTCACTGAGGCATTTCATCAAACACATGATAGACAGAAATAATAAATCAAACAAACAATAAACACGTAAAGTCTAACCAGAAATTTGCTACGTTGCTGTACATAATAGCATACCCAGATCAGAAAACAATAAAAAACAGTAACAAAGTAACAATTGGCTTACTTTAACAGCATCGTAGCCAGCAAGATGAAGCAGAGCATACTGAAGCATACATCCATGACCGGCGGATAATACAAAGCGATCTCTGTTAAACCAATAAGGGTTCTTGGGGTTATACCTCATGATCTCATCGTACAATATATGACCCATGGGCGCACAACCCATGGGCAAACCCGGATGACCCGAATTCGCCTTCTCAACAGCATCAATCGCCAAGAACCTTATAGTATTAATCGACTTCTCCACCAAAGCAGTATCCGTCTTCTGTAACGTCTCCACAGCCGCGTTTGAGATAACACGGCGGCGCGTGGACGGCACGGTACGGCGCGTGGCGGAAAGTTGGTGGCGCGTGAGGGCGCGTGAGGAGGTGGGTTTGAGACCGGAGAAGGTGGGGATGGAGAGGGTGGTGGAAGAGCCATGGCGGGGGACGGTGGAGCTGGAGAGGGCGGCGTGGGAGAGAGTGAGGGAAGCCATGGCTCTGTTTTTTTAGAGAGAGAAAGTGGATGAGAGAGAGAGAGAGAGGGGAGTGAAGAGAGTAGTGGTGTTTTAAAGGGGTTATATTAGTTTGGGAAAGAAGAGAGATTGGAGAGGGGTGGTTGAGGTGAAATGGGGAGAGGGAGACCGTTGGATGAGTTTGATGGAGTGATCTTAGCCGTTGAGTGAGGGTAGGAAATGAATGTTTTATCTTCAATTGCAAGATGTGTGCAACTTGATTTGGGTTTTTGGATTGTTTTCAAATGGTTTAAGGGTATATAGTATATACCATTTTGTTATTTATAGTTTATACAATCATACTTGTAATAATGTGTGTTTTTAATTTTTATCTAGTTTTAATGTTAAATCTTGTATATATGAATATAGGATTGTTTAATTTTTTTTTGTAAAAGGTAGGAGTGTCTTCATTGCAGAATTTCGGACTACATCCAAAATTCCAGATTCAAAACCAAACCATATGCAAGCGTTAGAGGTTTGGTTTTGGGTTTGGAGAGGAGAGGTCCGCTCCAGGGGATATGTCCGGACCCAAAAAAAGTGGAGCCCCTCCATTTAAATCGATTTTTAATCACAAAGCAACAATCAATGAGTGAGGTGGATGATGATATTGAGGCCTGGATTCAGGGCCGTCCCTGAGAATTCAGGTGCCCGGGCCGAGTCGCGAAAATGTGCCTCTTAGCCTTAGGTCTACATGAAATATATAACGTAAACTATTTTTAAACGACAATTAAAGTAATATTAAATTGATAGATCAATCATTCGCTATTTATATTCTCCACCATTTTGTTCTTGATGGTTATCTTCAACAATCCTAAGTCTTTTTTTTTTTTTTTTGATAACTTAAGAAACCTAAGGCTTCATGAGTATTAGCTAATGTACTAAGGTAAGTTACTTAAGTGGGGCTAATAGCCTAGTAGGTTTGAGTTTTGGACTTTGAAGTTACAATGGACCTATTACAAAGTAACAAATTTTCTAACCCACTAGTGTACACCTTACTAGTTTTAAATGGATTGTAACTTTAATACACACAGCCGATCTTTAAAATTCAAGTGTCTTGTACGATAAAAAGGTACGTAAGCCTTATAGAATTATATAAACTAATTTTTTAAACTATACTTATGAAAATATTTAGTAGTGAAATATTTATCTCCAATAATAATTTGTGTTAACCATGCTATATAATAAAATAAAAATTACCATTCCATAAATAGATTAAAAAAACAAAATTAAACATCAAAACTCATAGTCATAGCCACTGTATATTGAAATTTGCGTTTTTAATTTTTTGTTTTATTTGACTGGTGGCTATAGATATAGTGCTTGATTTGAAAAGAATCAATTAGAGAAATAATACTTTATTGCTATAGTACTATCTATATTAGACTTTTAAAGAAAACAGATACATATATCATCTTCTTCTCTCCTCGTTACAGACACCGACAACATCAAAACTGAAGCCCGTAAAGGACGCCGGAAATTGTTTTGATCGTTTTCTTTTCACTTTACCAACTTAACGGGCATCTCTAAGGGTCAAAACCACTACGCACTACGCAAGAGGCACTTGCTAACGAAAATATCATGAAACCTTAGTCGCCGGAGGGTCGCCGGACCGTGCCCCCGGGAAAATGGGCCCGGGCCGGAAGTCCTCCCTGCACCCCATTATGGCCGGCCCTGCCTGGATTGATTTAACCTTTGAGGAAAAGTAGGTTTTTTACGGTAGACGTCTAAATTTATATATGAGACCATGTGTAGTGGGGCTTTATATTTATAAAGCCCCTGAATGTGATTGGTCCACGTGGCTGCTGAGTCAGCGTGGAGAGAGAAACTGAAAAAGGGGTGTAGTGGTGGGGCTTTATTTATAAAGCCCCTGTTTGTGATTGGTTGATTTTTTTATTTTTTTTTTAATCTTTTAATTCAAAATAATTAAAATAAAATGCAAATAAATATAAAAAAATTACAAATAATAATAAAAACACCCAAGTAAATATTAAAAAAAAATACAAGTAATATTAAAAAAAAAGTTACAACTAATATTAATTTTCATCTTCGGATTCTTCATATTCGTCTTCGTCTTCGTCGTCGTCTTCGTCTTCGTCGTCGTCTTCTTCTTCTTCGTCACCTTCTTCTTCTTCTTCTTCTTCGTTTCCTCCTGGGTTTGGAATATACCGAACCGACCACGCTTGTTGGACCAAATCCGCAGCTAACGCGTCATGTACTTCATGGTCGCGAAGTTCATGTGCGTTGAGCACTCTTTCTTGCACATTAGCTTGCGGTAGATCCTGAACGGCTTCCGGTACGTAATTTTGGCATATCGCTTTACCTTCATCTTCTAATATCATATTATGCATGATTATACATGCATACATAGCATCTCGCAGCTTGTCTGTGGTCCATGCACGAGCAGGGTTTCTTATGTAATGCCAACGCTGTTGAAGAACCCCAAAACACCTCTCTATGTCCTTTCGCGCCGCCTCTTGGACCTTTTTAAAGTGTGCCCTTTTTTCGTCGTACGGGTTACTAAACGTCTTAACGATAATGCTATACCTCGGATATATTCCGTCAGCCAAATAGTATCCGTGTGGGTAGTAGTTTCCATTAGCGTAAAAGCACGCTTTCGCTGCCCTGCCAGAAACGAAATCCTCTATAATAGGCGACTGCTCAAAAACGTTTAAGTCGTTGCATGAACCCGCAACACCAAAATAGGCCGACCAAACCCAAAGATCGGCTGAAGCCACCGCTTGAAGAATAATCGATGGTCCTTTTTGGTCACCACGCGTGTGTTGACCTCGCCAAGCGGTTGGGCAATTATACCACCGCCAGTGACGACAATCAAGGCTACCCAGCATTCCTGGTAACCCATGTTCAGCCGTATGCACCTCGTAAATTTTCTGTAGGTCGTACCAAGTGGGCCGTCTAAGATAACGGGCTCCGTACAACTTTATTATTCCTAAAACAAAAAAAATACAAACATATATAAAAAAAATACAAACATATATAAAAAAAATACAAACATATATAAAAAATAAATACCTTGGCAAAAATACTCCAAAGAATCGCGTGTTGTTTTCTCGGCCATTTTTAAATACTCGTCGTTGATATCCGTCGTGTTGCCGTATGCGAGTATACGCAGTGCCGAGGTACACTTTTGAATAGACGTGAATCCCATAATCCCCCTAGCATCCGCTTTTTGTTTAAAGTACGGAAACGCGTTTTCAAGATCTTCGGATATACGTAGAAATAAACGTTTGCTCATCCGGAAACGACGCCTAAACACCTTTGGGTCGGGGTAAGTCGGGTTTTCATCAAAGTAATCCTTCATCAAACGAGCATTTGCCGATAGACGATCTCGTTCGTAGTACTGCCTAGTTTGTTTTGGAGGTGTAGGCGTACTAGTTTCTTCAAGATACCGCGCCGAAAGCGCTAGCGCACTCGTAATGGCATCATGCTCCAACTCTTCGTCTGTGGAATAACCCTCGTCGCCTAAAAACTCTCTATAATATTCTCTCCCAATAGATGATGACGCGGGGGAACCCATTCTTTTCGAATATTGATAATACGTGTTTTGTGTTTTGTGTGTTTATATATTTGTGTGTTGTGTGTTTATATATTAGGGTCCATAAAAAAATATAGCCGTTCAAATATAATTATAGCCGTTCAAAAAATAAACGGTAACATTACCGTTGAAGCCTCCACGTGTGTAGTTCTCATTTGTTGAAACAATTGTCACACAGCGTTATTAATATAACGCTCTCAACCATTTTGAGTAAATAGCGCCCCCCTGTAGCGGTGTGGGGGGCGCCATTTTTGAAAAAAATTGTTATATAGCGCCCGAGTACGGGTGGTCTGACAAGTATAGATTTTAGGCTTTGTTTAACATTGAAGATAGTCTAAGAAATACTTGTTTTTTAAGGTTACTTTTACAAACTATGTAATGCCAACAAGGACTACAGGACTATTTGGTGCCTCTAGTTGTTGCTTGCATTTATAGACTTTTTATTACTTTCAATAATCTTATGTTTTCTTAGTTTTAATTGGTCCATCAATGTTTGTCTCCTATCATATGTGTGTTTATTGGTTTGGATAACGGTTTTCCGTGTTGTCTTGTGCCTAATCGATAACCAAATTGATCCTTACTAAAAATTCGTTAACTAAACTGAGTTCAACTGGTTTAACTAAATTATTCCGCTCGGTTATTCGATTAAACCAACCACCGTTTAGTTTATTCTATAGAATTTGGTTCGGTTATATGAATAAGCAAGATTTGTGGAACTATTAACTGAACCGAGAACCGAATAAACAACTCATATATTCTTAAAACCCAAATCGAATAACCGAAAATAATTGTACTTTTTCCGGTTAGGGATAACTTTGCACCATCGTTGTATAGATCGTTGGGCGCTAGTTGGCCGGTGAAGTACTGAATAGAGATTAATTAGGATTAATCGAATCGGATTTTTTACATAATTTTCCAAATGTATACATACATAATGTTAGTTTTATACCTTATATGTATAAATTTAGAGTTTATGGACAAAATATAAGCTAATGAACATGGAGGGGTTACATATTAAAGTACCTAAACCTAAATAACCCTAATCACCCCAATTGTTCAACATATCCCGTTTTTTCCCTCTCATCTCCTTCTTTCATCGTATGCAACCATCAAACGCAACTAGGGCTTATGGAATTTCATAGATTTGATTCTAAATCATGGATTATCATCATATTTTTGTGGTAAGAACTTGTTTTATTTGACGTTTTGGTCCAATTTTGACCCCTCCTAGGTCAGTTTTCAGTTATTTTTGAGTTTTTATTTAATTCCAACTAGGGCCAATTTGATTCAACTAGACACAACTTTGTCTGGCTATGACCGATTACTGATTAGCATAATATTACTAAGTAAAGTACCGACTGACGATCAATCACCCATTAATCGATGATTGATCGTGATTGTTAAAAAGAGTGCTTTGCACTACATATTTCTTGGTAAGTTGGTAAAAATCCATCTTGTATTCATGATGAGCAAATACCATATATATGGATTCTGGGATTAATAATAAATTAAATTTAGATAGTTATTAATTTTCTAGTTTTAACTTCTTCTCTTGCTCCCCTTTTTTAATAAAAGGATCCTTTTTAGATTTTAGACCTTTCTATTTTTTTTTTTTAATATCTAAAATGTTTTTTATTGGTTTATTATTTTATTTTCATCATAACACGAAATGCTAAGATACATGTCAATATTATAGATCTCGTCACGACTAAGACAGGAGATTCGATTACTAGTGATTTAATGTTCGATTACTAACCAGAAATGATGTAATGTTCGATTACTAAACACCTATTATTGATAAGGTAGTGTATTCGATTTAATCGAACATCCGTATTCACAGCTAACAGAATTCAAATAAGGTACGACAAGTATGGTATAAAACTTTTATTATAGTTGTTTAATTGTTATCATCCCTTTTCCCTTTAAATAAAAACTATTATAGATGCGATACTTTTTCACCTACCTCCGTTATCACCTACCATTAGCACCAACTTGTTGATTTGAACAATTATTAAAAGATCACGAATCATTATGGAGGACTTGGGGTCCATTTGTAAAATAGTGTTTTAGTTTTTTTTATATAAAGTGCAATACAGAAATGGGTGGCGGCGTAACTTTTTAACCGTCAATCTCATATTTTAATGTAAATTGACAAGTTTACAAATAACAGACATGATCGAAGTTAAAAAAAAAAAAAACTACAATACGCTCGATGATCATGCAACTGTTCTTCACACTTTTTTTTACCAGCGAGTCACAACTCACATAATATAAGTTTTGTTATTTCCTAATAGGGGTGTTGGATTTTAATAATCCAAATTTTCACCTATTGCCGACAATAATCTGTACTTCAAAAATTCCAATCAATGATCCCAACTTTCAACGTATTGGCCGACAATGAACCTTTGTTAACTGAGAACTAACTCAGTTAATGGACGTTGACGTGAACGCTTACATGGATGATGACGTGGCATGCCATGTCAGCGGCCACATAATCATCCATGCCTGTGTTGGCATGCCACGTCAGCATCCACTAACTGAGTTAGTTCTCAGTTAAGGAAGGTTCATTGTCAGTTAATACATTGAAAGTTGGGATCGTTAATAATTTTTGAAGTATGGATTATTGCTGGCCAATGAGTGTAAATTTGGATTATTAAAATCCAATACTCCTTCCTAAAAAGCCTAGTTTTGACAAATAGGGCCAATAAGAGCTGATAATTTAATTGCTTCGATCAATACCATTAAATTGTCAAAAATGAATTGAAAACTTTGAAAGAGGAAATAAAAGTTAGCACGATTATGTTACGCTTTAGTAAAATAGTCAAAACAAATACATTGGTTAATCTATTAAATATTGGTGACCGGTAAGATATAGTTGATAACGATATGATAGAATTCACCTTATTTTACCATAATATATGAAATGATATATTAATTACTCGATAATCTCAACAATTTACAACTAATAAGGACTGAAAAATCAACATTGTCATTTTCTTAACATTTGGTTGGGATGGCCGCGGTTTATGTAAAATAATATTTTAAAACTCATCTTCAACACCTATAACATCATATAACAATATATCATCGTGTGTTTTATAACAAAACACAAAATAACATATAGAAAAGTTAGTTTTTGAAATGTATGAAACTAAAAAAAATGAATAACTAAGACCTTTGCTCAAATTGCCCTTTGTGAACACTTAACATGTCACTATTATCTCAACCATTGATTAGGTACAATCGTCAATCAACGACTTAGATTACTTCGTCTATCACAATAAAATCAATTTATTTTTGTATTTTTCTGCATATAATATAAAAGATTTTGAATTAGAAAAGAGGTTTGACTCTATATTCATAGAAAACCCTTTTTGTCTTTAGAAAATATAGTTTTTTTTAAGTGTATATATGCGTCATGAATCATCTTCATTACCGTAACCGTCCTTTGCGTTTTGCATGCCATGTAAGGACGTCTTGTAAACATGCCTCTTGAGTTTGGGGAGGAAGCGTAAAAAGGGCCTGGGGTGTTCCGGCCCTCACCGTTTTTTTTGCCTCAGTAGTATAAATTTTCTATTTTTGTCCGAAAATTTTGTATATATTAAGTATGGCCCCACGTACGGATTTGATTTGATATTACGTAAATTTGGGTCTCGTGACTTTCCGCCTCACCATCTAAAAGTTCAAGCTTCGCCTTGAGTTGAGTATTGCGTTCGAAAATTATGTGACCACTATGGCACTACAAATACAAATAATTAATTATTTTTTGTTTGTGTTGGTAAACTAATTTTTCTTGAAGTTTACCCAAATACAATTGTAATCTAACTCGGCATTTCTTGCTTGGTTTTATTACACTACAAGGTCTGAATTGGGTTATGCAGCGGAGTCCTCTGTCTCCCGGTCTTTTTTTCTTCTATCATTAGCTGGCTGTCTTTGAGGATAGGATGGTCGGACAAGGAATCCAACCACTTTCTATAGATAAGAGAAGTCTCTCACGTCATTTCACCTGCCCGTTTCATTTCCTTTTGCCGAAGTTCATTCAGTCACAGAAACCCTTTTTTTCGACATATTCAAATGATTTTGATCATTTCAAAGACACATGGTTTACTTGATTCTTTTGTGAATTGACACACACCAAATGTCCACCTCCCATTTTGTAATTTGACATAAAACTTATGATTTATTAAAAAAAAATGTTGTGGACATAGAAGTGAATTAAACTTACATGATCTCATACAATTGATTTATTACAATGCTTTATTTCACTATTATCACATTTAGCCTACTCCAAATCCGCAATACTCCTCTCTCGTGTCATCATCCTCATAGATACTAACATGCCCACTAACATTATCAACGTTGATAGAAACATTGTCATCTTGAATTTGCATTTCAAAAATTACTTGTAAATTTCTCTCTATCCTTTTGTTTTGTACATGGGTCGTCATTAGAGTATTGGATTAGTGATTACTTCTGAAACATACTAGGCCCAGGCCCAGAAAATTCTGGCCCATATTGAAACTACTTAAAAAGATGATGGGCTTGATTGCTTGAACAGTTTAATAAATATTCCCTGTCTTTATTCGATTGCAATGTATGTAGACTGTAGTACATACTATTTGAAGGTGAAATCAAATACTTTTTTTTAACGGCCAACGAATCAATTCCGAGCACTCTCGGGCACCCTTTTGCAAATCAGGTACTCGAGAGTACCCGGGCCACCAATTGCCACCAATTCCCGGGAAAACCCGACCACTCACCCGCCCGAAGGCACGACGGTGAAATAGTCGGTAAAACCGGTCGGGATCAGGACTCGAACCCAAGCCAATGGCTGGGTCATCCCTCATTTCCCCTCCACCAATGTCCTCCAAATGTAGCTAGTAGGAATTGAACCCAAACTTCTCATAGGAAACTTTAGGCATGTAACACCGCGTGATTTTCACTTTTCATATATTTTAAATTTTATACTTAACAAATTTCAAGTTCGCATTTACTCGCCTCTTATGTTACTCGTACCAATTCTTGACGAGTCGTCAATATAATCCTAATCAATTTATAAACTCATTTAGTTAAGATCTTAATATATATTTATTTATTAATATATATACTTATTATAATAATAGTCTTAGTTTAAAAAAAAAGAAAAAAAAAAGAAAAAGAAAAAAAAAACATGAATTATTATGTCTTTTGTGACATTTACAACAACAAACAACTTACAACATTTTGCCGTCCATTTTTTAGTGATTTATTTTTTTTTTTTTTCTTTTAAATATATATTTACCACTAATTAACTTCTAACCACCCTAATTAATTCATTAAATACCCAACCCCTTCACCCCAACTATAAATACACCACTCCTACCCATTCTAACACTTGCTCATTTCTAAATCCTCTCTAATCTCTCAAGAATTCTCTCAAGAATAAGTGAGTTTCTCACTTCACCTTCAACCTCTCTTCTACTTTCTTCACTCTCCTCTTCTTCAAACCCTTTGAGGAAACCTCTAGGACCTCTCTCCTATTTGCCATGGCAAATAAACATGAGTAGGGCACCAATTTGAGGCCTCAAATGTGGTCATCTTCTATTATCTTTTATGCACTAAGTTGTTAATAATACCAACCAAGTTCACCAACAACTCAATGATGGAGGGACTTGTGTTATGGTTCATGGTTGACAAAAGGAAGGCCAAGGCTCAGTCACCATACCCTACTTTCTAAGTTATATTATATAAATACTAAATTGTATAAACTCTACTAATTTAATAACTCGGAAAGGTTTGTGGATACATCCCTACCTTACCAATGCTTGACTCTCCTAACCATCCGAATCACCTCTATGGTGGTTTGTGTTTTGGTTCGCCTAAAAGGCTTGCTTGACTCTTATGACCATCCGAATCACCTTCATGGTGGTTTGTGTTTTGGTTCGCCTTAACGGCAATGCATGACTTCCTTGTACTCTTGAATCTTCCTTCGAATCTAAATTCATTTTTTTTTCTTTTCTTAACTCTAGTCTAACCGGAGCAAAAATCCTCATTTCTCAAGACTCGTTTTTGAGGACTTAACAAACGCACCCTAAGGTGAGTTCATACTTGTCCCCTTTTTATTCTTTATTCTTTGGGGCTCAACATGTATCACTATCAAAACTTAAACGTTTTCATACTCTTAAACTATTATGCTCAATCTAAATGCTATTATGCTATGCCATGCTAGAATTCAAAGTCTTACATACAAATGTACGATTAGTTAACAACCCACCTTACATGTATAGCGCTATAGGTTGACACGCCGCCCCCTTTATGGGTCATGATAAGATGAAGTCTTTTGTGTTATCGAGTGTTGTTGCCGTTTGTATGGTTCTACGTGCATATGCCTATAACATGATGATTCGAGTAGACTTTTCTATACTATGTACTTAGACTCAAACTAGTATGCTCACCAATGCTTTATGTGTTGACGGATATTTTATACATGTTGCAGAAAATATTTATTGCAGGACATTCAAGAAAATTACTTAGGATTCAACATAGAAACTCACTCTAGTTCAAGTTATCATATTGTTGTTGTTGTATTCTTCGTTATTTGAACTACTTGTATTTCTATTTTTAGACAATAAATGAAATTCTATCTTTAAACTATATTGTCACAAAATCTAGTGTCATGAAGTCTTTGAACAATCTACCACTAAGTCTCACCTCGATGATTCCGCCATCGGTTGGGGTGTGACAAGGCACTATGACACAATAACAAAAACAATCAGAATAAATATTATATTACTAACAATAGTCTCAACTTTTTATGATGGGTTTCTTGATTTAGACTATATAACATTAGTAGGAACTACGGCTGCAAACGAACCGAACGAATACGAATAAGGCCTTGTTCGTGTTCGTTTGTTAAGAAAATTATGTGTTCACGAACTGTTTATGAACACTTACCGAACGAGATTTTCTGTCCGTGTTCGTTTGTTAAGAAAACACTCATGTTCGTGTTCGTTTGTGTTTGTTCGTTAATTTTGTTCATGAACGCACGCGAACACAAACGGACATTAATGAACACAAAAAAGTGTACATGAACGGAAACAAACACAAACAGACATATATTAACTTTTGAATAACATCGAATTCACATATATTAAGACATTATGTAGATCCACCCAAAATATAACATAATTGTCATATATTTACCTCATATATATTATTTATTGTGTAAAGTAAATAAAAATAAAAGAATATAAAAAAGTATAAAAATTAAAAACCTTAATAAACTATCGAACATAAACAAACACGTTACCGAACGTTCACGAACATAAACGAACGAACGTGACCTCTGTTCATGTTAGTTCGTTTAACTAAACGAACGGAATTTTTTGTTCGTGTTCGTTCATTTATTAAACGAACGAACACAAACGAACTTCCCGCCGAACGGTTCATAAACGATTCGCTGAAAGTTCAGTTCGTTTGCAGCTCTATTAGGAACTTACATTTTGAGATCAACTCTTTCTCAAGCACTTCATGGCATTAACACATTTTTCATAGCACCAATTGATCATCTTTTGTAGCTTTTTATGCCACTCTATTATGATCATAATGGTGCATATGATAATAAAACCATACCAAGTGAACCATTCCGGTATAAGCATAGAGAATGCTAAATAGGGAGGCATGATACCCGTGAGATTGAAAATGAAAGGTTTCCATTTATTTTATTGCATATCAACGGTCTGAGGAAACACTCATCGTGCGATGATTACATGTATGACCAAATTTGCTAAAGAAATTCCCATCTGTATCTTGTTTTCCCGGGTAAATTCAGTTGCTTGAGCAACTGTTTGCACCAATATTCCGTTGACACCTACATACAAAGCGTATAACTGGAACCTAAAACCGCCATGAGTTTTAGATTTTAGTAAATAGCAATTCATATATGATGAATCATGGATGATCTATATTCACTAGTTGCAATTTTAATTGAGGGAATCTTTTGTTCAGTAATTTTGCTGTTAACATATGTTGGTTTATTATCTTGAAAGTTGTATTTCTTCTCAGAGCAAATCAGAGTTTTGATACATGACTTAGATCCAAAGAAATAATAAGTTGAGTTTGATTTTATAAAAGTTTAACAAGAAACTTTAATATAGATACCTTAGAAGCATTCAAGCATAAGCATACCACTCGGCATAATAACATTACATGTCAATTAGCAAAAGGATGGGAATGAGTGAATGACAACCTGAGGAAGTTGATGGTCTTGCTTAAGAAAATATTAATTCAACTTGTAATATGCATGCAAAAATAAATACAAGACCAGAAATCTTACACTGTTGAATATGCAATAAGAAACTTAGATGTGTTTAATTCTTTTGTTGTTTGAATTCGAGTTCCTGATTCCTTTAGGTGTGACAGAATAAGGTGCAGATGCAGATCGGAGTGAGGGTGACTTGTCAATGTACGCATAGCGTTCATTGCCATTCCAGTGCAAAATGATGCGATTTGTGGAGGAATGTGACCAACTATCACCTGTAAAATAAGTGTTAACAGCTACCCACGTAACGATACTATCTAATTGTGCAAAGTAAAAAAAGAAAAACTATATATGAATATATATGAGTTACCAAGTGCAAGGGCTAAATGAAATGCACCATCTGAGAACTTGGTCGTCACCTGATTCAGTACAACCACCTGCTCGGTATACAAAAAATGAAACCACATTAGAAAACGACATTCAGTTGACCAAAAAATTACATAATAATTTGATTGACTAATCTTACCGCCACACCAAATTTTCTGGCAAGTTTCATCAAATTCAAAGCCATTCCACCAAGTACTCTTGTTCTAAGAGCCATGTCATCAAAATCTTGACGGAAGTGAAATGTGATGCTATCGATGATAACCACCTTAACCTGTAAAAACATTTGTAGATATATAATAAATAAGTGTAAAAAGGGAGGGCCATGAAAGATGTATGCATGTAAGAAAAAGAAAAATATTGAAATGTGTATATATGTATCTACATCTTTATGCTCTGTGATGAACTTGTCTAGGTAATTGGTGAGGGCAATTTGCTCGGTATAGCTGCAGACACGGAAGTAAAATATATTTTCAAGAAAATCTTTGGGCTGCATCATTTTGACTTCGCAAGCTTGAGGCCCCTTGTGATACAAGCGACTGTATTCTGCCATGTCATCACTACAAGCTTCTGCGATCTGTAAAGCTCGTTCAACCATGAAGCTACCTTCTGTATCTGCTATCAAAAGATAAAATGTTACATATAACAAGATTTTGATTAAAAAATGCTAACAAAATAACGATAAGGCTACAGACTTACCGATATAGATTGCCTTGCCTCCAACCCCACCATAATCATATGGGATCTGAACATTAACTGCAAGTTGAATTCTGTATCTTATATTAGCAAAACATCAACGAACACAAGAAACTTCCCAAAAAAAGTATGTTAGCAACTTATACCCAAGTTGTGTTTTACCAATGCCAGGAACTCCACCTAACCCAAAAAAAGAAAAAAAGAAAAAAAAAAGGTCTCAGCATAAAATGTATGGAAATTCCTGTAAAACAATGAAAGAACGAACCGATTTCGGTAACTTCTTTGCAACTTATTCCTCCACCCAAAATGTTATCCAAGTCAGCACATGATGTTGTAATATGTACACAGGTTTCCTCTTCCTGCAGCATATCCCACGCACTTTGGGCACCTACAACATATGGTAACCACAATGACCATCATGCAGTTTTACCAGACTGTTTGCATCATATTATTGAATGTTTTAATCGACTGTATAAATTAGTTCAAACATATATAACGTAGTTATATCCTAAACAAGTTATTATGTTAAAGGTAAACTAATTCTTTCTAAAGAGGAACCTTGGAATTAGAAATGATAAAGAAACTGAAAGTATGGTAACCGAAGAGTGAATAATACCATTGACAATAGTAAGACTGCTACTGGTGCTCTGCAACCTACTACCATCTGATACACACTTTAGGATTTCTAGTGCCTCTGTTTCTGAAACCTTCAGATCTGTTGCAAGCATATAACATATATATATTTTTTTTAATAAGTGTAATGTACAAAAGGCAACAACCAGAGAGAGTATTGATCATGCATGCTCAAGGTTGTATAGAAAACAACACTTCAATAACTAAAAATGTTATGTATGAATGATCAGGGAGTTCATTACATGCTTTCGCATGAAATAATCAGAAAAAGGAACAATATAACCACACACCCCTGACTCCACTTTACAACCATATGAAGTTAACACAGAAAGAAAATGAACGCAAGATTCTATAAGCATTATAGACTCGCGGGTGGTTCTTTGGCCTATTTTCATTGTTTGGGTCTAGTAGTGGTGGCTTTGGCCGAATGGCCGGTTTAAATAAATATTTCATGAGAAATGGTTATTGACACCTATAATTGTATACTTGAGCTTTATGGTCAATCAGTCAAAAAGTGATGGCCTAAATGAAATTTTGTTATTCATAAGTGGTCTCAGGATATTATTCCCAACAAACTAAAAGACAGAGCAAACAAGAGGCTTGTCAGTTAATACTTACAGAGATCTCCTTTTCTGTTTGATGCACGAGAAGATGTCATTATTTTTGTTGAATTTAGAAACTTCAAGAACAGACAATCAACAGAAGAGGCTAAATAATAGTTTAAGCTCCCTATTTGTAGTGATAAACAAAGACAATCGTGAACCTATAACTACCCTATGAAGAAACTCTACAATGTAATTAGCCTATTGCTCTTGAAATCTTCGCATCCTTAAGAACGGATATTTGAGGTTAATGCACAACTCTTTAAACACTAAACCAAATCGCCCATGTCATAAAGAAGTGCTAAACAAGGGTCAGGATCTGAATGATCAACCGAACAAGATAAGAAGGGTACATGAAACAGATAATATGAAAAGGTTCAACGGTGAATAAATGCAGTTACACTAGTTACCATTGCTCATAGCAACGGAGGAAGTTTGGTGACCCGAACCAAAGAAAAGGCATTTGTAGATACCTCACTGCATCTTTTGCCTAAGTATCAACACAAGTAAAGATGAATTTCATATCTTTTTTTTTAATTCTCTTTTAAGCTGAAACCTATGGAATCTAAACCTTCAATTTTGCAATAGTACACAAGTACATTACATAGTCTCGTCCATAAACACTAAATATTCGACAAAATAAAATGAACTACGGCCTATCATCACATATTATGTCCTTTCCTTGGTCAACTAAACCTAAACTTTTGCTGATGAATTCTAGTGGAACAAACGATTAACGAAAACAATGTAGATTATAAAATAGTAAGTAGATGCAAATGTAAACCTTATAACAACAAACCGTAAGCCAACTTTATGCCGATCTAAACACCATACCTACAAAAGCATTCTTAATAACGTACTTATAAGTAAGCTTACACTCTCTGTACTGCAAATGACAATATGAAATGTCGTCTTACATCGCACAATAATAAACAGCATACATTGCAGAGAAATACATGTAAACCTCCATATACTTACTCCATTCCTTTAATGTAACATGTAAAAGAATGAATAAACCCTTTCAATTCATAATAATGCTCATATGGCAAATAACATCAATCTAGGTATTGCCGCAAGCCGAACAAGGACAACTAAAAACATGAACACATATCGGTTTAACAATTCACAACGATAGCAACGAAAATAATAATATCAAACAGTTGGTGACACAAAGTGATATTAGCAGTCAATTCAACAAATGACACTCTCATATCACACGTGTAATTAAGGTACAGTAACCTAACAAAATCCATATAAATAAATAGGGGAACATACAAAAGAGTGTAATTAGAAGAAATGAAATATGTTAGGTTAAGTATTAAGTTGGATAAATAAAGACCTAGAGCAAGACTGGATGGAGAAACAGAAGAAAGGGAAGCAATGGAAGTGTAGCCTGCAGATATCAGCTTCCCTTTTTGCGACGCAGACAGCGGTAATCTCAGCACCTCCATTATTTTCCTTTCCCTGATCGAACACTGTACGTCTCTCTGTAATTTAATCTTCCCGCCACGTCTCAATCGTCATATTTGGGTTTTTATAAAGAACGAGGGTTTGTTTTTTTATCTCTTGAAATGTTTCGGATTTTGACGCCACTTTAGACATGTGTTAAAAATATTTCAACCCTCTTATTTATGCATTTTTTTGACGGTGTCAAGTGAGTTTCACTAGAAGCTTGAAAAAATTTGAAATTAACAAGGGGTATACTAATGTGTTGGTGTGTGAATGTTTCTACTTTCTATATAAAAATATTAAATTTCAAATTAAAAAAAGAGAGTGGTTGTTGTTAAAGGTGGGTATGGGGTGGAAGGAGTTGATTGGTTGAACAAGTGCCCCTCCCCTAGCAAAATATTTCACGCCACAAGGATATGCTCACCTTTAGCGCCCAATTAACGGTGATGGGGGTGGTGTTCTGGCGAGAATGGGGCGCCTATTTCCCCCTTTAGCGCCCAATCTTGATACCACTACGGATGGTCTTAGTGCAAAGAAAGTTGATAAGTAAACCGAGTCAAATTATTTTAAGCATTTAACAGTTAATTAGTTTTTAAACAAATGAGAAAGTATTGGGTAAAAGTACCTTATAATACAAAGTGTAAGAAGAATCTGCAGGTTGACACGTGGAATTGACACTTATAACCTACAAATTTGTTATAAATCATGCGAAGGGTATTATAGACATTTACACACCCAATAATAACGTCCTAATTTTATCAATTATACGTATCCCTGTTTTTACGTGAATTCAAATTCAAATTTTCATAACTGATTACATGAATTTTTTCTTGGTGGAAAAATAAATTCCCAAGCTAGTGTTCCTTAAAAAGTATTTACCAATTTAGTGTTTTATAATTATTTTGTATTCCCCTTTTGTTTTTAACCAACACTAGTAGGATGCCCGTGTGTTGCTGCGGGTACTTATGTATCTCACCCGCGCGATGTTGTGAGAATCCACCATGTCCAAAATGTGTGACAACGAAAGTTTAGTGTTCGTACACTAACTTCACTAAAGTTTAGAGATAGCAAAGTATGTTAGTAGTGGGTAAACACTCGTGTGCCGCAATACAAAAGCACCATTAAGTAGAGAACACCAATAGAATTCGTACGTTGTTATGATCCAGTGCAATGAAAGAGAGAAAATTGCCATGGTATTTGTACCAAAAATGCACCTAATTGATGGAGAAGAAGCTCCTCATTACGCAGTGCACAAAATTCCCAAGTTAAAATCTAAAAAGATGGATGCAATTAAAAAACATATATTACGTCAATAGTTGTGTTGCATACTCACTAAAAGTACTATTTGGGTCTAATCATCTTCAAATCAAGGGAGGAAATAAGTCTGAGCTGACCCTCATAAACCATACGAATCGGGTCGTAGATGCTTTCTATAACAACTCTTCCACACTCAAATACCACTAATCTAGAAGGAATTCTATATTTACGGAAAAATCTAAAAAAAAGTGCATTGACAACACCATTACCGAATTGGATTTTATTAAGACCACCCGTAGTGGGGCTCCATTGGGGCTTTATTTTCAAAAATAGCGCCCCCCACACCGCTACAGGGGGGCGCTATATGCTGATTTGAGGGTTGGGCTTTATATTTATAACGCCTGATGCTTTTGTTTCCATCCAATCAGACCTTGCCATGTGGCAAGGTCAAAGGTCAACCTTTTTTTTTATTTTTAATAATAATAATAATAATAAATATAATAATAATAATAAACATGATAATAATATTAATAATTGAAAATTTTAAATTTTAAATGGTTACTGTTCCAAACCGTTTGAAATTCAAAATTTCCCCCCAAACCGTTTAAATTTCAAAATTTGAATTTCAAACGTTTTTCCCCCAAACCGTTTGAATTTCAAAATTTGCTAACCCTATAAATAGGTAACCAAATCAGATTTATCAACCACACCTCCAATTCCTCATCCTCCTCCTCAAACCATAATATGTCTGGTTTTCAACCAGGAGGCTCATCCTCCTCTAACCTCCGACAGTACTCTCGCCGGTATCCCAGGGGACGGGGCCGTCCCCGGAGACTACCATTCTCCTCATCTCCTCCTACTGCTCCACAACCTCCTATTTATCCTCCTCCTCTTCCTCCACAACATTGGTTATATCCCCCTCCTGCTGCTGCTGCACAACCAACCTTTCCTCCTCATCCTCCTGCCGATGATGACTGAACGGATGAGGAATTGGTCTGGGCTATGGATTATGTCATGGCCCAGCAACAAATGGAGCGACTAACGTTGTCACCCCCTACCCCCTGGGCTGCTTCACTCCCCCAACACCAGACTACCCCTACCCCCACCCCCACCCCCACCCCCACCCCATCCCCCAACAGCAAACTACCCCTATCCCCATCCCCCAAGACCATGGGACTTCCCCAACTGAGGGGGACTTGGAAGCCCTGAGGGAGATTGAGGATGAGGAGTACTACTATAGCCAACCTACCCCTCCTCGTGAGTACTACTACTTCCCCTCAGATGCGAGATCTGATGGACGGGACAGCTCACGTTCCGTCTCACCCGAGTGCATCACCTTCCCCGGGGAATGGGACAACTACTCTCCATAGTGGAGAAAATTAGGATTAATAAGTAATTTAGGAATATTAATAAGTAATTTAGGATTAATAAGTAATTTAGGAATTTAGGAAGTGTGTAACTTTTATTTTTAATTTTAGTTGTAATTTTTTTTTAATATCAGTTGTGTGTTTTTAATATTTACTTGGGTGTTTTTATTATTATTTGTAATTTTTTATATTTATTTGCATTTTATTTTAATTATTTTGAATTAAAAGATTTAAAAAAATATATAAAAATCAACCAATCACAATCAGGGGCTTTATAAATAAAGCCCCACCACTACACCCCTTTTTCAGTTTCTCTCTCCACGCTGACTCAGCAGCCACGTGGACCAATCACATTCAGGGGCTTTATATTTATAAAGCCCCACTACACATGGTCTAAGTGTTGGTAGTACTTCAAAAGTTGCCATTGTTAAATAACCAAAGATAGTAAGATACAACAGCACCAATTACCAACATGTGATACATCAATCCATCTAATTAAAGCTTCATTGAACTTATCGTATGCACCATGAAATCTACATATAACTTTTTTTAAAGGCTTAGTTCAGTGGAAATCCTTGTACAACCCTAACCTAGCGGTCCCAAGTTCGAATCCCTACCCACACAACGGTGTCCTCCTTGCCTAAGCTCAAACCGTCACGGGGAATTTTTTTGTGGTGTGCATGGATTGAACTTGTGACCTACCCCTGGGATGGGAACCCCTAAGGGAAAACACACCCTACCTCAAACCAATTGGGCTGGAGATTGTCACCCTCCGGTGACTTAAAAAAAATCAAGAGACACTATAGTTGACATAAATACCCTTTTGAGATCTTGAAACACTCAAACAACTGCCAGAATGATCTTGCTTCCAAAATTGCATTGGTTCAACAATTTTCTTTGTAGAAAGCAATGCCTTTTTCAAATCAACAAAAAACCGAAATGCCCTTGTGGGTGTTAGTTGATTCTCTTTAATTCTTCTAAAAGTGGGATTAAAAACTTCAACCTTCTTACAAGCTTCAAACACTCTCTTCTCTGTGTTCTCCATAATTTAGTGTAAGATTCCACTGCATCAATCATCTCTACCATCTCTGTAACCACATCCTTGCCATAATCACCACCTTCATGGCATAAGAATCAAGATTCAAGATTCAATCTTTGAACTTTAAATCAGAAGGCTTTAATGATACACCAACATGGATTAAATTTATTTCAGTTTAACAAAATACGTCGCTAATAGTCATCGTAAAAAAGTGATAAATTACTCCTCTTAATGTCTTTGACATTTGTATCTAAACAAATATTTTAGCTGATAATAAATAATAAATTACGTGAAAGATGAATAAAATTATAAAATCAGATAGATGGCAATGAATAATCACACCTACACACAACCTAAAGATCATGTCATTCATACTAAAACTTGCTATTTCAAATATTGTTCAATGTTATATACTAATATTACTAATAAATTTAATGACACATCGTACCCCCAACCAAGATGAATCTGCGCCTGAACGCCTCCGTCGTTGGCAGCCTATCCAACCCCGCGCGCCAACCGAAAATGTTACACTTTTTTGGTATCCATTTGCACCACTCATAAACTTTAACATTGCTGAAATCGACCTCATCATAAAACAAGTTCCTAACCGCCCGTACTGAAAATTCAGCAGCACTGTTCCCAGCCCATTCCCAGCCATCCGCAGCAGCAGGGATCTCGACTCCTTGCAGCCTCAAATTGATCACTTCCCACTCAGACCATTCTTTGACCGACGATAAGGACCTTTTCCATATCCACGACAGCAGCGTACCACTTCCAGACCTGACCAATCTATCGCTCACCTTGCACCTTTTGTGTTTTTCCAATTGAAACAACCTGGGACACACGTCTTTCAGCGGCTCGGTACATAACCACGTATCAATCCAAAACGACGTGTTCTCGCCATTACCCACCTTCCCTTTGAAAAATCTTCTCAGAGGTAACCCCGACACAACGGTTCGCGCCATAGTTTTAACAATATTATTCGAAACACTGCTGAGAGTTTTCCGCATCGGTAAAAAATCCCAGGCCCGTTCGCTAATATGAATCGCATCCACAACTCGGCACCAAAGGTTTTGTCTCTCCATTTTGTGCCGCCAAACTAACCCGTTTAATACAAAATATGCAAATTTATACTTCATCACTTCCAATGTTACTTTTAACATGCTAACTAAACTTAAATAGAGTAAAAGTTCAAGCCTAGGAAAACATCACCTTAAAAAACTAAATTTAAACAAGTATATAAGACAAACAAATTTGCATAGACAAGATGCTAGATTACATCAAAAAATGTTAAAACAACATTAAAGTTGCATATGAATGGATATAGATTCAAACAGATCAGTTAATGACGTGTGCAATGACCCAAGTTTATGTTTACTTAATAATCATTATTTGATACCAATTTTAACTTTGAATGTCTTAACTAAAATGTGTCTTTACATCTTAAAGATGCGGACCTTTCAAATCGGTTAAGAGAATACTCATTGGTTAAAAATAAGTGAGGTTTTTGAATGACTTAATTTTTAAGAGAAAAAGAAAGCCTTGCCTTATAGTTCAAGAGAGCTACATGGACATAAGTATTTGATTTTGACAAAATTTTCCAAACTTCAAAAGTTAAGACAGTTTACAACTTTCTATTTTGACAAAATCCCCAAACTTCAATAGAGGTGGCAATGTAGCATTCATCTTATACTTATATTTTTTGTTTGCACTTGTACGTGAATGACTACCTAATCCTTCACTTTTAGTTTCTAATTATTATTAATTTACATTTTATATACAGAGACGTTCCATTTGGTGTTAGTTTGTCGCTGAAGATTTCTACACGTTTTTGCATATAATATTTTATTCTGTGCATTGGTTTTGCATACAAGCTAACTATACATGTAAAACAATTTTCCGCATAAATATAAAATTTGCAAATTTTGGTCATTATGTGTTGCTCAATTATTATACTTCTTTATAAAGTTGAAGTTATCATTCTTGAACTCAAATACAGCAAAAATAGCTTCAATTATCATAAAAAGCACATACAGGAGTGCCATGGTGAAGGGTGATTGAAGTAGAATAAAGAGGGTACTGAGGAATTGGACAGAAATTTCCATCATTCTCTGATCTTATTAGTAACTGCATCATCATGTGGACCTATAAAACATAACACAATATGTAATTAAGTTGACATGCTACACTAATTTTAAATATATGTTTTATACAACAAACATACGAGTTTTAGGGAGATAAACATACGAGTTTTAGGGAGCTTTTGGGGTGCACTGATGAGGAGAATCGAGTGACTTTAAGGGAGGCATACAAGAAGGCCAAGATGGAGGCGAAGAAGGCAGTGACAGAGGCTAAGAACACGGCATATAAGAAGATGTACGAGCGCCTGGAAACAAAGGAGGGGGAACATGATATGTTCAGGATTGCAGAAGCTAGGGAGCGTAGGAAGCGAGATTTAGGGGTAGTTAAGTTTATAAAGGGAGAGGATGGACATGTTTTAGTCAAAGAGGATGACATAAAGAGGAGATGGAAAGCGTACTTTTACGGTCTTTTCAATGATGGGATGGCTCACTACCAGGAGAACGACAACCCAACTACCCAAACGCCACAACGAAATCACTGCTACTGTCGCCGTATCACACAGGAAGAGGTGAGGTCAGCACTTAGGAAGATGGGAAAGGCTAAGGCAGTTGGCCCGGACAACATCCCGATTGAGGCTTGGAAGTGTTTGGGAGAGGAAGGAGTGCAATGGCTAACTATTTTCTTCAACCTTATATTTAAATCTGGAAGAATGCCAGATCAGTGGAGGAGTAGTGTTGTAGTGCCTGTATATAAGAACAAAGGAGACGCACAATGTTGTGGGAATTACAGAGGTATTAAGCTGCTGAGTCATACTATGAAATTATGGGAGAGAGTAATTGAGACTAGGATTAGAAGAGAAACCCAGGTTACTGTAAATCAATTTGGCTTCATGCCAGGAAGGTCAACTACAGAAGCGATATACATACTAAGGAGCCTGATGGAAAAGTATAGGGAGAAGAAACGAGACCTCCATATGGTGTTCATTGATCTGGAAAAGGCCTATGATAGTGTACCTCGTAAACTGATTTGGGATAGTTTGGAGGCTAGAGGGATCCCGAGTAAGTATGTTAACATTACTAGAGATATGTATGATAGGACTGAAACTAGTGTTCGTGCGCCTGTAGGAGATACTGATTTCTTTCCCGTGGAGGTAGGGCTCCATCAAGGGTCCGCGTTGAGCCCGTTTCTTTTTGCGGTTATTCTAGACGAGGTGTCAAAGTCCATTCAGGAGACACTACCGTGGTGCATGCTTTTTGCTGACGACATTGTATTGATCGCGGAAACTAAGCAAAGTTTGAATATGAGGTTAGAAGGATGGCGAACAGCTTTGGAGGGAAAAGGTTTAAGGATTAGTCGCTCTAAGACGGAGTACATGCAGTGCGATTTCAGCGGGACAAACTACGAAGATCGCACCCAGATCACCATTGAGGGTCATGTGGTCCCGCAAGTAACTAAGTTTAAGTACTTAGGATCGTTCGTCCAAAGGGACGGAGAGATTGATAGTGACGTCGCACATCGTATTCAGGCTGGATGGTGTAAGTGGAGAGCAGCATCTGGAGTTCTGTGCCATAAGAGGTTCCCAACTAAACTAAAGGGAAAATTTTATAGGGTTGCAGTCCGACCTGCTATGATTTATGGGACAGACTGTTGGGCCATCAAAAAGACACAGTTACGAAAGATGGAAGTGGCGGAGATGAGAATGTTGAGGTGGATGTGTGGTCACACTAGGTTAGATCGGATCAGAAATGAGGTTCTTAGGAAGAGGTTAGAAGTGGCTAACATAGCAGATAAGATAAAGGAGGGAAGATTAAGATGGTTTGGTCATGTGAAGCGGAGACATACGACAGCCCCAGTCAGAAGAGTGGAACACCTCACGGTGGAGGGGAGGAGGAGTAGAGGCAGACCCAAATTGACTTAGGTCGATCGGATTAGACAAGATTTGTTAGAATTGCACCTCTCAGAGGATATGGTCCAAGATAGGAATTCGTGGAGACGTAGGATTAAAGTTAAAGATTTTTACGATTTAAGATTACTTAGGATTTAGGGTTGGCCTCTATGCATGTATATATATATATATAAATATATCTGTATGTTGTATCATGTTATACATCCACTATTTTATTTTATTTTATTTTTTTGTTTTTTTAGTGTTTAGTGATTGCCTAATTATTCATTAATATACAGTGTACATTTTGTTTTTGTCGAGCCGGGGGTCTCTCTGGAAGCAGCCTCTCTATCTCTAAAGATAGGGGTAAGGTTTGCCTACATCCTACCCTCCCCAGACCCTACGAATAGCGTCGCTATTAGTGGGATTTCCTGGGTACGGTTGTTGTTGTTGTTGTTGTTGTTGTTTTATACAACAAACAATAAGGGCATAAAAAGCTTTACCCCTGGACTTGTACCACGTGTCAAGAAAATATCATTTCGGTCAGCGGGGAAACCATCAAGAGCTTCAATGCCAGCAGCAATAGTGTCGCGCAATCCCTTAACAACCTGATGTCCATTATAAATACTGTAAATCAACCTGATGTCTACACCATGTACGAATTCTTTTTAACATTCCACAGATTCAAAAGACAACAGTTTTATCTGACTATACTATATGCACCAGTAGCACTTCCAGGAATTTGATCAAGGATCTGCCATGCTCCCTCAATAGAATCAACACTGTAAGTTTAACAATGCACGTTAGGGTACTTGAATTCATATAGGCTATTAAAGAAAGTTACATAATTAACCTCCTGTCTAAATATAAATATATATACCTAAACAACCCCTGTGTTTCACTCTTAGCCAATATGGAAGGATGATCACATGATGCAAGAACCTAGCAAATTGAATAGACAATAGTAAGCAACAACGATAGAAAAAGAAAAAAAAAACTCTTATAAATAGTATTGCAGAATGTAAACCTCTCTGAATAAAGTAATCGGTTGTTAACCAAGAGATTGCAGAATGCTAACAACAGAAGAATAAAAAATGCATAATTTACACAAATAAATGCTAATATAAAACCAAATATCAGTCAAAGTTCTAACCTGCAAAGATTAATTTCATTAACCTCTTTGGAATCATCATTGAACTCGAATCACTGGCCATGTATTCGAAGGGATATATGTCATCATCTTCACCCATTGTATTCATTTTCTTCACTTACAATAGGAAAAAAAAACAGAGCACTAAGGGGGTGGGGGTTACGAATTAAAGAGGAGTAATTGAAATGGTAACCGATTGGGTGACTATACAGATTCAATCTAGCGTGTGAGAGGGTTCAATAACAATGTGAAAGAGGGGTGGGCATGGAACACCAAAGGTCTATCGTTCACTATCAATAATGAGGGTTTGAGGGCATGATAGGAAATCAAGGGTACTAATGTAAATTTGTTTTGTTAATGTAAAGGATGAGGATTGTGAAATGTCTATATTACCCTTTAAAGTGTTTTAATTGTCTCCAATATCCCTATAATACCCTTATAAAATAAGTTTTATTCTCTTATACTTGTTGCTTTAAAAATTGTACCAATGTCAAAATTCCAATATGGTACATCACTCCTCCTTTATAATGTATTATAGATTATAGATATGAAACTTCTTTTGCATATTTCTAGTTAAGTAATCCTTTTTTTTATTCTTTTAAATATGTTATTTTTTTTATTTTTCAGTATATTTTTATTTTTATTTGTTTTATTTCTCTAATTAGCCATTATAAATTTTTAACAATAAATTTTTTTCTTATTATTTATTTTTCAATTAATACTAACTCTACACAAGTACCAAAGATCATATTGAAACTAGCATCATCTGAGAAATTTTTTGCCTGTACACTCACGGGAATTTTTTTTATATATTTCTAGTTAAGTAATCCAATTTTTTTTATTATTTTAAATATGTTAATTAAATTTTATTTAATTCGGATCGGTCGAGTATGAAAACATTTTTTTGGAATGCTCAACAATGTTGCTGCGTCTTCCACTTCGGCCGACTTCCTCGATGATATCTTTAAAAAAGTTTAGGCTACTGTCGTTTGAAAAAAATATCGTTATCGGAATCGTCAGACAGTAAGAATATCCCAAGATTATCATTCGAAAATTTAATAAAAACCAAAGGGTATGGTGAAGGTTTCGGTGAGAAAAAATGGTGAGTTAAATTGGAGCGGATGAGAAACGGTTTGATTTGGTGAGTGTAAATTGAGTGGATGAGAAGTGGTTTGATTTGGTTAATATAAAGGATTTAAATAATTAAAAAATTTAATAAAATGAGCTTTGCCAACAGTCAAAGGCCGTGAAATTTGGTGCTTTATTCTCGGTTACATGTTGATGAGCCGCAACATTTTTTACTATTGCCGAGGAGGTGGTAGCGGTGTTGCGACGCAACAATCTAACCGCGTCACTCCTTGCCGTGTGGTGCCCCGTCCCCCTTGTACAAAATAGATAAAGTAGAATATGTATGCGTTTGTTTGGTTATTATATCTCTCTGCTTAAAATTGGTTACACTTTACCACAAATTGCACAAACCTCTAAATGTTCATTCTTACATTTTAGCAACCAGATTCCAACTATACACACAATTTCTACATAAACAAGTTGAATCGATTATTAGCTGTCTTTTTCTTTAGGTTACATATACATCCACGTCACATTAGTTTTTTTTCTCTCTTCTCATTACATGCCCAAACCATATTTAGAAATGTTCATTTTTCTTATATCTCCCATCCCTCAACATTTTTTTGTAAAACATTTAAAATAAATGGAACCTAATGAAATAGAATATAAAAGGCTAATACGTAAAATAGAAAAAAAAAACTACACAATTTTGAATAAGTAATAGTTTTAAGCATTCTAAAAACGCAGGTAACTAAGTCAACACGGGATTGTATGAACCATTTTGGTCTTTTGTCATGGTCAGGTTCTGAAAAATTATCATGATAACTCTCAACTAGTTTTGGTAAAAAGAATTACGGGTAGTTATTTGGGAATAGTTTGCTTGAAAAGTAGATTTACCACACACATATCATATACCTACCCATCTTTCCATGTGAGATTATGAGCCACCACAACATGTTACACTTTATAAATTTCTATTTATTTTGCATGTTGTGTTCTTTTGAATTGAGTGTGCCATTATATTTGCATATGGTAGAACTTGCACCTTTAATACGTTTACCGCCCTAGACTAATTGTGAACATAAGAATGATTAAGGCATTAGGAAACCTTTTTATGTTTAAACACTTTTATCATCCTTTACCCGCTAAAATAGCCCTTAGTCAACAATCTTGAGCCTTAACCTTTTCATTTGATCACCCAATTTAACCCATTTGACCCGTTTAGCCTTTTTTTTATTTTAAACCCGAGTGATGAAAATTCGATTTTAGGATATTGGTTTGTATTGTAAATAGTTTGCAATGTGGATTAAAAAAAACAAAAAGAAAAAGAAAAAAAAAAAGAGAGAAGAAAAAGGAAAAAAAAATCTAGAAAAGCATAAAAAGGAGTGGAAACCATTATAGAAAGGCACAAAAATATGCTCTAGTAAGTCATTGAATAAAAAGGCACATCCTTGCTTTATAGTTGAGCTAGTTTGTTTGTTTTGATTAGTTTGTTTGATGTAATAAAAGTTGAATTTTCATCACCTTAGTCACTTTAAATATCCCATCCATACCCTTCGCCCAGCCACATTACAACCCTTTAAAAACCTTTTGACTTGTGTTCACTTTTCTGAAATTTAGTGAAGTGCGATTAAGTTGCTAGCATATACTCACGTGCATTATAATCGGTTTTGAGTGTACCACATATATATACTAGTACATCAATGCTAGTCAATTGAACAGAATGGAGAGAATATTGTGACTGATATGTGTGTGGTTTGTTTGCTTTAGAAGGTAGGCTAATCTTGGGTAACTCCTTGAGTTTTAAAAGAATGATTCATTAAAAGTTGAGAAGTTCTTGATTTTAGAAAGCATAGGAACCGGGTATGACATTAGACCTTAACTCATTTATGTTTGAGAATGGGGAATGTGTTTTGTCTTTGGAATTGTGAAAGTGTAATAAGTTTGCTTGAGGACAAGCAAAAAGCTAAGTGTGGGGATGTGATGCACATGTGAAAGTCTAAGGTTTTTAGTAGTTAAGGTTGTGTTTTTATGCAATTTTAAGGTTTTGGACACACTACTTTGATAAAGTTTGCGTTTTGCAGGTTTAACAAAGTTTAAGGTGTATTTCGGAGCTAAACGAAGCTTTGGATTGGAGCTAGGATGATTCAGGAAAGAAAAACGAAGAAGAAAAATGGAGAAACTGGTGAAGGGCCGTCGCTGACGGACGTTGTTAGTCAAAGTCAAAGAAATCAATGTTTTTAGGAGAATTAATGGGACTTTGACCAAGACTTTGACTAGAGACTTTAACCAAGACTTTGACTAAGACTTTGACTAAACTAAATGATCATTAAGAGGAGTTTGACTTGAGATTTGACCATAATTCAAAATGGAGACTATATAATCAAGTCTTGAGAGTAATCTCTTATCATCCCTCATACTTCATCTCTACACCAAAAATCCAATTCCATACATAAAATCAGTTTTTCGATCATCATTGGAGTTCCAATCACCATGAGCGGCTAATCACTGTTGGAGTCACCCGGTCTAGATTTGTAATATAGGGTTCTTGAACATTTGGGTATTTTTCTTAATTCTTTGTAATTGTGATTTGAACAAGCTAGTTAATTGCGTTAATCTTGTTTTGAATTCTCTTTGATAATTGTTTCTTGCGCCAATTACTAGGGAAATGAATTCGGTTAATTATGCTTTAACTCGCTAGTAGGGTTTATATGTTCTAGAGTAATGAAGTGTAGTTTAGTCCATCTTTGATGTTGATGAAACTTGACACCTAAGCCTATTGAAACAATTAACCCGTTAATTTTCATTGGAAGCATTTGATTCAACCCAAATTGTGATAGAACTCTAGGTTGCTTATCGAAGCCGGTTATTATTATTGTTTACAATCAACTATTTACATTCAAGGTTTTTATTGTTAATCAAGTTTTATTTTTATTTTTTAAATTTTGCAAATTATAGTCTTGAATCACCTTGTGGTTCACAACTTTCAAACTAATAATCTTAAATGAACAAAAACACTAAACTTCATAATTAACTATTTCTTCATAAGTGACTAAACTTCATAAGTGTAACACCCCAACCGATGGCGGAAACATCGAGGTGTCACGTAAGAATGAGTATACAGTAGCACATGGTAACCAAATTTTAATTGAAATAAATTTAAAGTGCAAATATCCAAAAATAGAAATACATAATGAGTTTTAATGTGGAAATCTAATACATCACAAAGATCAAGCAAGCATAGACTTCAAATTGTCTTCTCATGAAAATACTCTAGCCTTCATGCATCATTATTTCCTGTTGAGTTGTAAAAATGGGGGGGTCAACTAGAAGTTGGTGAGAATACATAATCCATGTTAAGCAAATAGTTTAAGTATAAAAGTTTAGCAATTCATATGTCTATCGTAAGTTTAAGTCTACATGAATAAGCATAATATGTTGAATCGACATAATCAAACCTCCGACTAGTTTAGGTCCATCCCGTCATCCACGGTTCACCTTATTAATATGTTGGAACGATAACAATCACCCACGCTACCTATGTAGGAGGTACACGTATCCGGGTGGGATTGTCAATCCAATAGATCTATTATTGAGTATCGCCGGCTTGGCCATAGCTAATGATTATGTAATGTTGAAACTCGTTGAAACTCGTTGAAACTGTTGTTGTTGTCTATTCATGAGGCATTAAAGTTTACAACTAGACATGCATGTAGAATTGCTTAAATGTTGCAAGTATAAAGAATCGCATAAACATGGTTACGTAAACTCACCATAGTATAGTATTAAGTCTTGAGAAATAGTATGAGTGTAGCCCAAAAGATTGCCAAGTATTACCCTATGTATAAGGTAACAAATAAGTCTATGTCTATCTAGTCTACAAGTATATTCTAGGGTTTCGATTTGGGGATAAACATTTGTTGGATTAATAATAAAATGTTTTAATAAATAAAGGGAAATTTGATATTTAAATAAATGAAAGTCTTTTTTTTATAAAATTTGAATTTAGGATGGTCACAATAATGTGTTTAAAGTATAAAAATAATTTTTATAAAATTATTTTCTTAAAAATAGAATATTAAATCTATTTATTACAAATTGTCAAAATTTAACTTTAATATTTAAAAATACTAAAATTAAAGAATTATTAGACTAAAAATCATATTTCTGTTTTCCAAATAATCAGAAATAATTTATATAAAATTTTGGTGCAAAAATATTAAAAATTGGATTTATTATGATTTAATTATGATTAAAACTAACAAAAATTGATTAAAAATATTAAATAAATGATTTTTCAGAAATAAAAATCATTTCAGAAAATTTTATTGTTATAAAAACTTAGAATAATTTTTGTGGAAATTTATAAGATTGTTTTGACATTTTAATAGAATTTTATAAATATAATAGAATAAACTTGATTTAATTATTATATATATTAAATAAATAAATTTTTGAAAACTAAAAATTGTAAGTTAAACTTTTTCATCTGATTAATACAAAATAATTTTTGTAGAATTTTTAAAAATGTTTTAGTATTTTAAAATGAATTTATAATATAAATAATATATATAAATGTGACATCCGTCACTTTTATATAATAATAATAATAATAATAATTATTATAAAAAAAAAAAATTCTGATTATATATATATATATATATATTGTATTTTCTTAAACCATAACTAACCACAACCAAACCCAACACATTAGAAGCCCAAACCCCCACCCATGCAACCCTTTCTTTTTCGAAGCCTGCAACAAGTTCCGGCCCAAGAATCGGCCCACCAGACTATCTAGCCCAGCCCACTTCCCTTCCCCTCCATTCAGTTAAAAAAAAAAAAAAAGAAAGAAAAATGGTCCCAGCCGGGTTCAAACCGGAGACCTCACACACAACACACACGCGCACAAACCACTGCTCCACACCCTTGCTTAGTTCTAAACCCAGCAAATAATGTATTTAACACCTTCTTCCCTTGTCTGTTTCCTTCTTCCTGGTTCGCGAACAGCAGCAGCAGCAGAATATTTTTTATTTTTTTTTCTTTTCTTTCAATCCTTTGATTTAACTATCACATACACAAAATAGGGTAAGCATACGTGATTACCGGTCCTATATGATTCAATTACACGTCAAATTTCAATCAATCGTTGACCAATTCATTAATTATACGCGTGAACCTTAATCTTTGGTCAAACCTTCCAATTCGAATGTCCAGAGCTATACCCTATAAATTGATCGTCCCTTAGGCTTAACAACTCGCTCATAAACTTCTCTCAAACCTTAATCTTCTTCATTTCTATCTGGGCATCATCATTCAATCAAACAGTTGACTTTTATGTTGACCACTCAATCGTACACGAAACCACACTGTGAGTCCAATTATTTTTGTGGGATTTGTTAATCGGCAATCAAACAACAAGAACCCTAACATTAATCGGGTTCATAATGTCTGAATCGTTTGATTGTAATATCTAGGGTTCGTAGTTATAAATTGGGGATAAACTGAATCTGCTTTGTGTATTTATATATTGTTAACCGGGGATTATCACAACCACTGGCCTAGGCCAAGTGGTTGTGACCAGGGCTTCCAACCCTGATCACCCGGGTTCGAGTCCCACTACAGCCATATTTTTGTTTCCTTTTTCTTTTAAAACAACAAATCAATTATATATATATATATTTCATTTAAACTTGTAAATTCATTTTTAATTATTAAAACCTTGTTATAAATTCTAAAAAAAATTATTTTTAACAAATCTGATGTCAAAGTTTCATCTACCATTTTTATTTTTCAGAAATTCATTTATTTAATATTTATAATAATTAAATCATTTTTATACTATTATATTTGTAAAAATCCATTTATATATCAAAACAATTTTATTAAACTCTCCAAAATTTATCCTGACTTTTTATAAAGATAAACTTTACTGAAATAATTTTTAATTCAGTAAAATCATTTATTTCATATTTTTAATCAATTTTTGTTAGATTTAATCATAATTAAATCATAATAAATCCAATTTTCATCATTTTTGCACCAAAATTTTATACAAATTATTTCTGATCATTTAGAACAGAAATATAATTTTTAAACTAATAATTCTTTAATTTTAGTATTTTTAAATATTAAAGTTAAAGTTTGACAATTTGTAATAAATAGATTTAATAATCTATTTTAAAGAAAATAATTTTATAAAAATTATTTTTATACTTTAAACACATTCTTGTGACCATCCTAGATTTAACATTTATAAAAGAGATTTTTAGTTATTTATTTACTAAATTTCTCTCAATTGATAAATATTTTTTAATAATAATCAAACAAGCATTTATCCCCAATTCGAAGCCCTAGAAATACATGTATCCTAGAGTTATTTCCCTTACACATTATCAATTACTTTAGGTTAATCATTTGGGAGTAATCTCAATTCATATTTCGTTGTCCAAGTTCAAATTCAAGTGATTACGTGAACTGTGAGTATTCCTATCCCCTTTTTGCTTTTATACATTTTTGGGGTGTTACATGTACACTATTACAATTTCAAATACAAGTTTACATTTTTACAATACAATTCTAGTACTATGTGCATTGCTTACAACGTGCTTTATGCTTAGACAATACATGTGGATTACATTTGTACTTAGTGAAATCATTAACATGGTACAAGCCGACCTTAACATTGGATAGCGCTATTTGGATTGACAACCCGCCTAGGTTGATTCTCCCCCTTTTTCATCGGAGAATCCGTGGCCATTGTTAAGTTATTATCCACTTGTTGGATAAGTACACTACAGTTCATACAGTACATTATACAGTCACAGGGTTGATTTCGCTCATTTGTTTGATACATGGTTTACATATTTGCACTGTAGCTTGCACTTGAATTATATAACTTTTTAACTTACTATATATATCAAATCTAGGAATGCTCACCAACATTTCATATGTTGACCAAACCTATTTTTGTACATGTTTCAGGTGCAGTTTGATCTAGTGCTTTAGCAAGAGACAATTAGTGCTTTATTTCGATTCAGTTATTTCAATATTTATATTTCATTTAGACAATGTAATTTCCATTTCCATGTAAGACAATTTTGGATTATTCAATAATATTTACATTTTAGTACCATGAGCTTTTGAACAATCGTCACTACGTGGCACCTCGATGATTCCGCCATCGGTTGGGGTGTTACAGATTGGTATCAGAGCCATGGTTATAGGGAATTAGGTTATTAGATAAAATGGCCTAGACTATAACCAAACTTTCATGCATAATATTTTCTAAATTGCCTTACCCTCATTTCCCTCTACTTTCCTTCCTCTATCTTTCTCTCCTTCTCCATTCTTCTCATCTTTCATCATGGTGCATAGAGGTGGTGTCCTACAAGGAAGTGGAAAGTCTACATCATCATGGGATGGAAACAGTACCTTTCATGAAGACACTCTTAGACATAACGCCTACTCCTATTTTTGCTCCTTCAAAGTTGTTGAACTTTAATGATTGTGATAAGGACACGTGCAATCTGGAAGGGTGGACGCCTGTACACTGGGTTTTCTGGCATAGGCAAGCATAGCGCATAAATCCATTTACGGACCTGTTATGCTTACCTGGGGATTCCTGGAGTGAGTGTCCACTTATAGGCTAAAGCATGTCTTCTTTGATCACCATTGAGTTTAATTCCTTTGAAAAGTCAACGTTCTTGTTGAGCTTTACAGCTAGACAAGGACACTCCAAGCATTTGTACAAGTTTTTCCAATAATACCCTCTCGTTTCATATACAATACTTTGCATATCATGATTGCTTACAAGATCACATCTTCATAGTCAACTGTACGATTATACACTTACATTTTCTAATCTCATGATTATTCATTGACTACCTCATAGATGTCTGCTCGCCGCATGCTCCGTGATGCCAGCCAACGCCCTGTTCGTGCTTCTGGACGACGTTCTGATCGTCGCCTCGCATCTTTAGTCGCCGAGCAAATTGCTGCAGTGATCCCAAACCTTGTCAGTGAGATAACCCAGAATAGTAACAGTGCCAACACAGGGAGTACGACTCAATTTCGGTGCACCTTCAAACACTTTAACTCCTGTAACCCCACAAGATTCACTGGTGAGGAGGGTGCTACTGGCCTCCTCCAATGGTTTGAAAGCATGGAGAATACTTTTGTGAACAGTGAATGTCCTGATGAACTCCGCGTTCGCTACGCTACTAGTGTCCTTCAAAAGGGAGCGCTAACCTGGTGGAATGGTGAAAAACGCAATCGAGGAGCTGATATTGCTTTATCATTATCTTGGGCAGATGTTAAGGAACTCATGATCGCCAAATTCTGCCCTAGGAACGAAATCAGGAAACTGGAGGAAGAATTCCATGGACTGAAACAAGACAGTGGTGAGAATCTTGCATATAATACTCGATATCACGAACTTAGCATTCTGGTTCCACACATGGTCACCCCAGTCTCTCGAGCAATCGAAAAATATATCGAGGGATTACCTGACCTGATTCAAGACGTTGTCACTGGAGGCAAAGCCACTACGGTAGAAGAAGCCATCCAACTTGCAGCCACATTAACAGACAAACACGTAAGGAAAGGAAACTTGGTTAGGAAGGGCACCAAGACACCTACTGAGAAAACCACCAATGTTGTTGAACAATCTAAGACTATTTTAGCAAAGGCCGCCACTGCCGCTTCGAATTCTAAGAAACGAATGGGCGATAATCAGAACCAGGCTGTTGTGGATCCTATGACTCAACCTCCTATCAAGAAAGCCTACACGGGAATCCATCCTCAATGCAACACCTGCAAATATCATCACCCTGCGAATATTCCATGCCGTCAATGCACTAGATGTGGAAGGTTTGGACACTTTGTTACCACTTGTCGAGTAATGGTTGGGACATGGAGTAATCATCAAACAGCTGCCCAAGAACCACTACAGATTACTAATGGTCGAGCATGTTATCATTGTAGAGACCCTAACCACATGCTACCTCAATGTCCCAAACTGAACAATGTAAACTTGGTGGCACATGGACGAGCTTTCAATATCAATACCAACGAAATAACTGATCAGGATGACGTTAATCCCACTAGTTAAGCCATGGATGAAATCTTCCCAAGACTCGAGAAATCCAATACCTATGTTTTCATTTTCTTGATCCTATTATCATTTTGTACCCAATTTTGCCACACTCATTAGCATACAACATCTAGAAATTTCCTTGCGTATTATTGTGTATTAACACAGATTGGAAATTTATTATATTGATTACGTTTATCATACAAGACTCTACCTTACATTTATTCGAAAACGTTTGGACTTGATACTTGAACTTACAGATACTTTTCTAGTTATTACATGAAACTAGATTGTTTCCCTTAATTTGACTACGCATTGAACATCTAATTATTCATGATATTCGTAAACATTTAATTATTCATGATAACACTTACACTTAATGGTTGTAGTACTTACAAACTTGCTTGCATAAACATGCTATCAAATTGCAATCTATGTGAATAATAATTGCTGCACTTAATAGAAGTCATCATGCCTTTTCAACAGTCGGGAGAGGCCCTACAACCTGCTCCACGACTGGTAGAGGCTATCGAACATACTCAACGATTGGTAGGGGTCACTATGCCTTTCCAAACAGTCGGGAGAGGCCCTACAACCTGCTCCACGGCTGGTGGAGGCTATCGAACCTGCTCAACAATCGGTGGGGTCATAGAAGGACGCAAAACCTTAATGTAAGGTAAATTGATGATTCCGGTCCGGAACGTAATCATGAATTTACAGGTACATTAGGGTAGTGTGAAATTCTATTAGAGTTTTTTTTGGAAAGGCGTCCAGTACGTTTTCAAGGTATCAAAGGTGTGGTGGGTTAGCTGCGGTACACCCTGTATACAAACACTAATGATGCATTGAAGGTGAGACTGGAAGTCGGACCAGGAACAAACTCTGTTTACTTGGTAGTTCATTTATAGTCAATCAACTCGTACATTTATTTTAGGATTCCTGAACTTGCAATATAAGTGATTTACTAGATCCTTATTTTCCTTATTATTCGAGGCAAACTTAATCCAAATCCTTAACCCACATCTATCAAACCTACCATCCAAATCATTTGAAACAGTTTACTTTGTTACCTATAAATTTACGTCGTGCCTTAACCCAAATTTTCCAAACCACTGTTATTTTAAATTCTTACCCAAGCATCCATAACCCTATGTTTCTGATAACTTCGGGACGAAGTTTCTAAAAGTAGGGGATGCTGTGACATCCGTCACTTTTATATAATAATAATAATAATAATAATAATAATAATTATAAAAAAAAAAAAAATTCTGATTATATATATATATATATATATATATATATATATATATTGTATTTTCTTAAACCATAACTAACCACAACCAAACCCAACACATTAGAAGCCCAAACCCCCACCCATGCAACCCTTTCTTTTTCGAAGCCTGCAACAAGTTCCGGCCCAAGAATCGGCCCACCAGACTATCTAGCCCAGCCCACTTCCCTTCCCCTCCATTCAGTTAAAAAAAAAAAAAAAAGAAAAATGGTCCCAGCCGGGTTCGAACCGGAGACCTCACACACAACACACACGCGCACAAACCACTGCTCCACACCCTTGCTTAGTTCTAAACCCAGCAAATAATGTATTTAACACCTTCTTCCCTTGTCTGTTTCCTTCTTCCTGGTTCGCGAACAGCAGCAGCAGCAGAATATTTTTTATTTTTTTTTCTTTTCTTTCAATCCTTTGATTTAACTATCACATACACAAAATAGGGTAAGCATACGTGATTACCGGTCCTATATGATTCAATTACACGTCAAATTTCAATCAATCGTTGACCAATTCATTAATTATACGCGTGAACCTTAATCTTTGGTCAAACCTTCCAATTCGAATGTCCAGAGCTATACCCTATAAATTGATCGTCCCTTAGGCTTAACAACTCGCTCATAAACTTCTCTCAAACCTTAATCTTCTTCATTTCTATCTGGGCATCATCATTCAATCAAACAGTTGACTTTTATGTTGACCACTCAATCGTACACGAAACCACACTGTGAGTCCAATTATTTTTGTGGGATTTGTTAATCGGCAATCAAACAACAAGAACCCTAACATTAATCGGGTTCATAATGTCTGAATCGTTTGATTGTAATATCTAGGGTTCGTAGTTATAAATTGGGGATAAACTGAATCTGCTTTGTGTATTTATATATTGTTAACCGGGGATTATCACAACCACTGGCCTAGGCCAAGTGGTTGTGACCAGGGCTTCCAACCCTGATCACCCGGGTTCGAGTCCCACTACAGCCATATTTTTGTTTCCTTTTTCTTTTAAAACAACAAATCAATTATATATATATATATATTTCATTTAAACTTGTAAATTCATTTTTAATTATTAAAACCTTGTTATAAATTCTAAAAAAAATTATTTTTAACAAATCTGATGTCAAAGTTTCATCTACCATTTTTATTTTTCAGAAATTCATTTATTTAATATTTATAATAATTAAATCATTTTTATACTATTATATTTGTAAAAATCCATTTATATATCAAAACAATTTTATTAAACTCTCCAAAATTTATCCTGACTTTTTATAAAGATAAACTTTACTGAAATAATTTTTAATTCAGTAAAATCATTTATTTCATATTTTTAATCAATTTTTGTTAGATTTAATCATAATTAAATCATAATAAATCCAATTTTCATCATTTTTGCACCAAAATTTTATACAAATTATTTCTGATCATTTAGAACAGAAATATAATTTTTAAACTAATAATTCTTTAATTTTAGTATTTTTAAATATTAAAGTTAAAGTTTGACAATTTGTAATAAATAGATTTAATAATCTATTTTAAAGAAAATAATTTTATAAAAATTATTTTTATACTTTAAACACATTCTTGTGACCATCCTAGATTTAACATTTATAAAAGAGATTTTTAGTTATTTATTTACTAAATTTCTCTCAATTGATGAATATTTTTTAATAATAATCAAACAAGCATTTATCCCCAATTCGAAGCCCTAGAAATACATGTATCCTAGAGTTATTTCCCTTACACATTATCAATTACTTTAGGTTAATCATTTGGGAGTAATCTCAATTCATATTTCGTTGTCCAAGTTCAAATTCAAGTGATTACGTGAACTGTGAGTATTCCTATCCCCTTTTTGCTTTTATACATTTTTGGGGTGTTACATGTACACTATTACAATTTCAAATACAAGTTTACATTTTTACAATACAATTCTAGTACTATGTGCATTGCTTACAACGTGCTTTATGCTTAGACAATACATGTGGATTACATTTGTACTTAGTGAAATCATTAACATGGTACAAGCCGACCTTAACATTGGATAGCGCTATTTGGATTGACAACCCGCCTAGGTTGATTCTCCCCCTTTTTCATCGGAGAATCCGTGGCCATTGTTAAGTTATTATCCACTTGTTGGATAAGTACACTACAGTTCATACAGTACATTATACAGTCACAGGGTTGATTTCGCTCATTTGTTTGATACATGGTTTACATATTTGCACTGTAGCTTGCACTTGAATTGTATAACTTTTTAACTTACTATATATATCAAATCTAGGAATGCTCACCAACATTTCATATGTTGACCAAACCTATTTTTGTACATGTTTCAGGTGCAGTTTGATCTAGTGCTTTAGCAAGAGACAATTAGTGCTTTATTTCGATTCAGTTATTTCAATATTTATATTTCATTTAGACAATGTAATTTCCATTTCCATGTAAGACAATTTTGGATTATTCAATAATATTTACATTTTAGTACCATGAGCTTTTGAACAATCGTCACTACGTGGCACCTCGATGATTCCGCCATCGGTTGGGGTGTTACAATAAAGTTGGTTGTTTTTAAATAAAACAAAGAAAAAGAAAAAGAATTGGTGCGGCTGTCGGGTTTCGAACCCGCGTGGCCGGTTCAGTAAGCACCAAGCACAACCACTTGGTCTAGACCAGTGGTTGTGTTTGGTTTCAGTTGATTAAATATACATAACAGATGCAAAAACAGTTTCTTCCCCAATTTGATGTTCGAAACCCTAGTTTTTGCAATCGAATGATTTACACAACATTAACCCAATTAACCTCAGGGTTAATGTTGTGTATTCGCCGAACATTAAAACCCACAAAAAAGATGTTACTTACAAACACGTATTGAACACGAATGATCTGTCAACGCTTAAAGTAAAAAACGCGATTAAGATAACCAAAACATAAGATTTTTAAGTGGAATTGGGGGTTGAGAAAGATGAATTGGCGAGTTGTGATCGTCCAGAGAGGTTCAATTTATAGTGTAGTGGCTCGGATGTTCGAAATGGTAATCGTTGACCTCGTTTTAATGCGTGACGTGTAATTAAGCATAATTGGAATGATTTACACGACAATTGATTGTGTGTTGACTCATAGATGGCCGATAATCATGAAATCATTCCTTTCATGGATCAATTACGCGTTTAAGATTGATAATTATGGTAGCTAACTGTCACAGTTGACTTCCCAAGTCAACTGTGAAGTGTCAGGGTCATGTTAAGTATAATACGAGCTGGAAATGGAACAAGATACTTGTGTAGATCAGCTGGTTAAGATGCTGCATATAGGGCCGGCTTGGGCGCGGGTTCGAGTCCCGACCCAAGCAAATCATTTTTTTTGATAATTATAACACATATATAAGTGTATTATTTATAATTAATATAGTATTAGGATTCCCAAAATGCCACAATAATAAATAAATGCGAACAATAATGATAGAACTTGACGTTTTATTAAAGACGATACGTAACGTACAAGTATAAATGCGTAATGTTACAGTCTCCCCTACTTTTAGGAACTTCGTCCCGAAGTTGGAGTTGGAGAGTCTGGTGGAAAAAGATGTGGGTACTTAGACTTCATCTGGTCTTTACGTTCCCAAGTGAACTCTGGACCTCGTTTAGATTCCCAACGAACCTTAACGATCGGAATGCGACTGCGCTTGAGTTTCTTGACTCCAGTATCAACAATCTCGACGGGTTTCTCGATAATGTGCATGGTTTCGTCAATCTGCACATCTTCAAGAGGAACATGGAGGTTCTCATCTGCTAAGCATTTCTTGAGATTCGAAACATGAAAGGTCGGGTGAACATTGCTTAGCTCAGGTGGAAGATCAAGTTTGTAAGCCACTTTTCCAACTCTGTCAAGAATTTTGAATGGGCCTACGTATCGAGGAGCTAGTTTTCCCTTTCTACCGAAACGAATCACTCCTTTCCAAGGAGATACCTTAAGTAGTACAAGGTCCCCAACTTGAAATTCCAAGGGTCTACGACGTTTATCAGCATAACTCTTCTGATGACTTCTAGCCTTGAGAAGATTATCCTGAATAAGTTGGATTTTGTCTGTGGTTTCCTGGATTAGTTCGGGTCCAGTGATACGGGCTTCACCAACCTCAGTCCAACAGACGGGTGAACGACATTTACGACCATAGAGTGCCTCGAAAGGAGCCATGTTAATGTTGGCGTGATAACTGTTGTTGTATGAAAACTCAACCAAAGGAAGATGAGAATCCCATGCGCCACCAAAATCGATGATACATGCCCTGAGCATATCCTCAAGTGTCTGGATGGTCCGTTCAGTCTGACCATCTGTTTGAGGGTGATAAGCAGTACTCAGGTTCAACTTGGTACCCAAAGCATCTTGTAAAGAATCCCAAAAGTGAGAGGTGAAACGACCATCACGATCAGAGATAATGTCCAAAGGTATACCATGACGACATATGATTTCACTTACGTACATCCTTGACAACCTTTCCACAGAATACTTCTCACGAATGGGTAAGAAGTGGGTTGACTTGGTCAAACGATCGACGATTACCCAAATACTGTCAAAACCTTTGGGTGTACGAGGGAGTTTGGTGATGAAGTCCATAGCTATGCTCTCCCATTTCCATACAGGAATTTCTGGTTGTTCAAGCATACCAGATGGTCGTTGATGTTCAGCCTTGACCTTTGAACAAGTGAGGCATTTTGCAACGAAAAGAGCAATATCTTTCTTCATAACAGGCCACCAATAAGAATAACGAAGATCTTGGTACATCTTGTCAGCTCCAGGATGAATAGAATAACGAGACTTATGAGCCTCGTTCATGAGAAAAGTACGAAGATCATCACGGTCAGGAATCCACAGTCGATTAAGAAAATAGAGCAGCCCATCAGGTTTGGTTTCAAGTTGAGTCTCAGCACCACAAGACATTTCATCGTACATGTTACCTTGGGTGACTGATGTATGTTGAGCCTGGAGAATGCGATTCTGAAGATCAGTACGAACTCTCGCACATTGAAGTTTGATACACTCTTTACGACTAAGTGCGTCAGCCACAACATTCGTTTTGCCAGGATGATAGCGAATTTCGCAATCGTAGTCGTTAAGTAACTCAACCCAACGTCGTTGCCTCATGTTAAGATTTTTCTGGTCGAAGACATGTTGGAGACTTTTGTGGTCTGTGAACACCACACATTTGGTACCATAAACATAGTGTCTCCAAATCTTAAGAGCAAAGACAACAGCGCCCAATTCAAGATCATGGGTGGTATAATTCTTTTCGTGAGTCTTGAGTTGTCGAGACGCATAAGCAATAACCTTTCCTCGTTGCATGAGAACACAACCAAGACCTTGGTTTGATGCATCACAATAGACCACGAAATCATCATTACCCTCAGGTAGAGACAAGATAGGAGCTTCACAGAGTTTCAGCTTAAGAGTTTCAAATGCTTCCTCTTGCTTTGGTCCCCACTCATAGGGTTTACCCTTGTGAGTTAAGGTAGTGAGAGGAACAGCGATCTTGGAGAAGTTGGCGATGAATCGACGATAATAACCAGCCAAACCAAGGAAGGAACAGACTTCAGTTGGAGTTTTAGGAACACTCCAATTCTTCACAGCTTCGATCTTTGCGGGATCAACATGAATTCCGTTCATATCAATGACATGTCCCAAAAATTGAACTTCCTTAAGCCAAAATTCACATTTCGAGAACTTAGCATACAGTTGTTCTTTCTTTAGGAGACCCAAGATGGAGTGAAGATGTTGTTCGTGATCGGATTTTGATTTAGAGTAAATCAAAATATCATCGATGAAGACGATCACGAATTTGTCGAGGTAGGGTCTACAAACTCGATTCATTAAATCCATAAACACTGCGGGAGCGTTGGTCAATCCAAAAGGCATGACCATGAATTCATAGTGACCATAACGTGTGCGAAAGGCTGTCTTGGGAATATCTTCATCGTGGACTCTAAGCTGATGATAACCAGAACGAAGATCAATCTTCGAGAAGTGGGTTGCTCCTTGAAGTTGATCAAAAAGATCGTCAATCCTAGGCAATGGATAACGATTCTTGATGGTGAGTTTGTTGAGTTCACGATAGTCGATACACATTCTAAGAGACCCATCTTTCTTCTTAACGAACAAGACAGGGGCTCCCCATGGAGAAGAACTGGGGCGAATGAAACCTTTATCAGAAAGTTCCTGTAGTTGACTGGCAAGTTCTTGCATCTCAGAGGGGGCAAGACGATAAGGAGCTTTGGCGACAGGATTAGCACCAGGAACAAGATCAATTCTAAATTCCACTTGTCGAGCAGGAGGTAAACCAGGTAAATCCTCTGGGAAGACTTCAGGATAGTCCCGAATGATTGGAATGTCTTGGATACTTTTGCCCTTGTCCTTCTTCTCTATCACGTTAGCTAAGAAAGCTGTATACCCCTTTCGTAAGTATTTTTGGGCAGTAGTACAAGACATGAGCTTAAGCTCGCCACAAGGCTTCTCACCATAGATCTTCAAAATATCACCCGATTCGAGAGGAATGCGTATGACTTTCTCAAAACACAGAATTTCAGCACGATGGGTTGACAACCAATCCATGCCTACTATGACATCAAAACTTCCAAGATGCATAGGGATGAGATCGATAGAGAAAGTATGATCGTCGAGGTTCAACACACAGCTACGAATAATAGAGTCGATCGAGATAGACTTCCCATTAGCTACCTCTACTACTAAAGGTTCCTCTAGGTTAGTGTGGGGTAAGTTAAGTAAAGGTTCAAACTTCAGTGATACAAATGACTTATCAGCTCTCGAATCAAATAATATGGATGCATAGTGGTTATTAATGAGAAACGTACCATTCACCACTTCGTTGTTGTCACGGGCCTGGTTAGCATTAAGATTGTAGGCACGACCTCGAGCACCTTGGTTCTGGTTGTGGTCCTGGTTTTGGTTTTGGTTGCGGTTGCGGTTTTGGTTCTGGTTTTGGTTTTGGTTACGATTGGGGCAATTGTTGATATAGTGATCAGGGCTGCCACATTCGTAGCATTGACCACGAGCAGGCCTGTTGTTTTGTTGGTTGGGAGCTGGGGCATTGCTGGCTGGGTTGTTTTGGGCAGCAGGGGCTTGGCAAGCGTTGGTGTAGTGTCCATACCGCTTACAGTTATTGCATTGGCGGCACGGTCTGCCAGGAAGATGATGGTATTGACAAGTGTTGCAGAGAGGGTGACTCCCACCATACGGTTTCTTGGCTGGGTTTTGGGCAGCAGGTGGAGTGGTAGCAACCATGTAGTTCCTAGCCTTGAGCTTCTTGTTGCTTGAGGTCTCAGGCTTGACTTCAATAGCGGGCTGAGGAGTATCTTTGGCAACAGTCTTCTTAGTGCCCTTGCGGAAGAGAGTACCGTTCTTCACATGATTATCAGTAAGAGTAGCCGCCAGACGTTTGGCTTCTTCCAAAGTGGCAGGATTTCTTCCCCAAACGGTGTCCTGGATTTGCATGGGCAGACCACCGATGTACTTCTCGATGGCTACCGGCAGGGGAGTGACTTTGTGAGGCAACAGTAAGCTAAGTTCGTGAAAGCGGGTGTTGTAGGCAAGGTTTTCCCCACTATCTTGAGCTAGGGTGTGGAACTCATCTTCTAGCTTCTTAACCTCGTTGCGAGGACAAAACTCTTCCTTCATAACCTCCTTGACTTGGTCCCATGTCATAGCAAGAGCAACTTCAGCCCCACGAGTAGGGGTGTTCAAAAAAATCCGAATCCGAATTCGAATCCGAAAAATCCGATAATCCGAATCCGAATTATCCGAAATTTTGGATAATCCGATTTTCGGATATCCGAAAATCGGATAATCCGAAATTTCGGATTCGGATTCGGATCCTGATTTTGAAAATTTTCGGATAATCGGATTATCCGAATCCGAATATTAAAAAAAATTAATATAAATATATAATATTATATACAATACATAACACAATACACAATCCTAAATCCCTAATCCTCCTAACCCAAAGTCCATACTCTTCCAATCCATAGCAGCCGCTCCCTTTTCTCTTCTCTATAACAACCTCCGTCCACCTCGTCTCCGACCTCCACAGCTCCCATCCACCAAACGGTAACTTTTTTTTTACATTTTTTTTGTTCCAATTTCGTTTATTTAGTTTCGATTTTTGTTTTTTTTAACATGTTAACGTTTTAGACATAAAAAAGAACGTTATTTTTTATTTTTTTAATTATTTTTTATTTTTTTTAAGTTTCGGATTATCCGTTGGATGATCCGAATCCGAATCCGAAATTTGGATAATCCGAAATTCGGATAATCCGAATTTCGGATTCGGATTCGGATCCCAATATTGACTATCCGAAATTTCGGATTATCCGAAATTCGGATATCCGAAATTCGGATTATCCGAATTTGAACACCCCTACCCACGAGTGCCCTTTTCATCATTCCACCAAGTGAGTGCTCGTTTGTGAAGAACACTCATGGCGTAACGAACCTTGAAGTTGTCGGGGCATTCACTGTTGATGAAGGTATTCTCAATACCCTCAAACCATTGTAGGAGTCCTGTAGCTCCTTCTTCACCACTAAACTTTGGGGGATTACAAGAATTAAAGTGCTTAAGGGTACAGACTGGGAGACCATTTCCATTCCCGTTGTGGTTTCCATTTCCATTACCATTGCCGTTACCGTTCCCGTTGCCGTTCATCTGGATGACTTGAGCTAGTAAATTGGGAACCAGAGTCGCGATTTGCTGCGCCATTTGTTGAGAAATGATCGCAGCCAGTTGGGCATCGACACCATTGTTGTTGTGGTTAGGACCGTGGTTATGGTTGTCACCACCTTCCTCGTGGTTCTCACCATTGCTATTGCGAGTACTGCGACGTGGAGGCATGATCTGTAATAGACACAATGAAATGAATGAGATTATATATAAGGAATGTAATCATTTATTCATTAATTAAAACGAATAAACGAAAACGTTGACTTATCAAAGATTCTAAATTCTAATAACATATGAAGACATGCTTTAGCCTATAAGTGAACACTCATCCCGAGAATTCCCAGGTAGACATCCGGGTCCCTCGTCTGATTGGGATATATGCGCAATGCCAGCCTAGACAGAAGACTCAGAATACAGGCGTTCACCCTTCCAGATTGCACGTGTTCGTTATTAAAATCTAGAACTTCGACGAGATCTCAAGGGGGTTCAGGTTAAACCTGAGGATTTTGTCCTATTAATCTAATGGTGGATCAGGATTGCAGCAGACGAATAAGAGTAGGTCACATGTAGGCTTAGGGTTATATAAGGTATAGGATAAGGATAAGATTAGGGAAGCATTTAGGGTTACAAGTAAGAGAAGCAAGTACTGTTTAAGTCCCTAAGGTTATAGTCTAGATTATTTTCTAATAACCTAATTCCCTATAACCAAGGCTCTGATACCAATCTGTAACACCCCAACCGATGGAGGAAACATCGAGGTGTCACGTAAGAATGAGTATACAGTAGCAGATGGTAACCAAATTTTAATTGAAATAAATTTAAAGTGCAAATATCCAAAAATAGAAATACATAACGAGTTTTAATGTGGAAATCTAATACATCACAAAGATCAAGCAAGCATAGACTTCAAATTGTCTTCTCATGAAAATACTCTAGCCTTCATGCATCATTATTTCCTGTTGAGTTGTAAAAATGGGGGGGTCAACTAGAAGTTGGCGAGAATACATAATCCATGTTAAGCAAATAGTTTAAGTATAAAAGTTTAGCAATTCATATGTCTATCGTAAGTTTAAGTCTACATGAATAAGCATAATATGTTGAATCGACATAATCAAACCTCCGACTAGTTTAGGTCCATCCCGTCATCCACGGTTCACCTTAATAATATGTTGGAACGATAACAATCACCCACGCTACCTATGTAGGAGGTACACGTATCCGGGTGGGATTGTCAATCCAATAGATCTATTATTGAGTATCGCCGGCTTGGCCATAGCTAATGATTATGTAATGTTGAAACTCGTTGAAACTCGTTGAAACTGTTGTTGTTATCTATTCACGAGGCATTAAAGTTTACAACTAGACATGCATGTAGAATTGCTTAAATGTTGCAAGTATAAAGAATCGCATAAACATGGTTACGTAAACTCACCTTAGTATAGTATTAAGTCTTGAGAAATAGTATGAGTGTAGCCCAAAAGATTGCCAAGTATTACTCTATGTATAAGGTAACAAATAAGTCTAAGTCTATCTAGTCTACAAGTATATTCTAGGGTTTCGATTTGGGGATAAACATTTGTTGGATTAATAATAAAATGTTTTAATAAATAAAGGGAAATTTGATATTTAAATAAATGAAAGTCTTTTTTTTTTATAAAATTTGAATTTAGGATGGTCACAATAATGTGTTTAAAGTATAAAAATAATTTTTATAAAATTATTTTCTTAAAAATAGAATATTAAACTATTTATTACAAATTGTTAAAATTTAACTTTAATATTTAAAAATACTAAAATTAAAGAATTATTAGACTAAAAATCATATTTCTGTTTTCCAAATAATCAGAAATAATTTATATAAAATTTTGGTGCAAAAATTTAAAAAATTGGATTTATTATGATTTAATTATGATTAAAACTAACAAAAATTGATTAAAAATATTAAATAAATGATTTTTCAAAAATAAAAATCATTTCAGAAAAGTTTATTGTTATAAAAACTTAGAATAATTTTTGTGGAAATTTATAAGATTGTTTTGACATTTTAATAGAATTTTATAAATATAATAGAATAAACTTGATTTAATTATTATATATATTAAATAAATAAATTTTTGAAAACTAAAAATTGTGAGTTAAACTTTTTAATCAGATTAATACAAAATAATTTTTGTAGAATTTTTAAAAATGTTTTAGTATTTTAAAATGAATTTATAAGATATAAATAATATATATAAAGTTGGTTGTTTTTAAATAAAACAAAGAAAAAGAAAAAGAATTGGTGCGGCTGCCGGGTTTCGAACCCGCGTGGCCGGTTCAGTAAGCACCAAGCACAACCACTTGGTCTAGACCAGTGGTTGTGTTTGGTTTCAGTTGATTAAATATACATAACAGATGCAAAAACAGTTTCTTCCCCAATTTGATGTTCGAAACCCTAGTTTTTGCAATCGAATGATTTACACAACATTAACCCAATTAACCTTAGGGTTAATGTTGTGTATTCGCCGAACATTAAAACCCACAGAAAAGATGTTACTTACAAACATGTATTGAACACGAATGATCGGTCAACGCTTAAAGTCAAAAACGCGATTAAGATAACCAAAACAGAAGATTTTTAAGTGGAATTGGGGGTTGAGAAAGATGAATTGGCGAGTTGTGATCGTCCAGAGAGGTTCAATTTATAGTGTAGTGGCTCGGATGTTCGAAATGGTAATCGTTGACCTCGTTTTAATGCGTGACGTGTAATTAAGCATAATTGGAATGATTTACACGGCAATTGATTGTGTGTTGACTCATAGATGGCCGATAATCATGAAATCATTCCTTTCATGGATCAATTATGCGTTTAAGATTGATAATTATGGTAGCTAACTGTCACAGTTGACTTCCCAAGTCAACTGTGAAGTGTCAGGGTCATGTTAAGTATAATACGAGCTGGAAATGGAACAAGATACTTGTGTAGATCAGCTGGTTAAGATGCTGCATATAGGGCCGGCTTGGGCGCGGGTTCGAGTCCCGGCCCAAGCAAATCATTTTTTTTATATTTATAACACATATATAAGTGTATTATTTATAATTAATATAGTATTAGGATTCCCAAAATGCCACAATAATAAATAAATGCGAACAATAATGATAGAACTTGACGTTTTTATTAAAGACGATACGTAACGTACAAGTATAAATGCGTAATGTTACAATAAGTAACCTAGTTTATTTTATCAACTAAAATCTATCTCGCTAACCACATGCTCATTGGATTTGATACCCTATTTACCCTAACTACATAGGTTATTTAGGTTTTGCATGACCCGTGACGACCGACTCATCAGTGGGTGATATGTTGTAAAACACATTTTTCCCTATGTATTTTATATATTATTTTATTATTTTTGTATTAGTTTTGAGTCATTTTTATTATTTATTTATATAGTTTATGTTTTTATAGGTGCTCGTGGAAAAAGAGCGTAATAGTTAATACGGAGAAAAGGGATTAAGATGCGAGCCGGGGTAGTGAAACAGATCCTTCAGGCTTCTGATGTCCAAACCGTATTCTAAGCAAAAGCTTCAGAAGTGGACCAGATCTGGGTGACAAGTTTCTGGTATCGCACCAAATGTGTGAGTGGTTTTCTTGGCAAAGGGCGAATTCTCTATGGGTGCACCCGTGGTCTTTGAGTCACACACCTTCAGGATTATGTTTCACCAGTGGCGGATCTAGGATTTGTATTCAAGGGGGCGATCAGGGGGTTTAACCGAACTTTTAAAGGGGGCGATCGGGATTTTTGCCTACAAATTACACTAACTTTATAAATTTTAAGGGGGAACTTTATAAATTTTAAGGGGGCACCCGCCCATTTTGGCTATAGTGTGGGTACGCCAATGTGTTTCACCTTTGTTAAGATTTTTATTCACAAGTCTTGAGGGTTAATGGTGGAAATTGTTAACTCTTTTAAATCACTAAACCAAACTTATATTTACTTGATCACTAAATATTTAAGTTGTCACTTGTAAAGGTAAATAAAACATGGATACTTTATCTACCTTTCGTTAGTACAAAGTCGATAACTTTTTTGAGGATCCCTCGTCACACATGATGATGGTTTGTGAGATCCTTCGGTACGGAAAGCGAGAGCTAAGAGATGTGGAAGGGATTCCAGGTAGGAATCAAGCCTCTACATTAATTTAAGAAGGTAAATTAGAAAACCCAGTGCTTAAACGAGTGGTTTTGCGGTTGTTTGGGAAGTGCCTAAAAAGCAGGACTCAAACTTTCCAATAAGCTACATGACTTGTGTGCGTTAGGCTCGACGACACTTCTCAACTAGTAGAAGACCGACCTATGGGTCAGCAGTCCGAAGACACCTTTACGGGGACTCGTTGCACTTCCCCTGCACGTGACCCATTTAGTTGCCAGAACGTCATCCCTTGTTTATTTCTTTTCCTTTCTCCTAACTCTGAAGGGACCGTTCAAAATCCGTTTTCCTCACAAATAATTAAAAGTATTACTAATATTAATTTAATTAATCTACTTATTGGAGGGTTCCCCGACTTGCACGTTTTCTATCGCTACTATTTTATCTTTTATTTTAAAACTAAAACCCTTTTCAAAAACTATTTATCTTTTTGGACCCCCTCCGTTTTATTTTCTTTTTCAAAACCCAATTAACAAAAGTGATGAAAGGCTGAGTAGGGGAAAATGTGTTATTTGAAATACGATACTCGGTATTTACACTAGAAATATATACTGCATACAGAGGTTCTCTGCATGTGTGTTTGTTTTATTTCTAAGTAATTATCATTTACTTAAAAATTTAAAACTAGGTAATGGTTTAGTAACAAATCCTCTTTTCCCAAAACCAATGTTTTGAGGTTTAAACACCAAAGTTTTTGGCATCGAAAAAATAATATCTTTTATATTACTAAAACAGACACACCACCTTAGCAAGTCCTAACGCGAGTTAGGCTAATGTGCATGTGACACTCTAAAGAGTCGCATATGTGCATGAGACACTTAGAGGATTGCAAGTGAGACACTTGGAGTGTCGCATGTGAGTCACTCCAATGTGTTATTTGATAGTTTTAACAAGTTCTAACACGAGTTAGGCAAGCGTGCATGCGACACTCTAAAGTATTGCATCCGTGCATATGACATTCCATAATGTTGCATGTCTGCATGAGACACTCCAAAGTATTGCATGAAAGCATGAGACCCTCCTCAATGTCGTATGAGTGTAGCCGAGACTGTTAGCAAATTGATTGATTAGTGACGAGTTATCGTGTGTTAACTTTATACATATTGTGCGACGTTCGTTCTTTTCTAGGCATCTTAGCACGTTTTAGTTTACAGGAGACATGTGAGTTTTTAGACCCCTTTTACCTTACTGTTTTAGGGCAGTGGGCGTACTCACGATGTTTTCAAAGTAAAGTATCCATGCTTTGTATCAGTATGTGTGTAGTGGGAGAGTTATAGGGCGTTATAGCCCCCATAGTGTCGGGGAACACCGCCCCCAGGGCGCTATGGGGCGTTTAGGGTGAAAAAAGTTATAGCAATGGCGGGCGTTGTGCACGAGAAAGAGCCATTGGGTTTTTAAAAATGGACCGTTGGGAGGAGGGGGAGAGAAGGTTGGTTGTGCAGCAGGAGGAGGGGGGAGGAGAGAAGGTTGGTTGTGCAGGAGGAGACGAAAATGGTAGTCGTCGGGGCCGGCCCCGGCGAGAGTACCGCCGGAGATCAGACGGTTCGGCAGCTTCGTAAGCATAACCGCCACCCATATCTTTCATTGGTTTGAGGAGGAGGAGGAGTTATGACTGAGATTGAGTTTTGGTCTTGTATTTATAGGGTTAGAAATTCAAACGGTTAAGGGGGGGGGGGGGGGGAGGGAACGTTTGAAATTTAAACGTTTGGGGGGAAATTTTGAAATTCAAACGTTTGAAATGGGGGGGGGGGGACCGTTTGAAATTCAAACGTTTGGAACAGTAACCGTTTGTTTGAATATATATATTTTTTTTATTTTAATAAATATTATATTTTAATATTAAATATTTTTTATTATTATTTTATTAATTTAATAAATTTTCAGTTTAAATGTTTAATATTATTATTATTTTTACTGTTATTAATATTATTATTTATATAAGAAAAAATAATTAACCAATTATTACTCAATCATTTATAAAGCCCATAACGTCACTTCCCATTATACCCTCTTTTTTCATAACGCCCCATAACCCCCTTTTTTATTACTTTATAATACTTTAATCCCCATAACGCCCTCCACTACGCATGCCCTCAAAGTAATGTATCCATGCTTTGTACTTTAACATGATAATAAATAAAACGATTCGTTAAAGTAAAAAAAAAGTATACAGTTTGAAAGTACCAGAGTGTTACATTATTAAGAGGACACGGAGTGGGGCGGGAGACATGGGCGGGAAGGCCTTTCATGGGCGAGAACACCGCCCCGCAGGGGCGTGGAGGGGGGGGGGGGGGGGGGGGGAGGTTGGGCAGGGAGCAGACTATGTGCGGGGGGGGGGGGGGGGGGGGGGGGAGCTGGCCACGTGGAAGCTTCTGATTGGCTGATTTTTTTTTTAACTTTAACACAATATAATATTATTCATTTCACCGCCCCCCCCCCCCCCCCCACACACACACATAGGTCCCACAAGTGTCATATGACGTTTCGCCCCACTCTTTCCCGCCCCTCCACTCCGTGTAGTCTAAAGCAAAAAACAGTTACAATATGCATGGTACAGGCCTAGTCAAAGTAGTTACCTACGGGGCTGCAAACAAAGGCGATTACCTACGGGGCCATAGTACAGTAGCAATGCATTTGTTGTTTGCTAGTAATTGTATAACTACATAGAGTATAACGTGCATGTTATAGTTACAGTACATAATAAAAGTCATGTTATAGTACCGTGTTCATTATATAGTGTTCAGTTGCCTGTTCTTAATTGTGTACAATATTTATTTATTGATTATTAAATTCCTAAAGTTATGGTTACCCGATTAAACCAAAAGTCACTGAGCATAGCCGACTTTAGTATGCACGTTAGTTTAATCGTTCAAGATTGAAGTTGGTTCGTGGTGAAGGCTCGCATCCTATGTTTTCTTTTATAAATCTATCTATATTAATATTTCAAAGCATGAAATCATTCATGGCACTTAAAGAGTCTCTCATCCCCCTTGAGTGTGTCATGTGAGATCCTCCTTATTTCTATTCAAAAGTCTCTTTATCTCTCATGTTTCCCCCACAATTTTAAAACGTTAATAACTTTTATATACGATATTTTTTTTTTTAAAAATTGCACAAAATTAATGAACGTTTTATTATATTCCCAATGACATAGTGCTATACAAAAAACGAAAAAAAAATGATTTTTTGTCGGTTTTTGTTCATACAGGAAACAAAACACAATGTGTTCAGGTAATTCATTAATTATGTCTAGACAAGTCACTACTCATGTTCAAATTAGAAATTCTATTTTCATAAAAAAACAGAATAAGTTAAAACCACTCATTTCCAAAAAAAAAAAAAAAAAAGTCACACCTCCAAGACTATCGTCTCAATCACGCCCTGCAATGGTTGTTTCTAGCTCTACTCCTCATCCAAACATACATCTTCTTTTTAATATACATTTTCATTCTTATTCACATAATTGAAATTGTTGTTTTATCATATTATTGTACATTAATTTCTATGTTACATCATAACACATATTTTATCACATCATATTAGATTTAGCTACTCCGAAAAGCTTCTGGAATATAATCTTGTAATAAAAAAAATTAAATAGGGGACACATGTTATTCGTTGGAGTCCTGTAATTTTTTATTTTCCTGCCTCCCTCTCCTACTTATTATGGATAATTATTATTTTTTAAATAAAGATAATTATTATGTTATTAACTATTATTTTAAAATTTCAAATGTGTTAATTAATATTTTATGTTTATCTTTATATTTATATTTATATTTATATACTATATAATAAATAAATTCCGTTCACCTTTATTTTTTTTCTACCTTCCTTTTAAATAATCAAATAATAGTATTATATCATAATTTTCATATTTTTCTCTCATATTAAACTAGCTTATCCCCGGGAGCGTCCCGGGATAGATGAATCTAATATGAAGTGATAAAATGTGTGTACTATAAAAGGAATATGTCGTTTTTAGATTATTATTTTTTTGTAAAGGATCAACACTCGTCACTGTACTCGTTGGAAAGATAATAAAAGGCTCGTTAATTGTCACACCCCGACAGCGCACAGCGGAATGCTAGTCATGAGGTAACTGAAGTTGTTACCATAAAGTTTAGCAAATCACTTGAGTATACGCATGGACATCTTGCAACCACCCTCTAGCCCAACACATTTAAGCTTTTGGTCTAAGAAAGTTTTGAAAATATGTCATAGCCAAGATGGAGCGAAATTTGTTTAATATTATTCAATTTTTCATTTAATACCATGAGCTATTGAACAATCATCACTACGTGACACCTCGATATTTCCGTCATTGGTTGGGGTGTTACAGGAGTTATCACTGTAAATAATCTATTTCGTTGTTCGATTTTGGTTTTTTTTGTTGAATATGATTCTGTGTGATTAGTTAGATGGTTTTGTGTTGTGTTTGATCTCGAATTTTACCCTACTAAGTTTAAGTTCTTTTTTACGCTTTTGGATCGCATTATTTATGTTGTTAATCTCAATTGTTGTTTGTTCATCGAATTGGAACGCGGAAATCGTTGATTGCGTATGCAACTGTAAATTGTCAAGACTCGAATGAATAGGTTTGAGGAATCAGGTAAACTCAACCCAAAATCTTCAAGCATTTGTTTAGTATTTATAGTGATGTATGGAATTAGTTAGGAATGTGAATTCATGTTTCATGTGATTCAAACTTCATGTTTGATGTGAAAAAAAAAATGTTCAGCAATAGCCTGCAGATGTGAAAGGAAAGTTCAGAAACTTTGCAGGGATCAATGTTTATCCAACTACACAAAAAATGCTCATCTATTATGGTAAAGTGCTAAATGACGGAACCACACACTGAGCGATTATGCCCTCCGAGTAAAACGAAAAGTCATCCGGCTTCTAAATCCTGTCCAACGGGCATATCTGGTCTGACCAATGAATCAATAAGACATTCGGTTATGAAAATATTAGTTTGATCCACTAAATGTATTTTTTCGTAATAACTGAGTAAACTATAAAAATAGACACATACGTCAAGGAACATGCTTCAAAAGAAAAAAAAACACATTGCATAAACGTAACAGTTTTTGCGTTTCATACAGTGATATTCCAGACATCCTAATCAACATCCCGCTGCAACGCGCGGGTTAGCGTAAAACTCGTTACATAACATTTATTAAACCCATGTAAGACACGAGTTTATTCATCCCATACAATGGCATGTTTTTTTTAAATATAACTTTTTTATTACTCATTATATAAAATTACATTTATTCACCCGGTGTAATACACAGGGTACTAATCTAGTTTATTTATATTTTACGACAACGTTTTATTTTGTTTGGAGTCAAAAGACTAAATGTCTCCGTTACGATTTTAAATCAAAACTTTATTTGAGCTATGTGCCAAAGAGTAAATCCAACAGCTAAGCCATTCGGGTTTTCGGGAGTTTTAGGATCAACATGATGTGAACCACACCACCACCTAATTATAGTGTGTTACCTCATTTCAATCGGTTTCACCCCAAGAGAACCCATATCAAACCCAAGAGAACCCATATCACTTGCGATTGTGTACCCACATGAACGTACTCTCACACTTCCTAAGAAACTCAACGCCTCTTTCTCCTTTCTTCCACCATCATTCTCCCGGTTCACCAACCCGCTTTCCAATTCCATCCCTTCACGCATGATAATAGGATTTATGGTGGTGTTCTAGTGCAATCACTTGCAGAGGCGTCCCTGAAAATCCTTGCAAATTTACGTACCATATCTGAACAGTTAAAAAATAGGCCCCTTAACCCCAAGTTTCAGTGTTAAATGAGTTATATAAAAATATATACATATATATATATATATATATATATATATATATATATATATATAAGATTTTTTTTTCTTAAAATATACCCTTAAAATTTATGGACCCTGTCCGGTTGACCTTCTCAGACCTTCCCAAAACACCATTGATCACTTGAACCCGAACCTCCGTCTAGGAGGCGCCATAGTACTCTTATAAGGAGTAAGACGACATAATAATATTTTTGCAACAATAGTTTGTACAACTGCAAAGCTTGTAAGAAAAGAATCATGTAGTGAGGGTCCCGACCTTGCCCGTTAAGGTGGATGGGGTGGCTAGTGAATCTACACCCAATAATATTGTGCTATCTTATTTTTATTACACCCCATCACATTCATCACTAAAACCATGAGATGGAATGATACTATCACACTTAAGTTTTTTTTAAATAAAATAAAAACATTACATTTAACTAAAATAAAAAAAATACATTAAATAAAAAAATTACTAGAAAATATAAAATAAAAATGAAATAATAAAATTAAGTGAGTGGCGGGTACGGGTCCTCGAACACGATATCTAAACTACCGACGTGTTCCGTTAGATCATGTCGAAGTTGAAAGTGGGTTTCTTCATTCCTCAACTCCAAAAGAATATTATCATTAACGTTTGTTGGTGTCGGAGGATCCATAACGTAAGTCGGAGATATTGCGCGCCCCTCTTCCTTCAAGTTCCCATTGTGCAATATGATACACGCGTACACAACACTCCTTATGTTCGCTTGATCAACCAAACGAATCGGGCGATCCATTATGTGCCATTTAGCTTTCAACACACCAAACGCTCGTTCAACGTCTTTTCTCGTCGATTCTTGTAGCTTCTTAGATAATATTTCTTTGTCGATTGTCGGAAACAAATAAGCTTTCACAAAAATTGACCAAGTAGGGTAGATGCCATCAACAAGATAAAACCCACGTTTATATTGTCTCTCGTTCACCATAAACGGACACGTCGGGGCGGTTCCTTGTCTCTCTGTATCGAATAGCGGTGACTGATGTAGAACGTTGACGTCGTTGTTTGAGCCGGGGGGACCAATACGCATGCCAAATCCATAAATCGTCTGACGCAACGATTTCGAGCATGATCGTCGGTTTTTTATGGTCACCTCTCATAAACTGGCCTCACAAAGCCGTCGGCCAACTTCTCCATTCAATGTGGGTACAGTCGATGCTCTTGACCATCCCGGGAAAATGCCATCTAGCTTCATGCGCGGCGTACAAACGTGTTATGTCGTGTCTTGTCGGTCTTCGTAGATACTCTTTACCGTATAAAGAAATAATAGCATTGCAAGTTGACGAATCATGGCTGCAAGTTGACGAATTTAAATATTCAGCAAATTCGCCAGGAATGTTACCGGCTGCAAGTTGACGAATCGCGGATGTGCATTTGTGTATCTCCGTAAAACTCCTCTTTCCCCTAGCATCGTACCCTTATTGAAACCATTCGTAGTTAGCTTCGATGTCTCCGACAATCTTTAAAAATAATCCCTTTGATAAACGAAATCAAGTTTAAAACATCGCGTCATTGTACTTTGGGTTTTCTACAAAGTAATCGTTCATCAACACTTCACTTGCCCCCACCGATCACGGTCAATCATTTTTTTTCTTTGAGCGTCCCGTATCTTGATGCTCCGCGGTTTGGCAAACATTTGCAAAAAATTCTATTGTTTCACCCGACGAGTCGAGTGGATACGAAAGGCCTTGCATTTTTTTTTTTGAGTTATTTGATTGTTGGAGATATTGTTTAATTGTTTGTGGTATTGATTTTGGTTGAAAATGAAGTTTATATAGAGTTTGATTTAATAAAAAACTTTTTTTTTAAATTTTAAACGGTCATAAGACCATTGGCAACGGTACACTTGAGCGTGATAGGCCTCACGGTATTATTGCATCGCGGTCCTGATAAAGCACGCGGGTGGTGTTCGTGATGGTCATGGCCATCACAAAGTGGTTATCACGGACCACCCCGCCCACCCTTATAGCCGGTATACGTAACTAAAAGAATTATATATTTAAAAAATCAATAGGAAGTAAACCCAATCCAATACGTCAAATCGCACTTGAAGAGTAATTTTTTAAAACTCTTTAGACCACAGGGTGTAATCATGGTTGAAGAGGGTAAGGAGCGACATGTGGTAACAACGTTAATGCCCTTCCAACCCTCAAAAAACCGTGGGGTGGTGGTGGCGTGGATGTATTTTTTATAATCAACCAACCAATCGCAATCATACATAATCTAACAATCAACCACAACCATCCACCTCAATCTCATTTTTTACCCCACGCCCGTAAAAATCTCCATCCAACCTGTCTCACGCCCAGAGCCGGTCCTGGGGATTCAGGTGCCTAGGACGGGCTTTAAAAAGGCGCCAAACGTATTAAATTACATAAGGTTTTTTTTTTTTTTTTTTTTTTTTTTTTTTTTTTTTTTTTTTTTTTTTTTGTAAAATAACGATAGGCAACGAAGGATCCAAGATTATTTTATAAGGGACAAGCTTTAATCCATTTTTCTTATCTTTGATGTTCCAACCATACAACCTTAAGCATCGATATCTCATTCATCTTCGTTTCATTTTGGACACAGTTCAGTTCGTTATGATGTCCTCACAAGCTAGAGCACAAACCCAAAGTATTTATACAACATTTCTATAAACATAATTATTCGTTTCCAAAATATTTAGTGAAAAACTCATTTACACTTAAATTTCCAAACAAACCTTACTATAATTTGTTTATTTAATTGATAAAACAATTAACTTGATACCTAATGCTATTATAATAAAAAGGTATATGTAGTTTTTATATCAATTAAGCAATGAAATAGGGATGAATAATGTCTCTGAATTGTCAATTAAAATTATTTAACTAAAACCCGATGTTTAATTTGTACACAGTAAAAGTTAATATATATGAATTTGTGAGTAAAAGTAAGAAAAACTTGTTTCATTTGCAAAAACCAATAGGATCACAACTTTCAAATACAAGTTATTTAATAATGAGTACATAAACAAGTGGGCCCTAAACATTCATATCCACACATTATTTACGGTTTAGTTTTCTTTCTCTCCTCCCTTTCCCTCTCATCTTCTTCCTCCTTACAACCCACCATTGAAGCTTACCTTAAGAAAAAAGACAAAATTACAATTTTTGTCCTTTATTTTGTCCAAAATTATGGAACAAGTCCTTTAAAAAGAATACTTTCAGTCTTTGTCCTTTATTTCGATGTTTGTTTACAACTTTTGTCCTTTACACTAACCTGGTTAGTTTTTTTCAGTTAAATCCCTCACATGCATTGCACGTGAGGGTATATTTGTAAATTCCATTCAATTTTAAAGCAGGTTATAAAACCCCTCCCTCCTTATAATAATTATCGTTCTTCTCACTTTCCCCATTTCAAATTAGGGTTTCAAAATCAAGGATAAAACCTCTCATTCCTGGAAAGATGGTGTTTTGTTGGCGTGGTCAAGTAGCTCTTGTGCGAACCTCGTGGACTCCAAGGAACCCTGGTCGACGTTTCTATGCTTGTCCTGTGGTTGGATCAAGATGCCGGTTCATTGGTTGGTTTGATCCACCAATGTGTGAAAGATCCATGGATGTCATCCCAGGTCTGCTGAGATCCCGTAATGAGATGGAAGAACAGCTAAGAAAGAGTCGATTCACTGCTAAGGTTCTGAAGAAGATGTTGATGGCTAGTTGGGTTGGGTTTTTTTATCGTTTTTTTAGCATTGAAGATGTAATGAATGATTATTAGCTAAGAAAATCCCTAGTTCTTAAATTTTCCTAATTCCTCAGTACTATGTAATCAGTTTGTAAGAACTTTCTAAGGGATAATGAAATGAAGTTAATATTTTGGTTGGTATGTGTGGTTTGCAAAACTGATATTGATCAATGTGTGGTTTGTAATACAGATATGCATCAATGTGTGGTAAATGGGTCAATATGGATGATATATGCAACCTGTTATTTATTAATTGTGTGGTAAATGGGTCAATATGGAACTGGGTCAAGATGGATTATATATGCAGTGTGTTATTTATCAATGGGGGTAAATGGGTCAATATAGATATTATATTAACCATAACATATTATCAGAAACTGCCAATGGGGGTAAATGGGGTAAATGGGTCAATATGGATACTACATTAACCATAACATATTATCAGAAACTGCCCATTGCATACCATATTAACCATAACAAGTCAAAGTAGTTTAAAAACATAGTGTTTAATGCTTTAACAAACATGACACATCAAAATACATCAGAAGACCCATACCAAAATACATCAAAAGACTAATAAGTCAACCAAGTTTAAGACTAACAAAACATCAAAAGACTAATAAGCCAACATGTCCAAGCTATTTGGTGCATGTCCTCTTGTTATGACCCTGGCCTTTGCACTTTCCACAAGTTGCAGACTTTGACTTTTCCTTTGCTTTACCAGTTGACTTTTCCTTTGCTTTACCCTGTTCAGTTGACTTTCCATTCTTTGACTTTGGATTTTTTGACTGCTTAGTTTGACCTTTAGCCATTCCCTTTGAGCTGGAGTTCTTTGACTTCTTAGATGATGAGGCTTCATTTGAATCAACATTCTTGTCCCTCTTTCTCTTTTTTTCCATCTTCAACTTCTCTAACTGACTTTCTCCTAGCCTTTTTGGGCCTCCCAATTGGTTTGTGGTATGCAGGTGGGGTGATTGTTGTAGGCACCTGGGACCTTGGCCACATTGACATCCCATTGATAGGAAATACCTTGAAGCTGTACACAGATCTCCACCTCTCCATTGTGTAAACTGGATTCACAAACATTTCTGGATACCCAACCTGTTCACCATGTTCATTCATAGTCCAAATGACTGCAACTGCATGTCTACAAGGCATTCCAGTGATTTCCCATTTCCTATATGCACAGGTTTTTGTATTCATATCAACAACATACTGATCACTGTTTGCATTTGTTCCAGAAACCTGATACTGTGATTCCTCATTCCATTTGACAATGTACCTATGAATTACACAGTTTGTGTTATAATGTACCTATAATTACACAGTTTATACATAACAAGCTGATGTGTTAAGATAACAAACATGGTTGCATCTTTCTTAGTTTCCTCAAATAAGTTTGTAGCATATGGTGTTAAAATACCATTAGATCTATCAATCACTTTCAACACATTCACAATTCTCCTCATAAGATACTCCCTAACATATTCCAACATTGTAATTATGGGTTTATCCCTGCCCTCTAATAACTTGGAATTTAGAACTTGACACATGTTATTGATCAAGACATCTAATTGTGCCCTTCCTGTTCCCATAACACAATCATTTTAGGTTATAATGTATGACATAAACTAAAAATAATCATTTTGAAGCAATAATACCAACATACCAGAGAAATGTGATCTTGTCCAATGAACAGGGGGATATTAGACACCCAAAGGTGTGCCTCCTTGTCTAGTGCTTTTAATGCATCCATTTCCTTCTCAAAATGAGTAACAATTGTGTGTGCAGCCAGATTCCATAAGGCATCCTTGTATTCTTTTCCTCTCCATTTGAGTTTCATGTTATCATAAATGTGTCTAAGGCAGAATCTATGCTCACCAAGTGGGAACACTTTTTTCAATGCTGGAATAATGCCCTATAACAACAACATCAAACACAAAGACAGTTTAATACTTATAAGGCATTCATATAAAAAAGAAACATAACAAAGAACTAACCTTTTGCCTATCACTTATGAAGGTGAAGTGTGAATTGATATCCAAGTCCAACTCATCACCAAGGCATTCTAGAAACCATTTCCAGGAAACCATTGTTTCTGATTCAACTATTGCATATGCAACAGGATACAGTCCATTATTTGGGTCAAGGGTAACTGCATTGAGTAATTGGCCAGGAAAAGGACCTTTAAAGAAAGCCCCATCCAACCCAAGAAGGTCTCTTCCAATTTCCTTAAATCCTTTTTTTAAGGGCCCCAAACATATGTAAATCCTCCTAAATCTTCTCTTATCAGAAGTTGGATCTGTACAAGGCTCAACATCTAACCTGACAGTTGTCCCTGGGTTTGTTCTCCTTAACTCTTCACCATAATCTCTTAACAGCCCATATTAAGAAGAGAAGTCTCCATGGATCTTTCCAATAGCTATACTTTTGGCTCTGAATGCTTTCATTTGAGAGACCCCAACCTCATACTTCCTTTAAAACTGCCTTTGTACAGCCTTCACTGACATCTTAGGATCTTCTTGTAATTGCTCCATAAGTTGTTGAGATAGAAAAGTGGCTGTGCAAGCATATATTTTTCTAGATTGAAGACATTTATGTTCAGTATTCAATGTACTCACCTTCCAAGATGTAGATTTAGGATCCTTTGAGACATTGACCACCCAAGGACAATTATTGATGTTTCTTTCAGCCTATTTCCCCCTTCCACCTACATTTTTTACAACTTTGCCATCACCTTTATTGGATTCTTTGTTTTGGGCCCCACCATTGTCTTGGGCTTGGTTTTCAACATCATTCAATATTGGTCCTTTGTTTTGGGTCCCACATTTTTTAAACTGCATACTTGACCCATCTTCATTATCACCCTTACACACAGCCCTTACTCTTTGAAGATCATCTTTTATTATCCTTATTTGCCTTCTTGTTTCCACAGCATGTGCTCTAATAATTTTTTTCACTTCTTCTTTGGTTCCAAATAGTTGACCCTCATAAAATATTGAACCATAATCTCTTAACAGCCCATATTAAGAAGAGAAGTCTCCATGGATCTTTCCAATAGCTATACTTTTGGCTCTGAATGCTTTCATTTGAGAGACCCCAACCTCATACTTCCTTTGAAACTGCCTTTGTACAGCCTTCACTGACATCTTAGGATCTTCTTGTAATTGCTCCATAAGTTGTTGAGATAGAAAAGTGGCTGTGCAAGCATATATTTTTCTAGATTGAAGACATTTATGTTCAGTATTCAATGTACTCACCTTCCAAGATGTAGATTTAGGATCCTTTGAGACATTGACCACCCAAGGACAATTATTGATGTTTCTTTCAGCCTTTTTCCCCCTTCCACCTACATTTTTTACAACTTTGCCATCACCTTTATTGGATTCTTTGTTTTGGGCCCCACCATTGTCTTGGGCTTGGTTTTCAACATCATTCAATATTGGTCCTTTTTGTTTTGGGTCCCACATTTTTTAAACTGCATACTTGACCCATCTTCATTATCACCCTTACACACAGCCCTTACTCTTTGAAGATCATCTTTTATTATCCTTATTTGCCTTCTTGTTTCCACAGCATGTGCTCTAATAGTTTTTTTCACTTCTTCTTTGGTTCCAAATAGTTGACCCTCATAAAATATTGAACCTTTGGCCTTTCTGTTTTCTTTTCTAATCTGCCTCAGTTTTCTCTTCTTAGAACTCTTTTTATCACCCTCATCAGATTCTGAGAGACTATCAAATGCATCATTATCCAATATATCCTCTTCCATAACATGTTCAACATCATGCCTAGGATTTTCAATCTCTATATCAGTATGCAATCTAAAGTCCCTCATGTCTACTTCAACATCATGCATAGGATTTTCAGTATCCACTATGTAGTCACTATCCTCATCAGATTGTTCAGAATCAGAATTCTTACCATTTGAAGCTTCATCATCAGAGTTTTCACCATCAAACTAAGGTTCATCATTTCCTACATTATCAACTGATTTCCCATTTCCAACATTCTCATTTGCAGTTTGATTTATAAAAGATGCTGGTTCACCAAAGAATGGGTCAAAGTCTTCATCATCAATCCTAAAGTTTCCTACATTGACAACAGAACTTCCTACATTGACAACAGAACTTCCTTCATTGGGAACAGAACTTTCTCCAACCTCATTGGTCCTATCATGCCAACCTAAGGCTAATTTGTTTTTGAAAACTTAGAAATATCTAATGCTGCTAATTCTTCATCAGTTATCTCTTCTATTATAACCTTGGACTTGGGTGGTGACATAAAAAAGGTATGCACATTGGTATCCCCATGCTCAACATAAACACTCATCAGTTTATGGGGTGGCACATATTTGACAAACTCCCTAACATCTGAATCACTCCCAAGTGCTCTAAGACCAAAATCTAAATCCATATTAGGAATAACATAGTGGTAATACCTTTTATTTTCAGGGTCGTAACCAATTTGCTCCAAGATGCCATCTAGTTCATGAACTGAAAACTTCTCAATATCCATCATATCAACAATGTCCAGAAGCCCCCTTTCATATTGACGACCTGGAAATTTTATAAATACCCCATCATGATGCAACTTGATCGAAAACAACTGGGGTGAACCAACTGCATTGAACATTTAGAAAGTTCATCAACATCATTTGAACAACAATCCAAACTTTAAAAAAAAAAAACTAAACTAAGGAGAATCACTAATTAAACTCACCATAAAGTTCATCAACATCACTCTGTTCAAGTACTTGACGAATAATGTACCGAGGTTTTCTTTGATTACCTGTCATTATCGTGTATCGTTCGTTTTCTAGGGTGTGTTCATCTGGGTTGTAAAGATTGGGGCTGATTGGGGACGATTGAGGGATTGAGGGTTTATAATCTGCTTTGAAATTATAAGGGGTTTTATAACCTGCTTTAAAATTGAATGGAATTTACAAATATACCCTCACGTGCAACGCATGTGAGGGATTTAACTGAAAAAAACTAACCAGGTTAGTGTAAAGGACAAAAGTTGTAAGCAAACATCGAAATAAAGGACAAAGACTGAAAGTATTCTTTTTAAATGACCTGTTCCATAATTTTGGACAAAATAAAGGACAATAATTGTAATTTTGTCTACAAAAAACGAGTCACTATCTTTAGTTATTTTTTCTCATCTAAACTATCTTGTATCTACCGACAATAACTTTAAGCGTAAAATATACGTAGTATGTTTTCGAATATTTTTGGCCCCCGGAAAAACAAGGGCCTCGGCCGGGGGTGCGGCTCGCCCACCCAGGGCCAGCCCTGCTCACGTCACATAATGGGTGGTGTGGCGGTGGATGGATTTCAGATTCCCTTCCACGCCTCCTGCACGGTGTATTCTTAGTAGATCCCATACCAACCAACACCAAAATGAGTGAAATTTAATTTGCAATCTTTAAGACCTTTCGGTGTGGTCACGGCATTGGGGCGACATAGGAGAGTCATGCCGTTGCCGGCCCGGGCAACACCGCCCCCTTAGGCCCGGCACGGCATGACCGGCAATGGGATGATTTTGATGTCGGGGCAAAAGTGACGTTGGGGACTTTGAATTCTATGAAGCAGCAAAAGCATGTCTTGCTTTAACAAATTGTTTCATGTATCTTTTTCTTGCTTTGCATCTTGTTACTATTTCTTCTTTCTCAACTCTTGAATAACAACACCCCATTTTATTATTATTATTTTTTAGCAGTTTTATATAAGATGTTCAAGATTTGTGATGGGGGAAACATAAAAATGTGAGCCATTTTGGATGAAAACTCATGTGGGTGTTTGTTAATTGTTAAAAAGACTAGTAGGGATCCCGTGCGTTGCCGCGGAGTCAATAATATAAGGCGGGAATATAATTCAAACCTTAATATGAATAAAAAAAAATAATGTAGAAGTTATATGTATGTATGCATGTATGTGTGTATCCTCTATTTTTTTAGGACTTTCAACCCCTACTTGTTAAAGATTTGCAACTAATTGAAAAAGACAATTGCTTTTCAACATTACTACTTATTTGGATAGGGAGGATTATACAAGTTGTATTAGTGACTTATAATATGCCATCAAATATTGTACATAGGGGCACAATAGGAAGAAAATGGTAAAAGTTAGGGATTTATGCTTGTGCCTCTTGATATGCCATCTTAAAATGGTTGTGAAATTACTATCCTAGCCATCTCTCCTCCTTAATAAGATAACATAGATTTGATCTTGTTGGGTGTGGAGAGTAGTTTAGTGGGGAGGAGAGGTTGAAGAGACAAGTCTTGTACAACATAAGAGCACAAACATCGTTGGACAGAGTGCAAAGAAGAGATTTTATATTTTTTGTAATTTAATTTGGGACTTTTATAATATTATTGAATTTAAAAAAAAAAAAATTAAATGAAGATGTGCCTCCTCCACACCCTTTGAGCATCATCCCCATGATGGTCCTACCCCACGCTAACGTGACAGCTGAGGTGGAGGACTATCATGGAAGATGAGCCTCCTCCACACCCAATGGTCTAAAGGGAGGTCGGTGACTTAAACATATTATCAACCAAAAGATTGATCCAACAATTACAACAAACATTTGTTATGTAAATAACTATTTGTTGTGACACCTCCCATGTTCAAAGGGCGTCGTTGGTACATGGGAAGCAAATTTATTTTATTTAGTGCGCTAGCTTTTGTCATGCGTCATCACTTTTACATGCACATGCGTCATCAATTGTAGATTTGTAGACCCAGGGTATGTTTGGCAAAGAGCTTTTAAGAGCTTTTAGGAGCTTCAAGCTTTTAAGAAAAAACTCTTACTTAATGAAAAGTCTTGTTTGGTTGAAGGGGCTGGAAACTTTTAGGTTAGAGAAAAAACTCTACAGTGAAAAGCTACTACTAGTAGCTTTTAAGAAAAAGCTCTACTAACTACAAGCTTTTAAGTAGTAAATGACACAAATACCCATTCTATTTTAAAAATAATAAAAAGTTTTTTTACAAGCTTTTAATTATGCACATTTATACATTTTATTAAAAGCTCCAGCTACTCTGCCAAACACCAAAATATATTTAAAAAGCTTCCAGCTACTAGCTTCCAGTTATCAGCTTGCAGCTACCAGCTACCAGCTAACAGCCTTCAGCTAGTTTTGCCAAACATACCCCCAGTTTTCTTTTTTACTTCATCCGATTAGACTTCATTAAACTGAACAGCCAATCTGACTAGACTCCACGAATCTGTCCACTCATCTGCAGCCACATCCCTTTTAGTAAGGTTGATGATCATATGTAATTATAGAAAGTTTGACTTCTATTCTCGTAATGCTCTTTAAATAACAAAGACTTCATTTGTTTCGAGTTTTGATTTAATACATAAACCTATATCAAAGCCGATTAACGGAAGGGGCTGTTTGGTAAGCCTTTTAATGAGGCTCTGAACCATTCAGCGCTGAATGATTCAGCATTCAGCGCGTTTGTTTTAGCTTCTGAATAAAATGGTTAAGGTTGAACCATTAAGATTTGGGATATTGCTCAACCATTAAGTATCAAACCCACCAATTGAGCTCATCACATTGGTCAAAATCAATTTTCCCACCAATTGAGCTCATAAGTCAAGTCAAAGATGCTCTTATGTTTTGACAATAGTCTTAGTTTTTTAATCTTTTATTTGTAGCTCTTTATTCCTAGTAATTTGCCTTTCACTTTGTATATATATGTAAGTCTCCAACATCAATAAAAATCAATCATTTGATACATTCATATGGTATCAGCCAGGTTTTACTAAACCCACTCCTTCTTCTTCATCCCCACCATTCCCTATCATTCTGCCCAAACTTCAAGAAAACTCACCCTACTATCACCCCTCCAACTTACAACCGAAACAACACCCAAACTAAATCACACACACATGATGGCAACACACCATACTGTGGATTCAGATTTAGCATGGTTGAAAGACAGTGGTGCTTCTCACCACATTACTAATGATCTTAGTGCACTCTCCATTCACAGCCCGTATGATGGTACCGAGGAACTTATCATCGGTGATGGTTCGTCTCTTAAAATTACTCACGTTGGCACTATTACTCTTTATTTTTCTAATGTCCCTATTATCCTAAAAAATGTTCTTTGCGTCCCTTCTATCTTCCGCAACATAATCTCTATCTCTCGTTTATGCATTGACAACAACATACTAGTCTTATTTTTTTCTTCTTATTTTATCATTAAAGACTTTCCAACTCACCGAACCATTCTTCAGGGAATATCTCACCATGGTCTTTATGAACTATCTTCCACCAAGTCTCCACAGTTGTTTCACTTGCAAACTAACAAGGCATATTCTTGGCATCATCGCCTGGGACATCCACATTTGCAAGTTTTACAATATCTATCCTGTTTTGTTCCTTTTATTTCTAGCAAATATGACTCATGTAATTCATGTCATATCAATAAAAGTCACAAGCTCCCATTTCACACATCTTCTTTAAAATCTAACACACCTCTTGAATTATTATTTTTCGATGTTTGGTCATCTCCAATTACCTCTTTTGATGGTTATAAATACTACATAATTTTTGTAGATCACTTCACAAAATAAATTTGGATTTACCCATTAAAACATAAGTCAGATTCTCTCAATATTTTCATCCGTTTTCAAAAACTTGTTGAAAACTATTTCAAAACAAAGCCATCTACGGTCTACATGTCTCAACCACCCGGATTTATAGATCCTTCTTATCCTACTCATGTTTGTAAGCTTAACAAAGCCATCTACGGTCTCCGTCAAGCTTCACGTGCTTGGTATGATGAACTAAAAACCTATCTCATCTCGGTTCATTTCAAGCCCTCAATTTCGGATCCCTCTCTATTCATTAACAAAACCACTTGTTCTCCTATTTTTATCTTAGTCTATGTTGATGATATCATCATCACTGGGGCAAATTCATCTCTTATACACTCTTTCATTCAATCTCTTGCCACTAGATTCTCTCTAAAAGACCTTGGTGACCTCTCCTATTTTCTTGGTACCGAGGTCATTCCTCACAACAACGGTCTCTTCTTGTCTTAATCTAAATACATTCTTGACATCCTAACTAGAGCCAACATGAGTAATTGCAAGCCATCAACCACACCCATGTCGGGTTCCTCTACCATTACTGTTTTGGTATGATCCTTTGCCATCACCAACCGAATACCGTGCATTCGTAGGAGCATTACAATACTTATCTTTAATACGACCTGATATTGCTTTTACAGTTAACAAACTCTCACAGTTTATGCATAGACCAACAACCACACATTGGGATGCCTTAAAAAGATTGTTCCGATACTTACATGGCACTCTACATCATGGCATATTTTTTAGGCGCAACTCCCCTATACAGCTTCATGCTTTCACTGATGCGGATTGGGCCGGTTATCGCCCATCATACAAGAGTACAACAGGATACATCGTCTATCTCGGTCAAAATCCGATCTCATAGAGCTCCAAACGTTAACCGACACTTGCTCGTTCATCCACAGAAGCTAAATTTCGAGCCGTTGCTTCAACAACAACCGAAGTACAATTGCTCATATCATTAATGGTTGAACTTGGCTACAAATCATCAGTCACTCCAGCAATCTATTGTGATAATCCAAGCGCTACTCATTACTCGGCAAGCCCCGTTTTTCATTCAAGAATGAAGCACTTGGCCTTAGACTTTCATTTTGTCCGTGAAAAGGTTCATGACGGCACCATACGTGTGACTCACATCTCTGGGGATGATCAACTAGCCGATGAACTCACAAAGCCACTATTAAGACAACGGTTCCAACTACTAACTTCCAAGATTGGTCTTCTCTCACGATCGTCCATCTTGCAGGGGCATATCAAACCTACCAATTTAGCTCATCACATTGGTCAAAATCAATTCTCCCACAAATTGAGCTCATAAGTCAAGTCAAAGATGCTCTTATGTTTTGACCATAATCTTAGTTTTTAATCCCTTATTTGTAGCTCTTTATTCCTAGTAATTTGCCTTTCACTTTGTATATATATGTAAGTCTCCAACATCAATAAAAATCAATCATTTGATACATTCATATTAAGCACTGAACTATTAATTACTGAACTAGGCTGATCTTAATAAGACTCTCCTACTAATGTTGGACAAGAAAATTAACCATTAAGAGGTCCAACTTAATGATTCAGCACTTAACCATTCAGACCATTCAGACCTATTAACCATTCAGACATCTTAATGATTCGGCACTTAATCAACCAAACAGCCCCTAACTTGATAGTTTGGTTTCGGTGAAAGCTCATAACTCTGAAGTCTGAACTGAACCATCTTGCCCACACCCTAGTTGGACTTGTCTTGATGAAGGGAGATTGACTACTGCCACCATCTACCATCCACCAATAAACGACAAAAACACGGACAAGGAGGTGGTGATGGGCGGCAGAGGCAGAAGGGAACGAACGTCAACTGTCGCCATGGCCAGCCCTCTCTGTTTTCTTCCTCTGTTATGGTGAAACAATGATACAAAAGTAGATAAGAAAATGACAAGAAATAGGTTGGATATGTAAAATGCCCTTGAAGAAAGCTATATTTACATGTTTGCCATGTTACTATTCAAAGTGCAGAGCTTTAAATATATAGTTAATATTTGTAAATATTGTGAAGGGGTTAGTGTCGGTGGTTTGGCTAGTTTAATAAAAAGAGTCACGCATACAAATGTCGCTAATGCGTTTTGAGTGAATTTGCTATAGACATGAGAAGAACGAACTCTATGGTTTTCATTTGCAGAACAATTCATCGATTTTATAGGATAAAATACAACCACCTACACCCTGCAACTTTAGCATCGGGATGTCCCCTTAGGGACACGAGGGGTGATCTCATATGGAGGCTCTACTCAAGTAAAACAACATGAGTTTTTGTGGGCAAAACGGATAATATAGGTTAGTACAAGAGACCAGATGTGACATAAGTAAATCGTGGATTGTTTCAATTCAAGCTCGCTTAAGTGACGTTCTTCTGTCATCCATAGCAAATGCGCCCTAAACATATTGTTAGTAATACTTGGTATTTAAGGGGTGACATTTGTTATGTCCCAATATTTTTATGTGTAGAGAGTACAAAACACTTTGTGATTTGTCTAAGGGGGTGTTTGGAAACTAAGGACGAAGCTTCTTATGGTCCAGGGTGGGCCCTGGCCCCTTAACTTTTGTCTCATAAGAGTATTTTTAACCGAAAATATTCAAAAATTCTATATCTATTGAGTTTGGCACCCCTAGATTTTTTAGTCCCCCACTTGATTTTGTTTCTTTAAAGATTTAAGACTAAAACCCAATAAGTCTTTGAATCCATTAACCTATTTAACTAATTAATCTAATGACAAATACTTTATTTAATCCATTAACCTATTTATCTTATAAACCTAAAGCCTAATTCACCTAAAGCCCAAATCCACTACCTAATAGCCTACATTTTAGACGAAAAAGAACCGGTCGACTCCTCTTATTCCTTATTTCGATTTAGGTAGGATTGAGATTAGGTTGAGGACGACTGGACGAGGGTTGTGGTAGACTATTCGAAGGCGAAGCGTGGTCGATTTGGCGTTCGTTGTAGTTGAACTTCGAAGGTGAGGTCAATTTGTATTTGGTTAGATGAAACTTGAATACTTGAATTTTGACTTTGCTTTGGTGATTGTGGACGATTGTGGATGACTTATGCACTTTGGTTAGTTGAATAGCTTAATTTGTGAGTTAACTTGTATGATTTTTGATTACTTGATAAGTTAGGTTAGTTAGTTGATTACTTGATTAGGTAAAAGGGTTAATTGAGGACCGGTTTTAAAGTTTTTTTTTGTTATTGATATTTGAATTAGGTTAATTATCTTGGGAAAGTCGAAAACCATTCACTCGTCGAACTAAGCTGTTATTTTTAGTTTTAAAGTTTTTTTTGTTATTGATATTTGAATTTAGGTTAATTGCATACGTTAAAATTGTCATAGAGACTCTGGCCTCATATGTGATGTCTTGTTACATATGTCAAAATCGCTAACTAGTATCAGACATATGTCAATTTACATATGTAAATTGACATATGTACAAACGTTTTCGTACACATATAACTATTTTAAAAAGTGCTAAAAAACTACCATAACAAAATAAAAATCTAAACTATGCTTCATTCTTGATGATTATCTTCGTCTTTGCACACAAAAATCTCTTCACCTACAAAGAAAACCAATTCTTCAATTTACATATTCAACCATTTAGCATATGTACCTTAGTTGTAAAGACTTCAAACTTAATCTAGTGCAAAAAGGTCATAAAGACCGCATAGATGTGTAACATATGCAAAAATTAGTTCCAATGTAACATATGAACCATATGTAACATTCACTTCATCCATGTTAAAAAATGACTTTTGTTTCCATGAACATATGCAACTGGTGTGGAAGTAATGTAAGTAAACAAAAACCCACATTTGTAACATGTTTAATGTGGGGCTGTAATAAAAACAACACCAGTATTACATATGAAACATTTTCATATGCATCAAAAACATTTTTGTTAACATATGAAAAACCATCATCCAAAAATTATAAAGCGTACACAGGAATCGTAAATAATAAACATAGATTTACGATAAATATCCATATGAAAAAATGACTTTTGTTTCTATTAACATATGCAACTGAAATCAACCCAACTTAGTCCTAACTTATTAACATGTGTTACTTATAACTTATTAAACATGCGTGTCACTTTACTAGATCATCCAAGTCACTCCCCCCCCCCCCCCCACATAACAAACTATAATATAAACACATTAAAAAACCCCAATAATATAAACAGATCTGCAGACAAAGAACTTACCATATAGAATCTGCGTCACTATTGTCAACATACCCTAGAAAGCTCAAATCCTTAAAAAACACAAATAATCCCAAATAATCCAAAACCCAGTTCACCCACCAAATCCACAAAAAGATTAAATAGTAATAGTAGTACTAATAATAATAATAATAATAAACCCTCACTAACATAACAAACACACACACACACACACAAACTATGTGTGCTGAGGGGAGCTAGAGACAGGACTAGAGGAAGCAACTCGTCAAAGATCTATGACCTGCAACACTACCGCTCGTTTTGCTACCTGAACATTGTTTGGAACCACCATCCTCATCTGTGGAGGCTGTTGTGGTCACCGTAGTTGTTTATTGTTTTGGTGGTGTTGTCTATCTGAATTAAGATGAGGATGGTTTTTCAAAACAAGATATGGGATTAAAACAAGATCTGGGTTTGGGATGGTGGAAGTTCTCGGTGGTGGTTATGGTGAAAGTTCTAGGTGGTGGTTATGGTGTTTTTAGAGAGAGACAGGGAGAGGGAGAAGGGAAGAGAGGGAGACCAAATTTTGAAAAATAAAGAGAGAGAAGGGGGAGGCATATAATATATATCAGGGGAGAGAAAGGAGGATATTGAAAATGTCTAAAATACCATTGGTCTTATAAAATATACTATGTTGGAGTGGATGATGTGGATCATTGTGGTCCATTCAATGGGTTTCCTAGAATTTAATGAAAAAACAAGGTTTATATATATATATATATATATATATATATATATATATATATACTAGGCGAAATCCCGTGTGAAAACACGGGAAGACTAAATCGAAGTAAAGTTGCAAATCCTTTCATTGATGGTTATGCTTCTGCCACGCGTAATCACTGAATAATGAAACAGCTGATGATTCTACACTGATGAAGCAAGCAACAGATGATAAAACAAACTTCTGATGACACGGGAAGATTATCTTTTTTAAGACAATTATACTCCTCCAAAATATAAAAATATTAACAGACCAACTGTTATGGTCTGTTTACTAAACATAAAATTAAGAAGTTAGTAATTTGTTCCAAGACAAATTGTATTTGGTAACGTGTGTTCAACTGCAGATGCTCTGTTAAGGAGATCTTTCTAGAACAGCTGTTACTACAAACAGTTGTTGTCACACCCTCAAATTTCCATTGCGGGGTTTATACTGCGAGGTGCGTGACATACCATGATCCCATAGCCATAAGTCATAAGAACGCCTCTAAATGTCCAAACCATTTAGTTCGTTTTCAAAAATATGATTTAACATTTAATCAAGAGTTTAAGTTGTGGAAGCGTAAACCAAACATGACCGTTTCAAGTTCTTGCACAAAATAGCGCGCCCATATGCAAAACCAAATAATAAATAAAGTATAAGTTTAATAGTGTTCAATATCCCAGGACTCAATGATGCATGACCTACAGTACTCCAAACCTAGCGACCTGCAAAAGTATGCTAGCGTGTGTCAACATAAAGTTGGTGAGTTCACAAAGCAAAGTAAATGAGTAAGTAAATACGTAGGTTTCCAAAACCATGTAACCGCTAATTCACCACATGTCAGGGGTAGCTAACCCACTCATGATAACTAAATACAGGCATACCTGGGACTTAGGATGAGTCGTATAGTAAACAAAAGATAATCATAGTATAACATGATCTTTATGAATAAAAAATGTGTAGCATGTTTCTCCCCCATGAGAAAGCGTGTGAAAGCGGGGCCGTGAAACTCACCTTAAGTTGCATCTTCTCAAAATAGAATAATCAACAATGATTTGATAGTCCCAATTACCGGCGACCTATCATAAAGTTTGTATAATTGTTTTGACTAATAACCCGTAAGTTAACTAGTCCCCGATTGTCCAAATCATGACTATGCATGTTTGAAAATGTGTTTGAACGTTGACCCGACACACAAGACAAACTCGACATCTCGTTAGCGACCCATCACATTAGTTGATCAAGTACATACACTTCACACACAAGGGTTGTGTGACATCCGGCAAATTCCGTACAACGTTTAAGTAATCTTAATCGTGCTTTAGAAGTAATTAACCTGGTTTAAGGTTAATTTGCATTAATTGAACCATTATGAGTCCTACGATGTCCTCCTCAAAGTTCGTAGAAGCCTTGATGCCTTTAAAGGAAGACTTCGCGTAATTAACGTTAACGAACTGATATCAGTGAAAATTTATCAAAGTGGACTAACATAAGGATAACATATGTAAATACAACACGTATTTACTGTTGATGCAATCGGATATGAAATCGGCGCGAAAAACGATAAAAAATGCAGCGTTTTGGAGAACGTGGAGAGGAATGGACGTGGGAATCGAACGTCAAATGTAACACCCGAAAATTCCCGATTTCTGAGCTTTGCTTAGTAGAGTTGTGTTTTCCTTAAAAACCGTATTTTGGTTTTGTCGAGGGGCTCTTTAGCATTTTCCTAAACGCATTTAGTAGCTTTGGGAACAAGATACAAAGGAGTCAAAAAGTGGAGGGCCTTATAGCAAAAGTTGGTGTCATCACCAACCTTAAAAACCCTAATGCCTAACCGTTTTAATAGAATAACCTTTGTCTCTCTCTCGCCGACGACTTCAAACAAATCGTTTTGTTTTCACTCCACGAAAAAAGGAAAGAAAGGAGGTATGGATTCTTCATAATATCCAATACCATTTTCATTCCCCTTGATTTCGATAACTCTCTGATTGACCTTATACTACAAATTATTATTTTTTGTTTCCTTCCTTTCTTCTTCTCCTGCGACAAGGGAAACAAGAACATCTCTTTTTTTTCCTTCTCTTTTTCCTTGTGCCTACGACAAGAAGAGCGCCGAGAATACTTTAGGGTAAGGTACAATATCTTTCGGTTGTTCTTGGCAAGGGTACATAGCCGATCGTTGCGATTCCAGGTGTATAGCTAAATCGCTTTGGATTGGTCTGCGTAGAGTCCCGGTTTGAAGTTGTTTGGATCTTCCCATCCTTGCGATCTCAGGTCATTGATTGGTTTTACCACTCTAGGATCACCTAACTTTGTGACTTGAACGTATCGCGAAGGTGAATTCATGTGCCCTTTTTATTGTTTTAAAACATTTTGGACTAATATGCATGTCTTGAAGGTGTACGTAGAACCTTGCTTGTTAGATCGGGATTTTCCTTGATTTATACTTGAATAGGTTTAAACAATTACTAGATGTTTATATATATATTTATAAGTTGTGCATGACAGTTACTTGACATTATAACTTGAGCTAAGATAGTTATATGTACGTCTAGGGCTGTAAACGAACCAAACGAACACGAACAAGGCTTTGTTCGTGTTTGTTTGTTAAGGTTTCTTGGACAAACGAACCGTTCACGAACACATTAACGAACATAATTCTATGTTTGTGTTTGTTTGTTAAGAAATTAAGTTGTTTGCGAACTGTTCGTGAACACGTGTCTTAAACACAAACAAACAAAAAGAAACATTTAATATGCAACTAACTAAAAAAACATTGTTAATATTAACCGTTAGACAAAGTACATCTACTAAACGATGTCGATAAGTCAAATTGTACTAACTTAGACATGATTATCTAAAATTACTTAGACATAGGCATGAATACATGATATTCCTAATTCAAAAGATCATAATTATCCTAAGTTTTAACTAGTGATCGAACATAAACAAACATACATGAACGGGTATAAATAAACGAACATAAACAAACACATTGTCGAACGTTCACGAACGCAATCGAACGAACGAGACATTTGTTCGTGTTTGTTTGTTAAGTTAATCAAACGGAATTTTTTGTTCGTGTTCGTTCATTTATTAAACAAACGGACACAAACGAACTTCCCGCCGAACGGTTCACCGAACGTTTGGTTTGTTTACAGCCCTAGGTACGTCTGCTCTAATTCATAGTTGTGGTTTAAGCCTTATTTGATAAGCGGAATGCGCTTGATGTCTTAAACCCGTAATTGAGTCCGCACTTGTTTGACCAGGTTTGGTCTTGACTGATGTTTTTGTTTGTATAGTATACAGGAATTTCCACGTATTTATATATATAGGTTGTGTTCGTCGACCGTCTGACCTTATAATCCGGGCTATGTCAGAGGTGGGATATGCCTGCCCTGATCTCTGGTCTTGGTTTTGAGTTGGGATTATTACATAGTCCGTATTATATGTTCTCATATTAACTGAGTTATGACGGAGGCGGGATATGCCTGCTTTGATATCTAGCTTCGGTTTGAATAATATTTTGTGTTTATTTTTTTATAGCCCGAGTTATGATAGAAGTAGGATATGCCTACTGTAATCTCTAGCTTTGGTTTACCTAAGTGTACTGGATGGTATTCTGTGGTGATTAAGCGGTATGCGCTTATTATATATTTGGTGAGTAAAGTCTTGGGGTTATACTAATTTGGTGTTGTGGGGGTGGATCCTGACTACGCCCTTGCGCTTGGTAATATTGGAACAACTCTTCCGGACCTTGATCTAGGTGGTTTTACCGATAAGGAGACCGCCCCCAAAAAACCTCAACAAACTTTGGCGAGTGCTCTTTATGGTAAACACGCACAGGATATGGAGGAGCGGTTCGATATGACCCCGCGTCAAAAGACAGTTTTGGCTTGTCTCAAAGGGGCTCATGCCCAGGATTTTTTGACTGTTGCACCCATTGAAGGTCTTGGGCAACGAATGTCAGCAGTTGAATACAGAGCCATCCTTAAATAGCGTCTCATGATTCCCCTTTTTCCGCCAGATGGCTCATGCCCCATCTGTAAAAAAGCATGTTTGGATAGATTTGGCGACCATGCCCTTCACTGTAAGGAATTGCCGGGGTTTAAGTATCGTCATGACTGGGTTAGAGATGTTTTATGGGATGTGCTTAGGCGTGCCGGGATCTCAGCCAAGAAAGAAGCCCCTGTTAACTTCCTGACTAACCCACGAGAGGAACGATCTACCCTGCATCCTGCGGACGTCCTTGTGTTTGGCTGGGCGGGGGGTAAGCACGCGTGTGTTGATCTTACTGGGGTGTCCCCACTGGTGGGGCTGAGAGATAGTGGATTCGTCCCAGGACAGGCGGTTTTGAAGGCGGAAGCTAGGAAGGTTGCTAAGCACGAGGCAGCGTGTTTAGAGAATCAGCATGTGTTCATTCCGTTTGCCTTCGACACTTTTGGATCACTTGCCCCTGAGGCAGTTCGCTTTTTGGAGCGGGTACAGAAGGTGGTCCACAGTGACTCGCAAAGCCCGAGGAACCAAGGGTTTATATTTAGTAGAATAGGTTTTGCGATTCAAAAGGGGATAGCGGCGCAGCTTGTTGCTCGCTTACCCATTATCCAGATGTAACTTGGTTATTACGTAATGAGTTATCTTTAGTTGATTCACATGAGCTTTTGTCTGTGTCTTGGATTTCAAAGCTTCTAGATGTGTTTTTATGTTGTCAAGAGGAATTTGGTTAAACCATATTTTGACAACTTACTCAAAATCTATAAAACTTGAATTCACTCAGCTCATCTGACTTTGCGTGCATATTAGTTTGATTTCAGGTTTGTTGAACAATAAAGGGATGCTTGGCTTGCTGCAGGAGTACTCAAAGGCGCTTGACATTTCGAGTTAAAGAGTCTACTTTATCTAATTGAAAACTATTTTATTTTCTAAACTCATTGTCTGAATTACAAATGTGTTTGACCCACCATGGGAAATTTCATGTTTGGATGAGTTAGACTATTTTCGTTCCGCTGCGTGTTTTTTGATAATAAATAAGATCTTTTGAGTATTATCTTACGGTTTTAGTCTTTGAATGCCAACTGTTTGACCCGTCGGTTTTGAGGGTCTTACATCAAAATGCGTGGTTTTAACCATTATCGAGCTTTCGGATTAATTATTTATTATAAATAATGTAATTTGTTTAGTTTCGAAAGTGAACAGACCGTTTTAATGAAGGAAACCACGACCGAATCGATTAACGCGATTTTAATGCGTGTTCTGATTTCACGAGTCGGATTACAAAAAATAATGTTAAAATTGCTCGGTTTAGTTATGTTTTTCATTTCGAATAAAACCAACTAATTTTTGTAATTTTATTTTTGAGCCTAATAATAAACCGAAGCGTTTTTCATTTAAAACGGGTTCGATACGGGGTGCACACCTACCTAACCATAACCCTAGCTATGAATACTCTTATTCTTCTCTTCTTCCTCCATTTCCCAACTGCTCACCCCTCTCTCTCTCTCTCTAAAAACCCTAGATTCCTCTCACTACTCTCTCTCTCATCGATCCCCTCTCGTCTCTCACCAATCCCTCTCCCTCCTCCCTCCTTAGCGACGGCCGGCCACCACCAAGCCTGGTGGTGGCGGCGAAGGTGATTTTTAGACCCAAAAAAACGGGCAGAAACTATGCAATATGAAGGAGATGGGGCCAGATTTGAAGTTTGGTGGCTGTGATTGTGGCTGTCGAGTGGTAAGGAGTTTGATGGAGGCCTGGTTTGGTTCGATGGTGCTGTAGATCGAGATTTTGTTGGTTTTCGTGGTGTTGGTCTCGGCTGGAAATGGGTTCGGGATGGGTGTGATGACGAAGAGGTGAGGGTGACGATGGTGGTCGGGTGGTGGTTTTGAAGTGGATGATGGCAGAGGTGGTTGTGGTAGCGTTTGGTGGTCATACGGGTTCAAATGGTGGTCCGATGGAGGTGGCTTGTGGATGGCTGCAGGTTGTGGTGTCCGGTCAAGGTTCGGTGGAAACACGAGTCAGTCTTGGTCGGGTCTCGGTTCAAGCTTCGGGTCACCTCTGACCCATGTTGATTTAGCTTCTGGTCTCGAGTGTTTAGTTTTGGTTCGGGTTTGTTTTGGTGGTACGATTCAAGTCTCGGGTCAGATACGGTCAGATCTGGTAAACCCGGGGTCAAACGGGTTAGATCCAGTCTGGTCAACTCTGGTCAACGCACGGTCAAAATGGGTCAACGGTCAGATCTGGTCTCGTCAACGCGTAGATCGGGACACACGTGCGTAATTTTCGGTATAAACAACTCGTATTTATTATTGTTGTATTATTTATAAAGATATATTTATAAATATAACAATACGACCAAAGTAGTTTTATCTCGCGAAAACGAACCGATAAAAATATTAACGAAAAGTATTGCAAATAATATTTGTATATTGGTCGTGACTTGACTTGTTGTTGGACTAAATTGTTGGACTATACGTATATATTTATATAAATATTATAATTTATATAATTGTCGAAACATATAAAGTCTTGTGGATTGGAAATGCGGATAAATATAATGTCGTCTTGTGTTTATAATTGATTTTGGGAAAAATTGTAGACAACTTGTATTTTCTGGTTCGTGCAATAACACAGGAAACTCTGCCGAAATTTTTAGAAAATCCAAATGCAACAAACACGACGTGTTACTTATTTTTATAAATGACTTTTCCCAAAATGTATTGACAAGTGTATGTAAGTGAAATCGAAACGTTTTCGACAATTGATTACTTGTAACTATAATGTTAAATCTTGGACAACGTTTTCAAAATAAATATATAGTCATACCGAGCGTCAAGTATGTCGAATTATTCAATATTTTTTGATAACTAAAACATTGTTAATTATACGGATTTGAAATACATAAACGCTCGGCTTATTTGGGAAAGATTTAATGAAAAATAGTGTTTCGAACCCTTGAAACACTCGGTTTTGGGAAAAGAGATAACAAATGTTACTAATCGGTTTAATAACTATATTTGTATTTTCTCAAGGAGTATTTTCTAAAGTAACTATACAAGGCAATTAAATTTATCCGATTTACGAGACGAGCTACGACTCGGGATGAGTTATACGTTTCGTAGTAGTAGTCCAACATGGTTTACATACGAATAGTAATATGTGCACAACTTGGATACTATGTCGTATGTTAACACATGAATTATGATAAGTCACGAGGTTCGTCGAGTTAAACACTTAAGACACAGGTTAGTACACACGAGTCTAATAGTTGAATAAACTATCTTTAATCAAAAAACAAGCTAGGCTTATATATGATAGACTTTTAACGTGTCCTTTATTGGTAATTAGGGCACGAGGAAGTCGGTTAAAGCTTTGGGCTTTGATCGCTAGCTAAGCAAGGAAATTAAGGTGAGTTTCACGGCCATTTTTTTTTACTGTTTTTGTTTTGGGGGAAAGATATGTTTTGTCAAATGTTTTTACATGTCAAAATGTTTTCAAATGTTAAAACGTGATAAGTGGCATGATGAGTACTTGGGCTTGTTGTTTTACACCACTCGGGGTGAGTCCTCGCTACTGTAACCATTTACTCGTGTGTTGTGTGTGTGTGTTGAAATCGAGAACCGGAGGAATATTTGGATAGCGCTATTGGTGCCTGACAAGGCCCACCCCTAATCGATAACGTCGATTATGCAACTGTGTATGCCAGGGGTGCACGTATTCTGAACTAAGTTGTTATTTTCCGATAAACAACTACTGCTCGCGGGGCAATATTAGTCTTGGTTTGGTTATGGGCTCAAGGGGTTGCTCGTCATAGTTTATAGGAGTTAGCTACATTTACAAAGGTCGCTGCTTATGTTCGTTTCGCACATGTTTTTGTTGTTAAAATGTTGTTGTTAAATGTTGTTGTTATGGAACTAAAACCTGGAACTCACCAATATTTTAAATATTGACGTCTGTTTAAACATATCTTTCAGGTAAATAAGTGCTTAATAAGTATGCGGCTAGTACGGTGGAATATGGGATGTCAGACACTTGTTGGGGGTTTCATCTATATTCGCCATTGGGTTGGGACATAGACGGAAAACCCCATGTTGAACTTCATGTGTTTATGAAAAAGGTACTCTTTTTCGACATCTTAATGGAATGATCTTTTCTAAATAAATATAGTTTGTATTAATCTTGACTTTGATATGTTTTCGAGCTTTGCGCCACGTGTTTCCGCCATTGGCATGGTGTGACAGGTTGCACATAAAACACTTAGTTTTCATCAAATGTTCATTTTTGCAGTCGAAAGGTCGAATGAAAGTTTGAAAATTTGGTTCGTGCTAACTGCAGGGTCGAATAAAGTTTGAAAATTTTGATGGGTCGAATGAGATTTTGGTTCGACCCAACTGCTGCAAAACCCATTAAACGGACAAAATCTCATCAAAACAGTGTGAAAATATCACGAAAAGTCACAAATCACAACAGTTGACTATGTCTACCCTAACCACATGAAATCATACCATTTTCACATACAAATCCGTCTGTTTCACATAGCAATCACAATCTTTCCCAAAATAGCAAATTATGAAAATGTCACATCAATTGCATGAAAATTTTACCTAAAATGGAAACCATCAAAATAACATCCTGTACAGATTACTATGCACGAATTAAGCATGTATAAGTAAACCCCAATCATATCATCCTCAATATTAACAAGAACAAACCCTAGATCTACCATAAAATCCTCAAAATGGGTGAAAATCCACTAAAAATCAATTAGACATTAAAGCAATCATAAATCATGATTCAACTCAGTCCTAAATCATCTATATAGTATATATTCATCATATCATAACATATAACACGTAAACAATTCATACATCATTAACATTGGGGGTTTTGTAAGAAAACTCATTATTCATGTATAAATCTAGTTTAGAAAGATGTTAGGAAGGTTTTTATCTATGAAACTCATTTGAATCAGATATGGACACTTAGGGTTTGATAAAAACGTATGAAATTTGATTAAAAAGGGTTTAGATGATGAACACACCTTAAATCTTCACTCGTTTTGGTTATAGAACGTGTTTTGGCTTTGGGATCTGAAAAACAAGGGCAAAAACTCCTTCCTACACGTTTGGGGTTGAGATAGAGCACTTGGAGGCGAGTTAGGGTTGTGAAATGATGAAAATCTGGCAAAGTGTTGTGTTTATAGTCTATTTTGGTTCGCCCCTTTACAAGGTCGAATCAAAAGTTTTGATCTTGGTTCGCCCCTCATAAAAACTCATTCGACCCCTACATGGTTCGCCCCTCATAATAACTTGAGATTTTGTGCCGTGAAACCCAATTCACGTTTTCTTTTTCTTTATTATTATTATTATTTTTGTATAACAATGCATTTAAAGAAGAAGACCAACTTTTTTTTAATATAATATATATTCTAGGTGTAGGTATTGATGTTTGATAATTAAAAGTTAAAATTTGAATTACTCATATTTGAAAACTGAAAGTTAAAACTTGAATTTTATAAGGGGCCTGATTTTTTAGTCGGCCTAGGCCCAAAACGTTTCGATGATTCTTGGAGACGGCCCTGCAGCTGCTCATAATACTTTCTTTGTTAATGATGCTTTAACTCAGATAAAGAGGTTGTAGGTTGTAATAATAAGCCACAACATATGCAATATGTTTTTATCACCCATGTAACATTACCACTTGAAATGTTTGTCCATTTTTTTTTATAGAAATTGTAATTCAAATATGTTGTTGCTACGAGTAAACATGCTCGAGCTATGCTACATATAGTAAAGAACATCACCAAAATCAATATAGCCAGAGCATTAGTCAAAACGATTCATTAAAATTGAAAAAAGAAAAAATTTGCACAACTTTTACCCTGTTTGACCTATTTGAAAATATAACATTACTCATATCAACCCATTCATTTAAAAACACACTTTTGAATGAGTTTTACTCTATTTGACACGTTTGAGAAGATAAACATTACCCATAGCGACCCTGTAGATGAATATTACCCAAATTAACCCGTCTATAGGTAAAAGAAACATTACCCAAATTGACCCACTTATAAGTAAAATGAACATTATCCAAATCAACCAGTTAGAAGAACACTTTGAGCGACTTTACCCAACAATGCCCGACTTCAAAAGTCAAAATATGTACACTGGACACGTTTATGAGACTAAGACCTATTGTAAAATATGGATATTATGTGATTAAATTTATGCTACCCAATAACATAGGTTTTGACCAAAAAAAAACTAATTGGTTGTCGCTTAAAAGTAAAAAATTACCACAACATGACCTTGTTCACCTGTTAACATAGTAAATAAGTAGTATATGCTTATGAGTTTTGACATTTGACTTTTAAAATCATATATAGGTTGCATATATATAGTAAAATTATCCACGCTATGTCGTGGTGTTATTTTTAAATTGCTTCCGTTATGCACATGTGAATTGTTTTATGGCTCTCGTGAATATATTACAAAAGATGAGTCGAACCTATTAAAACTTAGTTTAGTTACGTTGCAAGCTAACTTGTTGAAGAACCCTTTCCTGTTGCCAAGTACTAAAGTTGAAACATGGACACATGGTATAAGAAGCAACGGTAAAAGAAAAGCGCACGTATAAGGACACATATAAACCCATATTGCACATCAAGATGTTGCAATAAGCCGGATGGGGTGAACGATTGTAGGGCTTGCATCGAAAGTTGTAAAAAGCGTACACCAACATTGCATCCAAAAAAATCAATCATAACTTTGCTGAAGAAAAATAAAGATCCATTCATATATAAATACAATTGAATCCATTGATAAAAGTCAAATTTTTACAAAAACTTACAGACACAAATAAGCATCGAACACACACGCACACACACAAATACAATGGGTTGAGAAAGTAGCAAAACTCTACCAAGCAAATGTCTAGCAGAAACAGTGTCTACACATATGAAAAGCTTATTAATAGCGAACTCGCAACACATCAATCTATATATATAGGATCCGGATCATGTGAGAACTACACTGAGTTGTGAGAACTAGAGAACTCATCTGGACCACACATAACCATATTATCATTATAATAATAAAATGGTAACATAGTAATTTACCATCCCCTACCCCACCCCACCCACCCCACCCCAACCCAATCACCTTTTAAATAATAAGAGTTACTGATTTTTTTTTAAAATCACTCTCTCTCTTTCTCTCTCTCTAAAAAATCACCCTCTCTCTCTCTGCTCTCTCCCTCTTCTCTCTCTCTCTCTCTCTCTCTTTCTTCTCTCTCTCTCTCCACCGGTGATGGTGGATGGTGGTTGCAGAGGGTTGATGATGGTGGGTTTTTGGGTGACCGGTGGTTGCAGAGGGTTGATGACGGTGGGTTGCAGAGGGTTTTGCGGGTGGCTCGACATGGGTTTTTGGGTTACCGGTGGGTTTTGCAGGATCGTGGTGGTTTTAGAGGGTTTTTTGAAGAGGGTTTTTAATGGTGGTGGTTACTAAACGAGATCTGGTCATATATGACGAAGGTTTTGATGGTGGTTGCAGAGGGTTTGAGGCTGAGGACGCCGGAGTTTCTGGACGAAGGGTAGTGGTGGCTGAGGGTGGTGGATCTATGGTGGTTGAGGGGTGAGGGTGGTGGATTTGCAGCGATTTAATGGTGATGGTGATGAAGATACCCACAATAGGTATTATTATTATTATTATTATTATTATTATTATTATTATTATTTCTGTTATTATTATTTTTGTTATTATTATTATTATTATTATTATTATTTTTACAATGGTGTAATGAAAGTGTTTTTAGTTTGGGTGAACCAAAATACAGTATGTATTTGAAGGGGATGATGACGATGCAAAGGTGATGATGACGATGGTTTCTTTTTTTATAAAATGTAAAGTAAACATTAGTGAAATACATTTTTTTTTTGTTTTTTTATAGATGTTTGGTTTTTTACACCGATGTAATACGAATAATGTAAGAAAAAACACAGTGAATTTTGTTGTCGATGTTGTGGGGTTTTTTTTTTTTTTTTTACAATGGTGTAGTATGATGTGAGTAAACACTGGTGTAAATGCCACAAAAATTATAGACGTTTGGGTTACATAGATGTGAGTAAACACTGGTTTTTTACACTGATGTAATAGATGTTTGGTTTTTTTTATAGATGTTTGGTTTTTTACATTAGTGAATTTTGTTGTTGATGTTGTGGGTTTTTTTTTTTTTTTTTTTTTTTTTTTTTTTTTTTTTTTTTTTTTTTACAATGGTGTAGTATGATGTGAGTAAACACTGGTGTAAATACCACAAAAATTATAGACGTTTGGGTTACATAGATGTGAGTAAACACTAGTGTAAATAATCACACACAGTGTAAATCATACAAAATCATGGATGGTTGGTTTATATAGATGTTAGTAAACACTGGTGTAAATAATTATACCAGTGTAAATCATGGTAGATCATCTCACCAGATTTCTTTTAAAAATGATTTTTTAAATAATTAAATAAAAATTAAAATAGTATTATAATAATTATTTCTCTTTCATGGTGGTTTTACTAAAATGCCCCTTAATGTACTTTTTTGTATTAAAATATACTAATAATATTTTAATTAACATGTAAAGACAAAAAAACATCAAGATTAAATCTCAACCATAGGATCATCAAAATCAATGGTCCACAAGAGTTCTCTAGTTCTCACAACTCGGTACAATTCTCACACGATCCTAACCCTATATATATATTTGAAAAAAGCATATTACCCTTATGAATAAACAGTAAAAAAATAATGATACACATAAAATGGATTGTGCTAGGCAACTCATATTTCAACATTCCTACTTTTAAATTCAACAAATGTTTGTAAATTTGACTATGAACTCGCCAAAATTCCACAACCCCAAAACAATATCAAAAATTCAGATTACAAGTTGTGCTTATGTACGACAAATAATGAGAAAACAAGTAAATTACTAAATTCACGTATATACGAACACATGATTCGTGCACAAACTTCAATCACAAATTTATAATTCTGTAATCCAAGAGATAAATACAAAAACAATAAATATGAATAATAATTGATTAATATTAAAAGAAGGAAAATGAAAGACCTAACAAATCAACAAAACATAGAAAAATTCACCAATATACGAACAAATGACTCATTTATAAACTCATTCACAAATTTTTAAAGAGATAAACAAAAAAAACAAGAACAACAACAATCGATTTAAACTAAAAGAAGGAGAATGGAGAACTAACACTAAACTGAGACCCGACAATCGACGAAGCAAAACAACAAAAGGGTGTGCGGCGATTGTGGCTTTCGAACGCCAATTTTGATTGGGATTTAATATAGCATTGTTGATTCATGATTTGTAGAGTATAATTTTTCTTTGCATCTTCCTATAATGAATGCTTGGAATGAGTTGCATTTTGTTTGATTGTTTGAATTTAATGTGTGGAAATAAATTGGGGGGACGTTTAAGAATATGAAAGGACAAGGAGAGAACTTGAAGGGATAAGAGGGATATGAAGGGAATGGATTTTTAAATTTTAACTAAAAATCAAAGATAAAATTACATTGCTACCCTTTCAAGTGTCTTAATTATACAAAAAGTTTCAATTATACCCTTATTATATAAGCTTGATTCACTTGTACATGTTGTTGTAATAGTTGGATGGTGTACAAAATTACTATGTTGGCCATCACTCACTCTTAATAAGATAATATAGAAATATAGATATAGATATAGATATATAGTATGATAACTTCGTGCTCTTGACTCAGGTGTTCATGACTTGACCAAAGTTGCTCGTTTACGCTCCAACGTTCATGAACACCTACCAAAATATAAAAGAAAATAGATAAACACTAAAAAAACACAAAACGAATAAAAATGTATAAAGACCTAAAATAAATAAAATAGACAAGCACAAGCCTAAAACTAATAAAAGTACTACCTAAAAGACTCGAAAATTATACAAACAGTATACTAGAACTAGATGTATTTTACAATACATCACCAGCCTACTACTTTGTCTTTTAATTCACAACTTTGTCATTTTAACACATGTTAACACACCTTAACACATAAACATGCATTTCTAACATAAGTTCACATACCTAATTACGTAATGATGCATTCACAAGTTGTACATCGTTTACAGAACATTAAATACCTGATACTTAATCCAACTATGTAATTTCACCAACAACGGGACTCAAAACTCATGTGTGCGTATGTTTCCCCCAATGATTCCCCGAATCATTGAACCATAGACAATATGTAAGTGTAAATCAACTCCCGAGGATTCTCCGAATCATCAAACCGACTCAACTGACCCAGTTAAGTATGTTAAGTAAATGTTTTCGCTAAGGTAGACTTATATGTTTGTAAAAGTATTAACCTGAGTTTGTCGGGTGTTACACCGCGCAATCGAGAGCCTGTAGAGGAAATGGACCGATCTCAACAACAAATGTGATCGGTGGACCACCTGCTACGAGTGCACCATGAGTCGGCACCCGGGTATTGTGCCGGAGTTGGCTGTGAAGTTCACCCAGGTGACCTATGCGGCTCGTTACCGCGGCACATTTGACCATGTCCATGCATGACAACTCATGCGTCAGCTTTAAGCTTTATTTTTTATGTTTTGATGTATTTTTATTATGTTTAATATTATTGAATTATGTTTTATGTTTTTGTTTATGTTTTTATTTAATTATATTTTAATTTATTTTTATTATGTTTAAAACACACAGTTTAAATAAAAAAGCAGTAATAAAAATGTGGTTTGACTAATAAAACTAACGGTTCTAAATAATAAAATTGAATTATATTAATTCAAAAATAAAAAAATGCATAGTTACCAGCCCGTTAGTTAGAACTAGAAACGGTTCATGAGACCACTACCAGCATGGGTGGGGGCGGTGTTATCGTACTGATAGTGAGGTACCCGTGACCAATTTGGGTGACACCTCGTCCCCCCTTAGATTAAGAATTTTTATCATTTTGATTAAATCACCTTACGTTTTATTGGGCATATCATGAATGAACAAACCAAAATACATGAATGACCGAAGGTTCATGAAAGAAATTCTACTTACGGCTGGATTGTCTGCGTTCCTTCAATTAACTAAATATAAAGTATTTAGGAGTCATTTACAAAGCTACAAGTTAAGATCGTAAACTTAACTTAAAATTTGGGCGACTGACGCAAGTAGCCTAAACCAAGAGCCAATATTTCACTGTAATTATCGTGAATCATGCTAAGTTTACTGGATATGTTTGATACGATAAAATGTAGTTAAATGTACCTAGTTAATACGTTTATATATGGTTAAACCATGGATAACACCCAAAAGTTGTTTATTGACGATGGCTTATTTAAATTACATTAATCATGAAAACGTAATACTTTTGTCAACGATGGCATATTTAAATTATATTAATCTTTGTACATTTAATTATCATTAACACAAAAAAACAAAAACATAAAACAGGCGTGATTACGTGTCCCACAAACCAGTCCTCAAACTTTTGGATTACTTTCAAAAGTAAACGCTAGTGATCCGAAAGCCAAATTTGTGTTCGTTGCAAAGTGCAAAGTGCGAACGTCATCGACATACGAAAAAATTAGAGGATTCATCAAGAATTTACGTGCCCTATGCAAGCTATGTAAAAATATGTTTTTAATCTTTAATAAATTAAATAATTTAAGTAAATGTTATGTGGATCAATAGTATAGTAATAAATATAACAATTGCAAAATAATATTATTAGAATGAGTGAAATTACATACTGTAATAGACTAGTATCTAACCGACAATTCGTTAAGCTCTCCTAGTATTCTTGCTAGCAAATTGGTGGATCAACTCTTCGTGCTTTATACAATCTATGATTTCGTTCTTGATAACTATCATAGCTAACCCGCTAAGTCTTTCTTGGGACATTATGGTTCGTAAGTACGATTTCAACAACTTTAATTTTGAAAAACCGCTTTCTGCTGATGTCATCGTGACTGGAATGGTCAATAACATTCTTCTTTTATATGCTTCAAAACATCAATAGAGTCGCTAAATTTTTCTGTTATGTCAAATAAGTTCAACTCTAAACAGAAAAAACGTTGTTTTTTTTTCTTATTTAGTAGGTTAAATAGGTATTGAGCTTATAAACTGCTAAAATCATCCCTATGGTTTGGTGAAAGTTGCCACTTACGTACAAACTTGAGATTTTTTGTGAAAATCGTACCTTGGTTTTAATTGTTTGTCATAATCGTAACCTGGTTTTAAATTGTTTGTCTAAATCGTCCCTTGACTAAACTGGATGGAGTTAGTGCCTGGGACGATTTAGACAAACAATTAAAACCAAGGTACGATCATGACAAAAAATCTCAAGTTTGTACGTTAGTGGCAACTTTCACGAAACCACAGGGACGATTTTGGCATTTTACCCTAAGTTTTATAAATTGATTATTATTGGGCTCAACGTTAAAGTGTCAACATGTGTTCTATTTTAAAAATACACACACATATGTAATTATATAGCAATTTTATAAAAGAAATTGTGCCCTCGATAAAAATGGGCCCAAGCCGGACGACCTCCCCGACTTGGGCTAAAGCCGCCCTTGAAAAAAATAAAAAAAGGTTTAGATAAAAATTACTTCCAACAATATTTTGACTTCATATTTTTTATTACTTTATGTTACACCACGCCAATGGCGGAAACACGTGGCGCAACGCTCGAAAGCATATCAAAGTCAGGATTAACACAAACTATATTTAATTAGAAAAGATCAATTTATTAAGATGTCGAAACAGAGAATCACATTTCCAATATTACATAAAACGACGAACATTAAGTTTCAATGTGAGGTATTTCCGTTTGTTCCAACCCTTTGGTAACAATTGATGAAACCCCGACCAGTATCCGACATCCCGAATTCCACCGCACTAGCCCCACATCTATTCAGCGCTTAGTTACCTGAAAGATATGTTTAAAAAGACGTCAATATATAAAATATTGGTGAGTTCACAGGTTTTAGTTTCAGAACAACAGCATTTTCACAACCATCGACTCGACTCACTTTACCGTATAATTATTTTCCCATTAAATAATTATACTAGGATCTTGTCGATCGATATTTCCCTTTTTTTTACAACATGTGCGAAACCTGCACAACTTGTGGCATTTGTAAGGAGTAGCTAGCTCCTGCAAACTATAATGATGAGCAATCCCTTGAGCCCCATAACCAAACCAAGACTAATAATAATGCCCCGCTCCCAGTCGTTCCTCGGAACCCAACGACTTAATTTCAGAATACGTGCACCCCAGGCATACGCCGATGCATGATCGACGCTATCGATTAGGGGTGGGCCTTGTCAGGCACCAATAGTACTATCCAAATATCCCTTCGGTTTCATTTCCCTGAATTAATGATTACAGAAGAGAGGACTCAACCCCGAGTGGCGATCACTGCTAAAGTACTCATCATACCACTTATCACATTTTAACCTTTGAAAACATTTCAACATGTGACAACGTTTGACAAACATATCTTTCCCCCCAGTTAAAACAGTAAAATGGGGCCGTGAAACTCACCTGAAACTGTGCTTGGCTCAAAGAAGAAAATAGCAAGTTTTGTGGTCTCGCACCTACAAATATCCTAGGCGTATAAGTCACTACACCTATAGTGCATGTGCCTTGGCAAGTTGTACACCCAACTCCCTGACCACGCGTTATCCCAATTTCCGTTTAATTAGTCTCGTATCCTAGGTTCATTGGCGATGGATTACTCTTTTCTTACAAGTTATATATTAATCTTGTTAATACTATTTGTAACTTGTATGTTATTATTCTCGACACGACTCCACCCAACGTATAATTATTTTCCCATTTAAATAATTATACTTAGGAACGTTTTGCTCGATATAATGTATTCTTATTACCCGTCCCGACTCACTTTGCCACATATTTACTTTCCCATTCAAGTAAACATGCTAAGGTCTTGTCGTTCGGTCGTATATTCTTAACGTCCGACTCGACGTACCATGCCGTATATTTATTTTCCCATTTGAATAAATATACTAGGATCTCGCCGGTATTCACATGTATATAGGTACATTTTGCCTACTCGTCTCGGTTCTCCTTCTCGCATATCTACTTTCCCATTCAAATAGATATCCTAGAATTTCGTCGAGACGAGCATGTGTACATGTACCAATGCGTGAATTTTCCTTGTTAAGTCCATACGTTGTTTTAGCGTTTTTAATTCTTTACGTTATGCTTTCTCCCACGAATATTCTTTCTAACACTTAGGAAAGTGTTACATAAGTTCCACCCTTGTTATATATATTTTATTTCTTAAAATATATATATTTTCATCTTGCCGCAATGGCATTCTTTTCTCATTTGTCCGTTTATCCGTTATCGTTAGTTCATGTTACTAAGTCCGTTAGTTAGCTTTTTCCACATTTTCTTCCCATATGCGTTCTATGGAAATATTGTTCGTACTTCCAATTCCGAACACATATTACTTGGAAAAAAATATACTTTTGTATTTTTAGTTCAACTTGTTAACTTGTATCCCAAAAATGTCTTCCGATACTTTTATATTCCCATTTATATAAAAGTGTCCATTTTTGTACAAGTTTTCCCAAGTCTTTACTTTTGTCCAATATTTTATAACACCTTTATTTTTTTTATAAAATCCTTATGTTAACTTAATCTCTTATTTTTATAAAACTTCTATTTTTATAAAAATACATATTTCAAAATATACATGAGTAGGTTTCTCACGTTTACCAAAACTATACTTGGAAAAACTATTATTTACGTCTTTAACACCAAACTTTCCGTTAATGCATTTTTGAACCAAAGTTTCTAAAATACTTATTTTAGTCCCTCAACATTCAAAGTTACAATATTAGTCCTTTATCTTTATACTTGTTGCATTTTCCATCCTAACTTTCAAAGTTAGCATTTTTCTTCCAACTTAGTGGACTTTGAAGAACCATTTTCTTAACATTTGGTTATTTTTACACCATTCCACTTCTAATGATCTTATAATCCATCCTAGATGCTATTAACATGTGCGTTTCATGTTTTTATCCAAAATATCAATTTTTCACTCATCCAAGTGAGTAGACTTTGAACATGGAACTTTTTCATCCATGATCATCTAACCCATTTCCAACATATTTTTGACATTAACTAGTCATTTTATGACGATTAAAATCATCTTTTATCCTATTCAACTCCTTTTCAAAAATCATGTTCCTATCATCATCCAACTCAAGTGTATGTTCATATTTTTACATTTTCTTAAAATATCATATTATTAATATCCTATCCATGTCTTATCCATATTATTATTCTTTCATTTTTATTCTTGTAAGACACATTATCTTTATGTTTCAAAACCATATTCTTCCCATCAATGTACAACTTGCTCATAAAAGCACATAATATGAACATTAACAATCAAAACAAGGTAAAACTTACTACTAGCTCAAGGCTAGGGAAGACAAGAACCTTGGATTGGATGGGGTTTAGTGTGTTCTTCCAAAGGGTTAAGCTCCAAGCTCTTGAAACACACAATGGGGTTTTGAAGGATAATGATCTAGAGATGATTTGGTAGTGTAAAATTTATAAGAAAAATGTATATGGTTGGGTGATATGGTACGGCCACAAGGAGAAGAAGAAGAAGAATTTTGGCTTTGATTCAAGTGTTCTTATTAGCTTGTTTATAATATCTCTTCCATATCTAGTAAAGATTACTTGTATCTTATGTAGATTTTGTAATATCTTGGAAAGATTATGAAGGATAATAAAAATCTTTGGGGATATGGTTAAGAGGGTGTTGGCCGTGAGTTTAGAGAGAGAAATGGAGAAGATTTGTTAATTTTCACCCAATACACACTCATGCATCCTCATGATTACTATTAATTCTAATGGTTTATGGAGATAACACAAGATATCTTCCACTTGGGTGGGCCATAGGCCGGCCCCAATGGGTGTTTTGGTGGGGTCCACTTTGTAAATTAATACCCAATATTATTATGTTTAAGTTAATCTTGTTCGGGTACCGTCCGGGTATTTTCGGGTTTTTAGTCGCGTGCTATCCGAACATTAAAATACCCTTAATATTCCTTAAACATAGCCCAGTTTAAGCGTCGATAAATTATTTTGGCTTTTGCCGGGTGAGATTATATGTTATGCGCGTATCGGGTGCGGTACGCGCATTTTATTCGTTACCGGGAGATTTGTGTAATAAGCTTTCACATATGGCTTTGGGGTTCCAAAACTCATTATATTTTGTGAATTTATTCTTTATTTTGTATCCCGGGTGTCCGGGGTTCGTTTCGCTTATTTAATTTTTACCGGGTGATCGCCAGTGTCCATACCGGATAGATTTACTTGCACATGATCCTATCATGCTTCATCATTAAATGTGTGCATTCCTATGCATCTTACGGGGAATTTGCTATTCTCTACGGCACCAGTAAAAGTAATCCAATTAATTTAAACCTGCACTTAAACCGTTAATTACATATACTAATTACGTACGGAAACATATCGATTTTTGCCGGATGTTACACTTTATTACTATAACTAGTGTTGTAGAACTCGTTAGACGCTAGTCGACCGGTGGGTTATGGACTAGCGATTAATCAGGAATAATCGGATTGAGATTTTTATATGCAATTTTTAGTTTTTATATGTATACACACATTTTTATAGGTAAATATTTTAAATACACATGTTTTAACCCCTTCTCAACTCATTTTTTAAGTATACGTGATTAATCGTCACAGTCCACATAGTTTGGTTGGAAACTTGCCATAACTTACAGATTTTGGCTAAAATTTGACCGGAATTATAGGTTTTCTTCAAAATCTTACTGGAATCGTCAATATTTGGCCGGCTGACTAGGGCGACTAGGCCGATTGCCGATTAATTGACTGATTAACGAAAAATTACCCAGTAACCTATTGACTAGCGATTAATCCCGATTTTTGCAACACTGACTATAACTAGTTTTGATCAAATTTTATTTTTTTTCTTATAACTATTGATATAAGATATTTTATAAAATTACGAGTATGTCGTCGATATATATATATATATAGGGGATGGATATTATGAAAACCCACTATTAGAGTGAAAACCGTGGAAACTCTAACTTCCCGAGCTTTTTAAGGCCTGAAAATTTTAGGGCATGTAATATACATAATTCTAAGCATTTTGTGCCAAAAAAAATCAAAAAAGCACCGAGCGTTTTTTTTTTTTTTTTTTTTAAATAAAGTTTTCGGGTAACACATGTTACACGAAAATTACACATGTTATTTTCTGGTAACATGTGTTACCCGAAAACAGTTTTTTTTAAAAAAAAAAAACCGCTTGGCGCTTTTTTGATTTTTTTGGCTCAAAATGCTTAGAATCATGTATATTACATGCCCTAAAATTTTCATAAAAAAAATCTCGGGAAGTTAGAATTTCCACAGTTTTCACTCTAAAAAGGGTTTTCTCCATATACTTACACTGTATATATATATATATATATATATATATATATATATATATATATAGTGTTAGGTTATTTTCAAAAGGGTGTTTTATTGCGAGAAGTGCGAGAATAAACCTAAATCTTACTTTTTATTAGTAATGGTTCATATATTTTTGAAGTTTTTTACTTTTTTTTATATCATTGTTTATGTTATATATAAAAAAACTCACTAAATTAATGCAATCAAATGTTTTTTTTAAGGTTTAAACCTTTTCCTACACATGTGTTATATTATGCGTAGGTAATGGTCTTACACAAAACTTGTAAATGTGTAGGTTACATAAATTAATGAAATTGCTTCATATATTTTTTTTTATTTTCAATATAGATGAATAAACACATTTCAATAATTTTCCTATGTTCTTTATTTTATTAAAAGTGATAAAAATGAATTATTAATTTTCTTCTCGCACTTCTCGCATTAAAACCTCTTCTGAAATGAACCATCCTATATATATATATATATATATATATATATATATATATAGGGGAGGGTTAACTTGAGAACGCTAAATATTGTGAGAACCGTGAGAACAAGTACAAAAATCAATCAAAATCAAATTTTTTTAATACAAATCCCATTATAATCAAAATACAACATTAATAAATGAATTTTCTTTTCAAATAATCCATCTTTTCTTGCAAAAACACTTTCAAATTAAATTTTTACACATGTGTAAATGAAACAGTTTACACATGTATAAACAGCAAATTTACACATGTGTAAAAACAAATTATTTTCGTATACGTTTGAATTTTTACGCGTAAATTGTGTTTTGGGGATTGTATTTTAGTAATAAAGACAAGTGTAAAAAGAAATTTTGAATTTGAATGGTTTTAGATGCCGTTCTCACGGTTCGCACGAAATATAGGTGTTCTCAAAATAACTTTCCCCTATATATATATAGGACAAGTATCGTTAGAAAACCCTCATTTTTTGAGTACATCCACAGAAAACCATACTTCCCGAGTTTTTTTTTTTGAAAAAATTAGGGCATGTAATATACATGTTTTTAAGTGTTTTGAGCAAAAAAAAAAAAATAAAAAAAGCGCCGAACGTTTTTTTTAAATAAAATAAGTTGTGCATCATAACATATGTTACTTATTTTTTGCACTGGTAACATAAGTTATGATGAAAAATTATTTATTTAAAAAAAAAAAAACCGTTCGTTTTTTTTTTGATTTTTTTGGCTCAAAACTCTTAAAAACATGTATATTACATGCCCCAATTTTTTCAAAAAAAAAAAAAAAAAAACTCGGGAAGTAGGTTTTTCTAAGGGTTTTATAGAGTTTCCTCAAATATTTAGGGTTTTCTATATAACCTTACCATATATATATAGAAATTGGTTTAAATGAGAACCTTTGATTAAATTGAGAACTAAGAGAATAATTCTGGACCACACATTTTTCTAAGGCAACTTATTTTGCTTTAATCGCTGCTTTTTATGTAAGAATTTTTTTATTTTTGTCTTTTTTCAATATACACATATGTATAATGCAATTTACACATATGTATTGCTGAAAATGTAATATACACATATGTATAATTGCTATATACACATATGTATAAATGAAAAAAAATAAAAAAATAATTTTTTTTCTTGCATAAAAATGTGCGATTAAAGAAAAAAAAAATTTCTCGTCCTTATAAGAAATGTGTGGTCCAAAATGATTCTCTCAGTTCTCAAATAGGGGCTGTTTTCTTAGGATCCATACCCTATATATATATATATATATATGTGTGTGTGTGTGTGTGTGTGTGTGTGTTTGGTCTCGATATAATTTTTCTTTGAAATATAGTTAGTGAGTAAAAATGTATAAGTAATCAAATCACAAACATACAATTTAATCAAGCAACTACACATTTCTTTATAAAGTGACGTTGTTTACCTTTTTTTCTGTTATTTTAATAATATAATGTTATGCTTTATAAAATTCTGAATATGCCATTGCGACGTACTTATTTTTATTTACCTTTTGAAAACGTTTTTTTTTCTACAAAATGGAACGGCTTAGAGATAACTGTTTTTTTTTGTCCTTTACCGTGAAGAACCAAACCGATACCCTCCAAACTACTTCTACAAGAACCGATACCCTCCAAACTACTTCTACAAGGATACCGGTAGTTTTTATGTTTTCCGGCATATATTTCATGGACGAATTTGTAGTCGCAATAAAGGATCTTTTTGGTATCGTAATTTATGGAGAGTTCCAACACCCTATTAGTACCGTGACGACCCAAACTAATACCGTACAAACAATATCATTATACACTATTATTTATGGGTATTTTAGTAATTTTCAAACCTGAAATGATTACTCCCATTAAAATAATAATAATAATAATAGCTATCTCTCTCTCTCTCTCTCTCTCTCTCTATATATATATATATATATATATATCTTGAAATCCTGATTCTCTCTCTCTCTCTTTCGTCCTCTCTCTCGATCACACACATTCAAACACTCAAGATTTGGGTGACTGGTGGTGGTTAGAGAGTCGGGCGACGGAGGCGACAGTGTTTTTTTGGTGATGGTTGTGGTGGTTAGGGGCTTAGGTGACGGTGACCAGTTTTTTTGGTGATGGTTTGTGGTGGTGAACAAATCCTTCGACGGTGTTTTTGGTGATGGGTGACCGGATTCGTAACCCAGATTGGCATATCGACGAATAAATCCTTCGACGTTGGTTGGAGTGAACGCGGCAACATGTCAGGGTTTTTGGGGGGTGGTTTTATGGTGGTTCCGATGATGGTGGCTATGTTGTGGTGAAGAAGACAAACATGAAGAAGACGAAGGTAAACTGTTTTGGGTTTTTGTTTTTATGGGTTCCAAGAAAGTTGCACACATTATTTGCTTGTTATGTTGAATCTTTTGATATGGTTTGTTTTGTTTACAGCGGCGGTGGGGTTTGAAGACGATTGATGATGATGATGGATGGTAAGGATGAATAGTTACATATTATTATTGTTATTATTATTATGATGATGATGATGATGATGATGATGATTATTATTATTATTATTATTATAAGATTTTTTCATGGCTGTGCGAAGATGATGATGTTGGGGTTTTTTTATATAAGGTAAGTAAACACTGGTGTAAAACTCTTTTGTGTGAATATGATGACGATGCTGTTGAAGACGATGATGATGGGGTGTTTGTTGGGTTAGTTACAATGGTGTAGTATGAATTTAAAGATGTTTTGGGTTTTTACAATGATGTAATTCAAATTTTGTTGATGTTGGGGGTATTTTTACAATGGTGTAATACAAATGTTATAGATGGTACTAGTTATTTTACACTAGCGTAATTTGAATGTATAGATGTTTGTTGGTTATTTTACACTAGTGTATTTTTTGCAGAAGTTTGTGTATGGTAAATTTACACTAGTGTAGTATGAATCTTAGACGTTTTTTGGTTTTTTATAATGATGTAATACAATTTTTGTTGATGTTGTGGGGGGTTTTTACAATGGTGTAATACAAATGTTATAGATGGTACTAGTTATTTTACAACAGCGTAATACGAATGTACAAATGTTTGTTGGTTATTTTACACTAGCGTAATTTTTGTAGAAGTTTGTGTATGGTAGATTTATACTGGTGTAACAAGTGTAAATCATCCTCACCAGATTCATTTTTGAATATATAGGTAATTTATTGTTTTGAAAAAGTAAAGGAATTAAAAAATAAAATAAAGTTAAAAAATATGATATTTTGAATAATTGAATAAAAAATTAATTTGATATCATATTAATAATTTTCTCTCATGGTATTTTTACTTAAATACCACTTTATGTACTTTATTTTATTATAAAAAATACTAATAAAAACTTAATTAACATGTCAAGACAAAAACCTATCAAGATTAAATCTCAACCATTAGATGAGGATGATCAATGATCCATATGAGTTCTCAAGTTATCGCAATTCACATGAGTTCTCATATTATCCCAACACACGTATAGATGTAAGAAATATATAAATGCCAAACAACCTTGTTTAAGAGAAACATTCGTAGTTATAAAGGGCCAATCACAAGTTGCAATTCTATATCCAATATAATATACAAATGATACATGGTACATGATACATGGTTGATGGTACATACACCTACCATCTGACCTTTGGATATCATCAGCAACACCTGCATACTATAAAAAATCTTATAGAGTTCCTACTTCTCACGCAAATTCAAATCAGCAAAGTAGACGAAGATTCAAAGCTTAGAAGACTCTTGCTAGCTATGAATCAAGATACCCAAACTCACTCCAGGTTTTTATATACTTGTATACTGTATGCATATCACACATGCACACTTGCTTGCTTCACTTGTTTACTATCATAATGAAGTAGCAAAATACTGAAACAACCAAACATACATATATGTCCTAATTTGCATATACCATAGACTACATATATATCTTGTATCTGGTTCCTCATATCAATTTTTGTCCACTCTGTCCATTCACAAGGAGCTCACATATTTGTTTTTGGTTGCTCATGAGAGACTTCTAAGAAGGTCACTCCTCCTTGTACTACTCTTACCTAACCACGCCTAAGTGTGGAGGTCTCATCCACAACCATTGCGCAAAATGCGTTTGTGATATTTAAAGCGAGGCATTCCTTATAGCACCATATCTCTCATACTAACCTAACAAATAAGGACGATGCAATATTTCCCTAAGGTGTCACAAGTTGTATGTATGCACAGTTTTATGTTTTATGTACCAAAAAAGGGAAATAAAGGATCATTGCCTTTTAATTCTAATTATTTAAAAAAAAGTAAAAAATCACATAGTGTATTTTTCAGTTAACAGGTCTTATCGTGTCTTATACAGGTTACCCATTGCCAGCCCTAATTTTATGCATCCGATTATTGACCATCAAAATTTAGATAGTGCAGTGGGTAAAATCATCTAAAGATAGACAATTCTAAAGGTTTCCCGTTCGAGACCCAGTAGCTAGGGCTGCAAACGAACCGAACACACACGAACAAGGCCTTGTTCGTGTTCGTTTGTTAAGAAAATTATGTGTTCACGAACAGTTCATGAACACTTACCGAACGAGATTTTCAGTCCGTGTTCGTTTGTTAAGAAAACACTCATGTTTGTGTTCGTTTGTGTCCGTTTGTTAATTTTGTTCATGAACGCACACGAACACAAACGGACAGTAATGAACACAAACAAGTGTTCATGAACGGAAACAAACACAAACAAACATATATTAACTTTTGAATAACATTGAATTCACATGCATTAAAACATTAGCTAGATCCATCCAAAATATAACCTAATTTTCCAAACATACTTAGTACTGGGGAAGGCGTTGGAGGTGGAGGGTATCAACGCTAGAACGTGGAAACATATATTGGATACAAAAGGTAGGTTTGTTGATCTCATATATATTATTTATTGGGTAAAATAAATAAAGATAAAAGAATATAAATGAAGTATAAAAATTAAAAACCTTAATAAACTGTCGAACATAAACGAACACGTTAGCAAACGTTCACGAACATAAACGAACGAACGTGACATCTGTTCATGTTCGTTCGTTTAACTAAACGAACGGAATTTTTTTGTTCGTGTTCGTTCCTTTATAAAACGAACGAACACAAACAAACTTCCCGCCAAACGGTTCATGAACTGTTCGCTGAAAGTTCAGTTCGTTTGCAGCCCTACCGGTAGCGGCTTCCATTGATTTTTATGCACCCTATATCTTTTTTAAATCTCTTTTAAATGTTGTCCCCATATTAATTAATTATTAATTATAGTCTATATACACCTTGCACTAAAAGGGTGAAATTTTCTAAAATGGATAATGGCTCGGTTGTAATTTAGGGGCCCATATTTTTACTCGCCCTAGGCCTAAAAATTGTAAAGCATTTTCAGAATTTTGATACAATAGCATCGCATAAACACACATAGATGTTTCCACTCACGTTACGTTATCTATCCAAACCCCACATTTAATCATCTTTAGTTTCAACTTTTCATGCATCATAATATACTTTATCATTGGTGGACCTAATAAGAAATCATGAGGGGAGGGGCAGCCACTTAGCCACCCCTGGAAAAAATAGTGTTATTTTTACGCAAAAATCGCGATCACTCACTCTAATTAAAGCTTGGTTAAGTCGCCAGTTTGGCCTCCCATGAAAAAAGAAATCCTCGACTCCGCCAGTGTACTTTATCCTTAAAAATCTTGTCCCTCCAGCACAAACCTGATGAAGAATTATTATATGATTGTTTTAGGATGTCGAAGGAGCAATGGTATGTCGTCTTTGTAGGGATTATGGGAATTTTACTGCAGACGATTGCTCAAATGACCGAGTTTATCCAAGAAAACAAGATCCGTATGGGAATATCGTTAGCGGCTTTAATCTTCAATTTTGTTATTGCATTATACACACCTGTGTTCTTTATGCAAGCTGATGATTTGCAGCACAATGGTTGGAAAGATATCATTTCAAACACCAGTTTCACTCTTACAGGCATCTTATCTCTTTATTCAGCATTCTCTATGCTTTTACCACAATGGTTCACTTGGCACGGTTTTGCAATCATATGCACTATAGTGACCATTGTAAAGAGTCGAAACATGCTGCGATTTGCATTCATTTGGTTGTATGGAAAGGTTGTTGTTGCTATGAGGTACGTGATAGAAAGGTTGTAGATGTTGATCTTGAACTGAAACTAGCCAAAATCACTACAATAATGTGTCCTTAGCCAACTATCGAAACCATATGAATCACATGATATGATGTAAAGTTTGTTAAATATATATAGGTAGACAAAGCATTATGACTGTTTATAATTTTTAAGCATTTGATTACCTTTTGGTTGTAATTTGTAAATAAGTTTAATGTAAAGATTAGAATGGTGTGTGTTTGTGGATGGTATTTTTTGGTTTTCTTAATTGTATTCGCTGTTTTAGTTGAATGACTACATGATTCCAAAATCCAAATTAGATCATCTAGAATCCTAATGTTCCTATCAAGGTAAATTTGATAGATCGGGGTATTCACATCCTAAGAAAAATAAAAAAATCAACAAGCCTGTTATTAATCATTAAGGAGCTAAAGAAAGACAACATATATATTATTCATAACAAATCTGAATTATTAATATATTGTTCACCACCATATTAACTACTACTTTTAAGAAAAAAAACTGTTTTTGGTTTGATCTTGACCATTCAAATTGGGTGGTTATTTCTCATATTAAATCTTAGCTAGAATAATTGGGTGGTTGCTCTCAAAATTTAGCAGTTTTTATCTTTAGTAAACCTCCTTCATATCTATCTATCTATCTATCTATCGAATCTCTTCTCTTCCTCTTCCTAAACAGAACCATTCCGTCCCCTCCTTCTTCTTCATCTCTGCCGCTTCGTTATTGGACGAACGAGGCTGTTTTCTCCGGCTAGGGTTCTCCGCTTATGCGGCCTAGCTGTTGCCTGAGATGCCGTTGTGATGGCGGTTGAGTGGTCTGCTTCCGGCGACTCATGGATTCCTTTTGTTTAGAGCCACCGAAAAGGGGTTTCTAAATCGACGCTTGCGTATTATAGTAGAGAGATAGAGAGAGCATCTTGGTCAAAACCGATCGCATCATTACGAGGTAACCTCGATTCAAATTATGGATTGCATAATTTTTTTTTTTTTGTACCTTGAATTTGGGGCTTTATAACCTACCTTTCATGCGAACTGATACATGGGTGTTGTGAAATTGTTCTTCATTTGAAATACACATTGTTTTAGAGGGTGTTTGGGATTGCGTTTTGAATCTGATTTTTAGATTATTGCGTTTTGAAACGTAGATAATCAGTTTTTAGTGTTTGGGATTGCGTTTTGAAAACACAGATAATCAGTTTTTTAGGCTACCAAAACGCAATAATCTATAAGCAGCTCCACCCCTGCTTTTCCAAAACGCATAATCTGTTTTGAATAATCAATCCCAAACACCCCCTTAATAGTTATGATTGACGATTGATATGCTCTCTAATTTATTTAAAATTCTTTTGGCTTAAAAAGAGATGTTTTTTCTTTCTGTAATTTATGAGAGTTAATTTGAACACCAACTTCACATACCACGGTAAATAATTTGAAAATGTTTTTTTGGTTTGTTGAATGCGATGGCAGCTTCGAAGTAAACCACTGACGAAAGCGGTACCGTTTGTGGTTGCCTTTATCGGATGGCGTCGACTGTATGCGGACCACTATTTGTTCAGATTTCTCGGGTGTATATGAGTGCCCCTTTTTTACATCGTATGGTTGATGTTGATTTAAGGTTCGTCTCACTTCAATTCGGATTTTTTTGCCAAAATAGTGTCTAAACCCATTATTTTTGTGCATCTGGAGGGTGTCAGCAACAAAATTCCAAAAATGGTGTTTCCGCAAGATGGTCTTGCGGATTTGGTGACATGGAGGGGAGAGGAGAGAGTCTTGTGCTGATTAGGAAAGAGATAGGTGTTTGCGCAAGACCATCTTGCGGATTTAAAGCCTTGTTTTGTAGGATTCTTAATTCTTCAAGGGGGTGTTTTGTAAGTTAAATGGCCATTGACATATCATCTTGCGGATTCTTCAATGAGATCCGCAATATGGTCTTGCGAATCCAGTATAAAGCGACGACTCCATCATTCTTCATGGGGGTCTTTTGTAAATGTTGTTTTGGCTTGTTCTCCTTTACTCGTGGGTTGAAGCAGGAGGTGTAAGGAAAGTTCCACATGCATTACACCCCAACCACACAAAGGGTGAATGCTTTTTCAGTAAGATTTGAAGTAAGACTTGACTAGACAATAATTATTGCATGCATGCAAGGACATGCAAATAATGTAGTAGTAAGTAGTGTTATAAATTTGAACCATGTGAACGAGTAATAATCTGCATTCTCAAAATTCAAGCCAAAACCACATATATTTCATAATCTGCATTCTCAAAATCCAAGCCAAAATCCAAGCCAAAACCACATATCTACCACTCTTATAATTTGCACTATGGCATTTGTAAACCCTGGTCCTCGCAGCAATGAACTTCTATGGAATCAATCACGACATCGTTCGGCGATGTTGTTTGAAGGAAATGCGGTAGATGCAGATGTTAATATTAGACGCGGCGACCAATCCTTTTGGTCGACAATTAACAACTTTTCATTGGATGGTCGTATTAAATATATGCTGCGCACTGCAGGTTTTCTTGGAGTTTTTGAGTGTGGTTACCGGAAGGTTGACCGAGGGTTGATAACTGCCCTCGTTGTAAGATGGCGTCCCGAGACCAACACGTTTCACCTACGATTCGGTGAGGTGACAGTAACGTTAGAGGACGTTGCATGCTTAATGGGTCTTCCTATTAATGGCCACCCCGTGTTAGGAGATCAACTTGACGTGACGAATAATGATGAACGGGCAGTACTTGTCTACAATTTGTTGGGTATAACAACCAACAAATTTATTGGAAACAAGATGCTTGTACGGGATGTTACAGATAGAATTTCTAGTCCGTTGCCCGATGACCCGACTGACGTCGAGATCATACAACGCGCCCGTTGTGTGATATTACTCTTGTTGTCATGTTCTTTGTTTAATGACTCAAGCAACGGGACGGTGAAGCTGGCCTTTTTACCATACCTAGAGGACCTCAATGAATGTCGGACCTTTAGTTGGGGTAGTGCTGTGTTGGCATGGTTGTATCGCAACCTGTGCAAAGCAGCAGTAATGGACGGCGAAGCAATGTGTGGGTGTGTGTCTTTGTTACAGTTGTGGGCGTATACCCGAATCCGGGTATTAGCTCCCATAATTGCCCCGGAAGAACAAGAAGAAGGCGCGGATAGACTCCCATTTGGTGCCAAGTAAGTAGTATTTTATGCGTGCATATCATTGATTATATTAAAACATGTTATTTTTGCTAATAACTATTGCGTTTGATAATTTTTTTTAAAAGGTGGCGTGTAGCACACCGGTTTAAGCAGACGACCAGACACTCGTTACGCGCAATCCGTTCTCAACTAGCCAATCTTCACGAGGATTCGGTAAGAGTTAAGTTACACTAAATTACTGTTGAATTCCGTACAATGCGTTAATAATTAATTATTTTTTTGCACCAGTTTGTCTGGCGTCCATATGAAGAAGAAATGGGTTCCTTGGCGGATTATTGTCTAGATGGGCAGGATTCCTGGTGTTGTGAGTGTTATATCTTGTGGAATCAAGTGGTGGAATACCACTCACCATCTCGGGTCCTTAGACAGTACGGGTTCTGCCAATGGAAACCTCTAAATCCCCCCCTTAGCCATGAAGAGCTCCTTTCCCTGCGTAAATTGAAGCGTTCCGGGCATACGGATACAGACTGGAGAAACAGACATGAAACGTATGTATCCTCCTGGGACAATCGCAGATTTAATAGAGTGGTGGGGCAACCGATGATGGAAGGGTTTCCTTCCGTGTTTCCAGATTACATGAGTTGGTATCTGGAACACACGATTGGATTTGTGACCAACCCGGCGAATGACCCGGCACCACAAACCGGGTTCCGAGATGATGGGTCAATCAACCAACTAATGGTTTGTATATCAGTTTAATAAATTTACCCAATAGTATATAATCCAAAAATATTATTTTAATGTTCTTTATTTTAATATTAATGCAGATGGAAGGCTATGCAGAGATGTATAGTCAAGCGGCTCAGTTTATGCAACACGCTCCTGAACAATTCGCAGCGATACAAAACACTGCTAGCGAAGTGTTGACTTCAATTCGCGAAGGAGATCGTTTGAATTATCCTTCGCGTCTACAAGATCACCCGGTCGGTAGCCAGGCTGACAGAAGCCGACCTAATAGGGTGTCAGGGCGTATAAACCGTAGTCGTAGTCGGGTGGACCAGGCAGGGCCTTCTTCAGCAACTCAAGACCCTCCCAGGAATTATGACCAGTCTATGGACATGGACTGGAATAATTTTGATTTCACAACTTTTCTGAATGATGATGATAGTGGGAGAGGTAATTTTGAAGGGGCTAGTTCCTCACAAAACCCCGTTCATCCACAACAGTTAGGGGGGTTTGATGCACAACAGTTAGGGGGGTTCAATCCACAACACTCTAGGGGGTTCATACCTACTCCCCAACAGTCTAGTATGTATAATACCCCCTACCCTTATGTACCTCGTGTGCCTCCTAAAGTGAATACGTTCTAGAAACCATTTGAAAAATATCTGTAACAGCTCCATATAGTTCCTAACATCTCGATGTTTTCCATTTCTCCATCTTTTATCGGTCCAGTATTGAGTAATCACCATGCTCTGCATATCAATACGGACAAGTAGCCAGTCTGTTTGGCGAATCCACAAAGGAAGGTAGATGCAGTCTACCTCCCAGAATGGAGGATACGGGTCCTTTTGTCCGGCATAATAGAGGGGGGTAGTGGATTTATCATCCTGCATGTAATCATAAAAATCAGGAGGTAACACCGACCATCGTAATTCTTTGTTGGGGTTTTTTAAGAGCATCGCCTGGCGTACACGCATTAATCTTACAGTCCAAGCTTCAACATGCTGCAAAAGAAGAAAAAAACACTATAACTTAACTATGTAAGCATGTGAAAACTTATAAAAATTAATATGTCGTGTTAAGTGTACCGTAGATGACAGATGACCGCCAGATTCATTCCCTAGTAGGGCACCCCAAAAAGATCTGTCGAGTTTTTTTGTAATGAAACGACTGTAGCAATATGGAGAGTCCCCGTTGAGGTAAAACTCTAAAACATCTGGGGACCAGTTCTTTGAATCTTTGTTGGAAACTATAGCACTACCTTTTTCGGGCTCATTTTCCGGTGGCTTTTCAGTCGGAATCTCCGTAGACGGCCCAGCCTTCGTGGATGACGACGGCCTCTTCATACGCCTCCAAAGATCTTCGGTCCAGTTCGATTTCTTAGCAACTGGTTGAGAACAGAAATATGACCCGACCTCTTCGTCCTTCTCCATACTATCGAACGTTTCTTTTCGAATGAATGATAATGAAACTTCACATATATGTATTTATAGGTGAAATTGACAATATGAAGAAAGGTAAAACTGCAACATCATCTTGCGGTTTTGATAATGATAGTTGATGGGATTGGGTGCTCACAAATGCGCAGAGCATACCCAAACTCGGAATTCAGCCCGCGGAAGAGCCTCACGCGCACGAAAGAGGTTAATCCGTATATCAAAGCATTAACCACTCTCCTATCATTACGGAGTGATATCAGCGAAGCAGCAACGACTCTCCTGCAATCACGGAGAGATACCCGCGCGCGTAAGCGGTAAAAGCGGTAATCGTTCCATGTTTCCTTATTTATTGCCATATCTTAACTACTTTACTGATATAATCCTTGGGTAGTGGAGACAACCCTAATCGGGCCTGGCCCATTATGATTAGGGTTCTGGGTAATGGTGGCATACGTCCACCTCTATATAAGGGATCATCTCCTTAATAGAGAGGACACTTTTGGCTAACCCTAAGAGCTATCACACTTGATAGTATCCCCATTCACCCCCGTTTTTGTTATAAACTACTACCTTGTGTAGTTGTCTCCCTACCCACTCGATCTTTATTGCAGGTTACCCTAATCCAGGAAGTGCTAGTGAAGGATCAATCCTGTGGTTGCATCTAGACTATCATCCTTACAAGGAGGTTAGGCTATTTGTTTCTTCATTGGCGCCATCCCTTACGGTCTACTAATCTTTCAAACTAGTGCAAATGGATTCTGGAACTGAACAACGTGTTGATCCCATCAATGTCGACGATGGGGTCCAAGCAAATCAAGACACAATTGCACCAACAACGGTGACTAAGAACGTGAATCAGAGACAGGCTACCACTACCTTCCCAATGTTTGCACCAAGAAAGCCTGCGGTAGCAGCACAAAAGAAAGCGACTGAAGAGCCTGTTGAAGATTTGGAAGAATGGTTGGCTCAAGAAAATGCCAAGACTATAGCAGAGTACCAGAAGAGACTAATAGCAAAGGCTAGGTTGGAAGCAAGAAAAACCTTGAATTTTGATGCTGAAGACGACTCTCAAAACGAAGAGCAGCCTGCTATTCGTCATACAGCTAAACCCCGCCAGGCGGTACGTGGTGGAGAACGTGGTAAGATTACTCACGTTCAGGACCACGTCAACCTGACCGGGGAACCTGATGGTTATGAATCTGAGAATGAGGTCAACTCCGATCGAGCTGGGAGGCCATGAAACAAGTCTGTGGCTAGCAACCAGCCCCACCCAGACGATGATTTACATAAGCCATACCGCCCAAAAACATTTGCGGAAAGATCCAAATTCTGCGCAAGAATCGCATTGGCACCTATGCCAGTTGAATGTAAATTGCCAAATACGATCGGAAAATATGATGGTTTGCGCGATCCGGATGATCATCTGCACGCATTCGATTGCGCAGGCAGCTCTAAACCATGGCCGGTTCAAGCTTGGTGCCATCTGTTTGTTCAAACCTTAACAGGTGCGGCAAGGGTATGGTACGAAAGTTTACCGGTCGGAAGTCTTGTCGACTTTGATGATCTGATCAAGAAATTCAAAAATCACTTCTCCCATCTGAGAAAACACAAGAAGGACAAGGCTCAGATTCTGTTGTGCTCCCGGAAGGATAATGAGAGCCTGGAAGATTACATCATCCGATACAATAAGGAAGCCCTACAATTGGGGTGTGGTGAAGAGCTCACCAGAGCCGCATTTATCCACGGAGTGCGACATGATGATCTCATGAGATGTCTGACTGGGAAAGATGGTGTGCCTGACGCATGGGATGAGCTGATAGAGACAGCAAAGACATATGCGTCGTCAGAACGATCGTTTACACGCTCGAAAAATTTTTATCATAACAACAATCAGGGTACGAGCATGTACGACAAAGGCAAGGGAAAGCAATCGGTATGGTCAAGAATTTCGGGTTCCACGGACGAAGGGAAATACTCTTCGGGACAAGACGCGCGGCAACTCCTCAATAGCAAACACTCACGTGATTCGAAACCGCCAAGCAAGAAGAATTACGATTGGACACCACTGTCCAAAACACCTTCGGAAGTGTTGAAGACCGAACAAGTTCAGTTCCCTAAACCCAGGGAACTCAGTCAAGATCGGAAGAACGTTGACACGTCAAAATATTGTGAGTATCATGAAGATTACGGCCATCTTACGGACAATTGTTATAGTCTAAAGATGGAGATTGAGAAGGCAATCAAGTCAGGCCAACTCTCACATCTAGTGAAGAACGTGAGGAAAAAGTCCAGAGATCCGCAAGGAGATGCGGATGCTAGTAACAAGAAGATAAAGAACCTCAACGCGCATTATGCACAACGCTCGGGTCGTCATAATTGCTACATGACTCATCATAGGGGTCAGAAGAAAAGGTCTTACTCGACCACACAGGATGATTCCTGGAAGGAGGCACCGGTCGTTATGCCACGCGTTAAGGGAGGTGCATCTGCCACAACACCATTGATCATCACAGGAATCATTGGACATTATCGAACAAGATACATGTTCCTCGATAATGGCAGTAGTACAGACATCATGTACCGGCAGTGTTTCGATCAATTAGATGCCGAAGACAAAGAGAAGCTAGTCCCGACCACAGAGCCAATATCCGGGTTCATACATGAAGTGATTATTCCATTGGGTATACTCACACTCCCTGTCACATGGACAGACGGACAACTCTCCCGCACGGAGACATGTGACTTCATGGTATTGCCAGTGACTTCATCACATGACGTCCTCATAGGGAGAGAAGGTTTGGCTAAATTCAATTGCAATGCGTCCACACCACACCAGATGGTCGGCTTCCCGACGCGAGGAGGGGTGGCTTTCATACGCGGAAACAAAAATTGCCACGTAACAGAAACATGTAAACCTCCCAAGATAATGAAGCCAGCGGACCGTACTGATCCGGAAAAATGGGTTATTAACCCTAAATTCCCAGATCAGACGGTTGTCATAGGCCCAGTAATCTCTGACACCATACGTACGCACTTGAAGCAACTGTTAATTAAAAATATGGACGTCTTCGCATTTCAACCTGCGGACATGGTAGGTGTTCCGCGACACATAGCGGAGCACAGGCTTAACGTCTATAGGTCCGTCGAACCAGTCGTACAGAAGAAGCGCAGTATGGGGCCAGAGAAAACAAAGGCCATGAATGAGCAAGTGGAAGAGCTATTAGCTGCAGGCATCCTGCGGAAGACAAGATACCAAACCTGGGTTGCCAACCCAGTCATGGTCGGAAAGTCAAATGGAGGCTGGCGGATGTGTGTGGACTACAAAGACTTAAACAAAGCATGTCCAAAGGACTGCTACCCGCTCCCCGAGATTGACTTAAAGGTGGATTCCCTGGCACCGTTCAGATTCAAGTGTTTCCTGGACGCATATAAAGGGTATCATCAAATCCAGATGGCCAAGGAAGACGAAGATAAAACGTCTTTCCGCACAGATACAGGAACTTATTGTTATACCAAAATGCCATTTGGATTGAAGAATGCGGGAGCCACGTACCAGCGTTTAATGGACAATGCGTTCAACAAACAAATCGGGGTCAATCTCGAAGTCTACGTGGATGATTTGGTCATAAAAAGTACAGAAGAGGACCAAATGCTGATAGACATCCAGAAGACTTTTGATCAACTCCGCGCAGTGTGAATGAAGCTCAATCCGAGCAAGTGTTCTTTTGGAATGGAGGAGGGCAAGTTCCTGGGAGTGATTGTAACCAAAGATGGTTTCCGAGCAAACCCGGACAAAGTACAAGCAATCGAGCGAATGCCGTCTCCATCTTCTATCAAGGAAGTCCAGACACTCATGGGGCGCTTAGTGGCTTTGAACCGTTTCCTTTCAAACTATGCGTCCAAGTCATTCCCTTTCGTTAGCACACTGAAAAGCTGCCTCAAAAAATCCAACTTTAAGTGGACCAATGAGGCCGAGGCCGCATTTCAAGAAATGAAAGAATGCTTGAGCCATTTGCCTGTTCTCACAGCTCCACTCCCGAAAGAGCCATTGACATTGTATTTATCCGTCACGGAAAAGGCAATTGGTGCTGTTCTCTTGGTTGATCGAAAGGGCGTCCAAACGCCAGTATATTACGTCAGCAGAACCCTGCTCGATCCAGAGACTCGATACTCAATGATGGAAAAGTTGGTGCTAGCATTGGTGCACGCGTCACGGAGACTGCGAAGATACTTCCAAGGACACCCCATCATCGTCCTGACAGATTTTCGCATTAATGACATCTTGCGCAAGCCAGAATTATCGGGACGATTGGCCAAGTGGGCCATTGAGTTGGGAGAACACACGATCGAGTACAAGTCAAGAACATCCGTCAAAGGGCAGATCCTCGCGGACTTCGCCGCGGAAGTTCCTGCCGAAAGCGTCACCGAGTGCCAACAGGCACATATCACAACTCCTAATGCAGAGCTAGCGGAAAAATGGGAGTTATACACCGATGGAGCATGCAATGATGATGGCGCAGGAGCAGGCTTGCGCTTGGTTACACCAGAAGGGAAGGATTTCACGTATGCAATTCGCCTAAATTTCCCAACAACAAACAACGAAGCGGAATACGAGGCGTTGCTCGCGGGATTGCGAATTGCGAAAAAAATGGGTGTACAACACTTAGACGCCCACGTCGACTCTCAGCTCGTTGCTAATCATATCGACGGTTCATATGAAGCACGTGAAGCATCCATGATTCTGTACTTGGAGCAAGCCAAAGCCCTCATGCGCGACTTTGCATACTGCAAGGTCCACCACATCAAGAGGAGTCAAAACAAACCAGCGGACGCGTTAAGTAAGATGGCATCCACGGTTTTTGATCATCTAGCAAAGGATGTGCGAGTGGAAGTTCTGGATAGCCCGTCCGTGACTCAAAAACAGGTCAATGTTACACAGGTCGGAGCAACATCTTGGATAACTCCAATTCGGACTTATCTCACAAACGGGACACTCCCAGACAACAAGGCAGAAGCTCGTAAATTACAAAACAGAGCATTGCATTACCAAGTTATCGATGGCATATTGTACCGCCGTTCTTACCTGGGGCCATTGCTACGATGTGTTGACTCCGCAGAAGCCACTTACCTTATCAAAGACATACATGAAGGGTCATGCGGCCTGCACGCTGGCCCTAGGATGGTGGTAGCGAAGCTAATGAATGCAGGATATTACTGGCCCGGAATGCACAGGGATGCCGAGATGGAATTGCGCAAATGCAAGTCTTGCCAACGTCATGCTCCAGGAACGTTGCGCCCAAAGAACAATTTGATACCTGTAACCGCTGCATGGCCTTTTCAAAAGTGGGCCATCGACCTCGTGGGTCCATTTCCCACAGCTCCAGGAAACGTCAAGTATCTGGTGGTCGCAATTGATTACTTCACCAAATGGGTGGAAGCCAAGCCTTTGGCCTCCATCGATGGAAAAAGCATTAAAAATTCATTTGGGAGTTTATAATATGTCGTTTCGGTCTACCTATGGAGATCGTAAGCGACAACGGCACACAATTTGCAGACCAACACTTACAAGAATGGCTATCCTCCATGAATGTTAAGCAGATATTCACCTCGGTAGCACATCCGCAAGGTAATGGACAGGTTGAACGCGCGAACAGAAGCGTGGTGGAAGGCATCAAGACTAGACTTGGAACGAAACGCACTGGTTGGGTGGACGAACTCCCTCATGTCTTGTGGGCCAACCGCACATTATCCAAGACAAGTAACGGAGAAACCCCGTTTAGCCTTACGTACGGAACAGAAGCTGTCATTCCTGCGGAAATGTATTGCGCGTCTCCGCGAATCCTACTGACAAACCATCAAGACAACGACATGGAGCTAAAACTCAATCTAGACCTGCTAGACGAGCGCAGAGACATGGCTGCTGTCAGAGAGGCCAACTACAAAAAACAGCTTGAACGATACTACAACGCAAAAGTGAAGGCAGAGGTCTTCCGCGCGGGTGATTACGTTCTCCGCAACAACGAGGCATCCGGCGCAGAAAAGTCAGGCAAATTGGCACCAAACTGGGAAGGGCCATACAAAATTCAAGAAGTGCTGGGGAAGGGCGCTTATGCCTTGGAGCGCTTAGATGGCACCCCCATCCCACGCACATGGAACGCGGCCCAACTGCGCATGTGTTATTTATGAAGTATTTTATTCGGTCTGTAATAAACAATGGCTACGACCATTTCGTTTTTAATAAAGAATTTTTAGTTTATTTTATTTTCTTTGATCTACAAGCAATGCCAACGACGGTCAAGAAACATATTTCATTAAGCAAAACATTGGCGTACTTACATATTATCACCAGTTCAAAAGAAACATACAAAAGAGGTGATTAAGCCAACACAGTACATACACCTAAGGCTATGTTGCAAAAAAGCATTACAAAAGGAAAGAAACATCAAGTTGCATGCTGCCAACCGGTGGCAGTTCGACGAAGCCTTAACTTGGGAATCTTGGGATGATCTTGGAGCTCACCTAGCTGCTTCATCTTCACCGGAGCACCAAGCGATTCACGCTTCAACGTTTGGCACACTTGGTGATCTTCAGTCAACAAAAGATAACCACAGTAAGTGGCTAGTTGATGCATGGGAGTTGGAGGTACCTTGATTACAGGGGGATGATCAGCAAGTGACAACATCCCTTGCAAGGCTTCAACTTCAGCTTTGGAGATTCTTAACGGAGAAGCCATGAAAAGAAATTGGTAGAAGATAAAAAGTTAATGGGAAAATGCTAATCCATGGTTAACCTTTTATAGAAAAAAAACAAGAAAGGCCATTAATTACCATTAATGGTTAATACTCAAGTGTAGATGTCAACAGTCACATCAGTCAGCTGCAGCGCCGCCAAAAAACTGACAGATGACATCAGCAGGACAAGTGGCACCACCTTTTTCCAAGGCTGACGTCATCTAATCATCACGGCAGTTCAACAGTTACACTTAACACAAGGAATTAATTATCTAAACTTGACATAACAAGGCGTAAGAAAACATCCAATTGTTCAAGTACAAAAAACACAAAGCAAAGGAGTTTGACACGTTACAATGGAAACTAATTATAGTCTATAAGATCTATGTAAGTGTCATCGTCTGCCTCTTCATTCTGCGCGCCAGACCCGGCAGCAGCATTGGACGATTCGCCTCCTCCTTGTGCAGCGGCTTTCCGCATCTCTTCTTCTCTACGCTCGTTCTCTTCGAGCTCTGCGCCAAGACGATCAGATTCTTCAAAATATCCGCGCAGCTGACCTATTGGATCATCCGTCTTCAGACAATGATCAACCACGTCAAAGACATCGAAGGTGAGAGCCTCAAACTCCTGCTGCGCAGCAATGGCTTCCTCTTCATAAGGTTTGCCAAAATGCTCTCCATCTTCAAGGGCCAAGCCGGCCGCATGGTGATGATAGCCCTCAACAAACCCTTCCTGTAGGCCACTCCGCATGGAAGAAGCACCGATCTTCGCAACAGCATCGCCAAACTTCGGCTCATTCCAAATGCGTTTAAACACCTATGGATCAAACAGAGACAAAAATAAGGCACTAAAAATATTGCAACACATATACTAACAATAAAGGTCAAAGGAATTCAAACCCCTTGAAGACCGTGTTGCATCATCCAAGTTAAACGCTCCCGAGCGGCCTGCGAAGTTTGCACAGCAGTACGGAGCTCATTTTGTGTTTGCTGAAGGCTCACTTCTAGCTGAACACGAGAGGAATCCAACAAGGCATTGGTTTCACCCAGTTGTGCCTTTTCCTCCTCAAGACTCTTCACCTGCGACTCTAGTCCTGAAACCTGCGTGGTGGCAGACACTAAACTCTCATGTTGCTCTTTCAGCTTGATGACAGTGTCAGACAATTCAGCCTGTTTCGCATCCAGCAGTTTCTGTTTCTCCTCTGCTTCGCGAACAACACGGGCAACCTCATTCTTCAACTTCTCGTTGGCTTTCCGACCACGCTCCAGTTCTAAATTGGTGCGCTCACAGGAATCTTTCCACCCCTTGGCAGCTTCAGCTTTCTCCTTCTTCATTTTCTGAATCTCACCCTCAGCAGACCGAAGTTGGTCCCGCAATTGCTCAACTTCGGAATGGGCACCTGCACGGAATTTTTGGAATTCTTCCTCCCGTTCCCTTTGCGCTTCTTCCGCGCTCCTGAGAGCCTGCCAAGAACGTTGGAATTCCTCTTCTCGTCGCAGCATCGACCCGAAGTTACTTAAGCTCAATGCCAGATTCAAGCTCATGTCGGAGAACAAGGAGCGGCGGTCAACACTATCTTGATAATCACGCTCACTAGGTGGAACAGCATATGAGATAAACTCCTCGGCCAGCAAAGGATTGGTAAAGCGGGTCGTCTGCCTTATATCCCATCGGGGTTGATAGGGCCTGTTCGGATCAAAATCACGAGGAGCAACCCTCGTTCCGCTTCCACTCGCCTTTCCAGACCCACGAGCAGTTTTGGTTATATCCCCCTTAGGAGTCGAAGAGGTCCGCATGCTTTCTGTGGATACCTTATCCGCGGGGACATCCGCGGGCACTGATTTATCCGCCTTAGATGAGTCTGGCTGACTACCTCTTTCTCCTTGGGCGGTACCCGCGGCCATGAGCGTTGTGCCAACATTAACAGGGGACAACTCAACCAGAGGGTTTTTACCAGGGTCTACACTTACCTTCGGAGACATCACAATCCCTTCTACTTGAGAAGGTCCTCGAGTTTCCAACTCAGATGGACTTGGGCCTTGCACATCCTCAGGGATAGGCTCACTTACTTTCTCCACGATTGAAATGGGCTTCTTCAACGCCCCCTGTGGCGCAACACTTTTACCTGCAAATACAAAAGAAGAAAGTAATGATTTCGTGTCCCATATACAAAAATTGAACACAAGTTCTGCAACAGACACTTACCAGGGGTCTGTTTGACAGATTTGATTAACACAGGCTTCCGTTTAGGCGGAGGCTTCACCATTATCTTTGGGCCAGCAGGCTTGACATTTGTCCCTTTATTAAGGGCTAACTCCTCAACCACAGTGGACGCAGTTGGTTTAGTGACATCCGTAGACGGTCTTGAGATTTGAACTTGCTTCTGAGCAAGATCTTCAATACGTTTCTGATATAGCTCATCAGAAACCTCAATAGAATTATCAACAAGTGTAGGCCCACGCGTACGCTGACGTTTAACATCATCATCTGACTCTGTGGCCTCGTCATCCTCTCTAGCAACAGCAGAGCTGGAGGCCACCTTCTTCCCTTTACGAGAGTCTTTCCGCTGACGCTTCGGACCCGCACCTAAGGAAAGACATAAAACAAGGTTCAAACTTCATACATACTTTGATAACATATGACATGATGTACCTGAACAGGACATCTTCTTACGACCAGGGGAAGTTTCACCCGGGTCACTCCCGGTCTTCTTGACTGGGCAAATCCCTGCGCCTGTAACAAAGGGCACGCAGGTCAGAGTTTGCAATGCGTGGAAACACGACGCACCCTTTTTCGGCGCAGGAATCTCCCACAGTAAACGGCAAGACATATTATATTGAATATTGAGAGGTAGTATAGGATGTAACCTGTGCGCGTATAGTGTTGAGGAGCATCCTTGAGTTGTGGCATCAAAAAATTCCGAGCCAGCCGCTCAATCACTGTGGGAGTTCCTTGGGGCAAAGCAACATACTTCAGTTTAGCAGAACCCCGGGCATCGAACAGATCGAACTTTGTCATTCCTGCAAGGACATAGACATAAAGTGTAAAAGCAAGAATGAAAGACAGAGGCAATGGAGAAGAAATTCACGTGTACTTACTAGCATCAGCAGCGGTGGGCTCTTGCCCCTCCGGGTTACCTAAACGGCTGAGCCCTAGCATCACAAGTACGCCCTCTGGGCACTTCTCCATGGACAGCGGAGTGGAATGGGCACATAGAGTGTCATACCACGGTTGGCTGTTGTAATCTTTCATAGGTGGGAACTCCGCAATCCTTTCCTTCACCCCAATACTCATCCATTGCATGGCCGCGGGAATCACCCCTCGGTGGATGTAGAAAAACTTTTCTTTCCAGTCGTACATTGATTTGGGACTCTCTGAGACAATCTGTGTCCGACTTCTCCGGGGAGCCACACTGTACCACCCGTGCCCACCACGGGCCTCCTCAAGAACGTAAAACACGTTTAACATATCAAAGGACGGCTCTAGGTCGAGCGACCGACAGGTCGCTTCAAAATGCACAAGTCTGGATAGCCCAAACGGAGTCATTTGAGTTGGATGAACACCATATTTCATAAGGGTACTCACCAAGAACTTCGTAGTGGGAAGACGAAAACAGCATCTGGAAAAGAATGCTTCATAAAGAGTAATTTTACCAGGGGGAGCGTCTAACGCTGTCTTACCAGCAGCAGGAAGTTCAGGCTCCCACTCAGCCTCAATTCCATATTGATCGAGGAATGAGGAGAAAGAAGAGGCATCCCACTTGACAACGGTTGTGGTAATGCCCTTCTCAGTTTTTTCAGTCATCTTGGTCAGATCAGCAGTACCAGATGCTTCTTGAGACATTCTTGATGATTGAGTAAGGATAACGGTTAATCAGAAAAAGAAAGAGAAGAAGGGAAGTTGGGAGGTTTGCAGTGAAAAGTGTGAGAACGGTGTGGTTTGAAATATTTTGAAATCCTTTTATAGGGTGGGCTATAACTGCCACTGACGTCAGCATGGGAAAGTGGAAACGGTTTTCCAAACGACACGTGGCTACGATCAGCTAATTTGACTGCACACGCGCGCACCACGCGCTAAAACACGCGCTTGTCACAGCTGTCTGCCATTACCGATGGGACGCTCACTGACACAAGTATAGCTTGTGGCAGACGCTATCCGCCATCCTTTACTCATTATTCGACAGCTGTCCTCTGCTGGAGAGCCACGTAAGCACAACACGGAGATCCAACGTCAAATTCAAGTTCCGTTCTCCGCTCTCCGCAGGGCAAAAGCTCCGTTCTCCGTATTACAAACCATCCGTATTTGCAACAATGATCCACCGTTTACCAAGTTTTCATCACCAAGGAAGGCTGAGCTATCATCCAGGGGCCATCACTCTTTAAGTCCACCATCCACCCCCTTCCCTCATAAACTCGAGAAAAGGGTACACGCTGGACTGGGGGGACTTGATGGGATTGGGTGCTCACAAATGCGCAGAGCATACCCAAACTCGGAATTCAGCCCGCGGAAGAGCCTCACGCGCACGAAAGAGGTTAATCCGTATATCAAAGCATTAACCACTCTCCTATCATTACGGAGTGATATCAGCGAAGCAGCAACGACTCTCCTGCAATCACGGAGAGATACCCGCGCGCGTAAGCGGTAAAAGCGGTAATCGTTCCATGTTTCCTTATTTATTGCCATATCTTAACTACTTTACTGATATAATCCTTGGGTAGTGGAGACAACCCTAATCGGGCCTGGCCCATTATGATTAGGGTTCTGGGTAATGGTGGCATACGTCCACCTCTATATAAGGGATCATCTCCTTAATAGAGAGGACACTTTTGGCTAACCCTAAGAGCTATCACACTTGATAGTATCCCCATTCACCCCCGTTTTTGTTATAAACTACTACCTTGTGTAGTTGTCTCCCTACCCACTCGATCTTTATTGCAGGTTACCCTAATCCAGGAAGTGCTAGTGAAGGATCAATCCTGTGGTTGCATCTAGACTATCATCCTTACAAGGAGGTTAGGCTATTTGTTTCTTCAATAGTAAATGTCCATACCGTACTTAAAGTAAAACTGCAATATCATCTTGCGGTTTTTGATAGTGATAGTAAATGTCCATACCGTACTTAAAGTAAAACAGCAACATCATCTTGCGGTTTTGATAGTGATAGTAAATGTCCATACCGTACTTAAAGTAAAACAGCAACATCATCTTGCCGTTTTGATAATCATAGTAAATGTCTATACCGTACTTAAAAAATAAAAAAAATTCAACACAATTTTTTTTAATAAAGTCATTGAAAAAATTATATTTAAACAATCTATATAGAATATTGTTTAATATTGTTAATTTTTTTTAATATTTAGTTTTTTTAGTTAATATGTCGTTTTTTAAACAATCTATTTCCGAAGCAGAAAATAGGTTATTTTTTTAGTTAATATGGCGTTTTTTAAACAATCTATTTCCGAAGCAGAATACATCGTATTTTTTTAGTTAATATGGCGTCTTTTTTAGAATATTGTTTAGTAATTTTCTTAAATTATAATATGTTGTTTTTAACAAAGATATGTTGTTTTTAACAAGGTTATTTAATAATAATAAATTGGAAATGACTGAAACACAATCGTAAATTTATGCACTAAAACGTTAAATATACAATCTACCGAGTTACAAAACAATCTATTTCCGAGACCACCAATTCCAATATTCTCCCAGACGTCGCTAATTAAATTTGCTGCCAGAATTAGTGTACAACGGTGATGGAAGGCGCAAAACAAAAACTTAATGCAGAGTTCATTAAGTTTTTGTTTCGCACCTTCCATCTCCATTGCTTTATTGAAGTCAAACAGGGGGCTCGGGATCAAGCTGGGATTCCAACCGTGCTCCTTCAAACAGGTACCCAATGGTCAACCCGTGATTCATTTCTTAAGTAGCTTGTTGAAGAATCACATCATCCGATGTCACCGACGTCGCTAATCACATGATGTGATTCATCAACACCGGATGGCCTTGCCCTACAACCTTTGTCTGGAAAGTTGACCCCCCGAAAGAGACCGTTGGAATGTCGCGGTTTGGTAGACTGGAAATTGAGACTAGCAACGACAACCAACGGCAAAATATTATAAACTACAGTGACAGTGTTGCATTCTACACGTGTTATACCACGTGTGGATGTAACACCGATCTAAGTAGTTTCATGTGGATGTAACACCGATCCAAAGACACCGCTTTTTTGGACCCCAGAAAAGCGATGCGACGCGGGGGATGAAACGGGCATCAATGCCTTTAAGCATGGCTCATCCCCGCCAAATACTGTTATAACTCCAAGTGGATGTAACATCGATCCAATGTTCCAAACGAAACTTCTCCTGTCACCACCAATGATGGAATGTGGATGTAACAAAATGAAATATGAGATGAGAACAATGATCATCATTTTTGTGTATCTACTGGATGAAAACATCATTTTTTTTTTTGAACATCATGTAATATGTAAATGAGATATAAGATGAGAACACCGTATGTCTCAATATTATATAACATACATAATATATGGAAACCGCAACATGATCATGCGCAAACATGCTGCCCCCTGCAACACCTGCAAATATATGTGTGGTTGGGTTTAATCCATCTTACACGAGCCCACGAGTAAAGGAGAACAAGCCAAAACAACATTTACAAAAGACCCCCCTGAAGAATGATGAAGTGGTCGCTTTATACTGGATTCGCAAGACCATATTGCGGATTTAATTGAAGAATCCGCAAGATGATATGTTAATGGCCATTTAACTTACAAAACACCCCCTTGAAGAATTAAGAATCCTACAAAACAAGATTTTAAATCCGTAAGATGGTCTACCAGATCCACCCATCTCTTTCCTAATCAGCACAAGACTCTCTCCTCTCCCCTCCACGTCACCAAATCCGCAAGACCATCTTGCGGAAACACCATTTTTGGAATTTTGTTGCTGACACCCTCCAAATGAACAAAAATAATGGGTTTAGACACTATTTTGGCAAAAAAATCCTTCAATTCGTAAGTTAGGTTGTGTGTTTCTTCATTTTGTTTTTCTGGTCAGGACTCAGGACCAGTGGTATTAGGCTGCAGATACAAGAAAAGTTTTCTCTACTCAGTCAGTCAGGAAGATTTTGCAAGGAGGGGTTGATTATGGTAATAATTTTGTTCTAAAATGGGTGTCGTGGGTACCGTTAAAATGCTCTATAATGGTTTTGTAACACCCCGCCCCTCTCACCACCAATATTGTCCGCTTTGCCCACCCAGAGCTCACGGATTTGTTTTTGGTTGCCCAAGTGGAGACTTCCCAGGAGGTCACCAATCCTGGAATTTCTCCCACCTGAGCACGCTTAACTGTGGAGTTCTCCTCTCATCCACTAACATTAAGCCCCAAAACGCGTTGGTGATTTAAGAGGCAAGACATTACTTATGAACCAAGGATCTCTCCTGGCCAAGGCCGATGTGGGATTTTCCTGGGGTGTCACAGGTTTGGAGGGCGGAAATGAATAGATTACCAACTAAGTTGAAATTAGCAAAGAGAAGCATCGATTTATCGAATACAAGTTGTTCGTGTTGTGATTGTGATGAAAAGACGACGATTCATGTTTTCTCGGATTGTATTATTGCCACAAATGTTTGGGATCGTATTAGTAAGTGGATTGGTATGGGCCCGATATATGCTTTTGAAGTTAAAGACCTATTGGAAGTTCACAAAACTTTGAGAGGAGATAAGGTGAAAAGGATTTTAATTCATGGGGTGATTATGGTTACGATGTGGGCTCTTTGGAAAGCTAGAAATGATGTAGTTTTCAATGGGAAGAAGCCGGGGATTGTTGATACAGTGGCGAGTGTCAAGTCGTGTTCTTATTTATGGTTTAAAAGTAGATCTAAATGTAATAGGATAGAGTGGAAGGAATGGTGTCGTAACCCGTTGTATATGTTGTAGTTTGGTTTTGCCGTCGGTCCTTGCTTTGAGGACCGATTTGGTGTTTTGGTGAATGAAAGTTTATTTCCAAAAAAAATTATGAAACAGAGAACTCGCTTTCTTTCATCAACTACATTAGATTCATACCACCTAAGATTTATAATTTTCTTTTTAAAGTAAAAATCAAAATATGTGTGAAAACACATAATATGGTATTCCGTATTATGTGCCTGAGAAATTATGACTACGTGACTCTAAGTTTCAAGTGATATCTCAATTTTTGAAACTTGGGTAAGGAAACTTTGAAAGTTTCTTCATGTTTGGAGACTTTTGCTTGAAGCCCAGAGTTAATGAACATCGTATCATATTTTGTCTTTATATAGTTTTATGTTCTCAGTACCTTACAAACCTTAACTAGTATTTTGCCGCCGCGCGTTGCGGCGGCGCGCGGCAGGTTAAACCGTGCAGTAACACATGAAGTGTAAAACAAAATGCGCTACACACAATTCGTAAAAACACAATGCATAAAAGACAATTACTAAAACGTGTAAATACAATGCTTTTAACTTGGTTCGGAGCTAAAATCTACATCGAAACGTGGACCAACTGGAAGCACACATTTTATAAGTACGAAAACGTATTACATTTGACATTACTCGTTTTTCAAAAGAAAAAAAAAAGATTAAGTAGAAACGGTAGACCAAATCGTATTTATACCGATACATATTTAAGAATTCGCACGTAAAAAAATAGTTTGTTTCCAAGTAAAAGTACGAAAATGGGTAAACATGAATTTTTCCAAAAGAAAAAAAAATTTAAGTTCAAACATAGACCAACTCGTATTTATGACGATACATATATAAAATTTTCACACGTAAAAAAACAATTTTCTACTTCGAAACGTGGATCAAATGGGCACATCAAATAAGTACGAAAACGTATTATATTTGACATTACTCGTTTTTCAAAAGAAAAAAAAGTTTAAGCCGAAACGTTGACCAACTCGTATTTATACCGATACATATAAAAAATTCACACGTAAAAAAAAATAGGTTTTTTTTCCAAGTAAGGTACAGAAAGGTGTAAACTCTTTAACTTTCCAAAAGGAAAAAAGCTTAAGTCAAACCGTAGACCAACTCGTGTTTCTACCGACACATATATAAAATATTCGCACGCAAAAAAAATAGTTTTTTTTCCCAAGTAAGGTACGGAAAAAAACCGTTTAAGTCGAAACGTAGACAAACTCGTATTTATATCGATACATATATAAAAAATCACACGTAAAATAATAGTTTTTTCAAGTAAATGGGTTAAAAACGACAAATGTCAAAGTTAAGGGGTTAGATTATATAAAAAATAGGTTTTTCAAGTAAAGGGCTACAAAAAAAAATCTCAAAGTTGAGGGGCTGAATATGACGAAGGTACAAAGTTGGAGGGTCGGTGGGGAAAACACCCACCGACATTACATATTAATATAGATATAATAGGCTCCGTGATTAATCATAATATACCTAGAATGCTTTGCATACGAACTTATCTTAGTATAATACAAATGGATTATAATAAAAATTGAAGAAGTAAAACATATCTTAAAAAAAATATTTTTATGCTAAAAAACATCTCAGTAAAAATAAGTCTAAACGGGTCATTGTTTTGCATTGGCAGTAACATACGAATTGACCTGAAACACTTTGTATTCTACTATATAAATATACAAACCTTTTGAACAGTACATTGATGACATAATTGTAATTTTTACATCTTTTAAGGTCTTTTATTAACACACAAACCAAATACATCATTCACACTTCTGAATATTAGAGAGAGAGAGAGAGAGAGAGAGACGCAAATATAGAGAGAGAGAGAGAGAGCGCTACAGAGAGAAATCATAGGAGAAAGAGAGAAGCTCGAGAAGAAGAAAAGGGAACCGGTGACGATGTGATGGTGCACGATGGTTTGAGACTGTGGTGGATGATGGTTTCAGGGGATGGGTTTGTTGGGGCTGGTTCAATGGGTTTCAGGGCTGAGGACGACGGTGAGATGGGGGTTTTGGCTCGGTGGTGGGGGTTTTGCAGAGGGTTGTTGAAGACGGGGTGGTTCGGTGGTGGTGGTTCGATGGTGATGATGATGAAGATGACGGTGGGAGTCGGTGGATTTGGACGGTATGTTTATTATTATTATTATTAATGATTATTTTGTTTCAGTTGAGCTTATTATTAGTTTCACGACCGATACAACTACTTCTCCTTTGATTGATGCTACGGTCAACGTTATGTTAGGCGGATTCCAACCGCCACCAACCTGCGCTTCATCACTGTGCCTGTGTCTACACAATCGGAGTTTTCACCAACCCATCGTTCAAGGGAGGTTCGACTCCGATTCAGGGTTTTGAAGCCCCCCTTTCACTGCATGTTGACTCCATCATTAATTGAGGTAAGGTCTAATTGTTTGGATCCTTTATTTCTGACTGTATACTTTGTTTCCAACCCACCGTGTTGTTCATCTGTAATTTGCAGGGGGTTGATAGCGGATGCGGATGTGATGGTAGACATCGGGTATTTGTGTGAGTTACTTTTGAGGTTTTCGATTTTAAACTAACAAACTTTCGCTTAGCATATCGCTTCTGTAAATTTGGTAATTTCCAATACTAGAAACCAATTTTGTTTGTCTTGGGATAGTGGATAATGTTGGCTATGTGAAGTGGTATGGTATTGCATGGATTGATGAAATTCTGTTTATGTTTGATTGTAGGATTGGATATTATTTTGGTTTTTTCAAAACTGATTGCAGATGCGGTTCAGCCAAAAGAGGGCCCGTTGATAGTTCTAATAATTCATATGTTATATGCTTGCAGGTGTTGTGGGTAATTTTCTTATGCCTTTTTCCACATCTGGTTTAATTGATAGGGCTTTTTTTATCGCATATACTTACTCTAATTCAATATGAGGTTTTGTTTGTGTTTTAAGATGCCGTATATGAATTTTAAGCTTGTGGACTGAATTGGTAAGAAATGTTCTTTAGATTATTTTTTGTGATTAGTGTATGTTGTAGCATCACTGGGTTAGTTAATTGATCAAAAGAGGAGATGATTGAATTAGACCAGTTGGATGAATAAATAACCATTCTTATTAAATACACACATGTTTGCTTTGTTAAGCTTATTTAATTTTATGGCACAACTGTGGATTTTTTTTATGCCTTAGGAGTAATAATTACACAAACGTCTTGCATAAGAATTTGTTGATCAATTATCGGAACTTCAGGTAAATTAACTCAGCAAATGTTAAAATCGCAGTTGTTATTGATGATTTGCGTTAAATAACATGGTTAAAAACTTGATGACCCTTTTTTATTTGGCATATAATTTTAACCTTGCTGCCAGTCTTGGTAATGACAAGTTTATTTGAGCGGCCAATGGGTCAGGAAAGGTGTTAAGAATTGTTCTTTTAAATCTCATCAGTCTTATTTCGCTTTTCTATTAACTAGCGTAACTTTGTTGACATTTTGACTTCTAATGAACATTTACTATCATAATAATGTATCTTATGCTGCAGGAAGGAGAGGTTACATGGAAATTTTACTTGGTGGTGATAATAATCAGCCTGAACTCTATACAACATAAAGATATTGTTGCCATGGTCATAAGAATGCAGGGGTAACTAAACTGATGTCCTAATTTGGCTAAGATATAAATTCAATTTTTTTCCCAGGTTACCTCTTTGGTGGCTGGACAAATAAGAAACAGGATTTTAGAGCGTTGTTACCTAACACAGCAACTTAGGTTGCTTTAATGAACTAAGTGTGTGACTTTTAAATTTCTAGCTATATTTTAATTTAGTATTTTACCATTTCATAACAGGTCTACCAATAATATGTAATATTGTAGTTTTGCTACAGCATGTTGCATTTTGTTTGCTATCTCACCTCGCCCCATTGCGCAAGCGAATTGGATGGACAAACTGATTCTTATCCTAACTACTGTGGATTTCTTTTGGTTGTGTTCCTATTAAGATGGTTTCCATGTAATATATTCATTCTATTGTTACAATCTAAAAATATGTACATAAACTTTGCGTTCTAACCAGTGCATATATTTATGATTTGTTATGAATTTCTCTGTTATGATCTTGGTAGGCACGTGTTGCAAGTAAAGGTGAGGAGTTAAGTTGGGGCGGCGAAGTCTGTATGGCTTGGTTATGGACAAATTGAGCCTCTTGGAATTTGATTTCTATCAGGTTTGTTTCCAATTTTTAGAATAATTTATAGTGTGATGGAGTATTTATTAGGTTGTTATAGCCCTTTTCTACATTGATGTCATCATAACGATACATTCACCAACACCGTCTTCCATTCTTGAGATAGGTTGGGTATAGATGGAGATAGATAGAGAGAGAGCCAACAACTCTAACATAATTGCGACATTTCATTGCAATACTCTCTTTTTTTAACAGCTAGGGAAATTTCATTAACCAGCCAGGGAACTTGCAAGCTTGCTTTAGCGAGCCAAAAAGGGACTATGATGGGTTTTGGTGGGCCATAGTACGGATTTTACCATGACAATCACTTTCTGCATTTCATAATTCTAATATTATTATTGATATTAATGTATAATGGGATATTCTCATGTACTTCATGCAGGTCTGCCATTGAGATTGCTAATAGATTGGCATCTTCAGACATACTCACTGTTTATATTAAGGTTAACATTTTTATATTGTTGATTTGTTTACCATTTTATGTTCCTAACAATAGGTGTAACGATTATTATGTGCATGTTTTATGATTTTGGGTTGTAACAATTTTGACCCATTTACTTATAAAATAATTGAATTGAGTTGTTTTTTGATATGGAATGGGGACAAATGGGTCAAATAAAAAGTAGCTTAAAAGCGATGTGCCAAATGGTTTATAAAGGGGTTGAAAGTCACCAACTCCCTTTTTTACACATAAAACATCCTAAATCATTTATTCTAAGATTAGATTATTTAGTTGATTGTTTTGATGTGCATATGTATATGATTTCTGGTAGTGTAATTGGTCTTGGTAGTCTGTCTGTTTTAGATATTGTAATTATTTAACGCACTTTTTCTCATTGAACTCTTTTAACAGTTTTTGTTGACCCATTCGCAGGTGCTTTGAAGCAACTAAGAACTTCAAATCCTTATTTGGATTACATATCTGAAGATTCTGATTGTAGGAACAGAAGTACAAGGCCATTGAGAATAACTAATGAGGTTTATCTGATTAGTTTCAAAACTTTCAACGTTTTTGAATGGGCTGATGAGTCATGATGGCAGTTCCGCTTAGTTCCATTTGTTTTTGTTTCGTTTTGCACTTTTACTGCGGACAATGTCGGAGCGCTAATGTCATTATTGATATAGAATTGGTTTGGAATTTGAAATGTCGCAACGCTAATGTTGTTATTTAATTATTTTCTAAACCAGGTTGGCACCGCCGCAACGCGCGGCTGGATAAAATCCGTGGTGACGTCACCCTGAGTAGGCCTCTGATTATCTGTATCCATCTTCTATATGCTGTTTTTTTTTTTTTTTTTTTTTTTTTTTTTTTGCAAATCCTATACTTTATTTGTTAACCTTTGAATTTCAGGTGCGACCAAATCACAAGGCGCGCAACAGTCTTTATGTGGTGTGCTATGCTCTTATCAACCTTAATAACTTATCTTATGTAATGCCGTATGTAATATAGTGTGCTTCAACCAGTTAAGATGCCATGTCTCCTTAACAAATTATAATTCATCGACTAAATTACCGCCGCAACGCGGCGGATAATGCCACTAGTTCAAATTTAATAACCATCTATAAATAATTGTTATTAAGTTGTCCATGTCTCAAAAATAAAGTTTCGATTTGTTTTTGTAAGAATATAATTCTGATTCAAACATATAGTGTGGTTTACCTCTTTTAGTGATAGTTTGTACATGAATTGAAACATGTTACTTTTACACTTCACAAATTGATTGGGTTGTACTGTTTATAACTATTTTATGCTATATCTACAGCTTGACTTTGTGTTAGTCAACTAGGTTCATTGGCTTGTGTGGTTCCTCCCATGAAAAACGTTTTTTTTTTTATTTTCTTTGTTACCGTAGTGCAATAATAACTATTATGGATTTTTAATGCCGAAACATTGAATGACGGTGAGTTTTTTTAATATAATGTATGTATTACTATAAAGGTCTCTACAAAATCTAAATATATGTATGTATTATTGTAAAGGTAGCTACAAAATCTAAATAAATATAATGTATAAGAATTCATAGCAAACTAGAAGTTGAAACTTGGTATGTTTCCATTAGATTTGCAGAGCTACAAAGGCGTGTGGTTCCAATGAATAACCAAAGATGCCCTAGGGTGGATATGTGGAGAAAACAGTTGACCACCTCTTGGTCAACTGTATAGCGGCGAAGACTGTCTGGTTGGCTATCGGAGTGTGGACGGAAGTTCCGCGCATTGCAATGGCAGACACGGTGAAGGGTTTATTCAGCTTATTAAGTGGTCTCAAACTTTCTCCTAATCGAAAAAAAAGGCTATGATACTAATCATTATGATGACTCTATGGACTATACGGGGAGATCGGAACAGTCGGATTTTTGATCGTAGATCACGCATAGTCATGGATTTGGTTGAAGATATTAAGGAAGCTACCTACTTAAGCCTAAAAGTCCGAGCGAATCTGAAACATTTGACTCTAGATAGGTGGTTGTCCATTCTTTAAAATAGCTATAAAAATATAAACCCGATACAATTAAATGCTAACAAAGCATTCACATCCCATTTGGTAAACATGACACAACTAAAATAACTATCAAATATAGTGAGTTTTGCCATATTATTTTATGAAAACCAACTTATCTGCTTACTAATCCCAGTTGAATAAAACGTTACATAGTTAGACCAAGGATGAATGATATTCATGGATTTCGTTTCTCGCCTATTATCAAAGTATCAACAACGAAATCTATATCGACACTATAGTTTCACCGGGTGTTAAGTAATGGGAGGTCGTATCTAGAATTTGTTTTATGTTTTTTTTTTTTGTCTTTGATTCATGCATTTGTAATTCAAATATGTCAGTATATGTTTGTTGCTATTTCTTTATTGTGTGTTGTTTTTCTTAAAAAAAAAAAATCAAATTATGCACAATGAAGCAAAGATGTTACATTGTGACAGCTAAATAACAAAATTTGAGTTAACATGTACAAGAACTAATAAACTTTTGGGCCAACTAATTCCAGCTGGATAAGACGTCATCGGGATCGTCCACATGTACGACTTGTAATGTATTTTGTGATTATTAATAAATTACATTCGAAAGAAAACCCGGGAATACTTGTATTAACTTCGTCCGGCTATAGAATAAACACTCCAATAATTGTATCAGTGTACGTTTTGGTTTTGTACCAACTTGGTTGATTCTTAATAAGAAGATTAGGTGGTATGTTTTGAGACGACCTGTTGTGCAGATACAAGGCCAACCAATTAGCCAAAAGACATTTTTTGACTACCACAATCTTTTTATTAATTTATTATGATAAATTTTGTTGTTTTGTGTAATTATGTTTGTATGTTTTTAAATTTAGTAACAGTTACAGTTTCTTCTTATGTGTTGTTAAATTTAATCACAATTTCTGTTTATGCTCTGTTTAACAGATTATTTTTATGTTTTATTTAGATATAATAACAGTTTTTGTAATAACAACTGCAAGAATACGGTCTGTTCTTTCAACTGTTGGTGCTCCAAAGTCGCTTGCAACTGTATACTAAGGTCTGTTTCACAGTCTGTTTCAGAGCAGTGGGTCTGTTACGTCTGTTTAAAGCAACAACTATTTCAGATCTTAACACACCCACTGTTCTGAAACAAACCTTAGTAAACAGACTTTGGAACACACGTTAATAAACATTTGCAAGAGACTTTGGAGCACCAACAATTGTTGCTTCCCGGGATTTCACTTAGTTTTGAACATGCCTTAATAATACAAATGAGCATGGTTATGCTTGGGTCTGGCATGGTGTGGCATGATCGTGCTTATTCACAAGCATGGTTGTGTTTATTCACAAGCATGGTTGTGCTTAGGAATGAGCATGGTTATGTTTTTGGTTTTATGATTTCTAAGGCACGTTTATATACATGCTTTTAAATATACATTCCCTTTTTAACGCGCGTTTGAATTCTACATGAACTGCGTCTAAAATTTACAACGTGCGTTTAAATACAAACCTATGTTTTATATGTATGTTGGTTGTTTTATCCAAACCGACCCGTATTGAATATTGTATGTTTTAGATGTAAGTTGGTCGTTTTATCTACAGCGCCAGCTATATAACTAAATTTGAGATATTATATACATGAATTAATAAACTTTCACGCTTTCTAATCCCCGTTCGAAAACCGTTCCAACAGACGGCTATCTCACTAGTTATATATGATATCAATTAAATTATATTCAGTTGAGATTGAGGTTAAGCTAGAGGAAAATTACAAACATACTCATTTTTTACTATAATTTTATTAAAATATATATTAAATTTCGTGTTTACCAAAGTAATCATAAAAAACGAAGACTTAGAGGGTGTTTGAGATTGAGTTTCAAAACAATTTATTGACTTATTGGCTTTTCCAAAAAGCCAATAAGTCAATAAGTTGTTTGTGTAACCCAAAAGCACTTTCTGAATAATGGAAATAAATAATCCCAACTATTGACTATTGGCCAATAACAGTTCCAACTACGAAAATTACCAATAGTGGTCCCAACTTTCGACATATTGGAATATAATGGACCCAAACTAACGGAGGTCTAACTCCGTTAGTGTGATGCTGACGTGGCATCCCAGGTGGCAAAATGATCCTACGTAGCGTTCGACGTGGCATCCTATGTGGCAAAATGATCCTACGTGGCATGCCACGTCAGCACCACACTAACGCCGTTAGTTTGGGTCTATTATATTCCAATATGTCGAAAGTTGGGACCACTATTGGTAATTTTCGTAGTTGGGACTGTTATTGGCCAATAGTCAATAATTGAGATTATTTATTTCCATTATTCCTTTGACTTTTGGCTTTTGGCTTTTAAGGATGGAAAAACTGTTTTTGAGAAGTTAGAAATCCTGGCTTTTGGCTTTTGACTTTTTGAAAAAAATTACAAATCTACCACCCATACAACCAATATTCACAATAAGCTAAGCAAAACACTTAAAAAAACAACAATTTATTGACTTTTTAACGTTTCTCATCCCAAAAGCTAATCCAAACACTTTTTTTTTTAAAAATCCTTTTCAAAAAAGTAATAAGCCAATAATCACTTTTGACCAAAAGCACTTTTGCATCTCCAAACTCAATCCCAAACACCCTCTTAGCTGACAAAATTCATTAAAAAAGGGTTGAGCCGACAGTTTTCACCAAATGTGTAGGCTTAGCCATTGTTTTTTAACCAAAAAGTGTAGGTTATATATTAATCTTTTTAGCTGACAGAGCTAATGTAGTGGCATTTGATTAGAGAAAATGAAGAATTATTAGGGATGAGCTCGATACCGTACTGGTAGGGAAAGTATCGATCCCAAAATTCACAAAAAATGAGTACTGATACTGGCATCAAAAATGTTTGGTACGAAACAATACGGTACAGTACTGATACGGTATTCAAAGGTAAAAACTCGGTAAAATACTGTATCGTACCCGATCGAAAATACCAATATCGAAAAACGCCAAGAATTGACACAGAATTTTGATACCATTCCCAAATGAGGACCCCTAATAGATAGTTACCAATTAACATTCATCAGACATTCATACCGATGGACAAGTTTTATAATTTTTTTAGTTTTTAATAATAGTTTGAGACAGAGCACTCCAACGGAGATAGGAGTAAAAAGAAAACGGTAAACATAATTTTTTTTTTTTATTTTTTTTTATAATTTATAAAGTGTTGTTGTTCGATTCATCCAACACCCACAGGGGAGAAATCAGAAGTTTTCTCCTCCACAGCACCAATCGAATAATAATAATAATATTACAATCCAGGTACCACATATCCTCACTCCTTTCACTTCGTTTAATCACAATCTTGTTTGTCTTTTTTTGCAATGATGTTTGCTAGAACACGTTTAAACCTAGGTTCTATCACTGGGAGTGGGAGTAGTACTCCCTATTATCCTTTTAAACCCTATATACTAATCTTCAATGATATATGTATATGTTTATGGATTATGCATTAGCAACGTTCTTATCTTTAATCCCTAACTGAATCGTTGATTTTCTTTTGTGCTCTTTGTTTGTCAGCAACATTGTCTTTTCTGATTAATGTTTCTTTCTGATTAACATCTATATGGATGATGTTTGTAACTAAAACTGTTTCGAAATTTGCAGGTTCCTGTATGTTGCCAGCAACTCTAATGCCATCAGCTGGCTATCCTAATAAGCTTTGTACACTTGCATATTTGAGATCAAAGGTTTCGTCTGTCGGTTCTTCTTTAGACCTTCGAAGAACCTCATTCGCTTTCCGGAAGACGTTATATGCTCGGTTTTGGATCTTTCATTTGACACAACCTTTTTTTCTCAAGGATTCCAAGTGAGTAAATTTCCGCTTTGAAGATATATTATATGTATGTTTGGACCTACATTCTTCATTAGTTTAGTGGTGAAATATATTGCTTATTCACCAGTTTTGATTAGAGGATATGTTGAAACATCGTTGTTGGAAGACTTTCGATAAAACTGGCTATGTATGGATCTTTTATATGTTACTTCATTGATATTTAAAGGTACATGACAATTTTCTTTAGGGGATGTTTCAAAATAAATGCATTTTTGTTTATTTTGGGCAAATTGCAAGAAAAGTTTGCTGATGTGGCATTCTTTGTCATCCTTCCTAGCAACATCCTCATGATATTTCGGTGATTTCCCTTTGTTGAACTCTTGGTTTTAAAAAGCGCGCCTAGGCGCGAGGCGCAAGCCTCAACGCCTTATGTAACCTGAGGCGCACTTTGTACAGAAAGCGCAGCTGAGGCGCGATTTTTTGCTGCAAATCTGTCTCTGAGGCGCGCGCCTCATGTACAGCCCAAATCTATGTGCAGCAGATGGTGGTACAAGTGTACAACATGCTTTTCAAGTTGTACTAGCATGATATTTCAATATTAAAACATATATAGAGCTTATTTGAGTAACATTGGGTAAATAATCCAAGAAACCTATAAAATATATATAAAAAAATATACATACGGCGTGCGCCTCGCGTCCGAAAAGCCCACCGCTTTTGCGATTTGCACCTCGGTTTTTGACCTCATCGCTTTTGTGCGCTTCGCACTTTTTAAAACCAAGGTTGAACTCTGTCATCCATTCACTTTCGTCCTCATTCACCTCTGTTTCATGCCACTATTGAACTTAGCACCGTTGTCCACCATCTTTCATCAAACCATACACCACCCCTAGATCATCACTTGCAACTTAGGACCTCTCGCACCCTTATTCAACAAAGAGGACAAAAATCATGGTGATGAAGGGGGTCTGATCTTTGCTTTGCTTTGCTTTACTTTGGGGGAGATGAATGGGAGGGTGGTGCAGTGGTGTCAAGCCGTTGTCCGTTGATGATTGTCATTGCTGGAGCATCACAAAAAGGTGAAAATGAAGATAGTGAGAGGAAGAGTAGTGAACTGAGGAGGGGAATGGGACGAAGGAGGGGTTTCATGCAGATTCGAGGGTGTTGTCTTTGTTGTCCATTCACAGTTCACCAGATTCGAAGGTAAGAAAAACGGTGTGTCCGTGTGTAGTTAGAGTTTGAGCGGAGGTGCTATTTGGCCAGAGTGCCACGTCAGTTATTGTTCTTTTTCCCCTTCATCTCATTTTTACCCTGCTAAACAGACTAGAGCGACTACCAAACATGTTACTGGTTGCTAGTTACTTTTTTGTTATAAATTCCATCTTAGATGTATTGACGTGAGAGACACTTTCATGTTCCCTGCATTAGAAGATATGTTTAATTTTGCTATCTGTTTTGTCAATTTACATTTTCTTCAGAAACTATAAGTAATTGTTGACTTGATTAGATGTTAGTTGGTTATCATTGCGGGATATGGATAATATTTGACTTGTACTCAAACACTTCCTATAAAATCAGTGTTTGGTCAAATGCTGCATATCTTTTAGGATTTACAAAATAGATTTTATGAAAAATACAAGAATATAGCTCATTTGGATGATATCTGCGGCTTTGAATATGTAAAACTGCTAAGCTAAAACTGTTCTCCATTGAAATTAATATTGGTTACTTTTTGATCTAAGCTGCTGCTGTACTTGCTTATTGTTAGCATTACAACGAATTCCGGATATCTTAATGTTGCAAATTTCATATCTAATTGTTGCCATTTTTGCTGCATAGGAGGATGACGTGGCGTATAAGAAGTAACACAGATGGCAGTGGCTTAAATCCCTCATCCACAAATAATAACAGCAATGGGACTAGACTCATAAGGGCAATACAAGCATTTCAGACCAAACTAAGTGCAAGAATTAAAGAACTAAGGAAAGATCTGCCAATGAAACTGTTATTTTTCTTGACTGGTTTTTATTGTTCAACGGCATTCGCAACAGTTATAGGGCAAACAGGCGATTGGGATATTCTTTCTGCTGCTTTGGCTGTGGCAGTGGTGGAGGGAATAGGGGCCCTTATGTACACGGACGCGTTTCCTTTGTTCAACAAGGTAAAGAACTTAATCACCATGTTCAATTATTGGAAAAGTGGCCTTACTATGGGTCTTTTTCTTGACTCTTTCAAGTATTAAAGACGTCTTGTTGCTCAAGAAATCTTCAAGGCCATTCATTTTCCGCTCTCCAAGTACAGGATGATCTAAAAAATTACATATTGGATCCTACATTCGCATAGTTTTGATTGAAGTTGGATTCTTTGAAGCGGGTATCTTGTGGCACAAGAAATCTCGTTGACTATTCTTTTACTTGAACAAATTTAACAGGCCCTCAAGTGCAGCAATGGCCAAAAGATAAGATGTCATCTCATGGGAAATATTCTGCTTTTTAGGTCAGTTCAACCCGGTTTGATACTAAAAACACTTGAACCCAGTTACCCAACTCCGTTTTGACTTATTAGCCTGCGTGTTCTGGATTTTCAACTCGAGCCGATGGGCTGATGTGACATGATGTACTGCCTTTGCATGCTGAAGTTGAAGGAATTAAATTTAAAGCTTTTGTAGCACATCATTGACCAACTATAGATGACTTGTTTGCAGATTTGATTTGTAAATATTATAGAGAAACATGCATCTTATTTAAAATGCCTAACATCCTCAATAAAACAACATATTAGTTAGCTGCCTGCTGATTACCTTGAATATCTGTAATCGTACCATTTGCTTGTTGGTTTTACGCTTCTGCACAGTTATCAGACTTTCTGCATCATGTCAATCTGTACTAGACTTGCATAGAATATAAGTTCATGTATACCTTCTTTAGTCGTCCATCTATAGAACTTAAAGCACGAGACCGATCAACCTTTGCACATCCATCTGTATCTTTGAGAATAGGATTTCAGATAAGACTTTTGCAGACTGTTTAGTCGGTTGTTTGTCGATGTGCATGGGGTCGATCTCTGACTGTTTAAATGGCAGGTCTTTCAAGCTTAAAAATGTCAACTTCAATGTATTACAAGCACGTGAGATCGTAATTAATTTGGGCGTAAACTGTTGGAAGAGTTGATATATGTTAGTTTTTTTGTGGGAATTGATGTTCCTGAAGTTTAAATACTCCATCATCGACGGTCACATTAACCGAATTTCGAATGAAATCCTAAAACAATGCTATTGAGTCGATGTAATTAGCTGATCGAATTCTCAACTCATGTCATTTAATGGAATTTAAATTATCCAATATCAACAATCACATTAGCTTCTTGTAGTAGGGCTGTACACGAGCCGAGTCGAGCCGAGCCAGGCCCAGCTCGAGCTCGAGCTCGAACCTAAACCGAGCCAGCTCGACTCGGCTCGTTTTTCTGATCGAGCTGAAAAGTCGAGCTCGAGCTCGGCTCGTAAATGTTCGAGCCGAGCTCGAGCTGGCTCGAGCCAGCTCGATATATTTTTTTTTATTTTTTTACAAATATTTATTAAATAAAAAACAATAAAATTAAATAAAATTACACATAATCATGTATATTTTTTTTATTTTTCTAAATTACACAAGCCTAAGTCGAGCCATATGTCGAGCCATCGAGCCGAGCCACGAGTCGAGCCATTGAGCCGAGCCACGAGCTGAACACCCCTGGCTCGAGCTCGGCTCGATTACAAAACGAGCCAGCTCGGCTCGGCTCGAAAACAAAACGAGCCTCTTCGAGCCGAGCTTTTTTCGAGCTTTTTTCGAGCGAGTTTCGAGCGAGCCTCGAGTCGCGAGCTTTTTGTACACTCCTATCTTGTAGGCACACCAGTTGACGATGTCTCCTACACTGTATGTACACCCTATCAAACACACGAAAACTTAGTGACGACAGGATGTGATTCAAGGTACACATACAAAATGTCATCCTTCACAAATTAACAAAGTCCAACATTCCCTAATTCCTTTCTTGCAAAGCAACACGAAGTACTGGACTGAGAGGACTTTAAGGGATATGGGGTCAATCCATTCCTCCCTACTGCAAAAAGCCAAGACACAATACATCAACAAGAGGTTGCGTCCATAAAAGTGTGACGCTCGTTTCCCCTCTCGTTCTACGTCGACGGACGAGGACCACGTCAGACACCCTGACGCTGGGCCTTCCGCCTGTTTTACGTTAGCGGGTAAGCCCGTGTCTACAACTATGATGCCGGCCAACCCGCCCGTTCTACGTCAGCGCCAACGCTGACACCAAACGAATCTTCCCCAACACAACTAAAAGATACCTAAAGGGTGGAAAAGAAAAGAAAGGAAGGGAAATCATTCCCTTTCTTTTCTTTTCCTCTAGTTTTTCTTCCTTTCTTTTTCTTCCATTTCCTCTCAATTTGGAAGGATTAGATTTAGTCTAGTTTTCCTCTCTTTTCCTTTCCTCCTAAAAATAAACTCTGGAACACACATTTCACACTTTCCTTCCATTTCCCTCTTTTAAAAAAAAACTCGGAAACACACCTCTCTTTTTTCTTTCCTTTCCTTTCCTTTCTCCTCTTAAGTTAACTCGGGAACACAACGTTAGGGCAGCATCGAGACACACATTGTTGGTTGTCGAATCCAACAAATAAATAAAAATATTCTACTTAGTATAAGTGAAAGTAGAGTTCGTGTCCTCAGGGATATAGACCAAATGATTATACCAAAAGCGTTTTCGCACAATACTATTATAAAAAAGGGAGGGGGGGGGGTTGGTGTATTTTAAGTTAACGAAAATAAAATTAAAATTAATAAGACAAGCGACTAAAAAAATGTTAATTAAATTGTGAAATAACTTCATATATTAAAGCTATTTCCAACACTAAGGAAATTTCTTAATTTGACCCGGACTTATGATCACTAACAATTTTGGTGCAATGATCCTTTAATTAAACGGTTTGTATCAATACTAGACGTCACGCCGTTCGGACATCCACTCTATCTTAGTCTAACCAAACGCCGTTCGTTGATTAGAGCCAACCCGCTACTCCAAGCTCACGCCGTTCGGATCTTAGCGTGCGGGTTGCAATGATAGAAGTATCGATTATAACGAAACACTCACGTCGTCCCTTAATTATATTGTTTAATTCTATAACGAATTTAAATTCATAGACAAACCTAAACCGTTATTTGTTGCTTTTTATCAAATATATAAAACCGGTTAAAGTGTTATAAATTGATGAACACTATTAGAATGATTAACAAAGTGGCCAATTTTATCAACCAACTAATATTTTACCTAAAGGTATAAAATCCAGAACCAACCAAATAAACCATTCAAAAATTGAATCTCATAAGAGTTTCACATAAGTTTTTAAATCAAAATTAAGAAAACATACAAAAATGCCGAAATTAAAAGGTTCTAGCCGGACATGACGGCTAGTTCAATCCAAACAAATATAATATGAAACATAAAAAAAATTAAAGCTTACGAAACTAGAAAAAAAATAGAATTGTCTTTTATGCTTCAAAAATAAAAGTCCTTCCAAAGCTTTTCTTGCTTCTAGCCTCTGTTCGATGCTGCAGTAGTCCACCCCAAAAAAAATATGAATGATAATCCCCCAAATTGAATAATGATCTTTTTATTTTTTTATTTTTTATTTTTATTTTTTCAGATTATATCTCCACCAAATCCTCAAAGGTTGTTAAAATTCTTTAAATCATATATTCAATTCAACCCCCTCTAGTTATGTCCATTCTTTAAATCATATTTTCAATTCAACCCCTTCTAGTTATGTCCATTCTTTAAATCATATTTTCAATTCAGCCCCCTCTAGTTATGTCCATTTCACTTGTCGCCTAAATCTCTTTTCAAGAGTGTTATAAAGTCCAAGTGAATTCCGGCTCCGCCTCATCAATGCTCGCCATTTCCTCTATCAATTCTCCACCCCTACAAAATCAACTAAAAACAAATCAAAGTAGATTCCGCCCACAAAAATATGCAATACACAAAAACAATGCAATATGTACAACCTAAATGCATAAAAACGCTAAAACTAGCAACTAAAAAGATGATAAAATATGCCTAAAAATGCAACTAACACACACCCCAGGGCAGGCTGCCCGTCAGAGTCTGCAACCAATCAGAGGATGCGCTTGGTCTGATTACCAGAAAGGACGACGACGTGGCAGCTCCCCAGCAAAGATATCTCTGACAGAAGACTTTATCAACCCACTTGTCTCCCGGATCTAAAAGGTGTAATGATTACTTATCAACCCACTCGATGGACACCACGTGGATTCTTAACGGGACGGTAACATCTCTCTTTTCCCCTTTTCTAAAAAACACCCACTCGCACAAAGTTGGGCTTAAGGATTTGGGCCGGAAACTGAGAGACACCTCTACTTGGGCCAGGCCCCATCAAGGGTAGAGGTCGGGCTAAGAAAGTTGAACGTCGAGGTACTATAAAAGGAGGAGTCCCTTCTCCTTTTATTGGCATCCGAAATTCACTAGAACTTTCATCGAAAAGACTACGAGCATATCGTACTTTTCCAGCCCTTGTTTTATTTCCAACGTTTAGAGGTTCGGCTCTTCTAACTGGTTGTTTCTCTACCTCCTTGGTCTTATCCTTAGACCTATATTTTTCCAAATATACACTTTACGAATATTTCACCCGTAAATTCACTACCAAAATCAATCCTAACCCATTGATTTATGATTCGTGTTTCTTCACTTCTATTTTGACTCTCATATGAATCATACCTTAGTATTTAGCATTGTTTATTCTTACTCCACAGCGCGAGTGGTTCACCTGACATTTTGTCACTAGCTTCTATTTTGAATCTCATATGAATTCTTAGGTTTGATTCTTAGTTAGGGTTGGCAAGGTAGTCTGTGATGGTCGTGACCATCACGACCACTGCCCCCATCAAAACATCATGGGCGCGAGGCAAAGATTTCGTGACAACCATCGCGGAGAAAAAGGAGGCCCATGTGATCGTTGGCAACTGTCATGTGACCGTTTGGGGGTAAATACTATATATATTATTCATTTTCAACCAATTAAAATCAATACCACCAGCAATCAAACAATACCTCCAACAATCAAACAACCTAAACCTTAGTCAAAATACATTCAAGCTTAAAAAAATGGAAGGATCGAGCAAGAAATTTGCAGCTATGAACCGAAGTTGAAAAAAATAAAAAATAAAGATTTGAAGGTTTTGAAGGAACCGCATGAAGACGCTGAAGAACCATACAAGCCGATTCTCATCGAACGAAAATGTGAAATTTATAAGAAGTGGGGTTTTTGGCCCGTTAACTTTTAGTTTTTTATTTTTATGTTTTTTTTAATGTTTTTTTAAGTTCGATTGTATTTTTTATTTAAATTTATAAAATGTTTGTTTAAGTTTATTAAAATTTATAGTTTATTAAGAAAAAAAGTTTAGTGATTGGTGTGATGATCACTTCATGGATAGTGTGATGAAATGTGATGGAGTGTGATGGAATAAGATGACACAATAGGATTAGGTGAGATGGGTGTGATGAAATTGAACCACCCATCCACCCTTATAAATTGTTAACTCTTGCCATTTTTGTAGTCTTGTATTTCTATAGTTTCCGTAGACAACGTCCGTATATGATAATCAAATGCACTAACTTAAAAAAAAAAAAAAAAAAAGAAGAAGATTATATATATAAAAAAACCCTGCTTGGATCGCTAGCCATATTCAAAATTCAAATCTTGACTATGAATCCAAATAATCCAAAGATGAGAAATGCAAATGCTTATATATTACATAATAGAGATAATATATAGTCACCTTCTTTTGTAACGTTTATGAAACATGATACAATTGAATAAATGTTCTAATTTAGACATTAACATCGGTCGAGGAGTCACATTTCAAGATCAAAAGTGAGAACTTATTAGTTATGAACTTACCAACCATATCGATTTTTCTACAAAACCAAGTGAACATGAATTGTATCATTGTATAACCTTTCCAAAATATCAAAGCCATGCACATGATAACATAACCATGCCAAGTGATCCATTGTGGTAAGAGCATGTAAAACGCTAAATAAGGCGATAAGATCCCCGTAAACTCAAAAATGATTTTGAAAATCATCGCTTTATGGCGTTTGTGTTGTATATCGCCCGTAGGAGAGAACACCCATAGTGATGCAATAAAATTGGTAACTAAGGCTGCTAAGGAAATGGCAATAAGTATCTTGTTTTTAGTGTTGGATTCACTGAGCTGAATAACTGACTGCATCAGTATTCCTATGATCCCAACAAAAATAGCATACATAGCCACGTGCAGCAGCAACCTAAAACGACCATCATTAGTTCGTTAGTGACAGTAGATTATGATGATGAAGACGGATGTAACTAACCTGTGATTGTCAGCATTAGGATCCATGTCTGCTAAGTAATCTGAAGAAGTGATAATGGAAGTAATATATGTTTTTCTGCTCTATTTAACAAAGTCCCGTATATATAATATGGGTAAGGTTCCGTAGGAAAATTGATTTGACTTTATATTAATGCAAGAAAAAGATGTTTAATTGATATAATTCATTTGACTTTAACCCGACTGAACCGACTTGCGCAACGTTCTAGATCACCCCTACACTTTCATTAAACGTTTAGTGAGGGTCATGATATTTTTGGTTTTGTAGTTTGGGGTTATACATAGAACATCCTTACTTTTTTAGTTAAGTGATGAGTACTGAATAGCCAAAATCGTCACGAAGGTTTTTTCATTGTTGTTAGATCCATCGAAAAAAGTTTTTTTTTTCTCACCTGAGCCACTGACGTGATTTGCTTGAGTTGCACCTCTCTGAGGACATGATCCATGATAGGAGTTTGTGGAGAAGTAGGATTAAAGTTAAAGATTTTTAGTTGGGGGGGGGGGGGGGGTTCTATAGTTTTGTTTTAGGGCGTATCCTCCTTCATTTTATGTTGAATTGATATGGGTTGGCATTTTGTACATAGGCCTGTTGTTCTTTTATAATGTCAAAATGCTTAGATAAATTATTTACTTTCCCTCAACTTCTTTTGTTTGTCTGTATACTGGTAGTTTCCTACTATATAGTGTGTTGTTGTTACGTCTGTTATTTGATTTGGAGTTAGGGGTTTCTTTGGAAGCGGCCTCTTTATATTTACGGATAGAAGTAAGGTCTACCTACATCCCACCCTCCCCAGACCCTAACAGTAGCTTGCTATCTGTGGGATTTTACTGGGTACGGTTGTTGTTGTTGTTGTTGAGCCACTGACGTTTCTCAATTATTGCTAGATGCGTCTAAATCCTTAAAATAGTAAAAAATTATGTTAAAATGTAGGATTGTAGGGACATTTAGTAAAAAATTATGAAAATGTATATAACGCTAATCTAGTAAATCACTCATAGAAATAAGAAAAGAAAAAATCGCCGTCAATATATATCTAGTCCATCACAAGCGGATAACCAACGAATTAAAACAACAATCAATGATGTTATGAAATCGCGACACACCAATGCGATATTCTTTCCATCATGAGGTTGATACTCAACATCAACTATATAATACCACTGCAAAAATAAATGTCCAAAACGTTCTCAATCCCCCCTCAATGCCTCAACCCAACTTTGGGGTTTAATATATATCATTTCTTTTAGGGGAAATGTAATTAAATAATCCTAACTTTAGGGTATTGAAAAATAATAATCCTAATTTGAAAGTTGTAAGGCAACAGTCCAAACTTGTCTTGTATTTTATTCCATTGGACCAAAACTAACTGGGGTTAGTTTTTAACAAACACAATTAGTTTTCTGGCTTACAATTGTTACTTTTAAAAAATCAAGGAACATTTCTACCCATTAGTCAAACTTTTTAAACAAACCAATTTCCTTCTCCGGTGACCGGTGCTCTCCTCCGGCAACCACCCCTCCTTCTTCGGCGACCACCCCTCCACCTCCGGCGACCACCTCTTCTTTACCGGCAACCACCCCTCCACCTCCGGCGACCACCTCTCCTTCTCCGGCGACCATTAAAAAGGTTTTAATGGTTTATATAGGCTAAACATGTAATATTTTGTGTTTTGACGTTTAGGTTATAGAAGTGAAAGGATTAAGTTATAAAAAGGGGGGGGGGAGGAATTACATAAATGTCCCTTCAAGCTAACATAGTTTTTAACCATGTTAGTGATTTGGATGCATCTAGTAATAATTGGGAAACGTTAGTGACGCAGATAAGAAAAAAAAAACATTTTTGGTTGGATTTAGCAATAATGGAAAAACCTCAGGGATGATTTTGGCTATTCGACACAAAGTGTAAAATTTTAACGGTCTCCCATCGACCCTGGACACAATTTAAAATTACTGAGAGTGTCTCTAATTAACAATCAATTTAATTTGCGGGTTGCCAAAGCTTTTTACATTTGTATTGACAACGATAACATGACCTATAATAGACTATGCAATGATATTTTTCAAACAATGTTAGATTATTAAAATCACACAAATTGATCAATCCAAATAAACCAACACATCTACCACATTTCGAATAAAAAAAAGTATTGGATTTAAATAATCCCAACTATAAGCTATTGGCCGTCACCGGTACCAATTAATGAATTGTGTGATGGCGGTGCTTACCAACTGACCATAACTAACAGAATACTAAGAGGGAATTTGACACGCAATCATGCCACATCCGTTGGGACCAGTGGCGACAAATAACTGATAGTTAAAAGGTGGAAAATATGTTAATCAAGGTTCGTTGGTGGACCAAATGTTAAAAAATATGACCGTCAACACACATTTTGTTAGTTAGAACCGGAGGTAGCCAATAGATGATTTAATTTAATACTCCCGTAAACAAATAGTAAACTAAAGTTGACTGTTTGTAATAGTTTAGGGATGTGCTTGTAACCTGTTATTTTAAGAGGGGGTGAAGTGGTAAAGCCGACAAGTAAAAGTTCTATGTCCTTTCCAAGCGGGTTGCCGGTTGAGTCCAAATTTCAACGTTGGCGATTCAAGAATAAGCGTGGGCCAATTGAGTATGACAACCATGGAAGGCTACTATTTTGAATTTATTTTTTTCTTTTTTTTTTGAACGGCCAACCAAAAATTATTATTCATATTCCAGCAAGACGCTGGCCCATCATACAGTCAACAGAATACAATATCACCCAAAAAAACCAAAACAACATATGATTCACCCAGCTTCAAAAACATTGAAGGACCTCCATCGATACCATGCAAGCGAGCGATCTTTGGACCTATTTTTAATCCACAAATAACTCATGATTTTTACTTCTTCTATCGCCTTTGTAACAGAGATTGGAACTTGATTAAAAACCATATTATTCCTCATTCGCCAAAGACACCAAATTCCAGTGAGAATAATGGCATGAATTGCTTTCTTCTTCTTTTTTGATACAGCCAAAAATTCATGAGTCCTCAAAAGATCCCGTAACTCAAAAGCAATTATAG